>CM057454.1:154730000-156100000 GCA_016271365.2 Neoceratodus forsteri
GTCTTATGAGATGCCTTCATTTTTCACTGAGCTTTTACATTTTTGTGCAAATTTGAAATAATTCACAAGAGTGCTCATTTGGCTATCCATTTTTTTTTTTTTTTTTGCTATTTTAAAAACATCCATTGTAGTAGATGGTTATCACTGATCACTGGTGTACGGATTTCCATCCCAAACAAAACTCATACCAAAGGTCACATAAAGCTGCTGATTCTTTCTGTGGTACATCAAGCCATTTTCCTAGTAAGAAAACTATTAATTCATGCCACCTGTTTTACTTTCACCCCCACACAGACTGCATACTGTACAACTACCACCTCCCCTTACACAAATTCTGCTGCTCTATCATTTTAAGAACAGGAACCCCACCCCTCACCTGGGGGGTTAAGCATCTGGGTGACAGTGTGTCTTATTTGGTAAATAAAAAATACAAAGCTTTATTGGAAAGAAAAATGCCTTTTTGTTTATATTTTAGGTTCAAAACTATATCCTAGACAAAACACCAAATGAGCAACCATGCACAACTCCGCTGTCTTTCTGTCCGTGTTCTGATGACTTCAGGGATCTCTCACGCTTCACGTCCCTATGATTATTATCCTCAAGGAAAACACAGCCTTGTTGTGCATGGCTGCCCATGCCATTACTACGATCACTTTCCCTGTGACTATGATGCAACAGGCATAGCTCACCAACGGCACAAATACACAGATAAAACCTGGGGACAGCCATTTTAAAATGGAGCACTCAAAAGCACACAGGCAGACTCATTAACACTTTATGAGACAGAGCAAGGACAAGAAAATAAAAAGGTTTACAAATACAGCGACACAAACTAGGTAATCTGATTGGCTAGAACTGCATTTCAGAAATGTAACCTGCAATTACTATTCAATCAGTTCAATTTTATCGGTTCAAAACTTTCATCATAAAAAAAGATGTAAAACAATAGTTATTCAAGCATAACATAAAAATTTACAAACATGGAAACAGAGGATTTGTCAGCAGATAAGGACCACTTAGCCCACCCAGTCTGACCATTTTCCCTACCTATCACCACAGACCCTACTGGACCTCCGTCTTTTTCTCCCTCCCCCCATTATTTTCCATTAAGAGTCCCTTATACCTATCCCATGCATTCCTGAATCCCACCAGTTTTCACCCCCACCACCTTGGCTGGTAAGCTGTTCCACTAATCCACCACCCCTTCTGTAAAGAAGTACTTCCTTATGTCCCCCCCCTCACCAATCAAAACACCACAGTACATTACAGGTCTCAGTTTAACCACATGTTTGGCTTTTGTGGACCTCACCAAAGCATTCGATCTGGTGGGCCACGCTGAGCTCCTTAAATGTTTGCCTGGTGTTTATTTTTCCAAGGAAGTGATCTCATTGTTTGGAAACTACTTTTCACTAAGGAGTCAGAAAACAGTAGTTAAATGGTTCACTTTCAAATGAAGCACAGCTCAGGTGTGGAGTCCCTCAGGGCTCTATACTTGGACCAATGTTATGTTCTGTTTTTGTGTGAATTCATTATCTACTCATTTTTCTCAAACAGAATTAATACTGTGCACAGACGATGCAGTACTTTTCTGTACAGGGGCTTAACATCCCTCCAAAAGTCACTTCAATCGGACTTTAGTGTACTGCATCACTGGTTTGTAGCACACAAATTAGTTTTGAATTTGGTCAAGACTAAGACTGTTTTTTTTTTTTCTTCTACTTCCAGAAAACCAATTTCCACTGAGTTTGTTATTTTGGATACTGCTGGTAAACCTACTGAACAAGTTAAAGAGTTCAAGTATTTGGGGGTAATATTAGATTCACATCTCATTTGAACTACACATTTGGATTTAATTAGATTACACAAAAGATTGGGGTCTTAATATTGTATAAGAAAACATCTTACGGTTATTTGAAATTTGTTAACAGAGTCTTCTTTTTTCCATAATTGATCATGGTACAATAGTTTACTCCTATACATCTGAAAGATTAACAAAACTTTGGACAGCCTACCACTCAGCTATACGTTTTGCTACAGGTCAGCCTAGAACAACTCATCACTATCTTTTGTATAAATCATTTAAATGCCCTTCATTGGTTGAGTGGTTTAATTTTAGGTCTTTGACTTATTTATTTTTAATATATGGATCTTTAATTTAATAGCATAAAAGCATACAAAACAAATCCGGTAATACCCTCAAAGACTAAGTGATACTAGTACTGTCAATCACTTTCAATAGTACAGTTTTATAGTGATAATAGTATCGTTGCAAGCACCCAAAAAGATACCTTCTCCTTCCCACGTCCTAAGCATACCTCATTGGCGCTTTCCTGTGTGTGCGGGCAGAACAGTTTAAAAAAAAAAAACATGGCGGCCAGCCTCTCACTTAAGAGTAGTTACCTCAAAAATTTTTCCCTGTTTTATTTATTTATTTATTTTTGAATGGAGATATCTGGTTGATCCGGCGTTCCCTGTTTCTCCAAAACAAGAAAAGGGAGGACTGCCTGTGCTGTGAGTGAAGTGAGTGACTGAGCAAGCGAGCGGCTGGGCGGGCTGGAGAAAATGAATTGGAGCACTATACAGTGCGGCACTCGGCCGGGACTGACACAGTCCTTAAGCAAAAAAAAAAAAAAAAAAATTTGTATCCACATGTAATATGTAACCCCTCTGTTACTAGAATCCCAGTAAGACCTAGTGGCAGGCAGGGAAGGCAGCTTGTGAAATTCCAGTTAAATGGATTTCACACTGTCTCACTCTGTTCTCAGTCTCAGCTGAGACTAAGGGATGACATCATTTTAGAACCGTCACAGCCACATAAGCCACACTGGAATGTTGCAGCTAGGGAAGTTAGGATAGAATGTTGGGGAACTTGAAGGCAGTTCAGTAGTGGGCTCAGTAGAGTAAAGAGGTGTGCTGCAGCTGCAGGCCCTCAGCTCTGATAAAGAGCTATATTTTTGTTGAGGTGTGTGTTCTCACCTGAAGAGGAACACAAGAAGAGCCAAGTGAAGTGGCTGAGACCGCTTTCAAAAGGTTAAGGGCCCCATCCCTGTGGGGATTGGGGGGGGGGGGGGGGGAATCAGCCTGCTTCCAGGGGCAATCCCCTGGCCCGGCTAGAGGAAGAAGAAGCTGCCTGTGAGAATTTGTGCTGAGGCACCAGATGTTTTTGTGAGATTTCTTTGAAGAGAAAAAAACCTGTGGGGCACCTGCAACCAAGGGGTGAGTTTGCTCTGCTAAAGGGCCAATATGTTTTCACCTGGGACAATGTGAATTTAAGTGACTGTTACTGTGGGGTCAGGAAAAAACTGCCAAGTACAGTTACAGGGAATTGGACTGCTTAACTCTGTGGGGGTCTAGAGAAATGGGCACAGCCACTCTTTAAGTATGTTTCAAGTTCAGCACATGTTGAGATGGAAGAAACAGTATATTAAATGTGACATATATTTAAGGAGAATCTACAAAGTAAAGTGTTTTCAGAGATGAGGTGTTAAAGTTCAGAGGAATGGCCGGGTATGATTTATGGGAGCAAGAGGTGGGAGACCCATCTGGTGCAACCAGAGTCACCTCTATGGGTTCGCTTTGAGACACCCGTTTGCTTTCTCTCTCAGGTACTTGGCCAGTGCCTGAAGAAAGTATCCAGACGTGGCACTGACGAAGATTCCTTGACAGAGCTAGGAGAGCTTGTGTGTGGTATGGGGAGCCACAAATAATTATCCATGATAAATGGAAACAGTCCAAGGGCTGGCAAGGGAGCCGAGCCAAGGAAAGAAGGTAGTCCAAGGGCTGGCAAGGGAGCCAAGCCAGGGAAACCAGAGAAGGGTCAAGTTCGGGCTGAGTGCCCTGAGCATTTCTAAACCCGAGGGTTTAATAGTTTAGAAGATGAATGTCTGTTTAGGGAGAAATCTGCATTACCAGGAGTGTAGCCCTGTGGGGGTCCACCTATGCTTTATTGTTCCTTTTTGTTGTGAATAAAAGCCACACTTTAGAATCCCAACTTCTGTTATGGACATTTCAGTTATTGCTTCCCGTGTTCGGAGCTACTTGGGGGCCCCTGTGCAGAATAGCCAAACCTAATCACCATGCCGAGTGACACATCTCTCCCCAAGTGTCAACTTAAAAAAAAAAAATGGAGGCACCGTGTCATAGGACCCAGGCCCCTCAACCTGTTCACTAGCCACACAGGCAGGGGTAGTAGCCCTCTCAGTTTAGTGCCGACTGGGGGTTACACATATATAAAAAAAGGATAAGTCCCTGGGCATTACCGGTGACCTACCATCTCAAGGTTCTAGACAAGAACCTCTCGAGCTTCACTCTCAAGATTCCCATGTGTCCAGAACATCTCGATGGTATTACTCACCGGTAATGGCCAGTGACCTATCCATTATTCTCTTTATTTTTTATTTATTTTTTTAACATAAAATTAAGTTGGGTATACTTCCTAATACTATATCGAGTTTGTTTCCAAGAATCCCCGTAACTGCTCATACACGACTGCAATGCAAAAATTAATTTCAAATTCCATTTTATCGTACTGCATTTGCCCAAAATTCTTTGACTTTATCAGCTCCTAAACGCTACAATGAAATACCGAGTACTATTACATGTTGTTCAAAGATATCACTTTTTAATACAGCGCTTAGAAGAAATATGCTCATGAATTCTGTTTGCGTTTTACCTAGACCTAGCAACCTAATCTTTAAAAGGCGTTTTATGACTTTATAATGTATTGTGCAACGTAGTTAAGGACCGAAATCTATCGCTCTCAAACTGTTGTTCTGCTGCACCGACGTCCACAGTGCAGTATAACGACTTTGTTCTGCTGCAGTACGGTCGTCACACAAGCATGTCCGTGAGGATTAAATCTGACAGTTGGGGTATGTGAGGTATTTGTTGATGTAGCCTTTTGGTTTTAAGGCGCCTATTTACTTAACTTGTACTGCCACCCTAATGAGTGTTAAAACGGAAAGCTATTTTTGGTGGGGGTTCCACTATACACTATAAAGAAAAGTGCAATGACTAACGTTAATGCCACGGGTTATTCTCTCTCTTCCTCGTCGGTACTATGATAGCTGAGAGACCACTTGAGCTGCGCTCTCGAGGTCATCAGTCATCATAGTACAGACTCGGGGAAAGAATAGCCCTGTTAACTCAATCATACACTATCCTATATGTTAAAATGTTCTTTTATTATTTGTATGTGTCTAGACTGGACGTCTGTGAAAATGGGTTTTAGCACACAGACTTTTCAGTATAAGATAAAAATGAAATGAACCACGATGCATAAATATAGCTAAAGCATGTCAGTTTTTTCATCGCAGTCATTTAAAATTGCCTCTAGCTTAAAAATAGATCCAGAAGCAAATGATTTGATACCTTTTAATGGACCAACATAGATGTAACAACAAGAACAAAGTGCTCTAGCTTTCGGACCAATTAGTCCTTCTTCAGAAGCTCATGGCAGATGTTTAGAAAATACAATACTTATAACAGCTAGATAATGCAGAGAAAAACAGAAAAAAATCCCCATTGGTTTAAAATACTCATTTAAAAAACAAACAAAAAAAAAACAGAAGATGATGTCAGAGAAGTTTAACAGTACAATACTGCCCTCAGTCCGAAAGAACCTTGGGTTCAGATGTGCTTGGTGCAACACACATACAAAGAATCCTACTGCATATAAATTTAATTGACATAAGATAACACTGCTGAAGCAGATAACTCCTAAATCAAGCTATGAGTGTCACAGTTAGTATAAGGACATGATTACTGAAAGGCAACCCCCACCCAGCTTAAAGACAAACTAAGATAGTTATAGGGCTCATGAAATCACAATGTATGCATTAAAGACAAGAATTACCAGTAAAGTTGTCTAAAAAACATCAGTGCACACTGTGTGATGTGTAAAACCTAGCTGGACATGTCACCCAGCTGTATTCTCAAGCTAAATATAAGGCCCAAGAAATTGCAAAAACCTTAGGACTATATAAATGATAATTTAAATATAAATTGATAATCTTAGTGTCAAACAGAAAACTCTAGTCGAGGAACCTCAAGGAATTAAGACCATGTAGCCCGATATGTACTGATGTCAATATATACTGAGAATGTAGCAACTTGATGTACCACAAGTGTCTAAGGAATCTGAAAAAGAGATAAAAATGTAATTTCTCTCCTCCTCTTCATACAAACAATACCATCTAACCCACCCCACATCACAATAATGTGGGTGGGGAGATATACAAAGGAGATGTTGTCTCTCTCCCCCTCCTTTCTCTCTCTCTCTCTCTCTCTCACACACACACACACACACACACACACACACACACACACACACACTACTCTCTCTCTCTAGTGAACCTATATTAACTTCAGTCACTGCAACTGTTCCCCAAAGGAATACAACTTGTCATGAAATCCCGAGTAAATTACTACAATATTAGCCTAATGTAAAAAGATCTGTGCAGGACCCCCAAGCAAATGAGATCACACATCCCAATATGTACAGAGTTACAAAAATTATATAAAACAGTATAAGATAACACTCCTGTATGTACACTAGCAGGCTGGGTAATCTGAATATGGTGCAATGGAATCAACCCCAGGCAAAGATAAAAAGTAAGGAGAAATTCTTTGTGTGTGTGAAATAAAAATAGTAACACATTTTAACTCCATATAGCTAAATAGAGACTTACCTCAATGTGACAGCAAGCCCCACATCTGTTATATCACATACCTCACAACACATACCCACACACATACATACACACACACGCATCCACATCCCACACATGCTGAAGTCCTATAATATGTCAGTTTGAAGAAGAAAAGGTCTGTGGATGTTAGTTTCTGTAGTGTCCCATAAAGCCAAGATCCACGTTCATCCCATCTGCTACCATATTGAGATGTAAAATAAGTTTAATCTCAAAAGCTCGTCTCTGTTGTGTGTTTTTGAGATTTCCTTTTAAGACCATTACTGACATATCTGAGACTGAGTGGTCAGGCTGGGAGAAGTGATGCCCACTGGTTTTCAGTCTTCCTTGCCGTAATAGTATGTCTGTGTGAGTTCATCCTAGTGCGGCGCTGTTGGCGTGTCTCTCCTACATAACCTGTTTGTGGACATCTCTTGCACTGAATGAAATAAACAACATGTCGTGACATGCATGTATAACTCCCATGCACCTGGAATTGTCTGTTTTGTGATGTAACCACACAGTCTGAGGTAGAAATGAGCCCACAAGTCTTACAGGGGCATTGACTGCAGGGTCGTGTGCCATTGTGTGATATGGTATTCTGTTCCGGTGAAAGTTTGATCCTAATAATTAGGCTGGATAAATTTGGTGGTTGTTTAAAAGATAGTAGTGGGAGTTCCTTAAAAATACAATTAAGGGTGTGATCCTTACTAAATATTGGGTGGAGATCTTTAATAATCTTACGCAGACGTTCAAGGTCTGGATGATATGTGACTACCAAGGGTATTCTTTCTGTAGCTGTCTTTTCTTTATATTGAAGTAGTTGTTGTCTTGGTACTTGCGTTGCCCGTTCTGTTATCCTGTCAATTTCCCTGCTCCATAAGAAAAAATTACTCACCTTAGTAATTGCTTTTCTTCTCATGGAGTCTTGCTATATTAGGACCTTTGCAGTATGCCCCTGGCTTTTGACTGCCCCGGAGATGAAATAGTTAACTCCAGAGAAATCTGGAGTTCCACAGCGCGAGGGCGCTTATTGAAAGCTCTATCTGGGTTGTTTGAACCCAAACTGTCAGGTTCTTTACAAGGCTAAACTAACATAGCAAGTCTGTGTGGAAAGCCTCACACTAGCCATTGGCTACCTACTAACAGTAGAACCACAAAACACAACACCAATAAAGAAAACAGTATCACGTATTATTGTTAGGATAACCCTTGACAATCACTTACTAAGGCCCTCTGCCCAAAGACTCAAGTCCAGAGAGGGCCCAGCTACCAATTAACAAAAACAGAAACTATCTAGTTCCTAACCCAAGAAAGAAAAGAAGGGGGGAAACCTAGAAGCTAAACAGGCATGACACAGTGATTGCACCAATTTGCCAACCCCATACCCAAGTAGGGATTCTGGAGAGGGTAGAGGAGGGTTGTCCTAATATAAGACTCCATGAGAAGAAAAGCAATTACTAAGGTGAGTAATTTTTCTTCAAACACCATGAAGTCTTGCTTATATTAGGACCTTTGCAGAGTACACAGCAGTACCCCCATGGAGGAGGTCAGAACCTACTTAGAAATAGGCTCTGCAGGACAGCTGTGCCAAGCGGGCATCTCTCCTGGACTGGACGTCCTGGGAATAATGCTTAGTGAAAGTGTGGACTGTCTTCCAGGTAGCAGCTTGACAGATTTCCAAATGGGAATATCTCTAGCAGCCGCTAGAGATGCAGCTGTACCCTCTGGAATGAGCCCTCAGACCTGAGGGTGGCTCCTGCCCAGTTTTTGATAACAGAACTGGATACAAGAGACAATCCACCTAGCAATCAACCTCCTAGTAGCAGGCCTCCCTACCCACATCTCCATAGGTAAGGAAGAGCTGGAGGATTCAACCTGTGACCCTTGGTACGATCCAAATAATAGCTAAGGGCTCTTCTTACGTCCAAACTGTGCAAGCTTCTCTCACCAGAAGAGAGAGTGCTCAGTAAAAAATACTGGAAGAGAGATGGATTGGTTAAGATGAAAATCTGAAACCACCTTAAGTAAAAACTTTCTGTTAGTCCCGAGGATCGCTTTATCTCTGTGGAAAGAAATGAAATCCTCTTCCACTGACAAGGCTTGCAATTCACTTATACGCCTAGCAGAAGTGATAGCCACTAGAAAAACAGTTTTCCAAGTTAAGAACTTGAGAGCTGCGAATCCAGAGGCTCAAGGGAGGTTGCATTAGCTGGGCAATGCAAATATTCAAGTCCCATGCAGGGGTTGGTTCCCGAAAGGAGGATTAGTATGAAGTAACCCTTTGAAAAATTTGGCAAACACAGGGTGAGATGAAAGAGAAACTGGTTTTCCTGCAGAAATAAAACTGAAACAGCTGCCAAATGAACCTTTAAGGTAGCTGGTTTGAGGCCTAAGGAATTTAAGTGGACCAGGTAGTCAACAAAATAGGCAGGTCAGCTGATTCTGGGGTGATTTGCCTCAGAACACCAAAATGAGAATCTCTTCCATTTAGAATTATAAGTGGCTCTAGTGGAAGGCTTTCTGGAGGCCTTCAAATATCCAAGACACCTTGAGAAAGGTGTAAATGAGCAAACTCTAACCTCAAGAACCAAGCCTTGAGGTGGGAGGAGTTGAGATCCGGATACCACACTCCCCTGTGCACAGGTCAGCAGGTCGTGAGCCCTGAGCAAGGCCAGGGAGGGAATGATAGGGACAGAAGAAGAGGGTACCAAGGCTGCCTGGCCCAGTCTGGAGCAATCAGAATCACCCTGCAAGGCTGAGTTCTGATTTTTACTAAAACCCTGAAGAGTAGAGGGAACGGAGGGAAAGCATAGAGGAACTTTCCCTCCCAATCCAGCTGAAAGGCATCCAGGGGGACTGACCCCAGAACTGGGGGCCTGCAGCAAAACAGGGGAAGTCTGTGGTTGTCTGGGGCTGCAAAAAGATCTATCTGAGGAGTGCCCCAGCTGGCAAAGATTGACCCCAGCACTTGAGGGTTCAGAGCCCATTCATGATGGCCCTGAGAAATCCTGCTGAGGGCGTCCGCTAGGACATTGTCCTTCCCTGGGAGGTGAACCGCTATCAAGAGAGGTGTTCAGGAATAGGCCAGAGACCACAACTTCATTGCTTGCGTGCATAGGGCTGAAGAGCGAAGTGCCCCTTGCTTGTTGATGTACCACATTGTTGTGGTATTGTCTGTCCTGACTTGAACAACTTTGTTCTGGACAGTTTCTGAAAAACCTGGAGAGCTAGGAAGACAGCTCTGAGCTCCAGCAGATTGATGTGAAGCAGAGATTCCTGAGGGACCAAACTCCTGAGTTGAAAGGTCGCCCAGGTGAGCCCCCAACCCAACAGGGACGATCCGTGGTGAGGATGAGGGAGTGAGGGACAGGAAGGAATGGGACCCTGAGGACAGGTTGCTCCGATCCAGCCACCACTGGAGAGCTAGAATCAGAGTCTTGGTCACTGGGACCAATTTGGTAAGGGGTCCCTCCTTTGAGACCAATAGGACCTCAAGTGGAACTGAATGTCCCTCATCTGAAATCTTGCCCTGGCACAACAGCTGTAGAGGCAGCCATGTGCCCCAGGAGTTGCAGAAGTGCCTTGCTGGTCGAGAGACCTGCATGGAGAAAGAAGATGCCAGGGCAATGAGTTTGTCCACTCTTTCTGGAGGGAGGAATGCCCTGGCTAACTTTGTGTTCAGCTCTGCACCTATAAAAGTAACTTTGAACTGGTTCGAGAACTGACTTTGAACATTCAGCAGGAACCCCAGAAAGGTGAGGAGTTCCTGGGTGATTTGCAAGTGGATTTTACCTGCTCTGATGACTGACCCACAATAAGCCAGTCGTCCAAGTAGGGAAACACAGCTATCCCTTGTCTTCTTAAGTGGCCACTACTACAGCTAGACATTTTGTGAAAACTCTTGGAGCAGAAGTGAGTCCAAGGGCACGCCTGAACTGGTAGTGGCCCGAGGGCAGTTCAACCTGAGGTACTTTCGGTGAGAGGCCTGATTAGAATACGGAGAGGCCCTTGAGGTCCAGGGAAGCTAGCCAGTCCCCTGGCCTCAAGGATGGCAAAATCATTGCTAAAGCAGCATTTTGAACTTTGGTTTTACAAGATGCTTGTTCAGAAATCTTAAATCCAAGATGGGCCGCCAGTCTCCTGTCTTTTTTGGGGTCAGGAAGTACCTTGAGTAAAGACCCTTGCTCTGGTGGCAAGGGGGGAACCTTTCCACTGCTTTGCAGTCCAAAAGAGCGGAAACCTCCGCTTCTAGTGCGAGGGTTTCTAAAAGACTTGAGGGGGGAAAGTGCCTGGCTCTCATCTTGGGAAACTGTTTGAAACTGAGAACCAAGCCTTGGCTTACCACCTCCAGAACCCATTTGTCCGAGGTTAGGGACAATCAGTTCTGGCAGAAATAAGCCAGTCTTCCCCACCGTACAGGGAGAGTCGGCCCCAGACACCTTGCAGGTGCCTGCTTGGCAGGAGCAGCTTTAGGTTGGGGAGGGCCTGCCTGTGCCCTGCCTGCCTCTGCCTCTGAAAAATCCTCTCTGTGCAAAAGCAGAAGAAGCCTGGAATTGGTAAAAGGCCTATTGTAAGGCCTGCCCTACCCTGGGGCATGCCTATGTTGAGTGGCATGCCTTTCCTTAGCTTGGGCACTTTGTAAGTAGTTCTGTATTCATCCATCTTTTCATGTAATTTTCTGTTTGTTCTCCAAACAGAGAATTTCCTATAACAGGAAAATCTATAGCCTTTGACTGGGTATCTTGGGACAGATTAGTGCATCTGAGCCATGCCAACCTACGGAGAGCTACAGAAGTGGCCATGACCCTAGAGGAAACATCATTAACATCAACAGCAGCATGAAATTGAACTTCAGAGGCTTCAATGCCATCAGCAGCCACCTGTTCCAACTCACTAGCCAGCTGGCCATGGGCCTGCTTGGCCAACTGCAATATAGTGTCCCATCTAGATTTCTGATATCTAGCCACATAAGCCATATAATTAACCTGTCTGAGTCCCAAAGAAGCTGCCACATACTGTTTTTTCGCCATGGCATCAATCTTCCTGGAATCCTTATCAGGAGGATGTGAAGCCAGGGGAATATTAGCCTTGTCACAGGCTGCAGCTTGCACCACACCTACATGACTACACTGTCCAGTAAGGAAGTCTGTATTAGGGCCTGACAACGGATACCTTCTGTCCATTTTTTTATCTACAGGAGGGACAGAAAAAGGATTTTTTAAAATCTTTTAATTGCAGGTTTTTTTAGGACCGATAAGAACCGGGTACCTCACTCTAAATGCAAAGAAAACAATTTTTAAAGCAAACTGATCGGTTCAGAGCGAACCGATAATGAGTTTCACAAAGACTAAAATTATTTTACTTACGGTTACCAGATAGAGCTTTAAACGGAAACCGTGTAATTTTAAACACTTTCTCGGTTAAATGAACGATAAAAATACTTTAAACCGCAAAGCGAACCGAAATGAAGGAGCTGGTCTCCGGAGCGTCTGTTCAGTGAAAGCGGAGTAAAGAATTTAACAGTTTGGGTTCAAACAACCCAGATAGAGCTTTCAATAAGCGCCCTCGCGCTGTGGAACTCCAGATTTCTCTGGAGTTAACTATTTCATCTCCGGGGCAGTCAAAAGCCAGGGGCATACTGCAAAGGTCCTAATATAAGCAAGACTTCATGGTGTTTGAAAGGTGTTTTTCAACATAGCCAAATGTGTATCTCTGTCATCCTCATTTGAACAAATACGTTGACAATGAAGTGCTTGACTGTATATGACAGCTTTTTTTGTATGGTTTGGGTGGTTACTTTTCCTGTGCAGGTATCTCTGTATGTCTGTTGGCTTCCTGTAAATACATGTATGTAAGGTTCCATCCTTAATGATGACTGTGGTGTCCAGAAAGTTAACCAGAAACTAACATCCACAGACCTTTTCTTCTTCAAACTGACATATTATAGGACTTCAGCATGTGTGGGATGTTGATGCGTGTGTGTGGGTATGTGTTGTGAGGTATGTGATAACAGATGTGGGGCTTGCTGTCACATTGAGGTAAGTCTCTATTTAGCTATATGGAGTTATAATGTGTTACTATTTTTATTTCACACACAAAGAATTTCTCCTTACTTTTTATCTTTGCCTGGGGGATTGATTCCATTGCACCATATTCAGATTACCCAGCCTGCTAGTGTACATACAGGAGTGTTATCTTATACTGTTTTATATAATTTTGTAACTCTGTACATATTGGGATGTGTGATCTCATTTGCTTGGGGTCCTGCACAGATCTTTTACATTAGGCTAATATTGTAGTAATTTACTCAGGATTTCATGACAAGTTGTATTCCTTTGGGAACAATTGCAGTGACTGAAGTTAATATAGGTTCACTAGGAGAGAGAGTAAGTGAGTGTGTGTGTGTGTCTGTGGGGAGAGAGAAAAAGGAGGGGAGAGAGAGACATCATCTCCTTTGTTATAGATTCTCCACCCACATTATTGTGATGTGGGTGTAGATGGTATTGTTTGTAAGAAGAGGAGGAGAGAAATTACATTTTATCTCTTTTCAGATTCCTAGACACTTGTGGTACATCAAGTTGCTACATTCTCAGTATATATTGACATCAGTACACATCAGGCTACATGGTCTTAATTCCTTGAGGTTCCTCGACTAGAGTTTTTTGTTTGACACTAATATTATCAATTTATATTTAAATTATCATTTATATAGTCCTGAGGTTTTTGCAATTTCTTGGGCCTTTTATTTAGCTTGAGAATACAGCTGGGTGACATGTCCAGCTAGGTTTTACACATCACACAGTGTGCACTGATGTTTTTTAGACAACTTTACTGCTAATTCTTGTCTTTAATAAATACATTGTAATTTCATGAGCCCTATAACTATCTTAGTTTGTCTTTAATCTGGGTGGGAGTTGCCTTTCAGTAATCACATCCTTATACTAACTGTGACACTCATAGCTTGATTTAGGAGTTATCTGCTTCAGCAGTGTTATCTTATGTCAATTAAATTTATATGCAGTAGGATTCTTTGTATGTGTGTTGCACCAAGCACATCTGAACCCAAGGTTCTTTCGGACTGAGGGCAGTACTGTACTATTAAACTTCTCTGACATCATCTTCTGTTTTTTTTTTTTTTTTTTTTTAAATGAGTATTTTAAACCAGTGGGGATTTTTTTCTGTTCTTCTCTGCATTATCTAGCTGTTATAAGTATTGTATTTTCTAAACAACTGCCATGAGCTTCTGAAGAAGGACTGGTTGGTCTGAAAGCTAGAGCACTTTGTTCTTGTTGTTACATCTATGTTGGTCCATTAAAAGGTATCAAATCATTTGCTTCTGGATCTATTCTTGCAAGGACCAATACGGCAACTACTAAATCTAGACTCTAGCTTAAAAACACATTTAAATGATTGCTCACATTCTGTAGAACTTCATGATGTAGCTGGTTGTTTGATTCGGATTCATTTTTTCTTTTTAAAAAGTGAAAAAAATAAGACTGCCCACCATACTGGTGTTACCATACAAAAACATGTTTACATTCCTTTCTCAGCTCCCACTTAATACCCCCAACAGAGTCTAGCCATTCATTATGCAGTGTGGGGGTAGAGAAGACTATTCTGTCATGAGTGGCTGCAGTGTTTGGGGGTGTTTCTATTGTCCAGAAAGCATGCAACAAAAATAGATCTAGGATTCAAAACAAAGTTGTAACATGGCAAAAAGAACATGATAAATGCGAAACACAATTGGTTCAGTTCAGTCAGCTGGTACAAGAGCAGCACGGCATTATGGCAGGATAATGCTGTGTTGCTTGAGTAATCCAGAAAGTAGGCAGAGGGGAGAAAAGAACAGTAAAGAGAAGAGATAAGAGGGAAGCAATCAAGTTTTGTCAGAGCAAGTAGGTAGATAGGATGGGGAGTAGGACAACTGGAAGTGGGGCAGAGAAAGAAAGTATCGGGGATATAGAGGACAAAGTGCTGAATAAAAGATCTTG
Organism: Neoceratodus forsteri; assembly: GCA_016271365.2. NCBI lineage: Eukaryota > Metazoa > Chordata > Ceratodontiformes > Ceratodontidae > Neoceratodus > Neoceratodus forsteri. The sequence goes on from CM057454.1 coordinate 154,744,681, forward strand.
TGACAAAGTCGATAACAGGGTTGGAGAGGGGGAAAGTTGACAGCAGGAGAAAGCCGAAAAGTGTCAACGACAAGGAGAAGAGCAAGAGACAGATGCATGCGAGGAAACGGTTGTTACGCAACATAGTGGCATCGTGGACGGGGGAACGCGGGAGAACGTCCTTGATGAAGCAACGGGATATCTGGTAGAGTTGGACTGGTGCATGGTATATGAGAGGGTGAAGTGTTAAATAGTCAGAAGGATGTGTGGAAACAGACAACAAGTAGGTGGAAAAATGGAGAGTAGGACGACAGAAGCAGCACTGTGAACAACAGGTCGTCAGGTAAACAGAGGGTTATTCAGCCAGCAGGCTAACGGGGTATGCAAATGAGCAAGAGACACTGAATGTGAATGAGTCACCAAGTTCTCCTGAGCAGGGTACAAAAATAACAGCCGTCAGAAATAAGAAAAAAGTAATAGAAATCTTTGAGGCATCGATTGTTGTAGTGTCCTGCAAAAAGTGTAAAATGAGATGTGCAAGACCGAGCCATCTTAGTGTGAGAAGTACAGAAAACTGTACCATCTTATTGCCAATACTGTCAGCCTCGGATTCATTACAACAGTACAGTTATACATGACACACCTAGCAATGCACAGCCCATGTTACTAGTGCATTAATCCACTCTGAAAGTGGTATATAATGGGGAATTGTCCACAACCATGCATTACTTCCCCAATAGATGCTACCTTAAGAGTGGATTAATGTTTAACTGGTTTATAACTATACATTAGCATGCATTTCAGTCCTACCAAGCAAAAAGGCAGATACAAAAAAACAGCACAATCAATGGATTTTGGAGTGGGTTAGCGCTTATAAAATGTGGTTTAAACTAGAAATATGATGCAAATAAAAGGCTGAACAATGTCCCCGTTTAGACAGAATTTACCGAATTAACTTGCTACCGGACATAAATGGGCCCCAATACGCCCGTAATTGGAAAGCAGGGCTTACCCTCCGGTTTAGCTTTTGGGAGACCAACTGTTTTTTTTTTCTCGCACTGTAGTTTAATTTATGAAAAGTCCGCTACCCGGAAGTATTGCGTACGCTGGGCGGCTTCACTAACTGTAAGTGTGCGGCGCCGCACTGTGCGCTCCAATGCAAGTTCAAGGAGTGAGGACAGCTACCTTTAATGCGCAAAAGGGCGGGTAAGCCCGGCAATCATCTAACAACATTTAGAACAGTTGAGGTCTAATTAAGATTTCTGCTCCGATTTATTTGGTATTTATGTATTTTAGAAATTGAGTGTTGAATATTCAATGCCCGATCTGTAATTGTTATAACATTATTTCAATAAAACATTGACAAAAAAAAAATGTCCTCCACAGCATCTGAACGTCATTTAGGCATTCCCAATAAAACCTAAATAAAATCGCTCTCTTAATACGTATAATGCATCAGCTGCACTTCCACGCCTGCAGGTAGTTCTAGCCCCCTCAGAGCAGCAGCGCCAAAGCCGAATAATCTTTCCATCTGCAATACTGCGGCTCGCTCAGTACCTGATCATCTTCATGAATAAGGTTAGTCGGGATCTCTTTGCGAATGATTTTGCCGAAAATTGTATCTCCGCCTGGCCTAGCAGCTTGCGCCTTGCTGATCTCATCAGCCATGGCTCCTTCAGTCAGTCCCAAGCAGCGTGCCTGCCAGCCCAGAACCAAATAAACGGAAGCCGCGCTGATTCGGCGACTCCTTCCATGCACACCCGTCCCCGCGGCTGTTACATGCTTCGCTATAGGCGAGTCCCTCTTCCATTTCCGAATGGGGATAGCTGTTCTGCATGCAGGTTGGACACTGCGCAAGTCAATCATTACGACGCAAGGCAAGAGTACAGACTATGTCTGTGCGCCGGTGGAAGCTTACTATCTTTGGCAAGCGGCTCAGGATTGGTCGCTTTACAGCGTGATAACTTATTGGTAGAGCGCCAAGACTGTCAGTTTTTTCAACCTCCTGGATTCATACTTCAACTGTACCACATTATGAGGAACGTTCCTCATTTTACTTCACAAAAGCTCCCTGTTCCACATTGTAAGGACTTGTCCCACATTCAGTGTTAACATTTTAAAGCAAATATGTATAGTAAATGATGCAAAAAAAAAATTATTCAATTAATAACAGATTTTCTGAACATAAATGGAAACATTTTAACAGTGTTCTGAGCTTTTTAGGTAAAGATTTGATTAAGTGTTCCACATTTTGCTCATTTGTTCCACATTTGGGGGACAAAAGGTTGAGAGGTATGCCTGGATTGGTTGTGCACGTGTTAAGATCTAAGCAGGAGCGGTGCAGTGCACTAAAATGTTTTGGGTCATAATTGCATAGAACAGCTCAGTCTGCAGCACTGTTCAATTCGATTTGTAACACAGCATTATTCAGAAGTCTAGGAGGGCATCCCGCGATAGGCTCAACGCCGTCACGTGGTGCAGGAGCAACACGGCATTGTGAGCCGATAATGCCGTGTTGCTGTCCTGGGAAGCGCGTTCACGAGTCCAATACAGCATTATTTCTCATAATGCCGTGTTGGGCTCGAGCAACAACAACAACACGGCATTATGAGAAATATTACGTGTTGGGCTGAGCAGCGCAGACCAACACGGCATTATGAGAAATAATGCTGTGTTGAGTCGCGGAACGCCGCTTCCAGCACGAGCAACACGGCATTATCGCCCGTGTTGCACCTATCGCGGGCACCCTCGCACAGCCTTCAATAATGCCGTTGTTGTAAAGTAAGACTAAAGTCTGGAAGATTGCCTCAGTCTCCGCGCCTTTTTTCTTAATGACTCTGCACTGTGCTCGTCCCAGTAGACATCGCGTTTGTCCAAATGTTACAAGAGCATTAATCACTGTGAGCCTCGGCCTCTACCGGTGATTAATGCCCGCTGGCGAGTTGAACCAGGGCTAGCCCTCGTGCAACAACGCCCCCAGCGGGTATTAATCCCGGTAGAGGCCTCCTCTGACGGTGATTAATGCTTTCATATATGCCGTGCCCGCTCCGGCAGTACGGTGACCAGCCAGACCCCCAGCCTAGCAGCACTGGGTCCTGTGGCCGAGCGAGAGAAGGAGTGGCAGGAGCGCCGGGGAGTCAGCCTCATTACCGCCTGAGCATGGAAACAGGGAGGGGACCTGAACCTGCGGCCACTCGAGCGCGAGACTTCCAGCGCCAGACCTTCACTGGTCTGTGGCATCGGAGACTGTGTTCCATGGAACGCGGCCACCGGTGATTGGGAGTGGAAGCAGCCGGGCAGAGGAAGAGAGCGCAGGGCACACTGAGGAGCAGGAGGGGCAGCCCAGCTGGAGCACGGCAGGACGGAGCAGTGTGTCGGAGGCAGAAGGCAGTGACACCCCCGGCATCCATAGCGCCAGTACGATCCTCCTCGGAGCGGCCGAACCGTGCACCTGAGACCTCCCGCGGCGGGTATCAGCAGAATACCCGCACCAACCTCCACACAAGTGCAACAGCGACGTTGGCCGCATGCCTCCGGGCGAATCTAGGGACAGAAGCTGATCACCACATAGGTACGTATCTGATGGTCCACACTGTGCTCTGATCCCGAAGTGGAGCTGCACAAACCTCGCACCGCTGCTGCCTCTCATTGTCGATGTCGCACAGTGGGCTCCTGCCAGCTGCCTCCACCGACCCGCGGCCCGTATTACAAGCGCAGTAAGCCACTCCGTCGGTGTAGCTCTAATCGCGATTGATGGCGGGGGGCGGCAGCCTCGCCCTGCGGCGCCCCCATGCATCAATCCAGCACTAGAGCACACCTCCGCGTGGCTTAATGCTTACGTCTGACCCTTCGGCTACAAAAGCAACACCGGCCCCCCGGCTCTGCGTACAAGGTTCACCCTTTCTCTTTTGCGCTGACCTGTGGAAAACTTAACAGTCAGCTGAACGCTCAGACCGCTGGAACTAAGGACAAGTAGTACTTTTATCTGTAAAAAAAATTGCATTTCAGGGCTCCGAGATCTACAAAGTCATTTGTCAGAGACTCCTTCCCTTCCCAAGAACTTGACAAACGGTTGTTACCCACATCTTTATTGCACTCACAAATTCTCACTTTACAATCAAGTAATAATGACAGAAAAGCCAATCATTTCCTGGGAGTTATGGGGGGGAAGGGGGCACTGCCTGTTGTTAATCCCCAGGAAAAGAACGGCTGTTTGGTCATTATTGCAATTGTAAGTCTAATCGCAATATATAGGATAGTGTATGGGTAACCATACACTACAAGGCTATTCTTCCACCGAGTGGATACAGTGCCAACTGATGACGAGAGGTCTCCAAGTCGGCACTGTATCTAGGAGGTGAAAGAATAGCCGAGTAGTGTATGGGTAACCATACACTGTTCTATATAGTGTATGGTGCCTGAACAAAAGACAAAAAGGCACTCACTTTTCTGTATTTTCACTCTGTTCTGCCGATTCCCTCGGTTCACAGCTGACACTGCCCAGCACACTCGTGCACCCCTCACACAGCAAGGGACGAATCACGACGTCTGCTGTAGTCCCTTAGATATGATCATCACTTATGCAGAACGAAAGTCGCTCTGCTAGTGAGGACATCACTACTGCAGCAGAACTTTTTGCGATGTATGGATTTGCATACACTATAAAGTCATTTTTTAACAGGTTTTTTTTTTATTTAGTTTTCATTTTCCTTGGGAGTGTGTGTTAACATTGCCACATGGTAAGAGTGGTTCATGTGTTTGATGCGTGCAGGGACGCTGAGGTGCTGGTGGGTTGGAGAGATCGTGAGGTGCAGGCAGGATTAAATGAGCATGATACGAGCATTTCTGTACAAATTGACTGGAATGGACAACCGTTCAGGAACATAAAACTTCTCGTGGTCGCTGCTTTGGGTGTCAACCACAGTTGGGTCATCCTCGGGGTGGCCCCTCTGCCTCACACGCCCCTCCCAGGACAACTGTTGGCAGCTCCTCCTGCAAATCTGTCCTTGGCGAGCATTGGTTTTTCGGCCTCTGGCGCCCTACCAGTGTCTCAGCCCCTTATTTTCTGCAGGCCAACAGTTAGGTGGTGCTGCCAGTTTAACGCCGACTGGCATGGGCTTGGCATCTGCAGGAGCATGGTCTGTGGACCCTTGCGTCTGCCACCCTGGCCATAAGGGTCCTTAACTATATCAACCACATGGTCCAGTTTTAAAATCAACTCTGGTTTAGGCCTAAAACGCCACTAAAGTCCTCCCAGAGGACCTCTTGAAGAAACAGCTGCTCCAGACTATCCAGTCTGGATCTGATGTTAGCAAGCATCTTTTCCACTCTGCCTATGATGCTGCAGATATCTCTGCCCGGGCAGCAGCAGCGGGTGTCTGCCTTCAACATCATCAGGTTTTGCCCAGGATGTCCAACAATCCATCTTGAATGCCCCTTTCAGAGGGCACAAATTGTTTGGGGTAGATGTGCAGGGCATTCTTTTGAACCTGCAGGCTTCTGGCCACATTTTGTTGTTGGTTCATTCTATGTACTACACTAACCAGCATAGAAGTGGTTAGCAGGTGGGATATGCCCCAACAGCGACACCAACACAGCGACCTACCAACCCGTCGACAAAATTGACAGGTTGCCAACAGGTAGCTGTGTTGGTGCACCCAACACAGGGGCACATTGCCTCCCGGTCCTGCACCCCCTCCCTGAATCAACTCCGACTGGAGTTGAGAATCCTAAATGTGGGGAACAGCCCCACACATGGGGGGTTGGGGGCAAAGCCCCCCGATGAAAAAACAGACCAGGAGACCCACTGGATTTCTGTCGACTGCAACTTGCAGTCGACATAAATCCTGTCGATGAGATGCCATTTGACAAAACTGGTGTTGAACCGGCATCGTAGAGCTGCAGGTGGCCTTTCAGTGAGCTACCACAGACCCAAGTCCCAGGGTAAGCGCAGGGCAGCAGCCCTCCCTGCCCCTACCTCTACTACTAGAAAAAGACCCAGAGGAGGTGGTGTGGCCCCACCTGCACCTTCCCCTTCAGCTTTATTCTTTGCCTGACACCTCTCCCCCTCCAGCAGGTCTGTAGGTGGTGGTTGGGAGTCACTTTCTCCCTAAACCTGGACAGGTGGAGGGAGATCACCAGAGACACCTGGGTTCTGCAGCTCAAGAGCACAGTCACGCTGGAGCTCTTGGAGTGGCCTCCAGAAAGACAGGTCAGTCCTCTTATCCTCCAGACCACCTTACCGTGCTTTGGCAGGAGATCCACACCTTGCTGTACAAAAGAGCCATAGAACCCATCCCAGAGACGCAGCAGAGCAACGGGTTCTACTCTCACTTCTTCCTGGTCCCCAAATGCACAAGGGATCTTAGGCCCATCCTAGACCTCCTAGAGCTAAAATTCCTCATTCAGTACAAGAAATTCCAGACAGTCCCTTTTCAGGGACTGCTGCCCCTTCTGCGTCAGGGAGACTGGATCTGCTCCCTCGACATAAAGGATGCATGCCTGCGTATCATGGTATGTGCCTCCCACTGACAGTACCTCAGATTCCACTTTCAGGGAGAACATTTCCAGTTCCAGACCTTGCCTTTTGGCTTGTTCTTGGTCCCTCAGGTGTTATCCAGACACTTGGCAGTAGTGGTGGCAACCCTCAGGAGGGAAGGGCTCTATGTCTTTCATTACCTGGATGACTGGCTCCTCAAAACATAGTCCAGGGAGCTTCTGTTGCAGGCTTTGTAACATAACATCCACCTGTTCCAGGATCTGGGCATTACAGTCAATCTGCCCAAGTCAGTCTTGATCCTCTGTCAGTGCCTCCAGTATATAGGGGTGGTCCTGGATACAGCTCCGGGTATGGCTTTCCTGCTACAGGACAGGGCAGACTGCCTAATAACTCAAGCCTACCTGCTATACAACAGCAGATATGCACCGGCCAGGGCCTTCTTCCAGCTCTTGGGCTTGATGGCTGTGGCTGTAGTTAAAATGCCCTTAGCCAGAGTGCACATGAGGGTACCCCACTAGACAATGAGGGTCCAGTGGGATCAGCGTACCGATGACCTGGAACAGAAGGTCCTAGTCTCCTCTCCACTCAAAAGGGTTCTGCTTTGGTGGATGGAACCCAGCAATCAGTTAAGGGGGGTTCCTTTCCTCATTCCTTCCCCTCAGCAAATTCTCACCACAGATGCTTCGTGGATCATGTGGGGGGCTCATCTGGGGTCCCACCAAATACAAGGGATGTGGTCCAGGATGGAGCCTTTCCTCCACATCAGTGTCCTGGAGATGCAGGTAGTTCGTTATGCTCTGCAGGCCTTCCAGATGCGGCTATCCCCTGGCCTTCTGTTGGTGCAAATGGACAACCTCAGCATAGTCCATTGTATCAACAAGCAGGGGGACACTCATTCATACCCTCTCTGCTGAGAAACGATGAGAGTTCGGTACTGGGCCCTCGAACATGGTCTAAAACCGTCGGTTGTCCATGTTCTAGGTGGACAGGCTCAGTCAGTTGCAGTCCAAGGTGCATGAGTGGGAGCTGCTAACCTCCATCATAGAAGACCTGTTTGACAGGTGGGATCATCCGAAGTTGGACCTTTCTGTGTCCTCACTCTATGCAAAACTGCCGCTTTTCTAAATGCTACAGGGCCTGGAGTTTTCTGGTGAGATGCGTTGTCCCTCTCTTGGAGAGGGAGGTTTCTTTACGCCTTTCCCCTGCTTCAGAGGGTTCTGATCAAGCTACAAATGGAAGGGGCCACTATGATACTCATTGCCCCATTCTGGCCTCTTCAGATCTGGTTCCCCTTACTAAAGCAGTTGATGGTGAAACCTCCAGTACTTTTGCCTCTATGCACTGGCTTGCTCTCCCAGGACTGGGGTACCCTGGTCCATCTGTACCTCAACTCTCTGCACCTTCACACCTGGCTCCTGAGGACATAGCCATGGCTAGGTTTGGGGTATCCCCCAAGGTGGCTGATGTCCTGGCGTTGGCTAGGAAGCCTTCCACCAGGGCCACTTATTCCATGAAATGGAAACACTTTGCTCTGTGGGCTGCTTCACATCAGCTGGATCCTTTCACTTGTCCAGTGAATCAGATTCTGGAATACTTGCGTAACCTCTAGGCCACTGCTTTAACTAGTGTGCACCCCCCATTACTTGTAACGCTCACCCAAGCTAAATATCTGGAGAAACATTAATGCCCATATACTGGCATACCAATTACTAATAGGTAGGTACCACCCTTGGCATTAGGATGTATACCTGGCTTATTTTCAAGAGGAGGAGAGGGGTGGAGGTACAGAAACAAACAACTTGAACCTTGTGTAAAAACACAACCCAGGTCCTGAGTGCAAGCAGCTAGGCATGAGCTTGATCTAACCTGCTGAGGGCGCCCCAAGAAATCCACACAACCAGAAACAATATTCAGAATGTCCATAACAGTGACTGGGATTGTGCAGTATGGCTTTATTCAACAGATGGAAAAGAAAAGCTGAAGTGGACCCTCAGGGTCAGTCCAGGTTGGACGGGTACAAATTCAAGAACTCTCCTCGCATGCAGTACAATTCATGAATAAAACAGAAACATCTTCCCAAATTCCAAAAGGTGCATTAGTGGACACTAGGCCACGCACATGCACATCTTTCTTCCCATGAGGGTCATTTAGTGAATCTAAGCCACACATTCAGAACTCTTCTCAGACATAGGTGCGGTATGTGAAACTCAGACACACACCTTAACCTGCAGCTTGACCCTTGCTCAGGTAAACATACTGGTGCCCTTTACGAATCAGGAAGTCGTGCCTTGTAAGTCAGGGATTTATTTAACTCTAAAAATTGATTAGCGTTGTGCTCATAAAAAAGTGCTAAATCTTTGTGAAAATGCATACCTCTTGCCTCACTGTGTTTAACAAACACAGCACTTCTAGAAAATCTATATAAATACTTTCTGTAGTTAGTATTGTCCCAAGAAAAAAACTGCTAATCAATTATTTAAAACCCTGTAAGCGCTTAGATGGTTTTCCTCCCATCCCTTGGCCCCAACCGACAGTCTCTGCTATTCTTCAGGGTTACATCATTGAAACCCCCATTCCCCACTGAAATGCTAGAGGTCCCACACTTTAGCGTGTCACAAACTGGAGTGATCAGAGAAAATAAACTGCACTCACTGGGGTCCACAGTTTAACTTCACTTCCCTCACACTCGTGAGACTAGGGGCACCGACAGGTGCGATCCAGCCTTATCTATGGGCACACACACCGCGGACGATCCACTCCCCTAAGAACTTGTGGAGATCTAGTCTCCTTGACAGTATTCACAGGAGCTGTTCTGTCCACTGGGCATGGAGCAACTAAAAAGGAACAGGAAAAGGTCCTCTTCTGGGTAGCTGGTCCACACGGTCTACTTCAGGTCCTGTTCAAGGCAGCTGAAAACACTACAGAACATTCAGGGGTTGCCCCTTGAGTCCACCGAAAACAAGCAGATCCTTCCACTTCACTAGGAGTAGAAATCAGGAAATCCTGCTGTAGTCTTGTCTCCACTTCAAGTGGAAGCTGGAAATGTCACTCCACTAGGGTGAGAAATCCTGGGCCCTCTCTCAGAGCCCACTGGTAGTCCTACTGCCACTCTCAACTCCTCACTCCACTACAGGCTGAACAACACTGAGCATTCTAAGCTCCCCAGAGCAGCTATCCACAGAGTGTGACTTATGCTGCTGCGAGAGTTCTAAATGACCTAATCATTCCTCCCTCAGGCTAGCTAAGTAAATAATGATGTCATTATGTAAGGAGCCCCTAATAAGCTCCCTATCAGCTGCCTTCCTAACAATAATGCTGTTAGGATTCTAGTAACCCCAGGGACTGGGTGGCTACACTTGCTGTCCCTTTCAGACTCTCGTCTGAAGTACTCCTCTCTTAAAGTACACGTCTGTCATCTCTACCTTCCATAAGCCCACTGATGGCAGTATGGTGACACAACTGGAGGTGTCAGGTACATTTCTGAGAGGCATTCTTTACCTAAAGCCTACTATCTGCCATCCAGTCCCACCCTGAGACTTGAAGCTTGTGCTACAGAAAAGCTTACTTTGGCTCCTTTTGAGCCAGCTGTGACATGTGAGCTATGCTTTCTGTCTTGGAAAGAGTTATTTTTAGTTGCTATTACTGCTGCTCCATGGATTTCAGAGCTCCAGGCTCTCATGTGTGAGCAGCCTTATTTGATTTTCTACAAAGACAGAGTGTCTTTGCGCATTAATTCTAAGTTTCTACCAAAGGTGGTATCTGAGTTTACCTTAATTCAAACCATCCACCTCCCAGTTTATTACCCAGAGCATGCCAGTCCAGTGGAAGCATTGCACCACACTTCAGATGTACATATAATTCTGTGTTACTGTATACACCTCATGAAGGACTGTAGGAAGTCCTCTCAGTTTGTTTCTTTCACCACTGGGAAAGGGTGTTCCGGTTTCTAAACAGTGCCTGTCCAAATGGCTGGCCAACTGCATTTCTTTTTGCTACAGGAAGTATGGTAAGGACCTTCCTGGCGTTCGTGGTCATTCCACTAGAGGCATGGCCACTTTGGTTGCTAGTTTCAGGAATGTTTCAGCTGCACAGATATGTGCTACTGCCACTTGGAGTACTGTCCACACCTTCACCAAGCACTACAGTCTGGTCATGGCCTCAAAGCACAGAGCCAGTCTTGGCCTAGCAGTTCTACAGGGCCTACTTTCTTAGGTCCTTGGTTTCTTAACCCCAGACTGGATGTTCTGCTACCACAACTGCTAGGGACTCATTCCATTGGTGTGGCCTGCTGCAAAAGATACCCTCAAAGTAAGATAGTAGTTACATAAGAACTTACTGTAACAGTAGATCTTCGAGAGCATCTCTTGCAGTAGGCCATGCCGTCCGCCCTCCATCCCCCTGACCCTGTGGGCCTTTCTGTGTCTGTCTCTCTATTCTTTGCAGAGAACCTTCTGATTTTCTGCAGGAGTTAGGTGGCCTATGGTCTCTGGCGAGAGAACTAAGGAGTGCGGGAGGCTGCCCACTCTTATAGGATAGGGTAATGTTAGCATGTGACGTCAAAGTGGGCGGACCCCTGGTAGACTGCTAGCTAGAAAATATCTTTTTCAGGGGTATCCCTGTCATCAGGTCACACCTATGACCCTCAGGTGTCAGGCACTAAGATCCTATGGAAGCTTTTCTGCAACAGTGCACTAGTGGCCACCCACACCGACGTCAGGGTTCAACGTCACTCACCCTATAAAAGCACAGGCATCCCTGCTGCCTCCTCATTTCATTCCCACTGTTGACTATTCATGCATGGACTCCATCAAAATTTTGTCGCTCAGTTCTACTGCCATTTTTACTTACCTTTTATTTTTATTGTCGAATCACTTTTATTTAAAAGTGATTCCTTTCACCTTTGTATGTAAAGAACTACTCCTCCGTCGTCTCTTTTCCATCGCTGTCACTGTGGAAAGAAGATCTCCTCCACCGATGAACACCAGCTCTGTGTCTGCTGTCTTGAGCCTAGCCATAATGTCCTCACCTGCGAGTACTGCCAGAAATTCAACCTCACCACCCGATGATGAAAGAAAACCCTGCAGAAGTTCCTCATGGAGCAACAGGTAGCCAGCAGAGAGCAGGGGTCTTCTGTGGCCCCTCCAGCCCAGTTGACAGTGTCTTACACGGGCTCGCAGGCCACCAAAGCCTGGGACAAATCCACGGGGAAGCACTCTAGATGGGATAATGAACAGCCTAAGGACTGCTCCCCCCGTCGGTGAGCCTGGTCCCCGCTGGATTCTTCCTCTTCTCCTGAGATCACCCTGTCGACAGCTCTGGTGTCAGCACTTTGCTGCATGTAGGCCTCTGCTTCTTCCAATCAATCAATCAAAATCTTTATTTAACCAAGCGATCACCGTTGAGCAAGCTCATTTTCGAGGTGGACCTGGGTTTGTTAACAAGGAACAAGGGACAATATACATGGGATGCAATACACAAGAAAATAGTAATAATACAAATAAAGTGAGATACAATAATACAGTATATACAAAGTATCAGCAGGTAGCATTGACATTGGTATATGTTTGGAACAGAAGATACAGCTAGTTTTGTGTAGGACACAATTTTTCATAAAAGTAAAGAAATATACATATCAGGTGCACCGAACACAAATAAAACCTAATATAAAAAGATATATAGTGATACAGTATGGAGAATTTAGAGCTGGAACCAGGATCAAAGGAATGTGGAAGGGACAGATATGGGGTTAGAAAAAGGGGAGAGAAAAGAGTTGATTATAGATGTGATCAGTCTTTTAACAGTAGTAATTAGAGTGTGCTTGGACTTATAGGAGTCACTATTTAGGGTAGACAGGCACAGGACTCATTATGATGTAGATATAGAGATTTAAAAGCTGCTAGGCTGATGGGGTGAGTTAATTTAAAAGTTTTTTGCTGCTTGCTCCACAGTTGAGGGAGCACAAAGCTGATGGCTGCTCTGCCAATGCGAGATTTTGCTTTGTAAACATAAAGGTAGATATATGAGCTGCTTCTCACGGCATACTTCCCCAGAGTGCTCAAAGGTAAACAGACAGATATACTGGGGCAGTTTATTTGAGATAGCTTTGTATGTCCAAACCACAGCATTTTTTTGCCATCTGTAAGCAAGGGACAAAGCAATGGGGCCTGATGTTGATTCATCCCAGAATTCTAAAAGAACCAAGGGTAGACAGGGTTTTAAAAGCCAGTATCGCATCGCATTTTGCGATGCAAACCGGCAGGTCCAGCGAGTCAAAACATGGAATGGATCGCAAGAAAGAGCGATCCATTTTTTCCATGTTTTTCATTGTTTTCTGAGTGTTTCTTTGTACCGAGAGGGGCGATTTTGATTCTGTAATGTAAATGGGTGTGACATTGTGCCTGTAACTCTGCCTGCCTCTTAAAGTGATTGGCTGCCTGATCCCACCGAGGACAACTTATGCTGCAGAAAAAAATGTGCTTTCAGTCTGTGAGCAGTGAGAGTGACCATTTGGCTGAGCTCCGGACCCTGTAGAACTCAGAAAGGTGGGTAAAATCGGCATTGCCAAAATGATTATGTGAGCATGGGAAAATGCAGTGTAGGTTGTCTGGTGGTGGTTATGCCAGAATAAGGGTTTGGGTTTTGGAGAGATGGATTTTCAGTGGAGAGAACAGGGCTACGGGCATTTTTCACCCTCCTCCTCGAGACCCGATGCCTGTTTGCGCTGTATGCTTGCAAAGTTCTGGTTGGGAGATCGTTTGGGGGGGGAGAGAGTGTAACAACGGTGAGTTAGCTGGTTGATTTGGCCCTCCGGTGTCCTTTTTCTCCTGCGCAACAATTCGCCTGGCCTACCTCACGACAGTAGAGATCCCACCAGTGCACACACACCTAGGCTTACCAGAAAGTTGCTGCTCTGTAAGATTCTGAGCCCCAAAATTAATCTGGCCCAGCAACTTGACGGCCCAGCTCCCATGGCCTCAGAGCTTTGAGTCCGTGCAGTCATGTCGGGCAGCAAATCCATTCCCCAGCCTAAGCCCACTTAACAGCCCTCCTTGATGTGTCCCTCTGCCAGTGAAACGATTTTGGGGAGTTCTCTCCTTGGCAGGTGATCATCGGACCCGTCACCTTCTCACTGCTGCTGCAGGCCCAGAAAATGATCCAGGGCACATTCTTGGGTCTGATTTGGCTGGCAGCCCTCCTGATGGATTAGTTGTCACTCTGCTGTCCCGACCTGGATATGGACATGCCCCCGCCCAGGCCTCGTTGTCTCCAACTCTGTCACTGCTGCGCTGTGAGGACCTGACAGACTCAGGTGGCGTGCCCAGTTTTCTGGCTCTGCATAATTATTTTTCAGACCTGCCCTGTCTTGTTCAGCTCAAGTGGGGAGGCCTTTAGTGTGGGTAGGTGCCCTTGCCTCACTGACTCGGGAAAAGATCAGATCTCACTGACTGGGGGAAGAGACAAAAGCTGCAGTGACTGGCTTCTCATGGGGGGTGGGGACCGGGGTCAGGTTTTGTTCTACAATTTAAGCAGTGGCCGAGGCAAGTGTGGAACAAGTCTACTCTGGCAGTAGTCCAACCTGGTGAGTAGTTCTGTCCACAACTGGGGGTGGGGGTCAGGTTTTGTTCTGTAAGCAGTGCTCTTCCAAGGCAAGTGTGGCACTAAGTCTTACTCTGCTCATGCCCTTGCCACTCAGGGTAAATGAACCTAGGCAATAAGCGAGCTTGTTGTGGACACTTGTTGGGGCCAAGTCAGTGCAAATTACTAAGCCATCGATGTCCACTTCAGTCTTTGAGTCTTGGCTTCTTTACCTAATTCATGGCCTTCCTATCTTCCTGTCCCACAGAGTTGTGCACAAAGCAGTGGCAAGCCCATGTGGGATGAAGCCCCTTGCTCACTCTTTTTGCCTGCCCTTGACTAGTCTTGTAACCGGGGGTGGGCGGAGGACCATCGGGAGTTTTTTTTTTTTTAGGGGGGGTTATTAAGTCTGAGCTGAGAGAGTGGCCAAAATATTAATAATGTTCTTACTTTTCAGCCTAACAGGTGTGTGAAACTAGTGATACCACTGACTACCCTCTTTAATAAATCATGGGAGGATGAGGTGGTACTGGAGGTGGGCAGATGTTATTTCACTACACAAAAGTGGGAGCAGGGCAGAGGCAGAAAACTACAGACCTGTTAGCTTGATCTCAGTGATAGAGAAAACAATGGAATCACTTCTGAAGGAAAGAACTGTTGAGTAACTAGAGGCCAGAGGGGTACAGGACCCAAGGCAGCATGGATTCACAGCAGGAAGGTCATGTCAGACGAATCTAAAAGATGTCTTTGACTAGGTGACCAAAGTAGTAGATCAGGGAGTGGTTGTGGATGTGGCCTACCTAGACTTTAGCACTGCATTTGACACAGTCCCACACAAAAGATTAATATACAAGTTAACCACCCTTGGAGTGGGTCCCAGGATGGTAGCCTGGGTAAAACACTGGCTGGAGAACAGGACACAGAGTGCAATAGTAAATGGAGTCCACTCTGAAGAAAGCAGGGGTTACTAGTGGGGTACTGCAGGGTTCAGTACTATGACCAGTCCTCTTTAATGTCTTTAAAAGTGACATTGCAGAGGGACTGGAAGGAAATGTATGTCTCTTTGCAGACGACACAAAAATCTGCAACAGGGTTGATACACAAGATGGGGTGAAAAGGATGAGAAGGGAATTGGCAAGGTTGGAGGAATGGTCAAATGTATGGCAGCTTAGATTCAATGCTAAGAAGTGCAAAGTAATGCACCTGGGAAACAAAAACCCAGGGGAAGAGTACACAATGGAGGGTGAGATACTAACAACAACAAAAATGGAAAGGGACCTGGGGGTAGTCATATCAGATGACCTAAAGGTGGGCAAGCAATGTGAGAGGGAAGTAAGGAGGGCTGGGGGGATACTGGGATGCGTAAGGAGAGGCATCACCAGTAGAAAACAGGAAGTTGTTATCCCTCTGTATAGACAGCTGGTGAGACCCCATCTGGAGTACTGCATGCAGTTCTGGAGACCCAGTCTCCACAAGGACATAGACAGGATGGAGACAGTCCAGAGGAGGGCAACTAAAATGGTGCAGAGTCTGCACCAGAAGACATATGAAGAGAAACTTAAGGAGCTTAATATGTATACCCTCGAGGAAAGGAGGGAGAGAAGGAACATGATAGAAACCTTCAAGTACCTCAAGGGAATCAACAAAGTCAAAGAGGGTAGAATCTTTCAGAAAAAGAGGTGTGCAAGAACAAGGGGGCACAATCTGAAGATGGGGGGGATGGCTCAGAGGTAATGTGAGGAAGTATTTTTTCATGGAGAGGGTGGTGGATGCATGGAACAGCCTTCCTGAGGTGGTTGTGGAGTCGAAAACAGTAGGGGAATTCAAGAATGCATGGGACAGTCATAAGGCAATTTTAGGGGGTGGGGGTAGAAGGATGTAGGCTGTTGGTTAACTAGGGTCTGCAGCTTATCCATTAGGTAGGGAAATGGGCAGACTGGGTGGGCCAAGCGGTCCTTATCTGCCGTCAAATTCTATGTTTTTCCACAATGGGTTTCCAAACAGAGGAGGAAGATGAGACCAGGAGGAACCTGTTGGACTTCCTGGAGATCCCTGAGTTTCCACCTAAAATTATTCCTCCTCTGCTGCCAGCCTTAAATGATGCAGTTACTGCAGCCTGGCACAGACCCATTATGGTGACAGCTATGCCTACGAAGGCTGACTAGCTTTATCAGGCACCTCAAGGGTTGCCCTTCTACGCTGCCCAGCCTGAGACTGACTCTGTGGTCATTAAAGCAGCTCATGACAGGACTAAGGCTCCTAAGCACCTTAGCTCCCGGCCTCCTGACTGGGAGTCCAGAAGGTTGGATCTTTGGGGCACAAAGACTTTTGCCTCAGCCACACTTTGCCTTCGGATTGCCAATTATTTGGCCTATCTTACTAAGTACCAAAATACCCTTTGGAGGAGGGGCCAAGTGGCTGCTGAGACCCTCCCTGAGGGTTCTCACAAGCAGGAGCTTCTTAAGGTACTCCAAGCCTTGGAGGATGTTAGCAAGCACCTCCTCAGAGCAACCTATGATATGGCTGACGAGGCAGCTGCCTCTGGCATTTGCCTCAAACAGCACTCCTGGCTGCAGGTTTCTGGCTTTGCCAATGATGTCCAACAAAAGATATTAAATGCTCCTTTTGTGGGTCACAAACTCTTTAGTTCAGTTGTGCAGGATATTACTAACGAGCTGCAGGCTTCTGGTAGGGCCATTCTGTCTGTCCACTCCTTGTATCATACCCAGCTCAGAAATAGACCACGGTCCTCCTTTCGGAAGCTCTCCCAGAAGTTGGGTCCCAGAGGCAAGCTTCAGGGTAAACGCAGAGCCAGCTCAGACTTGCCTGCTCCCTCTTCCTCCACTGGCCCCTTGGCCAAACAATCCAGAGGTGGGAATGTGGCCCATGCTGCCAGTTCAGCCTCTGCCTGACTCATTGCTAGACCCCCCTCCTCTTTCCCCAGCTGGTAGTGCTTCCAAAATTATGTCATTACAGTCATCATGAATTCTTCTTTCCATCTATTTGTTTTGCTGTATCCGTTCGTTGCTTTATTAATATATATTTTGCAAATTAGGGTCTCTTTAGCGGAGCTCTGCCAAATGCTTGTTGTAAGCTCAGCTGCTGGCCATGCCCCTCAGGAGTTATTTTTGTTACAACACTGTCCCACGTTGCAGCTTCCGGACATTTTCTACTTCCATTTACTGTACCATTCCTTGCTGCCTGTCCTAGTGACAGGGAGTTTTTTAATCATATTTTATTCACGTCCCCGCCTCTCCAGGCTCCACCTCATCGGGAGGACCTGTGAGTCTGTCCTCGCTTACCTACCTCACCTGGTCCTTTCCTGTTCACCCAATGGGCACTTGGTTCCCCCAGGCGGGACGAGGTGGGTTACTATACCCTGATAATTCGGTTTCGCTGGAACTGGAAGGCCAGGCAGGTGCAAGCAATGAGGGGTCTGCTCCAGTGCTCCATCTTCCCGGAGCCTGGAGAGCATTTTCCCTTTGTTCCTGGGGGAGTGGCATGCACCCTAACGTCATGGCATCACCGCCGATGTCACCACTCCCCATCCCTTGCTGTAAGCTCTGCGCTTGCTGTGCCTCCGACTTCTGCCAGAGGCCAGTCAAGCGCTGAGCGCGAACTCCCCTCCTTCCCTTGGAGAGGCAAGCTGTCCTCTAGATGCTCAATCCTCTACCTTCCTGCCGACTCCCGACGGCCCGGGCTCATTCACGAACTTGGGTCGCCGGCATGGCGTGAGGTGTGGCATCCAATGCCTCAGCCCTCAGTGCCACCAGACCAGCTGGGAGTGATTTTTAGAACTTCACCCCACCTCATGGGTGTCGGCAGGCATACTCAGGGTACTTTGTTGAGTACAGTAAAATCTGGAAAATTCAGGGGTAACATGAGCCTCAGGCCAGGGGAATAAACACAAACAGAGCCTAATGTACCTGAATAACTGTTTTTCCCCTCTTTGGATGCTTTAGTGTGAGTTTGTGAATGATCTTTGGAAGATGTGCAGATGCTAAACTTTGAGGCCATGACTGTATGAGTGACCCAATCAAGTAAGTATGTATGACTGCTGGTGTGAATGGACTTCTGTAAGGCTGGCCACCTTGATGTGGTACAGGGGCTTATCAAAACGTATTCTAAACATTGTAACTAAAGGCCAGACAACTTCTGTCTGATACGTAGTGTCTGCGTTAGACAAAATAAAAAGTTTTGAATCTATTATCTGAGACAGCTCCGCGCGGCTGACGAGGGTTTGCTGGAGATTCCGAGGGTAAATTTGAAGTCCTCTGGAGCCCGTGCCTTCGGTTTTGTGGCTCCTACCTTCTGGAATTCTTTGCCCTGTCAGCTCCGTGAGAGTACGACGGTGGTAAGTTTTAAAGAGGCCTTAAAGACTTTTTTATGGGAGAAGGCATTTCCTGCTATGTTGTAATTGGTTATTTTAGCGCGGTAATATTCGTTTTGTGAAGTTTTATGGTATGTATTGATTATGCTTGTGTTTTTATGTTTCTATGTACAGCGCCTTGAAAAATTTGAAAGGCGCTTAATTAAATAAATATTATTATTATTTTTATTTATTAGGATCATTGGCCTACAACACAGTGTTGACTGAAATGGGGGTGGGGCAATATTTGTGTCACGAGGCAGCACACCTTTTGGTTTGTCTATGGGGGGGGGGCAACAGTTCCTTCAACTCCCGAGTACAAGTTTAAAATTCCTGGCTACACCCCTGCCCCACCTTGCAGCTTTCAGTCGGTTTCTACTTTCATTTCCCAGTTCCCATTGCTGCCTTGGGAACCAGAGAATTTCTATATATGCTTCCAGCCACCTTAGTTTTTATATCTCCCCTAGCTCTTATCCTCGCTATACTCCCCCTCACTCCCTTACCCTTCTTTCTAATGCTCTCATCCTCATCCTCCCCCCTCCCATCTTGCAACCTCTCATTCTCTTCCCTCCTCCTACTCCTCCCCTCTAACTCTCTCTAGGTATATAGTCCTTGCAACAGCACTTACAGTCAAGCAGTACTTTACAAACCTGTTTGTCCTGCACTCGTTGTTTTGTTTTTTTCTGAAATCCTAATGTACTGTTTAAATATTGACTTGTTCTAAATATGTACTTCACAGCATCACTATTGTGTTTCTGACTCCTTATGTACTTCATTGAATTACTGATTGTATTTCACTATTGTATTTCTGACTCCTCCACTTTTGCATTCACCCATGTTATGTGCGGTGTCACATTGTTGTTGTAAATTGTTATTTCAACTTGTATCCTCCCGGGTCGTGCTTGAAAATAGGCATCCTTATGCCTAGTGCAATAACTCGGTTACCAAAAGCAAGTAAATAAATAAATATCTGTCTCATTTTGAGGCTTCTGGAGAGTTTTTTGCTGTCATTTCCTAGTTACTGCTGCCTGACCTGGGGGCCAGGAGTGACATTTTTTTTATTTTGTTTTTTTACTTGCCTGGCTCTCTGGCCCTTCGGAGGGGGCCTTGTACCCCCTCCGACTCCATCGGCCAGGTCCTGCTTAGGATCCCTGGCTTCACTGTGCTCGTTGCAGTTGGGGGTGTATGCATTTTTCCATTTTCTGCCTATCCTGAGGGTGCCGGTGCAGAGGACATTCGTCCACACAGACGTGCTGATGCAAATCACAGTCAAGCGTCCAACAGCATCCTCCCTCCCCGACTCCGTAAAGCCATGTGCCCCGCCACCCATGCTTTCACAGGCAGAGGAGCTATGGGTGCTTTCTCTACCCAGTAACCCATCCTGGCTGGAGGAGGAGAGCATCCGTTGAGACGCTCAATCCGACCCCCCCATCTGACCCCCGAGTCAGTTCCTGAACTCAGGTCGCCGGCGTAGCACAAGGTGTGGTGTCAAGCGCCTCAACCCTCAGCACCACTGGGCCAGGAGGAGTGACCTTTTAAACTACATCCCATGTTGTAGCTGCCTGCTATTTTCTATTTGTTTCTTTCCTGGTCCCTACTGCCTGCCCTTGGGACTGGGGGTCACTGTGGAAAAAAACCAGAGTCTGTTGTGAGACTGAGAAATGGAAAATATGTGAGATGAAGTGCTAGGGAAAAAAATGCTGGTGAGCAAATGCTGTATGTGTGCAGTTTGGGGGGACACTACTAAGCGACAGAAGAAAGGTGGCAGCCTTTAAACCTTAAAAGTCCACCTCTGCCCATGGATATGACAGGCATGTGAGCAGACTGGCATCAACACTTTTTTCACAGTGATTTATGCTGACATAAAAGTATGGGTGCCAGTCTGCTTCTGCTAATCAGGATCCAGGATATGCTCTACTCAGTTTATAAACTGTCTAAAAAAAAAAAAAAAAACTATCCACTCTTGGATCTCTTGTGTTTTGGACTGGATGTTATGTGTTTGTTAATTTTCTGTCAAAGATGTAACACGTTGGAAAAAAAACTCCAAAAATGTTTTGTGGTCTGGAGTTATACTATAGCCGATGTCCCCAGTGCCCAAAAAGGGCAGGTAGGAGTGTCTGTTGCATGACACCTTACCTTAGTCACAGCAAGAACGATGTTGGTGCTCAGAACTTGTTCGAATATAACAAAATTAGGACACTGCACTAATTTACACTCAGAATTAAGACTTTGTATAGTATAAGCTGGAACTTTTCAAAATTGGCTGAGTGCCGAAAACTTATTTGACTATGATCCCCTACAGTGCAGCCCTAAGTAAGCCACTAGAAAACCAAAAGCACAGTTCAATCACAGTGTAGTAACAAATTGTGCTGATAAGGTTAACTACCATCCCATAGAAAAATGCATGTGAGCATTTTCACAGCATGCAGTATAAAAAACTGATGTTACATACAGAGTGAAGCCATCAACAGGATCTTGAGCCACATTGCCCAATAGCCTCAGCGCATCAAGGACACTCTGACTCTTCATTTGGGGTCCCCCCTGACAAAGAGGTAGAGTGTCCTCGAAAAAACTGAGGCTGAGGGCCACAATTCCTGGTGCTAGTGATCTCCCTCTTTCTCCTGATCTTGATTATCTCTGGTAGTCTAGTGGTACCCCATCCCTCTCTAGATCTCAAAATAAAGCTAAATTTAATCTGCAGTAGTCCACTGATTTCCCCCTCCCTCAGCAGGTACCCGGTGTATTCAGTAAAAATTACAGTGGTGGTCTAGTGGTCCTCCCACCTGGTCCTGATCCCAGTAGAAATAAAAAAAAATTCTTCATGGTAGTCTAGTGGTTCCCAGCCCTGGTTCAAGTATCTGGTGCCCCTGGCCCCATGCCAAGAATTCCAGGTGTCTGATGGCACTCACATCATCCTGGTGCCCCCAACCCCCAACCTGTCCCAGTATCGATGATGTTGGCCAGCACATACCGAACACTTAGCTCCATGTGTGGCTGCTGTCTTCCACTCCCAAGTATGGTAATGATATACAACGCTGTATAGCAATAAAGTGCATGCAGTACATCTATTTAAACTCATGCATTATCCTTCAGCTTGCACCAGTTAATGTACTGCTTAGTAATGCACACAGAGTTGCTGCATGGCATAACACTAGTTGCAAGAGCTATGCCCCGTAGCAGCCTGGTGCACACCTGAAGTCTCTCCCCACCCTAACCTCATTATCTTTTGTGCCTCCTCTAGTCCAGTCTAGCATGATTTACTCTGCAGCCCACTGGCCATTTTTTTTGGAAGTCAAGTGCCCCCTACCAGTTCCCGTAGTGATCAGGTAAACACCGGAATAGATATGCTACTGAAATGGCTCTGTAACTGGAATGCATCCAGAATCAGAATGCTGAACTACCTAGAGCTGGATCTGAATGACAGAACAGATCCTGAACACAACTACGGGACAAATCCAAAATACTGAAACCACCCAGTACCCAACCAGCTGCAAGAAGGAGATGATTTTACCACTTTTCAGATCTCTACTGAGTCTGCAACTTAAGTATTGAGTTCTGGAACTTGGACCTAACAAGGACAGGGACAGACTGGAGATCATAAAGTCGAGTCACCAAAATGGTCCAGAAGCAGGAGAAAAACATATGAGAAAAGCATGGACAGCCTTAATATGTATTCTCATTCTCCTAGATCTCGCCTCAGCATTTGACACTGTAGACCACATTGTGCTTCTGGATCACCTTTGAGAGTATTGTGGACTCACCGGTACTGACATCGACTGGTCTGCGTCCTTTCTCATGGGCAGGATGCAATGGGTAGTGATGGGGGATTTTTCCTCCTGTCCAATGCTCCTGCCCTGTGGAGTTCCTCAAGGTCTGATCTTGTCACCGATGTTGTTCGTGGTGTACATGCTACCCCTGGGTGAGCTCATTAGTCGTTATAGTCTGGGTTTTCATTGTTGTGCAGATGATACCCAGCTGTGTATGTCTTTTGCTCCCAGGACAAGTAATGCCGTGACAGTAACAAACAACTGCCTAACTGAGATCCAAGACTGGATGTCCTCTAACTGGCTGTAACTGAACACCGACAAGACACAGGGACTGGTGATCAAGCTTGGTCGCTGGCATGATGTGGCTGCTACCGGGTGAGGAAAAGAGTTGTTCTTTGGCCCTACTCCATTAGTGGCATCCACTAGGATAAGAAGTCTGGGCGTCATCCTTGACAACGGTTTGACACTTCAAGCTCAGATGTCTTCTGTTGTCCAGAGTGGTTTTTACCACTTAAGGAATGTCACCTGGATTAAACCCCTAATTCCGCCTGGTGACCTGCCCACCATGGTTCATGCCTTTGTCACATCAAGGCTAGACTACTGTAATGCTTTTTACTTTGGTGTCAGTGGCGGGAACCTCTGTCGACTGCAGCTGACGCAGAATGCAGTGGCCAGGTTGCTGATGGTCTGCCCAGGTCCTGTCACGTAAGCCTGGTCCTGTGTGATCTGCACTGGCTGCCTGTCAGATGGAGGATCATCTTCAAGATAGGCTTGCTCGCCTACAAAGCACTATATGGTTCGGGCTTTCACTAGCTGCGTGACCTCCTGACCCCTGCCTTCCCGGTGCGCTCCCTCCGCTCCTTCACTGACGGCCTCATAGCAGTTTCGAGGGCCAGGCTGAAAACTGTGGGGGACCAAGCGTTTGAGGTGGCCGGCTCAGTCCTCTGGAACTCACTCCCCAGATCTCTGCAGGAGGCCTCATTTTTTGGGGCCTTTAAGAGGGGTCTGAAGGCTCACCTTTTTAAAGAAGCGTTTTTTAACTAGCTGCAGCACTGTTTTTGTTGTTATTTATTTATCATTGGTTTTAATTATTGTTTGTGTTGTGGACTCTGTGTATATTTTGTGTGTGTAACCTTGCTATGTTTTTACACCTCCTGTAAAGCGCCCAGAGCCTCTAGGATTGGGCACTGAATAAATTAAGACTTACTTACTCTGGAGGTAAGAAGGATATAAGGGATATGTCTGAAACCTACATTGTTTTGCAGGGATACAATAGGGTCGAACACTCAGAGCATATTTCAAGTGAATAAAGATTTCACCACAAGGGGCCATAATCTCGAAGGAGAACAGTCAGCATAAAGAGCCTCACACCCAAATAAGTGGGGCTGTCACAACTTGCACTTTGTGTGCAAAAATATTTTTAACTGTTTACTGCAGTACAGTAGATTGTATCAAGCTGATTTTCTTGACCTCCATGCTGACATCTGCTTTAAAGGAAAACTGTCCAAAACAGTGGGGATAATCACCAGGGCTGCAAAAACACCTGATTTAAACAACCAATATAGTTTAAAATTATTTATTTATTTATTGAATTTTGATGACCGGGTAGGCTCGCTGGGCCCTGGAGGTCCCTTTTTCAGGGGCGACCCGGGAGTAACAATTACATACAGGTAAGCAGATAAGTACAATCGGGTAAATGTAATGTTATTTAACAATAAAGACTTCATAGGGTTACAAGCGGTATAGAGGAGGAACATACAGGCAAAAGGACTTAAGAGTTAGACATAAAGAAAACATTTTAAATACCAAGTTCATGTTGAGATTGGGAGTGCTCTAGATAATGGCAAGAGGTTGCTAAAGACATGTGGTACCTTCCTTGTGGGCATAGTGGAAGGGGGAATATTGGTACAAAAGTGCTCCCCTTCCTTTGATGTATGGTTAGGTCCTGTGACATAAGCATATGCTCCTGTCGAGCAGGTGAGCCTTGAGCTTGGTCCGGAAGCAGGTGATGGACTCTGCCACCTGTACCTCCAGGGGGAGGTTGTTCCAGTTGGAAGGACCTGGACCCTGCTTTAGTCCTAGTCTTGGGAACCACAAGGAGAGTTTGGCCAGATGTTCTTAGTCTCCGCGGGTTAGTTTTAACCCTAATGAGACCGTTGAGGCTGGGGAGAGGTGTGGGACCCAATAACTTAAATGTAAGGCAGAGGGTTGGGTAGATGAGGCGAGCTTCCAAAGACGGCCAGCTGAGCCTTGACTGAGGTTCGCAATGGTGAATCCTCGGGTGTGATAGAGTGGCGAAGCGGACTATCTTGTTGTACAAGGACTGCAGCCTGCCAAGCTCCGTCATGGCCACGCCCTGGAGAACTGGGGCCACGTAGGTGAGCTTTGGGAGAAGTACACTAGCAGCAATGGCTACCCTAGCTTCCGGGATAATCTGGTCCTTTATTCTGTAGAGGATTCAGAGTTTCCCATGGATGGCTTTGGTGATTTGGTCTACGTGATTTTTTAGTGTGAAGCCTTGGTCCAGGGTAAGTCCAAGGTATTTGGTGGAGGTAACCACCTCAAGTTTTTCACACCCCTGGTCTGAAGTTGTAGGAGCAGTGACCTCTCGGATCCCAGTGATCTAGGCCCAAACAGCATCACCTTC
Organism: Neoceratodus forsteri; assembly: GCA_016271365.2. Lineage (NCBI taxonomy): Eukaryota > Metazoa > Chordata > Ceratodontiformes > Ceratodontidae > Neoceratodus > Neoceratodus forsteri. The sequence continues at coordinate 154,769,517 of CM057454.1, forward strand.
GTTTTTTTTTGGTGTTTAATACCATTTTGTTCAGAGTAAGCCAGTCCTCCATCTGAAGGATGTCCTCTTGGAGGGCTGTCTCCAGTTCAGTTAGGTTAGGGGAGGCTCTGTAGATGACAGCATCATCCGCATACTGGATAATGCTGCTGCTCCCACAGTGTGATTGCAGATCATTTATGAAAAGAGTAAAGAGAAGGGGGCCGAGTATTGATCCTTGAGGTACCCCTTCTTTGAGTGGTGCTAGCTTGGAGACATTATCATTCCACTTGACCCTCTGGGTACGTCCAGTGAGGTAACTCTCGAACCATCCTAGTGCATGGGTGTCAAGACCAAGTGAGCACATTTTTTGGTAGTAGGAGGTTGTGGTTTACCAAGTCGAACGCTTTTGAAAGGTCACTAAAGACCGCGCCTGTACTGATCCCTGAGTCATTATTGCTCTAGACTTCTGTCGAGAACTTAGCGCAGTGTCTGTCCCATGCTTGGCTCTGAAGCCGTGCTGAGACGGAGAGATTACCTGGTGGATTTCCAGGTATTCTCAGAGTTGGGAGTAGACTAGCTTCTCCTGTACTTTAGCAATAGCACACAGCAGGGAGATAGGCCTGTAGTTTCCTATGGGCTCTGTAGACCCTCCCTTGTGTATGGGAATCACTAGGGTCTGCTTCCAATGCTCAGGTACCGATCCCTCAATAATGGACCGGTTTATCAGCCAAGTTAGGGGCTTTGCTAGTGCTGGGGCACCCTCCTTGAGGATTCTGGTCTGGATCCCATCAGAGCCCCCAGATCCTCTCGAGTGCAGGGATTTAAGGATGATCAAAACCTCCTTTACCCTAACCAGCCTCAAGTGAAACAAAGGGCAATCAAGGTCTGGGGGCTGATGTGCATTAAGCTCACTCCTGTTGCCAGGGGGTCCCGCCTTGTACGCATCAAGGTTCGTGAAGTAACTGTTGAGGGCCTCTGCGATGAGTGATCCCTCATCAATTACTTGCCCATTGGCCATGATTGGGCCAGGTGTGGTTTTTTTGTTTCCTTTGAGGAGTTCATTAATGTGCGACCAGAAGAACCTAGGGTTCCCTAGATTGGTTTTTTGAAGGTTGGTGATATATTCTTTTTTAGCTTTCTTTATGGCCTTTTTGCATTGATTTCTAAGGGCCCTGTAGCTGGCTAAGTCAGCAGGCAGCATTGTTTTCCTGAACTTTTTCCAGGCCTTGTCACGGGTGGACATCAGGTCTTTTAGGGAGGACAAGATCCACTTATAGCAGCTTCCCTTTACTCTGTGGGTTTTCATTGGAGCTGAGAGGTCAGTGGTTCTGGTGAGGGTTGTTTGGAAAAAATCAACGGCCTCCTCCAGGTTAGGTAGGTGTCTTATAGGGCTCCAGTCAATGCCATTTAAGAACCAATGAATTGGTCAGGGTGGAAGTTGGAGTAGTCCTAGTAGTGATCGTTCTAGGTGGGACTTTTATCGCATTATTTTTCCAGATGGCAAATATCGGCGAGTGGTCGCTCAAGGCATCGGCCAGGGTGCCAGCCATTTTTATGTTACTAGGGGTTGAGGTCAGGACCCAGTCAATTATGGAGTGCTTTCCTGATTTATGGTTCATTCTGGTCGGTAGAGAGATGACTTGAGCGAGGAGCGAGTCATGTAATAATCCATTGATGACAGACTTAGCGTCTAGGGCCCAATTTAAATTGAAGTCACCCAATATGATAAGATCGGATGCAGAGTCAACTGCAGGGTTCTTCAGGAGCGTGTCCAGAGGGGGGCTATATGCGCAGCCTATTGTGAGGTGTTTAGCCCCTCCTAGTGTGAGCCGTAAAAAGATTGCTTCTATGTCCTGGGTCATGCCATGAGGCAGCCTAACAAGGGAGGATGTAATTGTGTCCTTTACATATATGAGAACCCCACCCCCTCGTTTCGAGGGTCTGTCCTTTCTGTAGAAGGCGTATCCAGAGGCAGCTACCTCATGATCCTGAATGTGGGGTTTTAACCAGGTCTCAGAGACTGCTAATATGTCTGGTTTGTATACTGCCAGCCATGCTTGGACTTCATGGATCTTTGGTCTCAGGCTGCAAATGTTCATATGCACCAACATCAGACCCTTTGCTCCATCCCAAGCCTTATCTAAGGGGGAGGAAATTGATACATTAGGCGTCCCAGGGCCTGGGTTGGGTTGGATATCCCCCGCCAGTAGCAACAGGGCTGCTAGCAAGCTCTGGAGAGTGAGGGTTGGAAGTGGTGCAGCCAGTAAAGTCGGACAGGGGGTTGGGCTCCAAGTGAGAAGAAGGGATCGGTAGAGGACCCTTTCCTTGAGAATTCATGCGCCACTAGGAGAAGGAGGTTGCACCGAGGAGATGGGCAGCTAAAGTGTCTGGCTGTGTGCTTTCCCGACCCCCCGCGGGTATGGGGGGGCAGTAGGCACTACTGGCAAGCCAGTCTGTCCCTAGTTGGGCCAGAATATATATTACTGCCAGGATGATACCCTTGTTCCAGTTACCAGGGTGCATCTTGGAGCTATTCTGGGCTCCTCGCTTGGATCTCAAGTGCCGGCCAATAGTCTAGGATCTTGGTACTCGCAACCAGTCCCTACGTATACACTCGTAAGTGGCACGTCTACAGCAGAGCAAGTTTGGGCCCAAGCCTAGTTACCATTAGACAAGCACTGCTCGCTACCTTTAAGAACAAGCTTCCCTGATTGAGCTACTATTAGTTAGCACTTTTAACCTAGAGGGGAAACATCAGGATACAATTAGCAATTCCCACAGCGGTAAATAATGATGCAAAATTCCCAATCTAACTCTGATAGCAATTCACACAGAGGCAAGTACTGATGCATGGCTCCCTGTCTAACTCTGGCTGAGAAGGCAAGTTAACAACTGTAAATTTAAAACTGACAATTTTAAAATTAACAGGGAATCCCTTTAACCAGGGATTTAGCTAGCAGCAGGAGTTTGTAAGATTAAAAACAATGCGATCAATTCCATCTTTTATGTGAATCGGCAATACAGAGGGCTATCTGTTATAACTAAACAATCACAGATCCATATTGTTTTTGCAGTAAATTCATAAGGCTATCAGTGATTAGGTCCTATGGCTATACAGGCGTAGGAGACAGAAATGCCTAAGATTAGCTAGGTTGCAACAGGAGATTTTAGTGTCAGAGTCAGTTTAGTGTCAGAGTATTGCCCAGAGAGAGTGTCTACACCCTAGGCTGCCACTACAGTGTTCACTTAGCTGGGAGGTGGGTGAGACAGTAGCACCTAGTGCTCCAAGTTCGGGCATGCGCTAACCTGAATGGAGCTAACCTTTTTATGAGTTATTTATCGTTGTAAAGTTGCTCCTCGATGTGCCATTTCAAAAGTGCCGCTGCACCGGAAGACAGAGTGTGACCCTGGCATCCGGTCCTGTGCCGGAATGCTCGTAAAAATGACAAGCGAGGCACATTTACACACGGGATGAAAAGAAACACTGTGCCATGTAGAGGTCTTTTAACTGAACCTCTAGAAGCAATTCCCAGTGAAAATGGAGCAGTGTAAGGTATTTAAAATCATTCTTAAAGTTGGAGCTTCAAGCTTGGTCATGCGCAGTAGAACCTAGTGCTACTGCGCATGCCTGAACTTGGAGCACTAGGTGCTACTGTCTCACCCACGTCCCAGCTAAATGAGCACTGTAGTGGCAGCCTAGGGTGTAGACATCCGGCAGCATGTGGTCACCCATGCTGTCAAGGATATTGCCACAGACCACACCACCAGGACTCGCTGAAGAAGTGGTGCTATGCAGTCCACCCACCCTCACCCATCGGAAGAGAATCGTTCAAAGGATGCTCTTGATTCCCTCCCCCGCTGGCCTCTGCTTCTGACATCCAGACTTGGGGCATGAACCCCAGTCGCCAGCATGCCGAGCGAACACCTATCATTCGGCACCATGGGTCCATCCCCAGAATTCTTTTTACTACCCTTGGGTGTATCCCATCCAGTCCATAGCCTTTTCCACCTTCAGAGTCCCTTTAGAGCTCTTTCCTCTGAAAATGGACATGTGCCCATCTTGCATCTCCCTTTTGTATCTGCTGTTCCCTTGTGGTCCACCTCCCAGCCCCCCCCCACCTGTGATGACTGAGCAGGCAGTTTTCATGTTTGCTTGCACGCATGTGCAAGAAACATAGTGCCATCATCTGAGTTTTCCAGAGGTGTGTCATCCTCTTCCAATTCAGTCAGTCAGTGTATTTGCAGGCGCAGTCGCAGAGCACCAATCACTGCTGCAGCTGTCTATGACAGCTGAAAAATGCAGTGGCATACAGTTGAAAGGGAGAGCTCCGCTTGAGTGAGCAGAGCTCTCCCCCGCCCCCCACACACACACAGGTGCACGCCAGACGCAGGCACGCACACCGCGTGCTCATGAGCCTCCCCACTGTACGGGCCGACGGGGTGCCCAATCCCCTGTCGCTCCATGCCCCCCAAAGCATCCAGGTGCCATGCTGGGAGCCCACCCCAGCGTGGCAAAATGTTTCTATGGCTGACAGGGGTGCCCACCCCGCCGGCTTCACTGTCTCCCCCGGCAGGGTGCCACGCTGGGAGCCCACCCCAGCGTGGCAACAGATTCCATAACCCGACAGGGGCCCGATCCCCGTCGGCTCCATGGCCCCCCAGCCATCCTTCTGCTGCACGCTGGGAGCCCACCCCAGTGTGGCAAACATCCGTGTCGTCATTTAAAGAAAAAAAAACCTAAAAACAAAACGGTCCCTCGCAGTGTCTGCGCCCACCCACTGCGCACCCTGCCTCCCCACACCCCCTACCCCATACTTACCTCCAGAGTCCGGCGCGACGATCTTCGGTGGACCGGGAACACGTCTGCATGCACTCTTCAAAGCCGACCGCGAACTGAGGAAATGCCGGTAAGCTGTATAATGGGATAGATAGGGTTTTTTTAAACTCTGTTGCATATCTCACGCATTTTTTGGAATTTTTGCGCCAAATTTTCAACATGGGGTTTTTGGGACTCCTCCTCATGAATTCTTGCACTGTCATGGCGCTACTCGGGCGACGGTGATTTTCGCAGCCACTGCGCGAAATCACCGTTCCGGAACGATTAACGAAACGACACTGCAAGTGTTCATAAAGTGGGCTCTCAAAAGTCTATTTTGAAAATTTGGTGGAAAAATTCCTAAAAATGACTGTTTTACGAGCGTGCGTTGCTCAGTTCCTGACGACCGCTTCATAAGTTCGCAATTTTCAATATTTTCACTCCAGATTTTCAACATTGCCATTTTACCACACCTTCTTATGAGCAGTACAGCTGTCATTTTTCACATCTCACCCAAAATGTGTTTCTGCCCATGTAGCGCACAATGGCGCAGTTGGTGTGTGAAATCAATGATGGGACACATTAAGAAAATCCCAGTGACACTGTTCATGAGCAGAGGTCTTAAAATGACTACGTTGAAAATTTGGTGAAAAAATTCCTAAAAATGACTGTTTTATGAGCGTGCGTTGCGCAGTTCCTACGCATGCTCATAAGTTTGCAAAATTTCAATATTTTCACTCCGGATTTTCAACATTACCATTTTACCACACCTCCTTATGAGCAGTACAGCTGTCATTTTTTATATCTCACCCAAAACGTGTTTCTGCCCATGTAGTATAATGGCGCGGTCGGTGTGCGAAATCAATGTACGGACATTAAGAAAATCACAGTGACACTGTTCATGATCAGAGGTCTTAAAATGGCTATTTTGAAAATTTGGTGAAAAATTCTAAAATGACTGTTTCTGACGTGCAGTTGCAAGAGTTCTATGCCGCCAGTAAGTTCAAGAAATTTTCAATATTTTTCACTCCACATTTTCAGCATTGCCATTTTACCACACCTCCTTATGAGCAGTACAGCTGTCATTTTTTACATCTCACCCACAACGTGTTTCTGCCCATGTAGCGCATAATGGCACAGTCGGTGTGCGAAATCAATGTATGGGACACGTTAAGAAAATCACAGTGACGCTGATCATGAGCAGAGGTGTTAAAATGGCTATGTTGAAAATCTGGTGAAAAAATTCCCAAAAATGACTGTTTTAGGACCGCACATTGCCCAGTTCCTACGTACGCTGGCAAGTTTGCAAATTTGTAATATTTGCACACCAGATTTTCAACACTGCCATTTTACCGCACTTCCTTATGAGCAGTGCAGCTACCATTTTTCACATCTCGCCCAAAATGTGTTTCCGCACATGTTGCGCACAATGGTACAGTCGGTGTGCGAAAACAATGTTTGGGACAGATTAAGAAAATCACAGTGACACTGGTCATGAACAGAGGTCTTAAAATGGCTATGTTGAAAATTTGGTGACAAAACTCCATAAAATGACTGTTACGAGTGAGCATTGCGCAGTTTCCACACACCCTCGTAGGGTCATGAATTTGTAATATTTTCAGTCCAGATTTTCACCAGTGGCATTTTTCCACACCTCCTTATGAACAGTACAGCTGTCATTTTTCACAACATGGCCGAAATGTGTTTTCACACTTTCAGCGTAGAGATGCGTGGTCGCTGTGGGAAATCATTGTTCGGGACAGATAAAGAAAATCACACTAACACTGTTCATGATCGGAGGTCCCAAAATGCCTGTGTTAACAATGTGCTGTAAAAAAATCCCAAACTAGTTACATTATGGTGTCGTTGCACAGTTTCTCTACATAGCAGCTCATGACTTCACCAGTTTTTTTAAGATTTTCACAACAGATTTTCAACATTGCCATTTTACCTCCCCATGAACAGTACCGCTGTCATTTTTCAGCAACCTGTTCGAATGTGTTTCTTTGCACCCGTGGTGCCAATGCCATAGTCACTGTGCAAAAGCAGTTTTCGCCAACAAACTGATATTGCCATCAATTCATGAGGTGGGGTGGTCACAAAAAAACCATGTTGAAATTTGGAGTGAAAATACCAATGAATGCCTGAGGCGTTAGGGTTTCCGACCATAACGCCCCACCCTGTAGAGTATGACAGGCATCAGGGGTGTGACTTGGGATTCTTGCCTGTCATGCTCATACCATTCCACCCCACCACACACCCTGCAACCAGTGAGAGGCATCAAGGTGAGCCTCGGACTCTTCGGGCTCAAACTTCAACCCCATTCTCCTATACCGCACCCATCTCACCGTATTTCCTGATGGAATGGGGTGCGCATAAGGGCCAAAGACCCCAAGGCACACCGTGACACTTGTCAGTGTCTGCAGGGTAGGGTGTGGTGGAATGGCGTGGTCGTTATGCCTGACGACAAAAACGCACACCCCAATGCCTGCCACTCTCTGCAGGGTGGTGGTGGGGTTGGCTTCAGTTCAATACTTCGCTGCCATTCCTATTATCCAGCTCTGTAACTTCTACACTACCAGTGCCAGTGCCAGCAAGCAAACATTCTGCATTGACAAATGCTTGTTTCTTTCTCTTCTATGTACTCTTGCCCTGCTGCCCTCCTAACCCTTACTATCCCTCCACTTGCTTTCCTCAGAAACAATTGTTAGATGTGGGATTAAAACCTGAGCCTCCAGGGGAGACTGCAACCTGAACGCAATGACAGCGTGTTCTGTAGCAATTCTTGTTTCAGTTTGCGTCCAGGTTTTACCCAATTGTGTTTCCAAGCCCTTTTCTTTTCATGTAGTCCAGCGGATCCAAGTCCTGCATTAAACTTCAACCAAGCACCTAGCACAGCTGCCTTCCTTGGTTTCAGTTGCATCACTGCAATCCCCAACTGCCTGCCAATTGACAATCTGTTGGTGTGGGTGGGGCACAAGAGGCTGCAGCAGGGAATGGGAGGGCCACCACACTTTGTGCATGGCACTAGCCAGGATCAAGTTGTGATTGAGAACAGAGACCCTGTGTTTTTTTAAAGACTGTCACATTCGTATGCTTTGGAAGGAACTACTAGTCAGGCTTGCACTAACCCACCTCCTACTTATGCAGTCAGATTAGGGAATTAACTTTTTCTTTATGAATTTAATTTGATTTGTTTTTGCTGGGTGGGGTCCACACCTCTGTGTAGTAATGTAATATTGAATTAAAAATGAGGGAAAGAGCTCCCTTACATATACAAATCAAGAAAAGGACTTGTTAATTTCCAGAACCACCGGCACACGCACAAATTTTGCATGGGTTACTGCATGGCTTTGTATCACTTGCTTGTTGGCATTCTGGGGTTCTGGAAATTACCAAATCCTAATACTGAGATGCGGTCATTTCTAAGAACCCCAGAACCACTGGAATGCCAGAACCCATGAAGTCAGTAAACTCCAGAATCACTGAAACTAAGGCACCCATGTAAAATTTGCACATCTTATGGTAATTCAGGAAACCAACCACCCACACCCTAAAAAAGTAAGGGATCGCTTAACATTTACAAAGCAAACCTGAAGCTTAGTAGTTTGGGCTGGGCTTATAATCATCCAGTTATGACTAGTGGGGGGGGGGGGGGAATATCACTTTAGGATTTGCAGGTGGTGGAACTTTCCCATAGTATTCGGTGAGAAAAGATAACCGGTGTAGGAATTACAATTATGTAAGCGGTGGTGTAGTAGCGTCAGACAGGGGTATAGGAGGCCCACCTGAAAAAGAGGATAAAGTAGCCCACCTGAAAAATCAACATGTGAGGGCCCAGGGTGACATGTTGGTATCATATGCTTAGCTGGGGGGGGTTCCTGGGTGTCTGGAAGCCCCCACCAATCTTGCTTCCCTTATGTTTTCCTAAAAAAAAAAGTTTGTACATGGGGACTAAATAATGCGATTTTTTTGGGGGTGGAAAACCCCCATTCTGAAATCAATGGATAAAATGGAACTGCTTAGGTGTGGAACCTCTTATATCTAAATTTCTAGGTGGTGGAACTCTCCTATAGTAGTCAATGGCGAAAGATAACAGAGATAGTGGAATACGTTTTTTGAATCTTGCATTTACTCTCATTGCCCAAAATATGACAGAAAAATAGTTTATAAAAAATGTAACAGTTTAAATGGGAGGGGGTCCCAGCCTACCTATGCCTCTCAATTGTACCCGATTTTGAAGGACGTCTCTCATTTTTGTAATGATGTGTATTGGCATATGTGAGTTACGTATGCTGCGCTACTGCACATGCGCTATGCTATCTATATAAGCCCTTGTTTGGCGGGCAGTAGCCTGCTCTTTTGCCAGTGTTATACCAGTGCTATACAGTACAGTGCTGATCGGTAAACCAACCAGAGCACTCCACTTACTTGTCTCTGTGATTATTACATGGTGTCAGAATGGAATGTCTGCAGCATCCCACTGCTCTCAGTCTGCATGGAAACATCACTGAAAATTGGAGAAGATTTAAGCAGCAGTTCGAAATTTTCTTGGTTGCCAGTGGAATCGCCAAGAAGTCCCAGAAGATCCAGGTTATGACCCTTTTGCATGTAACAGGCCCTGATGTGTTGGAGGTGTGCAACACTTTTGTATGGGAAAGGAAGGAAGATTAAGAGAAACTGGACAAAATTATGAGACAATTTGAGAGGTACGGTAAACCGAGAAAGAATGTAACTTATGAGAGACACACCTGTTCAATATTAGGAACCAGAATCCAGGTGAGTCCATTGATTCATATGTAACTGAACTGAGGCTAAAAGCTAAATCCTGTAAATCTGGAGACTTAACTGAATCATTGGTTAGAGACAGAATTGTATGAGGCATACAGAGTGATCATGTAAGATGAAGACTGTTGAGAGAAGTGGACTTAATGCTAGACAAAGCCATAGATATATGCAGAGCTGCTGAACTGAGTGAAACACAAATTAAGTGCTTTAGTGAAAATGGTGAGGAAGAAAGATCAATGCAAGTAGAAACATAGAATTTGATGGCAGATAAGTACCGCTTGGCCCACCTAGTCTGCCCATTTTCCTACCTAACGCATAAGCTGCAGATCCTAATTAACCAACAGCCTACTTCCTCCTACCCCCCACCCCCCACTAGAACTGCCTTATGTCTGTCCCTTGCATTCTTGAATTCCCCCATTGTTCATGACTCCACAACCTCCTCAGGAAGGCTGTTCCATGCATCCACAACCCTCTCCATGAAAAAATACTTCCTCACATTACCTCTGAGCCGTCCCCCCTCCCTCTTCAAATTGTGTGCCCTTGTTCTTGCACATCTCTTTTTCTGAAAGATACTACCCTCTTGGACTTTGTTGATTCCCTAGAGGTACTTGAAAGTTTCTATCATGTCCCCCCACTCCCTTCATCCCTCAAGGGTATACATATTAAGCTCCTTTAGTCTTTCTTCATATGTCTTCTGGTGCAGACCCTGCACCATTTTGGTTGCCCTCCTCTGGACAGCCTCCACTCTGTCTATGTCTTTGCCGGAGATGGGGTCTCCAGAACTGCACACAGTACTCCAGATGGTGTCTCACCAACTGTCTCTACAGAGGGATAACAACTTCCTGTTTACTACTATTTGTGCCTCTCCCTGTGCATCCCTGTATACCCCTGCCTTCCTTACTGCCTTCTCACATTGCTTGTCCACCTTTAGGTCATCTGATATAATTACCCCCAGGTCCCTTTCCATTTTTACTGTTGTCAGTATCTCACCCCCATAGTGTACTCTTCCCCTGGGGGTTTTTGTTTCCCAGGTGCATTACCTTGCAATTCTTTGCGTTGAATCTAAGCTGACATACATTGGATCATTCCTCCAGCCTTGCCAAGTTCCTTCTCATCCTTTCCACTCCATCTTTTGTATCAACCCTGTTGCAGATCTTTGTGTTGTCTGCAAAGAGACATACTTTTCCTTCCAGTTCCTCTGCAATGTCACTTATAAAGACATTAAAAAGGACCGGTCCCAGTACTGAACCCTGTGGTACCCCACTAGTAACCCTCCTTTCTTCCCTGTGGACTCCGTTTACTACTACCCTTTGCGTCCTGTTGTCCAGCCAATTTTTTATCCAGGCTACCACCTTGGGACCCACTCCAAGGCTGGCATACTTGTGTATTAATCTTTTGTGTGGGACTGTATCAAATGCCTTGCTAAAATCTAGGTAGGCCATGTCCACAGCCACTCCCTGGTCTACTACTTTGGTCACCCAGTCAAAGAAATCTATAAGATTCGTCTGACATGACCTTCCCACTGTGAATCCATGCTGCCTTGGGTCCTGTACCTCACTGGCCTCTAGGTACTCAACAGTTCTTTCCTTCAGACGTGATTCCATCATTTTCCCTACCACTGAGGTCAAACTAACTGGTCCATAGTTTTCTGCCTCTGCCCTGCTCCCACTTTTGTGAAGAGAAATCACATCCGCCCTCCTCCAGTCCTCAGGTACCACCCCATCTTCCCATGATTTGTTAAAGACAGTAGTCAGTGGTGTCACTAGTTCTACCCTTAGTTCTTTTAGAATTCTTGGGTGAATCCCATCAGGCCCCATTGCTCTGTCCACCTTCAATTTTACTAGTTCTTTCAGAACCCTTTCTTCTGTAAATGGACTGGTATTGACCCCCTTCTCCAGAGTGTTCCTCTTGTTTAGTTTAGGTACCTCCCCCTCCTCTTCCTTTGTGAATACTGAGCAAATATATTCATTCAGTATCCCTGCTTTTTCACTGTCACCCTCTGCCCACATTCCCTTCCCTTTATTAAGCCTCAGTATCCCTCCCCTGGTCTTTCTTCGCTCCCTAATGTACTTACAAAAGGTTTTATCCCCCTTCTTAACAGAGTCGGCTATCTTTTCCTCAGTTTGTACCTTTGCTATTCTGACTTCCTTCCCTGCCTCCTTCTGCTTTAACTGATAAAGTTCTCTGTACTGCTCCTTCTGTGTTTCCTTATATTTCCTGAATGCTAGCTTTTTCTCCTTAACCTTCTCTGCCACCTCTTTTGAGAACCATAGCGTTTTTTTCCTTCATTGTGTTTTATTGATTTGCTTCACACAAAGGCTTGTTGCCTCTATGATGGCTGTTTTGATTACTCCCCATTGTTCCTCCACCCCTCCTTCTTGTCTGTTTGCTAGTGCTTTTCTGAGGAATGCTCTCATTTTCCCAAAGTCGGCCCTCCTAAAGTGCAATACTTTTGCTTTTGTATGGCTTGACTCTATGGCTGTTTATCGTGAACCACACTGTTTGGTGGTTGCTTCTTCCCAGATGGTTACCCAATGCTAAATCTGAGATTCTTTCTCTGTCCCCATTTGAGAGTACCAGGTCTAAGATTTCTCCCTCCCAAGTTGGTTCCAATACTAGCTGTCTGAGGCATGCCCCTTGTAGGGTATCAAGAATGACCCTGCTCTTGGATGTGCCTGCAGCAAAGGCACTCCAATTAACACCTGGCATATTCGGGTCCCCCATCAACAATATCTCCTCTTTTTCTGCCATTCTAAGGATGCCTTCTATTATTTCCTTGTCCATTCCCTCCCCCCGAGACGGGGGTCTGTATACAACCCCCATGCCGATTGTGGTGCCATTTCCTGTCTCCAGGGTGACCCAGAGTGCCTCATCTGCTCCCTGTTTACTCTTTAGTTCTGTTGCTTTGATCCCTTCCCCTACATAGAAAGCTACTCCTCCTTCTCTTTTACCCACCCTGTCCCGCCTGTAGATTGTGTATCCTGGTAAGCTGACATCCCAGTCATGGTTCTCTGTGTACCTTGTTTCTGTAACTGCGACAATATCTAGGCATCCCTCTTCCATCAAGGCCACTAGTTCAGGGAGCTTGTTACACAGACTACGGGCATTGATACTCATCACCCTCCAATTTTTGATGGCCTTACCCCTTTTAGCCCCATCCCTGTCCTTACTGCCTTTGCCTTTTTTTGCATTTACCTCTGTTCTGCTCCCTGACTTCTCTACCTTGGTGTTTATTTCACTAATTACCATGTTTTGTGGGGGGAGGCTGGGATTTCCTTACTCCTTTTCAGTGCCTCCTCCCTTGGCTAGTTTAAATGCTTGCCAATGAAGCATTTATACCTCTCACCTAGGATCCTGGTTCCTCCCCCCCCCGTACAGATGCACACCATCGCGCCAGTATAAGCCTGCATCCCTTCAGGTGGCTCCCCAGTCCCCAATGAAGCCAAAACCCTGAGCTCCACACCAGTTTTTCAACCATTCATTGAATTCCATGGTGAGGTACCCTATCACCTGCCATAGACAGGCAGCACCTCCAAGAAGGTTACCAGACAGCGCCATCAGTCAAGGCCCCTCCTCAACTCTACAAACTCCTCTTGCACTGCTCTTGATCCCATTCCTGGCTGATCATTTGTCCCTAGGTGGACAATGACATCCAGCTCCCCTCGTGCAGCTGCTCCCACAATCCTGAGGATTCGCTTCCTGTCCCTCCAAGCCATGGCACCAGACAGGCACCTTACCTTCCTCTCCCCTTCCTCCCCCACTTCTACCACCCTAATGATTGAGTCCCCCACCAGAAGTTGTTTCCTTCCCCTGTGGGGTCCCATGCCACACTCCTGTGGGTCTCCTTTGTGGAGGTTCCCAGTATCCTCCTTGGTCTCCACTGCAGGTGCCTCCAGAAAGGAACCACTATCCACCAGAACAGCGCATGAATTATGGAGAGGTACAGCTGGAGGGATGCAACTCTGTTCCACCACCCTCTCCCTCCCTGAGCCCACCTTGGTGCAGCCGCTCCTCTTTCCTGGCAATCTCTGAGGTAGCAGCAGTGGCCCTGGTGGTCCCTGGGTGGGGGAGGAGGTTTCACGAATCCTAGCCAGGTCAGCCTGGAGACGGGGCAGCCTCATCCCTTAGACCAGAGAGGTGCCTGCAAATAGGGCAGCATCGCAGCCTCCAGAATGTCTCCCGGAACACTGCTGCCCCACAGCCATTGCACTGCACCATTGCCATCATGTCTTATTTTGTGTCCCCTCTCCCGTTTCTCTGTATGCTTACTCTCTCTTCTCCTTACAACTCTCACCCTTCCTGTTCTGGGACAGCAACTTCCTGTATTCTTCAGCAGCCCCCTTCTTCCTTGCTTAGAGTCAGACTACCAGCAGCTTGGGGGGGGGGGGGGAGAAAGAGCTACTTTTTTCCTTTAGGGTTGACAAAACTAATGTTCCTCTATGATCTTTCCCTTCCTACTGCCAAACAGGAAGTTCCTGTTGTCAGTCAAATGCAGTGACTATAAAAGTAGAACTGACTTAGGGTGGAGGGGTGGGATGGAGGGCAATTAGTAAGAAAAATGGTAGCTTTTTTTTTAGTTAGCTGCTTTCTGCTCTACAAGCAAGATTTCTGTCTTCCAAAAGCTAGCAGTAGGAAGTTGCAATTGGAGTCACCTGCTTTTAAACTACCTAAGCCACACACCCAATTAAGGTATCTCCTCTCCTACTGATTTAGCAAAGTAAGTTGATACAGTACCCTTCCCAGCACAGAACACACACACTGACTTTCTTTCCTCTTTTTTTAACCTTAAATGAGACCTCCTTTACTTCTAATAAAGTATCTGTCTGCTTAATCTCAACAGGCACTGACTCCTGCTGAGGTAGAAGTGTTAAATTAGTAAGAAAAACTGTAGCTTTTTTTTAGTTAGCTGCTTTCTGCTCTACAAGCAAGATTCCTGTCTTTCAAAAGCTAGCAGAAGGAAGTTTTTTTTTTGTTTGTTTAAAATGTATTTTTATACAGGATACAAACTGATTAGGGTGTGACCCCCATTTACAACAATGTTCTGTGTAGTACAAATAAATACAATATTGCAACTAAATTACACAACTACAAAAGCACAAGACACAAAAACACATAAAATAATTTCAAACATGTACAAATAGTTGTCAAATGTTTAAACAAAGAGTTCTTAAACTTAGGGAAACTTATCAATGAACTTATATCCTGTGGTAATGCATTCCAATGAATAGCTATACAATTTTGTAGTGTAGAGTCACCTAATCTATTTCGTGATCTTACCATGGGAATTCTAAAGTTCCTTAATGTCAGCGTTTTTTTACCTGGAGGGTCTAATATTATATAGTTAACAAGTGGATGAGTTCCTTTAGTATGGACCAGATTATGTGACCAAGTAAGCCATAAATATAATCTCTTTTTATCAGGTTGTAGCCAATCTAATTTATTATATATATCAAAATGATGTGAACCATACTTTATTTTTAATATAAACTTAGCTAATCGATAATATGTTTGGTTTACTCTACTTAAAGATTTTTGACTCGAATTACTATATAATAAGACACCATATTCCAATACTGGTAACAACAGTTGTCCCACAATTTTCTTCCTCACTTCAATTTCTAAGCAATTTGATACTCGTCTTAGTGCTCCCAACCTCTGGTTTACTTTCTTAACCTGTTGATTTATATGATCCTTATAAGTCAACCTATGATCAATCAAGACCTACAAATATTTATAATTATTAACACATTTTATAGGACCTCCATCCACTAAGTTAAGTTCCAAAACTAAATTCTTTAGTGAAACTCCCACAGAAAACATCATGCTTTGAGTTTTTTTTCCATTTAATAGAAGGCCCAAGTCCCTAAACCATTCCTCCATGTTCCCTAAATCCTGTTGCAATTTATATTCCAAAGAATTATAGTTCTCAGCTGCTGCCACCAGTATGGTATCGTCCGCATACAATTTAATTTTACTATTATTTATTACCTTTGAAAGATCATTTACATAGATATTAAACATTAAAGGGCCCAATATCGAACCCTGTGGAACACCCCAATTTATTTCAATTAACTCTGAATCCATGGATCCGCATGTAACACATTGATATCTGTTGGAAAAATATGATTTAAACCAATATAAAGATTGCTCATGTACACCAATATCATGCAATCTTTGCAACATTTTTGAGTGTTCCACAA
This sequence comes from Neoceratodus forsteri, assembly GCA_016271365.2. Taxonomy (NCBI): domain Eukaryota; kingdom Metazoa; phylum Chordata; order Ceratodontiformes; family Ceratodontidae; genus Neoceratodus; species Neoceratodus forsteri. Next base: position 154,785,300 of record CM057454.1, read on the forward strand.
GGTCAAATGCCTTACTCAGGTCCACGAACACTGCCCCAACCCTCATGCCCTGGTTCAAGTAAGTTGATACAGTACCCTTGCCAGCACAGAACACACACTGACTTTCTTTCCTCTTTTTTTTTTTAACCCTAAATGAGACCTCCTCTATTCTAATAAAGTATCTGTCTGCTTAATCTCAACAGGCACTGACTCCTGCCGAGATAGAAGTGTTAAATTAATAAGAAAAACGGTAGCTTTTTTTAGTTAGCTGCTTTCTGCTCTACAAGCAAGATTCCTGTCTTCCAAAAGCTAGCAGCAGGAAGTTGTAATTGGAGTCACCTGCTTTTATACTGCCTAAGCCACACCCCCAATTAAGCTCTCTCTCCTGCTACTGATTTAGCAAAGTAAGTCGATATAGTACCCTTCCCAGCACAGAACACACACTGACTTTCTTTCTTTTCTCTCTTTTTTTAACCCTAAATAAGACCTCATCTACTTCTAATACAGTATCTGTCTGCTTAATCTCAACAGGCACTGACTCCTGCTGAGATAGAAGTGTTAAATTAGTAAGGAAAGCTATAGCTTTTTTTTAGTTAGCTGCTTTCTGCTCTACAAGCAAGATTTCTGTCTTCCAAAAGCTAGCAGCAGCTGTACAAGAGGACAGAGCAAAAAACAGGCACCAACGTGACCAGAGGGAGTTATGTATCTTGAGTGAATAAAGTCAGATATAAGTATAAGATAAATAAATGCCCAGCATATGGACAGTTTTGTAGACTGCAACAGGAAAAATCATTTTGCTAGAGTATGCCATGTGGACAAACGCAGTGAGATACAGTACATGTTGTGAGAGAAGAAAATGCCCAGGAGAATGAAAGTGCATTAAATATTGAGACTGTGACTACCTGTAAGCCAGAGACTGATTGGAAAGTAAACCTGAAAATAAATGGGGAAAATGTGACATTCAGGCTAGCCACTTGAGCACAGTGTAATGTGATGCCTCTTCAGATGTATAAAATGCTGTCTAGTGAAGCCGTTCAGAGGTTGACGGCCAGATTGGTTTCCTATTCTGGGCATAAACTTGAGGTGAAAGGTGAAGAGATGTTGTTGACATGTTTTAAGAAAAAGTACTATTTGTTGCCATTTCAAGTGGTTGCTGCAAATGTGGCCCCGGTGTTGGGCCTGTCTACTTGTTTGGAAATGAAGCTCATAAAGAAAATGTTCTCAGTAAATGCTGCAGGTGGAAGTGCAGGAGAAAGCACAGAAAAAATATTGGCTGAATTTACTGATGTATTTGAGGAACTGGGATGATTAGAGAGCGAGCACCACATAAAGATAGACAAGTCAGTCAGCCCTATGATCTGCCCTCCTAGAAAAATACCTTTTGCATTACAAGACAAGGTGAAAACAGAACTAGAAAACATGGAAAGAATGGGGGTTATTGAAAAAGTGGAAAAACCCATGAGTTGGGTCAAACTCAGTGGTTGTAGAAAAACCAAACAAAGTAAGAATTTGCATAGATCCCAGAGATCTTAATAGAGCAATTAAAATAAAGCATCATCTGATAAAAACAGTTGAAGTGGTTGCAGCTAAGCTAGCAGGGGCTAAAGGTTTCACAGTGCTAGATGCTGGACATGCCTTTTGACAGATTAAACTGGATGGGCCCAGCTCTGAGTTAACAACTTTTAATACACCCTTTAGGTGGTACAAGTTCAAGTGTCTCCCCTTTGGGATCTGCTAAGCACCAGCAGTATGCCAAAAGAAAATGTCACATATTTTTGAAGGGCTTGAGGGCACTGAAGTCATTATGGATGACATTCTAGTGCAGGGAGCAAATGTACAAGAGCATAATGAGAGGATAAGAAATGTTTTACAAAGAGACAGAGATAAGCATGCATCTTTAAACCTGAAAAAATCCAAAATCAGAATGTCAGAGGTCCAGTATATTGGGCATAAGTTACGTGAGGATGGGCTGTTGGCAGACCCCAAGAAGACAAAAGCAATTATCCAGATGCCCATTCCCCAAAATAAGACTGACTTACAGAGATGTAGGGGCATGGTAAACTACCTGGCAAAATTCATCCCAAACCTACTGTCAGGAGGTCTAAAACCTCACTCTCAGGTTCTTGGCAATATTGGGAATGCAAGGAATCACAAACACGTTGCATAAGAGTAATAAACTTGTTTACTACTACTAAAGAATAAATCACAGTTGCCCTAAGCAGTTCTTACTAATATGAACCGGGAGCCAATGCTAAGCGTTACTTATACCTCGAGGTTTCTCCGAGGTATAAGACTCAGTGTCTCACACTATAAACCTATGATAATTACTATGGTTACTGTAAGATAGAAACATTTCTAGTTACAGAGGTGAGCCCTATTTGCTAAATTAGAGGTGGCTCCACGGTCCAAGATAACATTAACAATTTTGTAGTAGTCATCAGTCTGTAAAACAAAAGAGTACAGTATCCAGAGTCTTACATAACTCAGTGTAATAGTACAAATCACCAAAAGGTGGCAATGCCGACTTATATATCATAATCATTACAAGGACATAGATGTCCTAACATCTTGTAAGTGAGAAATATACAGAAAATACATAGCAATATATATGTATTAACAAGCAAAATGTATTACAATAATATCCATACATATCTTGACATCTATTCTTATACAGTAGATGCCCTTAGCCCTATATGTTAGTATAACATATACCTAAGCACTAGCTGTCTACGGTGTACCTCTGGGGGTACCAATTAGGGTGCAGGGACCTCGTGTAACACTATCATCTACAAATAAACCACTGAGAGAGTTGCTAGAGAAAGAGACTGCATTGCACTGGGATGGTCGCAACCAGCAGGCCTCTCAACAATTGAAAACAGTCATCACAAACCCCCCTGTTTTGGTCTACTATGACCCCCCAAAAAACTGTTGAATTGTCTGTAGATGCATCTTTAGAAGGGCTGGGTGCATTTGTTGCAGGAGTGCAGGCCTGCTGTTTTTGCTTCTAGATCACTTAACAAGGCTGAGAGAAATTATGCACAAACTGAGAAAGAAACACTGGCTATTGTGTTAGGCTGATCAAAGTTCCACCGATATATTTATGGCAGACAAAGGATGCATGTTGAATCTGATCACAAGCCCTTAGACAGCCTTTTCAAGAAACCACTGGCCACAGCCCCAAGAATTCAATGCATGATGTTAAAACTTTAAAGGTTTGACTTGAGAGTACAGTACAAAACAGACAAAGAACTTCACACAGCAGACACCCTGAGTAAGGCTGTTGGAGAAAATTATGTGCCAGAGACTGAGTTAGACAAGTATGATGTTCATACAGTGGACTACATGCCTATTAGTGATGAGAAACTACAAGTATTTCAGCAAGAAACCATCAAAGGTTCAGGTTTGGTCAAATAGAAAGACACTGTTTTGAATGGGAGACCCCATGAGAAAGCATCAGTGCATCCTGAGATAAGGCAGTACTGGCTGTTCAGAGATGAAATCTCAATAGAAAATGGACTTTTGCTAAATGGAGAGAGACTGATAGTGACAATATCATTGAGACCAGATTTATTAGCCTGCTTGCACAGCAGCCACTTGGGCATTGAAAAATCCAAGTGCAGGGCCAGAGACCCCTTATTCTGGCCAGGGATGAATAGTCAAATTAGCGACATGATAGCAAAGTGTGACGTTTGCAACCAGTACAGGAAAGCACAATCCAGAGAACCACTGCAGCCACATGAGATACCAGGTAGACCTTGGCAAAAAGTTGGGGCTGAACTATTGAATTTGAAAGAGAAAATTATCTAGCAATGGTTGATTACTGCTCTAAATTCATTGAGATTTCGAGGTTTATTTATTTTATTTATTTCAATCTAGGATTACAATACCTTTGAGCCGAGGCTCTTTTACAAAGGTTCCACGTCAGCGTGTGCAACAGTCATCGGTTTTAGTTGTAAACATATAGTCACTGACTTACAGACATGTAATAACCAGTACAAAGACTTGAGCTATAGAGCAAGGCAGGGGGTTCAGTGGGGAGAAGTGAGGGTAGGAGATCTGGGGGTAGGAGGTGAGGGGGCAATGGGAGTACGGGAGGTGGTTGGGGGGCAGGGCAGGAGGGATAATGAGGGGAGGTGGCGAGGCAAGAGACAGTGCAGCCAGGGGCCTTGTCGAGGGAATATGACAGGTAAGGTGCTAGGGGTGCAAAGACAGATTGTAAGTGCTGGGTGCTGGGGCATGTGCAGCTGGAACGGTGGAAATGTTAAGATGGACAATCACAGGATACAAGCAGTGAGAGGCGCAGCTTGGACTTGAAGAGGCCGAGTGTTGGAGCGGTCGCTATGTCGCTGCCAAGACAGTTGAGCCAGTTGGATGCCTGATAGGTGAATGATCTTTGTCCTTGGGTTGTGCGACATCGTTGGATATGTAGTAGATGGGAATTGGATCACCTTGTAGTGACATTCCTATGTCTAGGCTTAAGGAGGGCACAGACACCAGGAGGGGCAAGCCCCATTATAATTTTCTTAGCCGTGATGCAGATTTGGTATTTTATGCGTTTGTCCAGTTGAATCCATCCAGATTGGGAATAAAGGTCACATGTGTGGGTACGGTGATATGAGCCAGTGATGAAACGACAGGCCTTATTCAGGGAGGTGGTAGTTGCAGACCCATATATGATAAGACTATAGTCTATGATGCTGACAATGGAGCTTTGGACGGCCACTGACAGTGCTTCTGGGGTTAGGTGTTTCCTGTGCTGGAATAATATGCCTAACCTCGCATTGGCAGACTTTACCACATTGCTGATGTGGACAGCGTGATGAGAGGTGGGGAACTAAGGGTGGATGCCAAGGTACCTGAACGATTGTGTTTGCTCTAGGATGGCTCCTTGTTCGGTTGCAATGGAGAGGTGGAGTTGTTTGTTTTTGTTGTGGGGGCTGCAGAAGACCATAGACTTGTTTTTTTTCTGATTGAGAAGAAGTTTATGATTTAGGAACCAGGATTCGATGGAGGAAAAGGCCCGCTGAAGTTTATTTTGTAATTGGATTGGTTCAGGGTCCGAGGCGAGCTTTCCAGTAGTGAGTTTAAGAATAGGCTGAAGAGGAGGGGTCCCAGAATGGAGCCCTGGAGGACTCCTGAGTGGACCGGTCTAGGGTCCGAGAGTGTATCAGCGATTCTTACTGTTTGGGACCGTTCTTCAAGGTAGCTCTTAAACCAGCCACTGGTGTCGGTTGACAGCCCAGTGTTCTGAAGCTGGACAAGTAGGAGGCGGTGATTGATGATGTCGAAGGCTTTAGTTAAGTCAATGTAGATTGAACCTAGTAGTTCACCGGAATCAAGTGCGTTGTGGATTGCGCCAGTGAATTCAAGTAGGGCTGTGGGGGTGCTGTGACCTTTGCGGAACCCGTGTTGTTGCTTGCACAGGATGTTGTACGTATCCAGGTATTCTGTGAGCTGGTCCGAGACGATGCGTTCTAGTGCCTTGGAGAGTGGGGGTAGTAGGGAGATAAGTCTGTAGTTATCGTGGGCAGTTTTGTCACCACTTTTATGGATTGGGGTGACAGTGGCAGATTTCCATCTGTCCGGGAACTGGCTAAGGCTGAGGGAGAGGTTCAAAATTCTGGTCAGAGGACTAAGCACTTCATCAAGTGTGAGAGACAGGATTTTGAGATCGAGGGAGTCATTACTGCATCTTGATTTACCAAGGGCTTTGGTAACATATTTGCGTACTTGGTGAGCCTTGACTGCTTTGAAGTAGAAGCGGGGGGAGCTGGTGGGAGTAGTGTTCATTGCAGACAGAGGGGCTTTATCATCTTTGAAGTATTCCTGAGGTAGGACAGCGCTGAGGTCGGTAAAGGCTTTGTTAAAGGTATCCACAATGGTTTTTGGGTTGACAGTTGTGGTTCTGTTGATGTTGAGTATTGATGGGGGGTTTTGGGTGGATTTCCAGGGAGTTCCTTTATGTTCTTCCAGAATTCCTGACCACTGGCCCAGGAGTCTGTGAGGGCATGCTTATAGTCAGCGGACTTCATTTGCCGGATGGTTTTGGTGCAGTCATTGCAGGCATGTTTGTAGCTTTGGATGTCATTTTGCCTTCCAGAGTTTCTGGTCAGCTCTCATAGGTGGTCTCTTGTTTTTAGCATCCTGAGGAGGTCACCTGTGAGCCAAGGGTTACTGAGTGATTTGACTTTGTGTTTCTTAATAGGAGCATACGTGTCACAGGCCACAGTGATGATGTTTATGAAGTGGTCAAGGGCAGTGTTTACATTGGTTGCATTGAAGATAGGGGACCAGTCTTGATGGAGGAGGTGGGATTTGAGTCGAGGAAGGTAACCACTGGGTAGAACCCTGCTGGTGATTGTTTTTGGTGGTTGTTTGATGAATTTATTTGACCAGGTGCAGCTAACAGGGGAGTGATCGCTGAGAGAGTCAGGGAGGACATTAGTGTTAGATATCCGCGATGGGTGACTGGTAAGGATCCACTCCAAGAGTGTGCTGGTACCGTCCTGTAATTTTTCCTGGTTGGTGAGTCAACCATTTGCGTGAGGTTTGCCGCAGCAACGGTATCCCTGTGTGCACCAGCACGCCCGCAGGCCAGTTGATGTTGAAGTCGCCTAGGAGGATGGATTCGGTGTCTGGTGGAAGTGACTTTACGAAGTCAAGAACAGCTATTAGACCAGTTCCCTGTTCTTTGGGAGGGATGTAGATGGTGGCAACAGTGAGGGCTTTGTTTTGGGCTCCGAGAAGGATTCTCACTGGCAGTATCTGAGCAGTTGTGGGTTGGAGTGAGGTAATGATGTGGTGCCCTTGTATGGAGTCTTTTAGGTAGACAGCGCAGCCCCCACCTCTTTTGGAGAGGCAATCCAGCCTAAAGACATTGTAGCCAGGAAGGCTGATTGCATGGTATGGTACTGATGGCGTGAGCCAGGTTTCAACAACTGCCAGGATGTCAGGGCAGTGTTAGCTGGTGAAGGCCTGTAGGGCATCCATTTTAGGAAGGAGGCTGCAGATGTTGATTGATATGAATGAGAGGGCACCCGAAGGCTTGCTCAGATTAGTGGCTTTAGAGCAGAATGGGCCAGAGTTTGGGTGCATATTGCCTGACAGCATTAGGAAGAGAAGGAGAAGGAGGAGGACTAGCCTCAAGGAGCTGCGGCATATTTCTTTAAGGGAATGTTTTTGCCTGCTAGCATCTCGGGAAGTTGCCGAACATTGACGATAGTGGGTGAGGGTAAGCGTAGACAGCGGGGACCAGAGTGGAGGGCTAGGACCAGTGTGGGTGTAGGACAGTTTCATGGTGGTAGGATGGACCATGGGCAAGGAGCAGTGACCAGTGTCCAGCGTGCCTATGTGGAGGAAGGATGGAGGAATGTGGAAGCTGTGGGGGAGTGAGGTAAAGCAGGCTTTTGGGGCGTGCAGTAGGGGAGGAAGGCAGGCAAGAAGAAATAGAATACGGGGTAGAGAACGGTGGAGGCGCATGATTAAGGAAGGATTCGGGGTTCAGGGAAATCTTACCCGGTTCGAGCGGATCTCGAGGGCGGGAAGGAAGGTATATACTGTAGCAAGTAAAGCAACTGTTTCTTTCAGAGGGTAGACTTTTTTTTCTTTTCTTTTAAATGAAAGAACAAGAATCCCTCTAGTGGCAGGTCTGTATAACCTGCTAATGGAAAACTAGCAAAAAAAAACATGTTAAATCACAATGGGCAAGATGGTATTCCGGAAATACTTGTGACGGATAATGGGCCATAATTTGCCTGTACTGAGTTCCGAGACTTTCAAACAAAATATGAGTTCAAATATAGTGGCAAACATGTGTCCAGCTCTGGAGGCTGCATCTCCGAAAGGACATAGAGAAGGTAGAGGCCGTTCAAAAAAAGAGCAACAAAAATGGTCACATGAGGAGAGATTGGAGGAACTCAATACGTATACCATGGAAGAGATGAGAGAGAGGGGAGACATGACTGAGATCTTCAAGTATTTGAAAGGAATAAATAAGGTACAGGAGGGTAGCATTTTCCAGATGAAGAGATGCTCTAGAACGAGGGGACAGAGCATGAGACTATAGTGGTAGACTAAGGGGCAACCTGAGAAAGTACTCCTTTACAGAAAGGGTGATGGAGGCAATCTAATAGTCTCCCAGCAGAGGTGGTGGGGGCAAAGTTGGTGGGGGAATTTAAGACTGCATGGGACAGACATGTGGGAACCCTGGAGGTTCAAAAGAGGAGGTGATATCATAGATATAGTAGGAGCTGTGGCACTTTTTATGTTTGCTTGTGCATGCAGCGCATAAGTAACATATTGAGGTAGTAGTACTGCAGAGGTGTGGCAGCGTTGTGGCCAATTCAGTGGATGCTTTAATGGGCGTGTCCATCGGCCACCAATTAATGCTGAAGCTGCCGATGATGCCAGTTTCAGAGTGAGCGCTGCACTTGAAAGAAATCTGCCACTGCAACCAGGGGAAGTTTTGTCATTGCAGCAGCAGTCCCCCCCCTTCCTTCCAACCAGTCACACAGCAGGACAAAAAATTAGCTCCCTCCCACTTCTGCTGCCCATCCTGCACCCTCTGTGAAATATGCCGCTGCAATCCGGGGCAGTTTCGTCATTGCAGCTGCTGTCACCCCCACAACCAGTCACACAGCAGGACAACAAATTAGCTCCTCCCACTGCTGCTGCCTCTGCCCCGCACTTTGTGAAATCTGCCGCTGTAACTAGCAGTTTCATTGCCGCCTCCTGTCGCCCTCCCTCACAACCAGTCACACGCAGGACAACAAATTAGCTCCTCCCTCTACTGCTGCCCGCCCCTCCGTTTTCTGTCCCTGCCGACACTGGGGTGCTCAATCCCATATCAGCATGTATCCCCCTCTCCCCATTAATGTGTGGCACACTGGGAGCCCACGCCAGTGTGCCATAAAATACTTCTTTGCTGTTTCCAACACGCCCCTCCCAGTGTCGAATGTGCCCCCCAATGTTCTCCAGCCGACATAGGGTGCCCAATCCCGGGTCGGCACTGATCCCCAGTACTCTGGCACACTGGAAACCCACCCCAGTTTGGCGAAATCTATTTTGTAATATTTCACCTGTAAAAATAAAACAGTCCCACAACCTATAATTTTTTAAACCTGAAAAAAAAACAGTCCCTTGTCATTCCTCGCCCCCTCCCAACCTGCACCCCCACTGCACACACCCTCCCCGCACCCCCCTAACCCATACTTACCTCCAGAGGTTTGGAGTGGCAACCTACTGTGGACCAGGAACATATCTGCACTCTTCAAAGACCAACCGGGAACTGAAGAAATGACAGTAAACCCTATAATGGCAGTGAATGAGGGGTTCAATTTGGGTTGCTTTCTCAGCCAACTTTTGGAGTCTTGGTCCCAAGTTTTCAACATGGGATTCTTGGGACTCCACCTCGTGAACACTGGCACTGTCATTTCGTTTCTCTGTCCTGAAAGATGATTTTGTGGTCACTGCTAGGAATCACCTTTTGGGACCAAATAACAAAACGACAGTGCCACTACTCATGAGGTGGGGTCCCAAAAAGCTCTTGTTGCAAATTTGGTAAAAAAACTCCCAAAAATGACTGTGTTATGAGTGTCCGTTGAGCAGTTTCTACACACACTTGTAACTTCATCAGTTTTTAATATTTTCACTCCAAATTTCCAACATTGCCATTTTTTCACACTCCCTTATGAACAGTACAGCTGTCATTTTTCACATCCTGTCTGAAATGTGTTTTTGCACCTGTGGCGCTGAATGGCACACTCACTGTGTGAAATCACCTTTTGGGATTGAGTAACGAAATGATTCATAGATTCATAGAAGTGTGACAGCAAAAAAGAACCAACAAGGCCCACTGAGTCTGCCCATTTGTCCGGCTATCTGCTTGGCTATGCACCCCCCACCCTCAACACTCCCCTGTGGCTGTCCCATGCCCCTTAGAATCCCTCCACTGTTTTTTCTCCAACAACCGCCTCCGGGAGTCTGTTCCACTTATCCACCACTCTTTGTGTGAAATAGTACTTCCTAATGTTACCCCTGAACTGCCCCCCTCCACCTGCAGGCCATGTCCCCTCGTCCTCTGATTATCCTTCATCTGGAAGATGCTTTCCATTAGCACCCTGTTTATACCCTTAAGGTACTTGAAGGTCTCGATCATGTCCCCCCCTCCCTCCTCTGTTCCAGGGAGTACATGTTTAGATCTCTCAACCTTTCTTCATAGGATAGGTGGCGCAAACCTTTTACCATCTTCGTTGCTTTCCTCTGAACTTGCTCCAGCCTCTCCACATCCTTTCTGAGGTATGGCCTCCAGAACTGGACTCCGTATTCCAAATGCAGTCTCATCAGATGGGTGTACAAGGGTACTATGACATCCCTATTTCCACTGGTGATCCCCCTTCCGATGCATCCCAGCATTCCACTACCTCTAGCCACTGCTCTCCCACACTGCCTTTTCACCTTCATGTATATAGTGATGCCCAGGTCCCTGTCTTGTTCTGTTACCTCCAGATCTCTACCCCCCCCATGCAATACCCTGCCCTCTGGTTCCTGTAGCCAAGATGCATGATTTTGCACTTTTCTGTGTTGAATGAAAGTTGCCACCTCTTTGACCATGCCTCAAGCCTCCCCAGATCTCTCTGCATTTTTTCTACCCCTTCCTGAGTGTCTACCCTATTGCAGATGATACCACCACTGTTCATGAGATGGGGTCCCAAAAAGCCCATGTTGAAAATCTGGAACAAAAATACCAACAAACACCCGGGGCATTAGGGTTTCTAACTGTAACACCCACCCTGTACAGACTGAGAGGCATTGGGGGTGTGACTTGAGATCGTCTGCCATAATGCTTAACCCATTCCACCACCACCCTGCAGCCACTGACATGGCACAGAGGTGTGCCTTGGGGTCTTCGGCCCTAGAGTTCACCCCATTCTCCTATACTGCACCCATCTCAGCTTATTTCCTTATGGAATGGGGCGAGCATAAGGGCCGAAGACCTCAAGGTACACTACACCTGTCTGTGTCTGCAGGGGTGAGGTGGCATGACATTAGTGTTATGGGCGATGACCCAAAGGCACACACCCAATGCCTGTCAGTCTCTGCAAGGTGGGAGTGGAGGTTGACGTCACTTCAATACTTCACTGCCATTCCTATTATACATCTAACTCCTGCACTACCAATGCCAATACCAGCAAGCAAACATTCAGCATTGACAAATGCTTGTTGTAAGTTAGGGGAAAAAAAGGGGCAGACTGGATGGGCCTGGCGGTCCTTATCTGCTGTTAAATTCTATGTTTGTACGTGACATCTTCACCAAAATATCCCCAGAGTAATGTGATGATAGAATGAGCCATTCAGAAAATTGAGAGACTGTTGAAAAAAGCACAAAGAGACTGCAAAGACCCATATGTAGCACTCTTAGAGATGAGAAATACACCACTGTAGGGGCTGGGATCACCAGCACACCTACTTATGTGCCAAAGAACCAGAACTTTGATGCCTACTAGAGCTGAACTGCTTATACCAAAAGTACCAGAAGTCAATGTGTGAGATGCACTGCAAGAAAAACAGCAATCCTATTACAATTTGGATGCTAGAATGCTTCCAGCTTTGCAGCCAGGACAGCCTGTTTATTTGCAAACACCTCTGAATACCTGGACTTCTGCAATTGTGGAGCACCACGATCCTATGTGGGTCAAACAAATGGTAAATTATACAAGGGAAACAGGAGGCATCTATTACTGACCCCAGACACACGCCAATCCCCCTGGCCACAAGAATCATGCACCCAAGGAGAAGGAGACAGCAGGGCGACATGATGGAAGACAACGTGATCCCAAAAGCGCCTATGGTGGAGGACCAGCCACAAGTGATGCCGAGGCACCTGTAGAGTGAGCCTGTGGGGCTGTCCCCACCCCCGAGCAATCAGAACCAACTGTCTGCCACTAGCTCCAGTGTGAGAATCAGCCGGGTGACCGGGTCAGTGAGCGGGAGATCCGAAGGCCCGCCTGGCACCGCAATTACAGACTCGCAAAAAGCTTGAACTGCACAGAACTTTAATTAATTTTATGTTGGGCGGGAGGGGTTGAACTCAAGAAGGGAGATGTAATGTTGTGTTTTAACCTACTTGAATTACTTATGCTGCACTAAGCTATCTATATAAGCCCTTGTTTGGCGAGCAGTAGCCCGTGCTTTTGCCAGTGTTATATCAGTGCTTTACAGTACAGTGCTACCCAGTAAAACTAACCAGAGCACTCTACTTACTTGTCTGTGTGATTATTATATTTTTACCCCTTAACATTGCTCTGTCCCTGGTGGAATAGGTGCTGCCTATACAGAGAATGTGCTGTAAATTCAGCCTTTAAAGTAGCAATTTATAATATTCTAAAATTAAAAATCAAAAACAACCTTTTTACAAGTAAACATAATGGTTTCCACAGAGTTCTGAGCTTGTATCTTCATGTTTGAGGATGTGTCCCTCATTCAGAGTCTGTGTTGTTCATTCTGAGTGTCCAAAAATGTCCATGTCCCTCATTTCACTGATAAAAAATTGAGGGGTAAAATGTGCACAGGTATACTGGTTGATCATTCCGACCCAGTGGAAGAGTCCCTGCCCAACTGTACCTGTGGCTGTGGTTATGTCTATTAACTGATTGATGGTCCACCATTTTTAAACCTGTGACTTTCGTCAGCACTGTAAGCAAATCAATATTACGATACATCAAGGTGGAAGCTAAACGCTCTTAAATCTTCGGGTCGCTACCATTGAGTTCCGTACATATAACTGCGCATTCCCTCGCCGGTATCGTAAAGGTCAAGTGCGAGGCATGTCCCTTCCCGCAGCCCGTAGTGCAGCGCGATTATCGAATGCCGAGAACGCTGAGCTGTGGTTGGTTCCAAGGTCAATACAAGGCGTGTTTAATTGCAGGGAATTGTAATTGTATGAGAATATGATTGTATAGCTTACTGCGCAAGTTCTGTGACAGTGCCCAACAGCATGGGGTCGCGTACGAAGGTGAGTAATGCTACAAGCTGCGGGTTCCAGTTAGAACCATGCCCACCACGACGACTTAGTACAGTAGTCCGTAGCTGGGACCAAGCAAAGTGCATTGTCTGACGCACAAATGCCTCAGGTAGTTGTATCTCAGATTTTCTCAAATGCATTGCATCTTTGGAGTTATGATGTATCCCCAAACTGTAGGGCTAGTTCTTTTCTTATATCATTTTAAATTAATTTATGGACAGCAAATGGGAAATCGTTAACTTCGTCATCTTTACAGACCTAGATAGTTTTTGGTATGGCTGCTATAAAATTACACATTTCAGAGGTGCCGTGTAGTGTTGGTTGCAGTTGAGTGAGCCATTTATAATGTACGGCGAAGGCTTGTTCGGGATGGAAATCCATTCTAGCTGAAATGTTATTGTACCACCGTTCAAAGGTCGTGGAACGCAGTTCTACCATACTGTGGTTACACAACAAAATATAGGATAGTGTATGGGAGCCCATACAGAACCACACTATTCTTCTACTGAGTGGTTTCCATGACGACGAGGACCTCAGTGTATCCAGAATAGTGTGGTTGTGTATTTGGGCTCCCATACACTTTTCTTTATAGTGTATGGTGCCACAAATAAAAAAAAATAAAATAAAATTGCTTACTGTTCTGCATCTGTCTGACCATGTTCGGCTGGGGACCGGCACTTCCTGCATCTCTGCTGGCCGGTCAGATCGTGCATGCCACTCATCAGCCGCCCCCTGTCCAATGAAGAGTGCCGTTTGGGGGTAGTTGCATTGTGACATAGCTACTAATGTAGAATGAAAAATCATTCTACGTTAGATATGTCACTACTAAAGCAGAGTGATGTTTTCGAGTGTATGGAAATCCATACACATAACATTCCACCATGCACTATATTTTAACTCATTTTGAAAGAGCACGAGCTGCACTGTTCAGTGGAACAGCTGCGGCAACAAACAGCAGGATCAACCAGGTAGTCGGGGTGGCAGCACCGTCAAGAACACGACCATACCTCTCAACCGCTTGCCTCATGAATCCGGGACAAGGCTTAAAAAAATCAGGGACAAAGACCCCAAATCAGGGACACGTCCAAAAATCTGGTACTATTCACTCAGAAAGCTGATAGAATAAAGGGATTTGTGTTAAGATGCATTTTCTGAAGAATAACAAGTCTTTTACTTTAGTGTTTGACATTATTTTGTGCTTTTAATTCCCACTGTTCTGTCAAAAGAATACAAATTTTAGGAGGGACAGAGGAAAAATCTGAGGCAAAATCAGGGACAGTTGAAGGTATGATTACACGACTTCAGCAGGATCAACCAGATAACTAATAAAAATGCAAGATCAACTAGATATTTTTAACTGTAATTAAAAAATACACTCTCAGAATCAACCAGATATTTTAAAATAACTCTAAGCGATTCCCTAGACTCAGTCCTCTCGCTTAGTGAGAGATACCACTGCCATGTTTTTTTTTTTTTTTTTTATTCCCACCCATATGAAGCTTCCAGCCAATAGCAGCCCACGCTATACGTGAAGGAACATCTGGACCCCAACAACCACACCACTGACCCTAGCAACCGACGCAGAAAAACGGAATGAAACGCAGCAGAAGAAAATTAATTTTCTGTTCTAAAAAAACAAAAGCTTATCCACTTTATTTTTAGGGGCACCATACACTATAAAAAAAATAGTGGATGGGCCACTCTGTGCCCAACCAGTGTGGTGATACATGGGTTCTGATTTCACAGACCTCTCGAGCCGCCTCGAGGTCACTGGGAATCAGAACCCTTGGTGACACAATACACTGGTTGTGCATAGTTGCCCATCCACTATTCTCTGTATTACAATGATTGCAAACCCTTAAAATGTGCCAGGATATGCGTAGGGTGGGAAAAGATTTGCTACCCAGTACTAACCTACCCATAAAATTTGGACTGTGCAACTCTTATGAGAATGATGAAGGCCTGTTTCTAGTAATGGTATCATCTGTATTAATAAAATACCATATCATTGCTGTGGTCCAGTAAAGTGTTCTTGTATTGGAGTTTTCACATTGGCATACTGGTGGGGAATGGCAAACTAGTACCATTGCTGCTTGATCAAACGATCAGCTTGGCAGTTTTTTACCAACCGGTCCGCGTTGCCGACCACCTTGTGTGACATGGTGATATGGCCATGGAAGCCCTTATATTTTGTTGTCGCAAGAATGAGCACCAGTCATTAAACAGAGAATTAGGCATGGGGTGGCATAAATTACGTCCATACATACATACATACATGGGTGGGTGTAACCAGAATTTTACACATAAAAGCATCCCACACCGATTTTGTGTGTGTGTGTGTGTGTATATATAAAATTCTGGTTACACACATGCACCCATGTTTATGTTACTTGCCGTTTTGTGGATGGTGTTTCAGTTCTCTTGTTGTGTCAGAAAATCTCCGTTTACTAGCTCTGTCAGGTTGAAGCGCGTTTCCATTTTTTTTTTTTTTTGTCTTTTTGTCAGGATGGTACTTTTTTGTGATTTTTTTTTTTTTTATTTCTGTGCTGAAGCGTTTATGCTTGTGACTGATTTCTGTGTGAGGAAGTGGCGATACATGGAAGAATTCAGTGAGCTTGCGTTGAGTATAGCGCAAGCTAGATTGACAGTGAGTGATTATAGCCACCCAGTTATGATGCAAAATATCAACCAGGCAGTTATAACACAGAATAAAACTATGGTTATCCATGAATAAAAAATGATGACCAGTAGGTAAAAAAATAAATAAAAAATACACACCCGGGGTGTGTGATACTACATAGACCCTGAGAGCGAAGCTCAAGGAGCTTATATCATCATTAGACAGCGAGGGTGTATATTAAATGTAGGAAAATACTTGTGCAGATGTGTAGTGTGAGTTTTTTTTCACACAACCTGTGGTGTGAGGTGTCACTTAAACTTCGAGAGTGTAGCTCGAGGGGTTTAAAAAGGCATTACACACCGAGGGTGAGTGAAGAAAGCAAGTCAGCCAAAATGGTTTGAATTTAGAAAATATTATTCATCACTGAAAAGTAAGTTTCAGACTGTTTGTGGAGGTTTTTAAATGATAAATCTGAATGAAAGTGCATTCCAGTGATATCAACTGGTTGCCTGGTTATTATGGAGCTCCCCAGTAACCAGGGGGCCAGTTGATATCACTTAAAGAGGAACATTCAGCACAAAGGGCCCCACATTCAAGTGTGGGGCTGATCCCAGTGTGCACTTTGTTGGTAAAAACATTTTGGTTATGCTGGCCTGGTGGCGCTGAGGGTTGAGGCACTGGATGCCAGTGACCCGGGTTTAGGAATGGATATGGGGCATCAGGGGTCGGCTGGGAGAAGGAGGATCGAGCATCCTATGGACTGCTCGCCTCCTTTGGGAGGGAGGGTGGTGGGAGGATCGCTGAGACACTGGCTCCTGGCGGTGGCTGGGGGCAAGTGCAGGCTCGGGGATCAAACTGTGGGCCAGCGCAGGCAGACGGGTGTACTGCGGGCAGTTGCGTGCGCAGGAACGTCCTTGACGCCACTGCACACTCGCACAGGGGAGGGGGAGATAAAGGAACAAACAATCCTCCAGCGTGATGACGGCAGACTCCATCAGTGCGGCAGAGGACCCACTAAAGTCAGCTCCCGGCCTCCAGATTTCCACAGTACACGGGATAAATCCCCTCTGTGAAGTGATTTGGGATAGCAGGGCGAAAAGGGTCTGAGCTGTGACTGGATCTGGGTCAGCAGCCGAGGTAAGGAAGCCTGAAAATGGGGAACCATAGGAGCACCCCTAGCCGAGGAGGTAAAAAGAAACTAACAAAAAAACAACAAAACATTTTGGTTATGTTACTGTTTACTGCAATATAGTAGATTGTACCAGACTAATTTTGCTTTGTTGTAGGCTGATATCCTCTTTTTTACTACATATCTCAGCATTCTCTGCAGCTGAGAGCAGTAGGCAGCAGTTGGAGATTCAACAGCCTGCAGTGCATTTTAGAGCTTTTATAATCTCTGATCAGGTATTTTCAGGGACTGCTTTTATCCAGGGGTTAAGTACAGTCCTCTGTGACTGTGCATAGTCAGTGGAGTACAGCGGATGTAGCAAACAAAAGATCATATCTTAAATAAACTCTAGCATGCACTGCAGCTATTGAATCTTCTCACTGCTGCCTACTGCTCTGATGTCATTAGCATGGGATTCTGGGATTTGTAGTAACAGAAGATGGCTGCCTACAACTAAGCAAAATTAGTGTGATGAAATTTACTATATGTAGAATAAAGTATTGAGTGGTGTGTGTAATGAGAATTTTACGCATTCTTGAGCTGTTGGATGCCATATAAACCCTGGTAGCGAGCTTGAGGCTTATCTCGGCATCCAACACCGAGGGTGTGCGTAAAATTCAAATTTACACACCACCCTATATTTTATTTTATATAATTGCTGAGTTTCGTTTTTTTCACCACAAAAGTTATATAAAATAAAGAGAAGATGTCTCCATGCAGCCACGGGCCGACCAGGTTTCAGCAGGGTCAGCGGTCGGACGTGGCTGCTGGAAGGAAAGCTTTGTGTTTGTTGTTGTTTTTTTCATTAGTAGGAGGCAGTGTTATAGTGCAGCCATTTGTTTCTTTTTTTTTTTAACTTTCCACCGAGTCAGAGTGGCGGTCTGGTCTCTGGGCGTTAGGTTAGCTGGTGATGCCAGAGGAGTGGCAGCTGGTGCATGCACAGCAGAAGGGAAACCCGGTGCGTGTTTGTCATAATAAACACTTCTTTATTATGGCAAATTATGCTACGGATTTTCTATGGGACAAAACGAAACCCATTAATTAGATATAGAATAATGCACGGGGTATTGTGTTTAACGAGAATTCTACACACATCTGAGGTGCTGGATGCTACATAAACCCTGAAAGAGAAGCTCAAAAGGTTTATACAAGCATCCAACAACGAGGGTGTGTATAAAATTTGAGTTTTACACACTACCTTGTGTCTTATTTTATATAGTTGCTGTGGATCTTTTTTTTTTTTTTGCCACAACAATTGTGTAAGCAATAAGACAAGATGAAGTGGGAGTTATGGCCCGATAAGAGCACACCTCATGTGCATTATGAGGCATGAGGTACTTGCACTGAGTGCCTTTAGCACCTGGGAGGTGCTCTTATCAGGTCATAACCCACACCTTGGAGAGTCTTATTGTGCTATTAAAATGGGTCGGTAAAAAGAAAGAAATGATTAAAACATTTCAATAATCCAAATAAAAATTTGTTCAAATGTGTAACAAAAAAATGTTGTTAGAAAAGTAGTCCTTGTTTAATGAAAAGGCACTGGGGGCGTTAATGACTATCTGTGTTTCTCTGTCACACACACACACTAACATATCCTAGAATGTATTACTTTTATGCTACTTACACTCTGAAAAGTGTTTGAGAGTATGGAAATGTATTTATTTTCAACATTTTGTTTTTAGTCTGTCTTTTTTTTTTGCATATGAGCAGTTTTGATGGGAGTGAGCATGTCCCTTACCAGCTGCCATACTTAGCACTTTTCACCAAACACTTTACCGTTTATAAACGAGTGGCTGGCAGTTCAGTGTCACAAAGAAGGAATGTTTTATGACTTAAAAAAAGTAAAATTATGTTTAAAACAGCTAACAGAGCACTCAGCCCAGTAGCGCAGAGGGCTGAGGTGCTGGAGGCTTTACCTCGTGCTATGCTGGCGACCTGGGTTCGGAAACTACCTCAGGTTGTTGGGACATTGGCCCGGAAGGGAGGAACAGGATCAAGCAGCCTTATGGCATCTCTTCTCTCCTGGGGGAGGTGGTCGCTCTCCCTTATTCCCGCCACCACTGAGTGGCGGTTCGGTGTTGGAGCAGGTGGAGGGGGCAACATGAAGGGAGTGAGTGTACCTTCTCATGTGCACGCATGCCAGAGATGAGGTGGGGAGAAAATGGGGGTGAAAGTTTATAACCGTATATATGTATAAATATATAAACAGATAACAAGGAACAGGTCTGTGCTGTGATTTGAAAGCTTTCCTGGTTGCATGCACTGCACTCACTTGATCGTGGTTTGCTTTCTCAGCTGGAGCAGCACATGTCAGAGTTTTAATCTAAAATGTTTGCCCTGGATGATATAAGGTTGTGTGCTTGGTACAGTAACAGTGAGTGTGTGTGTTTGGGGGCCAGCTCGGCCAAGCAGTTCCACTATTACAGTGCAGAGTTTGGCACGGTGATCCCTTTTAAATCCCCCCAAACTCTTTTTCTGGCTTAGACACCCCGGGGAACTCTCTCAGGCATCCACCTGCTCCTCTGGCTCTACCTCCGAGCCTGAAACTCCTTCATACGGCATAAGCCCGGCTATCTCCCTGGCTCTGAGCCCCCTGAGTTGGGGTCACCCTGTCCTCCCAGGGCACTCTATCTACAATTCGGTCTGGGCTGGGCTTGGCCCAGGAGAGGAGGGCGTCCAGCCAGTGGAGTGTGGCGAGAGGAAGGTGGTGCCATTGCCTATCCCCAGGGGCGAGGATTTTTGTGCTCAGGATTGCCCTCGCCCCCACCCCCCAGGCATAGCCATCTGCGTGTATTGATGCCAGGGGATGTCCGTCGTGGCTCTGCGTCCCACTCAACGTGCCCTGAGCGGTGCAGTACCTGCAGTCACCACTGGAGGTCACTGCGTGCCAGGCAAGCAACCTCCGAGAGAGAGAGCAGTCCTCTTGGCCGATCCTCTCTTCCTGGCCGACGCTCAGGCTTGCTACCGAACCTGGGTCGCCGGTGGCACGAGGTATGGCACCCAGCCAACCCTCTGCACCACTGGGCTGGCTCCCCTTTTTAATTCTAAGTGGCTGAAGAGGTATCGGCACAACAGGATGCAGAAAACTTCCAATCCATTTTATAAATGAATATAAGGCAACTGATTTACGTGCTGAGAAAGAGTGAGGAAAGCTGTGTGTATGTGAGTATTCCAAGAAAGGCAGTGTACATATGCATACAAACACCATTATGAGCTAAAAATAAGATACTCTTTATATTTGATTATAATAACTGGTGACCGTTTTTTTTTTTTTTTGCATAGGGAACTGGGTTACAATTCTGTAGTTATAACGACGAACACACACCCAGTTTCCCTACTTCGGCGCATGTGCCTATTGCGAACTTCCTGTTCTCTTTGCCGTCCATCCCCGCTCTTCAGGGCTGCAAACTTCTCTGACAGAAGTCGGTGGTAGTGTTTTTTTTTTTTTTAACAAAAAATATTACTGGCCACAGAAAAACTACCTAATCGAACTAAACAAAAAAAAAAACAAACAAAAAAACTGCTTCACTTTAGGAGCCTGCCGCTACAGACCGTGCTAAAACCCCATGGTCAATGGCTCGACTCCATAGAAAAATCCACTTATTTTGTATAATAGCTGTTGCGATAAAATGACCCCCAGCAATTATACAAAGGTACTTGGAATTCGCAAATGGGTAAAAAAGGCACTTGAAATAGGCCAGTAAATTTCTGACCTGTCGTTGGCTTTGTGAACATTCTGTCAGAAACCAGCTGTCAAAAAAGGAAATGGCTTTAGCTATATGGATTTTGAGTTGTCTGACACGGAAACAAAAAAAAAATAAAGCCTGTTAATGTTCACACATTTCCTGTCCTTGGTGATAATGGGAGGTGTAAGGTAATTCCTCAGGAATAATGGGATTGGGTACTGTGGTAGTGACTTCTACCTGTGCAACTGCAGCGCAATGGCTGATTTTCAGAGGAGTTATCAGGGTGTAATGAGGGATGATGCCAGTTTCACAGGTGTCGCTGTGCTTAAATAAAGAGCGCATTTGACAGTAGACACCCCCTTTTGAAACCAATGGCTGCGATGTCGAGGGGACTTTGAGTAGCGCTCACCCTCATTACGAAGATGAAACTTCATAGTGCATACCTGTCTCCACTCCCCTCCAATGTCCTGTCCCTCCTTCCCAGCTGAAAGTAGAATACTATACAGGCATTTTTAAAAATATGAAGATAAATTAATGCTTCCTCTAATGTTGTCTGTGTTCTTAGCGGTTTGTGAAACCACTGTTGTGTCAGTCACCCAGTCGGTTGGGAAGCATCAGCCAAGTTTTAAACAGAACTTCTGATCATGTGTATTAAAACAAAAAAATAAACAACCTTTTTTTTTTGTTTGTTTTCTTATTAACACACACATGAATGAAACCGCAGTTGGGGGCAGCGGTTTATTACCAAGAGTTGGGGAAGGGCCTCTCGCTCGCTAAGCGAAGAAAAAAAACATGGCAGGATTTATATTTTTCAAAATTCCATGGCACAGTAATATTGGAATGAAATGAGGCACCAGAGACTGGGACTCATTATTTCCCAGTCTGTCGTCTCATACTGGACCAGCTAGTTGGTGGTTTCAGCCAATCACAAAGAAGATTCTCTCTACCCATTTTCTAGTGTATTTTTTAGTCGCAGCAGCTAGTTACATAGATACATAGACAGTGTCGGCAGATAAGGGCCTATGGCCCACCCAGTGTGCCCATTTGAGCTTATAAGTTCTGTTTGTTTTCCTAGAAGTCTGTTTCCCCTTACCCCTGACCTCTAGAATTCCTTTATGTCTATCCCATGCATTCTTAAATCCCGTGATTGTTTCAGCCCCCACCACTTCCTCTGGCAGGGTGTTCCACTTGTCTACCACCCGTTCTGTGAAGAAATTCTTTCTCATGTTTCCTCTGAATCGTCCTCCCTCCAACTTCATCCCATGCCCTCTAGTCCTGGAACATCTTTTTCGCTTAAAAATAGTGTTTTCCTGCACTCTGTTTCTACCTGTAAGATACTTGTATGTCTCTATCATATCCCCTCTCTCCCTCCTCTCCTCCAGGGAGTACATGTTCAGTTCCTTCAACCTGTCTTCATAGGACTTGTGATGCAATCCATGCACCATCTTTGTTGCCCTCCTCTGAACCTTCTCTACCCTGTCTGTGTCCTTACGTAGGTATGGTCTCCAGAACTGTACACTGTACTCCAGGTGGGGCCTCACTAGTGTCTTGTATAGCGGAATTATGACCTCCTTTTCCTGCTGGTGATGCCCCTGCCTATACAGCCCAGCATCCTATTTGCTTTACCTGATGCCTTGTCACACTGTTTCCCTACCTTGAGGTCATCAGAGATGACAACCCCAAGATCCCTTTCCTGCTTGGTGCATGCTATATCCTCACCCCCAACTGATATATTGTGCCAGGTTTTTGTGCTCATATGCATTATCTTGCACTTCTTTGCATTGAATTTCAACTGCCAAACCCTTGACCATTCTTCAAGTTTCTGCAGGTCCCTTCTCATTCTGTCTACACCCTCTGGTGTGTCTACTCTGTTACAGAGCTTTGTGTCATCAGCGAACAGTGAGATTCTGCCTTCTAGATCCTGCGCAATGTCTACTGATGAAGATGTTGAATAGGACCGTCCCAGCACTGATCCCTGTGGTACCCTACTGGTCACTCTTCCCTCTGTGGAGTGACAGCCATTTACCACCACCCTCTGTGTCCTGCCACCCAGCCAGTTACCTACCCACCACACTACTGTCCTGCCCACACCCATATTCCCCAGTTTGTGTAATAGTCTTCTATGGCACAGTGTCAAAGGCCTTGCTGAAGTCCAGATGGGCCATGTCCACTGCCCTCCCCTGATCCACCTCCCTAGTCACCCAGTCAAAAAATTCAATGAGATTGCTCTGACATGACCTCCCCCTGGTGAAACCATGCTGCCTTGGGTCCTGTAGTCCATTGACAACCAGATGTTCCACCAATCTCTCCTTCAGAAGTGCTTCCATGATCTTTCCCACTACCGAGGTGAGGCTGACTGGTCTGTAGTTCCCTGCTTCCTCTTTGTTCCCGCTTTTGTATAAGGGGACTACATCTGCTGTCCTCCAGTCTTTGGGTACCTCCCCTGTTTCCAGTGATTGGCTAAACAGGATAGCCAGAGGTTCAGCCACCACCTCTTAGTTCTTTAAGGACCCTGGGTGCACCCCATCTGGCCCCATTGCTTTGTCAACTCTTATTACTTCCAGTTCCTTCAGGACCCTTTCGTAAAGGGACTTGTGTCCATTTCTGCACCATTCTCACCCCTTGTACTCCTTCAGACCCATTACCCCTCTTCCTCAGTAAAGACTGAGCAGAAATACCTGTTCAATATGTCAGCTTTACTGTTGTCATCCTCCCCTTCAGTCTCACTATCCCTCCTTTGTCTTTTCTTTTTCACTTATGTACCTGTAAAGGTTTTGTCCCCTTTAACCACTGATTTTGCAATGTGTTCTTCTGTCTGAGCTTTGGCTTCCTTACTGACTTCCCTGCCTCCTTTGTTTCTCCTGGTACTTCTCCCTATCCCTTCTGCCTGTGTCTTTTGTATTGCCTGAATGCTATCTTTTGGCTTTCACTTTCTTTGCTACCTCTTTGGAAAACCATAATGGTCTCTTCTTCCTTTTCCTCTTGCTAACCTGCTTAATGCATAATTCTGTTGTTCTTATAATCCCCATTTTAAATACTGCCCACTGTTCCTCAACCCTGATTCCTGTCCCATTCCCCTAATGCCTCTTTCAAGTATTTCCCATTTTCCCAAAGTCTGCCCCCCTAAAATCCAGGATACGTGTTTTTGTGTGGTTTGGTTCTGCTCTTTCTGTGATTTCAAACCACAATGACTGGTGGTCACTGTTACCCAGGTGCTCCCCCACTGTTACCCCCATCACACTGTCCCTGTTTGTGAGCAGAAGGTCCAGTATTGCCTTCTGCCGAGTTGGTTCCATGACCAGTTGCTTGAGGAAGGCACCCTGAAGGGAGTCCAGGATAAATCTGCTCCTAGTTGATGCTGTTGCTGGGATGCTCCAGTCCACGTCTGGAATATTGAAGTCTCCAACCAGTACTACCTCACCCTTGTCTGCCATCCTTTGGATGGCTAGCATCAGCTCCCTATCTGTTTCTTCCTCCTGGGCTGGTGGTCTGTAGACCACACCTGTCTGGATGGCTGGCCCCATTTTCCTTTCTAGCTTAACCCACAGTATCTCTCCCCATTTTGTTCCCTCCTGATCATTTTCATACAGTGCCACCTCCTCCCTTCCTGCCTGCTCTGTCTCTTCTTGAATATGTTGTAGCCAGGTATGGCCATCTCCCAGTCATGGTTATCATTACACCAGGTTTCAGTGATGGCCACAATGCCCAGGTCTGACTGTACCATGACAGCCTCCAGATCTTCCATCTTGTTGCTAAGGCTCCTGGCATTTGCACACATGGCTTTCCATGATTTGACCTCCCTAGTCTGCTTCACTGTTCTACTCCAGCCCCTTCCTTGGTTGTCATTTATCCCTGTCATTTATCCCTGGTTCATGTATCCCTGGTTTTTTCATGTAAATTTTTTTTTGTTAAAAAACCATAAATATCAATACAAATACTTTATCCAAATCATATAACATTAAGAATTAACAAGAACAACAAAACTAAAATACATATAAACCCTTTGGTATTTCCAATTGTAACATAAAGAGTGAAATAGTCTATATTAAAATAAAGGAATAAAGTGCTGCACCCCTCTCCCCATTTGCTAGTTTAAATATTCTGCAAAGACGTCAAACTTCTGCCCCAGTTGCACAGACTCCCTCCTTGGTCAGACGCAGTCCATCAAATTTAAAGAACTTTCGCTCCCAGAACTGTTGCCAGTTCCCTACATATCTGTGTCCTTTTTCCTGGCACAGTCCTTGAGCCACATGTTTAGCTCCCCTATCTCCCCTTCTCTGACCTTCTGTCCATCTGCCCCCCTCTCCCAGACTGGCAGGATCTCAGAGAAGGAGATGTCGGACGAAATGGATGATAGTTTGTCACCCAGCCTGGTCAGGTGTTCCTTGGTCTCCACAACTGACCGGCTGGCGAGATCATTAGTCCTTATGTGTACCAGGGCATCAATGTTTTCTCCTGCTTCCTGAACAATTTTAGCAATGTGGTCAGTGTCTCTCCACGCTGATGTACCTGAGAGATATCTGACCATTACCCCTGGCTGGAGATGGGTATCAACTCCCTGAATCATGGAGTCTCCTATGATCAGAAGTTTTTTGGATTTCCTTTTTGCTTTTTTTGTTTTGGTTCCTGATCTGGGCGAGTTTTGTTGTGCTTGCTCCTGTGCTGCAGTGTCCTGCTCTGCAGTGTTCTCTGCCCCTTTGTTTGATTTCGGAGATAGAGGCAGATACCTGTTTGTAGTGTTTATATGGTTTTTGGAGGTAATGTGTTGGAGAACACAGAGTGATGGGGCTCCCGATTTGGCCCTCCTAACCACCTGCCAACCTCCTGGACCAACTACCCTCTGCGGTCGAGGTTCTTCTGTTGGATGTTGGGGAAATGGCGGGTGGTTCTTATAATGTATTTTCTCTTGAATATGAAATTTGAGGCATGCAGTCTCTGCCCATGCTGCCCGGAGCTGAGCCCTAAGATCTCCAATGGCCCAGCATGTAGGACAGTGTCCTAAATCCTGTAAGACTGTCCTTCTCAAAAGTGTTCCGCAGTACCTGAAATTAATGATATCCGTTACAGATAAGTTGCTGGGTTTATAACCTGGTCAGAGTAATTAGAAGGAAGAAAATGCAAGTAATGGTTTGATTTTGTGTTTTGTTTTCGTATAACTTGTTATAACAAGTTAAATTACTAGTGCCCCTGTAAATGAGCTCACCTTGTGGATGCCCCACTGATCCACCCCTTCCTGCTTTGCCACGGGAAATGTCACAACTGTGGTACCCTATAAAAGGAGTGTAGTGTGGGGTGGCTGGGCTGTTCCCCTGCCGAAAAAGAACCACGGATGAAAGAACAAGGAGGTAAGAGCAGAAACAATCAGTCAACAGCAAATTCAGTAACCCTGAAAGCTTATCCTAATCTTAGATAAAACTGTAAAACCTGTAAAGCACCACCTGTAATAATTTCAGAGAAGATATACCCTGTAAGAAACACTTTGCCACAGAGAAAAATAAAGCAGTAACAGAAGATATACCTTGCAAAAGACAATTTGAATCAGAAGATTACAGCAGTAATCTGTTAGCACACACCTGTAGGCACACCTTGTAATAATGCAGAAGAAGGTATACCAGCAACAACAATTTGAATCGGAGAAAAATAAAGCAATGAAATGTTAGCAACAAACAGTAGCAATCCCTGTGAGTACAAAATAAAAATATCAACACACAGTAAATCTGCTTAGCCAAAAGAAGTCTTAATCCTTTTCCTTTGCTCTGGTAAGGTTCTCTGCTCTGTCCTTTCAAGCAGTCTTAGAAGGAAAGAGCTCAGGTGAAGCTAGGCGCCTTGGCCAGCAAACCAAGTTAACAAACAAACAAACAAACAAAAAAAAAAACTCATGGTGTGGAGTATAGGAGGAGGTACCTAGTAAAGTAAATCTGATAGGTATCCTAATATTTGTATTAATTGTAGCTGAAACTAGCTTTTTGGAAAAGATTTTTCATTGCACTGCTGCTGTAAAGGAGCTTTACTCCAATTGGCAGGATGATTTTTTGTTGCCTTCCTCTGTCTAATTTATAACTTTGTTTCTAGTTGATCCCGTGGCACCCCCCTTCCCCCACTAAACCAAGGTCACATCCCACAGTGCAAAAATCACAGACTTCCTGGCTGCTTCTTATGCCAGCAGCGGACTCAGTCATAGGGAATATCAGCTACTGTATGGAGTTTGGGCCAGGAAGGGGGATATGGCAGCACTGAACGCTGCTGATTGCGCTGGCACTGTTTTTCCTTCTGTAGCCTTCAACATCATTAGCCACCAGAGCTGAGCGGAAGGACAACATGTTGCATAAAGCAGCACCATTCCTAGCACTGCAATGTCGGGGTTGGGTAGTGTATGTGCCCAACATTCCAGTCAGGATCAGATTAATATACACAGCCTGTTCTGTGGGAAAGCGGGGACAGGCTAGTATATGTATTTTAACCACCTGCTTGCTCTGTGGTGCATGCAATAGACACACTACACAAAACCACCACATTGGACACAGGTCATGCTAGCAATCTCAGCTTGTGTTCCCTTGTGGAGGTGGGCTTATACAAAGTCCCTTTTTTAACATTACAAGCAAGTCGCAGTGCCATGGAGCATGGAATCTTGGGAGCGGTGGTGGGAGACGGTGAGCAAGTCAGTCAGCTGGTGCTTATGAGCAGAGTACGTCATGGGAGTTGGGCATCACTGTTTGTAAGGAGGAGCTAGCAGCAAGACTCGCTCACTCAGAGCTGGACTGATGTTAGACTTTGCGGGGGGGGACAGGATGGCCACCCAAGAAGGACATTGGGCTCGACCATCAAGGTCATGAAGGTGATTGGGTGATAGGATTGGGGTTGGTTACTTGGATGACTGTGGATTGTGGTTTGGGGGGGTTGGTGTCCATCAGGAGCAAGCTTGGGTTCAAGGGTCATACCTGCCTTGTTCGCATAGTAGCAACATTACTGTACCACATATATATCCTTGTCATACATGTACTATAGTAATGGTCTAATGCACATCTGCATCTCCAAGAGCTATGCAGTCAGACGGCAATAGCTGAAGTGCAGTGAGTGTGGCATGTAGCTCCTTCTGAACTTTCATCAGCAGCGTAATTAGTGAAATCTGCAGGCAGGGCATTGCTCAGGGATCAGTTAAAAGCAACAGACTTAAAAACCAAAAATAGTTATATTTTCACTTAAATTTTGGCTGTTTGAGATAAAAGTGCTATATTTGGAGCAGCAGCAAGCAATTTGGGTTGGGTTTCCACCCATCCCACTTCCCTCTTCCCTCTTCCCTCTTTGAGACAGACTTTTGCCTGAACTGAGCAATAGTCAACTTTAAAATCCAACAGTATTTTTTCTCATTTTTTGAAGTGCGAGTAATCTGGCTTCAGTGCATGTAACCTTTTTGCTACATGCACCAGGGGGTGCAAGTATTCTGACCCCAGTGTGGAACATGGAGTAGCTCACAACCTCCTGGCTCAGAGACAAGACTATTACTGTTTTCACAAAGACTAACATTTGCTGCTTTCAGTGCTACTGTACATTGATTCACATGGAGTGCACTGTAAATTAACTTGGGTGGGGTCTGAAATCAGATATTTGATGGAAGTTGGCAAATTATGATCCCAAACTGATTTAGATGTGTTTTACTCTGTTGTATGCAAAACTCTGTTAACACTTCTTATGGTGGAACCTGCGTTTCTGTCCACAGCAGTTGGAACAGCCTTGTACAACTCTGTGCAGGGTCTTTGCACAATGGATGGTTTCCGGGAATTTAAAATGTATTTTCAAAAATGCTCTGTCTCTATGCTGGTCTTGGATCTGTGTCAGGAGTGTTGACAGCTACAAGTTTTCTGTGGAAAAGAGCAGTCTGCAATAACGTCTAAGTCCTTTACTTTCATTGTACTTTGTTTCAAAGTCACATTAATTGTCTTGGCTGTCCCCAGTCTGTGTTTTTGGTCTTTAAATCAAGTTTTATTGTATTTTAAATGGTTCCTAAAACCTTCCCAAAGACCTTTGGGAACCATGGTTCCAGGCTGCAAGCAGACCTCAATTTTCTGCAGCATTTGTCCATTCTAATCGTACCTTTTGAGTTTAACAACTTTTCAAACATCAAATTGACTTTTAAAATTTTATTTTGATTAAAACTTATTTTTCAACCAAACGAATCCTGGCTCACAATGACTATGATGCAGGAGAAGGGTACAGGTGCCTTACAATGACTGTGACTGACTTGTTGAAGTACAGTACGTCTGCCTAACGTTTAGCACTTTTAAAATGGTTCACAAGGACTGTGGTTGAATTATAGTCGTCTCACAATGACTGTAGTCCACATTAGTTTAACCAGACCTCAAGATCTGAAGTTGGAGCTGTGACTTCTGTGCCGTTCTGGTCTTATGTCTGACTCAGAATTACAGATTAACTGTAAAAAAAAAAAAAAAAAAAAGTACAGGGCTCACAGGTTGTAAAAAGTGTGGCATCTGTTTTCCTGAGGCAGATAGGCATACAGAGTGCTATACGTGTTTGAACACAGAAGACTGTTAGCTAAACTGTGAACAATGCAAATTTTTTTTTTAATACTGAAATACAGAAAAAGCGACGAGCTAAGAGTCATTCATTGTCAACACCAGTGTTTCTGTCTAGTTCCAGACAGTGTTCCCCAATTGTTAAGGTTGAAAATCCTTCTTTGAAAATGCTAGGTGATACACTGTTACTTCTGCAAAAGACCATCCGATTTAAAGTTGTCTGCAAGGAAACCTACAAAGGAGCACAAGTCCTCTGTGGAGAAATGTGTAGATAAAAAGGATTCTAGGAAAAAGCACACACATGGACTCCCCTCTCATATAAGTCTCAAAAGATCTGCCAAAAAAATAAAAAAAAATGTTTCAATTGTAAAAAAAAAAAAGAAAAATTGTAATTGAACACATTTGTTGGGCTTGGTGACCACTCTCACACGCCTACCATGGAAGATTTTAAGCATATGTGGCACTTATTAAAAACAATGAAGGAGCAAGCCACAGAAAACATGACTTTGGTGCTGTCAAGTGTTGCAGAGGAGGAATTTGCGTTACGGGAGGTGGAAAAGGCCATCTACCCACAAGCCCCTGAGGGTGATGCGATATGGCCCCTCCCCCTCCTGGCCTCGTGAGGATTTCTCATCCTGTGCCACATTCCTTAGAGGGACGGCACAGATTAGAAATAGTCCTACAGCGGAAACTGAATTGGATGTAGCTGAATCAGATTTCTTGAGTATGCTGGACCTCACTACAGCCTTTAACAACTTGGTAGGAAAAGAAAAAGAGAACCGGAGTCTACTTTAGACCCTATGGCACAGAGGCGTGGGAAGGGGAACTACTATAGACAGTACTACCATACATACACTGCCCACAGAGTAGAGACGCAACAGTATTAATGTTTAGCGCCATACCACAGTATTGAAAGTCACGGTTTGATACAATGGCTGATTTCTGATACCATGTAAACCATGGTTAATGGTATACCTTGGTTTTCAGGCCTTTCAACTAATTTTGTTTTAACTTTATAAGACTTTAGCATGATAAAAAAAAAAAAAAAAAAAACTAATTTTCCTCCCGAGTACCAAAGAAAAAAGAAGGGAATACTCTCATACAAAAGTATGTTATGAAAGGATCCAACACTCATCCCATTTTTGGTACATCAGAAAGGATTACTCTGGCTGCAGAAAACTGATCCGACACACAAATAAATAAGCCTTGTATGGCAAAGCATTTGACAACTTTTGTGTGTTATACAGCTAAGGTAAAGCACAGAGTTAAAAACCCTGTGTGGGGCATAATAAACCTTGGGTCTTGAAGAAATCGGGTAATCCAACACATTTTGTCTTATGTTCCAGAGGAGCAACATCAGTGAAAATGAACTTGCCGGGGACACCAAGCTCCCATTTAAATGCAGTGCCTGTAGAGAAAGAGATTGAACATTTATCAATATGGTCAAAACAAATGCAAAACCGCTTTAGGTATGTGCTGCTTTCTACAAACATCCAAGATGTTTAGGGACTATTAACTGTATGAACCGATTAATAATTTTATTAAAAACAAATGGAACCAGAGCGACTATTTTATTAATCTGTGCTGCAGGGATGATACTAAAATGCAGGAAATTGGTGTGAGAGGACTACGGACCTGCTGCTGTGCACGACCCATACCACTTAGCGATAAGTGCCATTGTGAACAGAAAAAGAGAAACTGGGAATTCAGCCACACATCGTTCTCCCCCCCCACCCGATAGTCTCATATCGAACACACTTAACAGCATTAATGCACCAAATCTACATTCAAATAACTGGTATGTAATACCATTCATCTTTATATCATAGTGAGAGTTCTATTAACAGAGAGTTAAGGAACAACAGCTGAAGCTGTCAACTCCCACACCTTCAGTTCTCTGTATCTGCCGAACTCCCTGCTTCTTCAGGATCGTTCAAACATATGTCCAGTAGTCGCTCTACATCGGCAGGGTCAGGATTCACATAAGTTTGGCCCTCGTCGTTTTTGAGTTTAGCAGGCATCATGTAGTAAGACGTGATGCACGTTCAGGTCTAATAGCTTCTTCTTCTTAACTTGTTCAGATTGTCATCACCTCTGCTGCATGGATAAACATTAATCTGGGTACAGATGCACATGACATTGTTACAAAAAACTTCTTTTTTGCAGCCTGCAGTCTCCAGAATGCAGTTCCTTACACCAAGAATTGACAGCAGAATAAGAATATTCCAGGAAGAAGGCTGTAGTCCCAGCGATTTTTACAAGGTGGTGTGCAGTATGTGTTATCCACTCAGGTCCCTAGTTCCAAAACCAAAGCTGTGTCTAACCATAACGTAATGAACGTTTAAGTCATCCCCTTCACAGTTTTCTGACGTCCCTAGCAAGCAAAAATGTGTTCCTCTGGTTTTGTTTTCGAGATGCTCCAGCCACAGCTGGGGCACCAAGTTTTCCCGCTCCAAAGGAGCTGCCCTTGTCTGAGCCCCCGGGGCTGCATCTGACGCCACCACTGCTGTTTGTGTGGTATAGGCTTTCTCCTCCACAGCAGCAGTTTGTATATACAAGTCCAATTTTTTATCAATCAGCTGCTGCTCTGGTGAATACCTCTAAGCTCTTTCAAATCACTGCAATAGAGTGCTCCAAATTAGTAGTTGAGTCTGTGGCTCCGTCGGACACTTCTGCTGAGACCGCAGCAGCTTGACTGTCAAAATGTCTTTCTTAGCCTGTTTCTTCAATGTTTTGCATATAGTGAGGCTGATATGATAGCTTATCCTTAGTATTATATGAACAAAGCGTGAGTAGATTGATTAAAACCTTTAATCAAGTATATGATTTTAATATTCTGCTGTAAAGGGCTCCTTCCGACATGTCCTAACATGCTGGCTGACACCCCCCCAAAAAAAAAAACTATTGTTTTGAGGTGTTTTTGGGAACAACTGTACCTTCTGTGCCCACTCACATGACATGAGTTTGAGAAGACTTTTGTACAAAAATGACAACTTCAGTAATACCGCTGTATTCCTGATAACCATGTTAGTACTTGTCACGGTTAACATACCGACAACATTTTATACCATGACATTCCTACTGTAACCCCTAGGTGGCACTATCCCAAGGGATACTACCCCTGCCTGTGTGACTAGGCACAGGTTGAGGGGCCTGGGCTCGGTGAACAGGTACCTTCACCCGGAGGAATGGTTTTGAGGTAGCGTAACAGCTGTGGGTATAGTCCTCCGGGACACTGTAACCCCTCCTAACCCTTCTAGTGGCCTAAACAGACCTACAGTACAGTAGCTTCTTCTTGTTTTTTACATTGTTTTTTGTGGATTCTACTTGCTAGAAGGTTATTTCTTTTATTTCTTACTACTAAGGGGCTAGCAGGGTATTGTTTGGGGCTGTTGGAATTTTGAAACCTGTTTTGGTAGCTATAAGTGGGCTCATTTGTTTGATTCACTGTGTGGCAGGCTGCATTTGTAGAGGCCTATTTCTTCTGTTTTAAAACATAATTGTGATTTAAATGGGTCTGTTTCTTTGAATTGGAGACCTATATCTTCTAATTCCAAGCCTATTTTGATGTGTTATTGGTGAAGCTGTTTGAATTGGAGTCCTGTTTCTTTGGGTAGCAAACCTATTTTGGGGGCTTTGAGTAGCATGGTGATTCATTGTTGCTGGCTTCACTAGCCGCAAAGTTTTAGTGCAGAGTGGGGGAAGGGTGCTAATGGTGCTGACCAGAGGTCTCAGCTACCTGATTGTTTCTGGAAGACTTGGGCTGGTCCCACCCACCCCAGGTCCATTATTTCCTTTATACCAGGGGTTCTGACATCACTTCCTCAAACAGGCAAAGAATATGCACCTGTCATAGCAGAACCAGACATCCAGGAAAGGAACAGCAGCAAGTGAAGATGACTGCTATCTCAGTGGAAGGGAAGTAAATGCAAATCTAGGGGCTTTCATTATTGCTTATTCACATTGATATTGCAGTGGAGAAAGGAGGAGTAGGAGTTTGAAGAAGGTTGTGCAATGGCTACTTAAAGTCTCTTTCTGAGTGTGGATAGGAAGGATAGGAATATAAAAAGCAGTTGCTCAATATATCTAAACGTGTGTAACAAAGGAGGTAAGGGAAATAAAGAAAATGTTTTGCACTGATAGAGGGGGGAGAGGGGAGGCTTGGGAGAGTGTTTGGCATCCTGCATCTGGAAGGGTGGGGGGTCACTGGTGGACAACGACAGCAATGGATAGGGTGGTAGGCTGTAACTACTGCGGTGCACCAATCTTTCTAAAAATTGCCTGGAGTGTGGGAGGATGTTTTGTGTGTAACCACATAGAAAAACTTAGAAAGGAGATTGAGGGTCTGCAGGAGGAACTAAGACAGGCAAGGCAGATTGGGGGTGGGTTTAGCCCAATACTGGAGGGAGGAAGAAGGGGAGATGAGGGAGGGTAATTTAAGCCAACAGTGGTGAGGAGAGGGTCAGAAGAAGGGAAGCAGAGACAAAGGGGCCCAGGCCAGGAAGAACGATTGCCGGGGAAACCAGGTCAGGAGACAACAGACAAATGGAAGGAGGAGATAGGGACTTGTGAGGGGAGGCGAAGAAGTGGCAAAAGTCATGGAGTGGAAAGGAGAGAACAGGTTACTATGAAGAGAGAGTGAGCGGGGCATTTGTGAAGGGTCTTCAGAAAATAGTTTTGCACTACTAGAGAGGAAGAAGGTGGAGGAGGGAAATGATGAAATTAGAGGAGTAATTGATAAATGCCTGGACCAAACTGGAGTGGGGGGAAGTTCTGCTGGGAGAATTGCAACAAGGGTAAAAGGGGGAAATAATGTGCAGGAGGAAGAAGAGCTGGAAATGAGAGAGGGAGATGAATGGAAGCAAGCAGGGAGTAAGAGGGGTGGAATCTTAGTTCTGGGGGACTCAATACTAAGAGGAGTCAGGTGGGGTAGCAAGGGGGAGAGGCATAGTCGCATTTGGGTGGAGGCCATGCCAGGAATGACAGTGGAAAGGGTGGGACAATCTGTTCTGAAATATGCTAGAAGGGCTAGGGACAAGCCTCATTTAATTATACATCTTGGGACAAACAACCTGGCTGACAAGATAGTAGATATAGTCCAGAGGAGGTTTGAGGAACTAGCACAATTATGTGAGGGGGCAGGAAGATCAGTAACTTTTTCAGAGATACTTGGTGCCAAAGGCAAGCACAACAAGAAAGCTGAGAATAGATGAATTTAACAGATGGCTAAGAACCTGGTGTTGTGCTAAAGGTATGGGCTGTTGGGGACCTGGGAGGACAGTAGTCTTTATGCCAGGGACAGACTACACTTGAGTGAGGAGGAAAGAAAGTGTTGAAACAGAGGATGGAGGAGTACATAGAGGAAGTTGGGAATTTAAACTAGGAGTGGGGGGGCAGTAGTGGGAAGAGATATGCAGAGACCACAGGTTGGGAAACCATATGAGCTTACCCCCCATAACAGTAACAAAGGACAAATGGCAAGTACTGTTGGTGATGCTAGGAAAGGAGGGCAGAATGGGAGGAGGGGAAAAGGGTGGAAGGTGGTTACCCTTAATGCTAGGAGCCTTGGGAGGAAAACTGCAGAGTTACAGGTTCTCATGGCAGAGGGAGAGGTGGACATTGCAGCCATCACAGAAACATGGGCCACCCAATACAATGACTGGGACCTGTCTGTACTAGGGTACAGGTTATTACGTAGGGACAGGGTGATTGGGAAAGGAGGGGGGGTGGCACTATATGTAAAGGAAGGACTGAAGTGTGTAAGGGAGGAAGAGGAGGAGGGTAGTACAGAGTCACTTTGGGTGCAAATCCAGGATTCCAAGAATAGGATTCTAGAATGGGAGTGGTGTACAGGCCACCATCTCAGACGGAGGAGTTAGACAGGAACTAGCGGGACAGATCAGGAGGACTCCGTGAGAAGGGATGTGGTGATTGTGGGGACTTCAACATGCCAGGAGTGGACTGGAGCACAACAACCAGGAACAGAAGGGAGCAGGTACTGCTGGATGCCTTCCAGGACAGCTTCCTGCTGCAATGGTCAGTGAACCAACCAGGTTAGGGAATACCCTGACCTTGTGCTGGCAAATTGGGACTTTGTGAGAGAACTTACAGTGGAGGAACTGCTGTCAGGAGTGACCACCACTCAGTATGGCTCACATTGATATGGGCAAGGAAGGAGTGGAATCTGGCACAAGAGTGCTGGACTTCAGGAGGGCCGACTTTGGGAGGATGGGGGAAGTGGTAAAAGGGTACCTGGCCAGAATTCAATCTAGTATGGACACTAACCAGAGGTGGGAGCTCATAAAGCTGGGGATAGTGGAGGCAACCAAAACCTGTTGCAAAACCCAGAGCAAGAAGGCTAGGGCTAAGAAACCGAGCTGGTTGAGCAAGGAGGTCATGGAAAAGGTAAGGAGGAAAGAGCTGCCTTTAGGAAGTACAAGAAAACAGGGAGGGGAGGACAGGGAGGAGTACTTGACAGAATCGAAGGAGGTGACAAGGGCAGTAAGGGGAGCCAAAGCATCTACGGAACTCAGGCTGGCACAAGGCATTAAGAAGGGGGGGAAGGACTTAAGTACATCAGGGAGAAAAGGAGCTGTAAGGACCACATAGTAAGGATAAGGAAGGAGGGGGTTGGTGAAGCAGGGTGCGATAAGGCAGAAGCACTAAATGAGTACTTCTGCTCAGTATTTACTAAAGAGAAGAGGGGTGATACCCAAGGTGGGAGAAATGGCAGAAGCAGGGGGAAGTGGTGACAGATGGGAAATCTTGGAGGGCAGAGTTCGAGAGGGTTTGAAGGCACTGAGGGTGGACAAGAGCCAGGCCCAGATGGCATCCACCCCAGGGTACTGAAGGAGCTGGCAGAGGTCCTTGCAGGACCTTTGGCAGACCTATTTAATGCCTCACTACATTTGGGTGTGTACTCAGGACTGGAGGATGGCTCATGGTGCCCTCCACAAGAGTGGCCCCAAGGATAAACCGGGAAACTACAGACCAGTGAGCCTCACATCCATCGTGGGTAAGCTAATGGAGACTATCCTGAAGGAGAGGCTGGTGGCCCTCCTAGAGGCCAAAGGACTACAGGACAGCAGACAGCATGGTTTACACGTGCAGATCCTGCCAAACCAACCTGGTCGAGTTCTATGACTGGGTAACTAGGCAACTGGACAAGGGCCATGCAGTGGATGTCCTGTATCTGACTTCAGTAAGGCATTCGACCGGTGCCACATGGAAGGCTGGGAAGGAAGTTACTAGGCACAGGGGTGGTGCAAAGCTGGCGAGCTGGGTAGGGAACTGGCTTCAGGGAAGGCAACAGAGGGTGGTGGTGGTGGTGGGGAGCCTCACACCCAAGGGCAGTGATGGCTGGTGTTCCACAGGGCTCATGTTGGGACCAGTGTTGTTTGGGATATTCATTGCAGACATATCATGGGCCATCAAGAGCAAGATCAGTCTGTTTGCTGATGATACCAAGGTAGGCTGTGGTGGATGACCTAGGGGATGGCAGGGGTTGCAGGATGATCTGGCAAAGCTTGAAACCTGATCAGACACCTGGCAACTGGGGTTTAATGCCAAAAGTGCAAGGTGCTGCATTTTGGGATGAAGAACCCAAGGAGGAGTTACCAGCTGGGGGAGTGCAGCTAGCCCAGACAGAGGAGGAGAAGGATCTGGGTGTGCTCATTATCAGGGTCAATGAAACTCGGCACAATGGGAAGGCAGCTGCAAAGGCCAACAAAATGCTGGGTTGTATTGCAAGGGTATATCCCCGAGGAGGAGGAGGTGATCTGCCACTGTATAGGTCATTAGTTAGACACACCTGAGTACTGCGTGCAGTACTGGCGCCTGTATCTGAAGAGGGACATTGGTTACTGGAGGGTGCAGGCGTAGGGCGACAAAGATGATCAAGGGCTGGGGGGACTTATACGAGAGGAGGTTGAAGGAGTTGAACATGTACTCACTGGAGGAGAGGAGGGACAGGGGTGACATGATTGAAACCTTTAAATACATGAAAGGAATAAACAAGACGGGTACAGAGGGGCTGTTCAAAGTAGGAAGGGAGGGCCACCAGGGCCATGGATATGAGACTGAGGAGGAAGGTTCAGGAGGGAGAAGAGGAGACACTTTTTACAGAGAGGTGGTGGCTGGTGAATGCTACCTGCAGAAGTGGTGTGCACTAGAACGGTGGACTGCTTCAAAAGGGGATGGGACAGGACAAGGGGGAGGGTTAATGAAGGGGAAGGGTGGAAGGGAAGGGCAGCTGCAGAATAAGGGGTGCTAGCTGCACATTCGAGCAGACTTGATAGACCTCTAGGCCTTTATCTGCTGGCAAATTTCGTATGTTCGTAACAGATAAACAGTCACATATAACATCAGTATTGAACCCATACTCAGTTCATTTACCACTAGGGCTGGATCAGCAGCAAAAGCCCTGGAGACCCTCTGTAAAATGAGACCTGCGCTATAACAGTTCAATGACAATGCAATATCCCCTCCACAAAGGTACATCCTAGCCAGGTTAAATGCAGAAAGAACAAAATCTGATTTTATTTGAGGAATTGCACAGGGGTGGGCAGTAAATCTAGCAGGTGATTATTTGATCTGATTGGTTCAGGCTGATATGGCATGCACTGAGAGTTCCTCAGTCAGTCACACACTCTGGGTACTGAGTTGTTACACAGGCTAGCCTGAAGCGTTGCCTGTGGTAGGCCAGTGTTGCAGCTGTTGTTGGGGCACTTAGGAAAGAAAAACAATTAATATGCACATCAACCCAGAATTTGTATTCCGGAGCCGGATGGCTCAGTTCGTTGGGATAAACCCAAACAAATAAATCAGATGACACACAGTGATTGCAGCTTTGTTGCAGGGAGCTACCCCGTTTGGTACTCTTGCTACCCAGACCAGGAGGCAGGACTGACGAGATGAAGACCTCTGGACGTTGTTCTGGCCCACCAGGGGAAGCGGGGCCCACACAACGCACTGTGGTGGTCGATGCCTGTTCGGTGGTGTTGAGCAGGGAAC
This sequence comes from Neoceratodus forsteri, assembly GCA_016271365.2. Classification (NCBI taxonomy): domain Eukaryota; kingdom Metazoa; phylum Chordata; order Ceratodontiformes; family Ceratodontidae; genus Neoceratodus; species Neoceratodus forsteri. The sequence goes on from CM057454.1 coordinate 154,823,317, forward strand.
CAAATCCCCGAGCGGGTCTTTCGTCAGATTAGTCTCTGTGGTGGGAGCGGCAGTCTAGGCTGACATGGTAGGGCCCAGACCAGAGCAGACAGTTCAGATTTAGTCCATTCGACTGCTGGAGCAGCTTCCAGCTAGCATAACACGGTTGATGGTGGGGAACCAAATTGTGACCCGCACAGCACATTCAGCACACTTATAAGTAATACAGCTATAAGCCACAGATCGGATGAAATCCGGTTGCAATTTAAGAGGGTTTCTGCACAAACCTTTGGTTCCAAGTTTCTCTCCAGTACCTGACAGGCCAATCGCTTCTGGAGCAAGTCTTCGGTCCACACTCAGGCGAAATTCACTCTTTTAATTCAGGATTCAGGTCTCAATAATGATATTTGAATTTAGTCTGATTCAGTTTTGCACAAGCTTCTTCAGCCTGGAAGATGGTAACAGGCAGGGCAGACATAGCCTTCTGCAGAATCCCCGTGCTACCATGCAGGAGCAGCTGCTTGAATGGCTCGAGCTGTTCACTCTCCAAACTCCAACTCTCGATTGACACTGCTGTAGGCAGCTCTGGGATTTCCCAGTGATCCAAAAAGTTTGGTTGGGTGATGAATCTGTCCATCACAGAAAGGGCTCCAGGTCCATTTAGGCGCTAAATGTCAAAAACTACAATTCCTACAGATATTCAGTCCCACAAGACCTCTGGGAACAGTCTCCATTTTAGGTCCTTCGAGGTTCCGATTGGTCCAACTCTGACAGTCCAGACGCAAAACAGTGGCTCTAAGCAGAAAGTCCATGCTGCAAAAGAAGGCAGGTTAGACAGACTCCTATAATACAATTATTAAAGCAGATAAACAGCAGACAATCACAGATTCTAAAAGGGCTCCCTCTGCATATATAGCGATGGCAGAATGAAACAGAAATACCATTCCCTGAGTGGGTTGAGAGCCTTAAACCACTCTGTCCCAACCCAGACTAATCCCATACAAAATAGATAACTCTTAAAGAGACAGGCACGAAGGCTAACAGGGCACTCCCATGCAAGCATATTCAAACTAATGGAGACACAGAACACCATCCTGGCAGTTGGCAGGCCCAGGAAGACATTTTAGGAACCCCCATTTACGGGGTTGCACTACCACACAGATTTAACTTAGAGAAGGGGCAGCAAGGCAAAACAAAAACAGTCTCAGCACTTCTCAACAGCAGACTAACCCTTAATGAGTTGCAGGTCACCACATCTCAGTTTCCAGTGTGTGTGTGTGTGTGTGTGGGGGTCTGTCTAACCATCTCTGTCCTTGGCGGTTTGTCACTACATACACACATGTGTGCTGGAGATTGTGAGAGAGGCCCTTAATCTGTTTTTTGGCACAATACCCAAACAAAAGCAGTTTCAAACCAAATTCAGAAGAGGTATTGCAATTACGGTTGGAGGTCTAAAAGCTATTAGCACTGAATGCAATGATGTATCCCTCAGAGAAAGAGGAAGAAGGTTTTTCACCAGCTATTTCCTTGCACGCAAAACGCACACAAAAATAAAAACAGGAGAGTGGCCATTTTCTCTGAGTCTACTTTACCACTTGTTTTGCAGTTGAAATAATAAAAGGAGCACTCCATTTCATAGGGAACCTGGTTTTCATCAGTGTGCTCTGTTGTTGTTTAACATCTGCACTTTTCATGTGACTGTAGCGAACTAGCATGCAGCAGACACTGCATCCTGACCCTGTGGGACAACAGATGTGCAACAAGAGCTGAGAATATTAAAAAAAAAAAAAAAAAAAAATGGTCCAAGCCATACTAAATAGAGCTTTTCTTTTATTATTTCAAATGTGAAAACAGAGTGCTAAAGCAGACTCAAAATGGGGGAAGAGGGTTTACAAAGTGCATGGCTGTAGTTTATAGCAGCACTTTCAAGAGATGGAATCACAGTCTAGCCATACTTAAGATAACTGGTTAGTATGTATGAGAACCAGGGAGCATACACAGTCCTCAATGGATCAAACAGTGATCTTGTTGGGGAAACTGAGGCTCGTCCTGAAACTGGAATCCCCCACAGAACCTGAATTTTACTGGCGCAGAACTGGATGGACACAGTTCAGGTATGAGCCTTCCTCTCACAATTCAAAACACAGGTCACATACATTCCCCTCCTCTCAGTCCGCAGCACCCTGCAGGCCGTATATAGGACATGGGCAAAGTACAAGCTGACACCAGCTTTCTGGCCCCTTAGGTGGTTTGCTTGGGATGGTGAATTTTTGCCCTTCAGGCAGGACCTGACATTCAGGAGGTGGTCGAGGGTGGGACTGCGTCGCCTGGGACAGTTTCTTACAGGTGGAGAGATACAAGAGTTCTCCAAAATCAGAGATACTTCTAGTTAAGGAACTCTGATCACTTTTGATTTCTACAGCTCAGATCTCATATAATGAACCTCCAAAAACAGGTTCGAGCACTCTTTCCTCGGACCGCCTCCTGGACACAATCCAGGACATTTTAAACCAAAAACTTGTAAAGGGACACATTTTAGCTATATATACTAAGGCCCTCAGGAACTTGGGTGTGGACTGCACGTTGTCCCTGAAAAGTAAGTGGGAGCACGATGCGGGGCTGCTGCTCTAGGAGGGAGACTGGGAGAGGGTGTTTATGGGTGCGGGCAAAACCACACACTCCCCAGTTTGGCAGGAATTCAAATGAAAGATCGAAGCGAGATTCTTTTATATCCCAGTAATCCAAAACAAGTGGAATAGTGACTGCTCAACAGAGTGCTGCAGAGGATGCACAGAACCCAGGGCACACCACTCCCATGTGTTCTGGCAGTGCACAGCTCTGCACCCGTTCTGGGAAAGAGTCCAAGTGGCACTAAGGGATCTCCTTTCTTTGATTTTGCCCCTGGGCCTCTCCTAACTGGTGTTGGGCCTGCCACCCCAGGAGATCCATGGAGCTGACAGAATATACCCATAGAACATCTTGGTCGTGGCAGCTCACAAGGCAATTACATGGAACTAGCTTAAGGGAGACCCCCCCACCTTTGACCAGTGGTTATCAATATTTCAAGAGATTCAAAGTATGGAAGAATTAACCTAAAAGGTGAACTTGAAACCACACATGTTGGGAAGACCTCAGGGACCACCATAAATAAATACATTATACCAGAGGCAAGGGTTGGGGGAGGGCATACTGGGATATCATGTCTGGGGGTGGGGGACGGATGGGGAAGGAGGCTACTTGCCTCCAGTGGTTTAGTCGGTGAAATTTTTGTATTTAATTAATAAAATGGAATTTACGTTTTAAGATTTGTATCAGGTAAAGCGTTTCATGAATGTATCGCATATGGATTGAATTGATTGTTAAATGTCTATCTTCGAACTGTAAGTACAGCGCCCCCAAGTGACCTGCATTTCGTGGGTTCGACCCGATTTAGGGCTTTAAAACCTGCTCACCCGCAAGCCCTTATCTAGACCTGCCTCGGCTCTTTAATTCAGCGTATGGGCATAATGCAGCGTGCCCCCGCTGTGCCCGTTCCCGGCCTCTCTACTTCACTTTGGCAAAATGACTGCACAGCCGCAGAATGACTTCTATGATCCATGTTTTTGAGTGGCAAATCTGACAGGCAAGCAGCTGACAGTGACAGCATGAGTGACAGTCAGCTGAGCCAGGGAAGACTGAAAGTCTCTGACTCGTCAGACAATAGGTCGACAGTGACAGAAAGCTAGCCCGAGTTTTTGCTAGGTCCACGATGTCTGATATAAGTCTTAGTGATTTAGAGGAGGGGGACCAGCCTAGGGTGGTGGTGTCTCTGCTGGGCGTTCCGGCAGCCAAGAAAAAGCAGCTGAAGAGGAAGCGTTCTTTGACCAGCTTCCAGCGGCAGTGGTTGTCTGACTGGCCCTGTGTACAGCCCGTTAAATGGAACGTACAGAAAGCATGGTGCACAGTAAGTCCCTGCCCCTCTGTTCTTTTTTTCTGTCTTAGTCGTTGTAATATCACTGAACTATTCCCATGGTAAATCGGGAGAGAGCATGTTGTTGGCCCGAAAAAGTAAGTCTAAGCCTGTTTCTCAATGTTTCTGACAAGCTGAGATCATCGCCTCCTCCCCAGCACACTGACTGCATGGCGGCGGGTGCCCAATCCGACAATCGGCTCCACTGACCCTCCCAAATAAACTGCCTGGTACCACGCTGGGAGCCCACCCCAGTGTGGCAAAAGTCCCCTCCGTCATCTTTTTAACAAAAAAAAATAAGACCTAGAATAAAAGAAAAAGTCCCTCATTGATTCTGTTGCCCCCTTCCCCAACCCGCGTCCACCCTCTGCATACCCCACCTCCCCACAACCCCTCTCATCCCATACTTACCTCTGTAGCCCAGCGTGACGATCTTCGGTGGACCAGAAACACGTCTGCACTCTTCAAAGCTGACCGCGAACTGAAGAAATGCTGGTAAGCTGTATAGTGGCATAAATGTTGTTGTTGTTGGAGTTTTTTTTTTTTTTTCCAACTTTGGTGCATATCTCAGCCATTATTTTGAAATTTTCACCAAATTTTCCACATGGGGTTCTTGGGACCCCACCTTATTGAATTCAGTCACTGTCATTTCAGTCCCGAAAGGTGATTTCGCGGTTACGCCAAAGGAACCACCTTTTGGGGACTGATTAACAAACAAGGTCTCAGTTCATGAGGTAGACCCCAAAACCATATGTTGAAAATTTTGTGAAATATTCCTAAAATGACACTTTTACGAAGGCATAAGTGAGCAGGTTTCTACGCATGTCAGAATTTCTAGCATTTTTAATATTTTTTACTTAGATTTTCAGCATTGCCATTTTACAGCACTTCATATAACAGTACAGCTGTCATTTTCACATCTCGCCTGAAATGTGTTTTCCACACATGTTAGCTCACAATGACGCATTCGGCGTCTGAAATCAATGTTCAGGGCAGATTAAGAAAATCACAGTGACACTGTTCATGAGTAGATGTCTTAAATTGGCTATGTTGAAAATTTGGGGAAAAAAGTTCATAAAATTACTGTTTTATGAGCGTGCATTGTGCAATTTCCACGCACCCTCGTAAGTTCATGAACTTGTAATCTTTTCAGTCCAGATTTTCAACATTGGCATTTTTCCACACCTCCTGTTGAACAGTACAGCTGTCATTTTTCACACCCTGGCCGAAATGTGTTTTCGCACTTCCGACACAGAATAGCACGGTCACTGTGGGAAATCAGTGTTCCGGATAGATTATGAAAATCACAGTGACACTGTTCATGAGCGGAGGTCTCAAAATGCCTTTAGAAAATGGGCTAAGAAATTCCCGGTCTCTGATTGGCTGATAGCACTGGCAAGGTGGGCATCTATCAGACAGCAGAGCCCAAGTATTAAAGTACCAGTGCCCAACTGACCTCCGTACTGTAATCAGCGGGCACTAGCATTTTCAAAACACTAACCCTGCCATGTTTGTTTTCCCTCGTTTAGCGAGTGAGAGATCCTCCACAATCCAATTCAAACTGACTGACTGTTACCTGTTCTTACAAAACACAACCATGCTTGCGTGAAGAAGAAAAAAACATTTCCTCGGCATAGCTGTCAATGCTTCCTTCATCAGTTCATCGCCCCCACCTCTTCTGTCCATCCTGGAGGCCGTTAAGAAAAAACACACAGAACAAGGCTGCTAGCCAGGGGGAGAGAAGACAGATGACCTCTTCTTTCATATTTTTAAAAGCACAACTGTGCTTACCTGAAAATAGATAGTAATTTATTTGAAAGATCAAATCCCAGTTTACTCACATCTCTCCAGACTGATGTAAATCTAGCAGATGGTAATTTATTTGAAAGAATCAAATCCCAGTGTACTCGCATCCCTCCTGACTGCTGTAAGTCCAGCTGTCACAGGCATGTTTAAAACAAAAGGAAAAAAATATAAAACATCTCAGTCCCTTAAAGTAAACTGTGTTACAGTTAAAAATGGTTAAAATTGCCACGCTGCTGACTGTTGTAATTTAGTGACTTCCAGGGCTGACCAAGCGACAGGACTGAATTCGATAAACAGCAGGCTAAGAACGGGGGCATGCTTCTAACGTCCTGTTCCCTCTCAACTGGCAATGCACTTGTATCTCTCCTGATTATTGTTAAATTTCAACATGAAGAGGCATGTTTTTAATTTGTTTTCCTGTTCTCGCAAACTGTGTCAGCCCTGCGGCATTGGGCCTCTTACACCCCTGGGCAGTCCGGTATAGCACGATACCACTTATCCTGTTGGGTATTATTGCTTACATATTGAAAATCTGCTGTAAAAAAAAAAAAAAAATCTCAAAACTAATTAAATTACGAACATACGAACAAGTTAGCAGAAGAAGAAGGCCATTTGGGCTATCAAGTCTGCTCATATTGCAGGGACCACAGCTTGAGCTAATGTCCCTGCCCTCCCTCCCCACTCCTCCCATCCTCCCACCCATGATTCTTATCTCCCCATGCCTGTCCCAGCCTCTCTTAAAGCTACTCACTGTCTTTAACGAGATTTCCTTTTCCGCACCGCATTCCAAGTGTCCACCACCCTTTCTGTGAAGAAGTGCTTCCTGACACCTCTCCTAAACCTCCCACCCTCCAGTTTAAGACTGTGCCCCCTCATGATATGGTTGCCACTCAGCTTAAAGAGACTTTGCTTATCAACATTATTTATCCCTTTCAAGTACTTGAATGTCCCAATCAAGCCCCCCTTTCTCTCTCTCTCTCTCTCTCTCGCCTCCCTCTCCCCTGCCTTCCAGGGAGTACGTGTTCAGTGCCTCAACCTCTCCTTGTATGCCTTGCCCTGCTGACCAGCTATCATCTTTGTAGCCCTCCTCTGTACCTTCTTCAGCACAGTTTCTACACACACTCATGACTTAACCAGTTTTTTTAGATTTTCTCTCCAGATTTTCAACAATGCCATACAGCTGTCATTTTTTACATCCTGTTCGAAATGCGTTTTTGCACCTGTGGCTCCAAATGACGCAGTCACTGTGCAAAATCACCTTTCGGCTAGCAAACTGATAGTGTCACTGTTCATGCGGTGGGATCACAAAAAGCCCAGTGTTGAAAACTTGGAGTAAAAATACCAAGAAACACCCATGGTGTTAGGGTTTTCGACCATAACACCCTACCCTGTAGGGACTGACAGGTGTCAGGGGTGTGACTTGGGATTGTCGACAGTAATGCTCATGCCATTCCAGCCCCCCCCCCACCCTGCAGCAAGTGCAGGCACCGAGGTGTGCCTTGGACCCTTTGGTCCCAGAGTTCACCCATTCTCCTATACTGCACCGATTTCAGTGCATTTCCTTAAGGAATGAGGTGAACGTAAAGCCTGAACACTTCAAAGTACACCTTGACACTTGTAAGTGTCTGCAGGGTAGGGTGAGGTGAAATGTCATGATCGTTATGGGCAACGACCCAAAGGCACACCCCAATGCCTGTCCATCTCTGCAGGGTGGGGGTGGAGTTGGCATCAGTTCAATTCCCCCAGCCCTCTCTGTCTGATTCCCCACCCCCGCCGCCTCAACCTTACTCCTCCAGGGGCGAGGCGGGGGTGTTTAGGTGTTCACCCCAAATGACGCCCAAAATGTTTTATTTATCCCGATTCTGGTCACACACACGTGGTGCTGGGGAAAAAAAATTCCACTGAAATTAGGGGTGAGGTACATGTAACAAAAGTGTTGTGTTTTTTTTTTTCTTTCTTCAAGAAAAGCCCCAAAACTCACCACAGAGCATGTAAACCCCCCAGAGCTTCTGGGGGCCTTGTGGCCCTCCAGGCTCCAGGCCACAGCCTTTATATAGAAATCTTTCACAGAACACAGTACATTACAAAACCTGCATATGGGGTCAGTGGTTTATCGCACTGTTGGATAGCCAGTTATGCACAACCATTGGAGGTTCTGTAGACTGTAATGCCAGCCAGAGTCTCCCACAACCTTGATTCCACGTGGAAAAAAACTAAAAAAAAAAAAAAAAAAAAATCCCATTGAATTAGGGGTGGGGAACATGTTACAAAAGTGTGTTTTTCCTTCAAGAAAAGCCCCAAAACTCACCATAGAGCATGTACACAACCCCCCAGAGCTTTTGGGGGCCTTGTGGCCCTCAGACCCCCGGCTTTTATTTGTCCTGTTTCCAAAATGTCATATCTAAACACCCCCAAAAAATAAATTCCTGGGTACGTCCCTGCCCCACCCACCTCGGCTGCAGTGACCAGCATTCCAGTTGCTGAAACTTGGGACCTATGTAAGTACCGCCTTTGTCCTAATGTTTCAATAAACATGAATTACCAAAAAAAAAAGCCTTCCTCTTGCAAGCAGGAGCTCAGACCGTAATATCTTTCACGGCCTTTTTCCGGGAGGGAACAAGTAGGACCGCACAAAACTGTCAGAGACTACTAAATCTCATGTCTGCCACAACTGTGTATTACCCTTGGCGAGACAGCACATGAGAGCAGTTAAATGGTATCTCAAGAAATACTGATTTCAACTCAATCCGCCCCAAATATCAGTATGAGAAAGTCTAATAAAATCACTCTGATGGTGGCAAAATGTGCAACACCTGAGAAAAAGGACCCCCTTGCACAACCTTATTCTGAATACAGATTCTCTCTGTTAGGGTTGGGAGGTTACATCCTACACCACACTGTAAGGTTAGTGTGGAGGGTGGAAGAGAGACAGGAACACATGAATTTGCAAAAGCGCACACCAGTATAGTTCCATGATAGGTCTCTCAGAGATAATCAGTGGTCAAGTCCTGCAAATTGGGACAGACAACACAACAGCACGGTAGTAAGTATATCAACAAGCAAGGGGGTGCAGTGTCCTCAAAATTATTCACATAGGCACTAAAGATTTGGGACTTTGCCTACACTCTGGGAGTAGAGATATCTGCAGTCAAAATGTGACAAGAAAGGATAATTTCCTTGCAGATTTGCTGAGCAGGATGGGGCAGGTGACTCACAAGGGGCCCCTGAAACAGTGTGTGTTGGATCAAATAGTCAAGGTGGGGGCATACCAGAGGTGGATCTTTTGCATCCTGGCAGAATAGGAAGCTACCTCTGCTTTGCTGCATACTCCTGTACCGGGGGGGGGGAGGGTGGTCTGTGGCATCCAGGAAGGTGCCCTGAGTTTTCACTGGGATGACTGGTTAATTCATGTATTTCCTCCTTTTCCCCGATGCAGAGTGCTCCTGAAGGTAAGGATGAAGAAAGGAGCAAAGATCCTCATAGCTCCAGACTGGCCAAGGCAGTCGTGGTATTCTTTTACTTCAGATGGCAACAAGATACCACACATTGCCAACATGCAGGAACTTGCTAACAGTTTTCAAGGGTCAGTTAAACGTGAGCCATCCAAACCCTGAAATCACTTAATCTGAAGTCCTGCTTACTGATAGGGTAGAGTTGTCACAAACTAATCTTTCTGCCCAGGTCTTGCAGATCCTTAAAGGGGGTAGGAAGTCTGCCACAAGGAAAACCTATGCCTCAAAATGGAAAAGATTTGCTATTTGGTGCAAGATATATCAGTTTCCCAACAGAATGCAGAGATTGCATTATTGTTTAATTATTTTATGCATCTGAAAGCTGTGGACTCGATGTCACCCAGGGGCAGATCCAGTAGTGATGTAGAACGGGTGGCTGACCATGTATAAAAGGATTGAAAATGTAAACTATATGCTGGGGGTCTGGGGGCCACCTAGGCCCCCTGAAAATTGTTTAAATTTGGTACATTGTGAGGGTCATTTGAAACAGAATTTGTTACCCTGTGACTCCCTCCCCATGCTGAGTAAGTTGCACCCTAGCTCATTCCCCAGAGTCCCCACAGTCCAGTATGTTGCCCGAGCCACCCTTCCGATAACATAGCCACCTGCTCCAGTGCATGGCCCCCAGCCCTCCCCAAGTGCAGCAGTCTGCACCCTAGATCCTCTCCCTAGAATCCTCAGCCGTCCCCCAACACATCATCAGTAGCCACCCAATCTGGTCTTTTGGCTCCCGAAAATTTCCAGGCATCGAAATTTGCACCAGCCCACTAACAAATGCTGCAGTGGTAGATTTTGTAATGCACTAGTAAAACCTTCCTTTAATTAACCCTGTTGGCTTGTACTGTAGAAGGCAGCAATTCATTAAGTACACTAGTTAGGCTAGTGGAAAAGACTGTGGGCCAGGTGATTGTCCCAGTCCAGTGCCCTGACAAATTTTCCCAGATTTAGCCCTGCTGGCTAGAGGCCGCAACCGGAATTTTGACTCCCGTTTTCTGTTCTAAGGTTGGATTCGGAGTCTAAGCTGGAAGTTCAGACCTGACTTGCTATATAATAGATGCTCAACTTATTTGCTTTAGTTCAGTATGTGACCAGACATTTAAATGCAACTATTACTACTATTTTTTTTTGGGTGCAAACAAAACTTCAAACAAGTAAGGCTAATATAGCGCATTAAAAAAGTTACGCACTTTTGATGCAATTTGCTAAACTTTTCCAGACCGTGGAGAGCTGCATGCAGTGGCTGCACAAGGAGGCATAGAACTGGACCAGCCAAACATTGGTGGAGTTGAGCAGCAGCCACTTGAGATTGCCTGGGGTCAATATGATGACGTGACCGGACAGGCTGTAGAGGCCCGCATGGGCCAATGGCAGGAGGGGGAGGCTGGCGAACTGCAAGGTGAGCAGCAGCTGCAAAAGGGCCAGTGGAGTGGCCAAGAAGGAACTGCACAGCTGGACGTGGCAACTGTGCTGCAGCCACCGTAGGAGCCACGCAATCTTCCATCCTAGCTTCCGAGCTTTCTCCTCTTCCTCACCCTTATTCTGTGAGGAGTCTCTCCGAGCCAAAGGCAAGCAGCAGCTGTGGAACTTGTTCTAAATGTAGCAGAGCGCCTGACCCCAGCAGCAGATCAGACTCCCTCAGTAATCCTTATCCAACGCGTTGCTGCTGGACTACCTCAGTTACACTGAGGGTGTGTGTGTGTGTGTTTCCTGACAAACCGACTTACATCACTGGGGATCCTTGAACAATGCCATGACACTGTGTTCTTTAAAGTGAAAAAATAAATAAATATATTTTCACACAATTGGTTGGTACTATCCCAGTCCCAACCAATCATGTGAAAGCTTTCTGATTTGGGACTGGATGCTGGGGGGGGGTTGAGGAGTGGAGGAAAGGGAACAGTGCGGGGCCAGCAGGCAACAGACTCTTACCCAGGCAATTTGAGAACAAAAAATATCCCTAAATGATGCCCCCTTAGCACCCCCAGTAAATCCGCACCTGTCACCCACCATAAAGGTGCATCTCTTAGCAGGTTTGGCGTTAAGGTTGAAAACTTATGATAAGTCATTCCTCTTACATCCACCATTCAGAAGGTTCTTGAAAAAGCTTCTGCATATGTACCCTCCAGTATGGTGCCCAGTCACTGCATGGAATTTAAATATGTTCCTTCTCCCAGCTAATGGTGCCTCCTTTTGAACCTGTGGCATCAGCTGAACTGAAGTGCCTCACCTAGAAACATTGTTTCTAGTAGCTATCACACCAGCAAGGAGGATTGACGAGTTGCATGCACTAGATATTAATCTCCTCCTCATCTTTTTAAATTTTCATAAGGAAAAAATGGTTCTAGGGACATGGATATGTTGTTCATCCACACTTTCTGGCAGGTATCCTTGCCGCTTTAAGTCTTGCCAGAAGGTCTTCACGCTGGCTCCTCCCACCCACCCGGGTGGTAAAACTCTCGGCTTCGCCCCATGATGCCAGATCTTCCTTACCGCTTGGAAGCTCAGGTTCCCTCAGTAACGCTCTGCGTATAAGACTGGTTCCTATTTCTTCGGTCTACCTGAAATTACTTTTAAGGTTTTCAAGACTTAGGTCATTTATTTCCCTCGCGGCTGCAATGGACAAATTGACTCCCGGTTTTCGGAGGTGCCCATGCGGGCAAAAGATGTCTCGGACGGATCCACACTCCACGTGCATCTACTGCTTGGGCCTTGAGCACGACCGGCAGGCTTGCGACCTGTGCTCTTCCTTTTGACCCTCTCGTCCTGGAGACCCTTGCCGCTTACTTGGACTTTTTAAAGAAACGTTATCCTCCGGTAAAGTCGAGTTTGGCGGTTTCCATGGAGGCTGGCTCGGCGGAACAGCTTGAGCAGATGATCGCCCTCGAGGAGGAGGCGGCGCAGGCCGCATCTTCGTCTACCTCGGCCGCGGCCTTTATTCCGCTCTCCCTGGGATCCTCCTATTCAGCTTCTTTTAAGGAGCTCTGTGTGTGTCCCTTTCCACCAAGGGAGAGGGACCAATATCCTCAGGGCCTTCCTCTTGGTCCAAGAAGAAGGACCACAAAGGTAAGTCCCTCCGTCGACGCTCTTGGGAGCGGAGGTCCCTCTCCCCAGTAGTCGACCATCGACTTCGGTCGATCCTTCGCTTGCCACTGGCCTCACGGTGTCCCCGTCAGGTCAGTTGACCGAGACTTCCGTCGACGCAGTCGAGATTTTTCTCGACCCGTCGGATGGGCTGTCGACCGTTGAAGCCGAAAACCCTCACTGCTCGGTTCCCCCAGTGGAGATTGAGGTTTCCGTGGGCTTGCCTGTGCCTCCGGTTCCGGAGTCCACGGTTGAACTTTCCGAGCCAAGGGGAGAGCAGGTTTCCCCCGCCCTGCCCCAGAACCCTTCTCTGAAACACCGAGGTTCTCGGTCTCAGTCTTGAACTTCTTCTCGGTCCAGCCGATCCCACCGTCATAGGCAGTCTCGGTCTCGGTCTCGGTACCGTAGTAAGCGGCGTCGCAGCTCATCCTCGTCTTCCTCCTCGGACGAGGAGAGGCTTTGACGCAAGTTGTGTCGGCGCTACGAGGACCTCGTGGCAACAGCTCCTTCTGTCCGGGAGCAAGCCAACGTCGTCGCCTTCCCCGGCTATCAAGTGGCTGTCACCGGAGCGGCCGAGGCAACCCCTCACTCTAGCCGAGGCGTCTGCTCCCAGGCCTGTTGCTCGACCAAAACCGGCTGCCCCACCGATTCTGGTGGAACCTCCGCCTCCACAGCCGTTGTTTGGGGCCCCAACCAAGAATTCTCGGTCAGCCCAGGGTCTGCCCCATAGGCTGTCTGTCACCCTCACTCCCGATCGCCCTCAGCAGGTGGAGGGTGGCTCAGGCCCAAGGCAGCTCTTTGCGGACTCTTCCGGGTCCGACGACGATTCCTCCCTGTTCTCCAGGCGGGTCAGGCTTGGAGTCCTCCGGTCAATCGGCTGGACGATAGCCCGCCGTCCTTCATGGGTTGTTAGGCTCATCTCGGAGTCCACCGGGGATGCAGCTCAAGCTCAGATCAAGCAGGCCAAGTATCCTCAGGAGATATTGGACCGAGGGATTCTCCACGGAGGCCTTTCGGTGGCTGAGGCCATTGTCGGCCCGGCCTTGGAGCTCTGGCAGCGCCCTGCTTCCTGTCCTGCACCCTCGGCCAGGATGGTGAGGAAGAACGCCGTCCCTACCGGTTCCTTGTCCGGTTTTTCGGAACACCCCTCGGCCGAGGGGTTGGTTACCGACAGCGTCTTCCGGCATGCCGGAAGTGCCAGGGACGTGGACAAGCCTCCCGACAAGGAGTCCAAGAAGTTGGACTATGCCGGGCGCAAAGTCTATGCTGCGTCCTCCGGCCAGCGCCCGTCAGGCCAGCTCGGGCCGTGCTGATGGCACACTTCTTCTCACTTGTTGGGCTCCCTGGGCAGGTAGTCCCTCGTCTCCCGGCTGACCTGCAGACCACGGTTAAGCAGGTGCGGGACCAGGGCAGTGGCCAAGCAGCAACTTCAGACTGCTTGGCCGCGGTGACTCATGGCCAGGTCAGTCTCGGCCGCAGTGGCTGTGCGCTGCCGGGCATGGCTGAGGATATCCACCTTCACAGCGGATACCCAGCACAAGTTGGCGGATGTCCCCTCCCTGGGGACCGACCTCTTCAGCCTTGGAGTGGAAGGTCATCTCCAGAGGATCAAAAAGATCAATGCCACTCTGGACTCGGTCTCATCTGCCCAGAGGACAAGGGCCGCAGACCACAATCCAAGCCCTTTCGTCCGTCTGCGCCCGCGGCACGTCCGCCCAGCAGCATCAGGGCCAGCAGGCTCGCTTGGCATCCCAAACCAAGCCCGGCTTCCTCTTCCAGGAAGCAGGAGGTAAAGGCCCAGGTGGTCCTCGGCGGTCCCTCCTCAAGCCTGCTCAGTGACGGGTTGAGGTGTCGCCCTCAACCTCATCACCCCACCCAGGTTCCCCGTGGAGCGGCCCGCCCCCTTTCTGCCTGGTCTGCTATCACCACAGACGGTGGGTGTTGGAAGTGGTGGGAAAGGCCTGCCTCTGGAGTTGAGCAGGCCCGCCCTTCCGAAGCCGCCGCCCGGGGCCTTGGGGTCGCGAGTCTCACTGTCGGCTCACCGAGCCGGATACCGCTCTGCTCCTTGAGAAAGAAGTGATCAGACAAGTGGTGGACCCTCCCTCAGACCTGGGGTTTGTGTCCAGGTACTTCCTGGTCCCAGAACGGACGGGGGGGGGGCTGGCGCCCCATTCTCGACCTGCACGACCTAACAAGTTCCTAAGGTCTCAGACCTTCAGGATGGTCACTCTGGCTCAGATAATACCATCCCTGGAACAGGGCGTGTGGTTCTGCTCTCTGGAACTACGGGACACGTTCTTTCACGTCCCTATCCGTCCGTCTCACCAGAGATTCCTTCGCTTTTGAGCGGAGGGATCCCTTTATGAGTTCCGGGCCATGCCCTTCGGCCTTTCTCTTGCTCCCAGGGTCTTCACCAAATGCATGGCAGTGGTGACAGCATTCCTGTGGCGCCGAGGGGTCCGGGTGTACCCTTACCTGGACGATTGGCTGATAGCAGCCCCCTCCAGACAGGAGGTGGAGTGGTCCAGAGATCTGGCCCTCCAGGTTTGCTCTCAGATCAGCCTCCTCATCAACGAGGCCAAGTCGGAACTCGGACCGAAGCAGGTGATTGTTTTCATTGGGGCAGAGCTCGACTCTCTTCGAGCCAGAGCACGGCTCCCGGCGGACAGGGCTGAGGTTCTTTCCTCCTTTGCCCAATCATTTCTGGTTGAGCAATCTCGCCCTGCCCGGGACTTCCTGCGCCTCCTGGGTCTCATGGCGGCCTGCACCAGCATGGTCTGTTGGGCCCGCTGGCACATGCATCCCCTTCAGTGGGGATTGGCCAGCCAGTGGTCACAACGCATGATCCATTGGACCAGTTAGTGACGGTGACCCAGGGGATGTGAACGCTGTCCAGTGGTGGACTGTTCCATCTCATCTGCAGGAAGGCATCCCGCCTGGCCCCGAGCTGACGGTCTCCATCGACCGATGCCTCTGATGGGTTGGGGTGCCCATCTGGGGGAGCACAGAGCACACGGCCTCTGGTCCCTTCGGAGTCCCGATGCCATATCAACCTGCTGGAGCCTTGGCGGTCCGCCTAGCTCTCACCGCCTTTTGCTCCGCTTTCTATGGGGTCAAGTGGTTCAGGTCCAGCGGACAGTACCACCCAATGTACGTACTCTCAAACTGCCAGGGCGGACGCGCCCATGCCTCTGTGCAAGGAAGCTCTCCGCATTTGGTCACTCGGCGCAGCCTGGAGGCGGATCTCTAGCCATTCATGTGGCAGGAGTCTCCAACACCCTGGCCGATGCCCTAGTCGGATAGGGGCTGTGTCTCACAGTGGTCTCTCCTGCCAGAGGTATACAAGATCTGTTCTCCCATTGGGGCACACCTCAGGTGGACCTGTTTGCATCCAGGGAGAATGCGGGTTGAAGCTGTTCCATGCCCGCCTCAGTGGGCTCGCTGCAGGGGATGCCTTCTCGAGGCCGTGTGGACCCCAGGCCTCTTCTACGCCTTTTCCCCATTTCCCTTGATCCACAAGGTGCTTCTCAAAGCAAGGAGGGACAAGGCGCAGGTGATTCTGGTAGCCCCAGACTGGCCCCGCCAATGCTGGTATCCAGATCTCCTCAGCCTCAGCTCCAGGCTCCCGAGGCAGCTTCCAGCTCACCCGGACCTACTTTCAGTCAATCAGGGGAAGGTGTTCCATCCGGACCTTCAATCCCTGCATCTGACGGCCTGGTTCCTGAGTGCCTAGAGTTCCAGGCCTTGGGTCTTTCCAACGAGGTCCTCAGTGTAGTTGAGGGGTCCCGTAAGGAGTCGACCAGGAAATGCTATGCCTTCAAATGGAAGAGATTTTCCATTTGGTGTCAGGGCAAGGGCCTGGACCCTTCCTCCTGTTCCTTGGCAAGCATCTTGGACTATCTATGGTCCCTTTCTCAGCAAGGGCTTAGGTCGACGACCCTAAATGTGCACCTGGCAGCCATCTCTGCTCACCGGGCACAGGCCAGGAAGCAGTCAGTGGCGCAGGAGAAGGTGGTCTGGCGCTTTTTCAAGGCCTTGATCACATTTCCCCTCCGGTGCGAGAACCTCCGCCTCCGTGGGATCTACTGCTGGTATTGGCAAAGCTCATGGGCAAGCCATTCGAGCCAGTGCACAGGTGTGATATCTCTCACCTGTCGTGGAAGACCACCTTCTTGGTGGCTATCCGTCAGCCAGAAGGATGGGAGAGCTCCAGCGCTTTTCCATTCAGTCTCCTTACCTGGTCTTCCACAGGGACAAGGTTGTCCCTGCCCCCACCGAAATTCCTTCCAAGGTGGTGTCGGAGTTTCACCTTAACCAGGTGTTGACTCTGCTGGTGTTCTACCCCAATCACACTCGGAGGCTAATATAGGTTCCATACTCTGGACCCTAAGGGCGCCGCTTACTATGAGGCCACGCGCTGAAGTTCGGGAGAGGTTTGCCAGCTGTTTGTCACCTACTCTGAAGCTGCACTGGCAGACCTGCAGCCAAGCGGATTTGATAAGCAGGTGGGTCACCTCCTGCATAGATCTCTGCTATAGGTTGGCGGCATGGAGCCTCCCAGAGGGATAAGAGCTCATTCTACCCGGCCATACCGCTGCATCGTGGCTGCTTCCAGGGACGCCCTATTCAGGAAATCTGCAGGGCTGCTACCTGGAAGTCAGCACACACCTTCATCACCCACTACCACATCCGACCTTTAGTCACGCGGATGCTGGTTTTGGGGCCTTGGTTCTCCAGTCTCTGTTCCCCTAAGTAGGGTGTGTGCGCTTTCTGCCTCCTCCCGGAGAACTGCTAGGAGTCTGTTAGTGGGATGAACAACATATCCATGTCCCTAGAAATACAGGTTACTCACCTGTAACAGGAGTTCTAGGAATGGTATATGTTGTTCATCCACACGACCCACCCGACCTCCCCGGCTTCGACGCACTACCTGAGCTTCCAGCGGGCCAGATCTGGCGTCATGGGGCGGAGCCGAGAGTTTTACCACCCAGGTGGGGGGGGGGGAGCCAGCTTGAAGACCTTCCGGCAAGACTTAAAGCGGCAAGGATACCTACCAGAAAGTGTGGATAACCTGTGTTTCTGAGAACAAATGTACAGTTTGTACTGGAAGTGGTATCAGAATTCCCTGAATCAATCCATCTCATTGCCAGTTTATTTCCCTAAACCACATGCCAGTAGAGAGGAAGAAACATTACACAGCTTATACAAAATCACACATGCCCACACAGTGCAAAGCATCATGGGCTGCATATGCAAATCCCCACAGAATGTTATGCTGGTTCAACTTTAAGCAGAATTGCATGGTGCCGAAAGGCCTCTCACACAGTTTGTAAAGGGTGCTAACAGATGCCATAGACACATGTTTCGTCCTACCAGGACTTATCAGTATGCCTCGTCTGTTTGATACCCCAGTGGAATGAACCAGCTACCCTAAGATGGTCTGTCTGGGTTATGTTGTGGGGAACCCATTAAAATAAAAAACTATTTAAAAGATAAAGAACCTCTGTGCAAGAACACTGAGGCAAGGGTTACCCCAAAGGGCATTTGGCTGGGAAGCCAAGTTTCAAGAAAATACAAAATCACACATGCCCACACAATGCAAAGCATCATGGGCTGCATATGCAAATCACCACCGAATGTTATGCTGGTTCAACTTTAAGTAGAATTGCATGGTGCCAAAAGGCCTCTCACATAGTTTGCAAAGGGTGCTAACAGATGACATAGACACGTGTTTCGTCCTACCAGGACTCATCAGTATGCCTCGTCTGTACACAGCTTAGGTGAACTGAGGACCTCAGGAGTGATCAGACAATTAACTACTTATGGGGACGTGTCATAGGGACAGCCGGCTAGCAAACAGACTTCTCTCAATGGATAGTATCCATAGTACATTTCTGCTACATAAAAGGGATAGACTCATCACAGGGCATTAAGGCTTACATCACTAGGAGCACAGCATTGTTTGTAGCTGCTGGATGAAATGTCCCATTAGTAATGCTGTGTGGAATGCGGAATTCCGCTGGTGAAATTAGTGTGGAATAACCATTCTGCCGATAGAATTTCCACTGGAATTTCACTGGTTCTTCTATGGAATTCCACATACTGTGATCAGCAGAATAATGTTCCATGGAACAGCAGTTTTTCCGTGGGAAATTATTCTGCAGCAATTTCCGCAGAAAATATTGTGATCCACAGAACAGTATTTTTTTTCGTGGAAAATCCTTCCGCAACTATTTTCTTATGCAGAATTCCATCATTCCATTTATAGCAAAATTTGACGGAATTTTGCTGTGCTGGAATTGTAAAATTCCACACAGCACTTCCCATTAGAAGAAATATGCAAAGCAGCTACATGGTCCTTAGTATATTCACGTCTCACTATTGCCTAAATAAGTAGGAAAGGGAAGATCCTAGATGTGTTTTTATTCATTCCTCAGATCTGCACCCAAAACAGTCCTAAAACCCTCTAGCCCAGGGTACTGCTTGGAATCTGCACAGAGCTGTGCAGGGTTCTAGTTGTTGTGGACAGAAGAAAAATGTACTCGCCATAGTACGAGCTTTTCTTCTGAACTATTGAAACAGCCACTGCAACTCCCCCTTCCCTGCCTCCCCCTTTTTAGGATAAGGATAGTAGTCTTGTACTTATTTTATTATTCTTAAATCAGCTTTGTAACATGGCATCATGCTGTGGAGTGGATTAATACGCTTCTAACATGGCAAGTGCAGAAACAGGGAGTTATGCTTGATAAAGAGATTGTAACAAGACATCCTATATTAGCAAGTACAATAAAACACTGACACAGAGACAGACACGGGTAGTTGGAACTTTGAATTCTGTATTGAGCTGAAGAGGTGAATTTACCTTTTAATATTGTGAGTGTAACGGTGAATAGTGATTGAATTACTGATAACATGCAGATGTGATTAACATTTTGGAATATGTGTTGATTTTGGCTGACTTACTTTAGTGAACAGTGGAATTGTCTCCATTTTTTTGCTGTATTTACCGTTTGGGATTTGCCTGATGTGCATGATGGGAAATGCATATATTTAAGTGCACGGGAGATTTGTGTTCTGATAGTGAATGACAAAATTACAAGCGCAAGCTTGGTTTATTGAGGAGCAACTATGGTATATGTAAGCGTTAATCAGGACACAGACATGGTTCTACTGTAGATTAATCCATGCCTGAGGGGTTGGGGCATGAGGCCGCAGTACCCAGCCCCCCAGGCATGGGATTAATTCTACAGTAGAACCACTGCTGTGTCCTGGATTAATGCTTATTTAACTTTCATGACCACTGTAGCTTGTTTTGTTAATGTGTTCTTTGCAAATGTTTTTAACTTGAGGGAGGTGGTACTACTGTGAGTAACTTTTCCTTCCAGTTGTGCTGAAAACCATTATGCATTTCAGCAGCATGGAAACCAGGGGGCCACTTTGCGGATATTAGTGGCTTGTAGTTTTTGTTTTTTGTTGTTAATTTTGTATGTGCTTGCAGATTTTTTTTTTTTTAACTCTTTGTTCTCCATCCACAACCACCCCCATCACTGCTATCCAGGCAGCCTCCCAGCTCCCTACATGCCCTACCCTCTGAAACCTCGACATCCCCCTCCAAGGTGGGGTGGGAGAGGTGGCCAAGCTCCCTCCAAACAACTCAGCTGCTGGATGTTGACAGGGAGGAGGCACTTTGAGGCCCAAGAGTAAAAATTCACCCTGCTGCTGTGGTCTTTTTCCTGTTTTCTTGTCCGCATCAACTCCCCCCCCCCTCCCCCCGGTGGTGCACAGCCAGGCTCACTGATGGCTACATCAAATGCAAGGTGTGACGCCCTCGCTAAGCTGAGGGGTGTCGTCCCCTCCATCTTGCACTCTTCTGCTCACACT
Source organism: Neoceratodus forsteri (assembly GCA_016271365.2). Classification (NCBI taxonomy): domain Eukaryota; kingdom Metazoa; phylum Chordata; order Ceratodontiformes; family Ceratodontidae; genus Neoceratodus; species Neoceratodus forsteri. The sequence continues at coordinate 154,843,525 of CM057454.1, forward strand.
TCCACTTGGGATTAGCCAGGTTGCAGTCGTACAGCAAAATAGGTTGCCCTCCGTCCTGAGAGGAGGTGAGTGTCTGCTGGAATGCTCAGCCTTTTTACCCAGCTGGCCCTCCAATGACTTAAGCTCACTCCCAAACCCAGTTCACCAGCATCTTGAGTGGTAGCACTGTTGTCATGACGGCATTCTGGCCCTGCAGCTTTGTTTTATAATTTTTGGTTTTCCCCCATTATCCACTTCCTTCCTGTAATGTGGAACTACCATAGTGGCACCATTACTTCAGTTTAGAGAACTGGTAAGAGGCTGTCTTTACATCTTACACTAGCAGTGTTCTTCAAGTGTCTGGCAGGTGATGTTTTTGCATGATGTCACTGCCCCTCCACTCAAAATGCAACCACATCACCTTCATGTTCTCTGCCCCAATCAGTCAGTGACTATAGAGAGCAAGTCTGTAGTTGAATACGAGTCCTCCCCTAGTGCATTGCCATGTGCTGCCCACTGTACACTGTTTCTCTGACAACTGGGGCCAGCATTTGACTTACGGGAGATAACCAGCTCTAAACGGCACAATGGCCATATATGCCATCAGGTCCCTCGGTTATACAGCAAAGATTGCTGTTGAGTCGGGGAGTAAGGGAAGCTGCCGCCATGCGAGAATTAAACAAAAACTCTATTGGATGTAAAACAGTCTGTGTAATTTTATAATAGTTCAACGCACCACAGCAGATTTCTAAAGTACTGCTGCCAACTCTGATCTCACCATGTAAGAGTGGTAAATGCAGTCCAGTCTCTTGTAATACAGCTCCCTGTGAATGGAGAACTTCAAGAAGAAATATCTTACTCTGCAGTGTGTTTCCCAGGCCTAAGTCTAACTTTTTAAATGTAGAGGGTAGGCTTAGCAAATATAGCAGGGAACATGATTTATTTATTTATTACTCAATGAAACCCTTTAGGCAATACCTATTTTCAGAGGGTTTAGCATCAAGTATAAACAACAAAAAACATGTTACATAGATTGGTGCATAGCAGCGACGGTGGATAGTACAGTTTACATAGTATGGTGCATAGCAGTGACAGTGGATAGTACAGTTTACATAGTATGGTGCATAGCAGTGACAGTGGATAGTACAGTTTACATAGTATGGTGCATAGCAGTGACAGTGGATAGTACAGTTTACATAGTATGGTGCATAGCAGCGACAGTGGATAGTACAGTTTACATAGTATGGTGCATAGCAGCGACAGTGGATAGTACAGTTTACATAGTATGGTGCATAGCAGTGACAGTGGATAGTACAGTTTACATAGTATGGTGCATAGCAGTGACAGTGGATAGTACAGTTTACATAGTATGGTGCATAGCAGTGACAGTGGATAGTACAGTTTACATAGTATGGTGCATAGCAGTGACAGTGGATAGTACAGTTTACATAGTATGGTGCATAGCAGCGACAGTGGATAGTACAGTTTACATAGTATGGTGGATAGTACAGTTTACATAGTATGGTGCATAGCAGTGACAGTGGATAGTACAGTTTACATAGTATGGTGCATAGCAGTGACAGTGGATAGTACAGTTTACATAGTATGGTGCATAGCAGTGACAGTGGATAGTACAGTTTACATAGTATGGTGCATAGCAGTGACAGTGGATAGTACAGTTTACATAGTATGGTGGATTGATACAGTTTACATAGTATGGTGCATAGCAGTGACAGTGGATAGTACAGTTTACATAGTATGGTGCATAGCAGCGACAGTGGATAGTACAGTTTACATAGTGTGGTGCATAGCAGTGACAGTGGATAGTACAGTTTACATAGTATGGTGCATTGCAGTGACAGTGGATAGTACAGTTTACATAGTATGGTGCATAGCAGTGACAGTGGATAGTACAGTTTACATAGTATGGTGCATAGCAGTGACAGTGGATAGTACAGTTTACATAGTATGGTGCATAGCAGTGACAGTGGATAGTACAGTTTACATATTATGGTGCATAGTACAGTTTACATATTATGGTGCATAGTACAGTTTACATGGTATGGTGCATAGCAGTGACAGTGGATAGTACAGTTTACATAGTATGGTGCATAGCAGTGACAGTGGATAGTACAGTTTACATAGTATGGTGCATAGCAGTGACAGTGGATAGTACAGTTTACATAGTATGGTGCATAGCAGTGACAGTGGATAGTACAGTTTACATAGTATGGTGCATAGCAGTGACAGTGGATAGTACAGTTTACATAGTATGGTGCATAGCAGTGACAGTGGATAGTACAGTTTACATAGTATGGTGCATAGCAGTGACAGTGGATAGTACAGTTTACATAGTATGGTGCATAGCAGTGACAGTGGATAGTACAGTTTACATAGTATGGTGCATAGCAGTAACAGTGGATAGTACAGTTTACATAGTATGGTGCATAGCAGCGACAGTGGATAGTACAGTTTACATAGTATGGTGCGTAGCAGTGACAGTGGATAGTACAGTTTACATAGTATGGTGCATAGCAGTGACAGTGGATAGTACAGTTTACATAGTATGGTGCATAGCAGTGACAGTGGATAGTACAGTTTACATAGTATGGTGCATAGCAGTGACAGTGGATAGTACAGTTTACATAGTATGACAGTGGATAGTACAGTTTACATAGTATGGTGCATAGCAGTGACAGTGGATAGTACAGTTTACATAGTATGGTGCATGCAGTGACAGTGGATAGTACAGTTTACATAGTATGGTGCATAGCAGTGACAGTGGATAGTACAGTTTACATAGTATGGTGCATAGCAGTGACAGTGGATAGTACAGTTTACAGAGTGGTGCATAGCGGTGACAGTGGATAGTACAGTTTACATAGTATGGTGCATAGCAGTGACAGTGGATAGTACAGTTTACATAGTATGGTGCATAGCAGGATAGTGGATAGTACAGTTTACATAGTATGGTGCATAGCAGTGACAGTGGATAGTACAGTTTACATAGTATGGTGCATAGCGTGAAGTGGATAGTACAGTTTACATAGTATGGTGCATAGCAGTGACAGTGGATAGTACAGTTTACATAGTATGGTGCATAGCAGTGACAGTGGATAGTACAGTTTACATAGTATGGTGCATAGCAGTGACAGTGGATAGTACAGTTTACATAGTATGGTGCATAGCAGCGACAGTGGATAGTACAGTTTACATAGTATGGTGCATAGCAGCTGAGTGGATAGTACAGTTTACATAGTATGGTGCATAGCAGTGACAGTGGATAGTACAGTTTACATAGTATGGTGCATAGCGGTGACAGTGGATAGTACAGTTTACATAGTATGGTGCATAGCAGCTGACAGTGGATAGTACAGTTTACATAGTATGGTGCGTAGCAGCGACAGTGGATAGTACAGTTTACATAGTATGGTGCATAGCAGTGACAGTGGATAGTACAGTTTACATAGTATGGTGGATAGTACAGTTTACATAGTATGGTGCATAGTCAGTTTACATAGTATGGGATAGTACAGTTTACATAGTATAGCTGGATGGTACAGTTTACATAGTATGGTGCATAGCGGTGACAGTGGATAGTACAGTTTACATAGTATGGTGCATAGCAGTGACAGTGGATAGTACAGTTTACATAGTATGGTGCATAGCAGTGACAGTGGATAGTACAGTTTACATAGTATGGTGCATAGCAGTGACAGTGGATAGTACAGTTTACATAGTATGGTGCATAGCAGTGACAGTGGATAGTACAGTTTACATAGTATGGTGCATAGCAGCGACAGTGGATAGTACAGTTTACATGGTATGATGCAGCAGTGACAGTGGATGTACAGTTTACATGTATGGTGCATGGCAGCGACAGTGGATAGTACAGTTTACATAGTATGGTGCATAGCAGTGACAGTGGATAGTACAGTTTACATGGTATGGTGCATAGCAGTGACAGTGGATAGTACAGTTTACATAGTATGGTGCATAGCAGTGACAGTGGATAGTACAGTTTACATAGTATGGTGCATAGCAGTGACAGTGGATAGTACAGTTTACATAGATGGTGCATAGCAGTGACAGTGGATAGTACAGTTTACATGATATAGTGGTGCATAGCAGTGACAGTGGATAGTACAGTTTACATAGTATGGTGCATAGCTGACAGTGGATAGTACAGTTTACATAGTATGGTGGATAGTACAGTTTACATAGTATGGTGCATAGCAGTGACAGTGGATAGTACAGTTTACATAGTATGGTGCATAGCAGTGACAGTGGATAGTACAGTTTACATAGTATGGTGCATAGCAGTGACAGTGGATAGTACAGTTTACATAGTATGGTGCATAGCAGTGACAGTGGATAGTACAGTTTACATAGTATGGTGCATAGCAGCGACAGTGGATAGTACAGTTTACATAGTATGGTGCATAGCAGTGACAGTGGATAGTACAGTTTACATGGTATGGTGCATAGCAGTGACAGTGGATAGTACAGTTTACATAGTATGGTGCATAGCAGTGACAGTGGATAGTACAGTTTACATAGTATGGTGCATAGCAGTGACAGTGGATAGTACAGTTTACATGGTATGGTGCATAGCAGTGACAGTGGATAGTACAGTTTACATAGTATGGTGCATAGCAGTGACAGTGGATAGTACAGTTTACATAGTATAGTGAATAGTACAGTTTACATAGTATGGTGCATAGCAGTGACAGTGGATAGTACAGTTTACATAGTATGGTGCATGCGGTGACAGTGGATAGTACAGTTTACATGTGTGATGTGCATAGCAGGGACAGTGGATAGTACAGTTTACATAGTATGGTGCATAGCAGTGACAGTGGATAGTACAGGTTACATGGTATAGTGAATAGTACAGTTTACATAGTATGGTGCATAGCAGTGACAGTGGATAGTACAGTTTACATAGTATGGTGCATAGCAGTGACAGTGGATAGTACAGTTTACATAGTATGGTGCATAGCAGTGACAGTGGATAGTACAGTTTACATAGTATGGTGCATAGCAGTGACAGTGGATAGTACAGTTTACATAGTATGGTGCATAGCAGTGACAGTGGATAGTACAGTGCATGATGGTGACAGTGGATAGTACAGTTTACATAGTATGGTGCATAGCAGTGACAGTGGATAGTACAGTTTACATAGTATGGTGCATAGCAGTGACAGTGGATAGTACAGTTTACATAGTATGGTGCATAGCAGTGACAGTGGATAGTACAGGTTACATGGTATAGTGAATAGTACAGTTTACATAGTATGGTGCATAGCAGTGACAGTGGATAGTACAGTTTACATGAGTATGGTGCATAGCGAGTGACAGTGGATAGTACAGTTTACATAGTATGGTGCATAGCAGTGACAGTGGATAGTACAGTTTACATAGTATGGTGCATAGCAGTGACAGTGGATAGTACAGTTTACATGGTATGGTGCATAGCAGCGACAGTGGATAGTACAGTTTACATAGTATGGTGGATAGTACAGTTTACATAGTATGGTGCATAGCAGTGACAGTGGATAGTACAGTTTACATAGTATGGTGCATAGCAGTGACAGTGGATAGTACAGTTTACATAGTATGGTGCATAGCAGTGACAGTGGATAGTACAGGTTACATGGTATAGGGAATAGTACAGTTTACATAGTATGGTGCATAGCGGTGACGTGGATAGTACAGGTTACATGGTATAGTGAATAGTACAGTTTACATAGTATGGTGCATAGCAGTGACAGTGGATAGTACAGTTTACATAGTATGGTGCATAGCAGTGACAGTGGATAGTACAGTTTACATAGTATGGTGCATAGCGAGTGACAGTGGATAGTACAGGTTACATGGTATAGTGAATAGTACAGTTTACATAGTATGGTGCATAGCAGTGACAGTGGATAGTACAGTTTACATAGTATGGTGCATAGCAGTGACAGTGGATAGTACAGTTTACATAGTATGGTGCATAGCAGTGACAGTGGATAGTACAGTTTACATGAGTGAGTCGATAGTACAGTTTACATAGTATGGTGCATAGCAGTGACAGTGGATAGTACAGTTTACATAGTATGGTGCATAGCAGTGACAGTGGATAGTACAGTTTACATAGTATGGTGCATAGCAGTGACAGTGGATAGTACAGTTTACATAGTATGGTGCATAGCAGTGACAGTGGATAGTACAGTTTACATAGTATGGTGCATAGCAGTGACAGTGGATAGTACAGGTTACATGAGTATAGTGAATGGATAGTACAGTTTACATGTATGGTGCATAGCAGTGACAGTGGATAGTACAGTTTACATAGTATGGTGCATGCAGTGACAGTGGATAGTACAGTTTACATAGTATGGTGCATAGCAGTGACAGTGGATAGTACAGTTTACATGGTATGGTGCATAGCAGCGACAGTGGATAGTACAGTTTACATAGTATGGTGCATAGCAGCGACAGTGGATAGTACAGTTTACATAGTATGGTGCATAGCAGTGACAGTGGATAGTACAGTTTACATAGTATGGTGCATAGCAGTGACAGTGGATAGTACAGGTTACATAGTATGGTGGATAGTACAGTTTACATAGTATGGTGCATAGCAGTGACAGTGGATAGTACAGTTTACATAGTATGGTGCATAGCAGTGACAGTGGATAGTACAGTTTACATAGTATGGTGCATAGCAGTGACAGTGGATAGTACAGTTTACATAGATTGGTACATACATGTAGGTGCATACAGTGACAGTGGATAGTACAGGTTACATAGTATGGCCGGATGAGTACAGTTTACATAGTATGTTGCATAGCAGTGACAGTGGATAGTACAGTTTACATAGTATGGTGCATGGCAGTGACAGTGGATAGTACAGTTTACATAGTATGGTGCATAGCAGGTGACAGTGGATAGTACAGTTTACATAGTATGGTGCATAGCAGTGACGGTGGATAGTACAGTTTACATAGTATGGTGCATAGCAGTGACAGTGGATAGTACAGTTTACATAGTATGGTGCATAGCAGTGACAGTGGATAGTACAGTTTACATAGTATGGTGGATAGTACAGTTTACATAGTATGGTGCATAGCGGTGACAGTGGATAGTACAGGTTACATAGTATGAGTGGATAGTACAGTTTACATAGTATGGTGCATAGCAGTGACAGTGGATAGTACAGTTTACATAGTATGGTGCATAGCAGTGACAGTGGATAGTACAGTTTACATAGTATGGTGCATAGCAGTGACAGTGGATAGTACAGTTTACATAGTATGGTGCATAGCAGTGACAGTGGATAGTACAGGTTACATGGTATAGTGAATAGTACAGTTTACATAGTATGGTGCATAGCAGTGACAGTGGATAGTACAGGTTACATAGTATGGGATGAGTACAGTTTACATAGTATGGTGCATAGCAGTGACAGTGGATAGTACAGTTTACATAGTATGGTGCATAGCAGTGACAGTGGATAGTACAGTTTACATGGTATGGTGCATGGCAGTGACAGTGGATAGTACAGTTTACATAGTATGGTGCATAGCAGTGACAGTGGATAGTACAGTTTACATGGTATGGTGCATAGCAGTGACAGTGGATAGTACAGTTTACATAGTATGGTGCATAGCAGTGACAGTGGATAGTACAGTTTACATAGTATGGTGCATAGCAGTGACAGTGGATAGTACAGTTTACATAGTATGTGCATAGCATGGTATAGTGGATAGTACAGTTTACATAGTATGGTGCATAGCAGTGACAGTGGATAGTACAGTTTACATAGTATGGTGCATAGCAGTGACAGTGGATAGTACAGTTTACATAGTATGGTGCATAGCAGCGACAGTGGATAGTACAGGTTACATGGTATAGTGAATAGTACAGTTTACATAGTATGGTGCATAGCAGTGACAGTGGATAGTACAGTTTACATAGTATGGTGCATAGCAGTGACAGTGGATAGTACAGTTTACATAGTATGGTGGATAGTACAGTTTACATAGTATGGTGCATAGCAGTGACAGTGGATAGTACAGTTTACATAGTATGGTGCATAGCAGTGACAGTGGATAGTACAGTTTACATAGTATGGTGCATAGCAGTGACAGTGGATAGTACAGTTTACATAGATTGGTGCCTAGCAGTGACAGTGGATAGTACAGTTTACATGTATGGTGCATAGCAGTGACAGTGGATAGTACAGTTTACATGGTATGGTGCATGGCAGGGACAGTAGATAGTACAGTTTACATAGTATGGTGCTTGGCAGCGACTGTGGATAGTACAGGTTACATGGTATAGTGAATAGTACAGTTTACATGTATGGTGCATGCAGCTGACAGTGGATAGTACAGTTTACAGTAGTATGGTGGATAAGTACAGTTTACATAGTATGGTGCATAGCAGTGACAGTGGATAGTACAGTTTACATAGTATGGTGCATAGCAGTGACAGTGGATAGTACAGTTTACATAGTATGGTGCATAGCAGTGACATTGGATAGTACAGTTTACATGGTATGGTGCATAGCAGTGACAGTGGATAGTACAGTTTACATAGTATGGTGCATAGCAGTGACAGTGGATAGTACAGTTTACATAGTATGGTGCATAGCAGTGACAGTGGATAGTACAGTTTACATAGTATGGTGCATAGCAGTGACAGTGGATAGTACAGTTTACATAGTATGGTGCATAGCAGTGACAGTGGATAGTACAGTTTACATAGTATGGTGCATAGCAGTGACAGTGGATAGTACAGTTTACATAGTATGGTGCATAGCAGTGACAGTGGATAGTACAGTTTACATGGTATGGTGCATAGCAGCGACAGTGGATAGTACAGTTTACATAGTATGGTGGGTAGTACAGTTTACATAGTATGGTGCATAGCAGTGTCAGTGGATAGTACAGTTTACATAGTATGGTGCATAGCAGTGACAGTGGATAGTACAGTTTACAGTAGGGATGGTGGTCAGTGACAGTGGATAGTACAGTTTACATAGTATGGTGCATAGCAGTGACAGTGGATAGTACAGTTTACATAGTATGGTGCATAGCAGGACAGTGATAGTACAGTTTACATAGTATGGTGCATAGCAGTGACAGTGGATAGTACAGTTTACATAGGTATGGTGCATAGCGTGACAGTGGATAGTACAGTTTGGTATAGTGAATAGTACAGTTTACATAGTATGGTGCATAGCAGTGACAGTGGATAGTACAGTTTACATAGTATGGTGCATAGCGGCGACAGTGGATAGTACAGTTTACATAGTATGGTGCATAGCAGTGACAGTGGATAGTACAGTTTACAGTAATGGATGCAGTTCATAGTACATTGGATAGTACAGTTTACATAGTATGGTGCATAGCAGTGACAGTGGATAGTACAGTTTACATGTATGGTGGATGGTGACAGTTTACATAGTATGGTGCATGCAGTGACAGTGGATAGTACAGTTTACATAGTATGGTGCATAGCAGTGACAGTGGATAGTACAGTTTACATAGGTATGGTGCATAGCAGCGACAGTGGATAGTACAGTTTACAGTATGTGCATAGAGCATGGATAGTACAGTTTACATAGTATGGTGCATAGCAGTGACAGTGGATAGTACAGGTTACATGGTATAGTGAATAGTACAGTTTACATGTGTGTGCATGCAGCGACAGTGGATAGTACAGTTTACATAGTATGGTGCATAGCAGGTGACAGTGGATAGTACAGTTTACATAGTATGGTGGATAGTACAGTTTACATAGTATGGTGCATAGCAGTGACAGTGGATAGTACAGTTTACATAGTATGGTGCATAGCAGTGACAGTGGATAGTACAGTTTACATAGTATGGTGCATAGCAGTGACAGTGGATAGTACAGTTTACATAGTATGGTGCATAGCAGTGACAGTGGATAGTACAGTTTACATAGTATGGTGCATAGCAGTGACGGTGGATAGTACAGTTTACATAGTATGGTGCATAGCAGTGACGGTGGATAGTACAGTTTACATAGTATGGTGCATAGCAGCGATGGTGGATAGTACAGTTTACATAGTATGGTGCATAGCAGTGACAGTGGATAGTACAGTTTACATAGTATGGTGCATAGCAGCGACAGTGGATAGTACAGTTTACATAGTATGTGCATAGGGTGACAGTGGATAGTACAGTTTACATAGTATGGTGCATAGCAGTGACAGTGGATAGTACAGTTTACATAGTATGGTGCATAGCAGTGATCAGTGGATAGTACAGTTTACATAGTATGGTGCATAGCAGTGACAGTGGATAGTACAGTTTACATGGTATGGTGCATAGCAGCGACAGTGGATAGTACAGTTCACATAGATTGAGTGCATAGTACAGTTTACATGAGTATGGTGCAACACGTGAAAGTGGATAGTACAGTTTACATAGTATGGTGCATAGCAGCAACAGTGGATAGTACAGGTTACGTGGTATAGTGAATAGTACAGTTTACATAGTATGGTGCATAGCAGTGACAGTGGATAGTACAGGTTACATGGTATAGTCAATAGTACAGTTTACATAGTATGGTGCATAGCAGTGACAGTGGATAGTACAGTTTACATTGTATGGTGTATGTCGGTGACAGTGAATAGTACATTTTACATAGCATGGTGCATTGCAGTGACAGTGGATAGTACAGTTTACATAGTATGGTGCATAGCGTGACAGTGGTAGTACAGTTTACATAGTATGGTGCATAGCAGTGTACATGGTATGGTACAGTTTACATAGTAGGATGACAGGTTACAGGTATAGTGGATAGTACAGTTTACATAGTATGGTGCATTGCAGTGACAGTGGATAGTACAGTTTACATAGTATGGTGCATGGCTGTGATAGTGGATAGTACAGTTTACATAGTATGGTGCATGGCTGTGATAGTGGATGGTACAGTTTACATAGTATGGTGCATAGCAGTGACAGTGGATAGCACAGTTTACATGGTATTTTGCATAGCAGCGACCGTGGATAGTACAGTTTACGTAGTATGGGGCATAGCAGTGACAGTGAATAGTACAGTTTACATAGCATGGTGCATTGCAGTGACAGTGGATAGTGCAGTTTACGTAGTGTGATGCATAACAGCGACAGTGGATAGTACAGTTTACATAGTATGGTGCATAGCAGCGACAGTGGATAGTACTGTTTACATAGTATGGTGCATGGCAGTGACAGTGGATAGTACAGTTAACTTAGTATGGTGCATAGAGATAGAAGATTGGGTTTGCTGGCCAAGGCTGCTAGCTTCACCTGAGCTCCTTTCCTTCTAGATTGCTTGAAAGGACAGAGCAGAGAGCCTTACCAAAGCAAGGGAAAGATTAAGACTCCTTTTGGCTAAGCAGATTCACGGGGGGGGGGTGTTTTTTATTTTGTATTCACAGAGATTGCTACTGTTTGTTGCTAACACTTCATTACTTTATTTTTCTCTGATTCAAACTGTTGTTGCTGGTATACCTTGTTCTGCATTGTTACAAGGTGCGCCTACAGGTGTGTGCTAACAGATTACTGCTGTAATCTTCTGATTGAAATTGTCTTTTGGAAGGTAAATCTTGCGTTACTGCTTTATTTTTCTCTGTAGCAAAGTGTTTCTTATAGGTTACATAGTATGGTGGATAGTACAGTTTACATAGTATGGTGCATAGCAGTGACATGGATAGTACAGTTTACATAGTATGGTGCATAGCAGTGACAGTGGATAGTACAGTTTACATAGTATGGTGCATAGCGGTGACAGTGGATAGTACAGTTTACATAGTATGGTGCATAGCAGTGACAGTGGATAGTACAGTTTACATAGTATGGTGCATAGCAGTGACAGTGGATAGTACAGTTTACATAGTATGGTGCATAGCAGTGACAGTGGATAGTACAGTTTACATAGTATGGTGCATAGCAGTGACAGTGGATAGTACAGTTTACATGTATGGTGCATAGCAGTGACAGTGGATAGTACAGTTTACATAGTATGGTGCATAGCAGTGACAGTGGATAGTACAGTTTACATGTATGGTGGATAGTACAGTTTACATAGTATGGTGCATAACTGTGACAGTGGATAGTACAGTTTACATAGTATGGTGCATAGCAGTGACAGTGGATAGTACAGTTTACATGGTATGGTGCATAGCGGTGACAGTGGATAGTACAGTTTACATAGTATGGTGCATAGCAGTGACAGTGGATGGTACAGTTTACATAGTATGGTGCATAGCGGTGACAGTGGATAGTACAGTTTACATAGTATGGTGCATAGCAGTGACAGTGGATAGTACAGTTTACATGGTATGGTGCATAGCAGTGACAGTGGATAGTACAGTTTACATGGTATGAGTGCATAGCAGTGACAGTGGATAGTACAGTTTACATAGTATGGTGCATAGCAGTGACAGTGGATAGTACAGTTTACATAGTATTGGTGACAGTAGATAGTACAGTTTACATAGTATGGTGCATAGCAGTGACAGTGGATAGTACAGTTTACATAGTATGGTGCATAGCAGTGACAGTGGATAGTACAGTTTACATAGTATGGTGATAGTACAGTTTACATAGTATGGTGCATAGCAGTGACAGTGGATAGTACAGTTTACATAGTATGGTGCATAGCGACGTGGATAGTACAGTTTACATAGTATGGTGCATAGCAGTGACAGTGGATAGTACAGTTTACATAGTATGGTGCATAGCAGTGACAGTGGATAGTACAGTTTACATGTATGGTGCATAGCAGTGACAGTGGATAGTACAGTTTACATAGTATGGTGCATAGCAGTGACAGTGGATAGTACAGTTTACATGGTATGGTGCATAGCAGTGACAGTGGATGTACAGTTTACATAGTATGGTGCATAGCAGTGACAGTGGATAGTACAGTTTACATAGTATGGTGCATAGCAGTGACAGTGGATAGTACAGTTTACATGGTATGGTGCATAGCGGTGACAGTGGATAGTACAGTTTACATGGTATGGTGCATAGCAGTGACAGTGGATAGTACAGTTTACATAGTATGGTGATAGTACAGTTTACATAGTATGGTGCATAGCAGTGACAGTGGATAGTACAGTTTACATAGTATGGTGCATAGCAGTGACAGTGGATAGTACAGTTTACATAGTATGGTGGATAGTACAGTTTACATAGTATGGTGCATAGCAGTGACAGTGGATAGTACAGTTTACATAGTATGGTGCATAGCAGTGACAGTGGATAGTACAGTTTACATAGTATGGTGCATAGCAGTGACAGTGGATAGTACAGTTTACATGGTATGGTGCATAGCAGTGACAGTGGATAGTACAGTTTACATAGTATGGTGCATAGCAGTGACAGTGGATAGTACAGTTTACATAGTATGGTGCATAGCAGTGACAGTGGATAGTACAGTTTACATAGTATGGTGCATAGCAGTGACAGTGGATAGTACAGTTTACATAGTAGGTGATGTACAGTTTACATAGTATGGTGCATAGCAGTGACAGTGGATAGTACAGTTTACATAGTATGGTGCATAGCAGTGACAGTGGATAGTACAGTTTACATAGTATGGTGACGTGGATAGTACAGTTTACATAGTATGGTGCATAGCGGTGACAGTGGATAGTACAGTTTACATAGTATGGTGCATAGCAGTGACAGTGGATAGTACAGTTTACATAGTATGGTGCATAGCAGTGACAGTGGATAGTACAGTTTACATAGTATGGTGCATAGCAGTGACAGTGGATAGTACAGTTTACATAGTATGGTGCATAGCAGTGACAGTGGATAGTACAGTTTACATAGTATGGTGCATAGCAGCGACAGTGGATAGTACAGTTTACATGTATGGTGGATAGTACAGTTTACATAGTATGGTGCATAGCAGTGACAGTGGATAGTACAGTTTACATAGTATGGTGATAGCACAGTTTACATAGTATGGTGCATAGCAGTGACAGTGGATAGTACAGTTTACATAGTATGGTGGATAGTACAGTTTACATAGTATGGTGCATAGCAGTGACAGTGGATAGTACAGTTTACATAGTATGGTGGATAGTACAGTTTACATAGTATGGTGCATAGCAGTGACAGTGGATAGTACAGTTTACATAGTATGGTGCATAGCAGTGACAGTGGATAGTACAGTTTACATAGTATGGTGCATAGCAGTGACAGTGGATAGTACAGTTTACATGGTATGGTGCATAGCAGTGACAGTGGATAGTACAGTTTACATAGTATGGTGCATAGCAGTGACGGTGGATAGTACAGTTTACATAGTGAGTGCATAGCAGTGACAGTGGATAGTACAGTTTACATGGTATGGTGCATAGCAGTGACAGTGGATAGTACAGTTTACATAGTATGGTGCATAGCAGTGACAGTGGATAGTACAGTTTACATAGTATGGTGCATAGCAGTGACAGTGGATAGTACAGTTTACATAGTATGGTGCATAGCAGTGACAGTGGATAGTACAGTTTACATGTATGGTGCATAGCGACAGTGGATAGTACAGTTTACATAGTATGGTGCATAGCAGTGACAGTGGATAGTACAGTTTACATAGAGTGGTGCATAGCAGTGACAGTGGATAGTACAGTTTACATAGTATGGTGCATAGCAGCGACAGTGGACAGTACAGTTTACATGGTATGGTGCATAGCAGTGACAGTGGATAGTACAGTTTACATAGTATGGTGCATGGCAGTGACGGTGGATAGTACAGTTTACATAGTATGGTGCATAGCAGTGACAGTGGATAGTACAGTTTACATGGTATGGTGCATAGCTGTGACAGTGGATAGTACAGTTTACATAGTATGGTGCATAGCAGTGACAGTGGATAGTACAGTTTACATAGTATGGTGCATAGCAGTGACAGTGGATAGTACAGTTTGCATAGTGTGGTGCATAGCAGTGACAGTGGATAGTACAGTTTACATAGTATGGTGCATAGCAGTGACAGTGGATAGTACAGTTTACATAGTATGGTGCATAGCAGTGACAGTGGATAGTACAGTTTACATAGTATGGTGCATAGCAGTGACAGTGGATAGTACAGTTTACATAGTATGGTGCATAGCAGCGACAGTGGATAGTACAGTTTACATAGTATGGTGATAGTACAGTTTACATAGTATGGTGCATAGCGGTGACAGTGGATAGTACAGTTTACATAGTATGGTGCATAGCAGTGACAGTGGATAGTACAGTTTACATAGTATGGTGCATAGCAGTGACAGTGGATAGTACAGTTTACATAGTATGGTGCATAGCAGTGACAGTGGATAGTACAGTTTACATAGTATGGTGCATAGCGTGACAGTTTACATAGTATGGTGCATAGCGGTGACAGTGGATAGTACAGTTTACATGGTATGGTGCATAGCAGTGACAGTGGATAGTACAGTTTACATAGTATGGTGCATGCAGTGACAGTGGATAGTACAGTTTACATAGTATGGTGCATAGGCAGTGACAGTGGATAGTACAGTTTACATAGTATGTGTTAGCGTGACGTGGATAGTACAGGTTACATGGTATAGTGGATAGTACAGTTTACATAGTATGGTGCATAGCAGTGACAGTGGATAGTACAGTTTACATAGTATGGTGCATAGCAGTGACAGTGGATAGTACAGTTTACATAGTATGGTGCATAGCAGTGACAGTGGATAGTACAGTTTACATAGTATGGTGCATAGCAGTGACAGTGGATAGTACAGTTTACATAGTATGGTGCATAGCAGTGACAGTGGATAGTACAGTTTACATAGTATGGTGCATAGCAGCGACAGTGGATAGTACAGTTTACATAGTATGGTGCATAGCAGTGACAGTGGATAGTACAGTTTACATGGTATGGTGCATAGCAGGACAGTGGATAGTACAGTTTACATAGTATGGTGCATAGCAGTGACAGTGGATAGTACAGTTTACATAGTATGGTGCATAGCGGTGACAGTGGATAGTACAGTTTACATGGTATGGTGCATAGCAGTGACAGTGGATAGTACAGTTTACATAGTATGGTGCATAGCGGTGACAGTGGGTAGTACAGTTTACATAGTATGGTGCATAGCAGTGACAGTGGATAGTACAGGATACATGGTATAGGGAATAGTACAGTTTACATAGTATGGTACATAGCGGTGTCCGTGGATAGTACAGGTTACATGGTATAGTGAATAGTACAGTTTACATAGTATGGTGCATGGCAGTGACAGTGGATAGTACAGTTTACATAGTGTGGTGCATAGCAGTGACAGTGGATAGTACAGTTTACATAGTATGGTGCATAACGGTGTCAGTGGATAGTACAGGTTACATGGTATAGTGAATAGTACAGTTTACATAGTATGTTGCATAGCAGTGACAGTAGATAGTACAGTTTACATAGTATGGTGCATGGCAGTGACAGTGGATAGTACAGTTTACATGGTATGGTGCATAGCAGCGACAGTGGATAGTACAGTTTACATAGACTGGTGCGTAGTACAGTTTCCGTAGTATGGTGCATAGCAGTGACAGTGGATAGTACAGTTTACATAGTATGGTGCATAGCAGTGACAGTGGATAGTACAGGTTACATGGTATAGTGAATAGTACAGTTTACATAGTATGGTGCATAGCAGTGACAGTGGATAGTACAGTTTACATGGTATGGTGCATGGCAGGGACAGTGGATAGTACAGTTTACATAGTATGGTGCTTGGCAGCGACTGTGGATAGTACAGGTTACATGGTATAGTGAATAGTACAGTTTACATAGTATGGTGCATAGCAGTGACAGTGGATAGTACAGTTTACATAGTATGGTGCATGGCAGTGACAGTGGATAGTACAGTTTACATAGTATGGTGCATAGCAGTGACAGTGGATAGTACAGTTTACATAGTATGGTGCATAGCAGTGACAGTGGATAGTACAGTTTACATAGTATGGTGCATAGCAGTGACAGTGGATAGTACAGTTTACATAGTATGGTGCATAGCAGTGACAGTGGATAGTACAGTTTACATAGTATGGTGCATAGCGGTGACAGTGGATAGCACAGTTTACATAGTATGGTGCATAGCTACGTGGTAGTATTTACATAGTATGGTGCATAGCAGTGACAGTGGATAGTACAGTTTACATAGTATGGTGCATAGCGGTGACAGTGGATAGTACAGTTTACATAGTATGGTGCATAGCAGTGACAGTGGATAGTACAGTTTACATAGTATGGTGCATAGCAGTACAGTAGGTGGATAGTACAGTTTACATAGTATGGTGCATAGCAGTGACAGTGGATAGTACAGTTTACATAGTATGGTGGATAGACAGTTACATATGGTATAGTACAGTTTACATAGTATGGTGCATAGCAGTGACAGTGGATAGTACAGTTTACATGGATGGTGCATAGCAGTGTCAGTGGGGATAGTACAGTTTACATAGTATGGTGCATGGCAGTGACAGTGGATAGTACAGTTTACATAGTATGGTGCATAGCAGTGACAGTGGATAGTACAGTTTACATAGTATGGTGCATAGCAGTGACAGTGGATAGTACAGTTTACATGAGTATGGTGGATAGTACAGTTTACATAGTATGGTGCATAGCAGTGACAGTGGATAGTACAGTTTACATAGTATGGTGCATAGCAGTGACAGTGGATAGTACAGTTTACATAGTATGGTGCATAGCAGTGACAGTGGATAGTACAGTTACATGTATGGTGCATAGCAGTGACAGTGGATAGTACAGTTTACATAGGTATGGTGGATAGTACAGTTTACATAGTATGGTGCATAGCAGTGACAGTGGATAGTACAGTTTACATAGTATGGTGCATAGCAGTGACAGTGGATAGTACAGTTTACATGGTATGGTGCATAGCAGTGACAGTGGATAGTACAGTTTACATGGTATGGTGCATAGCAGTGACGGTGGATAGTACAGTTTACATAGTATGGTGCATAGCAGTGACAGTGGATAGTACAGTTTACATGGTATGGTGCATAGCAGTGACAGTGGATAGTACAGTTTACATAGTATGGTGCATAGCAGTGACAGTGGATAGTACAGTTTACATAGTATGGTGGATAGTACAGTTTACATAGTATGGTGCATAGCAGTGACAGTGGATAGTACAGTTTACATAGTATGGTGCATAGCAGTGACAGTGGATAGTACAGGATACATGGTATAGGGAATAGTACAGTTTACATAGTATGGTGCATAGCGGTGACCGTGGATAGTACAGGTTACATGGTATAGTGAATAGTACAGTTTACATAGTATGGTGCATGAGCGTGACAGTGGATAGTACAGTTTACATAGTATGGTGCATAGCAGCGACAGTGGATAGTACAGTTTACATAGTATGGTGCATAGCAGTGACAGTGGATAGTACAGTTTACATAGTATGGTGCATAGCAGTGACAGTGGATAGTACAGTTTACATAGTATGGTGCATAGCAGCGACAGTGGATAGTACAGTTTACATAGTATGGTGCATAGCAGTGACAGTGGATAGTACAGTTTACATAGTATGGTGCATAGCAGTGACAGTGGATAGTACAGTTTACATAGTATGGTGCATAGCAGCGACAGTGGATAGTACAGTTTACATAGTATGGTGGATAGTACAGTTTACATAGTATGGTGCATAGCAGTGACAGTGGATAGTACAGTTTACATAGTATGGTGCATAGCAGTGACAGTGGATAGTACAGTTTACATGGTATGGTGCATAGCAGTGACAGTGGATAGTACAGTTTACATAGTATGGTGCATGGCAGTGACAGTGGATAGTACAGGTTACATGGTATAGTGAATAGTACAGTTTACATAGTATGGTGCAGATAGTGACAGTGGATAGTACAGTTCATATGGTGCATAGCGGTAGCCGTGGATAGTACAGTTTACATGGTATGGTGCATAGCAGTGACAGTGGATAGTACAGTTTACATAGTATGGTGCATAGCAGTGACAGTGGATAGTACAGTTTACATGGTATAGTGGATAGTACAGTTTACATAGTATGGTGCATAGCAGTGACAGTGGATAGTACAGTTTACATAGTATGGTGCATAGCAGTGACAGTGGATAGTACAGTTTACATAGTATGGTGCATAGCAGTGACAGTGGATAGTACAGTTTACATAGTATGGTGCATACGGTGACAGTGGATAGTACAGTTTACATGGTATGGTGCATAGCAGTGACAGTGGATAGTACAGTTTACATAGGTATGGTGCATAGCAGTGATAGTGGATAGTACAGTTTACATGGTATGGTGCATAGCGGTGACAGTGGATAGTACAGTTTACATAGTATGGTGCATAGCAGTGACAGTGGATAGTACAGTTTACATAGTATGGTGCATAGCGTGACAGTGATAGTCAGTTACATAGTATGGTGCATAGCAGTGACAGTGGATAGTACAGTTTACATTGCATGGTGCATGGCAGTGACAGTGGATAGTACAGTTTACATAGACTGGTGCATAGCAACGACAGTGAATAGTACAGTTTACATAGTATGGTGCATAGCAGCGACATTGGATAGCACAGTTTACATAGGCTGGTGCATAGCTGTGACAGTGGATAGTACAGGTTACATGGTATAGTGAATAGTACAGTTTACATAGTATGGTGCATAGCAGTGACAGTGGATAGTACAGTTTACATAGTATGGTGTACAGCAGCAACAGTGGATAGTACAGTTTTCATATACTGGTGCATAGTACAGTTTACACAGTATGGTACATAGCAGTGACTGGATAGTACAGGTTACATGGTATAGTGAATAGTACAGTTTACATAGTATGGTGCATAGCAGCTACAGTGGATAGTACAGTTTACATAGTATGGTGGATTGTACAGTTTACATAGTATGGTGCATACCAGCGACAGTGGATAGTACAGTTTACATAGCATTGGGGGTAGTACAGTTTACATTGCATGGCGTATAGTGTAGTTTACATAGTATGGCGGATAGTACAGTTTACATTGCATGGTGCATGGCAGCGACTGTGTATGGTACAGTTTACATAGCAAGTTGCATAGGAACGACAGTGGATAGTACGGTTTACATAGTATGCTGCATAGCTGCGACAGTGGGTAGTACCGTTTACATAGTATGGTGCATAGCAGTGACAGTGGATAGTACAGGTTACATGGTATAGTGAATAGTACAGTTTACAGTGTGTGGTGCATGGCAGCGACTGTGGATAGTACAGTTTACATAGTGTGGTGCATAGCAGTGACAGTGGATAGTACAGTTTACATAGTATGGTAGATAGTACAGTTTACATAGTATGGTGCATAGCAGTGACAGTGGATAGTACAATTTACATAGTATGGTGCATGGGAGTGACATTGGATAGTACAGTTTACATAGTATAGTGCATGGCAGTGACAGTGGATAGTACAGTTTACATAGTATGGTGCATGGCAGTGACGGTGGATAGTACAGTTTACATAGTATGGTGCATGGCAGTGACGGTGGATAGTACAGTTTACATAGACTGGTGCATAGCAGTGACGGTGGATAGTACAGTTTGCATAGTATGGTGCATAGCAGCGATGGTGGATAGTACAGTTTATATAGTATGGTGCATAGCAGCGACGGTGGATAGTACAGTTTACATTGTATGGTGCAGTGCAGCGACAGTGGATAGTACAGTTCACATAGTATGGTGCATAGTACAGTTTACATAGTATGGTGCATTGCAGTGACAGTTGATAGTACAGTTTACATAGTATGGTGCATGGCAGTGATAGTGGATAGTACAGTTTACATAGTATGGTGCATAGCAGTGACAGTGTATAGCACAGTTTACATGGTATTGTGCATAGCAGCGACAGTGGATAGTACAGTTCACATAGATTAGTGCATAGTACAGTTTACATAGTATAGTGCACAGCTGCGAAAGTGGATAGTACAGTTTACATAGTATGGTGCATAGCAGCAACAGTGGATAGTACAGGTTACGTGGTATAGTGAATAGTACAGTTTACATAGTATGGTGCATAGCAGTGACAGTGGATAGTACAGGTTACATGGTATAGTCAATAGTACAGTTTACATAGTATGGTGCATAGCAGTGACAGTGGATAGTACAGTTTACATTGTATGGTGTATGTCGGTGACAGTGAATAGTACATTTTACATAGCATGGTGCATTGCAGTGACAGTGGATAGTACAGTTTACATAGTATGGTGCATAGCAGTGACAGTGGTTAGTACACTTTACGTAGTATGGTGGATTGCACAGTGTACATGGTAAGGTGCATAGCAATGACGGGATAGTACAGGTTACATGGTATAGTGAATAGTACAGTTTACATAGTATGGTGCATTGCAGTGACAGTGGATAGTACAGTTTACATAGTATGGTGCATGGCTGTGATAGTGGATAGTACAGTTTACATAGTATGGTGCATGGCTGTGATAGTGGATGGTACAGTTTACATAGTATGGTGCATAGCAGTGACAGTGGATAGCACAGTTTACATGGTATTTTGCATAGCAGCGACCGTGGATAGTACAGTTTACGTAGTATGGGGCATAGCAGTGACAGTGAATAGTACAGTTTACATAGCATGGTGCATTGCAGTGACAGTGGATAGTGCAGTTTACGTAGTGTGATGCATAACAGCGACAGTGGATAGTACATTTTACATAGACTGGTGCACAGCAGCGACAGTGGATAGTACTGTTTACATAGTACGGTGCATGGCAGTGACAGTGGATAGTACAGTTAACTTAGTATGGTGCATAGAGATAGAAGATTCGGTTTGCTGGCCAAGGCTGCTAGCTTCACCTGAGCTCCTTTCCTTCTAGATTGCTTGAAAGGACAGAGCAGAGAGCCTTACCAAAGCAAGGGAAAGGATTAAGACTCCTTTTGGCTAAGCAGATTCACGGGGGGGGGGTGTTTTTTATTTTGTATTCACAGAGATTGCTACTGTTTGTTGCTAACACTTCATTACTTTATTTTTCTCTGATTCAAACTGTTGTTGCTGGTATACCTTGTTCTGCATTGTTACAAGGTGCGCCTACAGGTGTGTGCTAACAGATTACTGCTGTAATCTTCTGATTGAAATTGTCTTTTGGAAGGTAAATCTTGCGTTACTGCTTTATTTTTCTCTGTAGCAAAGTGTTTCTTATAGGGTATGTCTTCTCTGAAATTATTACATGTGGTGCTTTACAAGTTTTACAGTTTTATGTAAGATTAGGATATGCTTTCAGGGTTACTGCCTTTCTTATTGACTGATTGTTTCTGCTCTTACCTCCCTGTTCTTTCATCCGTGGTTCTTCTTTTTCCGCAGGGGAAGGGCCCAACCACCTCACACTACAGTCCTTTTATAGGGTACCACAGTTGTGACATTTCCTGTGGCAAAGCAGGAAGGGGCGGATCAGTGGGGCATCCACAAGGTGAGCTCACTTACAAGGGCACTAGTAATTTAACTTGTTATAACAAGTGATACGAAAACAAAACACAAAATCAAACCATTACTTGCATTTTCTTCCTTCTAATTACTCTGACCAGGTTATAAACCCAGTAGCTTATCTGGAATGGATATCATTAACTGTAGGTACTGTGGAACCCTTTTCAGAAGGACAGTCTTACAGGATTTAAGACACTGTCCTTCATGCTGGGCCATTGGAGATCTTAGGGCTCAGCTCCGGGCAGCATGGGCAGAGGTTGCGGGCCTCAAATTTCATATTCAGGAGGAAATACATTATAAGAACTACCCGCCATTTCCCCAACATCCAACAGAAGAACCTCAACCGCAGAGGGTAGTTGGTCCAGGAGGTTGGCAAGTGGTTAGGAGGGGCAAATCAGGTGCCCCATCACTCAGTGCTCTCCAACATGTTATCTTCAAAAACCATATGAACACTACAAACAGGTATCTGCCTCTGTCTCCGAAAGCAAACAAAGGGGCAGAGGACACTGCAGAGCAGGACACTGCAGCACAGGAGCTAGCACAACAAAACTCGCCCAAATCAGGAACCAAAACAAAAAAAGCAAAAAGAAAATCCAAAAAACTAATGATTATAGGAGGCTCCATGATTCGGGGAGTTTATACCTATCTCCAGCCAGGGGTAATAGTCAGATATCTCCCAGGTACATCAGCATGGAGAGACACTGACCGCATTGCTAAAATTGTCCAGGAAGCAGGAGAAAACATTGACGTCCTGGTAGACATAGGGACTAATGATCTCGCCAGCCGGTCAGTTGTGGAGACCAAGGAACACCTGACCAGGCTGGGTGACAAACTATCATCCATTTTGTCCAACATCTCGTTCTCTGAGATCCTGCCAGTCGGGGGGCAGATGGACGGAAGGTCAGAGAAGGGGAGATAGGGGAGCTGGCAACAGTTCTGCGAGCAAAAGTTCTTTAAATTTGATGGACTGCATCTGACTAAGGAGGGAGTCAGTGCATTGGGGCAGAAGTTTGAAGTCTTTGCAGAATATTTAAACTAGCAAATGGGGAGGGGGGCAGCACCCCATACGTCAAATGGGAAGAACACCCCTCCCCCCTCATCTAGTGGTCAAACAGGGATTTAGCATGTTTGCAGTTCATTTGCATCCCCAGGTAAGAAAAAAGGTCAGTCTCCCCATATGATGCACAGGGAAAATGCCAGACCTCACCCAACAACTAACACACCGAAATCTGGCGAATGGAAAATCATGTACTCAGATGCTCTCAGCCTGGGAAATAAGATCCCAGACCTGCAGGCAATAATGTCAGATGCTAAACTGGACATAGTATCAATTAGTGAGACATGGTTTACCAGTAACCACACTTGGGAGACTTCAGTACCTGGCTGTGTACTGTTCAGAAGAGACCGAGGTGCAATAAGAAGGGAGGAGTGGCCCTGTATGTCAATGAAAATATCAAAGCTACAGAAATTCAGAATACATAAGGAGCCAGAAGAACTGTGGGTCACCCTCAAACAGGAAATGGGACAGCCATAAGAACTGGGTTGTCTATAGGCCCCAGACCAGGGAGAAGATAGACACATTACTGTTAGAAGATATACAAAACATGACAGCTAAAGGGGAGGTTCTGATAATGGGAGATTTCACATGCGGATACAGATTGGTTATACCAGAAGGAACATCTGCCAGAACTAGACACATGGTAGATTCCCTGCAGGGAGGGCCTCAAACAACTGGTACAACAACCCACAAGAGACAGAGCTATCCTAGATCTAGTACTGACTAACAGGGAAGGGATCACAGATCTCCAGGTAGGTCACCTGGGGGCCAGTGACCATCACATGGTATGGTTCAGTTTGGCCACTACAACTAAATCATCCCATTCCAAAGCAAAAATATGGAACTTCAGAGGAGCTGACTTTGATAACATGGCCAACAGAGTTAAGCTAGCCCTGGCTAAAAGGAACACAGGTGAGGGGGTACAGGCAAAGTGGGCAAGCATTAAAGATGCAATAATTGAAGCAACATCCCATTGTGTTAGACAGAAAATGAAGTGCAAAAGAGGAAGGAAACCACTTTGGTTCTCAAATACAGTAGTAGAAAAGGTCAGAGCCAAAAGGCTGGCATTCAGGAAATACAAGGGAACATAGCAGGAGGAAGATAGGGAGGCATACCAAACTGCCCTAAGGGAATCGGGGGAAGGCAATAAGGCAGGCAAAGTCCCAAACTGAGGAAACACTAGCACGAACAGTAAAAGAAGTGACAAGACTTTCTGTAGATACATTAGTGAAAGGAGAAAGTCAACAGGGGGTATTGCTAAGCTCAAAGGAGAAAAAGGGGCATGTGAGGAGGAGGACCCTGTAAAAGAATCTATCCTAAATAGATAATTTTGCTCAGTATTTACGGAAGAGAAGGTAGGGCAGGGCCCACAGCTCAGCACCATGGACACGGAGGAAGGAGGTGAGCACTACTCCCTTCACAAAAGAAAGGGTCTTGCAAGAGCTTGCTAAGCTCAGGGTAGACAAGGCAATGGGACCTGATGGCATACATCCCAGGGTACTAAAGGAGCTAAGGGTGGAACTAGCAGAGCCATTAGCAGAACTGTTTAGTGAGTCTCTGAGCACAGGACAGGTCTTAGAAGACTAGAGAATAGCTCATGTGATCCTGCTCCACAAGAGTGGTAGCAGGGAGGAGGCAGGGAACTATAGACCAGTCAGTCTTACCTCAGTAGTGGGCAAGATTATGGAGGCACTCCATAAGGAAAGGATAGTGCAGCACCTGGAATCCATAGGGGCACAGGATCCAAGACAGCATGGGTTTACAAAAGGAAGGTCCTGTCAAACTACTCTCATAGAGTTCTTTGACTGGGTGACCAGAGTGGTGGACCAAGGGGGAGCAGTTGACGTCGCCTACCTTGACTTCAGCAAAGCTTTCGACACTGTTCCACATGGAAGATTGATAAATAAGCTGGGTAGGCTCGGGGTGGGTCAGAAGCTGGTCAGCTGGGTGGCAAACTGGTTGACAGGCAGAAAACAGAGTGGTGGGAAATGATATACAGTGAGAGATGCACGTCACAAGTCCTGGGGCCAGTCCTCTTCAATATCTTCATTAGTGACATTGCAGATGGACTAGAGGGTAAGGCTTGTCTGTTTACAGACGGCACCAAGCTCTGCAACAGAGTAGATGATCCAGATGGGGTGGGCAGAATGAGAAGAGATCTGGATAAACTAGCAAAATGGTTGGAAGAGTGGCAACTGTGATTTAATGCAAAGAAGTGCAAGATTATACACATAGGGAAGAGAAACCCTGAAGTCACCTATAGGCTGGTAGGGGAGTTGCTGGCAGTCACAAAGGAAGAACGAGACTTGGGCATCATCATCACCGATGACCTGAAATCATCCAAGCAGACTTCTAAAGCTGTAGGTAAGGCTAGGGGGATGTAAGGGTGTATTAGTAGGGGTATCACAAGTCGTAAGAGGGAGGTAATAATCTCTCTTTACAAGACACTGGTTAGGCCCCATCTGGAGTACTGTGTGCAGTACTGGAGGCCACGCCTTCACAAGGACATTAACCAAATTGAGGCAGTCCAGAGAAGGGCAACCAAAATGGTGCAGGGACTGCAGCAGAAGACATATGAGGACAGATTAACGGAGCTTAATATGTATACCCTTGAGCAAAGGAAGGAGAGAGGTGATATGATCGAGGCATTCAAACACCTTAAGGGCATTAACAAGGTGAAAGAGTCTCATGTTTCAATATAAGAAAAATAGCAGGACAAGAGGACACAGCATGAGATTAGAGGGGGGCCAATTAAGGGGTTATGCGACGAAATTCTTTTTCACAGAAAGGCTGGTGGATGCATGGAAAGGCCTACCTCAGGAAGTGGTGGCTATCAATACAGTGCAGGGCTTCAAATAGGCATGGGATAGGCATAAGTGAGCAATACAGATGAGTATGAATAGATAGGCCAGTGACAGAGCAAAGGCCAGTGGCACATTCATACGGTAGAAAAAGAAATGGTCAGACTGGATGGGCCCTGCGGTCCTTATCTGCCGTCAACTTATATGTTTCTATGTAGCAGTGACAGTGGATAGTACAGGTTACATAGTATGGTGGATAGTACAGTTTACATAGTATGGTGCATAGCAGTGCCAGTGGATAGTACAGTTTACATAGTATGGTGCATAGCAGTGACAGTGGATAGTACAGTTTACATAGTATGGTGCATGGCAGTGACAGTGGATAGTACAGTTTACATAGACTGGTGCATAGCAGTGACAGTGGATAGTACAGTTTACATAGATTGGTGCATAGCAGCGACAGTGGATAGTACAATTTACATAGACTGGTGCATAGCAGTGACAGTGGATAGTACAGTTTACATAGATTGGTGCATAGCAGCGACAGTGGATAGTACAGTTTACATAGACTGGTGCATAGCAGCGACAGTGGATAGTACTGTTTACATAGACTGGTGCATAGCAGTGACAGTGTATAGTACAGTTTACATAGATTGGTGCCTAGCAGTGACAGTGGATAGTACAGTTTACATAGTGTGGTGCATAGCAGCGACGGTGGATAGTACAGTTTACAGAGTATGGTGCATAGCAGCGACGGTGGATAGTACAGTTTTATATAGTATGGTGCATAGCAGCGACGGTGGATAGTACAGTTTACATAGTATGGTGCATAACAGCGACAGTGGATAGTACAGTTTACATAGTATGGTGGATAGTACAGTTTACATAGTATGGTGCATAGCAGTGACAGTGGATAGTACAGTTTACATAGTATGATGCATAGCAGTGACAGTGGATAGTACAGTTTACATATTATGGTGCATAACAGTGACAGTGGATAGTACAGGTTACATAGTATGGTGCATAGCAGTGACAGTGGATAGTACAGTTTACATTGACTAGTGCATAGCAGTGACAGTGGATAGTACAGTTTACATAGATTGGTGCATAGCAGCAGCGACAGTGGATAGTACAGTTTACATAGACTGGTGCATAGCAGTGACAGTGGATAGTACAGGTTACATAGTATGGTGCATAGCAGCGACAGTGGATAGTACAGTTTGCATAGACTGGTGCATAGCAGTGACAATAGATAGTACAGTTTACATAGACTGTGCATAGCAGTGACAGTGGATAGTACAGTTTACATAGTATGGTGCATAGCAGCAACAGTGGATAGTACAGTTTACATAGTATGGTGGATAGTACAGTTTAGATAGTATGGTGCATAGCAGCGACAGTGGATAGTACAGTTTACATAGTATGGTGCATAGCAGTGACATTGGATAGTACAGTTTACATAGTATGGTGCATAGCAGCGACTGTAAACTGTACTATCCACTATCGCTGCCAAACCTCATACTATAGCAAACTGTATCCACTGACGCTTCTTATGCCTGTGTAAACTGTACTGTCCACCGTCGCCTATGCACCATACTATGTAAATTGTATTATCCACTGTTGCTGCCAAACACCATACTATATAACTACTAACCTTATCCACTATCACTACTATACCATACTATAACTGTACTATCCACTGCTGCTATGCACCATACTATGTAAACTGTACTATCAACTTAGTATGGTGCATAGCAGCGGTGGATAGTACAGTTTGCATAGTATGGTGCATAGCAGTGACAGTGGATAGTACAGTTTACATAGCATGGTGTTTGGCAGCAACGGTGGATAGTACAGTTTACATAGATTGGTGCATAGCAGCGTCAGTGGATAGTACAGTTTACATAGTATGGTGCGTAGCAGCGTCAGTGGATAATACAGTTTACATAGTATGGTGCATGGCAGCGTCAGTGGATAGTACAGTTTACATAGTATGGTGCATAACAGTGACAGTGGATAGTACAGGTTACATAGTATGGCGGATAGTACAGTTTACATAGTATGGTGCATAGCAGTGACAGTGGATAGTACAGTTTACATAGTATGGTGCATAGCAGTGACAGTGGATAGTACAGTTTACATAGTATGGTGCATGGCAGTGACAGTGGATAGTACAGTTTACATAGACTGATGCATAGCAGTGACAGTGGATAGTACAGTTTACATAGACTGATGCATAGCAGTGACAGTGGATAGTACAGTTTACAGAGACTGGTGCATAGCAGTGACAGAGGATAGTACAGTTTACATAGATTGGTGCATAGCAGTGATAGTGGATAGTACAGTTTGCATAGACTAGTGCATAGCAGTGACAGTGGATAGTACAGTTTACATAGTATGGTGGATAGTACAGTTTACATAGTATGGTGCATAGCAGTGACAGTGGATAGTACAGTTTACATAGACTGGTGCATAGCAGTGACAGTGGATAGTACTGTTTACATAGGCTGGTGCATAGCAGTGACAGTGGATAGTACAGTTTACATAGTATGGTGTAGCAGTGACAGGGATAGTACAGTTTACATAGTATGGTGCATAGCAGTGACAGTGGATAGTACAGTTTACGGAAGTAGGTGCATAGCAATGACGGTGGATAGTACAGTTTATATGGTATGGTGCATAGCAGTGACGGTGGAGTAGTACAGTTTACATAGTATGGCTAATGACGGTGGATAGTACAGTTTACAGAGTACGGTGCATAGCAGCGATGGTGGATAGTACAGTTTACATAGTATGGTGCATAGCAGTGACAGTGGATAGTACAGTTTACATAGTATGGTGCATAGCAGCGACAGTGGATAGTACAGTTTACATAGTATGGTGGATAGTACAGTTTACATAGTATGGTGCATAGCAGTGACAGTGGATAGTACAGTTTACATAGTATGGTGCATAGCAGTGACAGTGGATAGTACAGTTTACATAGTATGGTGGATAGTACAGTTTACATAGTATGGTGCATAGCAGTGACAGTGGATAGTACAGTTTACATAGTATGATGCATAGCAGTGACGGTGGATAGTACAGTTTACATAGGCTGGTGCATAGCAGTGACAGTGTATAGTACAGTTTACATAGTATGGTGCATGCGGTGACGGTGGATAGTACAGTTTACATAGTATGGTGCATAGCAGCGACGGTGGATAGTACAGTTTACATGGTATGGTGCATAGCAGTGACAGTGGATAGTACAGTTTACATAGTATGGTGCATAGCAGTGACAGTGGATAGTACAGTTTACATAGTATGGTGCATAGCAGCGACAGTGGATAGTACAGTTTACATAGTATGGTGGATAGAACAGTTTACATAGTATGGTGCATAGCAGTGACAGTGGATAGTACAGTTTACATAGTATGGTGCATAGCAGAGACAGTGGATAGTACAGTTTACATAGTATGGTGGATAGTACAGTTTACATAGTATGGTGCATAGCAGTGACAGTGGATAGTACAGTTTACATAGTATGGTGCATAGCAGCGACAGTGGATAGTACAGTTTACATAGTATGGTGCATAGCAGCGACAGTGGATAGTACAGTTTACATAGTATGGTGCATAGCAGCGACGGTGGATAGTACAGTTTACAGAGTACGGTGCATAGCAGTGACGGTGGATAGTACAGTTTTATATAGTATGGTGCATAGCAGCGATGGTGGATAGTACAATTTACATAGTATGGTGCATAGCAGTGACAGTGGATAGTACAGTTTACATAGTATGATGCATAGCAGTGACGGTGGATAGTACAGTTTAGATATTATGGTGCATAACAGTGACGGTGGATAGTACAGGTTACATAGTATGGTGCATTGCAGTGACAGTGGATAGTACAGTTTACATAGTACGGTGCATAGCAGCGACGGTGGATAGTACAGTTTTATATAGTACGGTGCATAGCAGCGACGGTGGATAGTACAGTTTTATATAGTACGGTGCATAGCAGCGACGGTGGATAGTACAGTTTTATATAGTATGGTGCATAGCAATGACAGTGGATAGTACAGTTTACATAGTATGGTGCATAGCAGCGTCAGTGAATAGTACAGTTTACATAGTATGGTGCATAGCAGTGACAGTGGAGGAGCTGAGAAAAATACAGATTACCATGTAGCAGTTATTATAAGAACAAGACAATGCAGCAACACTGTGCATTAATGCCAGTGTTGGGTAATTTTTTTTTTTTTTTATTTTATTACTTTTGGAAACTTGGTCCAGAAAGCTCTGTGTAGTCACTAGCAAGGATGGAGACGTAATGGGAAGAGTATTGCACCTTACAGTCACAATTACTTCTGTCTTTTTATACAGAAGTACTACGCAACTGTAACTGAGTACATTTATTTAAAATTATACAACGGCAAAAAAAATACCCAGTTCTCATTGGCCAGCTGGCACTATCACCCTGTTGTAAAATCTAGCATAACCAACAGGAACAAGTGCCAGCCAGCCGCATCTCACTAACTGCAAAAAAAAAAAAAAAGTAAAAATCAGTCCAAGCCGCCATGTTGTTTTCCTCGCTAAACATTGCTGTGCCACCAGCACCATTCTGACACCAATTCGGCCTCTACTTCTCCAACCAGAACAACAAAAAACCGGAGTGCTGTGTGCCCACAGATAACACTACAGAGCAGGGATCCTGACTGCTGACGGAAAGAGCGACATGAAGAGGCTGAATTCCCGCCACCTGCACCATTCTGACACCACCGCTGTATCTCCCAAACTTCTGAAACCCTCCCTGAAGACCAGTAGCAGGTACACCACAACTCTGATCCAGTCTTGTCTCTTATTTACCGACTCTACTCACCGTGTGTGTCCTTCACTAACATTTGCCTCTTACTCACGGCAGCCAGTTCCGACTCCATAAGGATGGGTGTTTTCTCGCCATCGTACCGTCTTGTACAGATTCGGCTTACTAAAATGAGATGCTGAGAGAAAGCAGATAACAAACAATTTGAACAAACTGGGAAAAAGAAGAAATTTGCAGATTATAACACTACAACACAGAATGAAACTAAATCAACGTTTTTGTTATCGTAGGATGTTTTAATGATACAGGCTTTGTAATAGGACCATGGCTCCACCAACCTACACTTTTTTTTAAACAAAATACACTGCACTATTTTTTGTAGTGTAAGAACAAATTCAGTACAAAGCTATAAAAAATACAAAACTAATTATTTTTCTATTCATTTTTTTGAACAAAAAATTAAGGGACACATTGTATAATTGCAATAAACCACTCCAGGGTGTTGGTGATGCTGGTTTACCCACGCCTGGCGAGGTTTACTCACTGGGCCTGCGGCCTCGTGACCGAACCATGCCAGGCGTGGGTTAAACCAGCATCACCAACACCCTGTCGTGGTTTATTGCTTAAGTAACTTATACCTAACCTATTACTTTCAAATAAATGTCATGTGTTTCAGTTTTCTTATTTTTGTATTGTTTTTGTGTGAAAAGAAATAAGTAACTGTAACGGTCGGGTGTATTACTTTTTCTAGTACTTCTCCATCCTTGCTAGTGACTGGACAGAGCTTCTTGGATCAAGTTTTTAAAAGAAATAAAAAGTAATAGAATAAGTAACTTGCCCAACACTGATTAATGCAGTACTAGATAATGTGCAGCGACATACAGTTACAATGTGGGTTTCATTGTAGGCGAAAGGTAGAGGAGGAAGTGCCATGTCAGTATTAATTCAGAGATGTTGGAGACTTATTTATAGCAGTTGCAGGTTCCAGAGGGAGAGTGAGGAGAGCAGTTTGACCTTGAAAAGGTCAGCAGAGGAGCCAGTTTTTAGGGAGACAGGAAGGTCGTTCCATCAACTTGCAAATCTGTAATAGAAGCATGATTGGCCTAGGGTGGATTTTTTCGTGGAATTAACAGGGAATGTTGTATTTTTATCTTAGAAATACCACTTCTCTCAGTGCAGTTTAACCCCTGCAAGGTATATGTATTTTTTAAATCAAGGATGGAAATGAGAAAGGAAAATGTAGACTCACTGGGATTTGAACCTCCGACCTCTGGTTTGCCATTCCAGCGCTCTAACCATTAAGCTCTCTTGACATTTTCTCTACAAAGGGAGCTGTACAGTGAGGGGGCACCCCCACATCACAGTCCCATGGGATTACTGCTTTCGTTAAACATGATCTCTGAGTCAGTCTGCAGCAGCAGCACTTGAAGTGCCTGCTTTGGTACTGTACACTACTACATACTGGGCTAATTCTTTTTCGCAAACTGTGTTAATTCTGTCCCACTTGGCAACCGCTTCCCTAATTCTCTGCTGTTACATCAAAAGTACTTACCCATTGTTCTTTAACAAAAAAACTCTTTTTTTTCTGCAATCTGAATGATACTGCCACACCAATGCATGTGCTTTAACACTCTGCTATACTTTTAGGTTCTGCAACTTTTTAAGACTTTACACAGGACCAGGCAACACGTTTTTAAAGAAGATAACGAAGCACTAGAAGGTAAGCTTTATTTGCATCACAAACGCTTTTTACACTCACTCTGAAATAGTTGTGTTTTGTCTTGGCTTACTACCTCATTGGGTCCAGTAGCTGCCATATGGCATCGGAACCATCCATTACAGAACCGGACCCAATGAGCTATCACCCAGGGTATTGAGATTTCAGTTGTTGTTTAAAACAAGAGGGCCTGTTTTTGTGTTGCGTAGAAGGATTTTTATTCATTTCTGCATGGTAATACTGTAAACAGAGGACACTACATTAGAGGTTAGCGTTTGAAGGGTAACAGCTGAGAATTTTAGGGCAGCTGTTCCTTCCCAAGTATCTATACGATCTGTCTTTGAGGGTAGAGCTCTTGCAGCAGGTAATACCATTTGGACTGAAGCCGTCAGGCCCCTACAGAAAACTTGTAGCTAGCAGTCTGAGGCAGGGGACCACCCTTGACGTCGGCTCCGCCCGACGTCAGACGTGGTATAAAGGGGGCGGTCCCCTGGTGCCACCTCAGTTCTTTTCCCTCTGTCGACCCGTGTAGTTCAGCTCCACGGATGCCTTTCTTAGCAATCGACAGCCATCGAAAGTTAGATCAGTCGTTATTCCTTAGAATCTTCCTCCGTCATCGCCTTGTTTATGTCATCGCCCTCACCACGACAGCGAAAGTCAGTGTGTGCCTGCGGGAAGCAGATCCAGGCCAAAGACGGCCACGCGGCCTGCCTCCTCTGCCTAGGCCCTGAACACCAGCCCGACGCCTGCACACATGGCAATCAGAAGACTTGCGGCAGAAGGGCCCACACTCAAGACATTTCTCCTGGAGAAGAAACTAGCGACCATGCAGCGAGGATCAGGGGCCAGCTCATCCTCTCCCGCCAGGGATTCCCTACCCAAGGCCAGGTCTTCAAGGGGGAAACATCACTACAGGATAAGGATTGGGCCAGGTCTGAATCCCGCCCCAGGTCGCCAGCGAAGCAGGCGCAGTCTTCATCTTCCTCCAGTAAGAGATCCGATTCAGTTCCGGCCCTGCTGTCCGAACCCTCCTGTTCGACTAAGTTCACCCCCGCCTCTTCCCAGGGCAAACACCAGGAGTCTGCCTCATTGGAACACCACTCTTCCCTGGCTCATCGACCTCTCAAATCTTCAGGGTCGACCCAGAAAAGCCTGCCCTGGGCCTTGGACAGGCGCAGCTCCTCGGAGAAGCGTAAAAGGGAAGAAGAATCCTCTGGTAGGCAGGAGGTCGCCTGGGCTTGGGCACCTCCTCCTCCAGCTAAGGTGCGCCCTCCTTCAGACAAGCTTAAATCTAGCCGATTGCCAACCCCGTTGTCCTGCTCCCCGACACCAGACACAGGGTGGTCGCCGGACGAGGACCAGCCGTCCGCCCCTCCTCCAAGGAATCGGACCCCTGATGAGGCCACACCAGATGCCCCTCTTGACGAGGGCTATACTGGTCTTCAGCCTCCTGATGCCGGGGTCCCAGACCCGACGCCCGTCGGGCCAGAACCCCAGACACCCGCTCCTAAGGAACAGACGCCCAGTCCCTCAGACCCGACACCGGCCCCTGCGATTGTTCCGGTTGCAGAAATTGGTAACCTGTTCATCACTTGGTGGAATACTGTGAAAGGGGACCTCCTCTACCGACCCCCAGACACTGTCCCTCCACATCCACCTGTGGGTCCCCTCCCCCAAACCTCAGGGAAATCAGGGTGAACACCCAAGTCCACATCCCAAGGGGAAGAGAAGGAAATTACCTTCATCTCCATCTCCTTCCTCTTCTCCTGTTATGTCCTCCTCTGATGAGGATGATGAGGATTCAGATTTTGCGAATGGGGAATCCCCGGAACCTAAGGACTCTCCTAGGTCCCCTCCGGATGATTCCTCCTTTTTGGACATCATGAGGCACATTCAGTCCATATATGAGTGGGACACAGAGGACCTGGACCCAGAGCGCAAACGCTTGGCTATGTTCCTAGGGGAGAAGGAACCCAAACCCTTGGTGATCCCATCATTTGTGGAACCATTCCAGGATGTAACACGCCTGACCTGGAGGACTCCATCCTCCATTCTGGCAGTCCCTAGAAAAGCGGACAGACTCTATAAACCTCCTAAATCTGATCCTTTCCTGGCAGAGCAGCCCAAGGCCAATTCACTGGTCCTCACAGCTGCCCACGGCAGGGGGTCTCAACCCAAACATTTGAGTTCCCACTCTCCCGATCCCGTCTCGAGGAAGTTTGATTCCTGGGGTCACAAAGTCTTCTTCTCGGCTACTGGGGCCATCAGGTCATTGAACTTTATGGCCCATGTGATCACATGTCAACAGTCATTGTGGAGTAAGGCAGTGGACCTCGTGGAAGCTATGCCTGACTCCGATTCCAAGCAAGAGATCCTAGCATGTGCCCATTCGGGTCTGGATGTGGACAAACATGCTCTCCGGTGCTTGTATGACGCCGTAGATATGGCCTCCAGGGCAGCTGCCTCCGGAATCTGTATGAGATGGCAGTCTTGGCTCAGGCTCACGGGCTTCCAGCCAGACTTGCAAGAGTCTATCCTGGATTCCCCTTATCAGGGTCCTGTTTTTGTTAACCCCCAAAGTCGAACCAATGATAAAACTACAGGAGTCAGGGAGAGCAGTGGCTGATGTACACCGAATGTACAAAACCCAGCTTCAAGAACCCCGCCGGCGCCATTTTCGTAGAGGTCAAGGGCAAGCACAGGAGAGCAAGCAGTCCCAAGCTAGGGATTCAAGAGGCGCGGGCACCCTGCCCCCCAAGGTTCTCTGGGCCCCAAGCAGCCCAAAACTTCTACGGCCCAGGCCCCCACTACCCCCTCTGCCGCCCTCCTCCCCTAGCGGAAAGGCCGAGCGAGAAGGTAGGAGGGCGGTTTGCGCTTCACCCGCTCGAATGGTCCTGTATCACTGCAGACCAATGGGTTTTGGATACCATTTGGAAAGGGTAAACGACAGAGTTCACCTCTATCCCGCCGGACAACCCACCCCGCCCATGTCCCATTGTCCACCGGATCACAGCCTTCTCCTAGAAGCCAAGATCCAACAGCTCCAAGAGAAAAGAGCTATTCAAAGGGTCCCACAGGCCCAGAAAGGGAGAGGTTGTTATTCCCGATTCTTCCTCGTCCCGAAGAAAACTGGAGACCTTCGTCCAATTCTGGATCTGAGCCAGCTCAAAGTTTCAGTAAAGTACCAGAGGTTTCGAATGGTCACCCTGGTAAGCCTCTTCCCCCCGCTGCTTCAGCAAGGGGACTGGCTGTGCTCCCTAGATATGCAGGAGGCCTACGTGCATATCAAGGTCCTGAAGTCCCATAGAAAGTTTCTGCGATTCAGCTTCAGAGACAAGCACTATCCATTCCGGGTTCTATCCTTTGGCATTTCCTCAGGCCCCAGGGTCTTCACCAAATGCCTAGCGGTGGTAGCAGCGACTCTCCGTAGGAGAGGCCTCTTCGTCTACCCCTACCTGGACGATTGGCTTCGCTCGGTCAGAGGAGGAGGAGCTCCTAGTCACCCTAAGAGAGACGCAGGCTCTGTTTTCCTCCCTAGGCATTACTGTAAATTGGCTGAAGTCGCACCCCTGGCCGACGTAAAAGGCTGCAATTCATCGGAGCTATCCTGGACACTGGACAGGTAGAGCATTTCTGCCTCTGGATAGGGCAGATCGCCTTTGGAGTTGGCCAGGGGGCTTCAAAGAACCCCCTCCTCCCCTGCCCGGGTGGTCCTGCAGCTGTTAGGACACATGGCGGTGGCCATTGCCACAGTACCCTTAGCCAGACTCCGTATGAGGACTCTTCAGTGGCACCTCAGGGTTCAGTGGGACCAATCATTGGACGATTTGGACATCTGGATCTCTCTGGCGGTTCATCGTTCTCTGGAATGGTGGCTCCGCCAGGACAGTCTAGAGGGAGGAGTCCCTTTCCGGAGACCCGACCTCTTCAGACTTTGACCACAGATGCCTCTCTGTCAGGTTGGGAGGCTCATTTAGGGGATCACAGGACCTGGGGGTCTTGGTCTGTCATAGACAGCTCTCTACATATTAGTGTTCTGGAAATGAGAGCAGTATTGAGTGCGCTAACCGCATTCAGAGACCAGCTCTCACCAGGTCCTCTCCTGGTGCAGACCGACAATACACCAGTAGTCTTCTACATCAACAAACAAGGGGGAACTCACTCGTACCCCCTTTGCAGGGAGGCCATGAGAGTATGGGACTGGGCAGTGGAACACCGATTGGACCTCTTCGTATTTCATCTGGCCGGGGTCCAGAACGTTCTCGCCGACAGTCTGTCACTCTACCTCTCTGAACCACGAGTGGGAACTGCTCCAAGATGTCGCAGACAACCTCTTCAGTCGTTGGGGCCATCCAGCGCTGGACCTCCTTGTGTCCCCGTGCAACGCCAAACGGCACAATTTTTGCTCGCTCGTTCCAGGGCCTGGTGCTTTCTGGCAAGACAAATTGTTTCTCTCTTGGACAGGAAGTTTCTGTATGCCTTCCCTCCTTTCCCCTCATTCAGAGAGTACTGCTCAAATTGCAGTCAGAGGAAGCCAGAATGATTCTGGTGGCTCCTCTATGGCCGCGTCAGATCTGGTATCTGTTGCTCCGGCAACTCTCTCTGGAACCTCCAGTTCAATTGCCACTCTCCACCCACTTGCTCTCACAAGAACAGGGGACACTCGTCCATCCTGCTCTTCAGTCTCTTCACTTGCATGTGTGGCTCCTGCAGTCCTAGAAGAAGAGAAACTAAGAGTGTCAAGCAGGGTGGCTGAAATTTTGGTTTCAGCGAGGAAGCCTTCCACCAGGGCCACGTACACTCTGAAATGGAAATGCTTCTGTCTGTGGGTTTCGGCCCGCGCCCTAAATCCTTTGTGTTGTCCGGCTAGGCACATGCTGGAGTATCACCGTCACCTTCTGGACTTAGGAATGAGTTACTCATCCATCAAGGTGCACATGTGTGCAGTCTCCGCAGATCATGACCCTATAGGAGACAAAAATCTGGCACAGCTTAATGCCTGCAAAACCTTCCTTCAAGGGGTCTTATACATCTGGCCTCCCAAGAGGGACATCGTTCCTCCTTGGGACCTTCTTTTTGTACTGGAGAAACTCACCCTTCCTCCTTTCGAGCCGGCAGCTTTATGCGAGCTGCACTTCCTCTCATGGAAGACACTCCTCTTGGTAGCCATTACCTCTGCTCGAAGGGTTTCTGAGCTCCAGGCTCTGATGTGTAAAGAACCTTACATAGCCTTTCACAGGGACAGGGTGAATCTGCGCACAAACCTTAAGTTTATGCCAAAGGAGGTGTCCATACTGATCCTTAACCAGGACATCAACCTTCCAGTTTATTAT
Organism: Neoceratodus forsteri; assembly: GCA_016271365.2. Lineage (NCBI taxonomy): Eukaryota > Metazoa > Chordata > Ceratodontiformes > Ceratodontidae > Neoceratodus > Neoceratodus forsteri. The sequence continues at coordinate 154,881,714 of CM057454.1, forward strand.
TCAGAGTTTACAAACCAAAGCGAAGCACTGTTGCACACCTTGGATGTTCACTGTATTTTGAGGTATCACCTCCACAGGACTTGCTCCTCAAGACAGTCGGACCAGTTGTTTGTCTCATTCGCTAAGTGAATGCTGGGAGCTCCTGTTTCTAAGCAGACACTAGCCTGTTGGCTAGTACAATGTATCTCGTTCTTTTAGCACCATGACAGACTTCTTCCTGGTGCTATTAGGGGCCATTCCACCAGAGCAGTGGCCTATTCTTTTGCAGCCCTCAAGAATGTCTCTTCAGCCGACATTTGTGCTGCTGCCATGTGGAGTTCAGTCCACATCTCATTAGGCACTACAGCCTGGACATTGCATCCAGAAGGAGAGCAGGTTTCAAACTAGCAGTCCTGCAGAGCCTTCTGTCGTAGACATTTATAAGCAGCTGTTTCAGCTTATGTCCCACTACCCTATCAGACCTGGGCCTATCCTTGGATACTGCTCGGGACTCCATTCCAATGGTATTACCTGTTGCAAGAGCTCCACCCTCGAAGACAGATAGTACAGTTACGTAAGAACTTACCATAACAGTAGATCTTCGAGAGGAGCTCTTGCAGCAGGTGGCTTTCCCACTCTCCATCCCCCAGGATAGTATTTGTTGGGTATCTTATCACCAGACCATGGTGAGGAATTCCTGCTCGGTTCTCCAAGTATGTTTCTAGCCGGGTCTCCAGCGGGAGAACTGAGGTGGCATCCCCTTTATACCACATCTGACGTCAGGCGGAGCCAACGTCGGGGGCGGTCCCCTGCCTCAGACTGCTAGCTACAAGTTTTCCGTGGGGTCCTGACACCTGACTGCTTCAGTCCTAATGGTATTACCTGCTGCAAGAGCTCCTCTCAAAGATCTACTGTTATGGTAAGTTCTTACGTAACTGTACTGTACTGTAGCTAGCAAACACCATCTTCTGAGGGCTACTGACTTGTTAAAGCTGGCTAACCACTGCTGTGGGTAGCATGTACATTCCTTAACTGCCCAGACTCATTACATCATTTTATTTTTATATAGTTTGCAACCACCTCTTGCTAGGAGTTCCTTTGCATTTTGATAGTCTTTATGTGCACGCACAGGCCTGAAGTTCCCTAGAACACATGGGTATCCTATCTTGTGTTTGAAGTAAATAAACCACAGACACAAAAACTAGTACTTGTTTTTTACTGGTGAATTAACTGTTTTGAAGCAGCAGTACTAGTTAACCAGGAAGTGATCATCACTTCCCAGATTTTTGAACTGCCTGGTAGCTTAAAATGTCAGATTTAACTTTTGCTGTTTAATACTGTTTTCTGATAATTGGTTCCATTGATTTTTAATAAATTTATAATGTTATGTGGATCCACAGGAAATATGGCAGCCCCCAACCATTTCCTATTTTTCACTCTTTGTTTACATTGCTTGTCCTATAAACACTGAGCAGGCAAAGGAAGGGGTGGTACATTCAAGTTACATCAGATGCAGTAACCAGTGAGAGAGTGGCAGTACCCCATTTTCAGCAGAATCCAGTGTGGCGCTCCAGGCAAGGGTCTGAGCTAAACTGTCTGGAAAAAAATATATATATATATATATATATATATATATATATATATATATATATATATAAAAAGACTAACCGCAAGGATTCAAGTTTTGTCAGTTGTGGGGCTTGTCTGACATAAATATTGTGAAAAGAATGTATATTAACCAGTACTGCTGCCTTAAGTTCAGTTATACTCATTGCATCAATCCAAGGATCTTGATGTATGATAGTATTGGTTCAGGCCTTCAGTCCTTACTCTGAATTCTGTATGTTTCCACTGCACTCTATCAGAGCTTATTACAATGTTGGTACATAGATACATAGACATGGTTGGCAGATAAGGGCCTATGGCCCACCCAGTCTGCCCATTTGAGCCTGTAAGTTCCCTTTACATTTTTCTAAAAGTCTGTTGCCCCTTACCCCTGACCTCCATAATTCCCTTATGTCTATCCCATGCATTCTTAAATCCTGTGATTGTTTCAGCCCCGAGGCATAAATTAGTGTTGGAGAGTTGGTTAGTGGCCTTTGCTAATCAAAATGAAAAATGATTAGCAATCAGTCGATTTTGATTAGCAGTTTTCTAAAATGGGTATTTTTCCTTTAAAGCATTTAATTATTACTTATTATTGTATATATTGATAAAATAGACATTCTTCTACGTAGTTCTGGAACTGAATTTGCCAATTTGACCAAATTGTCTGTATAGCCTTTCTTGTTACCCCACCTTATGCACCTGGTGCAGGAAGTTTTCCAATCCCTGTCAAATCGTAATTCTGTGCAACGGCAATGCCATTCCATGCCACAGGTGCAAAATCACATTTTGGCCAGGATTTGAAAAATGACAGCTGTGACATACATGAGGTGGGGTAATAAGAAAGCTATGTTGAAAATCTGGGGTCAAAATATTGAAAAATTCCAAAGTTACGAGTGTGCGAAGCGAAATTGCAATGGATGGTAATAACTTTGCCATTTTTTTCATATTTTGACCCCAAAATTTCAACATACCCTTCTTATGACCCCTCCTCAAGAACAATACGACTGTCATTACACAAATCCTGCCCGAAAGGTGAATTTGTCAAGCAACTGCTAAATCACCTTTCGGGCAGGAGTTGCTTAATGACAGTTATATTGTTCATGAGGTGGCGTCCCCAAAAGGATATGTTGAAAATTTGGGGTCAGTATCTCAAAAAATTACCAAGTTATGCACCAAAGTTGAAACCTCCATTGAATACATAGGACCACGTTTACCATAGTTCTCATACACAGTCGCCAGTTCCAGCAGCAAGACGTGTCTTCGATCGGGAGCACGGATCTTGAATATGGAACCTGTTCAGGTGAGTGATGGCTTGTGGGGGTGTCAAGGGGTGTGTGGGGAAGTGAGCGCAGTGGGTGGTCAGGTGGAGATACGGGTGAGATCGGCGATGGACTTCTTTTTGCAGGTTCAAATAAAAAAAACATCCAGGGGACAAAACAGACAGCGATGGGATAGTGTGGGGTGCCACTATACACCAGGGAACGTAAAAAAATAATGGGGACATCGATCGGATGGGGGGGTCCACTAGACACCAGGGATGAAACGGTGTTTATTTATTTACGAGTTTAACCAGGAAGGCATACTGAGCAGTGTTGCTCGATTCCAGATGCGATCTGGGGGTCAAGACCCAAGACAATAGTACAAACAGTAGGTACAGAGTTAACAACATAATGAATGGCCGTCCACCATACAGACAATCGACAATTAGATACAGACAGTCAATAGATCGATACAGGAACATCTTGGATGGTTACATCTGTGCACAGAAAAACAATTTGTACATAATTTGGTATTAGCTATAGCAAGAGCAGCTGGAGGAGCTGTCATTACAGGAATGGTGATCAGTGGAGGGAGAGGGCACTAGATGTCACAGGGAAATAAAGGGCTGGCAGCTGGAGGGTAGGGGGACCACTAGACACCAGGGAAAGTTTATATAAAAAAAAAAAAGGGGGGGGGGATTGCCAGCTTCTATGATTAGCAACCATTGCTAATCAAGCTGGAAATTGACTCCCGTTTCCCGATTCTTGGGTCACAAATTGCAATGAGAACCCGCTTATTTTATGGCTTGCATCCCCCACCACTCCCTCTGGCAGGATGTGCCACTTGTCCACCACCCTTTCTATGAATAAATTTTTCCTCTGAATTGCCCTCTCTCCAACTTCATCCCATGCCTTCTAGTCCTGGAACATCTTTTTCGCTGGAAAATAGTGTATTCCTGCACCCTGTTCCTCCCTGTAAGGTACTTGTATGTCTCTATCATATCCCCTCTCTTCTCCAGGGAACATATATTCATGTCCTTCATTGTGTCCTTATAGGACCTGTGATGCAATCCCTGTACCATCTTTGTTGCCCTCCTCTGAACCTTCTCTACCCTGTCTGTCCTTACGTAGGTAAGGTCTCCAGAACTGTACACTGTACTCCAGGTGGTGCCTCACTAGTGTCTTCTATAGTGGAATTATGACCTTCCTTTTCCTGCTTGTGATGCCCCTGCCTATGCATCCCAGCATCCTATTTGCTTTACCTGCTGCCTTGTCGCACTGTTTCCCTACCTTGAGGTCACCAGAGATGATAACCCCAAGGTCCTTTTCCTGCTTGGTGCATGCTATATCTTCATCCCCCAACTGATAACATTGTTCTATGGTTTTTGTGCCCCATATGCATTATCCTGCACTTCTTTGTGTTGAATTTCAAATGCCAAACCCTTGACCAGGCTTCTGCAGGTCCCTCCTCATTCTGTCTACACCCTCTGGCATGTCCACTCTGTTACAGAGCTTTGTGTCATCAACAAACAGGTAAATTCTGCCTTCTAGGTCCTGCCCAATGTTGCTGACGAAGATGTTGAATAGGACTGGTCCCAGCAGTGATCCCTATGGTACTCCGCTGGTCACTCTTCCCTCTGTGGAGTGACAGCCATTTACCACTACCCTCTCTATCCTGCCGCCCAGCCAATTACCCACCCATCACACTACTTTCCTGCCCACTCCCATATTCCCCAGTTTGTTTAATAGCCTTCTATGTGGCACAGTGTCAAAGGCCTTGGTGAAGTCCAGATAGGCCACATCTACTGCCCTCTCCTGATCCACCTTCCTTGTCACCCAGTCAAAGAAATCAATGAGGCTGGTCTGGCATGACCTCACCTTGGTGAAACCATGCTGCCTTGGGCCCTGTTATCTGTTGGCAACCAGATGTTCCAGCAGTCTCTCCTTCAGTAGTGCTTCCATGATCTTCCCCACTACCAAGGTCAGGCTGACTGGTCTGGAGTTCCTTGCTTCCTCTTTGTTCCCACTTTTGTATAAGGGGACTACATCTGCTGTCCTCCAGTCTTTGGGTACCTCCCCTGTTTCCAGTGATCAGCTAAACAGGATTGCCAGAGATTCAGTCACCACCTCTCTTAGTTCCTTTAGGATCCTGGGGTGCACCCCACCTAACATAGAAACATAGAAGTTGACGGCAAATAAGGACCACAAGGATAATCCAGTCTGCCCATTTCTTTTTCTACCTTATGAATGTGCCATCGGCCTTTGCTCTGTCAATGGCCTATCTATTCATACTCATCTATATTGCTCCCTTATGCCTATCCCATGCCTGTTTGAAGCCCTGCACTGTATTCATATCCACCACTTCCTGAGGTAGGTTGTTCCATGCATCCACCACCCTTTCTGTGAAAAAGAACTTCTTCACGTTACCCCTTAATCGGCCTCCCTCTAATCTCATGCTGTGTCGTCTTGTCCTGCTATTTTTCTTATATTGAAACAGGTTAGACTTTTTCACCTTGTTAATGCCCTTAAGCAGTCTATACTATGCAAAATCACACATGCTCCCACAATGCAAAGCATCATGGGCTGCATATGCAAATCACCACAGAATGTTATGCTGGTCCAACTTTAGGCAGAATTGCATGGTGCCGAAAGGCCTCTCACACAGTTTGCAAAGGGAGCTAACAAAAGACATAGACACGTGTTTCGTCCTACCAGGACTCATCAGTATGCCTCGTCTGTTTGACACCCCAGTGGAATGGACCAGCTACCCCTAAGGCAGTGTGCCTGGGATATATTGTGGTGAACCCATTAAAATAAAAAACTATTTAAAAGACAAAGAACCTCTGTGCATAAACACTGAGGCAAGGGTTACCCCAAAGGGCATTTGGCTGGGAAGCCAAGTTTCAAGAAAATACAAAATCACACATGCTCCCACAATGCAAAGCATCATGGGCTGCATCTTTCTGTGCCCACATTGTAACCTCCCATAGCAAAACCATCGTATATACTGTACAGCGGTCTTTATTGCACATTGCCCACATTGTAACCTCTCATAGCCAAATCGTAGTACATGCTATGCTACATACTCTCTGTATTGCACATTGCCCACATTGTAACCTCCTATAGCAAAATCATAGTACGTGATATAATACATACTCTCTGTATTGCACATTGCCCACAGTGTAACCTCCCATAGAAAAATCATAGTACGTGATATAATACATACTCTCTGTATTGCAGATTGCCCACAGTGTAACCTCCCATAGAAAAATCATAGTACGTGATATAATACATACTCTCTGTATTGCAGATTGCCCACAGTGTAACCTCCCATAGAAAAACCATAGTACAGGCTACATACTCTTTATTGCACATTGCCCACATTGAAACCTCCCTTTGTCAAATCATTCTACATAGTAAATGGTTCAGTGTTGTGTTTGGAAATCCATATACCTCCAGATGCTGTTGCACCACAGTACTAATGTCAGGATGCTGTTGAGACTGAATATGTAGAAATACTAAAGGGGACATCACAGACCAGGGTTTTCTGTCTTTCATTTCTCTATGTTTGTGGTGCAGAGCAACTTGCATATGGTGACTAGATGCCCCAGAAATACCATGCGATATCCGTTGTAGTTTTATACATACAGTCTATATTGCTGTTGTACCCCAGTGTCAGTGTGACTTTTGTGGCACAACAGCCTACAATCCTGTGTCTGTTAAGGCTCCTCATGCTTACCTGCACTGCAGGTCCATCATAATAATCTCTTAAAAGACAAGCTACTGTAAATGTTGCCAGTTAATGTAGCTGTTACCTAAATTGCATGTTTGTAATCTTGCCCTGTTTTCTGTTTGATCACATTTCACGACAGAGGTAGAAAGAAGGTGCATGATTCAAAATAAGCACATTGCCCACATGAGGTTCAGACTGCATTAAGTGTCTAATCATGACTAAATGAGCAGCACCATTTTCGAGGATGGCTGTTCTTCTTACTCCGGGGCTTTGAGGTTTGAGTGCCGGGAGGAGTACAGAATGATCACAGATAACCAGTACCGTTCACATGCCATTTCACAATCCATTGTTTATGGTGTACATTCATAAGGAGGCTAGATTTCAGTGTTACTATGGTACTTGTGGACTAGGTGTGAAAATTAGTGTTTTTCTGTCTTCCAGTAAGGCAGTATGATATATTACCATGGCTGGCTTAAATTGAGCAACAAGTGCATGACAGAAGTGTGTCCTGCTCGGATAGCATCATACCTCGGGTGGTCGGGCACAAGGTTGCAGGCAGAGTGCGTCCAACACTCGAGTAGTAACATTATCTCCACTATATGTATATATATAATATATATACACACACACACACATACATATACACACACACACACACACACACACACACACCCTGGAGTGCATTATTGCTATCAGACATTGGTTAATTTTTATGCAGAATAAAACACTCATTTTTAAATAGTTTTTTTAGTCAATATTTTAGTAATCGGTCAAGACCTTCCTACAGTGAAGGTGCTGAAGGTGAAAACTACAGTCAGTGCAAACTTCATGCAGTGCTGTTCTGCTTGGATAACATCGCTGCTAAAGGTGGCCACTCATCAATCAGAATGCAGTTGTTTTTTTCTTGCTATTGCTTAATTAAGCAGTAATACACCACAAGGTGTGGTCTATCATCGGATAATGTCACGACTCTAATGCGTTGTGAGGTAAGAGGCCACAGACTGATGGCTTATGCACCCAAGAAGTGCCACAAAGCAAGTTAAACTCGTGCAGAATGTGTCTGTTCATTAAATTTGCCATCAGTTCCTTATAGCTGAGTAGGCATAACATTTCTGCTAACAACAAGAAGCCTTGCACATCAAGGCTCAAAAAAGTACAAAACTAGCCATCCCGGTGGCGTGGAGAAGTGAGGCATCTGTGCTTTGCCTCCTGCCATGCCGGCGACCCGTGTTCGCCGTGCAAGTGGGTTGCTGGGGGCTGACCAGAGAGGGAAAGGATCAAGCATCCAGAGGATGGCTCTTCTCTCCCAGGGAGGGTGGATTGGCAGTCCTGCTGAATGACTACCCCCAGGTGGAGGCCTGAGGGTAGTGCGGGTCAGGGATGCCAACAGACAGGAGGGTACTGCAGGACCCTGCAGTGTGTGCATATTAATGTTCGTGTCACAGCAATAGAGAGGGATGGGGGAGAAAATTGGAAAGTAGGGAGAGTGCTGGGAGGCTCCATGAAGCACAGACCACACTCTCGACCCACAGACCAGGCTGGCCAAACTGGACTTGTGTGCACGGGGGATGGCCCTCCTCCATGGGGAAAATCTGTGGGGATTTGCCGGTCATGGGGGCAACGGTTGAAAGGGAGCCCGCGGATATCGGGGATGCATAAGTGCCACCTCAGGGAACCAAAGCTGCCTGCCAACATGAAGCCCCTTGGTGGAAAAAAAAAGTGCAAAACTTTATTTGGTGCAAAATACAAATGGCACAGAAAGATACCCAGCTCTTTTAAGCAGAAGAATTAAACTGCCCTTTGGTGCTTGAACCTATTTTATGTAATCGTGGTGTAACATCTCTGTACTAGCTGCAAGACAGAAGATAAATGAAGAGTTCAGAAAACACAGAAGTGAAACCTCTTCGGAGAAAATAACAGAGGTAAGTCTGGCTAATTATTCCCAACAGTTGTGTTTATAGTCGTAGACTTCTCTGTGAATTACACTTAAGTGATACTGTGCTAGTTGGCTCACTATATGAGACAATAATGTAATCCTTGGGTGAGTAAAATATAAGGCAGAGTACTTTATCCTCACAGGTCAGTCATGTTATGGTTTGCTGTGCACTAAACTGTTTGCAGATCTGGCTTGTGATTGGAGAAGAGAGTCTATGTGTAGTATAATGTTCATTATAAAATGGCAAGAAGAAATCTGTAAATTTAATTGGCTGAGGGACATTACCGAACCCTGCATTAAATCTCTATAAATGCAGTCAGGTGCTCAATCTCATTTTCCTCTCCCAAAAAACCTACATAGAGGTATTTTATAAGTGTAATAAGCCCCTCCAGGGTATGCATCATAGGATTTTAATGCACTTCCCAGAGATGCAAGGACAATTGGCCTTCGACCTCATGTCTTACTACACCCCCTGAGGTGCGCATCAAAATCCTACAATGCACTCCCTGCCATGGTTGTTAGTTACGTATTTGGCAGGGAGGTAGGCTCTAAAAATGTGACTGTTTCAGATACAAATTATACAGAAAAGAACCTGCCGTTGTTTTAAACACTTTTTTTTTTTTTTGTTCTAGTGTATTTTGAGGATAGCTAAACTGAAATGCCGTATGTCCTTTTATAATGGTGTACAGCTTCTATCCAGTTTTACAGCTGTAAGTACTGGACTACCAGGAGATCAACTGACTTGCTCAGGGTCGCACAGTTGGCCATGACCAATGGTAGGATTAGAACCTGGGTCAGGTGGCTCTGGTAGGATTAGAACCTGGGCCTCCAGGTTCTCAGGCATGTGCTCTAGCCATGAGAACATATTTCTTTTCAATATTATATATATAAAATATTGAATTTGTAAGAGTGCTCTTTACTGAAATGTTTTGTGTGCACCTCAAATAGTACCAGTTCCCAAAGTCAGCTGTGGTGATGATACATGAGGATTGTTTCGAAGGATTATTAATATAATACAGTAATGAATGAGCAGCAAAAATGTTCAAGCCGTTTATGGGTTAAGGCCCTTTGTCAAGTTTGTAGAGCTCATTTCAGGAAGAAAAGGCTTCATTGTCAGTCTTGGTGCCAAATTGATGGGCCATTTTAAACAAGGTCATTTTTAATGTCTGCTGCTGAATTTGTTCACTGCAGTAGCTTGCTTGCAGATTTTAGTGCTTCAGGAACTCCTGCTGCTGCTGGAAGCTGGCCAAAGAACGTGACTGACAGCCACAGCATAAGCAAAGGATGCACCATATACACGGGGTCATTCCTCTTTAAATCATGTTGATGCAAGGTTCCAGGAAGGAACCTTGCTATTGTGTTCATGGATGAGTTGAGATTGTAATGTGCATATAAAGCAGTAACATTTTATTTCCGAGCAACTTGATGATTATTAAGCTCATTGTTCATGCATACATAGCATCACTTCAAGACTGAAATGTATTTGCCCCATCAAGATGCCACTCAGTGTAGTAGAGTGATTATTTTGAATAATTTTTGTTTATCTCTAGCGCCTGGTGGAACTGTTTACTGAGGAACTACTCAATAAGAATTGGGGGTCAGTAACAAGGGATATTGAATGGAAACTGGCAGGAGGGAGGTTCAGGACGGTTTTAGGGAATTTTTATTTCACGGAGAAGGTGGCTGAGCCATCGAACAGCTTACCAGTGGAGGTGGTAAGAGCAAAGACAATGGGTTCAAGCACAACCAGGACAGAGTAAGGAGTCTGATAATTGCACTGAGAGGAACTAATATGTTAGACATAGGGAGAGGCATGGAGTGAGAGCACTGGGCCTAGACCGTAGATCAAGAGGTAAGGTAAGGAAACAAGATAGGTCAGACTGGATGGGCAAGTGGTCTTTTTCTACTGACAATTTCTGTGTTTCTATAGAGAGAATAGTTTGACCTAGTGGTTAGAGCACAAAGGTTTGAACCTGGAGACCTGGATTTGAATCTCCTCCCGTATACTTGCTGTTTGCCCGTGAGGCAAGTCACTTTACTTCCACGTCCTTAATCTCTCTGTAAACTCGTTACTTTAACAAAGAGAGTTTACTAGTGATGTAATACAGTCTGCAGTAATCTCAGTCCTGAGTTGTTGCCCTAGAGATGGAATTTGAAATATTCCAATTCAAACTCTGTACCATGGTCACACTCCCCCTACCCCTTTTTTTTTTTTTTTTTTTCGGTAACAGCTTTACTGAAAAAAATTTGAACATATACCAGTAAGTAGAAAATTATAAGTGAACTGTAGACAATTCTTCTACATAATCGTAGCTAAATAAGATGCAATCTACAGGACAATTGTGACATATACAAAAAAAGCTAGATTACAGTGACAAATTAAATGAACTATATACACAAGGGATGTAGAAAACAGAACAACCAAACAAGCAAGGCAAGTGGGACATGAAATCATAAGGGGTCCATGCATGGTAGTACACAAACCTTTTATTTAGAAGTGATAGCAAGTCAGATATGCACACCTGAAGCAAAGAATATTTTATGGGACAGACAAAGAATCGATTTGTAGTTTACAAAGCACCCAGCATCTCCAGGTCTACTTAAAAGCCAGCATTGCATTTAAGAAATAGTTGGTTTGTCTTTCCAATTGATAAACGGTATCGACTAAAGCTGTCCAGTAAGACATGGTAGGGAGTGTAGGTTGAAGTCGTAATTCATTTATTATTTTTTTTTTAGCATATACAAGGAGGATCAATAGAAATTTACATTGCTGGCCTTGGACCAAACAGAAATCAGGTGGAATATGTAAAAGAACCAAGACGGGAATGGGGTTGAGAAAACTTAAACATGGATTCTAAAGCGTGGGAAATAGCCTCCAGTAAGTGTGAAGAAACTGGCACAACCAGAAAATGTGGGCATGATTCACTCTCTGTTTGCCACAAATTCACCAGGAAACACCTGCCAAGTCCACTAAGTAGTGCATCATAAGCAAAACAAATTCTTTCAAATAAGATGCCATCGAAATTTTATCGGTCAGGGAGAAAATATTTCTCCCAAAGGGGAGAGGTCACAAGTAACCTGAAGCTCGGTAGTCCACTGAGTCAAGACTATAAGTGTAGATTCTAGGGACATGGATATGATATTCTGTCCACACTGTCTGGCAGTTGCCTTTCCCTTTAAGATTCACCGGAAGGTCTCAAAGCTGGCTCCTCCCACCCACCCAGGTGGTATATCCCTTGGCTCCTCCCCCTGACACCAGATCTTCCTTTTGGCTGGAAGAAGCAGGTTCCCCCCTTACCACTCCCGAGCTGAGTAGGCCCTGTCATTCAAATCTTTGGATTTACTTCCAGATGTCAAACTTAAACTCATCAGAGTTTCTTCTACACAGTCTTCAATTGTGACTGCGATGGAGGACAAGCCTTCACCCAGGTTCCGCCGGTGCTCCTGCGGGCAGAAGATGTCGCGCACTGACCCGCACGCCATGTGTGTTTATTGCCTGGGGCAGTGATCACATTCCAGGGCCTGCGACGCACGCTTTTTTTTACCCAACATGCTCGAGACAGTCTCACCCGTTTGCAGCTGGGCTGCCCAGAAAAATGGAACCTGCCAGTCAAATCAAAAGAAGCCTGTTGGGTGGTCTCCGCGACCGCGATGTCTGCCGAGCAGTTAGAACAGATGAAGGTTTTCGAGGAGGAGGAGGCAGCTCAGGCTGCCGAGCAGTCCTCTTTGGCATCTGCTTTTGTTCCTCTTAAACTGGGCTCTACCTTTTCAGGCTCCTTCAAGGAGTTGTGCCAGTCTCTCCCGATCAAGGGAGAAGGCCCTTCGGGCTTACACAGCTCACGCTTCAAGAATGAGTTGAGAGACATAGAGAAGACTCACCATCGACGCTCTTGGGACAGAGAGCGGTCGTGGTCCCAGGAAACTTCAGTTTTGACCAGCCTTAGCCGCTGGCTTCATGGTGTCCCTGTCAGGCCAGCCTGCAGAGACATGAGTAGAAATATGGCCAAGATTTTTCTCAATCTAGTCGACCTGCTTTCTCTCAATGAGGCTGACAATTCTCTCTTTAGGACACTGGTCCTACTGACCGATGAGCCGATCCTGCCTGTGGGGCTGGATCCCAAGGCTCCAGTAGAACAGGAGGAGTTGTGGCGCTTCCTCTGAGCAACCCTGTTGGTTCCCCTGACAGTCACGGTCCTGATTATCTTGTTCTAGTGGGTTGCGCAAGTCCCACAGGCATCATTCTCTGCGTCGTAAGAAGTGGCGCCGCTACTATTCTTCCCCAGCTGAGGGGAGGCTTTGATGCAAGTTGCGTCGGCAGTACGAGGACCTCATGTGACAACAGTTGGTTCTGGCTGGTCAGAAGCCAGCACTGGCTCACACCCCGGGCTATTACCTGCTGTCACCATCCTGGCCGTTGCCTATGCCTTCAGAGTTTCTGGAGCCAGTCGACACCACCCATCTGCCCGGGGAGCCGTTGAAGACCGTTCCAGCGTGTCATAAACTGGCCTCTCCACTGATCATGGTGGAGCCGCCACCTTAACAGCCACTGTCCAGGGCTTCGTCCAAGTAGTCTCTGTCAGCTAAGGGGCTTTCCCATCTGCTGTCGTTCACTCTCATGCCTGACCTTCCGTGGCAGGTAAAAGGTGACATGGGTGGTCGGCCGCTGTATGGGGACTCTTCAGAGTCTGACGACAACTACTTGCTCCACTCCCGTTCGGTTGACGCTGAGTCGGTTGGGGATTACTCCACGGAGGAGGGCCTTTCATCCTTCTTGGGCATCCTCTGTCTCATTTTCGAATCGACAGGGATGCATTTGGAGCCTGTTCAGAATCAGGTTCGTTATCCTGGATAAGGAGGATTCACCGATGGAGGCCTTCTTGGTGGCCGAAGCTATTGTGGGTCTGGCCCTGGAGCTTTGGCAGCATCCTGCTTCCTGCCACATGCCATCTTCCTGTATGGTCCGCAAATATGCAGTGCCCATCGGTTCCCTTTTGGGGTTCACGAAACACCCCTCGGCCGAGGGGATCATGAATGATTCCATGTTCCGGTGTTCGGGTCATAAGGACATGGATAAACCTCCAGACAAGGAGTCCAAGAAGTTGGACTACTCTGTAAAAAAATGTTTACGCTGCCTCCTTGCTTGGTCTCCACCAGGCGAGCTTGGCTGCCATCATGGCACATTTCTCCCATGCCCTCTTGGGGTCCCTGAATGCGGTGCTTCCTCATCTCCCTGCAGACCTCCACACCATGGTCAAACAGGTCTGGAATCGATCCTGCTGTAGCCAAACAGCAGCTCCAGATGGTCCTGGACATCTGGGACTCCTGTGCCCGCTGAATGGTGGCTGCCATCGCCATGCATGGCAGGGCCTGGCTGAGGATCTTGACCTTTATGCAAGATACCCAGCATAAGCTGACAGACGTTCTCTTTCTGGATACTGACTTGTTTGGGCCTGGAGTTGACGGTCACCTTCAGATCATAGAGAAGTCCAGTGCCACCCTGGACCCTGTCCAGAAGGACTCTTAGGGCCCCAAGCAGCAGAAGTGCAAGCCCTTTCAGCTTTCCATCCCTGTGGCCAAACCAGCCCATTACCAGTCTGGGAAGCAGGCTCGGTCCTGGTTCCCCCAGCCCAAGTCAGTGGCTTCGGTGCCCCTAAAGCCCATAGGCAAAGGACCTGGTGGCTCCTTGGCCAGGTCCTCCTCCTCCACCAAGCCTGCACAGTGACAGGATGGGTGCTCCAATGGGGGTCTGTCTCCGCCACTTCCTTTTCACTTGGTCCGCTGTTACCACAGACAGGTGTGTTCTGGAGGTGGTCGGTCAGGGTTTGTCTCTGGAATTCAAGCAGTACCCATCAAGCCGAGCCCCACGGGAGGGCTTGGTATCTGCAGACTCTCTGACTCTCCGAGCCGACATAGCCCAACTCCTCCAAAAGGAGGTGGTGGTCAGAGTAGCGGATCCTCCTGTGCACCCAGGGTTTGTTTCCATGTACTTCCTGGTGCCAAAACAGATGGGGGGGGCTGGCACCCCATTCTAGATCTGCACAACCTTCCCAGTCCCAGATATTCTCGCTGCACTGGATTTTGCTTCCAGAACCCTTCCCTTGTATCTGTCCCACCCCCTCTTGAACCCCTCCACCTGCCCCATGGGCAGTGCATTCCATGGCTCCACCACCCTCTCAGTGAAGTAGCACCTCCTCCTCCCCCCCCCTTCAGCTTCCACCCATGCCCTCTAGTTGCCCCCTTCCTTTGGAGCACCCTGACTGCTCCTCCCCCTTCATGTACCTGAAGACCTCTATCATGTCTCCCCCCCCGGCACCTTCTCTCTTTCAGTGTGTACATATTTAGCTCTTCAAGCCTCCTTCCATAGGTCTTGTTCCCCAAGCCCCAAATCATTTTGTTTGCCCTCCTCTGGACCCTCTCCAGGAGTTCAGTGTCCCTCTTTAAGTGTGGCCTCCAAAACTGCACGCAGTACTCGAGGGGCTGCCTCACCAAGTAGTTATACAGTGGGAGTATCACTTCCCTCCTTCTGGAGGTGATCCCCCTTGCGATGCATCCCAGTGGGCAGCTGCCCTCCTACAAGTCTCAGAGTTGTTCATCTTGACATCCACCACCACCACCACCACCCCCCAGGTCCCTGTCAGCCATTGAGACTTGTAGTATCCACCCCCTTCCCCAGAGTGTACACTAGGCCTGGGTTTCTGGCTCCCAGGTGCAGTACCTTGCATTTCCCTGCATTGAACCTCAACTTCCACTTTCTAGACCACCTTTCCAGAACCTCCAGGTCTCCCTGTAGGGCCATCCTCCCCTCCTACCACTGCCCCTAGTTTTAAGTCATCTGCAAAGAGACTCATCTCACTCCTGATACCCTTCCTTATGTCAGAGACGTAGGCGTTGAACAGGAGGGGCCCAAGGACTGATC
This sequence comes from Neoceratodus forsteri, assembly GCA_016271365.2. Lineage (NCBI taxonomy): Eukaryota > Metazoa > Chordata > Ceratodontiformes > Ceratodontidae > Neoceratodus > Neoceratodus forsteri. Next base: position 154,897,145 of record CM057454.1, read on the forward strand.
CCTGAGGGACCCCACTAATGACCCTCCTTGGGGATGAGACTATCCCGCCAACCACGACCCTCTGGGTCCGGTCCTGTAGCCAATTGCCTATCCATCTGATCATCTAGTTCCCCACCCCCATTTCTCCCAGCTTATCCAACAGGCCTCCGTGAGGAACAGAGTTAAGCGCCTTGCTGAAGTCCAGAAAGAGGACGTCCACTGGTCTACCCAGGTCCAAGGCACTCGTCACCTTTTCATAGAATACCATAATGTTTGTCTGACACGATTTCCCTGGGATGAATCCATGCTGTCTATCATCCAGGTGCCCCAACTTTTCCAGGTCCCTCCAGTCTCTCTTTGACAATGTGCTCCATCACCTTGCCCACCACTGATGTCATTCTGATGGGCCTGTAGTTCCCTGCCACCTCCCTTGACCCTCCCCCCTGTTGTGGATAGGCACTGTATGTGCCACCTTCCAGTCCTGGGGCACCCATCCTGTCCTCCGAGAGATGCTGAAGAGCTTCGCCAGGACATCCACCAGTTCCTTCCGCACTCTGGGATGTAATTTATCCAGCCCCGGTGCTTTTTCCATCTTAAGGGACCTGAGGGCTTCCCTCACTTTCTCTGCCATGATTTCCACCTCTGCTACCTCGCCCCCCAGCTGCCAGTGATGCCCCCCTTCCCAGACCAGACGATCGGTGAGGCCCCCCCAGTTTCACTATCTCCTCCCATGTATGATGCAGCCCCATTTTTCAGGAAAACTGAGGTGAAGTACTCATTTAGTACCTCAGCCTGCTCCCCCAGGTCTTGTGCCCATCCCACCCTGTTTTAATCCTGCTAATCTGCCCCTTCACCCCTTGTTTTTCCCTACTGTATCTAAAGAACCCCTTGTTCCCTCTCCTAATTTTCCTGGCCAGATTCTGCTCCTTCCTTGCCTTAGCCGCCCATACCATCCTAGTGGCCCTTCTGGCCATCAGCTCATACTCCCCTCGATCCCTTTCACTCATTGAGCACTTGAATTGCCTATAGGCCACCTTCTTTCCCCTCACCACCTCCTGAACCTCCCTGGTCCATCAGCAGGGTTTTCGTGCCCTACTGCATTTTTGTCTTACTCTTGCACAGGTGCTGGTAGCATCCTGCACCCCTCTCCTGATGATTTCCCACCTATTGTCAGCGTCCATGTCTGGCTCAATCCCATTCAAGTGCTCCTTAAGGATCCTTCCCATTTCCTTGAAATCTGCCCCCCTGAAGTCAGTTGCCTCCGTCTTTAGCATGGCCTTCTACAACTCCTAGGTTCAGGCAGAACTAGACTTCATAGCATGAGTCGCTCCCTGCCATGGGTCCACTTCACCTCCAGGCCCAGAATCTGGTCACTGTCTGCCAGGACCACATCCAGTGTCCGCCTCCTGGTCGGTTCCCCACCTGCTCAGTTAGGAACGCGTCCTGAAAGACATCCAACAACCTCTATTCCCTGGCCACCAAGGATATCATAGTCTCCCATTCTGTTCCTGGCGTGTTTAAGTCCCCCAACACCACCACCCTTCCCCTGCCCAGTCTGCAGTGTCTCCCAACATCTGCCACCAGACTCTCCTCCAGCTCCTCTGCCAGTGCAGGGGATCTATACACCACTCCTATTTTTACTCTCTTGCCCCCCCCCCTTGTTATCAAGGTGACCCAAATCCCCCTTCACAGTTCCCTCTGCCTCCTGCACTCCTCTTATGGCAATGCAGTTTTTGACTATTATTGCTACCTCCTCCCCTTCCCTCCCCGTCCTTCCTGAACATGGTGTAACCCTCCAGGTTCAGGTCCCAGTTGTGCCCTGCGGTGGCCCAGGTCTCAGTGACCGCTGCCGCATTGCCTGGAGCTCAGGCATTTTATTGCCCAAGCTCCTGGCATTTAGCAGAACTACCTTCCACCCTTTCCCTATATTTCTATTTCCCCTGCTCATGTTTCCATGGGGATTCTGTCTTCTCCTGGTCTTCACCTTACCAGTCTGCCTTTTCCCACATTCTTACAGCTCCCCAGGGGGGTGGAGACAGAGTCCCTCCTTTATCGGACCCCTCCCAACAGCCTTTTCTCCCATCCCTCCTCCTTCATAAGTTTAAACCCCACCTTTCAGCAACGAACCCCTCTATTTTCAACTTAAAGATTTCCTTCTCCTCCAAATTAAGATGGAGCCTATCTCTAGCATACAGCCTCTTATCCTCCCAGGTCTCCCCCCAATCCTCCAACCCATACTCTCTGGCCCCACACCACTCCCTGAGCCACTGGTTTATCTCCCTAATCTTCCTTTTGTGTTCCCCACTAGCCCTTGGCACCAGCAGGCTTTCCGAGAAGGAAATCACACATTCTGTGTCATGACAGACCCTGGCCAGCTCCCTGAACCTTGCCTGTGTTACTAGCTCGCTATTTCCCTCAATGTCATTGGCACCCAGGTGGACCAGTATGTCCGGGGAACCTCCACAATCCTTTGTCTGCTGATATACCTCATGCTTGGCCCTGTGCACCGTTAGTCCAAGGAAGCATTTTGTTCTAACCGGGCAGGCTTCCCCCTTCCTATCACATTTGTTACCCCTGATCATGGAAAAACCCAACAGGAGCACTCTGACCACTCCTTTTCCTCCATTTCCTCCACTTCCATGTCCCTCATCCTTTCTACAGGCCTCTCCCCCCAGCTGGCTGCTTGCAACTCCCCCCTATCTGGGTGCCACCTGCCGCCCCCTCCTTATTTGCACTGCCCCACAACCTACCCTCCGATCCTATGCCTCTCCCTCCTCCCAGTATCCTTCTGTACCCCCGGCCATCCCCCCCCACAATGCTTGTGACTGGTCCCCCCCATCTGCAAAACTAGCCTGGCTCATCCTCCCTTCATTCCTGTCTCCGCTCAGCCTCCTTGCTTGTCATGCTCTCTTGGCCTAAACCCTCAGCTCCCTTTACTGTATTCTCCTTGTACTTCTGGTCCTTCTCCTTGCCCTTTCCTATCAACTGGTCCTTCTCCTTGCGCTTCCTCTCTCTAACCTTCCTCCAACTGCTCTGATCCCCTGCTCCCCGGTTTTCCCACATTCCAAGTTTTCCCCCTGTTCCTCCTGCTATCAGGCCCCTGCATCCTTCCCCCCACTCCCTTTCTATCTGTAACCACCCCTGTCATGGCAGCATCACCCCCCTCATCTTCAAGCAGAAGAAGAGAATTAAAGTGGTTACTGAGCTTAAGGTCCAATCCACCTCCCTGTCTTGCTTCCTTCTGTCCAGCCCCAGCCATCTGCCTGCTTCGCTGAGAATGTCCTCCCTTTGGGCCCCCTCTGTCAGGGCCCCTATGCAACCTCAGAGTACTCTCCTGCACTCCTTTCCCTATGCCCCCCGCCCCTAGTGGTTGATGCAGCCCATGGGAGAGCCCCAGCCCTATTCCCCCAACCATACCTCCCCTCCCAGCTGCCTCCCTAACCCCTCAACTTCCTCCTAAGCTGTGCCAGCTGGTAGCACACTGGGCAGCCACCCAATTCCAAGCCCAGTCCAGTATCATGGCCACCCCACGCCCGGTCACAAACCCACTCAGCAGGTCAGCCCTCTACTCCCAAAGTGCCAACCTCCAAGCGTAGTCTTGTGAACAGTTTACAGAAACAGGGTAACCCTCCTGTCTGTTTTGTGGGTTCAATCAACCTTTGGTCTCAAGTCTTGGAGGGATTAAAACTGTGAACCTCTTGCTAGCGTACTCAATGCACCGGCTCAGATAATTCTGTCTTGGGGGCAGATATCTTTGCCTACAGGCACCTAACCAGGTGTACAGAAATGAACCCTTAAAAAGTGTAATAAAAGACCTCCGATTTAAAACGCTTACCTTTTTCCAGTTTGGTATCACCATTCAAGCTTATGTACAATGTCTGCTTTTACCATATATACTCCACTTGTAAAAGGAAAGAAATCAAAGACAGACCAAGTAGGCTCTAAAAAGAGTTTTACTAAAGTAGAAACAAAATATGTAAAACATAAAATACAGAGCCAATATCACAAGAACCATACAAATCTTTTAAAAGAACAAAATTTAAACAGTACAATTCCTACTGCAGTACTTAGATTTCTCTCTGTCTAAAACCTGCTTAAAGTGCTCATAGATGTTTCAGAGTCTAGATATGTGTTTCTGAAGTAAAACAGAAATTCCTTAAAGAAAACTGTATTTGCCAACCCCTTTGTGTGAGGTCACCTAGCTCCTCCTCCGTTAGAATATATAAAAAAAAATCTATACAAAAACAGGATGTCTTTTCAAAGTATTAAATTCTGTAATCCTCAGCACAACTCATTTTCTCTTTCAAATGACCTTTGATCTGTGAGCAGTATTCCCTCTCACACAGACACTAAAGCATTTATGATTTCACACCAGTGTACTAAACCTGGTTTCCTCCTCGAAACGTCATAAAAGGGATACTGATTTCCTTCTTAGCAGTCAAAGCTATAATTAACTTAGAAAAGTCTGTAATTAGCTTCTGGCCTTCCAGATTAACATGTTGTATCTAAAACCTATGTGTGTGATCTCGCATGCTGTTTCAGCATTTCTCAAGAGAGACGGTCCATAACCCATTTTTTATATATCAAAAAATGATACAGTGATCAGAACCAGCTGTTCAAGTGGCACACACCCCACCACCCTCCCAAAGATGCCGGCCCTAATGATGTGTGGTCCCATCCCCCTCTAAGTAGTTTTCCTTGGGTGAGCCACCAGGTTCCCCACTAATCCAAGATACACTCCTCCCCACTAATCAGGTCACCCACTAACTAGATACAGCCCCCAGTAAACGGGTACCCTGTTACTAGGTGCAGCACTGCACAGTAAATTTATAAGGAAGTGTACAACTCCCTAAGCTCCTCTCTCTAGCCTTTAAACCCAACCCCAGTGGCTAGAACTACATGAGCTGCACCTGAAGCATTGTCCTCCAATTGCAGGGCATGTGTTCCCCTATAAATGAGCTGAGCTCTGGGAAGGAGGGAGGGGTGGGGAGGTGGGATTTGTGCCTACACCTGACTCTTGAGTGTATCAGCCCTGGCAACACACTCCCAGCTCTCCTCAGTTTAAACTCAGAAAACAGAATTACCTGAGCAGCAGCTATATTCCCCACAGAAACGTCTGGTAGTGTAGATTGCACCTCCCCCTCTGCAAACTGGCAGTCATCCCATCTTTCGAGCAGGACATGTGGTTCTGCTCTCTGGATCTTCAGGAGGCATTCTTCCACATCCCAATCTTTCCATCCCACCAAAGGTTCCTCCACTTCCGGGCAGAACGACACCTGTACGAGTTCTGGGCCATGCCATTTGGCCTCTCCTCGGCCCCCAGGGTCTTCACCAAATGCATAGCAGTGGTGGCGGCACACCTGAGATGTCAAGGGGTCCTGGTGTTACCCCTACCTGGATGACTGGTTGATAGCAGGTCCCTCGAGGCAGGAGGTGGGGTGGTCCAGGGATCTGGTCCTTCAGACCTGCATCGACCTGGATCTCCTTAACAAGGCCAAGTAGGAACTCACACCCACACAGGTGATCAGTTTCATCGTGGCAGAGCTCGACGCTTGTTGAGCCATAGCCAGGCTACTGGCGGATAGGGTGGAGGTTCATTTCCCCTATGCCCAGTCATTTCTGTTTGGGCACTTGAGCCCTGCCCGGGACTTCCTGTGCCTCTTGGGTTACATGGTGGCCTGCACCACTGTGGTCCATTGGGCCTGGTGGCATATGTGCTTCCTGCACTGGGAGCTGACCAGTCAGTAGTCTCAGCACAGAGGTCACCAGCTGGTCGTGGTGACCCAGAGGGTATGGAACACTGTCCAGTGGTGGACTGCCCTGGAACATCTGCAGGAAGGAATCCTTTTTGTCCGCCCTGCGCCGACAGTCACTCTGACGACCGACTCCTCTCTCATGGGCTGGAATGCCCGTCTAGGGGAACACAGAGTCCATGGGTTCTGGACCCCCGAGGAGTCCTGATGCCACATCAACCTGATGGAGCTCAGCACAGTTTGGCTGGCACTGACTGCATTTGCTCTGTTTGTTCGGGGTCAAGTGGTTCAAGTCCAGATGGACAACATCACGACTATGTACTACCTCAACAAGCAGGGAGGGACGCATTCCCTGCCATTGTGCAAGGAAGCTGTCCGCACTTGGACCCTAGTGCACAGCCTGGAGGCGAATCTCTTAGCGATCCATGTGGCAGAATCCTCCACTCAGTTGGTGGACGCCCTCAGCCGGGTGGGCGAGGTGTCTCACGAGTGGTCCCTCCACCCGGAGGTATTTTACAGCCTGTTCTCCCAGTGGGGCACCCCTCGGGTGGACCTGTTTGCCTCCAGGGAGAATGCAAAGTTAAGGCTGTGTTGTGTGCCCCCCCCAGCAAGGCTTTCTGCAGGGGGATGCCTTCTCGAGGCCGTGGACCCCAGGCCTCTTCTGTGTCTTCCTTCCGCTTTCCTTGAGCCACAGAGTGCTGCTCAGTGTCGGGAGGGACAAGACACAGGTGATCCTGATGGCTCCGGACTGGCCCCACCCGTTTTGGTACCCAGACCTCCTCGGTCTCAACAACAGGCTCCTGAGGCATCTTCCAGCATGCCCGGACCCACTTTCCATCAACCAGGGGAAGGTATTTCATCCGGACCTTTAATCCCTGCACCTGACAACCTGGTTCCTGAGCGGCTAGAGTTCCCAGCTTTGGGTTTCTCCGAAGATGTCTTCACTGTAGTGGAGGCCTCTCAGAAGGAGACGACCAGAAAATGCTATGCCTTCAGATGGAAGAGAGTCTCCATTTGGTGTCAGGATAAGGGGTTGAACCCTTTGACCTGTCCATTGGTCAGCATTTTGGACTATCTGTGTTCTCTCTCTCTCTGTCTCTCTCCCCCCCCACCACCACCAAAGGGGGACTTCGGTTGACGCCCTTTAGGGTGCACCTGACAGCCATCTCCGCTTACCGGGTGTGGGCTGATCAGAGGTTGGTGGCGCAGGAGACAGTGGTCTGGCACTTTTTCAATGGCTTAGATCACATATCCCTCCAGTGCATGAACCTCCACCTCCATAGGATCTCTTGCTGGTACTGGCAAAGTTCATGGGCAAGCCATTCGAACCAGTGCACAAGTGTGAGATGTCACATTTGTCGTGGAAGACTGCCTCCTTGGTGGCATTACATCCGCCAGAAGGATTGGGTAGCTCCAGGTGTTTTCCGTGGAGTCTACTTACCTTGTCTTCCACAGGGACAAGGTTGTTATGCACCCCAACGCGCAGTTCCTCCCGAAGGTTGTGTTGGAGTTTCACCTGAATCAAGAGATGACTCTTCGATGTTCTACCCAAATCACACTTCAGATGCCAAATGCAGGCTCCATACTTTGGACCTGAAGCAAGCGCTCGCCTGTTAAAAAGAGCGCATGGCCGGAGTTCAGGGAGAGGTTCACCAGCTGTTTTTCACCTACTGTGAAACCGCACCTGGCAGATCTGCAGCCAAGCGGACAGTTGGCAGATGGATTATATCATGCATTGATCTCTGCTATAGGTTGACTGGTAGGGAGCCTCCCGTAGGGCTAAGGGCTCATTCTGCCTGCCATACCGCTGCATTGGTGGCCGCTTCCAGAGATGTCCCTCTCCAGAAAATATGCAGGGCAGCTACCTGGAGATCAGCACACACCTTCATTTCCCATTACCACATTGACCTTGAGTCATGCCAGGATGCTGGTTTTTAGGGCCCCAGTTCTCCAATCTCTTTTCCCTAAGTAGGGTGTGTGTGTGTGCCGCGCCTCCCTCCTCCCAGAGAACTGCTAGGAGTCTGCCAGACAGTGAGGATACAACAACATATCCACGTCCCTAGAAAAACAGGTTACTCACCTGTAACAGTAGTTCTAGGAGTGGAACATGTTCATCCACACGACCCACTCTACCTCCTTGGCTTCGGCGCTCATACTCCACTTTCCAGCAGTCAGGATCTGGCATCAGGGGGGCAGAGGTGAGGGATATAACACCCAGGTAGATGGGAGAAGCCAGCTTTGAGACTTTCCGAAGAATCTGAAAAGGAAAGGCAACTGCCAGGTAGTGTGGATGAACAACATATACCACTCCTAGAACCACTGTTTTATAGGTGAGTAACCTGTTTTTCCTTCAGCTGATCATGGAAAGAGGCATAAAGGCTCCAATGAGGTATTCTTGCCCCCCCCCCCGTTGGTGGAAACAAATTAGGGCAATCAAGGCCTGAAAAGACTCTGGAAGCTGTCTAGAAGTGTCTGGCAAAAGATGAATATAGTCATGAATCTGTAAATATCTATAGTGATCAGAAGATGGTAAAGAATATTGAGTTTGTAAATCAGAAAAAGGTCGGACCCCTTGGGAATTGAAGAACCGGTTCAAATAGACCAAGTTGTGCCAGGCCCATCGACATAGAAAAGGATCCAGGGAATTTAATGGGTTTGTTTGTGTACATGCTAGGGCTTCAAGAAGAGGGACTAAGTTGCCTAAAAACTACTGTTGAATCTTATGCCAGTACCAAAGAGTCGTTGCAATATAATGGAAGAAATTTGAGAACGGGGTGGAACTGGGAGGTCGAGTAAAGAATCCGGCATAGATTTTGTAAATTGTTAAAGGTGAATTCAGTATCCTTCCCGTGAGCCTGATACTGGTCTGAAATGCAAAGGCAAACCAAGCGAATGCTAGTGCATATAAACAGAAGTTAGGAGGCCAACCCCCGCCTGAGAGATATTGCAGTAATGAAAATCTAGTTCTAGGCTGAAGACTCTTAACTAAAATGTGAGATCAATTTATGTCAATCCTTGAAGTAATAATTGGCAGGAAGGAGGGGGAGGATTTGTAAATAAAATAATCTAGGCAGAACGTTTAAACGTATGACTTCTACTCTTTTCAAAAAAGAAAGATTCAGTTGTGATCACAGAGCCAAATCCATCACTATCGCATTTTTTTTTTTTAATGCAAGTATTTATGTTCTCCTTTCAGCGGGCCACAGCTGCCTCATCAGTCAACCCTACCAGACTCCAGGGTCGTTCTGGATCTTGTGACGCCTTGCATGTCCCGGCAGATCCCCGGAGCCAGTCTGGAGGCTTCATCATGCTGCAGCCCCTAACTGTGTTTCTTGGTTTTCTCCACGTTTTTAACCAGGATCCCAGACAGAGGGGCACATCTGTGTGGAGGCATGCATGTGCCCTCTTGCCCCGATAACGGTCCTGTCCTCCCACTCCTAGCGCCCTGGCTCCCTCCACTTGTGCTGTCTCCTGGCTGCCACCATGAGGCAGACAAGAGCCGAGGGAAGCTCAGATCCCTTCCTGGAGAGGCAATCCTGCACCACATCCACCCCCCCCCCCCCATGCTGGCCTCTAACAGCTCGTGCTCATTCCAGAACATGGGTCGCCAGCGTGGCAAGAGGGAAGGCGTCCAGCGCCTCAACCCTGTGCGCCATCGGGCCGGCTTTGTCACTATCGCATTTCTTCAAGTTTCTTAATTAAGCAACTCTAAGTGGTCCAGATACTTAGATGTATTCCGAGATATTTTAAAGAATTACGGTTCCATCGTATATTAAATAAAGCCTGGATATGGGAAGGGGGTGTATAATTAAAAGCTAAAACTTCAGTTGAAAGCCTGCCAGAAATGCAAAGTGAGCCAAGATTCCCGTGGGATCAGAGACAATAAGCAATATATCATCTGCAAACAATGCTATTTGATCCCATCCCTCAGTTGGGTTACCCTGTATGTTTTGTGATCTCCTTGTATGCGAGGCTAGGGACTCTATATAGAGAACAAACCTGGATAAAGGGGGCAACCCTGCTGGGTGCCTTACCCTAAACAGAACAGCGATTAAATATTAAGTTAACTTTAACATAGGCTAGCAGAGAAGAATGGAGGGACTGCAACACTGTAATAAAATCAGAAAGAAAGCCAAATGCATTTAATATGGCCTATAGAAAAGGCCATGACACCCGATTTGAAGGCCTTCTCCGCATCCAGGCTTGCCAGGACCAGGGGTATAGAACATTGAGTAGCATGTTCCTGTAATAACAAAATTCTACAGATGTTGTCATGTGCTTGGTGCCACTGTACAAAGCCAGCCTGGTCCCTGTCTTGCAAGGAGGGAAGAAGCCCCTCCAATCGGAGCACCAGTATAGGCATAAATAACTTAGAATTTGAAACAAATGTGGGACGATAAGCTGGGTAGGTTGGGTCCTTTCCCGGTTTAGGGAGGACATTAGTGATAGTATATTGCCACGAGGGGGGGAGGTGCATCCCTCTCTTGAAGAGAACGATAGACAGAGAAGTAAAGGATTGAGCAGGGTCCCTATGGATGTGGTTTTATAATATTCTGAAGGGAATCTGTAGATACCAGGACATTTTCCAGTTTTAGCAGTTTGAATGCCACGTAGAATTTCATCCAGAGTAATAGGTGAAAAAAGGGCCTCGGCCTTCTCAGGGAGTAATGTAGGGAGATGAGCATGGCATAAAAAAGAATTAATCTGTTCTGTAGATGGGTCCACCTCTGGTGTATAGAGATAAGAATCCACCTCATGATGAGTGATACTTCCATTATCCAGATTACAAAGCCTAGTAACAGTGGCATCCATTTTGGGGCAAATGCTGAACTCTGTTCAGATGTAAAGACATGGCAATAAACAACCCCCCCCTTTCCATATAGCTATAAGATTCCCGATAGTATGCCTTATAAGTGCAAGATTATCGTATAGCAGGTCTTCCCCAGTTGGTATACATGCTGCATCTAAATAAACTCTCGGAACAAGAAAAATGTAACTTTCAGTGCGCAAGCCATTGAGTGGGCACGTGCCTGACTCGGTAACCATACATAAATGTGGGAAACAACAAAGCCATAACCACAGGATCCTATCAGTATCTGGGGAAATAGACAGTAAAATTATAAGGGAATAAGCCCAGAAGGGAGCCCCGAGACAACCACCCTAGCAGCATTCCCAAATCGGAAAATTGAATCCCATAAACGAAAGTATGTTGGAGCCGCAAGATGTAGCGGTGAAGCAACATACTTGTGGGCCTTGGGAATGCATAAATCAAAAGTTAAAAAAATTCCCTCTAAGCACAAGGAAAAATTATCACAACTGGAGAAATGCTGTGTGCTATTGGTACAATTTAACCAATGAAAAATCTTAAGCAGGGGAAGTACTCTTCAGAAAAAGGGATCCCGGTTGAACTAAAGAAAAAAACATCAAGCAAACCTCTAACAGTAAAGAAAAAGGGGATGGTGGTGCAGGATCTTTAAGTGGAAACAAATCCTCATGCACCAATTCAAAGGAAATAGGCAGCTATTGCAAGAAACTGTACAGGAGAACCAAGCTGAGCCCAGTCAGCTGCCAGTTAGATAAATGAAGGGGACGCAAGGAGAAAGAAAGGGGGGACTCCCATTGGGGCAAAATGCAGATGAAAACTGTAGATACCACCCACTCCATACCAAAGATAAAATCGCCTAAGTCTGGAGCAACCAGAGGGAACCACCTAGAAGGAAAATCATAAGAAGTACCCCCAAAGAAGGGCATACTGTATTTCTAGGGATGTGGCTATGATGTTCTATCCACACTTTCTGGCAGTGTCCTTTCTCTTTAAGATGTGCCAGAAAGTCTTCAAGCTAGCTCCTCCTACTCACCCAAGTGATAACTCCCTTGGCTCCACCCCATGACACCAGATATTCCTTTCTGCTGGAAGAAGCAGGTTCCTTCCTTATTGCTCCAGCGTTGAGTAGGCTCTAGCGCTTGTAATTACTTGGAATTGCTGCCAAACCAACTCTTACAAGTTTTTGTCTTCAACTCGATCTTTGATCATGACCGAGATGGATGATAAGTCCACTCCCGGTTTCTGCCAGTGCCCTTGCGGGCAGAAGAGGTCCAGGAACGACCCGCATGCCACATGTGTCTACTGCCTGGGGCATGACCACGAGTCCCAGGCCTATGACTTTTGCTGCTCGTTTCATCCGAATGTTCTGGAGGATCGTCTTGGCCCCCTGAAACTGGGTCAGTCGGTGCAACGGAACCCGACTGTCAAATCCAAAGATGCCTGTTGGGTGGTCTCTGTGACTGTGGGGTCTGCTGAGCAGCTTGCAGCCTTCAAAGAGGAGGCGGCCCAGGCTGCAGCCCATTCCTCCTCAGCTTCTGCCTTCGTGCCATTTCAGCTGGACTCGTTCTCGACCGTTTTGGGCTACTTCAAAGAATTATGCCATTCTCTGCCAGCCTTTGGTCACGGACCCACCGGCAAATCTAAATCTATCAATGAGTCTAAGAAAGAAAAGACTCATCGCCGATCATGGGATCGAAAGTGCTCTCAGTCAAGGGTTTCTGATTCCCGTGCTTCTCCAGATTTGACCTCAGTTGAATCCTCTGCCTTGGCCGCTGGCTCCTTGGTAACCCTGTAGGACCTGCCAGCTGAGGCACTGGGCAAAATCCCAGGTGAGAGTTTTCTCAAGCTGACTGACCAGTTGTCAACTGAAGAGGCCAATACTTCCTTGTCTAGGACTCTGGTTCTGACACAGACTATTGGAGGGACAAATCAATCTGCTGACCCGCAACCTTTGACCCCTGACCCTGATGAGCCTCAGCAATTGCTGACTCCCTCTGAGCTCCACCACCAGTCCCACTGATGTCGAGGTCTCAGTCTTCTTCCCGTGGGTCAAGCCGGTCCTACCATAATCAGCGCTCCCACTATTGGCACCACGGGAAGCGACGCTGCCGCTATTCTTTGGGTGAGGAGGGGCTTCGGTGCAAGTTGCATAGACGCTAAGAGGACTTGATGTGGCAACAGTTGGTGTTCACCAACGCCAAACCTACCCCGATTTCTGTCGCCCATCACCTGGCTGTCGCCCAAAAGGCCAACACTGACTCCACTGATGGAACTGGTTAAAATGGTCCACTTGGCAGATTCTGGCTTCTCTGCCAATCATGGTGGAACCGCCGCCTAAAGAGCCAACGGCCAGTGCTCTGACTAAGGAGTTTTGGCCAGCCAAGGGACTTCCCCACTGGCTTTCATCCACAGTCACCCCTGACCATCTGCGGAGGGTTAGTGGGGACTCTGGCAGTAGACTGCTCTTGGACAGCTCTTCGGAGTCCGAGGGTTCCTCTCTGCATGCCCGTCGGGGTGATGTGGAGTCCATGGGGGATCTCTTGACAGATGAAGGTCCATCCTCTTTCATGGGCTTCCTCTGTCTGATCTCCAAGTCGACTGGTATGAAGATGGAGCCCGTCCAGAAATGGGCTCGTTACCCGTTGACTGACTGAGGCCCTCAGCGGGGAGACTCCCTGATGGAGGCATACCCAGTGGCTGAGGCCATTCTTGGCCCTGCCCTAGAGCTCGGGCAGTGCCACGCTCCATGCCCTGCATCTTCAGCACAGATGGCCCACAAGTATGCGGTACCCACCGGATCCCTTTCAGGATTCACAGAGCACCCCTTGGCTGAGGAGTTGGTGGGCGACTGTGTTTTGGTGCTCTGGCAACACCAGGGATGTTGACAAGCCATCTGATAAGGAGTCCAAGAAGTTGGACCATGCGGCTAAGGTCTATGCTGCCTCCTCACTTGGCCTCCGCCAGGCGAGCGTGACCCTCCTCATGGCCCACTTCTTCCATGCCCTGTTGGGCACCTTAGATGGGGTGCTTCCTCATCTGCCTGTGGACCTTAAGATCTGTCATACAGATCTGAAACTAAGGCCAGGCTTTGGCCAAGTAACAGCCCACTGGACTGCCATGGACATTGGGGACTCCTGTGCCTGCTCCATGGTGGCCTCGGTGGCCATGCACCCGCAGGGCTTGACTGAGGATCTCGAATTTCACGGCAGGCACTCAGCACAAGCTGGCAGATGTCCCTTTCCTGGGGACTGACCTGTTTGGGTCTGGGGTCGAGGGTCACCTCACACGAATTGAGAAGTCCATTGTCACCTTGGACTCATGACATCTGCCCAGAAGGACCTCAAGGGCTCCAAGCAGTAAAAGAAATGGAAGCCCTTTCAGTCCACCTCCACTCCTGTGCTCAAGCCAGCCCAGTCCAGCAAGCTGCTGGCCAGCAGGTTCAGGCTTGGCAACCTCTGCCCAAGTCAGTGGCCTCGGTTGTCCATAAGCCAGGAGGGGAAAGGCTCCCATGGCCCCTCAGCAAGGCCCCCCCTCCTCCTCCAAGCCTACCCAGTGATGGGCATGAGGGAGGCACCACTCATCCCATCACGCCTCCTCAGGTCCTCCCATGGGGGGCCGGCTCTACCACTTCCTTTCTGCCTTGTCTGCTGTCACCAAGGACAAGTGATAGACCAGATACGCAATAGCCTGACTGTGGAGAGCTTTAAAAAAGCTTTAAAAACCTTCCTTTTTAATCAAGCATTTTTAGTGACTTGAATTGTGTTGGATTGTATTTTGAATCTAAATATTGTTTATAATTTTGGTTTTAATATTGTATGAAGGATATTGTAAAGGCGCCCTGAGCTTTGGAAGGGCGCCTTATAGAAATAAATATTTACTTACTTACAAGTGGGTTCAAGACGTTGTGGGTCAGGGTCTGTCTGTAGAGTTTGAGCAGTACCCACCTTGCCAAGCCCCCACCCCACGGGAAGACTTGGTTTCCGCAGACAAACTGTCAGCTCTCAGAGATGACATAGCCCAGCTCCTTCACAAGGAGGTCGTGGTTCCTGTCGCGGATCCTCCGGAACACCCAGTGTTTGTCTTCACGTACTTCTTGGTGCCAAAGCAGATGGGGGCGCTAGCACCCCATTCTAGATCTGCACAACCTGAACGAGTTCCTCAGGTCACGCACTTTCGGGATGGCAACTCTGTCTCGGATCCTACCATCTCTAGAGCAAAACATGTGGTTTTGCTCCCTGATTCTTCAGGACACATTCTTTCATGTCCCAATCTGTCAATCTCACCGAATGTTCCTCCACTTTTGGGCCGAGGGAACCCTCTATGAGTTCCAGGCCATACCCTTCGGCTTCTCCTTGGCCCCCAGAGTCCTCACCAAGTGAATCGCAGTGGTGGCAGCTTACCTGAGGCTCTGAGTGGTCCGGATATACCCCTACTTGGATGACTGGCTGACAGCAGATCCCTACAGGCAAAAGGTGGAGCGGTCCAAGGACCTGGCCCTCCAGACCGGCATCGAACTTGGCCTCCTGGTCAACTAGGCTACAGTGGAACTTGTACCCTTGAAGTCGATCAACTTCATCAGGGCCGTGCTCGACTCTTGAAGAGTCCGAGCCTGTTTCCTCCTTTGGCTGATCATTTTTGGGTTGGGCAATTGCACCCTGTCTGGGACTTCCTGCCCCTGCTAGGCTACATGGCAGCCTGTACCAGCGTGGTCTATTGTACCTGCTGGAGAATGTGCTCCCTACAGTGGGAGCTGGTCAACCAGTGGTCTTAGTGCAAGGGACACTTGGAACAGCCAGTAATGGTGACCCAGCGGATGTGGGACACCATCTAGTGGTGTCTGGTCCCAGCACATCTGCAGGATGGGATCCCATTTGTATGCCCAGAGCCAACAGTCATCCTGACAACCGATGCTTCTCTCATGAGCTGGAACACAGAGTCCACTGGCACTGGATCCCCAAGGAGTCCCAATGCCACATCAACCTGCTGTAGCTCCAAGCAGTTCAGCTGGCACTGACTGCATTCACTCCACTTTCGAGGTCAAGTGGTCCAAGTCCAGATGGACAACACCATTACTGTGTACTACCTCAACAAACAGAGTGGGATGCACTCCCTGGTTTTGTGCAAGAAAGTTCTCTGTGTCTGGACCTTTGTGCGCAGCCTGGAGGCAGATGTCCTGGCCATCCATGTAGCAGGAGCTTCCAGTAAGCTAGTGGACTCCCTCAGCCAGGTGGGTGAGGCATCTCATGAGTGGTCTCTCCACCCAGAGGTAATTCACTGTCTGTTTTCCCAGTGGGGCACCTCTCAGGTGGATCTGTTCACCTCCAGGGAGAATGCAAAGCTGAGGATATTTTGTGCCAACCCCCTCAGCAAGGAATGTTGCAGGGGGATGCCTTCTCGAGGTCATGGACCCCGGGCCCCTTCTGTGCCTTCTCTCCACTTTCCTTAATCCACAAGGTGCTTGTCAGTGCCAGAAGGGACAAGACACAAGTGGTCCTGGTGGCTCCGGACTGGCCATGCCAGTTTCGGTACCCCGATCTCCTCAACCTCAGCAGCAGGCTCCCGAGGCATCTTCCCCTATGCCCGGATCTACTTACCATCAGTCAGGGGAAGGTACTCCACCCAGTCCTTCAATCCCTGTAACTAACGGCTTGGTTCCTGAGTAGCTACACTTCCAGGCCTTGGGTCTCTCTGAAGATGTCTTCACCATTGTGCTGGCATCTCGGAAGGAGTCGACCAGAAAGTGCTACACATTCAAATGAAGAGATTCTTCATTTGGTGTCGGGGCAGGGATTGGACCCTTTGTCCTGTCCAGTGGCTAGCATTCTTGATCATCTATGGTCCCTCTCTGTCAGGCCTTCAGTTGACAACCCTTACGGTACACCTGGCAGCCATCTCTGCTTACCAGGCACGGGCCGGTCTGTTGGTGGCACAGGAGAAGGTGATCTGGCGCTTCTTCAAGGGCCTTGACCACATTTTCCCTCCAGTGTGTGAACCACCACTACCATGGGACTTGTTGCTGGTTTTGGCAAAGCTGGTGGGCAAGCCATTCGAACTGATGCACAGGTGTGGGATGTCTCATCTGCCGTGGGTGACTGCCTTCTTGGTGGCTATCACATCAGCCAGAAGGATTGGGGAGCTCCAGGTGCTTTCGGTGGGGTCTCCTTACCTGGTCTTCCACAGGGACAAGGTTGTCCTGTGCCCCAACCGGAAGTTCCTCCCGAAGGTTGTGTTGGAGTTTCACCTTAACCAGGTGATTAATCTCCCGGTGTACTTCACCAGTCACACCTCTGAGGCCGAGCACAGGTTCCAAACTGTGGACTTGAGGCGAGCGCTCGCTTATTACAGAGTGCATGGCTGGAGTTTGGGGAGAGGGTCACCAGCTGTTTGTCACCTAAGCTGAAGCTGCATCTGGCAGACCTGCAGCCAAGTGGACGATTGGCAGGTAGATCACATCCTGCATTGATCTCTGCTGTAGATTGTGGGTAGGGAGCCTCCCATAGGGCTAAGGACTCATTTCACCCGCCATACCGCTGCATCAGTGGTTGCTTCCAGGGATGTCCCTATCCATGAAATCTGCAGTGCTGTGACCTGGAGGTCAGCACACACCTTCATTTCCCATTACCACATTGACCTAGAGTCACGCTGTGATGCTGGTTTTGGGGCCTCAGTTCTCCAGTCTTTGTTCCCTAAGTAGGGGGTGTGCACCTGCCGTCCTTTTCCGGGAGAACTGCTAGGAGTCTACCAGAAAGTGTAGATAGATAGAACATCATATCCACGTCCCTAGAAACACAAGTTACTCACCTGTAACAGTAGATCTTCTACGGACAGGTCTTCTGCAGTGAGTCATTACACTTGGGAGTCCGCTAGGTGGAGCTGTCACACGGTAGCATCTTCCAGCAGTGTTCTGTGGGCCACCCCCATACCTCACTTCCTGTGGATATAGTACAAGAGGGGGGCGGCCCCAGGTACAAACTGTTCATTTTCCCTGCCGGCTTCAGCCCGCATGGCAGTTGGCTCATTTTTCTAGTTGCAGTCTTCGACATGAACTTGAACCCGATTTTTTTTTTTTTTTTTTTTTTTTTTTTTTTCCACCTGTCCTGGGCCTGCGACTTGCACCCAGGCCCCATTGCTTTTCTTCCCTTCTAGGTTTTGTACCGGGCCTGTGCTCCTCACAGTAACCCCGGCTCTCCTTGTTTATATGTGGGCCTATGTTCACTCACAGTTCCTCCGCTGCTCCTTGGCCCAGGCTGGATCTGGGAGCTCTTCCATGGCTGATAAGGCAGGGCTCGGGGCCCATCTTAAGGGTACCCCAGATAGGAGCTCTTGTTCCTGGCATCGGAGGGAGCAGGACTCGCACTCCTTACACCCCACCTGATCCTCTGTCGACAGTGGCTCCTCTGCCATCGGGGCATCCTGTGTCAACGGGGCTGTTCCCTCTGTCAATGGAGCTTTTATTGTTCCCTATCCCATCGATGGGGGCCTGTGGGCATCGGGATGCCACCTGCGAGGGGCTGCCATTGGATGCCCCCATGGTGCCTAACCCACCTCCAGGCACTGCCTCCTTCCATTGCGCCCCCCCCCTTCCTAGGTGCCGGGCATTGCCCGTATCGTCATGGAGGTCCTCTGTTCCTTGGATCACAGCCCAGCCTCGGGCTCCCCTGTGGGTCCCCCGCTGTGCTGCTCACCCTCACCCCCGCCCAAGCGCTTTTGCCTGGACCCCCCTCCTCCCGTGTACGTGACCTTCCCCTTTGGGAACTCTGATAGGGAGGACCCTTTTGGGGTACTGGGCCCAGACACTGGCTGTTCGGACTGCGAGGACCCTTATTCCCCCTTCTCCATTTCCTCTGTGTTTGCGGATGTCCCATCTGCCCCTCTGGACACCCCCACTTGTGCGGATGCCTCTGTCATGGACCTTTTGGGGCAGATCCGGGACATATTCCACTTCCCTGATGGAGACCCAGATTTCCTTCCCCAGGACCTCACAGACTACCTTGGCATGCCCGAAGAGCCTGTCCTGATTGTCTCTCTCGTGATTCCTGCATATGCCAATGCCATGTCCCAAGCATGGCGCCATCCTGCTTCTGCCGTACCAACCCACTGTGGTTCTGACTGGCTTTACCGTGCCCCACCGGGCCACCCTTGGTTGTCCGCCACCCCTGCGGTTGACTCTGTGGTCATTATGGCGGCTCACAATCGGACCGCCCGGCCTTGCCATACTAGCACTGATATGTGGTCGTGGGGCCCTGCCCTTCTGTCATGATAATGGTATGCATATGTGGGAGCACGGGCCGTCTGGGCCCTGTGCTCCCACTTACACATAAGTACAGAGACATACCGCAGCTCTAGAGTCATGAAAAGGAACCCTTGTAACACTGATTTGTCAATATCTCAGTAACCATAGCAACTATGAAAAAAATTCCACTGCAGTTGTAATCATGACTTTGAAACCTCCACGCTTGCCTAATCCACCTAAAGGTAGGAGGCCTAAGCTTGCCAGAGCGAAAAATCCGTATCTCGAATCATTTTCGAGGTATGGGTGCCAAAAGATGTCATGGGCGCTGCCATGTTATGCTATAGGAAATTTATCAACTTCGGAATGCCATAACTATGGAACCGGTGTAAATTTTGTGCACCAAACCAGCAAAAGGCAAATCTAAGGGACATGGGCTTGCCACTCTGCAAATTGCAGCCCAAAAGCCCTAACCATTTAGTTGCAGTGAGGTGACAAAAAAATTGTGTGTTTTGGTGCAGTAGTGTCGCAAATTGCAACAGTTTCACAAAGTTTGCGAAAGAACTGGTATGAAAGTGTCGCAAATTGCGAAAGTATCGCATACGTTGTTTCACAGCTTGTGACAGTACTAGGGGTCTGATGCTGGAAAACCTATTTCCAAGGGGAATTTTAAAAATTCTGATGCTAGCATTGTGTTCATCAGGCCCCAATTAGGTAAACACAACTGTCAATGTTTACCTTGGGGCAGTCACATTTGAACTAAAACCATTTTTTTCTGCTGCTAACTGAAAACAAGATGGCAGTGGCACAACACTACTGAGGGCATTTGCGACCGTAAAATGTACTGCCGGCAGCTTTCGAGAGGCACATATATTTTTTTTTTTTTTTAACTAGGAGAAAGAAGGGGCCCCAGGGGTAATCTAGTCCATTTTCATAAAGTACCTTGGTGTGGAGCTTGGTTGCTGGTAATATGAAGTCACATCAAAGAAGAAAGGTGCAATCGCTCTGGCTCAAAATAATGCCATACACAAAAGTCCACTTAGAGTGTAGTTTCTTGTATTCTTTATTCAGGTGTAAGTTTAAGTTGGCCCCCAATATTTCACCATGCATTGGCTTCTGGGGAACTGTCAAACAAGTAAACATATTTTTAGTGTTTATATATACCATTTTTTTTTTTTAATATAAAATAAAGGTGTTTTTTTTTTTTTTTTTCATTTACTGTTTCCTGTTAATAATTATCTACATCTTTGAAGGCTCAAAATAGAGCATCACCAACTGATAATTTAAATGTATCTCGTAAGTTAATAATATAGCTATCTGGCATAATGCCAGCCATTACTAGTAGACAAATGTGCCAAGACTGCTACCTCCTTCGTAACTGTGCTTGTTGTTTTTTATAGGTCACCTTATATAAAACAAATTCCAACATCATCAACGTTCTCAGTTAAATAATAAATTCAATTTTCAAAACATAATCCATTGTTTTACCTTTTAAGAAAGGTTTTACACTTGTGACAAAACACTTAAGAAGATAGGCCCAGATATTCAAAAGATTGCGCATGGCGCAACAGTGTTGCACCATGCGCAACTCACTGATGTGCCCTGGCGCGATATTCAAAAGGGAAAAGTGCGCGGCACAAATCCCGATGCGCCGGAGCGCATCAGTAATGTATGGCGATATCCCTGGTGGTCCAGTGGACCGCTATCTGCCTGATCGTGGGCATTTGTGATGAAAAATAAATACCAATATCCCTGGTGGTCTGGCGGTACCCCTCCCACCCCACCCTGGGCCCCACCTCCTCCCCTCCCCAGTCAGCCGGCGGGTAGCAGCACTCCCACTCCACCTGCCGCCCCACTGCCCGCCGACTGACACGGCCAGTAAGGGCTGTACACCCATTGGGCCACAGTGTGAGCCAGTGAGTGTGCAGCCCAAACGTACTACACATTCCAGATATGTAAATTCACATTTCTGGAATGTATGTCTTGCAGTTTCTTCAGCCCATTGGCTCACGCTGTGGACCAATGGGTGTACATCCTACCGACTGTGTCAGTCAGCGGGCGGCAGGCAGGTGGGTGCTGCCGCCCGCCGGCTGACGGGGGAGCAGGCGGTGCGCTCAGTGGTGGTGACCTGTGACCACCAGATGTGGTTTCTTATCACAAATGCCCGCGATCGGGCAGATAGCGGTCCACTGGACCACCAGGGTTATTGGACAGATGTATTTATTTTTTACTAATGCCCGTGATTGGGCAGACAGTGGTCCACTGGACCACCAGGGATTTATGCTTTTCCTTTTCTTTACAAATGCCCACGATCGGGCTGTGGAGCACATTGCCAGCTGCAGGGGGCGTTTGTCCCCGGCGGCTGCTGCCTGGCAGGGTGCCAGGTGCAAGTCGTCAGGATCGGACCTGCATGCAATCAGCCATAATGACATGCAGATGGCCCTATTTGGCGCCTTTTGTATACAGTATTTTGGCCCCATTTGCATATCAAGTTTTGAATATCGCGGTTGCTGTGCATAGCGCAGTGGAACTTGCACTAGCGCATCTCCATCCTCCACTCTGGCCACTTGCGCCGGCGCAGTGCCACTGCGCCATGCACACTGGGGGTGGCCAGCATGCGATATTCAAAGCTGCTGAGCCATGGCGCAGCTCTGTTGAATATCGCCCAGTGCACACCCCTGCGCAGCCATGTTGCGCTGCGCCCAAGCTTGCGCCACAGCCTGGCACAGTTTGAATATCTGGGCCATAGTGTTTAAGATATATGCTCAACCTCACAGAATCTTTACTTTTTAACACACAGAATGCTTTTTGTGGATTTAAAGGGACAGTAACTCAATAGATTATGTTTTGAAAATTGAATTTATTATTTATCTGAGAATGGCTGATGATGTTGAAATTTGTTTTATATAAGGTGACCTATAAAAAAAAAAAACAACGAAGATTTGTGGCAGACCAGAGGAAGCTAGAGCACAGTTACGAGGTAGGTAGCAGTCTTGGCACATTTGACTACTAGTAATGGCTGGTAGTATGCCAGATAGCTGTATCCAACATTTAAATTATCAGTCGGTGATGCTTTATTTTATATAAAAATGTTGGGGGCCAACTTAAACTTATGTTGAATAAAGAATACAAGATACTATACTCTAAGTGGACTTTTGTGTATGGCATTATTTTGAGCCAGAGCGGTTGCACCTTTCTTCTTACATATATATTTTTTTCCCATTGACTAAAATAGGAAAACTTTAAAATGTATTAACTTTTGAACAGATTAATATTTTTTTCACAAAATCTTCAAAAGGCACATCAGTGACCCAGACTACATATTTCTTGCGAATTTCAGACCAGATGAACAAACGGCTTGGGCTGTAGCCCCGAGCAAAGAAATAGCCCAAAAAGTGTTTTTTTACATGTTTTTTGGTGCTCTGCAGCTCTGTAACTTCATATCCAACCGGAACGAAACTTGCCAGATCCAGAGATCTGTGGTGCCTAACCATGCATGCAAACTTTCAGGCAAATTCATTGTACGGTTGCAAAGGGGTGGGGGAGAATGCAGAGTTAGGGTTTTGAGGATGAGGGTTTGGGGTGGTAACCCCAGTGTCGAATTTCCACACTTTTGTTGCTGTGGAAGCAACCCTAACTGATGCATTAATGGAGTTTATTTTGCAATGAAAATATGTATACATAAATAAACTATGTGTTCTAGGATCATGGATATGTTGTTCATCCACACTTATTGGCAGAGTCCATTTCCCTTTAAATCAGTTGGAAAGTCTTCAAGCTGGCCCCTCCCACCCACTCAGGTGGTATAACCCTTGGCTCTGCCCCATGACGCCAGATCTTCCTTTCCACTGGAAGATTCAGGTTGCCTCCTTCGTGCTCTTGCATTTTGTAGGCCCTGGCTTCAAAACCTTCAGTTATTCTGAAAATTCGCCTTGTTCGCGTTAGCAGTTGTTTTTCCCTGATTATGGATGACAAGTTTTCCCCTGGATTTTGCTGGTGGTCGTGTGGCCGGAAGATGTCACGCACCAACCCGCGTGCATTTATTGTTTGGCTATCGTCCATAACACCACGACGTGAGGTTTGCCTCGTGTTCCAGCCTAACGTCCTCAACAACCGTCTTGCGCCTTAAGCTGGGGAGACCAAAAGCAGGAACCGCCCGGTGAAATTCATGGAGGCCAGTGGGTGGCTCTCAAGGGCTGGGACCCACTGAGCAATTGAGCGCATGCATGCCTTCGAGGAGGAAGCGGCTCGTGCCATGGAATCTTCCTCTTGGAGCTTCTTCATTCTGCTCAGCCTGGGCTCCACCTTCTTGGGTTCCTTCTGAGAGTTGTGCCACTCTCTCCCAACTAAGGGTGAGTCCTGCGGGCACACACTCCTCTCGGTCCCATAAGCAGGAAAAAGACCTGGAACCGTCTTCATCTCAATGAAGACGCTGTTGGGTTCGGGAGAGATTTCGGTCCCAGGATCCGGGCATTTCGATCTCTGTCGAAATCACCTCTTCAGCTGCTGGCTTCTTGGCCTTGCCATCTGGCCAGTCGACCGAAATGTCAATCGATGACATTGAGATAATTCTTGACCCGATCGACCCCTTGTTGCCGACTCCCTCTTTCGGACTCTGGTCCTTGCTTTTCCCCGAAGAGGAGACCCAGCCTGCTGGGAATCCCACTGAGGAAGTGGTCCCTGACCCCAGGAAGTCACCGGTCCCACTGGTGTCTCCCGAGCGACTGAGTCGGCCTGTCCGATCTCGATCGAGGTCTTTGACCCCCCTCATCCGAAAGGCCAAGGAAGGGCCATAAGCACTCTAAAAAGAGGCGACACCATCTATCGTACTCATCCTCCTCAGATGAGGAGAGGCTCCAGCGGAACCTCTGTCGATGCTACAATGATATCATGTGGCAACAGCTGATTTTGTCCAGGCACAAGCCTACCTTGGCTTCTGCCCTGGCTATTACTTGGCTTTCGCCCTCCCAGGCTGAAGCTTACTCCTCTGGAGCCGATTGAGCTGGAGAAACCTCCAGTTCAGCCTAAACCAGTCTCTCCAATTGGAAGCAAACCAGACACCGGGCTTCCCCGGCGTCTCTGTCACTGTCACCCCTGGTGAGCCAAGGGTGATGTGGGCGGTTGGTCGCTGTATCCAATATCTCGGATTTGGATGAAATTGGTCTCCATTCTTATCTAGGGGATGATGAATTGGCTGGTGGGATAGAGACAGAGGAAGGTCCTTCGTCCTTTCAGGACATTCTTCGCCTCATCTGAGTCCACAGGGATGCCCCTGGATCCTATGCAGAAAAAGGCAGAGTACCCTCTCACTGACATCCTCAAGAGAGGGAATACCCCGATGGAAGCCTTTCCTGTGGCCGAGGCCATTGTTAGAACTTTAGCAGCACCCTGCCTCCTGTCCAGCTCCTTCTGCCCGTATGGTCTGCAAGTATGCAGTGCCCGTGGGGTCCCTTGTGAGGTTCACAGAGCACTCTTCAGCTGAGAGCCTTGTGACCACCTCTGGTTCAGGCATACTGGCAGTTCTACTTATACCAACTTACCTCCTGAGAAGGAATCCAAATATTTGGATCACTCTGCCTGGAAGGTCTACATGGCCTCGTCTTTAGGCCTCCATCAGGCAAGCTTGGCCGTCATCATGGCACTCTTCTCCCATGCCGTTTTGGGGTCCTTGGACGAAGTCCTCCCACATCTCCCCACGGACTTGCATACAACGGTCAAGAAGGTCTGGGACCAAAGCTGTGCTGTTGCCAAACAGCTTCAGATGGCTCTGGACATTGGGGACTCGTGCCCATTTGTTGGCAGCTGCAGTTGCCTCTCACCATAGGGCTTGGC
Source organism: Neoceratodus forsteri (assembly GCA_016271365.2). Taxonomy (NCBI): domain Eukaryota; kingdom Metazoa; phylum Chordata; order Ceratodontiformes; family Ceratodontidae; genus Neoceratodus; species Neoceratodus forsteri. The sequence goes on from CM057454.1 coordinate 154,921,764, forward strand.
TGAGGCTTTCCTCCTTCCCGGTGGATACTTAGTACAAACTAGCTGATGTGCCTTTCCTGGGCACTGATCTCTTCGGCCCAAGTGTGGCTGATCACCTTCAGCGCATTGAGCAGTCCAGTGCCACCTTGGACACCACTTCTACTAAGGGTTCTTCTGGTCCCAAGAAGCAGCAGAAGAAAAAGCTTTTTCAGCGCTCTTCCCCTGCGGCCCAGCAGTCCTCCTTTCAAGGGGGTCAGCAGCAGCAGCAGCAGGCTCAAGCTTGGTGCCCCAGGCCCAAGCCTGGACCCTCCCAGGCCCGTAAGGGAGGCTGAGGTTCAGGCTCTGGACCCTCTGCCTCCAAGCCTGCCCAGTGACGGGGTTGGGGCTGCCACCCCTACTCCCGTCATGCCAGCTCTGGGTACTCCCGTGGGGGGGGACAGCTCCACCACCTTCTTTTCACCTGGTCCGCTGTTACCACGGACGGGTGGGTCTTAGAAGTGGATGGCCAGGGACTGCCTCTGGAATTCGAGCAGTACCCTCCAAGTCAAGCCAAGCCCCACGGGAGGAGAGGGTATCCGCCCACACTCAGTCAGCTGTCCGAGACGACATTGCTCAGCTCCTCCTCAAGGGGGCAGTAGCTCCAGTGTTGGACCCCCAGTCAGACCCAAGCTTCGTTTCCAGGTACTTCCTGGTTCTCAAGCGGACTGGTGCCCCATTCTAGATCTGCACGACCCGAATCAGTATCTTGGGTCATGCACCTTCTGGATGGTCACTCTGTCTCAGATCATACCATCCCTGGAGTGAAAAGTGGTTCTGCTCACTGGATCTCCAGGACGCGTTCTTTCACGTCCCAGTCCATCTGTCCCACCAGCAATTCCTCCACTTTAGAGCCAAGGGAACCCTATACAAGTTCCGAGCCATGCCATTCAGCCTGTCATCAGCCCTACAGGTCTTCACCAGATGCATTGCAGTGGTGGCAGCCCACCTCAGGCATTGTGGGGGGAGTTCAGAATTTACCTCGACGATTGACTCTTACCAGGTTCTATCCAGCAGGAGGTGGAGAGGTCCAGGGACCTGACCCTCCAGACCTGCACCCAACTCTGCCTCCTGATCAACGAGGCCAAGTCGGAGCTCGTCCCTTCTCAGGTGATGTGCGTCATTGAGGCAGAGCTCGACTCTCGTCAAGCCAGAGCTCAGCTCCTGGTGGACAGGGCGGGGGTTCTTTCCTCCTTTGCCCAATTATTTTTGGTTGGGCAATTGCACTCTGCCCGGGACTTTCTGCGCCTTCTGGGTTACATGGCAGCGTGCACCTCCGTGGTCTGTTGGGCCCGGGGGCACATGCACCCCCTCCAATAGGAGCTGGCCGCCCAATGGACTCATTGCCACGGTCATTTCAACCTGCTGATCACTATGATCCAGAAGATATGGGATGCTCTCCAATGGTGGACCGTCCCAGACCAGTTACATAGAAACATAGAAGTTGACGGCAGATAAGGACCGCAAGGCCCATCCAGTCTGCCCATTTCTTTTTCTGCCTTATAAATTTGCCATCAGCCTTTGCTCTGTCAGTGGCCTATCTATTCATACTCATTTGTATTGCTCCCTTATGCCTATCCCATGCCTGTTTGAAGCCCTGCACTGTATTCATAGCCACCACGTCTTGAATTAGGCCATTCCATGCATCCACCACCCTTTCTGTGAAAAAGAATTTTCTCACATTCCCCCTTAATTGGCCCCCCTCTAATCTCATGCTGTGTCCTCTTGTCCTGCTACTTTTCTTATATTTAAACATGTTAGACTCTTTCACCTTGTTAATGCCCTTAAGGTGTTTGAATGCCTCGATCATATCACCTCTCTCCCTCCTTTGCTCAAGGGTATACATATTGAGCTCCGTTAATCTGTCCTCATATGTCTTCTGATGCAGTCCCTGCACCATTTTGGTTGCCCTTCTCTGGACTGCCTCAATTTGGTTAATGTCCTTGTGAAGGTGTGGCCTCCAATACTGCACGCAGTACTCCAGATGGGGCCTAACCAGTGTCTTGTAAAGAGGGGATTATTACCTCCCTCTTACAATTTGTGATACCCCTACTAATACACCCTAACACCCCCTAGCCTTCCCTACTGCTTTAGAGGTCTGCTTGGATGATTTCAGGTCATCTGTGTTGATGATGGTCAAGTCTCTTTCTTCCTTTGTGACTGCTAGCAACTCCCCTCCCAGCCTATAGGTGGCTTCAGGGTTTCTCTTCCCTATGTGCATGATCTTGCACTTCTTTGCATTAAATCCCAGTTGCCACTCTTCTGACCATTTTGCTAGTTTATCCAGATCTCTTCTCATTTTGCCCACCCCATCTGGATCATCTACTCTGTTGCAGATCTTGGTGTCATCTGCAAACAGACAAGCCTTACCCTCTAGTCCATCTGCAAGGTCACTAATGAAGATGTTGAAGAGGACTGGCCCCAGGACTGATCCTGAGGTACCCACTTGTGACTTGCATCTCTTCTGACTGTATACCATTTACCACCACTCTCTGTTTTCTGCCGTCAACCAGTTTGCCACCCAGTTGACCAACTTCTGACCCACACCCCGAGCCTACCCAGCTTATTTATCAATCTTCTATGTGGAACAGTGTTGAAAGCTTTGCTGAAGTCAAGGTAGGTGACAGCTGCTCCCCCTTGGTCCACCACTCTGGTTACCCAGTCAAAGAAATCTATGAGATTAGTTTTACAGGACCTTCCTTTTGTAAATCCATGCTGTCTTGGATCCTGTGCCCCTATGGATTCCAGGTGTTGCACTATCCTTTCCTTAAGGAGTGCCTCCATAATCTTGCCCACTACTGAGGTAAGACTGACTGGTCTGTAGTTCCCTGCCTCCTCCCTGCTACCACTCTTGTGGAGCGGGATCACATGAGCCCTTCTCCAGTCTTCTGGGACCTCTCCTGTGCTCAGAGACTCACTAAACAGTTCTTAATGGCTCTGCTAGTTCCACCTTTGGCTCCTTAAGTACCCTGGGATGTATGCCATCAGATCCCATTGCCTTATCCACCCTGGAGCTTAGCAAGCTCTTGTAGGGACCCTTTCTTTGTGAAGGGAGTAGTGCTCACCTCCCTCCCCCCTGTGTCCATGGTGCTGAGCTGTGGGCCCTGCCCTACCTTCTCTGCAGTAAATACTGAGCAAAAGTATCTATTTAGGATAGATGCTTTTACATGGTCCTCCTCCTCACATGCTCCCTTTTCTCCATTAAGCATAGCAATACCCCCTCTGGACTTTCTCCTTTCACTAATGTATCTATAGAAAATCTTGTCACGTTCTTTTACTGTTCGTGCTAGTGTTTCCTCAGTTTGGGACTTTGCCTACCTTGCCTTCCCTGCTTCCCTTAGGGCAGTTTGGTATGCCTCTATCTTCATCCCGCTGTGTTCCTTATATTTCCTGAAGGCCAGCCTTTTGGCTCTGACCTTTTCTGCTACTGTATTTGAGAACCAAAGTGGTTTCTTCTTCTTTTGCACTTCCTTTTCTGTCTAACACAATGGGATGTTGCCTCAAGTATTGCATCCTTAATGCTTGCCCACTTTGCCTGTACCCCTCACCTGTGTTTCTTTTGCCAGGGCTAGCTTAACTCTGTTGGCCATCTTATCAAAGTCAGCTCCTCTGAAATCCCATATTTTTGCCTTGGAATGGGATGATTTAGATGTAGTAGCCAAATTGAACCATACCATGTGATGGTCACTGGCCCCCAGGTGACCTTCTACCTGGAGATCTGTGATCCCGTCCCTGTTGGTCAGTACTAGATCTAGGATAGCCCTGTCTCTTGTGGGTTGTTGTACCAGTTGTTTGAGGCCCTCCCCCTGCAGGGAATCCATTATGTGTCTAGTTCTGGCAGATGTTCCTGCTGGTACTGACCAATCTGTATCCGGCATGTTGAAGTCTCCCATTATCAGAACCTCCCCTTTAGCTGTCATGTTTTGTATATCTTCTAACAGTAATGTATCTGTGTCCTCCCCTGGTCTGGGGCCTGTAGACAACCCTGTCCCATTTCCTGTTTCAGGGTGACCCACAGTTCTTCTGGCTCCTTCGTGTATTCTGAATTTCTGTAGCTTTGATATTTTCATTGACATACAGGGCCACTCCTCCTCCCCTTTTGACTCCTCGGTCTCTCTTGAACAATACATAGCCAGGTACTGAAGTCTCCCAAGTGTGGTTACTGGTAAACCACGTCTCACTAATGCTACTATGTCCAGTTTAGCCTCTGACATTATTGCCTGCAGGTCTGGGATCTTATTTCCAGGCTGTGACCATTTGTATACATGATTTTCCATTGGCCAATTTCGGTGTGTTAGTTGTTGGGTGAGGTTTGGCATTACCCTGTATGCGTCGTATGGGGAGACAAACCTTTTTCTTCTTATGGGATGCAAATGAACTGCAAACATGCTGAATCCCTGTTTGACCACTAGCTGAGGGAGGTGTTCTTCCCATCCGATGTTGGGTGCTGCACCCCTCTCCCATTCGCTAGTTTAAATATTCTGCAAAGACGTCAAACTTCTGCCCCAATGCACTGACTCCCTCCTTAGTCAGATGCAGTCCATCAAATTTAAAGAACTTTCGCTCCCAGAACTGTTGCCAGTTCCCTACAAATCTGTGTCCTTTTTCCTGGCACCAGCCCTTGTGCCATGTGTTTAGCTCCCCTATCTCCCCTTCTCTGACCTTCCGTCCATCTGCCTCCCTCTCCCAGACTGGCAGGATCTCAGAGAAGGAGATGCCGGACGAAATGGATGATAGTTTGTCACCCAGCCTGGTCAGGTGTTCCTTGGTCTCCACAACTGACTGGCTGGTGAGATCATTAGTCCCTATGTGTACTAGGACATCAATGTTTTCTCCTGCTTTGTGAACAATTTTAGCAATGCAGTGAGTGTCTCTCCATGCTGATGTACCTGGGAGACATCTGACCATTACCCCTGGCTGGAGATGGGTGTCAACTCCCCGAATCATGGAGTCTCCTATGATCAGAAGTTTTTTGGATTTCCTTTTTGCTTTGATTCCTGATTTGGGTGAGTTTTGTTGTGCTAGCTCCTGTGCCGCAGTGTCCTGCTCTGCAGTGTCTTCTACCTCTTTGTTTGATTTCAGAGATAGAGGCAGATACCTGTTTGTAGTGTTTATATGGTTTTGGAGGTAATATGTTGGAGAGCAGAGAGTGGATGGGCACCGATTTGCCCTCCTAACCGCCTGCCAACCTCCTGGTCCAACTACCCTCTGCGGTTCGAGGTTTTCTGTTGGATGCTGGGGAAATGGCGGGTGGTTCTTATAATGTATTTCTCTTGAATATGAAATTTGAGGCATGCAATCTCTGCCCATGCTGCCGGAGCTGAGCCCTAAGATCTCCAATGGCCCAGCATGTAGGACAGTGTCCTAAATCCTGTAAGACTGTCCTTCAGAAAATTGTTCCACAGTACCTGCAGTTAATGATATCCATTCCAGATAAGTTGCTGTGTTTATAACCTAGTCAGAGTAATTAGAAGGAAAAAAATGCAAGTAATGGTTTGATTGTGTTTTGTTTTTGTTTAACTTGTTATAACAAGTTTAATTACTAGTGCCCCTGTAAATGAGCTCACCTTGTGGATGCCCCACTGATCCGACCCTTCCTGCTCTGCCACAGGAAATGTCACAACTGTGGTACCCTATAAAAGGAGTGTAGTGTGGGGTGGTTGGGGATGGGGGTGGGTGGCTGGGCCCTTCCCCTGCTGAAAAAGAAGAACCATGGACGAAAGAACAAGGAGGTAAGAGCAGAAACAATCAGTCAACAACAAATGCAGTAACCCTGAAAGCTTATCCTAATGTTAGATAAAACTGTAAAACCTGTAAAGCACCACCTGTAATAATTTCAGAGAAGATATACGCTGTAAGAAACACTTTGCTACAGAGAAAAATAAAGCAATGAAATGTTAGCAACAAACAGTAGCAATCCCTGTGAGTAAAAAATTAAAACAACACCACACAGTAAATCTGCTTAGCCAAAAGAAGTCAATCCTTTTCCCTTGCTCTGGTAAGGTTCTCTACTCTGCCTTTCAAGCAGTCTTGGAAGGAAAGAGCTCAGGTGAAGCTAGGTGCCTTGGCCAGCAAACCAAGTCTTCTACCAAGTTGCAGGAAGGGGTCCCATTTGTCCGCCTAAGCCGACGGCTGTCCTTACAACTGATGACTCTTTCATGGGCTGGGGAGCCCACATTTGGGACAACAGGGCCCATGGGTTCTGGACCCCCGAGGAGTCCCGTTATCACATCAACTTGTTAGTGCCAGTCTGACTGCTCTGAGCTCTATCAGCTTTCGCTCCTCAGCTCCAGGGTCAAGTGGTTCAAGTCCAGATGGGCAATACCACGACCATGTATTACATCAAAAAATAGGGCAGCACACATTACATCTGCTATGCAGGGAAACGCTCCACATCTGGACACTTATGAGCCATCTGGAGTCAGATCTCCTAGCCATCCTCGTGGCAGGAGCCTCAAACCAACTGGCGGATGCTCTGTTGCATAGGCGAGACATCCCATGAGTGGTCTCTCCATCCAGAGGTAGCATACAGTCTGTTCTCCCACTGGGGCAAACTGTTGGTGGACCTGTTTGCCTCCCGGGAAAACACCAAGCTGAGGATGTTTCATGCCCGGCCCCCTCAGCAGGGTTTGCTGAAGGGGTATGCCTTCTCAAGGCCATTGACCCCAGGCCTCTTCTGTGCCTTCCCTCCATTTTCCTTGATCCACAGGGTGCTCCTCAAGGTGAGGAGGGACAAGGTGCAGGTGATTCTGGTAGCCCTAGACTGGCCACGCCAGTTCTGGTACCCAGATCTCCTCAACCTCAGCAACAGGCCCCCGGAGTGGCTTCCAGCACACCCGGACCTGATCTCACTCACTCAGGGGAAGGTATTCCATCCGGACCTTCGATCCCTGCACCTGACAGCCTTGTACATGAGCAGCTAGAGTTCCAGGCTTTTGGTCTCGCTGAGGATGTCCCCACAGTAGTGGAAGCATCCAGAAAGGAATCTACCAGGAAGTGTTATGCCTTCACATGGAAAAGGTTTTCCATTTGGTGTTGGGGCAAGGAGCGGGACCTTCTGTCCTGTCGAGTGGCTAACATTCTTGACTACCTTTGGTCTCTGTCCAAATGGGGTCTTTGGTCATCGACCCTTAGGGTGCACCTGGCAGCCGTCTCTGCTTACCGGGCGTGGACCGGTCAGCCAAAGTTGGTGCAGGAGACAGTGGTTGGGCACTTTTTCAAAGGTCTGGATCACATATCCCCTCTGGTCCGTGAACCTCCACCTCTGTGGGACCTACTGCTGGTACTGGCAAAGCTCATGGGCAAAACATTTGAACCAATGCACAAGTGTGAGTTGTCACACTTGTCATGGAATATGGCCTTCCTGGTGGCTGTCACGTCTGCCAGAAGGACGGGTGCCTCAGGCGCACTCGGTGGACTCTACTCATCTGGTCTTCCACAGGGACACGGTTGTACTGCGCCTTCACCCGAAATGCCTTCCGAAGGTGGCGTCAGAGTTTCACCTTAATCAGGTGTTGACTCTGCTGGTGTACTACCCCAATTACACCTTGGAGGCCAAATACTGGCTCCATACTTTGGACCTGAGATGAACTCTCTCCTATTATAAGGAGAGGACGGCAGAGATTCATGGAGAGGTTCGCCAGCTGTTTGTCATCTATGCTGAAGCCGCTTCTGGCAGATCTGCAGCAAAGCAGATGATCGCTTGATGGATTACATCTTGCATTAGTCTGTGCTATGAGTTGGCGAGCAAGAAGCCTCCCAAAGGGATAAGAGCTAATTCTACCTGCCATACCGCTGCATCGGTGGCTGCTTCCAGGGACATCCCTATCCAGGAAATCTGTCGGGCTGCTACCTAGAAGACAGCAGACATCTTCATTACCCACTACCACATCGACCTTGAGTCATGCCGGGATGCTGGTTTTGGGGCCTCAGTTCTCCAATCTCTGTTTCCCAAGTAGTGGGTATGCCCCTTGCCTCCCTCCTCCTGGAGAACTGCTAGGAGTCTGCCAGTAAGTGTGGATCAACAACATATCCGCGATCCTAGAAAAACGGGTTAAAAGCCTGTAACAGTAGTTCTAGGAGTGGTATATGTTGTTCATCCACACGGACCCACCCGACCTCCCTGGCTGCGGACGCACAAACCTGGCTTCCAGCAGGCTAAGATCTGGCATCATGGGGCGGAGCTGAGGGTTATACCATCCAGATGGGTGGGAGGAGCCAGCTTGAAGACTTTCCAGCTGATTTAAAGGGAAAGGGACTCTGTCAGTAAGTGTGGATGAACAACATATACCACTCCTAGAACTACTGTTCAGGGTGAATAACCTGTGTGTGTGTGTGTGTGTGTGTGTGTGTGTGTGTGTGTGGTGTGTGTGTATACGTATATATATGTGTGTGTGTGTGTGTGTATATGTATATATATATATATATATACATAATACATATATATATATATATATGTATATGTATATGTATATATATATATATATATATATATATATATATATATATATACACACACACACACACACACTCATATATATATATACATATATATATATATATATATATATATATATATATATAATGTGCATATGTATATGTATATGTGTGTGTGTATATATATATATATATAGGAAATACAGTGGTGAGCTGTCAGATAAATGATTTATCTACACAAGTGCTGTGTGACCTCGGTAACTTCACGAGTGACGTAAGCCACGAGTGAGGTGTCCGAGGACAAACAGCACAAGTGTAGATAAATCATTTATCTGACTGCTCACCATTGTATATTTCATTTATGCAATATGGATGCTTCTTATCAGTGCAGGAACATTTGATTTTGTCTGTTTATCTTTTTTTTAAATGACAATTTCTGGGACTTTCAGTTAATTTTCCTAGTGTATGTCTGCCTAGCATGATGGTTGCTATTAAATGAAACACCACTCATTTTGTAGAGAACTTCTTGCTGAACAAATGTCATGCTCACAGTATTATGCTACCTTTTTTGTTTTAAAGTTATTCACATTTGTTTGTTGAAAAAGTGAAACAAAAATTTAATTTTATGCTGTTTTTTTGCTAATTATAAAAAAAAAATAAAAGGTATTTATTAATGAAACACCACTCATTTTGTAAATATTTTTGTGCTGAACATTTTTCGTGCTCACAGTACCATGCTTTCATTTTTAGTTTTAAAGTGATTCACATTTGTCTGTCGAAAAGGTGAAAAGAAAATAGGATTTTATGCTGTTTTTTGCTAATTATGAAAAAATTAAAAGGTATCTATGAATGAAACACCACTCATTTTTGTAGATATTTTTGTGCTGAACATTTTTCGTGCTCACAGTACCATGCTATAATTTTTCATTTTAAAGTTATTTACATTTGTTTGTCTGAAAAGTGAAAAGAAAATTGGATTGTATGCTGTTTTTTGCGAATTATAAAAAAAACTAAAAGGTATCTATAAATGAAACACCACTCATTTTGTAGATATTTTTGTCCTGAACATTTTCCGTGCTCACAGTACTATGCTGTCATTTTTCGTTTTAAAGTTATTCCCCTTTGTTTGTCAAAAAAGTGAACAAAAAAGCTTTGATTGACAGTTTGCATTTATCCCACATATGTGGGATAAATCTAGGGTGGTTAGATTTATCCCACATATGTGGAAATAAATGGATTTATGCAATTGCTTTTGGTTCCACACCTATTGCATAAATACATATACACACATACAACGTATGTTTTAGGATAAAAAGTAATATCTCAGCCAGGTCATGGAGATATCGGTGATTATCTTTACATGTGAAGATATCACTGCTATCTCCGCGTTCCTATACGTCATCCTAATGAAACTGAAACAGTTTGTCACTGTCTACCACCTCCAACCTCCCCATCACAATCTTTCCTTCATCTTCTGACCACACTTCAACACTTTCACTTTTCATGCCATCCCTCCATGGTCCTGAGTGCTAATTCCCACAAATAAACAAACCCCCACAAAATTCCATGGGTCACAGCACTTCCCCACTTCTGTCTGGTTGATCTTGCCATCATATTCCAATAAACAGTGACAAAAAATAAGTCTTATCTGGTTCATCCCGCCGTTTCCCCCTCGTATTCCTGGAGCAGCTACACTTTCACTTTCTTGTTTAAAATCTGTAGCATGACAGAGTGCTTTTAATAAAGTAAACCGAGGAGCTGCCGCATATTTGAAATTAGCACTGTCCCGGTGGAAGGTAGATCTGTTGTGTTTTGTTAAGTTATGCCTGGTTTGGTTTAAAAAAAATGCAATGCTGCCTGCAACAGGAAGAGAAGTAAAAGCAAGTCGCAGCTTCAGTGAACACATTGCGAGCCCAAGCGACTATTGCTATAGCAACACTCACTCAGGCTTGCAGTGTCTTCATTGAAGCTGTGACTTGCTTTCACTTCTCTTCCCATTGCCAGCAGCATCTTTTTATCCAAACCTAACTGGGATCTAACTTCCACTGGGACAGTGCTTATTTTAAATGTGTAGCAGCTCCTTGGTTTACTATATTAAAAGTGCTCTGTCATGCTACTGCTTAACACCACCTCGGTCACGCTACACCAGCAACCAAAACTGCAGCTGCTTCTGGAGCACAAGTAAAAAGCGACAGGATCAACCAGATAACATTTTTTTTAATAAGTATTTCTAAAAACCACACATTTCCTGTCCATATACCGACACAGTGCCTCACAGTAAACCCATGGAAGATTGTGTTAAGTGGGACATGTAGCAAGCTGTGTTCCAGAACAAAATAACATATCTGAGGGGGTTGTTTTGGGTGGCCCAAAACATACTGTACATTGTATAAACAGGCCAATGACATCATGATATCTCATTCGTGGCTTCGCCACTCATGCGATATCATGATATCATTGTCCGTTCGTGAAGATAAATATGATATCTTCAGTCAGGCCATGTCATATCCCCTGTATATCTGTTTGTGTGTGTGTACATATGTGTGTGTGTTTATTTACAGTTGTGGCCAAAAATATTGGCACCCATGCACTTTTTCAAATAACTCACAATTCCTCTAAACATAAGTTGAAATTAACAACAGTACAGTATTTGGTCTCCATAATTCTTTATTTCTCTGTTAATATTACAGAGCCTTTTAAATCAGAAAATGAAAAGAAATGGCATTGACAAAATTGACACCCTAGACTTAATATTTGGTAGCACAGCCTTTGGTCAAAATAACTGCAATCAACCGCTTCCTATAGCCATGGATGAGCTTCCTGCACCTCTCTACTGGCAGTTTGGCCCACTCTTCTTGTGCAGACTGCTCCAGTTCTCCCAGATTTGAAGGGTGCCTTCTCCCAACTGCTGTTTTCAGATCTCTCCACAGGTTTCAATGGGATTTAGATCTGGACTCATTGCTGGCCACTTCAGAACAGTCCAGCGTCTTGTCTTGAACCATTCCTGGGTGCTTTTGAAGTGTGTTTGGGGTCATTGTCCTGCTGGAAGACCCATGACCTTCAACAGAGACCCAGCTTTCTGACACTGGGTTCAACATTGCACTCCAAAATGGCCTGGTAATCTCCAGATTTCATGATGCCATGCACACGTTCAAGGCACCCAGTGCCAGAGGCAGCACAGCAATCCCAAAACATCACTGAACCTTCTCCATGTTTGACTGTAGGGAAGGTGTTCTTTTCTTTTGAAGGCTTCATTTTGTTTTCTGTAAACATAGAGATGATGTGCTTTACCAGAAAGCTCTAATTTGGTCTCATCCGTCCACAGGACATTCTCCCAGAAGGATTTTGGCTTGTTCAGGTGTGTTTTGGCAAACCCCAGTCGGGCTTTCTTACGTGTCTCTCTCAGCAGTGGGGTCCTCCTGGGCCTCCTACCATATAACCCCCTTTCATGAAGTTGGTGATGGATGGTGCGAGTTGAAACTGTCGTACCTTGTGTCTGAAGGTCAGCTTGAATCTGTTTGGCAGTTGACCGAGGTGCTTTCTCCACCATTCGAACAATCCTGCGCTGCAATCTTTGATCAAGTTTTCTCTTGCGGCCACGTCCAGGGAGGTTGGCTACAGTGCCATGGGCCTTAAACATCCTGATAACATTATGTACAGTGGAAACAGGAACATCAAGGTCTCTGGAGATTGATCTGTAGCCTTGAGATTGTCCATTCTTGTCTACAATCGGCTATCTGACCTCCTCAGACAATTCTCTGGCTGTCTTTCTTTTCTCCATGCTCATTGCGGTACACACAGTGACACAAAACAAGAGAATGAGTCCTTTTCTCTATTCAAACTGGTTGAATGAGTTATTTGTATATTGCAGGCACCTGCAACTCACCACAGGTGAGTTCATTTCCAAAGTGAAGGAGAATCACCTGCTTGAAATCTAATTATTTCTGACTACTTCTAAAAGGTGCCAATAATTTTGTCCGGGCCATTTAAGGATTTCTGTGTGGAATAAGCCAAGACTTAGTACATTTTTCTGCTTTTGGTGTTTTATTTCACTGCAAACCAAAGAAATACATATGTGGATACCAAAATATTTTTTAATTTCAACAATTTTCTGGAAGGAATGGTGCATTATTAGAAAAAACTGCAAGGGCGCCAGTATTTTTGGCCACAATTGTATGTGTATGTATATGTGTGTGTGTATGTATATATATATATATATATATATATATATATATATATATATATATGTGTGTGTGTGTGTGTGTGTGTGTGTGTGTGTGTGTGTGTGTGTGTGTGTGTGTGTGTATGTATGGTGTGTGTGTGTGTATATATATATATATATATATATATATATATATATATATATACGTATATGTGTATATACGTATGTGTGTATATATATGTTTGTGCGTGTGTGTGTGTATATGTATGTACATATATATGTATGTATATGATTTTGCAAGTTACGTTCTGGTTGGATGTGCAGTTTCCAAGTTATGGAGAGGTGAAAAAACATGTACTAGGGATGTGGATATGTTGTTCTCATCCACACATAGTGGCATGTCCTTTCCTTTTAAATATCTTGCCGGAAGTCTTTAAGCTGGCTCCACTCCTTGACGCCAGATCTTCCTTTCCACTTGGAAGAACCGGGTTCCATCCTTACCGCTTCTGCATTGAGTAGGAACTGGTGCTTAAATCTTTGGATTATTTACCAAAACTTAAACTTAAACTCGTCAGAGTTTCACCACTTTGGTCTTTGATCGCGACCGCAGTGGAGGACAAGTTGTCACCCGGGTTCCACCGGTACCCCTGCGGGAAAAAAATGTCTCTCACTGACCAGCACGCCACATGTGTCTATTGCCTGGGTCACGATTTCGATACCCAGGCCTGCGATTTTTTTGTCGCTCGTTCCAGCTGAACGTGTTGGACGATTGTCTCGCCCGATTAGATGGAGAAACTGAACCCGCTGGTCAAATTAAGAGGCCTGTTGGGTGGTCTTTGCAACTGCAAGGTCCACTGAACAACTCTAGCAAATGAAGGCTTTCGAGGAGGTGGCGGCTCGGGCCACCGATCAGACCTCTACAGCATCGGTCTTCATAACGCTCAAACTGGGCTCCACTTTTACAGGCTCCTTCAAGGAGTTGTGCCAGTCTCTCCTGACCAAGGAGGAGGGCCTGTTGGCATCACACCGCTCCCGTTCCCGTAAAAAGGATTCCAAGGAGTCAAGAGAGAAGTCATCGTGTCGACTTCGTTCTAGGGATTGAGAACAGTCTTGTTCCCAGGAATCTCTAGTTTCGACTTCAGTTGAAATTGTGGCCTAGGCCGCTGGCTTCACGGTGCCCCCATCAGGTCAGCCAGCTAAGATGCGGGACGATGACCCGGTCTAAATCATCGACCCCATTGTCGCTAGATGAGGCCGACAACTCTTTGTTCAGGACTCCGGTCCTGACTGGACCTACTGAGGAGGAGGAGACCCAGCCTGCTGGAAACCTCTTCTCAGTCCCTGGCCCTGACCTGGAGTCGCCGCGGGTCTCCTTGGTTCCTTCTGAGTGCCCCCATTGATTTACCCACCCCCTCAGTGATAGAGGACTAGGTCTCGGTCATCTTCATCCGATAGGTGAAAGAGAATTAACAAACGTCACTCTGGATGTTCCAAGAACCGGCGCCGCTGCTGTTCATTCTCGTTCTCCTCAAAAGAGGAGAGGCTTCAGTGCAAGTTGCATCGATGCTACGAGGATCTCATGTGGTAACAGTTGGTGTTCACCGGTCCGAAGTCAAACTAGGTTTCCACACTGGCCATCAGATGGCTGTCTCCCTCTAGGCCAACACCGACTCCTCCGGAGCCAGCCAACACTGTCCCTCCACCTGCAGAGCCGGTGAAGGCCTTCCCAGCTCGGTCGAGATGGGTGTAGCCACCACCTAAACAGCCTCCCTCAGGGGGCTCCTGTCCAGTAGTCTTGGCCCACCAAGGGCCTTCCACACCGGCTGTCGGTCACTCTCATTCTTGACCATCCGTGGCGGGTTGAAGGTGACGTGCGTGGTCGGCCGATCTGTCCGGACTCCTCTCTGCTTTCCCGTCCTCTCGACCAGGAATCATTCGGGAGTCTTTCGACAGAGGAGGGTCCCACATCCTTCATGAGAACCCTCCGTGTCATCTCTGAATCTATGGGGATGAAACTAGAGCCTGTTCAAAAACAGGCTCGCTATCCCCTGACAGACCACTTGGATAAAGGGATTCTCTGACAGAGGCCTTCCCAGTGGCCAAAGCCATTGTTGGCCCAGCTCTGGAGCTTTGACAGCACCCTGCCTTTTGCCCTGTGCCATCAGCCCGAATAGCTGCAGTGTCACAGGTCCCCGTGAAGCTCGTTCCAGGGTTCATAGAGCACGCCTTGGCCGAGGGGTTGGTGACCGGCTCTGTGTTTTGGCGCTCAGGCAATTCAGGAGACACTGCTAGACCTCCGGACACAGAGTCCAAGAAACTGGACCACTCTGTCAGGAAAGTCTACACTGCCTCTTCGCTTGGTCTCCGTCAGGCGAGCTCAGCTGTCATCCCGGCACATTTTTCCGATGCCCTTCTGGGGTCTCTAAATGATGTGATTCCCCATCTCCCTACAGACCTTCAGACTACGGTCAAGCAGATCCGTGACAAGGGTCAGATTGTTGCAAAGCAGCAACTCCAGACTGCTCTGGACAGTGGGGATTCCTATGCTCGTTCAGTGGCAGCCGCAGTAGCCATGCGCCACAGGGCATGGCGGAGGGTTTCAACCTTTACATCGGACACCCAGCACAAACTGGTGGGTGTACCCTTCCTGGGCACTAACTTGTTCAGTCCAGGGGTAGATGGTCACCTTCAGCACATGAAGAAATCCAGTACCACCTTAGACTCCATTGTTTTCGCCCAAAAGGAACCTCAGGGTTCCAAGAAACAGAAGCGCAAGCCTTTTGCTCTTCTGCCCCTGTGGCCAAGCAAGCCCAGTACCAATATGGGCAGCAGCAGGTGCAATCTTGGCATCTTCGGCCCAAGTCAGGGGCTTCGGCAGTCTGTAAGCCCAGAGGGAAGGGTCCTAGCGGTCCTGCGGCCGTATCCTCCTCCTCCTCCAAACCTGCACAGTGATGGGATGGGGGTGACCACTCCCATGTACATCACGCACACTCTGGGTCCTCCGATGGGTGGCCGGCTCCTCCACTTCCTTTCCGCCTGGTCTGCTGTCAGAACAAACAGGTGGGTATTGGAAGTGGTTGGCCAAGGTCTGACTCTGGAATTTGAGCTGTACCCACCAAGCTGAGCTCGCACCCCACGGGAGGAGAAGGTAACTGTTGACACTCAGGCAGCTCTCCGAGATGACATCACCCAACTCCTCTGCAAGGAGGTAGTGGTCAGAGTTGCGAATCCCCCTGTCAACCCAGGGTTCATTTTCAGGTACTTCCTGGTCCTGAAACGGATGTGTGGCTGGCGCCCCATTCTAGATCTGCATGACCTGAACAAGATTCTCAGGTCTCGCACCTTCCAGATGGTAACTCTGTCTCAGATCATACTATCTCTCGAGCAGAACATGTGGTTTTGCTTTCTGAATCTGCAGGATGTGTTCTTTCACATCCCAATCCGTCCATCACACCAAAGGTTCCTCCGCTTCTGGGCAGAGGGAACCCTCTACGGGTTCCAAGCCATGCCGTTCGGCCTGTCATCAGCCCCCAGGGTCTTCACCAAATGCATTGCAGTGGTGGCGGCCCATCTTTGGCATCGAGGGGTCAAGGTGTACCCCTGTCTGGACGATTGGCTTATAGTGGGTCCCTCCAGGCAGGAGGTGGAGAGGTCCAGTGATCTGGCCCTCCAGACCTGCATCTACCTTGGCCTCCTAGTTAACGAGGTCAAATCGGAACTCATGCTTTCGCAGGTGATTTGCTTCATCTGGGCAGAGCTCGACTCTTGCCAAGCTCCTGACGGATAGGGCGGAGGTTCTCTCCTTCTTTGCCTGATCATTTCTGGTTGGGCACTTGCGCCGTGCACAGGACTTCCTGCAACTTCTGGGCTACGTGGTGGCCTGCATCTTCATGGTCTGATGGGCCTGGTGGCATATGCGCCCCCTTCAATGGGAACTAGCCAGCCAGTGAACTTGGCAAGTAGGTCATTTCGACCAGCTGGTCACTGTAACCCAGAAGATGTGGGATGCTTTGCAATGGTGGACTGTCCCAGAGCATCTGTAGGAAGGGATCGCGTTTGTCTGTCCTGAACCGACAGTCATCTAGATGACCAAAGCCTCTCTCATGGACTGGGGTGCCCACATGGAGGACCACAGAGTCCACGGGCTCTGGACCCAGAGGAATCCCAATGCCGCATCAACCTCTCTCCTTAGCCGTTGCCTTTTGCCCCGAGAGGGCTAGCTGGGGACCAAGTGGCTACTGTCGATGGGTTCTGGCTCTCACCGCGGCCCTACGTCGCCTCCTCTAGCCGCCTCCCGACCCAAGATTACCGCCGTTGCCTTTTGCCCTGAGAGGGCTAGCTGGGGACCAAGTGGCTACTGTCGATGGGTCCTGGCTCTCAACGCGGCCCAACGTCACCTCCTCTAGCCGCCTCCCGACCCAAGATTACCACCGTTGCCTTTTGCCCCGAGAGGGCTAGCTGGGGACCAAGTGGCTACTGTCGATGGGTTGTGGCTCTCACCGTGGCCCAACGTCGCCTCCTCTAGCAGCCTCCTGACCCAAGATTACTGCCGTTGCCTTTTGCCCCGAGAGGGCTAGCTAGGGACCAAGTGGCTACTGTCGATGGGTCCTGGCTCTCACCGAGGCCCAACGTCGCCTCCTCTAGCCGCCTCCCGACCCAAGCTTACCGGTAAGGACTCTCCTAGGCTGGGGAAGCTGAGATTCGCAGGGATTGGCCGACGGAGCTCTATGCTGCGCTCTGATTGGCCGCCAGCTCCAGACATCGTCTCTGATTGGTCTGGCTGACTTTGGAGCTTAGCTGGGCTGGGAGCCCATTGACTTGCAGTGTTAAGTGCCGAAATTTTACGCCCACCCCCCTCCCCCCCGACCTTTATTAAATAGTTTGCTTGTCACCGCCCCTTGCTCTAAATACCCGCCCACTGCCTCACATCCTATCCTGAACCAGTAGCTAAACCACTCCTTCTCCCGAGTTCGCTCTGCTGCTGCTACCCCTCAGGGATTTCTGCTAGCTACACCCCTCTGTGTCTTTCCTCTTTTTTAGCTCTCTAAACCTCCTGTTTCCTTCCTCCTTCTTCTCTCCTCCTGCTCTCCCCATCTAGCTACTATGCCTCCCTGTAAACGTGTCCTTCTCTCTCTTCTAGCCCTGTCCTTGCTGCCAACCTTATCCCACCTACCCTCCTCCTCCTATCCCTCACTACCCTCCACTCTGGTCCTCCTGGCTAATTACCAACATCAGGCACGATGGCAATCTCCCCCCTTAAGCAAAAATGGTGCCAGTCAGCTATGGACTGTTTAAATATGAACAAGTATGAAGACTACATGGGGGCAACCTGGCACCTATTCCTGGTCGATACGTTACACTGGGATCCTAGGCGCCTGTACTGGTCTAAAACACAAAGAACACGAGGATGATTACCACCTACTATGAAATACGACAATGGACTCTCAAACTCCTACTCCTCCTCCTACTCTTAATATCTGGAAGTGTTCACCCTAATCCTGGCCCAATCTCCTACAGTACAACAAAGCCTGCCAAAACGGAGGGGGGACTCACTTTTGTCACCATAAATATTTGTAGTCTCCTACCAAAACTAGCCTCCCTACAAACTTTTGTCAGTCAGCATAATCCCGATATTCTAGCCATTGTTGAAACTTGACTGACACCTAGCACCCCTGACCATGCTATATCTCTGCAAGGCTACAAGATTTTCAGGCTGGATAGGACGTCAAAAAGGGGTGGCGGCTGTGCCATCTACATAAAGGAATATCTCAACTGCCTCTCCATTACATATACCACCACAAACTCTGTCTTACAGCTCCTCCCTATCAAACTTCTCCTTGGTGCCCATAACAAAGTCCTCACGGTTGCTGCTATCTACATCCCACCTAAAGATCCTGGGCCCGGCCTACAGTCTGTACTAGATTTCGTCAGATCTCAACCTCCTGATGCCGAGCTCCTCCTACTAGGTGACTTCAATATCAACTGGCTTGCACCAGACATTGGGTCGACTAAGGATGCAGTCCTAGCAGCAAACTTAACTCAGCTGGTCAATTCACCCACTAGGAAAAACTATAAATCTGGGAATAGTACATTAATAGATTGGATCCTCACCAACCACCCAGCCCGGTTAAATAATATTGCTGTTCTCCCAGATTCTCTTAGCGACCACTTTCCTATAATATGTACCTGGTCAAACAAGTTTAGAAAACCACCCCCTAGAACCATCACTAGCAGAGTACTACCGTTTGGAAACCTTACTCCACTCAAGGAAAATCTTAGACAAAAAGACTTGTCTCCCATCTACAATAAGCAAGACGTCGATGAAGCTCTAAACTACTTTATCTACACCTTCAGTGCTGCCTGTGACTCATACGCACCTATTAAAAAGCGCAAAGTGAAAGCACTCTCAACTCCATGGCTCACTGCTAAGCTAATGGCACTACACAATGGAAGGGACCACCTCTGGGCTATAGCAAGAGACTCTGGCTCTCCGGCTGACATCCTAAAATATAAACAGGCCCGAAACTACTGCACTAAAGAGACTCGTCGAGTCAAGAACGACTACTTCAAAACTGCTCTCTCTAACACTTGGGGTGAAGGGAAATCTTTCTGGGACAATCTAAGAAATATCACGGGTAAGCAGTCCAAATCCTTTCCTACTGCAATGAATGTGGCAGGCACTACCACCCTTGACCCCATGGTCATAGCAAACTCCTTAAATGAGACCTTCACCGACCTCAGCGGAGTCCTTGCATCTGACTTCTTCGCTTCTGCAGACCCCTCTATCTCTATGTCCCCCTCTGCCTCTCCAAACACTCCACCCTTCCATCTTAAAATAGTTAAAGCACATGAAGTTTATAAATACGTAAAGAAGGCTATATCTAAATCAAGGGCAAGCAGTGACTCTCTTGACCTTAAAATACTATCCCTTACCCTAGATGTAGTTCTACCCCCCCTCACCAGAATATTCAATCTCTCCCTCTGTTCTAGCAAATTCCCTAGTATATGGAAGGCTGCTATAATCACCCCAGTGCACAAAAGTGGGGATAAGTCTCTGCCTGGCAACTATAGACCAATTTCAATACTACCCCCCTTATCAAAGGCCCTTGAACGTATGGTAGCTGACCAGCTTACAGACTACCTGGAGAAATATAACATTCTTTGTGACCAGCAACATGGATTCAGACAAAGTCATAGCACCACCACTGCTCTGCTCGAATTCTCAGAAGTAATCCACAAGGCCTTGGACAAAGGACTCCTCACCGGAACTGTGTTTATTGATCTAACGAAGGCATTTGACACTGTCCACCATGGCCTACTGATCAGGCAACTACAGACACTTGGGCTCTCCTTGGGCTCTGGTGCCTGGATAAAAAGCTATCTTGCCCAACACACCCAGGTTGTAAAAATATCTGGAATCCTCTCAGACCCTAAACCTGTCCTCTCAGGAGTTCCACAAGGATCAATCCTAGGCCCACTACTTTTCAGCCTCTTTCTAAACTCCCTCCCTAAATCCTGCCCGGAACAAATCATCCTCTATGCTGATGATGCTGTGATTCTATCCTCACACAAAGTCCTAACCGCTTACGCCACAGCCTACAACACGCGTTTGCCAGTGTTGAGGTAGTTGGTTTTGGACACAAGCTAGTCCTAAACCACAAAAAACAAAATCTATGCTCTTAGCTAGTCCATAGAACAAGAACAGACAAGCTCCACTTACTATCAACACCTCCCTGGGAATCACCCTTGAACAAGTGACTATCTTTAAATATCTTGGAATCACATTTGATCAAGGCCTTGTCTTTTCATCACATATTGATGGTATTTCCAAAACTATTAATCAGCGGCTTGGGATACTCTACCGAAACAGACAACTTTTTACCCATCCAGCGCTGAAGCTAGCTATTCAATCCTCGATCATCTCAGTCATCGATTACGGCTTAATTATTTATGGGTCCGCCCCTTCAAGCACACTGAAACGAGTCACAACCTCCCTAAACAAGGCATGTCGGCTGCTTACAGGTGCTCATCGACTTACTCATACCTGTGAACTCTATGCTGATACTGGGTGGTTACAGCTTTCAAACCGGTTCAAGTTCTTCACCTGCCTAATGGCCAAGAAATCCATCATGGGCCTCACCCCACCCTGCATTCAAGGCCTGCTGTCAGAACCCAAGTGTACGATCCACTAGAAGATCAGAAACCCAGCTTCTACAGGTCCCCCACTATCGGACCACACATGGTCAACAATCTTTTGCCTATCGTGCCCCCAACTGGCTAAATACTCTCAGCACCTCTATTACCCCCTCTTGCTCATTAGGTACTTTTAAATCCAGACTATTCTCTCACCTAGCCACCTCAAACTCCTGTGACTGCCTTGTTTAATCTCCTATTCTATTCTCTCTCCTCCTCCTCCCTTGCCCTCTTACTTGACAATGACCTAGTAATGGATCCTCATCTCCTACAAATGGTCTGCTCTTTCCTCCTAACCCCCCTTTTTCCTCTTTTATTACCTACACTGCCTACCTACCTCCCTCCTCATTTATTTTCTGTACTATGAAAGTGCTTAAGTGATTATCTGCTGTACATTAATGTCATTAGATTTTAGCTATTTGTGCAACCTTGTACCTCTATTTGTCTGTAAATGTTTTTTGACGCAGAACCTTTGTAAAAGAGCCTTGGCTCAAAGGTATTCATTTCTAGATTTTACAATAAATACAACCTGCTGGAGCTCCAAGTTGTCCGGCTGGCGCTGACTGCGTTCGCTCCATTTCTTCGGGGTCAGGTGGTTCAGGTACAGACAGACAACACCACAACCATGTACTGTCTCAACAAACAGGGTGGCATGCACTCCTGGCCACTGTGCAGGGAAGGTCTCCACATTTGGACACTCGTGAACCGACTGGAGGCGGATCTCCTAGCCATTCATGTGGCAGGAGCCTCAAATCAGCTGATGGACATGCTCAGCCGTGTGGGTGAGGCATCCCATGAGTGGTCTCTCCATTCAGAGGTAGTATACAGCTCCTTCTCCCAATTCGGCACCCCTCAGGTGGAATTGTTCACTTCCATGAGGAATGCAATGCTGAGGCTGTTTTGTGGCCCCCCCCCAAGCAGGGCTCGCTGCAGGGGGATGCCTTCTCAAGGCCGTGAACCCCAGACCTCTTCTGTACCTTCCCTCCACTTCCGTTGATCCACAAGGTGCTCCTCATGGTCAGGAGGGACAAGGCACGGGTGATCCTGGTGGCTGCAGACTGGCACCACCAGTTTTGGTACCCCGATCTCCTCAGCCTCCACATTAGGCTCCTGAGGTGTTTTCCATCATGCCCGGACCTGCTCTGTCAGTCAGCGGAAGGTCCTCCACAGAGACCTTCAATCCCTGCACCTGACTGCTTGGTTCCTGAGTGGCTAGAGTTCCAGGCTTTGGGTCTCTCCGAAGATGTACTTGCTGTAATTTAGGCATCTAGGAAGGAATTGACCAGAAAGTGCTGTGCTTTTAAATGGAAGAGATTCTCCATTTCGTGTCGGGAAGGGGCTGAATCCTTTGTCCTGTCCAGTGGCTAGCATTCTCGACTACCTTTGGTCTCTCTCCAAAGAGGGTCTTCGGTCAATGACCCTTTAGGTTTACCGGGCACTGGCCGGTCAGCAGATGGTGGCACAGGAGAAGATGGTCTGGTGTTTCTTCAAAGGCCTCAACCATATTTCCCCTTCGGTGCATGAACCACCACCACTGTGGGATCTACTGCTGGTACTGCAAAGCTCATGGGCAAGCCATTCGAACTGATGCAAGGTGTAAGCTGTCACACCTGTCGTGGAAGACCACCTTCCTGGTGGCTATCATGTCAGCCAGAAGGATTGGGGAGCTCCAGGCATTCTCAGTTTCCTTATTTAGTCATCCAATAGGGACAAGGTTGTCCTGTGCCCCAATCAGAGTTCCTTCCAAAGGTTGTGTCAGAGTTTCACCTAACCCAAGTGATTACTCTGCCAGTGTATTACCCCAATCACACCTCAGAGGCCGAATACAGGCTCCATACTTTGGACCGGAGACAAGCCCTTGCTTATTACAAGGAGCGCACGGTTGCAGTTCAGGGAGAGGTTCGCCAGCTGTTTGTCACCTATGCTTGAGCTGCACCTGGCAGACCTGCAGCCAAGCAGACGATTGGCAGATGGATTACATCATGCATTGATCTCTGCTATAGGTTGGTAGGTGGGGAGCTTCCCGCAGGGCTAAGGGCTCATTCCACCCACCACACCGCTGCATCGGTGGCTGCTTCTACGGATGTCTCTATCCAGGATATCTGCAGGGCTGCTACCTGGAAGTCAGGAAACACCTTCATTTCCCACTACCACATAGACCAAGAGTCACACCGGGATGCTGGTTTTGGGGCCTCAGTTCTCCAATTTTTTCCCCAAGTAGGAGGTGTGTGCCTTGCCTCCCTCCTCCCAGAGAACTGCTAGGAGTCTGCCATAACGTGTGGCTAAGAACAACGTATCTACATCTCTAGAGAAAACAGGTTACTCATCCTGTAACAGTATTTCTAGGAGTGGTATATGTTGTTCATCAACACAGACCCACCTGACTTCCCCGGCTTTGACGCACAACCACTGCTTCCAGCGGGCAAGATCTGGTATCAAGGAGTGGAACCGAGGGATATACCACCCAGGTGGGTGGGAGGAGCCAGCTTAAAGACTTCCAGCAAGATATTTAAAGGGAAAGGACATGCCATAACGTGTGGATGAACATACACCACTCCTAGAACTATTACAGGTGAGTAACCTGGTTTTTTTTTTCGCTCATTGACTTTGCTGGGACTTTTCTTTGGACTTGCCTACAGCCCAAATGCTTTGTTTTTTTAATCTGGAATTTTCAGGGCAGAAAGGGACCACCTCACAGATGTGCCTTTTACTAGTCTGGTGAAAAAATAATACACCATTTCTAAGTTATTGCAATTTAAACATTTGAAAAAAATCATTTCTGAGCATGCTCAGTAAGCACTAAAATATAGCTGTATGAAATGAAGTAGGAATCCTGCTTTGTATGGGAAAATTCCTACATCGTATGGCCGCCATCTTGTTTTCAGTTTTGCCTGAAAAATTAAAATTCAGAAACCTCCCAAAATTATATTTTAGGGAAGAACCAACACATGTAGCTTGCTTATTGGAACCCCTAGGTGCATTCTGCACTTTTCTGGTTGCAAAATGTCCTTAAAACGTGTGTTATTTATCATTTACGTTCTTTGTTTGTATGGTCGTCATATGAAGCAAGATCCTAGTTCATATGACGAGGTACGAACTGGGGTTCTACTTCATGAACTGAAAATCCACAAATATTTATTTTAAAACAAAAAAAATGTAGCTGCCAACATTGGGGTGCCTATACCCCGTGTCGGCACTAGATGCCAGTGTCCTCAACAGTCTCCCATGTTGCCGGCATTGTGGTGCCCAATCCCTGGGTTGGCAGTAGCCCCCCCCCACAAGGTGGGACACTGGGGACTCACTCCCAGTGTCCCCAGTTATGTTTTATACCCCCCAACACGACCAGTACTGTTAACACTGGGGAGCCCACCCCCAGTGTCCCCTAATGTTGCTTTCCATATACCTGAAACAAAGAAAACAGTCCCCTCGTCTTTTTCTTGTTTTGCTTTGTACTCCTGTAAAAAAGAAAACTGTCCCTCGTCATCTCCCTGTCCCCCCTCTCCCATCCCTAGCCTTCCTCTGAACAACCCCCCAACCCCCTTGCCCTGTATTTACCACCGGAGGTGGTCTTCTGTCACCTTCTGTGGACTGTGACCCGTCTACACTCTTCAAAGCTGAACCACAAACTGAAGAATCAAGGTACGTGCCATATAATGACTGTCAATGGCGTTTTGAACATGTGTTGATATCTCTGCCATTTTTGTTATTTTTTCGCCAAATTTTAAACATGGGCCTTTTGGGACCCCACCTCATGAACTCTGGCACTGTCATTTCGTTATTCGGTGCGAAAAGGTGATTTCGTGGTCACTGCCTGGAATCACCTTTCTGGACCATTTAACAAAATGACAGTGCCAGTGTTCATGAGGTGGGGTCCCAAAAAGCTCAAGTTGAATATTTGGTGGAAAAAAGCCAAAAAGTGCCAGAGTTACATGCAGTCGTTGAGATTTTGCTACACACGTGCGTAACTTTGGCAGTTTTTAATATTTTCACTCCAAATTTTTAACATTGCCATATTTTCACACCACTTCATGAACAGTACAGCTGTCATTTTTCATATCCTGCCTGAAATGTGTTTTCGCTCCAGCGGTGCAGAATGGCACGCACGCTGCGCGAAATCACCTTTCAGGGCCGATCAATGAAATGGCAATGCCAGTGTTCATGAGATGGGGTCCCCAAAAGGCCATACTGAAAATTTGGTGGAAACATTCTTAAAAATGCCCGCGTTCTAGGGACATGGATATGTTGTTCATCCACACTGTCTGGCAGGTTCCTTGCCGCTTTAAATCTTTCCGGAAGGTCTTCAAGCTGGCTCCTCCCACCCACCCGGGTGGTAAAACTCTCGGCTCCGCTCCATGACGCCAGATCTTCCTTACCGCTTGGAAGCTCAGGTTCCCTCCTTAACGCTTTGCGTATAAGACTGGTTCCTAATTCTTCGAATTTTCGAAATAAAAAGTTTTTGCTAAAAAGACTTCGGTCTTCTCTCCCTCGCGGCTGCGATGGACAAATCGACTCCCGGTTTCCGGAGATGCCCTTGCGGGCAGAAGATGTCTCGGACGGATCCACACTCCACGTGCGTCTACTGCTTAGGCCTTGAGCACGACCCGCAGGCTTGAGACCTGTGCTCTTCTTTTTCGGCCTACGTCCTCGAAGACTGTGCTGCCCGTTTACAGCTTGGGCGTCCCAAGAAAAGATTTCCTCCGGTTAAATCTAAAGAGGCCCGGTTGGCGGTGTCCGGCGGCGGGCTCGGCGGATCAGCTCGAGCAGATGATCGCCCTCGAAGAGGAGGCGGCGCGGGCCGCTTCTACCTCGGCTGCGGCATTTGTCCCGCTCTCTCTCGGTGCCTCGTATTCGGCTTCTTTTAAGGAGCTTTGTCTGACCCTCTCGACGAAAGGTGAGGGTCCAACTTCTTCTGGACCTTTTTCTCGGTCCAAAAGAGACAAAAGTAAGTCTCACCGTCGACGCTCTTGGGAGCGGGAAAGATCCCCCTTCCCTAGTTGTCGACAGTCTACTTCGGTCGACCCCTCGGCTTCGGCCACTGGCTTCACGGTGTCCCCATCAGGCCAGTTGACCGAGACTCCCGTCGACGTGGTCAATATTTTTCTCGACCCGTTAGACGGGTTGTCGGCTGGAGAAGCTGAGAATCCCCTCTCCCCGGTTCCCCCGGTGGGACTTGAGGATCCCGTCGGCTCGTCTGTGCCTCCGGTTCCAGAGCCTTCGGTGGAATCGTCCGAACCGAGGGGAGTGCTGATTCCCGACACCTCCCCGCACTGTCCTCGGCCTAGCCGAGGTTCTCGGTCTCGGACGTCTTCGCGGTCCAGCCGATCCCACCGTCATAGGTGGTCTCGGTCTCGGTACCGCGGCAAGCGGCGCCACTGCTCTTCCTTTTCCTCCTCCTCGGACGAGGGGAGGCTTCGGCGCAAGTTGCGTTGGAGGTATGAGGAACTCATGTGGCAACAGCTCCTTCTGACCGGGAATAAGCCGACCCGTCGTCTTCCCCAGCCATTAAGTGGCTGTCACCGGAGCGGCCGAAACAACCTCTCGTTGTAGCCGAGGAGCCTGTTCCCAGGCCGGTTGTTCAGCCAAATCCAGCTGCCCCACCGATTTTGGTGGAACCTCCGCCTCCACAGCCGTTAGTTGGGGCTCCGACCAAAAATTCTCGGTCGGCTCAGGGACTGCCCCATAGGCTGTCTGTCACCCTCACTCCCGATAAACCTCGGCAGGTGGAGGGTGGCTCAGGCCCGAGGCAGCTCTTTGAGGACTCTTCCGAGTCCGAGGATGATTCCTTCCTTTTCTCCAAGCGAATGGACTTGGAGTCCTCAGGAGGACAGTCAGTGGACGATAGCCCTTCGTCCTTCCTAGGATTGCTTCGGCTCATCTCGGAGTCCACCGGGATGAAGCTCGAACCCGTTTCTAAACGGGCCAGGTATCCCCTCACGGAGATTCTGGACCGAGGGATTTCCCTGAGGCCTTTCCGGTGGCGAGGCGTAGTGGGTCCAGCCTTGGAGCTTTGGCAGCGCCCTGCTTCCTGCCCTGCACCTTCGGCCAGGATGGCCAGGAAGTATGCGGTCCCTACCGGTTCCCTGTCCGGTTTTTCGGAACACCCCTCTGCTGAGGGGTTGGTTACCGACAGCGTTTTCCGGCGCACCGGGAACGCCAGGGACGTGGACAAACCTCCCGACAAGGAATCCAAGAAATTGGATTATGCCGGGCGAAAAGTCTATGCTCTGTCCTCTCTCGGCCTTCGTCAGGCCAGTTCGGCCGACCTCATGGCACATTTTTCTCATGCCCTGTTGGGCTCCCTGGATGAGGTCGTCCCTCATCTTCTCGCGGATCTGCAGACTATGGTCAGGCAGGTGCGGGACCAGGGCAGGGCAGTGGCCAAACAGCAGCTCCAGACTGCTTTAGACATTGGGGACTCATGTGACGGGTCTGTGGCGGCCGCAGTGGCCATGCGTCGTTGGGCTTGGCTGAGGATATCCACCTTTACTTCGGATACCCAGCACAAGTTGGCGGATGTTCCCCTTTGGGGACTGACCTCTTCGGCCCTGGGGTGGAAGGTCACCTGCAGAGGATCGAGAAGTCAATGCTACCTTGGACTCGGTCTCTTCCGCTCAGAAGGACAAGGCCGTAAGCCACAGCCTAAGCCCTTTCGTCCTTCTGCGCCCTTCCGCAGCGCCCGGCCCAAGCAACGTCAGGGCCAGCAGGCTCGAGCTTGGCATCCCAAACCCAAGCCGTCGGCTTCCTCCAACAGGAAGCAGGGAGGTAAAGGCCCAGGAGGTCCCTCGGCCGGTCCCTCCTCCAAGCCTGCCCAGTGACGGGCTGAGGGGTGTCGCCCCCATCCCGTCACCTCACCCCTGGTTCCCCCCGTGGGGGGACGGCTCGACACTTCCTTTCCACCTGGTCCGCTATTACCACGGACAGGTGGGTACTGGAGGTGGTGGGAAAAGGCCTGCCTCTAGAATTCGAGCAGGCCCCGCCCTTCAGATCCGTCGCACCTCGGGGGGCCTCGGGGTCTGCAGCCTCACTGTCGGCTCGTCGGGCCGACATCGCTCTCCTCCTCCAAAAGGAGGCGATCAGGGAGGTAGCGGACCCCCCCCTCAGACCCGAGGTTTGTGTCCAGGTACTTCCTGGTTCCGAAACGGACGGGGGGCTGGCGCCCCATTCTCGACCTACACGACCTGAACAAGTTCCTAAGGTCTCGAACCTTCAGGATGGTCACTCTGGCGCAGATAATACCATCTCTGGAACACGGCATGTGGTTCTGCTCTCTGGACCTGCAGGACGCGTTCTTTCACGTCCCTATCCATCCGTCACATCGGAGATTCCTTCGCTTTCGAGCGGAGGGATCCCTCTTCGAGTTCCGAGCCATGCCCTTCGGCCTGTCTCCAGCTCCCAGGGTCTTCACCAAATGCATTGCAGTGGTGACAGCTTTCCTGCAGCGCCGAGGGGTCTGGGTGTACCCTTTCCTGGACGATTGACTGATAGCAGCCCCCTCCAGACAGGAGGCGGAGCGGTCCAGAGATCTGGCCCTCCAGGTTTGCTCTCAAGACAGCCTTCTCATCAACGAGGCCAAGTTGGAACTCGAGCCGAAGCAGTTGATTCTGTTTATCGGGGCAGAGCTCGACTCTCTTCGAGCCAGAGCATGGCTCCCGGCGGACAGGGCCGAGGTTCTTACCTCCTTTGCCCAATCATTTCTGGTTGGGCAATCGCGCCCTGCCCGGGACTTTCTGGGTCTCATGGCGGCCTGCACCAGCGTGGTCCGTTGGGCACGCTGGCGCATGCGCCCCCTTCAGTGGGGACTGGCCAGCCAGTGGTCACAATGCTGCGATCCATTGGACTAGCTAGTGGTGGTGACCCAGGAGATGTGGAACGCTCTCCGATGGTGGACCGTTCCATCTCATCTGCAGGAGGGTATCCCGTTTGTCCGGCCCGAGCCGACGGTCTCCCTATCGACCAATGCCTCTCTGATGGGTTGGGGTGCCCATCTGGGGAACACAGGCGCCACGGCCTCTGGTCCCAGCGAGTCCCGATGCCACATCAACCTGCTGGAGCTCCAGGCGGTCCGCCTAGCTCTCACCGCCTTTGCTCCGTTTCTCCGGGGTCAAGTGGTCCGAGTCAGGCGGACAATACCACGACCATGTACTACCTAAATCGCCAGGGGCGGGGCCGTTCCATGCTTCTGTGCAAGGAAGCTCTCCGCATTTGGTCACTCGTCTGCGCAGCCTGGGCGGATCTCCTAGCCATTCATGTGGCAGAGAGCCTCCAACACCCTGGCCCGATGCCCTGAGCGGATAGGGCTGCATCTCACGAGTGGTCTCTCCTGCGGAGGTAGTACAAGATCTGTTCTCCCACTGGGGCACACCTCAGGTGGACCTGTTTGCCTCCAGGAGAGCCAGAAGCTGAGACTGTTTTATGCCGCCCCCCCTCAGCAGGGCTCGCTGCAGGGGATGCCTTCTGAGGCTGTGGACCCCGGCCTTTTTATGCCTTTCCCCATTTCCCTTGATTCACAAGGTGCTTCTCAAGGCAAGGAGGGACAAGGCACAGGTGATTCTGATAGCCCCAGACTGGCCCGCCAGTTCGGTACCAGATCTCCTCAGCCTCAGCTCCAGGCTCCGAGGCAGCTTCCAGCTCGCCCGGACCTGCTCTCAGTCAATCAGGGAAGGTGTTCCATCCGGACCTTCAATCCCTGCACCTGACGGCCTGGTTCCTGAGCAGCTAGAGTTCCAGGCCTTGGGTCTTTCGGCGAGGTCCTCAATGTTGTTGAGGCGTCCCGTAGAGTCGACCAGGAAATGCTATGCCTTCAAATGGAAGAGATTTTCCATATGGTGTCAGGGCAAGGGCTTGGACCCTTCCTTCTGTTCTTTGCAAGCATTTTGGACTATTTATGGTCCCTTTCTAGTCAAGGGCTTAGGTCGGACGCCCTAAAGGTGCACCTGGCAGCCATCTCTGCTTACAGTGCGGGCCGGGGAGGCAGTCGGTGGCGCAGGAGAAGGTGGTCTGGCGCTTTTTCAAAAGCCTTGATCACATTTCCCCTCCGGTGCGAGAACCTCCACCTCCGTGGGATTTACTGCTGGTACTGGCAAAGCTCATGGGCAAGCCATTCGAACCAATGCACAGGTGTGAACTCTCTCACCTGTCGTGGAAGACCGCCTTCTTGGTGGCTATCACGTCAGCCAGAAGGATGGGAGAACTCCAGGCGCTCTGCATTGAGTCTCCTTACCTGGTCTTCCACAGGGACAAGGTTGTCCTGCGCCCCCACCCGAAATTCCTTCCGAAGGTGGTGTCGGAGTTTCACCTTAACCAGGTGTTGACTCTGCCGGTGTTCTACCCCAATCACACCTCGGAGGCTGAATACAGGCTCCATACTTGTACCCTGAAGGCTCACTTATTATAAGGAGCTACGGCTGAAAATCGGGAGAGGTTCGCCAGCTGTTTGTCACCTACGCTGAAGCCGCACCTGGCAGACCTGCAGCCAAGCGGACGATAGGCAGGTGGGTCACCTCCTGCATAGATCTCTGCTATAAGTTGGCGGGCATGGAGCCTCCCAGAGGATGAGAGCTCATTCTACCTGTCATACTGCTGCATCGGTGGCTGCTTCCAGGGACGTCCCTATCCAGGAAATCTGCAGGGCTGCTACCTGGAAGTCAGCACACACCTTTATTACCCATTACCACATCGACCTTGAGTCACGCCGGGATGCTGGTTTTGGGGCCTCGGTTCTCCAGTCTCTATTTCCTAAGTAGGGTGTGCGCCTTGCCTCCCTCCTCCCGGAGAACTGCTAGGAGTCTGCCAGACAGTGTGGATGAACAACATATCCATGTCCCTAGAAATACAGGTTACTCACCTGTAACAGGAGTTCTAGGAATGGTATATGTTGTTCATCCACACGACCCATCCGACCTCCCCGGCTTCGACGCACAACCTGAGCTTCCAGCGGGCCAGATCTGGCATCATGGGGCGGAGCCGAGAGTTTTACCACCCGGGTGGGTGGGAGGAGCCAGCTTGAAGACCTTCCGGCAAGATTTAAAGCGGCAAGGAACCTGCCAGAAAGTGTGGATGAACAACATATACCATTCCTAGAACTC
Organism: Neoceratodus forsteri; assembly: GCA_016271365.2. NCBI lineage: Eukaryota > Metazoa > Chordata > Ceratodontiformes > Ceratodontidae > Neoceratodus > Neoceratodus forsteri. The sequence goes on from CM057454.1 coordinate 154,952,655, forward strand.
CTGTTACAGGTGAGTAACCTGTATTTACATGCGTCTGTTGAATTTATTCAGCGCACGTGCATAACTTCGGTAGTTTTAAATATTTTGGCTCCAAATTTTCAACATAGCCATTTTTTCACACCATCTCATGAATAATACAGCTGTCATTTTTCACATTCTGCCCAAAATGCATTTTTGCACCTGTGGTACTCAATTCATAGTAGAACTACGAGTTTGTAAGGCCAATGCCCATTATGAACTCACCACCATGTATTCACTGGTGGAATTTGTATTTCATATCCCCCATTGTACTCGTCTAAAAGTGTTTTAAAAGATTCCACAGTGTTGCGGGTAGCAATATGTGATGGCAATGAATTCCAGAACGGCGTTGCAGTTGCGCATTATTACGTTTTGCCTTGCATTTCACAATTTCTCTGTACCAGAGCTCATGAGGTGGGGTAATAAGATGGCTGTGCTGACAATTTGGTCACTGTTGTTCTAACCCCTGCACTTCCACAGTAAAATATGGACACTATTATACTGTCTTAAATAGTAGGGAAATTAGCTGGCCCGGTGGCGCTGTGGGCCGAGTCACTGGACACCTTACCTCTCGCAGCGCCGGCGACCCATGTTTGGAAACCAGCACGGGCTGCCTGGGGTCGGCAGGGGTGGAGAAGGACTGAGTGTCTGATGGACTGCTGTCCTTCTCCAGGGAGGGGGGGTTCCCAGATTTCGGTGCCTGTCTGCTCCCTAGTGGAGGCTGGGGACATGGCTGCCACGCCGTAGACAGGGGAGGAGTTGGGGCAGATGCTTGGAGGGAGCGCATGCGGATGCGTGCTCCTCTCCACAGGCGTCATTGCACGCCTCGACTCCAGGGGAGAAACGTCAGAAAAACAAGTTGCCGCTGCAGAATAGTGGTGGGCACCTCGCAGGCTCCGCTCCTGGCCAGCCATGGCCCTGGCCGCTTGAATCCGGTCTCTGGTGGGGGTTGGGGATCCCCGCCAGGGGAGTAACCCTGGAGCCAGGTCAGGTGCCAGATGGTGGATCGAGGGGGCTGGGGGCTCCCTCAGAAGGAAGCCGGCAAAAATAAAAGATATAGCAAAAAAAAAAAAAAAAAAGTAAAGAAATTCATTGCAAAAACTTTGTTAATGCATCAGTTAGGGTTCCTATTACAATGATAAAATAGAATGGTTAGTGTTGTTCTCACCTCACAGCTCACCTCATTTTTCACCCTCCACACCAACAGGTGCCGGGTGTGCTTTGGGGCCTGGCCGGCCCTAACTCTCACCTGATTCCATGTGTAGGAAGCTGAGATGGTAGCAGTAGAGGAATAAGGTGAAAGTTGGGCCTGACGACCCCAAGGCACACCTGACGCTTTTGATGTGTGGAGGGTGAGGGGAAGTGGGGTGGGGTGGTAGAGGTGGGAACCCTAACACTGAATTTATATACTTTTGTCGCTGTAATATATATGTGTGTGTGTGTGTGTGTATGTATGTATGTATGTATATATATATGTGTGTGTACATGTATATAGAGGCTCTCTGCAGATAAGGGCTATGAACAACCCAGTCTGCCCATTTGAGCTTGCAAAATTACTTTAAGTCTTTCTAGAAGTCTGTTTCCCCTTACCCCTGACCTCCAGGATTCCCTTAAGTTTATCCCATGCATTCTTAAATCCTGTGATTGTTTCAGCCCCCACCAATTTCTCAGGCAGCGTGTTCCACTTGATCACTACCTTTTCTGTGAAGAAATTCTTCCTCACATTTCCTCTGTATCGCCTCCCTCCAACTTCATCCCATGCCCTCTAGTCCTGGAACATCTTTTTCACTGGAAAATAGTGCTTTCCTACACCCTGTTCCTCCCCGTAAGATACCTGTATGTCTCTTATCATATCCCCTTTCTCCCCTCTCTCCTCCAGGGAATACATACAGTATTCAGGTCCTTCAGCCTGTCCTCATAGGACTTGTGATGCAATCCATGTACCGTCTTTGTTGCCCTCCTCTGAACCTTCTCCACCCTGTCTATGTCCTTACGTAAGTAAGGTTTCCAGAACTGGACACTGTACTCCAGGTGGGGCGCCACTAGTGTCTTGTATAGAGGAATTATGACCTCCGTTTTCCTGCTGGTGATGCCCCTGCCTATGCATCCCAGCATTCTGTTTGCTTTACCTGCCACCTTGTTGCACTGTTTCCCTACCTTGAGGTCAGGTGATAACCCCAAGGTCCCTTTCCTGCTTGGTGCATGCTATATCCTCACCCCCCAACTGAATATGTTGTTCCAGAGCTTTTGTGCCCTATATACATTATTTTGCACTTTTTTGCATTAAATTTCAACTGCCAAACCCTTGACTATTCTTCATGCTTCTGCAGTTCCCTTCTCATTCTTTATACGCCCTCTGGGATGTCCACTCTGTTACAGAGCTTTGTGTCATCAGTGAACAGGGAAATTCTGCCTTCTAGGTCCTGCACAATGTTTCTGATGAAGATGCTGAATAGGACCAGTCCCAGCACTGATCCTGCAGCACCTCACTGGTCACTCTTCCCTCTGTGGAGTGACAGCCATTTACCACCACCCTTGGTGTCCTGCCACCCAGCCAATTACCCATCCACCACACTACTGTCCTGCCCGCTCCCATGTTCTCCAGTTTGTTTAACAGCCTTCTATGTGGCACAATATCAGAGGCCTTGCTGAAGTCCAGATAGGCCACGTCAACTGCCCTCCCCTGATCCACCTCCCTTGTCACCCAGTTGAGAAATTCAGTGAGGTTGGTCTAGCAGGACCTCCCCCTGGTGAAACCATGTAGCCTTGGGTCCTGTAGTCCATTGGCAACCAGATGTTCCACCAGTCTCTCCTTCAGTAGTGCTTCCATGATCTTCCCACTACCGAGGTTGGGCTGACTGGTTTGTGTATGTGTATGTGTGTATGTATGCTGTGTGTGTGTGTGTGTGTGTGTATATATATATATGTGTGCGTGTGTGTATATGTATATATGTATATATATATATCTATTTATATATATTGTGTGTGTATATATATATATATATATATATATATATATATATATATATATATATATATAGGATACATGATGGGCATAGTGTGATATGGCAAATATTGTCACTCCTGCAAGAGTGAGATATCCAAGCTCACGATGCAGGAGTGACAATATTTGCCATAGCACACGATCTGCCCATCATGTATTCGATATATACAATAGGGCCAAGAGTTTCAGAAGTTTTGTTATGCTCTCTTGTGTTCTGTTCCTGTTAATGTGTTTGCTCATTCTGTGTGTGAGCATTTCTGAATGGGCTGGCAGTGTTATAAACTCTGAGAGACACATGAGTGTGTTTTGCAATGCTAAATGAGTTCGTTTTAGATAGGAATGAGAAACATACTTTTGTGAAGCTGTATTGTTTAGCAGTCTGGCTGCAGTGAAGTTAAAAGCATCACAGTAATTGTAATGAACTGAGAGGCAGAGTGTCCGAACAGCTGATACTGTTTTCAGTGGTAATTAAGTTAGCTGCAGGCAGAGTGCAGAGTGTTATGTGAAATTGTGCTCTTTAGGATTCTGGCTGCAGTGAAGTTGAAATTGTCACAGTAAGTGTAATGGGTGAGAATCAGAGTTTGAGGAACAAGTGAGAGTGTGTTTCAGTGGTAGTTGAGTTAGTTGCAGGCAGTAGTTTAGACTGTTCTGTGAAGCTGTGCTGTTTGGAATTCTGGCTGCATCAAGTTGACAGCATCACAGTAATGAGCTGGAAGTTGGGGGGATAGGTGTGTTTTGTAATGCTCACTGAGTTAGCTGTAGGCAGCAGTGAGACCTCTCAGGTAGTTCTGCATTTGTGTCTATGGTAACAGCACGGGTGTTTTTTTCATGCTGAGGGGAATGCTGCCTAGGGTGATGATATCAGTGACCTTTTGTGACCTGTGTGTGTAAATGTCTCATATCATCACAGTAGAGCAGAGGGTAAAAATATCACACTGCAGTGGATGATACGCTGTTTTATCTCACTCATTTACCACTCACCCCTATTGTGTGTGTGTGTGTGTGTGTGTATATATATATATATATATATAATATATATTTGGTTGCAAACAACTACGTTAGTGCAGAGATTAGGGTTGTAAAAATGCAAAGCGTACAAAGACTGGAAATGAAATAAAACACTAAGGATCTGCGTCTCCGGAGTATTGGCGAATCAGTGATGGGGTCTTACTTGGTGGTGTCAAACCTAATGCCCACCCCAGCCCATAGCCTCCTGTCCGAAGCACAAGATACAGCTTCAACCTAGTGCCTCATAGTGATACCGTATGGCCAACATAATCTATCAGAGCTTTCAGGGTAGGGGTGGGCATTAGGGTTGACGACCCTAAGTAAGACCCTACCGCTGATTCACTAATACTCGGGAGACCCAAACCCCTAATGTTTTTCATTTCCCGTTTTTGTACACTTTGCATTTTTATAATCCTAATCTCTGCATTAATGTAGTTTTTTTACAGCTGATGTCCCCCTTTTTTTTGTGAAAGTGGAACTTTCTTCTCATTCGGTATCTGCGCAAAATGAGCTAAATACAATGTTGGAGTTAGTCATGATGCTGTCCATGGACCCAGCAGACCCCAGCACTCATCTCGATACCTTGTGGGTGAGGTTCCCTGACCCATGACGGTGTGGCATCTGCGCCAAAACACTGCTCTGTCCCTACCCAGGCCATGACTGGAGATGTATGCTGCAGCACCTTCCCCATCAGCCTTGTCCCAGTAAACCTGCTTACTGCGTTTACACCTGAACTCTACTCACTGGTATGGTAAGGCAATGTGTTCCCCAGTGGTGCAGCGAACTCCCTGCAATTAGTGTTACTTAATGAATTATTTGTTTTTTTAATATTTTTGATGCCAAACTTTCAACATATTATTCTTATGACCCCACCTCATAAACCCCATAGGTGAAAAATTTCAAATCCATGCTGAAACGCCATTCTGCGCCGCAGATGCAAAAACACGTTTCGAACAGGATATGAAAAATGACAGCTGTACTGTTCATGAGGTGGTGTGAGAAAATGGGTAAGTTGAAAATCTGACGTAAAAATATTGTAAATTACTAAAGCTTTGCACCTGCATTGAAATATTTCAATGCACGCTCATAACTCTGCCATTTTTTTGAATTTTGTCACTAAATTTTTAGCATGTCCTTTTTGGGACCCCATGTCGTGAACACTGGCACTGTCATTTTGTTAACAGTCCTGAATGGTGATTCCACACAGCGACCATGCCATTGAAGGTGCGAAAGCACATTTCAGACTGTATGTGAGAAATGACAGCTTATTATTCATGAGGTGGTGTGACAAAATGGGCAGGTTGAAAATCTGGAGTCAAAATATTGTAAATTACCAAAGTTATGCGCCTGCGTAGAAACTGCGCAACACATGCTCATAACGTGGCCATTTTGTGGAATTTGTTCACCAGATTTTCGTGGATGACTTCACCATGATTGGCATTGCCGCTTTGCTGATCGGGTCCTGAAAGGTGATTCCAGACAGCGACCATGTAAATCACCTTCCAGGCCTGCATTAAGCAAATAACAGTGACAAATGCTCTTTTGAGGTGGGGTCCCAAAAATCCCATGTTGAAAATTTGGTGGAAAACAAAAAACCAAAAATGGCAACAATATTTCTGCATAAGTTAAAACGCCATTGAAATGTATCATATGGCACTTACCTTTATTCCTCAGTTCGCAGTTTGGCTTTGAAGAGTGCAGACTGTCCCGTCCACAGAAGATGACCGCCCTGACCTAAAGTGGTAAGTATAGGGTAAGGAGGGTGGTGCGGGTGGTGAATGCTCAGTGGGAGGGTGGGGATGGGGAGGAGCGCGAGGATTGTTTTTCTTTTTTACAGGTAACTAAAAATAGAGCTGGGGACTGTTTTCTGCTTTTGCAGGTATAAACACATAAGTTAATTTATCTCGGGACACTGGGGGTGGGCTCTCCAGTGTTCCGTACTGCTGGGAGGGGAAAAATATACTTAATACCGACACAGGGATTGGGGCCCCCGATGTCAGTAAGGTAATATTAAATTTGAAAAAAGATGGGACTGCTATTTACTACCCTCGACTGTCTGTTTTCTGTTTTTTTTTGGGGGTGAGTCGATTACTGTCCATAATGTGCCCACCCTCACTTAAAGTCCTGTAAGTCTCGCTACCCAGGCTGCAGCGGAAGACAGTTGGGGGAGAGAACCATGAAGGGACACAGAAATTCAAAGTTGGGATGTGGGCTGCCTTCACAACCACGAGTAAGTCTTTGACTTGGTAAGGGGGCAGAGTTCTTAATTTCAGATGCTGTGTACACAATTTCAGATATGATTGCTGGCTGGAGGTCAGAGTCCTGAAGTTGGTGACGGTATCAAATAGGAGCCAGTGCAGGAACACCAATAACATGCCTGCTCCTCTGTTTTATGTAACGGACCAACATTGTCTGTCTGGATCCTATTAAATTAACGGAACCCTGATCATCTGAACTCCTGATTATCCGGACTGATCTGATGTCTCCCAGGCAGTTTGAATAATTGGGGTTGTACTGTAACCATTTTCCTTGGAAGCCAAAAATCTCGGGGGCACTCAGATACCCCTTGCTTGTCATGATAAGGGTTGCACTGTACGATGCAGCTGTGTCGTATATTGCAGCCAGCTGTTAAGGACAGAAAGATTATGCTGCACTGAGGGTTTCATTTATACAACACAGCTGTGTTATATAGTGCAACCAGCTATTTAGGGCAAATGCATTATGCGGCACTAAGGGTTGCACTATACGACATGGCTGTGTCGTATAGTGCAACCTGCTGTTAAACATAGAAACATAGAAAGTGACAGCAGATGGGGACCAGAGATCCATCTAGTCTGCCTTGAGTGCTACCCCCCCCTTAGAATTTCTTAGAGACAATCCCCTTATGCCAATCCCAAGCAGATTTGAATAGCCCTACTGTTTTGTAGTTAATGACTTCTGCAGGTAGGCTATCCCATGGAGCCACGACCATTTCCGTAAAGAAGAACTCATGCATGTTATCCTGGAACCTCCGTCCTCCTTAATTTCATTTCATGACCCCTTGTCCTTGTGGAGCTGTTGGTCAGAAAGAGTTCCTGGGTAGGGACTACTTGAATGTCTCTATCATGGCACCCCTATCTCTGCGCTACTCCAGTGAGTACATGTTGAGTTGCCGTAATCTGCTTTCATATGGCAATTCATGGAGCCCTTGTACCATTTTTGTTGCCCTCCTCTGTACCGTGTCTAGTCTATCCATGTCCTTCCTAAGATAGGGCCTCCAGAACTGTTCGCAGTACTCAGGGTGGGACCTTACCAGGTACTTGTATAGTGGCATGATTGCTTCCCTCTTTCTACTTGTGATGCCCCTTCCTATACATCCCAGCATTTTGCTGGCTTTTTGCTCCACTTTTTCACATTGTCCACTTTTAAGTCATCAGAGATGATGACCCTAAGATCCCGCTCCTGTTTGGTGGTTGTTAGCTGCTCCCCTCCTAGATAGTAGACCGTCCGTGGGTTGCTCCTGCCCAGGTGCATCGCTTTGCATTTTTTTGCATTAAATTTTAACTGCCACATGTTCGACCATTGTTCTATTTTTTTGAAATTTAAGTTTATTGGTTTCAGAAATAATACAGCCAAAGACAGTAGCAAACAAGAAACAAGCCAGTAAGCCAAGACCAAACCAAACCCCCCCCCCATAAGCAAATGCACTGAATAACAGGGCACACTTAAGAGTAAGAAACAAAACATGAGATATCTATCCATCAGTCAGAGTGCCAAAGAGTATATACCCCTCCACCTCCCCTTCTCCCCCCCCTCCTCAGGGTGCACCAGCTACAAATCATAAACACACAACCTCTAAAATGTGGATATCCACGCCTATTTACAGAGTACTTGGTAACCTGACCAGCAATCCAAATTGTTGTAATAAGAGAGGAACATATCCTAGATCCACAATGAAACAATAAACTAAAAGGGTAGCGTCTACTGTGCTATGTGGTATGAGGGGTCAAGGGATCGGGTCATCAAACCTTATCAGCTAAGGTAGACAGAGAGATTGGAGCTTACCCCATCTTTTATGAAATAAGTCCGTACGATTCTTATAGCTGGCAATCAAGTTTTCGGACTGGAGGATATGACATCAACTCCTTTAACCAGTCCGCATATGATAGAACCAACTGGTCCTTCCAGTGCCTTAGAACCAGCTTCTTGACTGCCATAGATACCAGGGCCATATGATACCTGCGCTCCACACTGTCTATATGAAAGAAATCACCCAACACACAAATTTCGGGACAAAAAAACCTACTCGGATCCAGAAGGGAATCCAGATTGTCCCGAATCGAGGACCATAGTGGGGCAACTTTAGAACATTCCCAAAAATATGAATTAAGTTGCCTCACCTTGTAAACACCTGAAACACTCTGGGATGGAAATCAATTTACGCTGAAAAAGTTTAACCGGGGTATAGTACAGGTTGTTAACAATATTATATTGCACTAACCGAAACCTATCTTGGGTGTGATATCTATATAGATTAGGCCAGAAATTTCTCCAAAGCGGGACATTGTCAGGAAGGAGGTGTGTCCAGACCGAGGGACCCCCAACCTCCTCCCGTAAGTTAAAAGTCAAAAGATAGGAATAAATCTGCGAGATAGAATGGGGCTGGGATGCCAGCGTAATAATGTTAGAGAGAAAGGGGTGTACCGTGGATTGCTTAAACACAGTGCCAGATTTGTTACCCACCAGGTGTCGGAGTTGAAACACCTTAAAAGTCTCTCTACTTGAGATGTCGAATCTGGTTAAAATGTCACCTGAAGTAAGGAGCGAGGCTTGGCCGAACAAGTGCTCAACCCTGGAATCTTTAAATTGTGGGAGCCAACTTAGTCCTAACCAAGAATCTCCTAATCTGATATTGGGGTTGAGAGTTATCGGCTGCCCTAAATCCGTGTGGTTGGAGATCCGAAAAGACCTGAGACATTGAGCCCACACTTTAAGAGAAACTGCCACCGTATCATCAGAGATCAGTTGTGAGAGTGTTTTCGGGATGAGGTAGAATAAAGCGGATATATTAACTCTAAATTCGGAGAGAAAGGCCCTCTCCAGCTGAAGCCAGATTGGGTAAGAGTTCTCAGCATTCACAGAAAACCATCTTCCTAACTTGGACAAGTGGGCCGCCCAATAGTATAATTGAAATTTGGGAGTCTTAAGCCTCCTCTTTCTTTAGGGAGTGATAAGGAGCCATAAGAGCAACGTAGCCCCTTCCACCGCCAGATGAAAGTGGAGAACAGACTATGAAGCTGCTGGAAAAAGGAAAGAGGGAGCCAAAGGTTGGTGAGGTTCAGTGGGTAGAAGATCCGGGGGAGGACATTCATCTTGATAATACTGATTAAGCCCCACAGAGAAATAGGAAGGGCTGCCCAGCGTTGCAAATCCTGACTAATCGAGTCCCTGATCTTAGTTAAGTTTAATTTTTTGAGTAGGGAGGGGTCGGTAGAAAAATAGATCCCCAGATATTTAATTGAGCTGGAGGTCCACCTCATTCCAAAAGGAAGAAAATCTTGCTTAAAAGTATAATTATTTAAGGGAAAGATCTCACATTTAGAAATATTTAGTTTATAGCCAGAGAAGGAACTAAACTGCCTAATAATATCCAGGGTTGCTTCTAGAGATGTTACTGTGTCCATTAGATGTAACAAGACATCATCTGCATACGCCGATAGGAGTAGATCCCGGTTTTGGAGCCTGACCCCTCTCACCCGAGGGGAAGACTTAAGATTAATCAATAGGGGTTCCAAGTATAAATTGAACAACAAAGGAGACAGAGGGCAACCTTGTCTGGTACCGGCAAAAAGACGGAAAGGGGGGGACAAAACCCCATTACAGTAAATTTTTGCTGAAGGGCACTTGTAAAATACCTGTATCAAATTCAAAAAGGAAGCCAGGAAGCCCATTTCCTCCATTACTATCCATAAAAAGGACCAGTCGACCCGATCAAATGCTTTCTCAGCATCAAGAGAGACTAGTGCAACTGGGTCTGAGGTGGACCGGGCATACTGTGAAATGTGTGAGAGGGTCCTCAAATGGTCAGCTGCCGACCTCCCTGAAACAAAACCGGCCTGCTCAGGGCTCAAAAGCTCCGGCCAAATCCTTTTAATCCTTTCAGCGAGTATTTTGGCTAGTATTTTAACATCATCGTTCTGGAGAGAAATAGGGCGGTAACTAGCCGGATCAGAGGGTTCCTTGTCTACTTTAGGAATTAAAATTATAGTGGCCTCGAACAGAGCCGGATCAAGCTCCGATGAGACTGGGAAGTAATTGTATAGTTTAAGCAGAATAGGAATTAGGTCTTTGACAAAGACTTTGTAAAAGTTTGCTGGGAATCCATCTGGGCCCGGTGCTTTGTCTGGGACCAAAGAAGTAATAGTGCTTTTTATTTCTTTGACTGAGATAGGAGCTAGTAAGCTCGCTTGCTGGGACTCTGATATACTCGGAACACCAGTTCCTCTTATGTAGTCCCTGACGTCTGCTACCGAATAAGATGCCGGGAGGCGACTATAAAGACTCGAATAGTATTCCTTAAAGACCTGAGCAATATCTTGGGCGAGAACAAGTATTTCAGATGGGAAAGCCAAAGAGGAATGATCCTCGAACTTTCGAGCGTACGCAAGCGCAAAGCTAATAATTTACCGGATTTTTCGCTGAGATCCAGATATCTAGCCTGGGTTTTCACCAGACAATACTCTATTTTTTCTTTCAGAAGATCAGAATATTCATTCTTAGCTGAAAGAAGCTCCTTAAGATCTGAAACCGAGGAAGTTGACAAATACCTACCTTCTAACTCCCTAATCCTACCCACCAACTCCAACGACCTAGCTAATCGTGCCTTCTTCCTAAGGGAAGCCATCTTGATAAAGTCACCCCTGAGATAACACTTTAACACTCCCCATATCATATCCACTCTAGGGGTGGAGTTCATATTATCGCCAGAAAGAGAGATATTCTAGAACTGATTTCTGAGACACAATGGCGGTCCTTTAGTAATTGAGTATTCAGTCGCCACATGGAGTCACGAGAGTAATCGGGATTTAGAGACAGTTGTAGCCAAACCAAAGCATGATCCGACACAATGATCGGTTCCATACCAGACAAAGATATATTCGGAAGGAAAGAGAGACTAACTAATATCATATCCAGTCTTGACTTAGTACCGTGTGATTGGGATTGAAAAGAAAAGGCGCGACATGAAGGGGTGGCAAGGCGCCACGGGTCGCCCAAACCTAACATTGAAACCATTTCACAGAGGGCTTTCTGAGCCGAGGAAGGTACACGCCTATCTTGGGGTTCTCTATCCAACGACGAGGGGAAGGGTACATTCCAATCCCCCCCTAGTACATATTGAATAGGCAGGAAGCTGGCCAATTTATCTGTCAGGGTCATAAAGAACTCAGGGCTCCCTCCCACCGGTCCATATATTGAACCAAGAACCACAACTCTCTCCGTTTAAATTACCTTTAACTAGGACAAATCTCCCTTCTGGGTCTGAGAGAACTAGGACTTTGATAAATAAAACATGTCTTTTAACAAGAATCGCCACCCCCTTGCTGAAACGAGAATTCCCTGCAAGATAAAATTGAGAAAACCCAGACCGAGAAAGCAACCTAGCCTCGTCACGGCCTAAATGTGTTTCCTGCAAGAAAAGGATGTCAGTGTGGAGCAGCGAGCAGTGATTAAAAACCTGTAAACGTTTGACCCGATCCCTGAGCCCTCTCACATTCCAGGATGCTATTTTAACTGTATTTCTAGCCATTTTAAAAATATCACACAACAATTAGATATCCAGACAGGGTAATTTTCACATACCATAGCAAGGTGCACCTCACATATAAAGATCTGAGACCCTTTCGTATCCCCCCACGAGAAACCCCCCAACCGGAAAGATGAAGTAAACCAGTTCTTGAAAAACCTTCCCCTCCCCGCCACCCTAAAACCATGTTAACCGAAAAAGCTCCTTGCATAAACAATCCAGAATAGCGGAAGTTAAGTGGAGCATCAGTCCGTGACCCCCACCCACATACCCCACCCCCATCAGAACTCGAGCTTAGCTAAAGCCCAAACAACACCAGAAAAGTCCCCATCCCCCCAAACGAGATCATAGAGACCAGTACTATAACCTGCGATATACTAGCCCCGTAAACATCCCAAAGCATAAACCCACCAGAAACTATGTACAAACGGAGGTCCGTACAACAATGGTCCCAAATGTAGCTTGTTACCCTGGATCACGAACCCCTCTAATCCCCATGGACCTCCAACCCCCAGAGCGAGGGCCAAACCATGTGCTACCAAAACAAATCGTCCTCAGCAAGGATACAGATCCCACGGCAACAGACCCACCTACCACGAGTCAGCCCGGCAGAGGTTAGCAACCCCCAACACACGGCTCGCAATCCCACATCCCAAGTAGCAGGTCCACTAAGTCCTCCTCCCCCATAGCCCCCCAGCCCCACAACATGCAAAATAGACCAGGAGAAAGCGGAACAATGAAGGAAGGGGACGAGGGGAAAAGAAGGAAACAGAACATAGAAGGTGCCTAAACCCCAAATTAAAAGACACACCCTAGGCCCCGTCAATCCAAAGCGCCTTGCATAGCTCCATTCACCTCCCCATCCTAGTGAGACAAGTGGGACACCTACCCGAGTCCGTGCCGATCGTGATTGGAAAGCAAGTCCCACACGCCAGTCCAAGCGGGAGTAAGGGGAGTCACCGAGAATTTCATCAGAGTTGTCGCTTCCGAGGGACCATTAAACCCGCCGAACCCCAAATGGTCCGTCCTCCAGGAAGTTCCCACCCGGAAACTGCAACCATCGAATAGACGTTCCGCCACCGGTACACGCATGTCAAAAAACGGGACCAGGGATTCGAACTAAGACCCAAACCCAGCGATCCGTCGTCTTCCCATCCCAACAGCCAGCCCACAAGGAGGACCCAAAAAAGGAAGACCAGAACAACCAAGACAACACAGAGGAGAGCAACAACGACAAGACAGAGACAGAGGTAGGTGACAGGGAGGGTAGGCAGACGTGAAACAAAAGGCCAGGGGGGTCACACCAATGACCGAAAAGGGAGCAGACACAAACAAAGTCCACAGCAATAAAAATTAACTCAAACGAGCACTAGAACAGCCATTTAGAGTCCACCATACAATCCTCAGCCGGGTTCCTTAAACAAATCGGGCAGTCTATTGATGAGCTCCTTATGAGCTGCTTCTGGGGTACCAAAACTCGTAGCTAAGCCACCAATAGTCACTTTCAAGGTTGCAGGATACACCATCCTGAATGGAATCGCCGCTGCTATTAGCTTTTGTACTATTTGATGGTATGCTGCTCTCTTTCTCGGTTTCTTTGGGGAGATCCTGGGCGTCTACGGATCCTCGAGCACCCACAGAATCTCCTTCAACTCCGGGCCTTCAGATATACGTGTTGCCTTTCCAGGTAACTAAGGAATTTGAAGATGACCGGGCGTGGTGGGGATCCGGCTGCAGGTCGAGGGCGCGGTGAGCCATGGGCCCTTTCGAGATGGTAGGAGGCATTTATGGGAGATGGGCCCACTATTTTGACAAAGAACTTTTGTAGAAAGGCCATAAGGTCTGGGCCTTCTTCCAGCTCAGGGAGGCCGATTATTAACAAATTGTTTTGGCGATTTCGCCCCTCCAGGTCCTCGGTCTTAAGTTGTAGCCTCTTCACTTGTTGTCTCAGCTCTGTTATCTTCATCTCGGCCCTGGATCTCCACTTTTCAGAGGAAGCGACCCTAACCTCTACATCCGAGACCTTTTTGGAAACAGTAGAGAGGTCGCTATCAAAGATTTGAGTTCCCCAGTGAGCTCAACAAGAAGCTCCTTCAAAGGACTGAGCTCTTGGAGGAATTTATCCTCCGACAGTGGCGTGGGTTGTATTGCCTTGTCTCCTCCGCGGTCCGGCCTAGCTGGGGCCTGGTTCCTTTGCTTTTTCGCGGCCTTCTCAGGGGATGCTGGAGGAGTGTGCTTTGTAAGGGCCTGTTTTGCATCCACCTCCATCGCTGCACCCAGCTAGGGCTCAATATTCCAAAGTAAAGTCCTCTATCGATGTCAAACTATTAGAGCACTTGATATTTAGTTAAATTCTGTCCAGAAAACTTCAGGATGCACCTTAAATCTCTCAATTAAGGCGGCCAGAGGGGGGAGCTCAGTATCCCAGCTGCTGCTTAGATGGATGCCATCACATGACCCCCTCGACCATTGTTCTAGCTTGAGCAGGTCACTTTTCATTTGTTCTACTCCCTGAGTAGTGCCCACTCTGTTGCAGATCTTTGTGTCATCTGCAAACAGACTCACCTTCTCACGCAGTCCCTCAGTGATGTCACTTAAGAAAATATTGAAGAGTAAAGGACCCAGGACGGACACCGCTGGCACCCCGCTGGTCACCCCCCCCATTCCCTGATGCTGCCCCATTGACCATCACCGACTGGTTCCTTTGACAAAGTCAGCTTCTAACCCATGATACCACTTCCTGTCTCACTCCTGTATGCTCAAGCTTATTTAGTAGCCTTCTGTCTGGGACCGAGTTGAAGGCTTTGCTAAAGTCAAGATAGATAACATCCATGGCTCCCCCCTAGTCTGCTATCTTAGTAACCCAGTCAAAAAACTCGATCAGATTAGTCTGGCAGGACCTTCCCACCATGAAGCCATGTTGCCTGCTGTCCAGTTTCTTCAGGAAAGTTAAAATTATTTCCTTTAGCAGGGTTTGAATCATCTTGCCTACCACCGAGGTGAGACTTACAGGGCGATAGTTATCAGCCACCTCCTTGCTCCCTCCTTTATGTATGGGAACCACTATTACCCTTTTCCAGTCTTGTGGAACAATTCCCTCTCTCAGGGATCTGCTAAAAAGATCTTCTAGAGGTGCTGCCAGTTCATGCCTAAGTTCTCTCCGGATGCGTGGGTGGATGCCGTCCAGCCCCATGGCTTTATCTATTTCTAGTATATTGAGTTCAGTCCTTACCCTCCCTACTGTGAAAGGGCTTGTGTCTACCCCCTTGTGCAATTAACTCATTTAGTGGTGTGCCCATTTCCAGGCTCCTCTTTTGTAAAGACAGAGCAGAAGTACTCATTTAAGACCTCTGCCTTCTTCTCCTCGTCTTTCTCTATCTTCTTCCCATCACTGCTTATTAGTCTAACAATACCCCCCTTTTTTCTTTTGTCACTTATGTACCTAAAGAAGTTTTTTTTTTTTTACCTCCTTTTACCCCCTGTGCAGTTTCCACCTCAGTTTGTGATTTTGCCGCACTTATCTCCTTAGAAGCCTCCCTCAAGCTGCTTTTGTAAGTGTCCCTATCCTTGTTGCTATTTGGGTCCTTGCCTTTTTTGAATGCTAGTCATTGTCTTTACCACAGCTGCCACCTATCTTGTGAACCAGAGAGGATTTTGACTTCCTTGTGTTACTTCCCAGTCTGGACAAATTGTCAGTGACCACAGCTGTTGCCTCTCTTATGTTAGTCCAGCATACTTCCACCCCCTCCCCCCCTTTTTGGTTTACTCTAGAGGAGAGCTCTAAAGCATATTCTCATCTGATCAAAATCCATCCTTGTGAAGTCCAGGATCCATGATTTGTTTCCTGCTTAGTACTGACCTTGAACCAGACCAATTTGTTGTCACTTGTCCCCAGGTGGCTACCTACCTCCACCTCCTTGACCTTACATTATGCAGCACTAAGGGTTGCACTGTAGGACACAGCTGCCCTTTGTTAAATGACAGCTGTGTTGTATAGTGCAACTAGCTCCTAACAAATAAATTCTACAGAAGTCCACTTTATTCCTCAGTTTACGGTTGGGCTTTAAAGAGTGCAGATGTGTCCCGGTCCACAGAAAATGTCAGCATACCACCTCAGAGGTAAGTCTAGGGAAAGGGCAGCAACGACGAGGGACCGTTTTCTTCATTTCAGGTTTAAATAAAAATGAAACAAAAACATCAGGGGATGGTTTTCTCTTTTTGCAGGTATACAAATAATATTAATCTATTTCAGGACACTGGGAGTGGGCTCCCCAGTGTCCCACTCTGCTGGAGGGGGTGTGAATTACGAGAAACAAGCTGCAGTGGGGGGCATCTACATGGAAAATTAATAAATAAGTAAATGCACACACTACCACCGGGTATTGGGGCCGCTGGTGTGCAAATACCATTGAAGGCACAGCATAGTCAGGTGGTGGGGCTACAATGAGAGCCCCATCCTTGACCTACGAGTGGTGACAGCAGTGGGGATTGCATTATACGACAGAGCTGTTGTATGTTAAAGACAGCTGTGTCGTATTGTGCAAACTGCTGCTTTTGCAAAAATTCAGTTATGAATAGAACGTTGATTTTCTGAACTGCGCATGCTCAGAAATGGAACATTTTTATTAAATAATCTAAAAACTACTTAACAGTGGAACCTAAAAGCAACAAAAGCACACACCTTGGACCAACCTCTAGCAAACCTGAGTTTCAGGTTTCAAAGCCTCCTGTTTTATTTTAGTTATCAGGTGGCAAACAAAAGTCTTAACAATTTTCTAAAACAGAGACTTTTTTTTTTTTTTTTGCACCTCTATAATATTGCCTCCCCGACCCGATCTACATTAAATTTACTGGATTAAGAGACAATGGCACAGAGGCTGTGCTTTCCAAATTTAATGTAAATTGGTTGAAAGGGGGCAAAGTTATTAAGGTGCACAAATTTGACTTTAACATAGAAGTGCTTACTCAACCCTAATATACAGGCACTGTCGTGCCTGTATAATTCATTGCAAAAAAACTCCCTTAATGCATCAGTTAGGGTTCCTATTACAGCGACGAAAGTATGGAAATTCGGTGTTAGGGTTCCCAACCTTACCTCCCCACCCTCCACACATCAGCAGGCGTCGGGGTATGCCTTGGGGTTGTTGGCCCTTTCATTCTCCCCATTCCATGTGTAAGAAAGCTGAGATGCTACAGTATAGGGGAATGGGGTGATAGTTAAGACCTTGACCCCAGGGCATACCCCGACATCTGTTGGTGTATGGAGGGTGGGGTGAGGTGTTAGGGTTGAGAACCCTAACACCAAATTTCCATACTTTTGGCACTGTAATAGGAACCCTAACTGATGCACAATGGAGTTTTTTGCAATTAATGTCCTTACTCTGTAGATGAGCATATGTATGTAGGTGTGGAAGTGCATGGCCCCCCCATGTGTTGAACAACAGTGACCAAATTGTCAGCATAGCCATCTTATTACCCCACCTCATGTACCCGCTACAGAGAAACTGTGAAATGCAAGGCAAAATGTAATTATGCGCAGCTGCAGTGCCTTTCTATGCGACGGATGCGAAAATACATTTTGGTCAGGATGTGAAAAAAGACAGCTGTACTGTCATGAGGTGGTGTGAAAAAATGGCTATGTTGGAAAGCAAAATTTTGAAAAGTACCAAAGTTACGCACGGGCGTAGAATAAATTCAATGGACGCACGTAACGTGGGCATTCTTAGGAATGTTTTCACCAAATTTTTAACATGGCCTTTTTGGAACCCCACCTCATGAACACTGGCACTGTCATTTTGTTCATTGGTCCCAAAAGGTGATTTCGCACGGTGACCGCATCATTCTGTGCCAGAGGTGCGAAAACGCATTTTGGGCAGGATCTGAAAAAAGACAACTGTACTGTCATGAGGTGATGTGAAAAAATGGCAATGTTGAAAATTTTGGTGTGAAAATCTAAAATTGCGAAGTTCTGAGTGTGTAGAAAATTTCATTTCAGCGACCGTGCGCTAACTGGGCATTTTTGGTATTTTGCAACAAATTTTCAACATGGCTTTTAGACCCCACCTCATGAACAGTCACTGTCATTTTGTTAATCGTACCCGAAAGGTGATTTCGCACAGCAACCGTGAAATCACTTTACGGGTCCAAATAACGAAACGACAGTGACCGTGTTCATGAGGTGGGGTCTCAAGAAGGCATGTTGAAAATTTGATGAAAAAATACCGAAAAATGGTGGAGATATCAACATAAGTTCAAAACACCATTGACGCCTATTATTCAACACTTACCTTGATTCTTCATTTTGCAGTTTCAGCTTTGAAGAGTGCAGACGTGTCCAAGTCCACAGAAGACGATCTTCAGTGGTACGTATAGGGCGGGGGGGTGCTCAGTGGGAGGGTCGGGGATGGGGAGAGGGATGGGAGTTGAGGGACGTTTTCTTATTTTCAGGGGAAAAAAGAAGCTGGGGGGACTGTTTTCTTTTTCAGGTATAAATAACAATATTTTGGGACACTGAGGCGGGCTTCCCAGTGTCCCAAGTACTGGTGGTGGTGGGGGTATAACAAAACTGGGGACACTGGGAGGAGCTCCCCCAGTGTCCCAATTTGGGTTCTAGTGCCGACATGGGTACTGGGCACCCCATTGTCAGCAATGTCGGGAGACTATTTTCTCTTTGGGAACACTAGGAGTGGGCTCCCAGTGTCCATACTGGCGGGGGGTGTCTAGTGCCGACACGAGGATTGGGCACTCCAATGTCTGCAGAAACATTTTTTTTTTTATCAATAAATATTCCAGGACACTGGAAGTGGGCTACCCACTGTCTCACACGGGGGGTGGTGGTGAGAGGACCTCTACCAGCATGGGGATTTGGCACCCCGATGTCAGCAGAAACTGTTTGTTTTTTAAACCTGCCTCGGCCCCCTTTGAGGCAGTAAAAGGATGATAAATTCTTTTACAAGGTAAACACCAACAGGTGTTTACCTAAACAGGGGCAAGGAGTATAATTCTGGCCTTATTTGGGCCAAAAAATGTCCAGGGAAGATTTTGGCCATTTATGGGGGCCAATGTTTTTTTTTTTTGTTTGTTTTAATTAAAGTTGTGCATGAGTGTAGGCAGTTTTTACTAAAGTGCTAAAGCGGCACTTGTTAAATAAAGTCGTTAGTTGCACGAAAACTGCCACCAATTTTCAACAGTTTCACAAAATGATGCCGCAAAATTGCAGCACTACCAAAGGCCAAGTGGGAAAAAATCTATTTCCAGCCATTCTTGTAAACAAATAAGAACAGAATTGTGTTCCTTGTGCCCCGATTAGGTAAACACAGCTGTTGGTGGTTTACCAAGGGGCAGCATTTTTTTAGTTCACTTTTTTCCCTGTCGCTAACTGAAAACAAGATGACGGCAGCATGGCTGTCGCTTTTCCATTTGAGGCAGCAAAAAGTGCTTTCCCAAAAGCAGAAACTGCTTTCGCACAGCACATATTTTTTTTCCAATAGGTTATAATGGGGAACTTTAAACTGTTATAATTTTTGAATGGATTTATATTTTTTTAACCAAACCTTCAAAAGGCACATCTGTGACCCAGACCCCATATACCCTAACATTTTCAGACCACACCACCAGTCTGTTTCGGATATGCTGCCAAGCAAAGAATTTGCACTTAAATGGTAAATTTCATATTTCTTTTGCACTCCGATGCTCCGCGACTGCACCAACGACTGGAACAAAACTTGCCAAATCCAGAGATCTGTGGTACCTGATGACACATTGGTCATATGGTTGCAAAGTTATTAAAGTGCAAAATTTTGGGTTTAACAGAGAAGTGGCCATGCAGCCCTATGATTGATATATATATATATATATATATATATATATGTAGAGAGAGAGATAGATGTAGATATATATATAGAGAGAGCGATATAGACAGATATATATAGATAGATATAGATATTTAGATACATTATAAATAGATATATAGATATATGTATATAGATATATATGGGATACATGATGGGTGACTGTGGAATATGGATAATATTAGCACGAGTGCAGAGTGCACTGTGATAACATCACGAGTGCTAATATTGTCCACATTCCACAAGTCGCCCATCATGTGTGTGATTTATACAATCAGATTTCTGTTTTAATGTTTTTTAGGACTATAGTGCTGTGCTGTGGTGTTCTTTACTGTTCCTGGGTTTCTCAGCCGTTGTTTGTTTTTTATCAGTGAAGTAGGTGTTGCTTTAGTATGTGGGGGGGCATTTGTTCAGTTTGGTTGGTTGCTCAGCTGTGGGTAGCTGTTGTTCTGTTCATTGGTTGATTGTCATGAATGCTGCATTTTTAGAGCTGCTATTGGTTGTTGCTCGTTTGGTTGCATGATGCGCTGTGTTGTATTGGTTGCTTACATTTGGGGGTGGAATTGATATTCTTGGCAGAGTTTCAGCGTTTGCTGGAGTTTCATAGTTTAAGTTTTGTTTTATTTGTATTTTAGTGGACTGTGATATATTTTACTGGTTTGGTCACAGTCATCGATTTGTGATGTAGCACACAGTTCATGTTTGGGATATTTTTGTGCGCTGCAATTAGTTTAATGTGAGATTTGTGGCATTTTATTGGTATCTGTCTTATTTCAGTTTACAGAGTATTCAGTGATTTATACAACATAAATTGGAAACCGTTGTAGCCATACAAGTTGGGTAATATGTTTTAGTACTGTGATTTGCTTACTTCAGCAGTAGTACCTTACGTTAGTTATTTATAATTTATTCACGCCACTGTTTGTTTTCTGCATAGAGTTGTGCTGTTTTCTGTGGCTGTAACCACTGTCTGCGAGAGAGCAGTTTATCCAGCAGGAATGCAACGTCTGCGATGGTAGCGGTACCACAGGTTATTTGTGCATTCAATTAATGTTTTTAGGTGATGTCTGTTTAAGTAATGGTTTCCTATTATGAAAAGAAGTTCTGTCATGGTACTTTTGGAGTGCACGTTAGTGACATAGTCACTGTTGAATATCATGAGCAGACGTAGACATTATGGAATATTCGTTGCGGTATTCCACAGTGTCTACGTCAACTAAGTGATATTCAATAGTAGTAAAAATAACCACATTTATTTATAGTGTTATTTTCTCACCCCTATCGTGTGTGTGTGTGTGTGTGTGTGTGTGTGTGTATGTGTGTATTATGGTAGCATGGTAGTGCTACCATAGTTAGGGTTGAGGAGCCATTTACATGTTAAACCCAAAATTTTGCACCTCAGTAACTTTGCAACCGTGTGACGGATTTGCCTGAAATTTGGAATACATGATCAAAACCCATACGCCTTGGGATCTGCCAAGTTTCGTAGCGGTTGGATACATGGCAGTGCCAGTGTAGTTGGAGTTGGGTGCACAGTTTATGTTAAACACTAAATTTTGAACCTTCATAACTTCGGAATCATTCAAGGGATTTGCACGAAATGTGTCATTCCTAACCTCTAGGGGTAGGTCGCTTAACGTGCTAAATTTCGTGTGAAGCAGTTTTGTCGTTTTTGAGATATGCAACAGTACAAAAAAATACATTTACCATTTTTTTTGTTGTTTTTTTCATCACGCATATCTCAAAAAATGGCTTTATGTAGTGGTCTAAAATTTTCAGGGTAGACAGTGTTTTGGTTGCAGATGTGCCTTTTGAAGGTTTGGTAAAGAAATATTACTCCGTTTAGAAGTTCTTAAATTTTGTTTTTTCCCATTATTTCCTATGGGAAAACTTAAGTGTCCTGCACAAAAGTGACTTTTTCTCACATGGTCTTTTTTTTTACAAAGTGGGGTAAATTGCCAAAGTATGGTTTGCAACCATACTTCATAAAACTTTTATGAAAGTTTCACAGATTTGCAAAAATACATACAAAAATGCTGTTTCTTTGCCACTTTACTGCAAATAAACGGTTTTGACTTTTTTGCTGAAATTTGCAGGGTACAAAGGGCTTGCTCTGCAAAAGTATCTGTTGCTGGTTTGGTCATAAAATTTACATCGGTTTCATAGTTGTAACATTCCGAAGCTTAGAAATTTCCCTTAGGATAGCATTTTGGTATGCATGCAGGTTGCCAGGCCATGATTACTGTAAACTGCAGTGGAATTTTTTCCAATGTTACTATGGTTACTGAGATATTGCACCATTTACAGCACAAGGGTTACTTGGAATGTCTTCTGGGCCTGTGCTGTGTCTTTATACTTCTGGTTAGATGGGAGCACAAGGTCCAAATGGATACCATTATGGAGTGATGGGAGCATGATGGGAGTGCAGGGCCCTCACAGGGAGATAAGGGTTAATTACAGTGTCTCTACAGTTATGGTTCCATAGGAGCACAGGGTCCATAGGGCCCTGCGTGCCCACATGAAAATCTGAGACAGTTACAATATGCATGCATGGGAGCACAGGGCCCAGAGGGCACTCTGCTCCCACAACACACAACAAACTGATGGGAGGGCCCTGCACTCCCACAGCCAAATATGGGTAATATTACACTTTCTCAAAAAGAAGGAAAATTCATTGTGAAACTCCATTAATACATAAGTTAGGGTTTCTAGTGTAGTGACAGAAGTTTGGAAATTTGGTGTTAGGGTTACCAACCCTACCACTTCATCCCACCCTCCACACACACGTGTGTGTGTGTGTGTGTGTATGTGTGTGTGTGTGTGTGTGTGTGTGTGTGTGTAGGCGGTGGTAGGATTGGTAATCCTAACACCAAATTTCCAAACTTTTGTCGTTATAATAGAAACCCTAACTCATGCATTAACGGAGTTTATTTTTATATATATAAATAATTTTTTTTTTTCTTGAAATAATTTAGGAACTTATAGAAAGGAAAGCCTTATGTCAATACACAATAGCAGATAATACTTTAAACTCAACTAAAGGGTGCACTTAAGAGGTAGGAGGGAGAGGCATGTAACAACATAAACATGTTGGTGGGTTAACTGTAGGTGAAAAGAAGGGGGGATTATACCTGGTACTAATCTTCCCCCCTACAGCATACAGGAGGGAAATTAGGAATTAAGTAGTGGCCTTGTGGGATGGTACAATATGGGGAGGACCGGAAGGGGCCCCACACTTTATCGTGTGAGGCTAACTGGCTATTAGAGGAACAGAGGACCCTCTCAAAACATGCCATTTTACCAAGTTCTAGTAGCCATTCAGAAAGTGCTGGGGGGCGGTTATTCTCCAGTGCCAGAGGAGAATTCTTTTAGCTGTGATCAGTGCCCCCATAAGCCAGCATTTGGTTTGGGCTGATATCTGCAAGATTCCATCTCCTGACGGTAGTATTTCTAGCATGACTAGCATAGGGTTCAGATGAGATCCGCGCCCATTACCACTCTACAGACCCTTTGGACTTCAGTTCAGAAGGATTGTCGTGATGGGCAGGACCAGAGAATATGGGAAGTATCACCTGGTGATACTGAGCACCTCCAACACTTGTCCATAGGCATCAGACCCCATGTATATTAGACGGGGTTCTATGCCATCTGTGCAGTATTTTAAATTGTGTAAAATGGCTTTGGATGTCTCTGATGGCCGACATCAAATTTTTCCTGCATGCATTCCAGTCCGACTGCATCAAAGTGTTCCCCAGTTCATCTTCCCACATTTTACATAGTGTCTGTAGTGCCGCAGTGTCTGAGAGACATAGCCAATTGTAGATGAGGCTAGCCCTGGGGATTTACTGACTACAGGTGCCAACAGTTTCTCGATCTCACTGATGTCTCTACAGTGGAAACGAGTCAGGGAGTGAGGTAAGTGAGGAGTGGAGTTGGAGATATTGACAGTATCTATGCTTTTCCAGCCTGAACTCCGTTTGCAGCTGCCCAAAGGATTTTAGATATCTGGTCAAGTGATCTGTCAAGTGAGATAAGAGTGTGATACCTTTGAATGACCTTTCTGTCCCAGTAACTGGGGTGCGAAGAGGGTTCTTAAAAGAAGAAAGCTTGGGGAGGTTCTTGGGTCCTATTGCACAAGTTTGGCAATTTTATTCCAGACCGTTGTTGTATATCCTCTGGTGGGCTGGGTACGCAGATTGGTGGGAATGTTTCCATACATTATTATACTGCGAAGATCATTGCCTAAAATAGTTTACTTAAAGAGGCCCATTTAGGTTGTTTGTGCCCTGGTGAGATGAGGCTTGCAACAGCTGCATCACTATGTGTGATGCATGCTTCATGTTGAAGTTGGGAAGGCCCCCCACCCATTAGCTAAGGAAAGTGTGCTTCCTCTGACTTGTATGTCAGGGACTAGAGCCCCAAAAGAAGCAGAGCATGAGGGAGTGCAATTGTTTTAAAAGGCCCAGCTTGAGTTTCACAGGAAGTTTGTTGAGCATGTATTGGATTTTGGCTGCTGCCATCATTTTAAAAGCCTGTGCTCTGCCCCAGTGAGACAGGGGGAGGCAGCTCCATCTTGCTGTGTCCCGAGATGAAGAACCAAGCAATGGAGGGAGATTAAATCTACCTAAAGAAGTGAGGTTCCAAGAAAAATTGATACCAAGGTACTAAGAGATCCCTGTGCAGCCTGGAGACCCCATGGGTATGTGGTCAGATTATTGGTTTGGGGCATAAGTGGCATGATTAAGGACTTAGCCACATTTGCCTAGTACCCTGAGAGGGGACCAAATTGCTTAAGGGATAGTATTGCTAGGACACTCCCTTCATATTTGTGTCAGGAGAATATCGTCCACATACGCCAAGAATCTGTGCTCACCCATTGCTATGCCCTGGATATGCTGGTGCTTCCAAATAGCTTGTAACAGCAGTTCCAGAGCAAGAATAAATAGGAGCGGGGAGAGCAGGCACCCTTGCCGTGTTCCACGTCCCAGTAGGAAAGGAGATGAGGCTGCTACTTAGTTAGTGAGCATTAAAGCGGCTGCTCCATTGTAAAGGGTACAAATATTGTTCAGGAGTCTCCCTCTGAAACCAAAGGCCTGCACTCTGTCAAATGCCTTTTCGGCATCAAGAGAGAGAAGTCCGCATAGGGTGAAGGTGGTATGCTTGCCACATAAGACTGACCAGATGTCTGGTGTTGTCTGTGCCCTGTGGTGTGGGAACTAAACCGTCTTGATCTCCATTCACAAGATCGGTGATGACTTGTAAGCGGGCCGCTATCAGTTTGGCATACGCTTTACAGTCAGCCACGATTAACGAGATAGGCCTGTAACTCCTGCAGGAGAGGAGGTCCTTTCCTGGTTTGGGGAGGAGAGAGATGATAGCCTTGTGCATGGAGACTGGTAAAGTCCCCTTCTGCATGGCTTTATTCAGAGCATCAATTGGGGGAGGTGGCAGTAGAATGTGTTTTTGAAACATCGGAAAAATTTATCTGGTGGGCCATCTGATCCCAGGGCCTTGCCAGGGGCATGGAGGTTATTGCCTGTTCCAGTTATTTCAAAGAGAACAGCTGGTCTAGTTTCTCCCGAAGTTCTGAGGAGATCTTAGGCAAATCAAGTGGTGAGGTAAAGGAGGAGAGCTCCTCCAGGCTGGGATTGGCTTCTTGTCAATATAGTGTCTTGTAGAGCTGTTTGAAGAACACGTTGATGTCCTCTTGCCTTCTATGGACCCTCCCAGATTCATCCTTGATCCCCGGGATATGCAACCTCTCCTGGTGCTTCCGGAGCTGACATGCTAGCAGTCTGCCAGGACAATCTCTAGATTCCCAAAAGAATTGCAAAAGCCTAAAAAGGGCGAACTGGCTGTTTGGTGTAAGTGGAGGTTAATTTTGTATCTTGCTCCTACAATTGTATCCAGCACCTCAGGGGCAGGGTTGGAGGCTTCTCTATATTTGTGTTCTAAATCCCGAAGGTTGGTAAGTTGCTCCTCTAAATCTTGAGTCTTCCACTTTTTAACATGAGTTGAGTAACTGGTGCATGGCCTTGGATAAAGGCTTTGAGGGGGTCCCACCATGTGGCGGACAAGGTATTCTCAGGGTGGTTGGACTCCGGAAAGGAGGTGATTTCCTTATGCAGGAAGGTACAGAAGGTGGTATCGTGCAGAAGAGAGGTATTAAAGCGCCAGGGTTTGTCTCGGTGGTTATCCAGGGGGCCATGCAGTCTTATTAAAGACACTAGGGCATGTTTGGAGATAATGATGTTGCCTGTTGAGGCTTGTAAGATGTCTGGAACCCATGGGTGGGTTACGAGCTATAGGTCGATACGAGAATAAGAGTGGTGGGTGTTACAAAAGAAAGTGTAATCCAGGGCTTGGGGGTGTACTGAACACCATGGGTTTGATTAAAAAAGGTGGACGTAAGGCTTGTGTGAGCCTCGTCCCACCCCAGTCTTCAAGTCCCAACCACTGCAGCGCACTGTGCACCCAGTTCACAAAGATTGCATGCTTTGCAACAATTTACCCTGTTTATGGTGGCTTGTGCCAGACATGTGGCGCAAGCCTCGTAATACAGATGTCAGTGGTAGACCAGCGAAAAGCTGACCTAACATCGGCTGTGGACACACCGGCTGTGAATACCATCCTTCGGCCATGGACTGCCGCAAGCCCTATGCGCCCTGAGTTCGGCGCACCCGGGGCTTGTGCTGGTCCAAACCTTTTGTGAACCGGGCCCGTTATGTCTGTGAGCCCCAGGTCTTGCGAAAGTTCGCTTAGGGTCTGGGCAGCAGGCGACCTCTGGCCCGAGGGGACAGTTCTTCTGTTTAAGAAGTCTATGATGACATTTGCATCTCCCCCCAATGATGAAAGAGCCTTTGCTTTGAGTGAGCAACATCTGAGCTAAATTGTTAGTCAGGCTTAGATGAATTGGGGGCATACGTGTTGCGCAAGGCCACTTCCTAATTGTCAAGAGTGCCTTGTACAATTAAATATCTGCCAACAGGATCACAAATGGTATTCATGGCGACAAAGGCAGTGGCCTTGTGTATAAGGATTGCCATAGCCCTACTTTTGGGGTTATAGAAGCTGCAATAGACTTGAGCTACCCAGTTCATTTTGAGTTTGGCAGTCTCTGTTGGGGCAAGGTGTGTTTTCTGGAGAAAGACAATCCTTGTGTCTTCTCTTCGGAGATGGTCTAGCATTTTCCTCCTTTCAACCAGGAGTGAAGGCAGTTAACATTCCAGGACATCCATTTGATTGGCCCTGTAGACAAGGTGGTGATTTGTGGGAAAAGATTGTGTAATTTCCCAGGGTTAGTATTAGGCACCTGATAGCGTCTGTAGCTTGCAAGGGTACCAGGTGTGAGGTATAGGTGGAGGAAATATTGGGGATAGTTGCACCCTAAGTATCTGCTTTGTCTTACTTGCAATGATATTGCTCCCAAAAATTAGAGAATCTACCAGATTGCTAACTTCAGGTGCAGCAGTCAAGGATATAGCACAGGTTCATTGCAGAAACACAACCAATTGTAGAGTAACAATACTATCATCCAAAGGGAAGTGAATAAGAAAACAGCAAAATGGAATGATCAAGGACCATGAAAAACAGAAGTTCCGTTTAAATGGGCTACCAGAACTAGGTCTACACAGGGGTGCAAAGCCCTGGAAGGACCGATCCAGTTGCCCGGCGTGCCCTCCTATATGTGGGAGAAGGAACAGTGAGAGCACTCTGCTTCCTGGCTAGCTTACAGTTGTAAGGGCAGCAAAGTGTGTGCAGGTATAGACAGGGGAAGTAATGGGGAGGAGGGGAAAGGCTAAGGTGATGCAGTATCCGGGTCGGCTTGTGAGTCCCGGTTGGGAAGAAAGGGAGGATGGAGAGGGAACAGGCGTGGGTTAGCTAGTTATTTGGGCTTCTAAGAGCTATTGACTGTGGGTCAGGTAGCCCATGACTGCCAGAACCAGCAGCTATTGCCGGAGACTCCCTGTACCTGGAGGGGAACAGTCCCTGAATGTAAACCTCCCACACCAGCATGTATCCTCGAGGTATGGGAGGGGATAATACTGTCAAACATATAAAATACAAGGTTAGTAACTCCCCAGGTATACAGGATGGAAACAGGTACTGAATGTATGTGCCAGCATTGAAGGCCATTCACCTACAATCATGGGGGGGTGGGGGTTGTGTGAAGCCTGGGGGCAACGAACAAGAATGAGAGAGTCAAACTGGATGGAGGATATCCCACAGACTTGAGGTCCAGACTGTATATGTGTGAGTGTGAGAGCTAGATAGAGCTCACAGTGGGTGTAGTTGTAATCTGCGGTGAGGTCCATATGCAGTGGGCCGGCTTCTTGGAGTGCGCTTCACCACTGCTGGTCAGGACCAATCCACTGGTACTGAAAAGGAAAAGAAACCAAGACCATTAAGCTGTGGCTGATACATAGGGAAAGGTCAGATCCTACTGCATGGCTGTTCAGTAAGATCTCTTGGGGGGGGGGGTTACTGTTGCAGGGACTCTGGGGGCAGAGCAACTGGAGCATAAGGCGGGCTAAATGACCGTATGAAAGGATTCTTGGAATAATTTATGTAATACTAAAGAAATAGTTATCTTTCGCACAGGTGTTGTCTAGGAGTTGCTATAAACATTAGCTGCAGGCACCCAAACAACAAGCTGTACTGACTAAATAAGTGAGGTGAAATGAGGCAAGAAGCTGCCAGTGCACTTGAGACCCTCCCCTCCCAGGACAGCACATGCGTGTGTGTTGGCTGGGCTAGGCTGGACCCCGGCCAAAAGCAGAAACAGGAGGGAGCTGTCATGGTGGAAAACATGTAAAACCAGAAAGTACACTTCCAGGGAATTAAACAAAGGAAAGCCCACATTGACGTATCAACTACGACTTGCTAAAATTTAATAGTAACATAAAGGCAGCCCCTCAGATAGGCCATACATTACATGACACTGAGTCAGAGCAGGCAGTTCGTTAAACTTAAGTCCCTGAAACTCAGAGTGTGAGGACACCCCAGGTGTGTCTGTGGTGACTGTCTCGGTCCCGGCTCACATCACTTCCATGTGATTCGGAGTCCGCCACGGATCTGGAGTCTTCTGGGTGTCCAGTTCATACAGGCTCTGTAGTGTCTTTAACAGGGGAGTCCGGGAGAGGCGTCTTGGTGGGCGAGGTTTGTTGTGTACCTGGCTATTTAGGGGCCAGTTCTCCACTGAAGTCAGTACTGGCACCTGAGTCCCTAGAACCTTTGCTTGTATCCTGTCTAGCCATGGCTGGCGACTTGTGATCTTGTCAGAGGCTGTTTCTTCCGTGTCAGTCAGACCGCTTAGCCTTAGACGTTTGCCAGTCCATGTACTGAGTGTCTGTTGGGGTGGCTGGCAGAATGACTGTAAGAAGTCCAATGGGGGGGGGGTTGTCCAGAAGTGGCCCTGAGCTCAGCAACTGTGCTTGAGTTCGGTGCTGGCTGACGAAGGACATTCAGCCAGTGTTTGTGGACAAACTCTGATGCTTTCAGAAGCGAATCAGAGGTGTGACAAACATTGTTATGGGAAAGAGAGAGCCGGGCAGAATAGGACATGTTGTAGGCGATGCCTTGTGATTGTAAGGCTTTCTTAACAGAGCCATATTCTTTCCTCTTCTGAGCAAGTTCCGAAGAGTAGTAGGCGAAAACATGGATCCGGTAGCCTTGCCATAGTAGGGGTCCTCAGTCCCTAGCCAGCTCTAAGATGCGGACCCTGATCGGGTAGCGGAGCAGTTTGGTGATGACTGGACGTGGCTGTGCACCAGGTTTCTGTGGGGGTCCTCTCGATCTCCAGCGTGGGTTGTAAGTTATGGCTAAGCAACTGTGGTAGCTCTTTTTGTAAAAAGCTAATGAGGCCGCGTTTCTCAGCTCCCTCCGGGAAGCCAACTAGCCGCAGTTTATTTTGGCGGCTCTGGTTTTCGACATCCTCAGCCTTTGCCCAGAGAAGTGTCATCATGCATTTTAGTTCTTGAATTCGGGCTTCATGCCTGGAATCTTTATCTTCTATATAGGAGAGAGACGTTTCAGTGTCCTGAGACTTTTTCTGCAGCTCCTGAACTTTTTCCTCTAGGACTGCCATCAAAGATTTGAAAGTAGTGATTTCTCTAAGCATTTGTTACAGCTGTCCTTTTATTTCTTGGACGTTGGAGGAGGAAGACTGTGCTGCCGCTCCATCCGCCACCGGTAGTTTTTTTCCAAGTTTTGCAGCAGTGGAAGCAAATTCGATTATAGACTGCTGTATTTTGTTGGAGCGTAATTTCCCCCATCAAATTATGTTGAATTCATCACAGTAGCTGCTGAAATGACAGATTAAATTAACAAAAATTAGCCGGGAGGCTCAGAGCAGAGATGATCAAACTGGCATCCTGGTCCGCGGCTCACACATGTGCCAGGCCTAGACATTAGTGAAGTGAAGGTTGATCCAGTTGTTTGGTTGGAACATCTTCCCATGCAGTTCCTCTGCAGGGTCCCCCGGTTAATCCCTCCACCACCGCACACATTGGAGATAGTCTGATACTATGCAGTTCGAAACATGGAGCCTGAGAGGCCTCTGACAGTACTGAACAACTCTGAAATAGTGATCACTTGTGCTGAGAGAGTGGAGGAAGCTGTGGAGAGCTTTAACATGGCACTTACGGCTGTCTTTGATTCCTTGGCACCTTTCTGTGTTTGTGCCTTGATTTTCCCTCTGCAGGTCACTATAGTACGATGAGGACTTGAGGGGGTTGAAGACAAAGGTATGGAGGTTAGAGCATTCCTGGTAGAGGCCAGGTCTGAAGAGGATAGATAGCACTGAGAACTCTACCGTGAGCGTCAGCGGGCAATCGCCCTGAAAAAGTCAGTATTCCTGTTATGGGTGATTGCTGGCCAGAAAAAATGACTGGCTCCACTCATCAACACTGAGGACAGATCGCTAAACCTGATCTGTCTACCGTTGAGAAGATTTTTTTCTGCAGATAAGTGCAAGGAGTTCAAGTTGTTTTTCTTGGATAAGATATCCTCTGATCTTCTTGGGGGATATCTCTGTCATCAGGTCACACCTATGGAACTTAGCCATTAGGCACTAGGATCCCAAGGAAGCTTTTCTGCAGCAGTCTAGTAGGGGCTGCCCGCGCCGACTTCACACTCTGATGTCACAGCACTATGTAAGCGTGGGCGGCTCAGCTCCCTTCTCAGTTCTTTCCCACCATCGACCATTTGCGCATGGTCTCCAGAAGCTTTGTCGCTCAGTTGACCGCCAAAGCTTTACATACATTTTTATTTTTTTTCAGTTTTGAATCACTTTAAAGTGATTCTTTTTATGTTATCATGTCGAGAACTAATCCTTTGTCGGCTCTTTTCTGTCGCTGCTGCTGCGGAAAGAAGATTTTCTTCAACCGACGAACATGAGCTTTGTCTGCTGTCTCGGGCCTAGTCACAACGCTGTTGCCTGTGAGCTTTGCTAGAAGTTCAGACTCACCACCCGGTGACAGCATAAGAAAGCCCTGCAGACATTCCTTATGGAGCAACAGGCAGTCAGCGGAGAGCAGGGGTCTTCCGAAGCTCCCCGCCTCCTGGTCACCGGCGTCCTCTTTGGGCTCTCAGGCCACCAAGGCCTGGGACAAATCCATGGGGAAACATTCTCGTAGGGATAAGGATCAGCCTACGGACCGTTTCTCCCCCCCCCCCCGATGGCAATCCCCATCCGCGTTGCATTCCTCATCTTCTTTGTCTGGGATTGCATCATCAAACGCTTCAGCTTCGACATCTCCCTCTGTGCAGGCCTTTGCTCCTATCAGGCCTCCCACAGTGGAGAGTTCCTCCAGCCTTCCTCGGGCTGGGGAGAGGCTGTCGGCCTCCAGGTCATCGGCCCCAGCCCCGCCGTTGAGACCTCTTGAACCGCAAGGTCATCAGGTGCTGAGCCCCACGACATTTACTACAAATGGTGGTTTCTCGAAGCCAGGCCTTGCACCCTCTCCGTCAGTAACTGTGTCGATGATGCTTCCTTTCCCTGCCATTGATCTTAATGCAGTTCTTACTTCTAACCTCGGCTCTCATTCAACAGTTTGTTCCATGACCTAGGCCTTTGTCACCCGCACCGTCGAACACTGCTTCGGTGTCAACAGCAGTTTGACCTACCTGCCCTGCACCCTCTAGAGAGCCATTGGTATTCCTGTCGTCTGGCTCTGTTGCAGAACTGGTCAACATAGAGAAGGACTGTCACCCTGACCTCATCCTCCCTGATGAAGTGGAAGATGCTGAGGTCGATTCCTCTGACAGGTCTACTGTCTCCTCCAGGAGTGAGAACTCAGTCAAATACTTGCCAAGGTCCTCCTCCCCTCCCCTGGAGGACCCCTCCTTCTTCAATATTATGAAATCGCTCTCCTCCACCATGGGTTTCCAGACTGAGGAGGAGGATGTCACAAGGAGGAACCCGGTGGACTTTTGGGAGATTCTAGAATCTCCACCCAAACTTATTCCTCCTCTATTTCCAGCACTGCATGATGCTACAAGTGCTGCCTGGCAGAGGCCCAACCTCGTACCTGCCATGCCCAGAAAGGCTGATGAGCTTTACCAGTTGCCTTTGGGTCTGCCTTTCTGTGTAGCCCAGCTGGAAACCAACTCCATGGTAATCGAGGCTGCTCATGACTGGTCTAAGGCGCCCAAGCACCTTAGCCCCCCCCCAAATAGTGAATCTTGGAGGACCTTTGCCACAGCCACTTTGGACCTTAGAACTGGTAACTGCATCTGGCTCATTTGATTAATATTGTCTGGAAGAAGGGCAAGGCTGCTACTCAGGCCCTTCCTGAGGGCACCAAGAGACAATAGCTTCTCAAAGTTCTCCAGGCCTCAGAAAATGTTAGTAAACATCTACTCAGAGCCACCTATGATATAGCTGATACTACAGCCAAGGCAGCTGCCACTGGCATATGCCTTAGAAGGTACTCCTGGCTTAGTGTCTCTGGATTCACTGCTGATGTCCAGCAAAAAGTGCTAAATGCCCCTTTTGTGGGTCACAAGCTTTTCGACCCTGATGTGCAGGATATCATTAATGATCTGCAGCCTCAGGCAGGGCTGTTAGATCTGTCCATTCCCTTTATTGTACCAAGCCTAGGAGCAGACTGAGGCACTCCTCTCGAAAGACCTCTCACAAGTCTGGCTCTGGAACCAAGCTCCAGAGCAAGCATAGGGCCAGCTCTGTCTACCTGCCCCCTCCTCCACCACTGATCCCCCTGCTAAGCACACTAGGGGAGGAGAAGCGGCCCTGGCCGCTGGTTCTGCCTCAGCCTGACTCCTTACAGACCCCCCCGCCATCTTGCTACAAGCCAGGAGGTGGTGGTTGGAGGTTGTTTCTCCCTCCACCTAGCCCAATGGAGAACCATTATCACAGGTGCTTGGATACATCTTGTTCCAAGCCAGGAGGTGGTGGTCAGAGATTGTTTCTCCCTCTACCTAGCCCAGTGGGAGACCCATTACAACAGATGCTTGGATCCTGCAAATAATCAAACAAGGCTGTGCCCTAGAATTTCTAGAAAAACCTCCAGATGTTCCACCAGTTCCCACCTCATATCCTCTGGACCACTCAGTGGTGCTCAAGAAGGAGGTGTTCACCTTGCACGAAAGGGCCATAGAACCAGTGCCCAGGCGGCAGAGGAACAAAGGGTTCTACTTCTGGTTCTTCCTGGTTCCCAAAAGAACTAGGGACTTGAGGCCCATTCTAGACATCGAGGAGCTGAACCTTTACATTCAGTACAGAAAGTTCTGGATGGTTACTTTACACAGCCTTCGCCCTCTGCTCAAGCAGGGCAACTGGATATGCTCTATGGATATGCAGGATGCCTACCTGCATATCACGGTTTGCCCCCTTCACAGGCGGTACCTATGGTTTCTCTTCAGGGGGTGGGGGCATTACCGGTTCAGAGTGTTGCCCTTTGGTTTATCCTCTGCGCCACAGGTATCTACCAAGTACTTAGCAGGTGTAGCAGCAGCTCTCTGGCGTGAAGGCCTTAATGTGTTCCCTTACTTGGACTGGTTACTGAAACCCCAGTCCAGGAGCTCCTGTTGTTAACTCTGGAGTGCATCTTGCAGTTGTTCCAGTCCTTGGTCATCACTGTCAATCTGCCAAAGTCTGTGCTGACCCTGTCCCAGTGGTTACAGTACATAGGAGTGTTTCAAGGGACATGGATATGGTGAACTATCCACACTTCTGGAAGTGCCCTTTCCCCTTTAAGGCTTGCCAGAAAGTTTTCAGGCTGACTCCTCCCACCCACCTGGGTGGTAACTCTCTTGGCACCATCCTGTGACATCAGATCTTCCTTTCCACTGGAAGAAGGTTCTAGGGGCTTGGATATGTTGTTCATCCACACTGTCTTGCAGGTTCCTTGCCGCTTTAAATCTTGCCGGAAGGTCTTCAAACTGGCTCCTCCCATCCACCCGGGTGGTAAAATTCTCAGCTCCGCCCCATGACGCCAGATCTTCCTTACCGCTTGGAAGCTCAGGTTCCCTCCTTAATGCTCTGCGTGTTAGACTGGATTCTAACTCTTCGGTTCGTTCGAAACTCATTTTAAAATTCTCAAGACTTCGGTCTTCCTTTTCCTTTGCGGCTGCGATGGACAAATTGACACTCGGTTTTCGGCGGTGCCGTTGTGGGCAGAAGATGTCCAGGACAGATCCACACTCCACGTGCGTCTACTGCCTCGGCCTAGAACACGACCTGCAGGCCTGCGAGTCTTGCTGTTCGTTCTCGGCCAACATCTTGGAGGACTGAGCTGCCTGGTTGAAGCTTAGGCGCCCGAGCGCTACCCAACGGTAAAGTCGAAGAAAGAGCCCGTGGGCGGATTCGCGGCTGGCTCGGCTGAGTAGCTCGAGCAGATGATCGCCCTTGAGGAGGAGGAGGTGGCCCAGGCCACATCTTCCTCCTCCTCCTCTGTCGCGGCATGTATCCCGCTCTCTTTGGGTACCTCATATTTTGCTTCGTTCAAGGAGCTTTGCCATTCCCTTTCCACGAAGGGAGAGGGGCCATCGGGACATTCCTCTCTGTCCAAAAAGAAGGATCCCAAGGGTAAGTCCCATCGTCGGCGTTCGTGGGAGCGGGAGAGGTCCCCTTCCCTGGACAGCCGACCGTCGACTTCGGTCGAGGTTGCGGCTAAGGCTGCTGGCTTTACGGCGTCCCCGTCAGGTCAGCTGGCCGAGACAGCTGTCGATGCGGTCGAGATTTTTCTCGACCCGTCGGACGGTTTGTCGACTGGTGAAGCTGACAACCCTTCTTTGCTGGTTCCCCTGGTGGAAACCGAGGATTTGCCTGCGCCATCGGTGCAGCAGTCCCCAGTTAAGATATCCGAGCCGAGGGAGGAGCGGGTGTTCCCCGCTCTCTCCCAGGCCCGCCCTCGGACACACCGAGGGTCTTGGTCTCGGACCTCTTCTCGGTCCAGCCGATCCCGCCGACATCGGCGGTCTCGGCACCGAGGTAAGTGGCGACGCCGCTCCTCCTCGTCTTCCTCCTTGGATGAGGAGAGGCTTCAGCACAAATTGTGTCGACACTACGAGGAGCTGATGTGGCAGCAGTTACTTTTGTCCGGGACTAAGTCGACACCGACGCCTTCCCCGGCCATCAAGTGGCTGTCACCCGAATGGCCGAAACAACCTCTCGCTGCAGTCAAGATGCCCAAGCCTGGGCCGGTTGTTCAGCTGAAACCTGCTGCCCCACCAATTGTGGTGGAACCCCCGCCTCCACAACCGAAATCGGGGGCACCGACCAAGGACTGTCGGTCGGCTCAAGGCCTGCCCCACATGTTGTCGGTCACCCTCACTCCCGACCGTCCTCGGCAGGTGGAGGGTGGCTCAGGCCCTAGGCAGCTCTTCGCAGACTCTTCGGAGTCCGACGATGACGACTCCCTGTTCTCCAGGCAGGTTGACCTGGAGTCCTCCAAGAGCCAATCACTGGACGAAAGCCCATCATCCTTTATGGGTCTGCTTCGGCTCATCTCAGAGTACACTGGGATGCAGCTCGAGCCCGTTTCCAAACGGGCCAAGTATCCCCTGACGGAGATACTGGACCGAGGGGATTCACCCATGGAGGTCTTTCCTGTGGCTGAGGCCATTGTCGGCCCAGCCTTGGAGCTTTGGCAGCAGCCTGCTTCCTGTCCTGCGCCCTCGGCCAGGATGGGCAGGAAGTATGCAGTCCCTACCGGCTCTTTGCCCAGGTTTTCGGAGCACCCCTCTGCCGAGGGGTTGGTCACTGACAGCGTTTTCCGGCGTTCCAGGAACGCTAGGGATGTGGTCAAGCCCCCCAACAAGAAGTCCAAAAAGCTGGACTACACCGGGCGCAGGGTGTACGCTGCATCCTCCCTTGGCCTCCGCCAGGCCAGCTCGGCCGTGCTGATGGCACACTTCTTCCACGCCGTCATGGGCTCCCTGGATGAGGTGATCCTTCATCTCCCGGCCGACCTCCAGACCACGGTCCGGCAGGTCCGGGACCAGGGTAGGGCGGTGGCGAAGCAGCAGCTCCAAACAGCTCTGGACATAGGGGACTCCTGTGCCAGATCGGTTGCAGCTGCAGTGGCCATGCGCCGTAGAACATGGCTGAGGATATCCACCTTTACGGCGGATACCCAGCACAAGTTGGCGGATGCCCCCTTCTTGGGGACCGACCTCTTCGGCCCTGGAGTGGAAGGTCACCTCCAGCGGATCGAAATGTCCAATGTCACCCTGGACTCGGTCACTTCCGCCCAGAGGGACAAAGGCCGCCGTCAGCAGCAGCACAAGCCCTTTCGTCCTTCTGCGCCTGCGGCACGTCCAGCCCAACAGCACCAGCATCAGGGCCAGCAGGCTCACGCTTGGCATCCCAAACCCAAGCCCGCGGTTTCCTCCAACAGTAAGCAGGGAGGTAAAGGCCCAGGAGGTCCCTCGGCCGGTCCCTCCTCCAAGCCTGCCCAGTGATGGGTTGAGGGGTGTCGCCCCCAGCCTCGTCACTCCCCACTGGGTTCCCCCCGTGGGGGGACGGCTCCGCCACTTCCTTTCCACCTGGTCCGCTATCACCATGGACCGCTGGGTGTTGGAGGTGGTAGGAAAGGGCCTGCCTTTGGAGTTCGAGCAGACCCCACCCTTTCGAGCTGTCGCCCCTCGGGGGGCCACGGGGTCCACAGCCTCGCTGTCGGCCTGCCGAGCCGATATTGCCCTGCTCCTCGAAAAAGAGGTGATCAGGAAGGTGGCAGATCCTCCTCCAGACCCGGGGTTTGTGTCCAGGTATTTCCTGGTCCCAAAACGGATGGGGGGCTGGCGCCCCATTCTCAACCTGCACGACCTGAACAGGTTCCTAAGGTCTCGGACCTTCAGGATGGTCACTCTGGCTCAGATAATCCCATCCTTGGAATGAGGCGTGTGGTTTTGTTCCCTGGACCTCCAGGACGCATTCTGTCACGTCTCAATCCGTCCGTCTCATCAGAGATTCCTCCGCTTCAGAGCAGAGGGATCCCTCTACGAGTTCCGGGCCATGCCCTACGGCCTCTCCCTAGCTCCCTGGGTCTTCACCAAATGCATGGCAGTGGTGACAGCATTCCTGCGGCGCCGAAGGGTCCGGGTGTACCCCTACCTGGACGACTGGCTGATTGCAGCCCCCTCCAGAGTGGACGTGGAGCGGTCCAGAGATCTGGCCCTCCAGGTTTGCTCTCATATTGGCCTCCTCATCAACGAGGCCAAGTCGGAACTCATGCCAAAGCAGATGATACATTTCATTGGGGCAGAGCTCGACTCTCTTCGAGCCAGAGCACGGCTCCCGGTGGACAGCGCCGAGGTTCTTTCCTCCTTTGCCCAATCATTTCTGGTTGGGCAATTGTGCCCTGCCAGGGACTTCCTGCACCTCCTGGGCCTCATGGCGGCCTGCAACAGCATGGTCCGTTGGGCCCACTGGTACATGCGTCCCCTTCAATGGGGACTGGCCAGCCAGTGGTCACAGCGCTTCGATCCATTGGATCAGCTAGTGACAGTGACCCAGGGGATGTGGAACGCTCTCCAGTGGTGGACCGTTCCGGCACATCTGCAGGAGGGCATTCCATTTCTCCACCCCGAGCCGACGGTCTCTCTATCGACCGATGCCTCTCTGATGGGTTGGGGTGCCCATCTGGGGGAGCACAGAGCACACAGCCTCTGGTCCCCTCGGGAGTCCCGATGCCATATCAACCTGCTGGAGCTTCGAGCAGTTCGTCTAGCCCTCACCGCTTTCGTTCCGTTTCTACGGGGTCAAGTGGTTCAGGTCCAGACGGACAATACCACGACCTTGTGCTATCTAAACTGCCAGGGCGGGACACGCTCCATGCCTCTGTGCAGGGAAGCTCTCCGCATTTGGTCACTCGTGCGCAGCCTGGAGGAGGTTCTCCTTGCCATTCACGTGGCAGGAGCCTCCAACACCCTAGCCGATGCCCTAAGCCGGATAGGGGCTGTGTCTCACGAGTGGTCTCTCCTGCCGGAGGTAGTACAAGATCTCTTCTTCCACTGGGGCACACCTCAGGCGGACCTGTTTGCCTCCAGGGAGAATGCGAAGCTGAGACTGTTTCATGCCCACCCCCCTCAGCAGGGCTCGCTGCAGGGGGATGCCTTCTAGAGGCCGTGGACCCCGGGCCTCTTCTACGCCTTTCCCCCATTTCCCTTGATCCACAAGGTGCTTCTCAAGGCAAGGAGGGACAAGGCACAGGTGATTCTGGTAGCTCCAGACTGGCCCCGTCAGTTCTGGTATCCAGATCTCCTCAGTCTCAGCTCCAGGCTCCCAAGGCGGCTTCCAGCCTGCCCGGACCTGATCACAGTCAATCAGGGGAGGGTATTCCATCTGGACCTTCAATCCCTGCACCTGACGGCCTGGTTCCTGAGTGGCTAGAGTTCCAGGCCTTGGGTCTTTCTGACGAGGTCCTCAACGTCGTTGAGGCGTCCCATAAGGAGTCGACCAGGAAATGCTACGCCTTCAAATGGAAGAGATTTTCCATTTGGTGTCAGGGCAAGGGCCTGGACCCTTCCTCCTGTTCCTTGGCAAGCATTCTGGACTACCTGTGGTCCCTTTCTCAGCAAGGGCTTCAGTCGGCGATCCTTAAGGTGCACCTGGCAGCCATCTCTGCTTACTGGGTGCGGGCCGGGAAGCAGTCGGTGGCACAGGAGAAGGTGGTCGGGCGCTTTTTCCAAGGCCTTGATTACAGATCCCCTCCGATGCGAGAACCTCCACCTCCGTGGGATCTACTGCTGGTATTGGCTAAGCTCATGGGCAGGCCATTCGAACCGATGCACAGGTGTGACATCTCTCACCTCTCGTGGAAGACTGCCTTCTTGGTGGCTATCACATCAGCCAGAAGGATGGGAGAGCTTCAGGCGCTTTCCATCGAGTCTCCTTATCTGGTCTTCCGCAGGGACAAGGTTGTCTTGCGCCCCCACCCGAAATTCCTTCCGAGGGTGGTGTCGGAGTTTCACCTTAACCAGGTGTTGACTCTGCCAGTGTTCTACTCCAGTCACACCTCGGAGGCCGAATATAGGCTCCATACTTTGGACCCTAGGAGAGCGCTCGCTTATTATAAGGAGCGGACGGCTGAAGTTCGGGGAGAGGTTCGCCAGCTGTTTGTCACCTACGCTGAATCTGCACCTGGCAGACCTGCAGCCAAGCAGACGATAGGCAGGTGGGTCACCTCCTGCATAGATCTCTGCTATAGGTTGGTGGGCATGGAGCTTCCCAGAGGGATAAGTGCTCATTCTACCTGCCATACTGCTGCATCAGTGGCTGCTTCCAGGGATGTCCCTATCCAGGAAATCTGCAGGGCTGCTACCTGGAAGTCAGCACACATCTTTATCACCCACTACCACATCGACCTTGAGTCACGCTGGGATGCTGGTTTTGGGGCCTCGGTTCTCCAGTCCTTATTTACCAAGTAAGTATCGGGGGTGTGCGCCTTGCCTCCCTCCTCCCGGAGAACTGCTAGGAGTCTGCCAGACAGTGTGGATGAACAACATATCCATGTCCCGAGAAATACAGGTTACTCACCTGTAACAGGAGTTCTAGGAATGGTATATGTTGTTCATCCACACCCACCTGACCTCCCCGGTTTCGACGCACAACCTGGCTTCCAGCGGGCTAGATCTGGCGTCATGGGGCGGAGCCGAGAGTTTTATCACCCGGGTGGGTGGGAGGAGCCAGTTTGAAGACCTTCTGGCAAGATTTAAAGTGGCAAGGAACCTGCCAGACAGTGTGGATGAACAACATATACCATTCCTAGAATTCCTGTTACAGGTGAGTAACCTGTATTTCCCTCCTTCCTGCTCTCGCACTGAGTAGGCCCTTTTGCTTAAAAAAAAAACAACCCTTTCACTGCATGAAAATATTGTGTTCAGGCATTTATTTATTTAAAGAGATTTACCAGAAAAGACATACTGAGCCATACAGCTTGTTTCCAGATGTGTCCTGGGGAAAGGGGAAGGGGATAATTACAAATAACAAGTAAAAAACATAGTAATATAAAAAAGCAATAGGACACAGCAATTTTCAGCAACGCACATAAAGTAGTGGCATAATTTTTTTTTTTTTTAACTTTATATCTTACTTCGAGAGGGCTCTTGCAGTAGGTAATTACATATAGGACTGACGCCGGCAGGCCGCAGGACCCCTGGAAAAATTTCTAGCTAGCAGTCCCTGGCGAGGGACCGCCCCCACGTCAGGTGACTGGTGTCAGGAGATGTCGGTATAAAGGGGCAGTCCCAGACGCCCGCCTTCCAGTTCTTTCCCAACGTTAGCTCGTGCAGCGCCTCACAGAAAGGTTCATGCTCCGTCAGCCCTTCCTTCATTTTTTTAGCGAAAAATCATTATTTTTTTCGACTAACATCAGTACTAGCGTCTGTGTATGTCGTCCCCTACACCCTCCGAGCACAAGAGTAAGTGCGATTCGTGCGGCGCCCAACTACCGCACAAGGACGGCCACTACCTGTGCCTGTTCTGCCTAGGCCCCGATCACCCGGTCGAGAAGTTGCCAGCACTGCCTCAGTTTCAGCGTGGCTACCCGGAAAAGGCGGCAGTAATCCCTGGAAGCCCATATTCTAAAGAAGAAAATGAGTTCTATGGAGAAGGAGCTAAAAAAACTGAGGCAGGCGTCCACTTCCCCCGAAGGTCATCAGAAGAAGAAGGAGAGGCACCAGGACAAGGGCTCCTCCACCGCGTCTCCCTCTGGAGTCGCTGGGATGCAGGTAACATCCCCTCCGGGGGATTGCTCCTCGACTGCCGCCTCGGAGGTTTCCGAGGACCCGTCGGCCTGCCCGTCTGGCTCGCGCTCAGGCCTTGCGGGCGCCTCTGGGCAGTTGGAGGCCTCCGCCCCGGTACGGCCACAGGCTCGCGGCCTACCACTGTGGGTGACTTCGCAAGCCAGGCGCCCGCTCCTCTGACGCCCGCCCAGAGAGGGCCGGTAAGACGCCTGACCCTCCGCCGACGCGCCTCCACCCCACCGGACCAGGCCGATCACTCTACCCGGCCTGCCTCCAGTGATGGCTCTCATAAGTCAGGCGCCGGCTCCTCTGGTGCCCCCGAGAGCTCGCCACTAAGCCTCACGCGTCGGCTCGTCCATCAGGCCGCGAGAACCGATTTACCTAACCCCCACATCC
The DNA here is from genome assembly GCA_016271365.2 of Neoceratodus forsteri. Lineage (NCBI taxonomy): Eukaryota > Metazoa > Chordata > Ceratodontiformes > Ceratodontidae > Neoceratodus > Neoceratodus forsteri. The sequence continues at coordinate 154,993,924 of CM057454.1, forward strand.
GCCATACCCGGTTCTCCGCAGCCTTCGCTGCCGTCTGGGATCCAGAGTCTCCCCAACCCGATCCCGGGGATTTTTCCCCTCCATCCCCGGGTGAAGCTGGGGATCTTTTGCCTCCGTCAGTCCTTCCTCCACCTGGAGTGCTGGACCTGACGTCGGCTTTCCGAACGTCGGCTCCAGCGCCAGGGCCTCCGCCGTCGGCCCTGATGTCGGCCTTACTGAATCTGGGAGACATTCCGCTCCCAGCGGGCCCTCCGGGCTCTCCACTATGGACCCGCCCGTGAGGCCTCCGGCCGGGCCGTCTGCTACGGCAGCCACCCCGGCTCCCGGGTACCCTCCATCCTATTCGACGCTGGTGTAGCCGGGACCACAGTATCTGGCGCCACAGTACCCGATGCCGGGCTTTCCGACGCCGCAGTACTCGACACCACAATACCAGACGCCAGGCTACCCGCAGCTGGGTTTTAGATACGCTCCATACGGTTATAACCCGTATCCTTATCCCCCGCCTCCTCCTCCTCCACCGTCCTCGCAGCCGCCGGTGGACCTGCAGGAGTCTCTGTCCTACTGGTGGGCTGAGGCCAAGGCTCAGCTCACCAAAGAGGTCGAGAGCTGCCTTTCGGTGATGGTGCCGTCCCAGGTTCCCGTACATCTGAGGCGGCACACTCCCTCACCACCTCTGGACTCCAGGGTTCTTCCGTCTGGATCCAGAGAAGGGCAGAATACGCTTCCCTGGGGACTTCCCAAGGGATCCGTTCCTCCCCCAAGTCGGGAAAGGGAGTCTTTCTCTTCTTCATTCTCCTCTTCACCCTCGGACTCCTCTGACTTTTCCGACGGTTGCTCCGAGAGACACGACGAGCCTCGTTCTCCGTCGAAGCCCAGGCCAAGGACTCCTCCGAAGTCTCCTCTGGAGGATCCTTCTTTTACGGAGTTGTGTAGGAAAATCCAGGCGGTTCATCAGCGGCACTCCCTGGAACCAGATCCTCAGCGTCTGAAACTCGCTGAACATCTGGATCTGCCCGTGACAGCTCCTACCTTGGTGCCACCCTGGATAGAGCCTCACGCCAACCTTGTTACCACAATATGGAGGCAGCCGTCGGCCTTAGCCCCATTTCCTAGGAAGTCGAACCAGCTATATTAGGCTCCAGAGGGTGTTGATTTCCTGGATTCTCACCCTTGTGCCGACTCGGTCGTGATTAGCGCCGGTCACGGCCGGTCAGCGAACCCCAAACAGCTTAGCTCGTCACCTCCTGATAAGGAATCATGCCTTCTGGACCAGTATGGGAGAAAGACGTACGCCTCCTCCACACTGGGGATCAGGGCCCTGAACTATGTTGGCCATATGGGGACTATCAGAAGGCCTTCCTGACTCAGGCAGAAGCCAAACTGGACTCCTTACCTGACTCCCAAGTCAAGCAGGAGTTGGCTGATCTTGTCCGCTCTGCTCGTTCGGCCAGTCGACACATGCCGCGTGCGACATACGATGCAGTGGACACTGCTGGGCGGAGCTCAGCTTTCGCTGTAGGACTACGGCATCATGCTTGGCTCCGTGTGTCACGCTTGGTCCCGGAGGTGCAATCTGCTATCCAGGAAGCACCCTTCTGGGGGTCGGTGCTTTTTGGAGGAGTTGTCAAGGACATCACCGATTTGCAAGAGAAGGGGACTGCTCTGAAGTCGGTCAATTACATGTACCATCCTCATCAGCAGCAGCGCTGTCCCTTTATGAACTAGACTGAATCGCCAAAGCGAAACCCAGGGAAGGCGGGCCACTAAGCGCCGGGCCCCACAGCCGCCAAGCCTCCCTCCGCCCAAAAAAGCAACGGGTGCTTTAGCTGCCGCACTGCCCCACATCACCTGTCTCCTTTCCTCTCCCACTGCCTCCGAACTCCCCAGAAGAATGGGTAGGAGGGAGGTTTCCCTCCGCCTTCCGGGATGGGAGAGGATAACCACAGATTCTTGGGTGCTCCAGCTCATAGCAGAAGGACACTCCATAGAGTTTCTTCAGAAACCACCCCGCCACCCCCCTCTGAAGTCGTCGTATTCACGGGAACATCTTCTCTTGGTCCAGGAGGAAATCTCGGCTCTTCTGTTGAAGCAAGCGATAGAGGCTGTCCCCCTTCATCTGCAAGGGACGGGTTACTATTCCCATTTCTTCCTGGTCCCAAAGAAGACAGGAGATCTCAGATCAATTTTGGATCTCAGTTCCCTGAATCTTTACATAGAGTACAAAAGGTTCAGGATGCTCTCTTTGCAGAGCCTTCTGCCCCTCCTCCGGCCGGGTCAATGGCTTTGTGCCCTGGATATGCAGGATGCTTATCTGCACATTCCCATTCGCCCATCTCATCGCAGATACCTTAGTTTTGCGTTCCAAGGGGACCACTACCAGTTCAAGGCACTCCCGTTTGGTCTATCCTTGGCCCCAGTATTTACCAAATGCCTGGCAGTGGTGGCGGACCACCTATGTACTAAGAGTGCAGGTTTCCCGTACCTGGACGACTGGCTCCTGGCGGCCTCGTCCAGGGAGGAACTCCTGCGTTTCCTCTCCCTTACCCAGCAGGTTTGCCTGCCTGGGTATTACCATCAACCATTCCAAGTCTCATCTGGACCCATCCCAGAGGCTACAGTTTATTGGGGCGATCCTCGATACAACCATGGGCAAGGCCTTCCTGCCTCGGACAGGCGTCCACCCTTCAGACCAAATAAGTCTATTGTCCGACCGCAAGATGGTGTCTGCGAGGTCGGTCCTTCGCCTTCTCGGGCTCATGGCGGCTGCTATCCCGATGGTACCTCGCACTCGACTCCACATGAGGATCTCTCAGTGGACTCTACGCTCTCAATGGGATCAGCTAGTGGATGACCTAGATCACTCAGCTCTGATCTCCTCGCCGATGATGTGAGACTTGCAATGGTGGATGGTTCGAGAGAACCTGTTTCGGGGAGTTCCTTTCTTTCATCCTCCCCCTCCCAGACTCTAACCACAGACGCTTCAGGCGAAGGTTGGGGAGCCCATCTAGGCCCTCATCGGACCAAGGGCTCCTGGTCCAAGCTAGAACGAGCTCTCCACATCAGTGTGCTCGAGCTTCGGGTAGTGTTGTATGCTCTCCAAGCCCCTCACCAATACTTCCTTCCCGGCCACCTAGCCGTCCAGACAGACAACATGTGCGTGGTGTGGTACATCAACAAGCAGGGAAGGACTCTGTCCTACCCTCTATGCAGGGAGGCAATGAGGGTTTGGGATTGGGCAACACAATACGACCTTCACCTCACAGCAATTCACATTCCGGGAGTCGACAACACCCTGGCAGACAAGCTAAGTCGCTCTTATGCTCTGACTCACGAGTGGGAACTGGACCAAGGGGTCCTAGACAATATCTTCCAACTTTGGGGAACACCACAGGTCGACCTGTTCGCATCCCCCCTAAACGCAAAACTTCCCATCTTCTGCTCGCTCGTTCCAGAGCGAGGTGCTTTTTGGAGCGACGCTCTGTCTCTAGACTGGAAGGACAGATTCGTCTATGCCTTTCCCCCAATTACACTTATCACACGAGTCTTGCAGAAACTAGCTTCAGAAGGAGCGAGAATGATTCTGATCGCTCCTTTCTGGCCCAGGCAAATCTGGTTCTCTCTTGTACAACAATATTCAGAGGATCCTCCTCTTCCTCTATCTCGAGGTTTGTTGACCCAGGATCAGGGGACCCTGGTCCATCCAGGCCTCAAATCCCTTCAGCTGCATGCATGGCTCCTGCAGACCTAGCCCAGTCCCGTTTTGGAGTGTCTCCCAAAGTGGTGGAGATTTTAGTGGAGGCCAGAAAAACCCTCCACCAGATCCACTTATGCCATGAAGTTGAAAAGGTTCACTATTTGGGCCGCTTCCAAGAACATGGAACCTTTCTCCTGTTCAGCGGGGCTTCTGCTGGAGTATCTACGTCATCTGTTTGACCTGGGTCTCGGCCATTCCTCTCTGAAGGTACACATGGCGGCCATTTCGGCCTATCATGTTCCCTTCACAGACAAGGCTTTTGCTCAACTGGAGGTTTCTAAGACCTTTCTCAGAGGGTCCTCCATCTGAGGCCCCCATCCGTCTCCTGCTCCCCTTGGGACTTGAACTTTGTTCTCGAAACTTACTCTCCCTCCTTGAACCTGCAGCTTCTGCGTTGAAGTTCCTTCGTGGAAGACTCTCTCTCTTGGTGGCCATTACTCAGCTCTGAGAATCTCCGAGTCTCAGGCCCGATGTAAAACCTGCATTTGATTTTTCACAAGGAACGAGTTGCTCTTCGCACGAATCCTAAGTTTCTCCCTTAAGTAGTAGCCAAGTCTACCCTAAATCAGTCCATAGAGTTACCTGCCTTTTTTACGCACTACTCTAATCAAGGGGAGTATTTACTCCATACTATGGATGTTCACTGGATTCTGAGATACTACACCAACAGGACGAAGGATCTCAGAAAGACTGATCAGTTGTTCGTCTCTTTTGCTCACAAAAAGGAAGGCAATGCTGTTTCCAAGCAATGCCTGTCTAAGTGGTTGGCTCATTGCATCACTTTCTGTTATGACAAATACAACAAGACCCTCCCGGGTCAAGTCAGAGGCCACTCCACAAGAGGAGTAGCTGCCTCTGCGGCTTGTTTCAAGAATGTGTCTGCGGCAGACTTCTGCGCTGCCGCCACTTGGACTTCCGTCCATACCTTCTGGCTACTACAGTTTGGATGTTGCCTCTCGCCGTAGAGCAGGCTTCGGGCTGGCTGTTTGCAAGGCCTCCTATCTTGAGACTTGCACAACCAGAACTACCTTTTGAAGTAGTTTTCCTCCTCCCGGTGCCTCTCTTTGTTCCAGCCTGTTTGGGATTCAGTCCTATTTGTAATTACCTACTGCAAGAGCCCTCTCGAAGTAAGATAGTACAGTTACGTAAGAACTTATTGTAACAGTAGACCTTCGAGAGAGGCTCTTGCAGTAGGTAATACCTTCCTGCCCTCCATCCCCCTAGGCTTTTTCAGCTCCTTTTCCATTGAGGGAAATATCCGCTTCTTTCTTGTCCGGCCTCTTTTGACCTGTGGCGGAAAGAACTGGAAAAGCGAGCATCCGGACCGCCCCTTTATACCGACGTTTCCTGACGCCGGTCACCTGACGTGGGGGCGGTCCCTCACCAGGGACTGCTAGCTAGAAATATTTCCGTGGGGTCCTGCCGGCTTCAGTCCTATATGTAATTACCTACTGCAAGAGCCTCTCTGGAAGATCTACTGTTACGGTAAGTTCTTACATAACTGTACTTTATGCCCCCTTACGCCGGCGACCCTGAACTCTCTCCGGCGGGACTTATGGTGTAGACTGTTCCCGCCCGCCTGATGCTCCAGACTCCATTCCATGTGCAAGGGTCCATCTCCCGACCGCCACACCTGGCCACCCGACGCCCCCGGCTCTGAGCCCCCTGGGGCAAGACCGCCGACTCCACCAGCGCTCTATCTAGAATTTCGTGGAGCGACCAGGGGATGGAGGAAGTGCCCAAGATGGAGCTGGAAGGCCGGCATTGGGTGTGGAGACCGACCACTGATCCTGCCTTCGCCTATCAGGCACCGGTGATTTTCACATTTTCTTTTCCTGTCTCCCCCCCCCCCCCCGCAGAGCTTGGACATGCAGTGACAGCCAGCGTCTGCTGAGCTGCGCCCCCAGTGCCATTTAGCAGCGTCACCTTGTTCCTGGCTACCCCCAGCCATTGCCAGGGGTCGCCCAGGAGCGACACAGTCCCTATACCCTCCCCGGGAAAGAAGAGCCATCCAACGGATGCTCGATCCCTCCCCGCCGACCCCCGATGTCCTGGGCTTGTTCCCGAACCTGGGTCGCCGGAGTGGCGTGAGGTGAGGCATCTAGTGCCTTAACCCTCAGCGCCACCGGGCTGGCCAAGTATTGGCATAATTGATAATTAAACTGAATTACAACAGGAGTGTGAGGTACCAGGTACTCCAGGCAATTGATGGGGTTAGGGTAAGGAAAGGCAAGGCAGTTTTATTTATAGGGCGCCCAATCCCAGAGGCTCTGGGCACCTAACAATATATAAAACAAATCATAATAAGAAACTGCATAAATAAAGAATACAGTAGCATTGCTTAAATAAAAAATATAACAATTTAAAATAGATTAAAAAGGGATTCAGACTGTCACAACAGGGACTAGCACAGGTTGTACTCAAGAAACTGGAAAAGCCAGGACAAAGAGGTGGGCCTTCAGCCTCCCCTTGAACACCTCAACTGAGGGAGCCTCCTGGACAGAAGGTGGTAACGAATTCCACAGGCTCGACCCAGAGACACTAAATGCACAATCTCCTGAGGTCTTGAGCCGAACCCTGGGAATGTCCAGGAGACCCCTCGAAGAGGAACGGAGGTAGGGAGCGAGCAAAGGTCACCCGTGTCTGGAGTTCTGACAGGTAACCCAGACCCAGTCCGTATAGGGTCTTGAAGGTGAGAAGACCCACCTTGAAAAGGACCCTCCACCTGACCAGCACCCAGTGCAGAGTCCTCAGGACCAGAGTCACATGACTGGACCTTGAAAGGCCCATCAGCAGCTGGGTCGCCATGTTCTGCACTAGCTGAAGTCTGCAGAGGGTCCCTACCGTGACCCCGAAGTATAAAGAGTTGCAGTAGTCAAGTCTGGAGGTCACAAAAGCATGCACTAGTGTTGGCAGGTCCGCAGACAGAACGAGGGGCTTAATCTGGCCAATATTCCGCAGATGATAGAAACTACTACTTTGTACTTTATTTTTAATTATTCCTTAAGGCAAAACATTTCACATTTAAATTTAATTACAATAAAAGACATCATTAAGAACATAATTTCCCCATTACTTCTTGTAAGTAAAGCACAAAAAAATTTTTTTTTTTTTTTTAATTTTTTAAGGGGATTAAAAAGAGAAAAACTATAATCACCAAATTATTACTTGGAGCCACATTAAGAAAAAAAATAATTTGTTTGTTATGCTCTAAGCTTTTAACTTCCCAACTACATGTTATTTAACAAAAATATATGGCATCTAACCCCTTAAATCCATTTTAGTTTCAAGTCCGAAGTACAGGCAAATCAAAAATTCCAAAGTCTGTATTTCAGTTGTGACATAGTTCTAACTTCAAACGCGGAGATACTCAGTGACCTCGGCTGCCTCCTCATCCTCAAAGTCTGAGCTAGTATCTTCCGAAATTTTTACATTACTTTCATAAAAAGATGTAGCTGCATCGGGATCATCGAAATAATGACGTTTACCCTGGAACTGGACTCTTAAATGAGCAGGTGCGAGTAAAACCACAGTAATTCCAGCTTCCTTGAATTCTGACAGTATAGGCAGAAAGCACTTTCTCCTACGTTGGGTCTGCATGCAAAAGTCAGGGTACAGATGAATACGATGGCCCTCGTAGAAGAATTGCTCTTTTTGTCTAGCTGACTGAAGAATTTAATTCCTTTCAGAGAGGGTGGAAATAGTAGCAGTCACATATCTTGCCCCGGGTTGTTGAGCCAAATCCTTTGGCTGACGAAGCAGGACAAAAAACAGACTCCAAGGAAAGAGGGAACTCAAGTGAAAAAACAGCAGATAATGCCTTCTGTACTGCTTCCTTCAACTCAGTGTTTGGAACTGTCCCAGGAAAACCAATTAACCTCAAATTCCTCCTAAGCATGTATTATCTAGATGTTCAAATCTTGACATTTGGGCTAATTGTTCGTGTAGTGCAGCATTTATAGCTCCCTCCAGGGTAAGGATCCTAGCCAAAATAGCCCCCATCTCCCCCTCGTTATTCTCTATAATTTTCTCCACCCGTAACTCCATGGCTGTGCAACGAACAGGTATATCTGAAAGTGAACTCTCAATTCGAGTGGTTGATTGCCTCACCTCGACTTGAAACTTGTTTAAAAAAAGCTTGTATTGAAGCTAAAGTAGGTTTCTGCGATGCCTTTGGTTTCGCTCCCGTGTCCAGGCGGGTTACTACGATGGGGGAGACCCCTGCCCTGACTCCTCCAACAGGCCCTCTGGCTGGAGCACCTCTCCCGACGGGTTTTGGGGAAATAAATTTCTCCATGTCTGGTGACGGAAATTCCATCCGAATAACCATGCAAGATGAAAGTATTCACTTTTTTGCAGGTTTTCGTCAGATGTTCCATCCGAGACCATGGAGCTCTCAACAAACACATCCAGCTGTATAAGTCAATCTGTTATCAAGGATCACACCCAGATTTTGCACCCTTAGGGCAGCCGCCAATGGAGCAGAACCCAGGAAAAGCCCTGAGTCAGCCCCAGGTGGCATCCCATCACGTCCGCGACCAGGCTCGATCACCAGTGCCTCCGTCTTGGCCAGGTTAAGTCTCAGCCAGCTGGAAGCCATCCAGTCATTGATTTTAGCCAGACAGTTGTTAAGCACATCAACCACTCCTGATGTTCCGGGGGCAAAAGAGAAGTACAGCTGGGTATCATCTGCATAACAGTGAAACTCCACGCTTTACTGTCGAATGATCTCACCCAACGACAGCATGTACACTGTGAACAGCATCAGTGACAAGATCGAGCCCTGCAGCACTCTACAAGACAGGGGCATTGGGGAGGAGGAGAAATTCCCCATCACCACCCGCTGCACCCTGTTTGAGAGATTGGACTCAAACCACCTGATGACAGTACCGGTGAGTCCACAAAACTCACAGAGCCGATCAAGAAGCACAGGTGGTCCACAGTGTCAAATGCTGAGGAGAGATCAAGGAGAACAAGAACTGACTTGTCTTGTCTCATCTATCTCTAGCCCCAAGAAGATCATTATGCACCCTCACTAGAGCGGTTTCTGTGCTGTGTCTAGCCCGAAAACCTGACTGAAATGGCTCATAGATGTCTGAGGACACCAGGCGATTCTCGAGCTGATGTGCCACTAACTTCTCAACAACCTTGCCCAAAAAGAACAGGTTAGAGGTAGGATGGTAATTCGTCAGGACGTCAGGGTCAGGGAAAGATTTTTTTGAGGGGCCTCACCAGCGCTTCTTTCAAAGCCGCAGGGTGAGCCCCTGCCACCATTGAGCACCTGATAATCCTCGGGAACACCGGGCAAACAGCCTCGACACATCCTATTAAGAAACGCGTCTGGGCTGGGTCCAGTTCACAAGAAGTGTGCCTCAGCTCTAAGATCACCCTAGTCACTTCAAACACCTCCCCTGGCCTAAACTCTTCCCAGATAGCTGGAGTGCCTCCGGGACCCTCATCCCGACCACTGCAAGGCAAATGGCTCCCTGGTGGAATCCCTGACTGGATGGCCGACACTCTGTTAGAGAAAAACGGAGCAAACTCCTCACACATGGTGGATGACGATGCTTTTCTTGGCTGCAGGCAGGTGGGGTGCAAAAGCCTGTCTACAGTTCGAAATAGCTGAGATGGTCTGTTTCTCCCCGTGGCAATTTACCTGGACAGGAATTCTACCTACTTACAGGAAATTGCCCCCTGGTACACCACGTAGTGGGCACGTAGGGCCAGCCTATCAGCCCCCAGCCGGGTCTTCTGCCAGCAACGCTCCAACCTCTGATCCTTGATCTTCATCTCCTTGAGGTCCCCATCAAACCAGGAGGACCTCAAGTGAGAAGATCTGGGTCGTATGCAAACTGGTGCGAGAGCATCCAGAGCTTCGGAAACCACCCTGTTATAAGTGGCCACTGCCTCTCCGGCAGCCATCGCACATGCCGTGTCAACCCGAGATAGGTCAGCTAATGCCAACAGTCCCTCAGGGCTCATGTCCCTTAAAGGGTGGAAGCTGACCATGTCCATGGGGGGGGGGCCCCAAACGTGAAATCCACAGTACATTGGTCAGACCAAACGACCCCATCAATCTTGACGGTTATCACCCTCAAGACCCAGCTGGAACACCAGATCGAGTGTGTGGCCGTGCTGGTGGGTCGCAGAAGCAACCGATTCTGACAGGCCCAGTGAATACATCAACTGGAGGAGGTCGTGATCAAAATGCAAGGATTTGTCATCGATCCAGGCATTGAAGTCCCCCAGGATTAAACACCTGGGGGATTCCAACACCTGATCTACAACGAAGTCCGCCATCTCCTGCAGGAAATCTCCCCCCCAACCCAGGAGGGCTGTAGACAAGGAGAATCCTGCACTTGCGCCCCCACGCACAGCAACACACTGAAAAGATCCGGTGTCACCAATCGGGTGCACCGTGAAGTCCAGGCTGGCCTGAAAAACAATAGCCACACCCCTTCCCCTGCGATCGATCCTTCCTTGGGCAGTGCACTACGGAGTACCTAGTAGGGATGGCGGCTGCAAGAACTGGGCCAGCATCGTCGCCAAGCCAGGTTGACAGCGGAAATCAAGTCTGCAAAAATAGCGGTCTCATTCTTTATCGACCTGACCTTGCAAAGCACCACCCGAAGAGGATGAGAAGACTCGGCAGGACCTTTAGCTGCCTGCCCACTCAGTTCGGTGGGAACCCTGGGTAAGGAGACCAAACACGTCTGGCCTCTCCCTTGGCTCCTTTTACACCCAGGGTATCTCCTGGACTGGACAACCTCAATGCAGCTCACCACCCCCTCCTCAGCTGCCCTTGGCTCCCTGTAGATCCCTCGCCTCCTAGTGATTCCACCCTCCCTGCAGCGTATCGCTGTGGTGGCAAAAACAGGGCAGTCAGTAAAGGGGCAAAGGTTGCAGAGCCGAGTGGCAGCGTAGGTAATTCTAGCAAGGCCATGGCAACAAAACATCTTGCCTGGCTTATTTTAGTCCCCACTGGAATTCTGAAAATGCCAAAAGAACACATGTCACTATCGCAACCACCCCACAACCAAATACTCAAAACAAACCCCTTTAAAATTAAGTTAACCCACTAACAGAAATTCCCCTCATATGTACAAAGCATATACACCCCATACACCACCCAAAAACAATTACCCCACTCACTCTTCTAATACAAATTCTCACTCATTCGAACACCACATCCCAAAAACAAACACACACCCTTTCCACAAACCACACAAAAATATTCCTAAAAATACAAAGAATAACATTTTTCTGGGAGAATTTCAGAAGTGCAATGTGCTGCAAAAATAAAACTCTCTCCACCAGGAGAAACAAATCAGAGCATGTAACAAAGCAAACAAAGGCTGTACAAATGGCATAAAGTCCAGGCAAATGGGCCCGAAAACACCAACACAAAGTCTCAGGATGGCACAAAAAACAGCACTCTGAAACCAGCTTTCCAGCAAAAAACTTCAACAGTTTAAGTGCAAGTTAAAAATAAATTTCTGCATATAGCGAAAAATCAGCAAAAGGTGAACCACTCCTCTCACGAGTGGTAGCCAAATAAATTGAAATGCAGCTCTCACTGGACAGTCAGAAAGCCCTCTCTCACCAGCTTTAAGAGTGGCAAAAGGACTGTTTAAAGACGAGAAATGGAAGCTGAGTCAGCACACCAGTTTAGACAGGGGGATCAAGGGAAAAGTCTTTGTTCTAGCCGAAGCAGAGACTGTCTTGGCCAAGAAGAACTTCAGGCAGTCGCAGAAAAGTCTGGGTCACAGGAGGGCCACTCCTCACACCCCGCAGATGGAACAAATGACTCCGGGACTAGATACAACAATGGACGGCAAGCGGGGTCCTCCTGAGGGGCAACAAGGCTCTCACACTCGTGCCGCTTCAGTTACCACCGTTGCCTACCTCTGGCCCTCTAGCCAGCTCAGTCGAACAGGATCATTCCTCTACTTTTCCACCGATGAAAACACCCGACCACAGCGAAGTCTCTGTCTTCCTTGGAGACGCCGCAGGCAAGTTCCACACACCAGGCAGCCAACATTCTCCTCGAAAACACCCCAAACTCCACACAGTTCTTCTCCAGCAGCACCAGGGTCACCAGCCGGTAAAAGAGCAGCTGAAGTGGCGCTTTACAAATTCAGCAAAAATTTGCAGCACAGAGCGCTCAGAGAAACCTCTCTAAAATTAAAACCTAACCTCCTATTCTATCTCACTATTTTTGCCCTGCCTGCGCTGTGACTGTAAACTTAGCTAGCTAAAATAATAACTAAGATTTCTCCCAAATTGATTCGGTAAAATACCGAAACAGCACAAACATTTTTAAGGCAAAGCAGAAGCTCTGTTAGAGCTGCTGCTGAAGGAAGTGGTAAAGGGAGGGGGAGGAGAGTGGAGATGGTAGAGGAGGATGAGGAAGCAGGAAAAACATTGGGAAAGGGTAGAGGAAGATTGTGAAGGGGGAGAGGAGGGGAAAGAGGAAGGGAGGGTTTAGACAGGGAGAGGATGATGGTTGATGGAATACATTAGAATTGAGACAAGGAAGGTACAGAGAGGTGTATGTGCTAGGGGACAGGAAGAGTGTAGGACCTCATCCATGATGGACGACTCAGAGTCAGCACCAGGATTTAAAAAATACATGTGCAGGCAGAAGATGTCACGGACAGACCCACACACTATGTGCATCTACTGCCTAGGCCGTGAACACGATCCCCAAGCGTGTGGCCTGTGTCGCACCTTGCATCCTACTACGTTGGAAGACCGGCACGCTCGACTTCTTTTGGGGTGCCCTGATGAAAGGGATCCTTCTGTTAAATCTAAAGATGCCCGTCGGGCAGTCTCTGCGACTGCGGGGTCCGCTGAACAACTTGCAGTGTTTGAAGAAGCTGCGGCCCAGGCCGTGGAGCATTCTTCTTCATCCTTTTTGCCACTTTCTCTAGGTGCCACCTTTTCAGGGGCATTTTGCAGTTTGTGTCAGGCCCTTCCTACCTTAGGGAAGAGCCCTTCTTCAGGAACAAAATCAAAGTCCAAAAAAGAGGCTAAGAAAAATCTCTGTTGATCATGGGATCGCGAGCACTCTCAGGCCTCTGATTCCCGTGCTTCTACAGTCAATCCTTTGGCCCAGGCCACTAGCTTCACAGTCTCCCTGTCTGGCCAGTTGGTTGAGAGGCCTATCGACCAACCTGTTGAGATTTTTCTCGAACCAGTTGACCCGTTGTCGCTAGATGAGGCTGATACCTCCCTCTCTAGGACTCCGGTCCTGTCTATTACCTCCCAGGGAAGGTCAGACCAGAATGCTGATCCACTCCCTCCTTCTGCTCAGGATCCAGTGAACCTGGAGGATCCTCTGCTTTTGCTGGCTCTGAGACCCACCATCGGTGGCCCCGAATGCCGAGGTCGAGGTCCTGATCCAGAAGTTCCGAGTTGAGCAGCCCATGTCGGCATTGGCGTTAGCGCTCTCAACATTCAGGCAAGCGATGTTGCCACTACTCCTTCTTTTCTTCCTCTTCCTTGGATGAGGAGAGGCTTTGGTGGAAAATTTGCCGGCACTGCGAGGAGCTCATGTGGCACCAGCTCATGTTCTTAGGGATTAAGCAGCTTCCAGCTACCACCCCTACCATTACGTGGCTACCACCACCCAGACCTCAGCCTATTCTGCCTCGGCCTGTTCCAGCCTCTTCACTAATTCAGGTGGAGCCGCCACCCAAACAGCTGCCCATGGGTCCTCCCCCCTAAGGATGCCCATACTACCCCCAGGCTTCTGGGGCAGCTGTCGGTCATTGTGACCCCCATTCGGCCCCATAGGATCAGCGGGGACTCTGGCAGTTGACCGCTCTTTGATGAATTCTTTGAGTTGAAGGGCTGCTCCTTGCACTCCCATCCATTGGACGCCGAGTCAGCCAAGGATTTGTCGACGGAGCATGGTCCCACATCTTTTTTTGGGGCCTTCTCTGACTCATCTTTGAGTCGACGGGTCTCCCAATGGAGCCCATCCAGAAACGGGCTAAGAACCCACTAACAGAGATTCTTGACAGGGGTGACTCCCCTGGAGAAACCTTCTGGTCACCCAGGCCATTCCTGGTCCCGCTCTGGAGCTTTGGCAGCATCTGTCCTCTTGCCCTGCGCATTCAGCCTGGATGGCCCACAAGTATGCGGTCCCTACCGATTCCCTCTCAGGATTCACTGCACACCCCTCAGCTGAGGGTCTGGTGGCCGACTCTGTCTTCAGCGTACCGGCAGTGTCGGGGGGCATGGATAAGCCTCTTGACAAGAAATCCTAAGAAATTGGATCACATGGCCAAAAAGGTCTGTGCTGCCTCCTCTCTCTCTCTCTGCCTCTGGCAGGTGAATTCTGCTCTTTTGATGGCCCACTTCGCTCATGCCCTTTTAGGCACACTCGATGAGGTGCTTTCCCTACTCCCAGCCGACTTACAGACTGCGGTCAAGCAAGTCCGGGATCAGGGCCGACCTGTGTCAAAACAGCTCCAGACAGCCATGGATATTTGCAGCTCTCGTGCTCAGTCCATGGTGGCCGCGGTTGCCATGCGCTGCAGGGCTTGGCTGAGAATCTCGACCTTTACGTCGGATACCCAGCATAAGTTGGTGGATGCCCCCTTCTTGGGCACTGATTTGTTTGGGTCGGGGTTCGAAGGGCACATCACTCTTATCAAGAAGTCTAGTGCCACCTTGGACTCTGACCACCACCCAGAGGGATTCCTAGGGCTCTAAGGCACAAAAGAAGACGCCCTTTCAGCCCCCTATGCCCCTGCGACCAAGCCATCCCAGCCTCCAGCTGGACAAAAGGCACAGGCTTGGCATCCCTGGCTGAAGTCTGGTGCTTCAGTTGTCCAAAAACCTGGAGGTTGAGGCCCCCACTGGTCCTTCAGCCGGTCCCACCTCTGGCTCCAAGCCTGCCCAGTGACGGGATGGGGGGTGCCACCCCCATGCCTTTCCTGGCCCCCCTGGGTTCTCCCATGGTGGAGGTGGGGGGGGGCAGCTCCAACACTTCCTTTCTGCCTGCTGCGCTGTTACCATGGACAGGTGGGTCCTCGACATGTTTGGTCAGGATCTGCCACAAGAGTTCGAAGCTTACCTGCCTTGCCCAGCCCATGCCCCATGGGAGGACATTTTGTCAGCCCTTTGGGAAGACATTGCCTAGCTCTTCCAGCAGGAGGTAGTGGCTCCTGTCTCAGACACTCCAGTACACCCAGGGGTTTGTCTCCAGATACCTGGTGCCAAATCGGATGCCGGGCTGGCACACCATCTTGAATCTGTATGACCTGAAGAAATTTCTTCAGCCCGCACACGTTCAGGACGGTCAGTCTTGTCTCAGCTCATAACATCCCTGGAGCAAAACATGTGGTCCTGCTTTCTGGATCTTCAGGACGTGTTCTTCCACATCCCAGTCCATCTGTCCCATGGCCAATTCCTTCCATTCTGGGCAGAGAGGATTCTATACGAGTTCCAGGCCATGTCCTTCAGCCTCTCCTCTGCTCCCAGGGTCTTCACCAAGTGCATTGCACTGGTGGCAGCCTACCTGAGACACCGAGGGGTCCGGGTGTTCTCCTACCTGGACAACTGGCTCATAGCATGTCCCTTCAGGGAGGAGGTGGAGCAGTCCAGGGATCTGGCCCTCCAGACCTGTGTGTCCTTTGGCCTCCTGGTCAACGAGGCCAAGTTGGAACTTGTTCCCTTGCAGGCGATTCATTTCCTCGGGGTAGAGCTCGACTCTTGCAGACCAGCGTTCGGCTTCCAGCAGACTAGGCAGAGGCCCTCTCCTCCTCTTGGGATACATGGAGGCATGTATCAGCGTGATCCGTTGGGCCCGGTGGAGAATGTGCTCTTTGGAATGGGAGCTTGCCTGCCAATAGTCTCAATGCAAGGGCTACTTTGTCCAGCAGATCACTGTGACCCAGCTGATGTGGGACACCTTCCAGTGGTGGTTAGTCCCAAAACATCTGCGGGAAGGGATCTTATTTGTCCGCCCAGAGTCAACGGTTATCCTGTCGACTGATGCCTCCCTGATGGGCTGGGGTGCCCACCTGGGGGATCACAAAGTCCATGGGCTCTGGGCCCCCGAGGAGTCCTGATGCCATATCAACCTGCTGGAGCTTCTGGCAGTTCAGCTGGCATGGACAGCCTTTGCTCCACACATCCAGGGTCAGGTCATTCAGGTCCTGACAGACAACACCATGACCATGTACTACCTCAAGCAGTGGAGGGATGCACTCCTTTCCACTGTGCAGGAAATCTCTCCTCATCTGGACCCTCATACTCCGCCGGGGCGTCAATCTCCTGGCCATCCATGTAGCCGGCATCTCCGACCAGTTGGGGGATGCCTTCAGCCATGTGGGTGAGGCACCTCACGAGTAGGCCCTCCATTCGGAAGTAGTACACAGCCTGTTCTCCTAATGGGGCACCCCTGTGGTAGACCTGTTTGCCTCCAGGAAGAACTCAGAGCTGAGGCTGTACTGTGCCCGCCCCACCTCAGCAGGGAGTGCTACAGGGGGATGCCTTCTTGAGGTCCTGGACCCCCGGGTCTTGCTCTATGCCTTTCGTCCCTTTCCCTTGATCCACAGTGTGTTGCTCAAGGCCAGGAGGGACAAAGCATGAATGATCATGGTGGCTCTGGACTGGCCCCACTAGTTCTGGTACCCCGATTTCCTCAGCAGCAGGCTCCTGAGGTGACTTCCTCTATGCCAGGACCTGCTCTCTTGCAGTCAGGGGAAGGTACTTCATCCAGACCTTCAATCTCTGCACCCAGACAGCCTGGTTCCTGAGCAGCTAGAGTTACGGGCTTTGGGTCTCTCCAACAGTGTCCTCACTGTGGTTGAGGCTTCTCGGAAGGAGTCTACCTGAAAATGATGTGCCTTCAAATGGAAGAGGTTCTCCCTTTGGTGCCAGGGCAACGGATTGGACCTTTTATCTTGTCCGGTGGCTAGCATTCTTGACTGCCTTTGGTCCCTCCCTCAGTCAGATCTTTGGTCAATGACCCTTAAGGTGCACTTGGAAGCCATCTCTACTTACCTGGCGCGGGCCATGTATGCAGTCGGTGATGCAGGAGAAGGTGGTCTAGCACTTTTTTCCTTGACCCCATTTCGCCTTTGGTGCGTGAACCACCACCACCACCTTGGGACTTGTTGCTGGTGTTGGCAAAGCACATGGCAAGCCATTCGAACTGATGCACAGGTGTGAGATGTCTCACCTGTCGTGGAAAACTGCCTTCCTGGTGGCTGTCACATCAGCCAGAAGGATCAGTAAGCTCCAGGCGCTCTCAGTAGAGTCTCCTTACCTAGTTTTCCACAGGGACAAGGTTGTCCTTCGCCCCAACCCAAAGTTCCTCCTGAAGATCGTGTCTGATTTTCACCTTAACCAGGTGATTAATCTCCCGATATACTTCACCAACCACACCTCGGAGACCAAGCACAGGCTTCATACCTTGTACCTACGGTGAGTGCTTTCCTACTACAAGGAGCGCATGGCTGGAGTTCGGGGAGAGGTTCACCAGCTATTTGTCACCTACGCTGAAGCCGCACCTGGCAGACCGGCAGCTAAGCGGATGATTGGCAGGTGGATTGTATCCTGCTTCGACCTCTGCTGTAGGCTGGCGGGTAGGGAGCCTCTCGTAGGGCTAAGGGCTCTTACCACCTGTCATACTGCTGCCTCAGAGGTTGCTTCCAGGGACGTCCCTAGCCAGGAGATCTGCAGGGCTACTACCTGGAAGTCGGCAGACCCCTTCATTTCCCACTGCCACATCGACATTCAGTCACGCTGAGATGCTGGTTTTGCTGCCTCAGTTCTCCAATCTCTGTTTTCCTGAATAGGGGGTGTGCGCCTTGCCCCCCCCCCCCGAGAACTCCTAGGAGTCTGACAGAAGTATGGAGAATATACCATATCCACGTCCCTGGAAAAACAGGTTACTCACCTGTAACAGTAGTTCTAGGAGTGGTATATGGTGTACATCCACACTGACCCACCCAACCTCCCCTGGCAAGTGGCACACCGGTCTTCCTTCCAGCAGGCAAGATGTGACATCATGGGGCGGTGCCAAGGGAGTTACCACTTGGGTTGGTGGGAGGAGCCAGCTTGAAGACTTTCCGGCAAGTCTTAAAGGATAAAGGACCCTGCCAGAAGTGTGGATGTACACCATATACCACTCCTAGAACTACTGTTACAGGTGCATAACCTGTTTTTCTGGACTCTAGTCAGAGCAAGGCCTTCCTCCCCCTAGGCAGCGCAGACCGCCTCGTTGCCCAGGCCTAGGAGGTGGCTCAGAGCCAATATGTCCCAGCCAGGACATTTTTGAGTCTATTAGGCTTAATGGCCGCAGCCATCGTTTCTGTCCCTTTCGCCAGGCTGCACATGAGGGTCCTGTGGTTGACCCTCGGGGCCCAGTGGGATCAATGCTCAGATGATCTAGATCAGCTAGTCCTTGTCTCCTCCCCAGTCTGCAGAGTGGTTCACTGGTGGATGGACCCGTCCAACCTCTTAAAAGGGGTCCCCTTTCTTATCCCCACTCCTCAGCAAATCCTCACCATGAATTCTTTGGTTCAGGGTTGGGGAGCCCACTTCAGTCCTTATCAGACCCCAGGGCCTCTTGTCCCAGTGAGAGACTGGCCTCCACATAAACATCTTAGAAATGAGGGCTATTCTATATGCCTTACAGGCCTACCAGAACTACTTCTCTGCAGGCCCTCTGCTGGTGCAGTTGGACAATCATAGTGTAGTCTACTACATCAGCAAGCAAGAGGGGGCTCATTCTTACCCCTTGTGCTTGGAAGCAGTGAGGGTCTGGTACTGGCCTATAGATCACGGTCTAGAACTGTCAACCGTCCATGTGCCAGGTGACCAAAATGCCTTGGCGGACAGCCCCAGCAGGTCACAGTCCAAGTTGCATGAGTGAGAGCTGCTGACCTCGGTCTCAGAAGACCTGTTCAGCAGGTGGGGTCTTTCAGAGTCATACCTTTTTGCGTCTCCATTCAGTGCAAAACTGCCGCATTTCTGCTCGCTAAATCCAGGGCCTGTAGTTTTCTGGTAAGACGCATTGTCCCTCTCCTGGAAAAGGAGGTTTCTTTACACCTTCCCTCCCTTTCCCCTGCTCAGAGGGTGTTCATCAAGCTACAGATGGAGGGTGCCACTGTAATTCTGGTGGCTGCATTCTGGCCTTGGCAGATATGGTTTTCATTACTGCAACATTGGCTGTGGAGTCTCCAGTTCCCCTGCCCCTTTGCCAGAACCTGTTGACGCAGGCTCAGGGGACCCTAGTCCATCCAGACCTCAAGTTCCTCCACCTACATGCATAGCCTTTAATCGGTTTGATGTGTCTCAGAAGGTGACTGATGACCTGGTGGCTGCCAGAAAACCTTCCACTAGGGTCACTTACTCTATGAAACTGAAGCGATTTGCTATCTGGGCCGCTCCGTATAGCCAGGAGCTGTTCACTTGTCCAGTGAGGCAAGTTCTGGAGTATCTCCTGACCTTGTCTGATGCAGGCCTCAAATACTCCTCTCATGAGGTGCACCTGTCCGCTATATCAGCTTTTCATGTGCCCATTGATGTCCGCACTGTGGCACAGCTGTATGTGGCTCATACTTTTTTGCGAGGCATTCTCCACTTGAAGCCTCCTATCTGTAATGAAGTTCTGGCTTGGGACCTGAATTGTGTTCTAGAGAAGCTGACCCAGCCTTCTTTTGAGCCAGCCGTGTCTTGCAAGCTATGCTTTCTGTCATAGAAAGCATTATTTTGAGTTGCTTTTACTTCTGCTTGAAGAATCTGAGTGCTACAGGCTCTCATGTGTGAGCAGCCTTATTTAATTTTTCACAAAGACAGGGTCTCTTTGCGTACTAATCCTGAGTTTCTTCCTAAGGTTGTGTCTGAGTTTACTTTAAATCAATCTACTCGCCTGCCAGTGTATTATCCAGAGCATGCCAGTCCAGGGAAAGCATTGCTCCATACTCTGAATGCACATAGAATTCTGCATTACTACACATACCGTATGAAGGACTGCAGGAAGTCCTGAGTTGTTTGCGTCTTTCACCCCTGGCAGAAATGGCATAGTCTTTCACCCCTGGCAGAGATGGCATTCCAGTTTTGAAACAGTGCCTGTTCAAATGGTTGGTCAACTGTACTGTTTTTTTGTTACAGGAAGTACGGTAAGGAACTTCCTGGGGCTGTTAAGGGCCATTCCATCAGGGGCATGGCCACTTCAGTTGCCTGTTTCAGGGGTGTGTCTGCAGCCGAGATTTGCGCTGCTGCCACTTGGAGTACTGTCCAGTCGTTCACCAAAAAATACAGTCTGGACATGACTTCCAGAAGAAGGACAGGTTTTGGCCTAGCTATGCTTCAGGGCCTTCTTTCTTTGTCTTCTAGCCTCCTGCCACCCAGACTGTCCTTGCTATCAACACTGCTTGGGACTCGTTCCATAGATGTGACCTGATGGCAGAGATATCCCCGAAGAAGATAGAACAGTTACGTAAGAACTTGTATAACAGTAGATCTTCGAGAGAATCTCTGACATCGGGTCATGCCGTCCCTCCTTCCATCCCCGGTCTCCCTGTTGTTCCAGCCTTTCTGCTAGCTGGGCACCTTCTCTCTCTCCTTGGTTCCCTGGTGGGACTCCTGTCTCCTATGGCCTCTGACTAGGGAAAGAACTGAGGAGGGAGCGGGGCCAACCATGCTTATGTAGGGCATGTGACGTCTGAGCCTGACGTCAGTTTGGGCAGCCCCTAATAGACTGCTGCAGAAAAAGCTTCCGTGTGATCCTGATGGCTAAGTTCCATAGGTTTGACCTGATGAGAGATTCCCTCAAAGATCTGCTGTTACGGTAAGTTCATACGTAACTGTTCTTTCTGTTGCACTATGACTTCACTGAGGGACATCATATGTAACTAAACTGCTAGCTACT
Organism: Neoceratodus forsteri; assembly: GCA_016271365.2. Taxonomy (NCBI): domain Eukaryota; kingdom Metazoa; phylum Chordata; order Ceratodontiformes; family Ceratodontidae; genus Neoceratodus; species Neoceratodus forsteri. The sequence continues at coordinate 155,014,578 of CM057454.1, forward strand.
GATGGCCGGTCTGAGCAACAGTGATGTCACAGTCAGTGAAGTCATAATGCTCATGATGTAATGGGAGGAACAGAGCTAGATATGTCAACTGTCAAGCAGAGTGCTGTTCCACACATCACAACTTCTACCATCAGATAAAAAATATACTATTTCCGAAAAAAGAAAAGAAAAAGTACCTCAGACAGAAAAGGTAATAGTTGACTGCTTTTAAAAACAAATATTAATTTTAGGCAGTACACTAGGTCTTTATTGGTTTTGGCACCCAGCACATCAGCTGGCAGACTGTTCCACAGCCGAACCATCCTTTCTGTAAAATAAAACTTTATTGCAACCCTCTTAAACCCCCCACCCCACCCTGCCAGTGTCCACGTATGTCCCCCTGTTCTTGATCCGCTGTCACTGCTGAATAGTTCCTTGCTGTTCACCTTGTTCATTACTTTTAAGAACATGAAGGTCTCTATCACATCTCCCCTTCTCCCATCTGGCCTCCAGCGAGTACATGTTCAGTGCCCTAAGCCAGTCCCCTTAAGATCTGTCCTGCTGACCCTGAATCATTTTGGTTACCATACATTGCACCATGTCCGGTCTGTACTTATCTTTCCTCAGGTGAGGACTTCGGAACTGGGCACAGTACTCCAGGTGCGGCCTCATCAGTGATCTGTAGAGAGATAGTAATACCTCCTTTCTCTTGCTGTCAGTACCCTTTCTGTTGCACCCCGGTGTCTTGTTTGCCTTACTGTAGGCCTTGTTACATTGGCTCAATTAAGGGAGTCACTCTGTCATAGGGCACTTGTTCCCTGTGTTCACCTTATGGTTTTTGGCACTGAATTTCGACTGTCAAACCTTGGACCACCTCTGTAGTCTTTGTAGGTTCCTCTGCATCTCCCTAATCCCCTCCTCTCTGTCTTCCCTTTCACAGAGCTTAGTGTCGTCGGCAAAGAGAGACATCTTGCCTGAATTCCTGCTCCTGTGTCGCTGATTTAATTAATTTATTTAATTATTTAACAGACTTTAGGATTACAACCTTTGAGTCAGGGACTCATTTACAAAGGCTCCGCATCAGAACTGATGAACATGTTGAAAACAGTGGGGCCCAAGACACATCCCTGTGGCACCTCACTGGTGACCATCCTCTCCTCGGATTTGACCCTGTTTCCCACAAGCTTCTGATGTCTCCCTTCCAATCAGTTTCTCACCCACCTGCTTCCTTTGCTACACCCAGATCCTCTAGCTCCTTCAGCAGTCTTTTGTGAGGTACTGAGTTGAAAGCCTTGCTGAAATCAAAGTAAAGGAAATCTGCAGTGTGTCTGTGACAAACTTACCCTTTGCGCTGTACCAGCTTCTGGGGTAGTTTGACCCAATTCACTTCTCCGCTGCATTACCAGGTTATACCAGGAAGATACCTCTGTCCTGCTCAGGAACTTGGAAGGTCAAACACAGTAATGTATAGCAGAGTGCACTTTGGATGGCGGATTTTCAACAGAGAATTCTCACCTTGGCAGAAACGCATTACATTGATCTTCGCAATAAGGATGCTCAACCACTGGTTCTATAAAAATAGATTCTTTACTACTAAATGCTGCAGCTATTTTCAACAGGAAAGGTACAGTAACCAAAAAGATGTACATATTTACAGGAAACAACAATAACTCAGTTTGAACAGATTACTGATGGAATAAGCTTACAACCTAGTCTCACACTAGGATCTATATTTACCTGCCAGCTAACTTTAAAGAAAACATTCACTAAGATTGCTCTTTCCTCACCCAGATAAACTAGCTATAGAGCAGGGCCCTCTGTCGTCTTGGATCATTCATCAATATAGACCCCAAGTTCTCTTCAAAGGCTAGAACAGAAACAGGCTACAGGATGTCAGAGAGAGAGTTTGAGATTAGTTCTATTTATGTGCTCAGGGCAGTAAGATGCGCTCTCTCCCTGGAGTGACAGCCCTCTTCAGTAATACCCACCCACATAAGTGCATTGTGTGTGTGTGTGTTCGTGTTCACAGCTGACAGGCCTTTTTTTCACCCTGCGACATCCTCACAGCTTTATTACCCTGTTTATATCCTAATTTCTCAGATGTGTCTGTGGGTATAATAGCACCATCACATCTGGCAAGCTGTTTTCCCTTGTAAGATGTTCCCAGGATAGCTGCTGGGAACATATGACCTGCCCTCCATTTTGTTTGCCCTGTGCCACTCCAAACACAAAGACTTGCATGAAAATAAGTAGAAACAAAAATACAGTAACCAAAAGTGATTACAGTACATGGTCACGTTCCTGTCACTGACCGTATCCACTGCCCTCATTACCCAGTAAAAGAATACTGTCAGGCTGGTCTGACAAGAGCTCCCCGCCATGAACACATGCTGGTTACTGTTCTGGAGTCTTTTTCTCTCCACATAGTCCGCTAGGTTTTCTTTGACTATTATCTTCATCGGTTTACCCACAAGGGAGGTAAGAGTGACAGGTCTGTAGTTACCCAGTTGCTCATTGCCCTCTTCCAGTATGGAGCTGAACTGCGTCTGCTGCTCTTCAGTCTTTCAGAACCACCCCTTTCTGAATTTAGCTATTGAACAGCCCTACCAGGGGTTCAGTTAGTTCCAATGCCAGTTCCTTGAGCACCTTTGGATGCACCCCATCCAACCCTGGGGCCTTAACTATTTTTAGAGATGCAAGCCCTTTTCGGACCCTTGCACTGGTAAATACCTGCTGCCTCATCTCCAGGATCCCCCTTACCACTGCCTTTATGCCACTGTCAGGCAGAGGCCCACTGTCCTCCCTAGTGAATACAGAGCAGAAGTCGTCGTTAAGAACAGCTGCTTTTAGCTCGTCATACCCTTATTACCTGCCTACCACTGTTGGGCTAACAATTCCCTCTGGTCTTTCTTTTTTCCATAATATGTCTGAAGAACTGTTTTTCCTTGCCCTTGTCCCCTCCGCAATATGCAGCTCTGTGTCTGCTTTGTGCATCCCTGGCTGCTCTTTCGTCTTTCTTGGTTCTCACTTGGTACTACCCCTTTTCTTCCTCGCCCTGTATTTCGTTGTACCTGGTGAAGGACTCACTACCTCCCTGAGCTTTGCAGAGAACCATATTGGTCTCTTGTACCCATTTATTTTGGTAACCATTCTCATGCAAGACTTAAAATGTGGTATGAATACTTGGTATATATTAGGTGGTTACATCTTTTTTGGTCTTCAGCTATTAATCTGCGATTAAAATGATAGGGAGAGTGTGACCATGGTGTAGAGTTTGAATTTGAATATTCCAAATTCCATCTACTGGGCAGCAGTTTGTGGTTGAGATTGCTTCAGGTTATATGAACCATTAGTAAATCCTCTAGAAGAAACATCATTATTACAGTGAGTAATTTGTCATCTCTCTGTGTGCCTTTTACAGTTGAACAGATGGACTGCACTCTAAGACAATAAATTCAGATTGTCCTAAATGTTCCAAATTATGATTTGCTAACAGAAACTTAGCACCATAATAGCTATTTCTAGGAGCGTGGATATGTTGTTCATCCACACTTCTTGGCATGTCCCTTTCCCAGTTTAATCTTGCCGGAAGTCTTCAAGCTGACTCCTCCCACTCACCCGTGTGGTAAATACCTCGGCTCCACCCCATGCCACCAGATCTTCCTTTCCGCTGGAAGATGCAGGTTCCCTTGTGCTTTTGCAGCAATTTGTAGGCCCTGGATTCAAAGCGTCTGTATTTACCGAAGTTACTTTTAAAACCCGTTCGCGATTGCGATTCTACCGCATCGGACACGGAGGAAAAATCTTCCCCCGTATTTCGCTGGCGCCCCTGCTGCCAGAAGATGTCGTGCACCGATCCTCACCTAATGTGCGTTTACTGCCTAGGTGCCGGACATGACACCTCGACATGCACTTTTTGCTTTGCTTTCCATCCCAACGTCCTGGACAACCACATGGCACGTTTGAAGCTGGGGAGACAGAGAAAAGCAACCTGCCGGTGAAATCGAAGGAGGCGAGGTGGGCGGTTTCCACGGCCGCGGGATCCGCCAAGCAACTGGAACAAATGAAGGCATTTGAGGAGGAAGCAGCTCAAGCTTTGGCCAGTCGAAGCTTCTTCGTTCGACTGAACCTTGGCTCTACCTTTTCGGGCTCCTTCAAGGAGTTGTGCCAGTCTCTCCCCACCCAGGATGAGACTCCCTTGTGCTCGCACTCCTCCCGCTCTTGGAAGAGAGACAAGGACCCGATGTCTTCGTCCCGATGAAGACGTTCCTGGGACCGAGAAAGGTCCGAGTCGAGGAAACGTGCTGTCGACTATGGTGAGATCGCATCCTTGGCCGGCTTTACGGACCTTCCATCTGGCCAGGGACAAGGAAGTGGTCGATTAGGTGAAATAGTCCTCGATCCTATCGACCCTTTATCGCCGGCTCCGCCCAACGATTCCTTGGAGAGGACTCCTGTATTCGTGTTTCCTGATGACGAGACCCAGCCTGCTGGTGACCCCATCAAGGAACCGGTTCCAGACCCTCGGGTATCACCGATTCCAGTGTCTCTCGATCAACAGAGTCAGCCTCCCTGATCTCGATCGAGGTCTAGAACCCCTTCAGCCGAACGACCAAGGAAGAGCCATAAATGCTGTAAAAAGAGGCAACGCCACAGATCGTCCTCATCCTCCTCGGACGAGGAGAGGCTTCGGCGGGAACTCCGTCGACGCTATGAGGACCTCATGTGGCAACAGCTGATTTTGACAGAGCAAAAACTGGCTCCGCCGTCCACCCCGGCCATCACTTGGCTTTCGCCTCCTAGGCCAAAGCCGACCCCTTCAGAACAGACTCCCTCAGTTCCCCAGCCCGCAGGGCCAGACCATTTTCCAGTTTGGCCAAAACCGGTTTCTCCACCTATCCAGGTGGAACCACCACCTAAGCAGCCTCAGGGAGGGGTGCCCTTGAAAGAGGATTAGCCAGACACTGGGCTTCCCCCACGCCTGTATCACTGTCACCCCGGATCGCCCTCTGTGTATCGAGGGTGATTTAGGTGGTAAACCGCTTTATCCCGACTCTTCGGACTCTGACGTCACAGGACTGCACTCACATCCCGGGGATGGTGAGTCATCCGTGGCAGGGTTGGAGGAAGGTCCATCCTCCTTCCAGGGCATCCTCCGCCTCTACAGGAATGCCCCTAGAATCCATCCAGAAAAAGGCAGAGTACCCTCTCACCGACATCCTCAAGAGAGGGGATACCCTGACGGAGGCCTTTCCAGTAGCCGAGGCTATCATGGGCCCGGCTCTTGAACTTTGGCAACACCCTGCCTCCTGTCCAGCACCATCTGCCCGCATGGCCCACAAGTACACGGTGCCCATGGGGTCCCTTGCAGGGTTCACAGAGCACCCTTCGGATGAGAGCCTGGTGACCGCCTCCGTGTTCAGGCATACTGGGAGTTCAGCTGACACTGACCGCCCCCCGGACAAGGAGTCCAAGTATATGGACCATTCTGCCCATAAGGTCTATGTGGCCTCTTCTTTGGGCCTTCGTCAGACCAGCTCGGCAGTTATTATGGCACACTTCTCTAATGCCCTTCTTGGGTCATTGGACGAGGTCCTCCCTCATCTCCCAGCGGACATGCAAACCACGGTCAAGCAAGTCTGTGACCAGGGCCATGCTGTCGTAAAACAGCAGCTCCAGGTTGCCTTGGACATGGGAGATTCTTGTGCCCGCTCATTAGCAACCGCAGTGGCCACTTGCCGCAGGGCTTGGCTGAGGCTTTCCTCCTTTCTGGCGGATACCCAGCACAAGCTTTGCTGATGTGCCCTTCCTGGGTACCAACTTGTTCGGTCCAGAAGTGACCGTTCACCTTCAGCGCACAGAGCAGTCCGGTGCCACCTTGGATGCCACTTCCGTTAAGGGTTCTTCAGGCAAGAACCAGCAGAAGAAAAAGAAGAGGCCATTTCAGCATTCTTCCCCTGCGGTCAGGCAGCCCTTCTATCAAGGAGGTCGGCAGCAACAACAGCAGCAGGCTGAAACTTGGTGCCCGTGGCCCAAGCAGGTCCCTCAACAGCCCCGTAAGGGAGGCCGAGGCACAGGGGCCTCCTCCTTCTCCTCTTCTAAGCCTGCTCCGTGATGGATTGGGGGTTGCCTCCCCCTTTCCCGGCACGCCAGCTCTGGGTCCTCCCATGGGGGTTCGGCTACGCCACTTTCTTTCCGCCTGGTCCGATATCATTTCAGACAGGTGGGTTCTCAAAGTGGTCGTTCAAGGACTGCCTCTAGAGTTAGAGCAGTACCCTCCCAGTCGAGCCCGCGTCCCTTGGGAAGAAAGGATCTCAGCTTGCACCCAGTCGACTCTTCGAGACGACGTAGCTCAGCTCCTCCTCAAGGAGGCTATGGCTCCAGTGGCGGATCCTCCGACAGACCCAGGCTTCATTTCCAGGTACTTCCTGGTGCCCAAGCGGACGGGGGGTTGGTGCCCCATCTTAGATCTCCACGACCTGAATCAGTATCTCAGGTCTCGCACCTTCAGGATGGTAACTCTGAACCAGATCATACCATCCCTGGAGCGCAACATGTGGTTCTGTTCTCTGGATCTACAGAACGCTTTTTTTCACATCCCTATCCATCCGTCCCACCAGTGGTTTCTCCACTTCAGAGTCGAGAGGACCCTGTACGAGTTCCGAGCCATGCCGTTCGGCCTGTCATTGGCCCCTTGGGTCTTCACCAAATGCATTGCAGTGGTGGCAGCCCAGCTTCGGCGTTGAGGAGTCTGAATTTACCCTTATCTCGATGACTGGCTCTTGGCAGGTTCCTCCCTTCAGGAGGTGGAGAGGTCCAGGGATCTGGCCCTCCGAACCTGCTTCCAACTCGGCCTCCTGATCAACGAGGCCAAGTCGGAACTCATGCCTTCTCAGGTGATAAGCTTCATTGGGGCAGAGTGCGACTCTTGTCAAGCCAGAGCTCGGCTCCTGGCGGACAGGGTGGGGGTTCTCTCCTCCTTTGCCTGATCATTTCTGGTTGGGCACTTGTGCCCTGCCCGGGACTTTCTGCACCTTCTGGGTTACATGGCGGCATGCACCTCAGTGGTCCGTTGGGCCAGGTGGCACATGCGCCCCCTCCAGTAGGAGCTGGCCGCCCAGTGGACTGAGCACCATGGTCACTTCGACTAGCTGATCACTGTAACCCAGATGATGTGGGACGATCTCCAATGGTGGACTGCCCCAGAACGGTTGCAGGAAGGGATCCCGTTAGTCCGCCCCGAGCCAACAGTCGTCCTTACAACCGATGCCTCTCTCATGGGCTGGGGAGCCCACCGGTTCTGGACCCCTGAGGAGTCCCGATGCCACATAAACCTATTGGAGCTCAGAGCAGTCAGACTGGCGCTGTCAGCTTTTGCTCCTCAGCTCCGGGGTCAAGTGGTTCAAGTCCAGACGGACAATACCATGACCATGTACTACCTCAACAAACAGGGCGGCACGCACTCCCGTCTGCTGTGCAAGGAGGTGCTCCGCATCTGGACCCTCGTAAGCTGGTTGGAGGTGGATCTCCTAGCCATCCATGTGGCAGAAGCCTCAAACCAGCTGGCAGATGCTCTCAGCTGCGTAGACCAGACATCCCACGAGTGGTCTGTCCATCCAGAGGTAGCTTACAGCCTGTTCTCCCACTGGGGCAAACCACTGGTGGACCTGTTTGCCTCCGGGGAAAACACCACGCTGAGGCTGTACCATGCCCGCCCCCCTCAGCAGGGCTTACTGTAGGGGGATGCCTTCTCGAGGCCGTGGACCCCAGGCCTCTTCTGCGCCTTTCCCCCATTTCCCTTGATCCACAAAGTGTTACTCAAGGCGAGGAGGGACAAGGCGAAGGTGATCCTGGTAGCCCCAGACTGGCCGTGCCAGGTCTGGTATCCAGATCTCCTCAACCTCAGCTGCCGGCCCCTGGAGCGGCTTCGTACACACCCAGACCTGATATCTCTAGCTCAGGGAGAAGGTCCTTCATCTGGACCTTCAATCCCTGCACCTCACAGCCTGGTACCTGAGCGGCTAGAGTTCCAGGCTTTGGGTCTTTCTGATGATGTCCACACCGTGGTGGAGGCATCCGGTAAGGAATCAACCAGGAAATGTTATGCCTTCAAATAGAAAAGGTTTTCCATTTGGTGCCAGGGTAAGAGACCGGACTCCTTATCCTGCTCTGTGGCGAACATTCTCGACTACCTTTAGTCTCTCTCCAAAGGGGTTCTACGGTCATCGACCCTTAGGGTGCACCTGGCAGCCATCTCTGCTTACCGGGCGCGGGCCAGTCAGCAAACTTTGGTGCAGGAGACAGTGGTCGGGTGCTTTTTCAAAGGCCTAGATCACATATCCCCTCCGGTGTGTAAACCTCCACCTCCATGGGATCTCTTGCTGGTTTTGGCAAAGCTCATGGGCAAGCCATTCGAACCCATGCACAAGTGTGAGCTTTCACACTTGTAGAAGACGGCCTTCCTGGTGTCCTGGGTCAGCCAGAAGCACAGGAGAGCTCCAGGCGCTTTCGGTGGACTCCCCTTATCTGGTCTTCCACAGGGACAAAGTTGTCCTGCGCCCCCACCCGAAATTCCTTCTGAAGGTGGTGTCAGTTTCACCTTAACCAGGTGTTGACTCTGCCGGTATACTACCCTTATTACACCTCGGACGCTGAGTACAGGCTCCATACTTTGAACCTGAGACGTGCTCTCTCTTATTATAAGGAGAGAACAGCGGAAAATCGTGGAGAGGTTCGCCAGCTGTTGGTCACCTATGCTGAAGCCGCTTCTGGCAGACCTGCAGCCAGATGGACCATTGCAAGATGGATTACATCACGCATAGGTCTGTTGTATGAGTTGGCAGGCAAGGAGCCTCCCAGAGGGATAAGAGCTCACTTTACCCGCCATACTGCTGCTTCGGTGGCTGCTTCCAGGGACATCCCTATCCAGGAAATCTGTCAGGCTGCTATCTGGAAGTCAGCCAACACCTTTATTACCTATTACCACATCGACCTTGAGTCACGCCGGGATGCTGATTTTGGGGCCTCGGTTCTCCAGTCTTTATTTCCCAAGTAGGGGGTGTGCGCCTTGCCTCCCTCCTCCTGGAGAACTGCTTGGAGTCTGCCAAGAAGTGTGGATGAACAACATATTCACACTCCTCGAAGAACAGGTTACTCACCTGTAACAGTAGATCTTACTTCGAGAAGGCTCTTGCAGTAGGTAATTACATATAGGACTGACGCCGGCAGGCGGCAGGACCCCATGGAAAAATTTCTAGCTAGCAGTCCCTGGCGAGGGACCGCCCCCACGTCAGGTGACCGGCGTCAGGAGACGTCGGTATAAAGCGGCGGTCCCGGACATCCTCCTTCCAGTTCTTTCCGCCGTTAGCTCGTTGCAGCCTCCGGAAAAGTTAGGTGCTTAGTCAGCCCTACCTCCGTCGTTTTTGAAAATAATTGTTTTTGACTAACGTCCAGTACTGTCGTTGGTGTATGTCGTCCCCCTCTCAGCACAAGAATGTGTGTGATTCGTGCGGGCCCAACTGCCACTGGGATGGCCACTCCTGTGCCTGTTCTGCCTAGGCCCCGATCACCGTCAGAAGTGCCAGCCCTACCTCAGTTTCAACGCTAGCTACCGGAAAAGGCGGCAGCAGTCCCTGGAAGCCCATATTCTGAAGAAGAAAATGAGTTCTATGGAGAAGGAGCTCAAAAACTGAGGCAGGCGTCCACTTCCCTGAAGGCCATCGGAAGAAGAAGAAGAAGAAGAAGGAGGCACGGGACAAGGCTTCTCCACCGCGTCTCCCGGAAAGTCTCTGGGCCATAAGTAACATCCCTTCAGGGATCGCTCCTGACGGCCGCCTCAGAGGGGGCATCGGCCCGCCCGTCTGGCTCGCGCTCGGGCCTTGCGCTCGCCTCCGGGCAGTTGGAGGCCTCCGCCCCTGGTTGGGCCGCAGGCTCGCGGCCTACCACTCTGGGCGACTCTGGTAAGCCGGGCGTCGGCTCCTCTGATGTCAGCCCAGAGAGGGCCGGTAAGACGTCCGACCCTTCGGGGCGACCTGCGGCCTCCACTCCACCGAACCAGGCCGATCACTCTACTCGGCCACCTCTGGTGATGACTCTCATAAGTCGGACGCTTCGCTGCCATTTGGGGAACCAGAGTCTCCCCAACTCGACCCTGGGGACTTTCCCCCTCCGTCCCCGGGTGAAGCTAGGGATATTTTGCCCCGTCAGTCCTTCCTCCACCTGATGCACCGGACCTGACGTCAGCTCCCCGGGCGCCCACTCCGACGCCGGCCCCTCCGACGTTGGTACCTCCGATGCCAGGGCCTCCGCCATCGGCCCTGACATCGGCCTTACCGACTCTGGGAGACATTCCGCTCCTATCGGGCCCTCCGTCCTCCGGGCTCTCCACTATGGACCCACCTGTGAGCCCACTGGCCGGGCCATCTGCTCCGGCAGCCCCCCCAGCTCCCGGGTACCCTCCGTCCTATCCGACGCCGGTGTACCCGGGACCGCGTATCTAGTACCACAGTACTCGGCGCCGCAGTACTCAGCGCCACAATACCGGCGCGGGCTTCCACAGCCGAGTTTGGATATGCTCCATACGATTTACAACCCATATCCTTATCCCCGCCTTCCTCCTCCGCCACCCCTTGCGAGCGCTTTTGGACCTGCAGGAGACTCTGGCCCCTGGTGGCTGAGGCCAAGGCTCAGCTCATAAAAGAGGTCGAGAGCGCCTCCGGCGACGGTGCCGTCTCAGGTTCTACACGTCCGAGGTGGCACATTCCTCACCACCTCCGGACTCCAGGGTTCTTCCGTCTGGTTCCAGAAGGGCAGGACACGCTTCCTGGGGACTTCCCAAGGGTCCGTTCCTCCCGAGTCGAGAAAGAGTCTTTCTCCTCTTCATCCTCCTCTTCACCCTCGGACTCCTCAGACTCTTCCAGCCAGTTTGCTCCGAGAGGAGCAATGAGCCATGCTCTCCGCCGAAGCCCAGGCCAAGGACTCCTCCGAAGTCTCCTCCGGAGGATCCTTCTTTACTGAGTTGCTTAGGAAAATCCAGGAGGTTCATCAGTGGCACTCCTGGAACCAGATCCTCAGCGTCTGAAACTCGCTGAACATCTGGATCTGCCCGTGACAGCTCCTACCTTGGTGCCACCCTGGATAGAGCCTCACGCTGACCTTGTTACCACAATATGGAAACGGCCGTCGGCCTTAGCCCCACTTCCTAGGAAGTTGAAACGGCTGTATGAGGCTCCAGAGGGTGTTGATTTTCTGGATTCTCACCCTCGTGCTGACTCGGTTGTGATTAGCACCGCTCACGGCTGGTCGGCAAACCCCAAACATCTTAGCTCGTCACCACCTGATAAGGAATCACACCTTCTGGACCAGTATGGGAGAAAGATTTATGCTTAATCCACGCTGGGGATCAGGGCCCTGAACTATGTCGGCCATATGGGGGACTACCAGAAGGCCATCCTGACTCAGGCGGAAGCCAAACTGGACTCCTTGCCTGACTCCCAAGTCAAGCAGGAGTTGGCTGATCTCGTCCGCTCTGCTCGTTTGGCCAGTCGACACATGCTTTCGTCGACATCGCGCAGTGGACACTGCTGGCGGGAGCTCAGCACCACTGACGGCCTACGGCGTCCATGCTTGGCTCCGTGTGTCAGGGTTGGTCCCGGAGGTGCAATCTGCTATCCAGGAAGCACCCTTCCAGGGTCGGTGCTTTCGGGGTGATGTCAAGGACATCATCGCTGATTTGAAGAAGGGGCGGCACTGAAGTAGCTGATTCCATGTCCGTCCCTTTTGCAAGCAGAATAAATGGCGAAACCCCAGGGGAAGCCCGAGACCCACGGCCTTGGGCCCCCACAGCTGCCAAGCCCCGCCCAAAAAAAGCAGCGGGTGCTTCAGCTGCCCCACCCACCTGACTCCTTTCTCTCCCACTGCCTCCGGACTCCCGGAGGAACCAGTAGGAGGAGGTTTCCCTCCACCTTCCGGGATGGGAGAGGATAACCACAGATTCTTGGGTGCTCCAGCTCATAGCAGAAAGACGCTCCATAGGGTTTCTTCAGAAACCACTCCGCCACCCCCCTCTGAAGTCATCGTATTCACGGGAACATATTCTCTTGGTCCAGGAGGAAATTTCGGCTCTTCTGCTGAAACAAGCAATAGAGCCCGTCCCCCTTCATCTGTGAGGGACGGGTTATTATTCCCATTTCTTCCTGGTCCCAAAGAAAACAGGAGATCTCAGACCAATTTTGGATCTCAGTTCCCTGACTCTTTACGTAGAATACAAAAGGTTCAGGATGCTTTCTTTGCAGAGCCTTCTGCCCCTCCTCCGGCCGGGTCAATGGCTTTGTGCTCTGGATATGCAGGATGCTTATCTGCACATTCCCATTCACCCATCTTATCGCAAATACCTTCGTTTTGCGTTCCAGGGGGACCACTACCAGTTCAAGGCGCTCCCGTTTGGTCTATCCTCGGCCCCCGAGTATTTAGCAAATGCCTGGCAGTGGTGGCGGCCCACCTGCATTCCAGGGGAGTGCAGGTTTTCCCGTACCTGGACGACTGGCTCCTGGTGGCCTAGTCCAGGGAGGAACTCCTGCGTTTCCTCTCCCTTACCCAGCAGGTTTTTGCCTGCCTGGGTATTACCATGGGGCGGAGCCGAGGTATTTACCACCCAGGTGAGTGGGAGGAGCCAGCTTGAAGACTTCCGGCAAGATTTAAAGGGGAAAGGGACATGCCAAGAAATGTGGATGAACAACATATACCACTCCTAGAACTACTGTTACAGGTGAGTAACCTGTTCTTATTGCTAGCTGTGCCCTATAAGGGTCACCTGTTAGACTGGTATGTTAGTTATGCTGCTCTGCACCGCATGTTTTATTTAGCAATATTTTCTCTATATTGACATATAACCCCTGCTCTTGTGCACTAAGATCAACTCTCTTGTGAACAACACATCATACATGGTTTTCGCCTGTTGACCCTTATGGGGTACAGCTAGCAATAAAACAGCTACAGTATTTTAGGAGGGTTTATTGTAGTTGAGTGGGAGTTTATTTTTATGCAAATATTGCACCAGCAGCCACACAGGTGGCAAACAATAGTGGAGGGGGTATAGAAATAGAGAAAAGAACAATCTTACTTCGAGAGGGCTCGTACAGTAGGTATAAACCATTAGGACTAAGCCATCAGGCACATGAACTACACTGAAAACTGTAGCAGTGTCTGGCGGGAGACCGCCCACCCGTCATCACGTGACCGATGTCAACATGACGCTGTATAGTGAGCAGTCCCCACGCCCGCCTTCCAGTTCTTGCCTTCTGTCGACCGCCATTTTGGATGAGTATTTCTACTTTACTTTTATTTTATTTCTTCAGTCTTAATATTTCTAAGTTTCGTGTATGTTGTCTCCTACGCCTTCCGATTCGCATAAGAACAAGTGCGACTCCTGTGGATCTGAGCTCCATCACAAAGATTGCAATTCCCTTTGCCTCTTCTGCCTGGGCTAGGAGCACAAGATCGAGGACTGTGAGGCCTGTCAGAACTTCAACCAGGCCACACGGAAACGCCGTCAACAGGCCCCAGAAGTCCACATTTTAAAACAAAAAATGGCCTCCATGGAGAAGGAACTGCAGAAACTCAGGAGTTCTTTCTCTTCACTGAAGGGACATAGTAAGAAGTAGAAGGAAAAGGAGAGACATCAGGACTGGGATCGGTCTCTTTCCCAACCATAACTCCCTTCGGGGATCATGGACATCGAGTGGTCTTCCCCCTGGGGAAGCGCCCCTCCCGCCATGTGTGCCTCTCCCCGCTTGGAGCAATAGTCGGCGCTCATCTCAGTTGCAGCAGGAGTCTCTGGGAAACCAGAGACACCTGCTGCCCTTACAACCATCAAACCTTCGGGTCTGAGGTGAGTGGCAAATCCGTTGAGCTCCAGCCCAGCTACTGACTGCGCTGCAGCCTTCCTGGGAGGGTTCACCCTCTCTGGGCCCTCCATCTCCACCTCCTATGGTGGACCTTCCAGATCCTCCTGCACTACTGGAACTGGAGGGCAGAGAGCTTCTGTCTGTCAACACCACCTCACTGCCCACGCCGAATCACCCGGCACCAGACCCTCATTCGGTGCGTAGCACCTCCACCTTTCATTCCCCCATCTGGACCTTCTGCCCCCCCTCCTTCTGGCCCTACGAGGCCACTGTTGGACCTTCCATCTGGGGGCCGGACACTCCTTTGCTGCCTTTGGGCCCACTGTTAATTCCCTCGGCACCACCATCGGATCCTCAACCAAGGCTCTCGGACCCTCTGTCAGGTGCTCAGGCAGGACACTCAGCCCCTCTGACGGGTCCTCTGCCAGGCTGCCCTATGCCCAGCTACACGGCGCCACATTACCCTCCTCAAGGGTATCTGTTGCCAGGATTTCTGACGTCAGGCTACCCGACGCTCTGGTACCATACGCCGGGTTATCCTACATCTCACTGTCCCACGACAGAATATGCTATGCTGGGGTACCCATCAACAGAATACCTGACTAATCAATATCCTGTGCCAGGTTACCCTTCACCAGGGTACCCCCCTCAACTTTCCAGCTGCTTCTGCCACCTCCAGCTCCACCACCCCAGCCTCGGGTGGATTTGCAGGCAATGTTAAACTATTGGTGGAAAGAAGCCAAGACTCCATATGCCTCCGAACTGGACAGACATCAGCTGGTGGCTACCCCTTTGTCAGAACCCATGTTAAGGTCCCTTTCATCAATAAAGTGTGGTCCAATGACCTCGAGTAGGGCGCACGAAACTCTTACTCTGACCGACCACCACAGAGGACTCCTGGTAGCCATTGAAAATCATCTCCCGGGCACTCTGACAGGAGTCCGTCTGAATCCGAGTCAGACTCCTCTCCATTGGGCTCAGGGTATGAGTTCCTTATACTGGATGAACCAAAACCAAAGGAATCTCCTAAATCCTCTCTAGAGGACCCTTCTTTGATGGCGCTCCTCCAGAAGATTCAGGAGGCATATGACTGGACGACAGAAGAACAAAATCCTCAACGTCAGAGGCTTGCTGAACACCTTGATCTAACAGATCAGTCTCCAACACTTATTCCTCCATGGATAGGCCTCCGTGATCTGGAAGCAGCCTTCCTGTCTGGTGGCAGTAGCCAGAAAGGCGGACAGACTCTTATCGCACCCCTGAGGGAAGGACCATCTTGGTGTCCAGCCAACTCTGTGGTCATTAGTGCGGCTCACAACTGCTCAGCTGCACCAAAGCACTTGAGCACCTCCCTTCCGGATAAGGAGTCAAGGCAGCTCAATCGGTTTGGATGTAAATTCCATTCATGCTCTACACTAGCTATCCAGGCCCTTAACTATGTGGTCCATATGGTGGTTTACCAGAAATCCACTCTGGGTCAGTTGGAATCAAAAATTGAGGCTCTGCCTGACACAGACCTGAAATCAGACATAGTTCAAACATCAGGACAGCCAGATCAGCCAGCCATCATGCCCTTAGAGCCACCTGTGATGCGGTGGATGCTTCTGCCCACGGTACTACGACTGCCGTAAGTCTGCACAGACACTCATGGCTGAGAATTTCGGGACTGGCACCAGAGGTTCAGTCCGCCATCTAGGATGCTCCTTTCAGGGGATCTGTCCTCTTTGAAGGGGATGTCAAGGACATCATCACGAACTTACAGGATAAAGGCAAAGCTTTGTGCTCTGTCCAGTTCATGTACCAGTCCCCTGCTAAGCGCAAGCAGCAAAGGCATCAGCAGAAACAGCCCAACCGACACCAGAACAAACATTGGGCTCCATCGACCGTTGCTGCCTCGCTGGCCAAATCACATAGAGGCTCAGGAGCGGCACCTGCAAATCTCCCTTCTGCCTCCTGACTCGTGACAGCTCCTCCCGCCTCCATCACTAGTTCAGGAGGTACCGGTAGGGGGCAGGTTCGCAAATCACCTACCTGGTTGGGAGGCAGTCACTGCAGACAGGTGAATTCTTGAGCTGATTCTCAAGGTTACACGGTAGAGTTTCTAGAGAGACCTCCTGAAAACTCTCCAGGACACTCTCACTATCCCCCAGGACACATTCGTCTCATCAGAGAGGAATTAGACACTCTGCTAAGAAAAGCAGCCATAGAGCCTGTTCTTCTGAACCAGGTGGGCAGGGGATACTACTCCCACTTCTACCTGGTACCCAAAAAGACTTGCGATCTTCGACTGATCTTTGATCTGAGCAGCCTCAACCTGTACGTAGAGTATAAGAGGTTCCATATGCTGACCCTTCCAGGTCTCCTTCCCTTGCTACTCCAGAGACACTGGCTTTGTGCCCTGGATATGCAGGATGCCTACCTGCATATCCCTATTTTTCCATCCCATCCATTCCAGGGGGAGCATTTTCAGTTCAAAGCCCTCTCCTTTGGCCTTTTGTCATTGCTGGACATGGTCCAGGAATGGGCATTCCTCCTCCAGGAGAAGGTGGAGACCCTGAGGAGGCAAGCCACCCTCGTGGCATCCCAGCGTTGGACCTCGGCAAGGTCTGTCCTCTACTTACTAGGCCTTGAGGCAGCAGCCATCCCAACAGTCCACCTAGCCAGACTCCGCATGCGGGTCACGCTGTGGACACTCCGAGTATAGTGGGATCAGAGGTTGGACGACTTGGAGCACATTATTTTGGTCTCTAGCACTATGGCCCAAGATCTCCTCTGGTGGCAGAACCTGAACAACCTCAACAGAGGTGCCCCTTTCCAGCCCCCTCCCCCCACCACCCAGATCCTGATGATGGACGCTTTGGGGCTGGGTTGGGGAGTTCCCTTGGGGGAACACAGGATGCAAGGGTCCTAGTCTCAGGGAGAACTGCCTCTATACAACAGTGTGCTAGAAATGAGAGCAGTGCTGTATGCCTTGCAGGCCTTCCAGCCACTCCTCAGACCGGGATGTGTCCTGATCCAGACAGACAACATGAGCATAGTCTGGTACCTGAACAAACAAGGAGGCACATGCTTGGTACCCCTTATGTCAGGAAGCAATATGCGTATGGTTCTGGGCAGTCCAGTACAACCTTCATCTCATGGCAGTGCACATCCCAGGCATTCAAAACGTCCTAGCGGACAGTCTCGGCTGCACCCAAGCCAGGGCTCATGAGTGGGAACTGAGACAGTCAGTGACAGAAGAAATCTTCGCCCTCTGGGGCAGACCATACCTCGATCTTTTCGCATCCCCATCTAATGCAAAACTACCCAGTTTCTGCTCACTTGTTCCTGGGCATGGTGTTTTCTGGCGAGATGCACTGTCTCTCTGCTGGATAGGGAGGTTCTTGTATGCCTTCCCTCCCTTTCCACTGTTGCAGAGAGTACTGCTGAAACTGCAGGTGGAAGGGGCACATGTGATCCTGATCGCGCCTTACCGGCTGTGCCAAGTTTGGTTCTCTCTGCTTCAGCAGTTGATGGTAGAAGCCCCAGTTCCTCGTCCCATCTGCCAGGACCGCTTGACTCTGGAACAGGGCACCCTGGTCCATCCAGACCTCGGATCCCTTCACCTTCATGCGTGGCATCTGCTGACATAGTGGCTTCACGTTTTGGAGTTTCTCCCAGAGTAGCTCAGGTACTAGTGGAGCATAGAAAGTCATCCACCAGATCCACTTATGCTATGAAATAGAAGAGGTTTTCCATTTGGGCCATACTAAAGGGTTGGGATCCCTTCTTATGTCCTGTATCACAGGTCCTGGTGTATATGCTACATCTGTCCGACCTTGGGCTAAGCTACTCTACTCTAAAGATCCGTTTGTCTGCCATTTCAGCCTACCATACTATGGTGGATGGCAAGACTTTGGCTCAGCTGGAGGTATCCAAAACCTTCCTGAAAGGGATCCTCCATTTGAAACCCCCATTCAGGAGCCCAGCTCCTCCCTGGGACCTGAATTTCATTCTTGAAAAACTCACTGTGCCTCCATTTGAACTGGTGACGAGTTGTGACATGCATTATCTTTCTTGGAAAGCGCTCTTTTTAGTTGCCATTGCTTCTGCTCAAAGGATTTCCGAGCTTCAGGCCCTGATGGGTAAGGAGCCTCATTTGATTTTTCACAGAGATTGGGTGGCTCTGCGTACAAACCCTAAGTTTTTACCCAGGGTGGTTTCTGAATTTACTTTGAATCAGACCATACACTTGTCAGTGTATTACCCTGAACATTCTAACCAAGGGAAAACAATTCTACACACCCTGGATGTACATAGAATTCTGCATTACTACACTAACTGGACAAAGTCAGTCCGCAAAACGGATTAGTTGTTCGTTTCTTTCACACCCAAAAAAGAGGACGCTGTTGTTTCTAAACAGTGTTTGTCCAAATGGTTGGCAAACTGCATTTTGTTTTGGTATCAGAAGTATAACAAGCCACTTCCAAGGGAAGTAAAAGGGCATTCAACCAGAGGCATGGCTGCATCTAGTGCTTGTTTCAGGAATGTCTCTGCCACCGACATATGTGTGGCAGCCACTTGGAGCTCCATCCACAACTTCACTAAGCATTACAGCTTGGACGTTGCTTCTAGGCACAGGACTGGCTTTGGTCTAGCCATCCTTCAGGGGCTCTTATCTTAGATCCCTGTCTGCTGCAGACCTTTCCTTACCTCCCTTGTTCTCAGGCTTGTCTGATCTTAACTGCTTGGGAATCAGTCCTAATGGTTTATACCTACTGCAAGAGCACTCTCGAAGTAAGATAGTACAGTTACTTAAGAACTTACTGTAACAGTAGATTTTCGAGAGAGGCTCTTGGCAGTAGTTACTGCTTTCCCTCCTACCTTCCCTCTGAGGTTTTCTGCTGATACTTCTTACATAGCCTTTCTTGGCTTCAGGAGCCCACTCCTTCTCCTGTTACACTTCTGTAGGTCTCTGGCGGGAGAACTGGAGTGCGGGTGTGGGGTCTGCTCACTATATTGCATTACGTTGTCATCGGTCACATGATGACGGGTGGACGGTCCCCTACCAGACACTGGTAGCTAAAGTTTTCCATGTGGTCCTAGCACCTGACAGCTTAGTCCTAATGGTTTATACCTACTGCAAGAGCCTATCTCGAAGATCTGCTGTTAAGGTAAGTTCTTACGTAACTGTACTTTTTTTTGTTTTGTTTTTGTTTTGTTAATCGCACTGTGACATTAGCGGGCTGGGCTCTCAGGATGATTTTCAACTACAAAGGCAATAGGATTCTCATTCACAAAGCTCATGTAATTGTTATAGTAATTGCTGTTCGGAAGAAAATTAAAATGGCTATTTGGCTTCTTTTTGAACCCTTCTGATCTGAAGTATGGTCTGTTTTGGCATCACAGTACATGAAAATAAATTGTGAGTTTCTTTTCAAATGGCTTTTTTTTTTAATTTAAAACTGAAAATAAAGAGGATGTCATATAGCCTTTAAGTCACTTCAGAAGAATTTATTTTTAATTTTTTTAATTACAGTACAATAAAATTTTTTTGAGGGCTCTATCTAGCAAACGTGGATTTGTGCAGATTCTGACTCGAGGAGACAGTGCCCAGAACGGCACAAAACAATTTGCTTAGTATTGCTGTGCCTGGCTCACTCCAGCCGTTATATGGGATATACAATGGTGAGCTGTCTGATAAATGATTTATCTACACAAGTGCTGTCTGACCTTGGGTAGCCTCACGAGTGGCGTAAGCCACGAGTGAGGTGTCCGAGGTCAGACAGCACAAGTGTTGATAAATCATTTATCTGACAGCTCACCATTGTATATTTCATTTATGCAATAGGGATGCTTTCTATCAGTGCAGGAACATTTGGTTTTGACTGTTTATCTTTATTTTAAATGATCATTTCTGGGAGTTTTGGTTAACTTTCCTAGAGTATGTCCGCCTAGCATAGTAGTTGCTATTTAATGAAACACCACTCATTTTGTAGAAAACTTCTTGCTGAACAAATGTCATGCTCACAGTACTATGCTACCTTTTTCATTTAAAAGTTATTCACATTTGTTTGTCAAAAAAGGGAAAAGAAAATTGAATTTTATGCTGTTTTTTGCTAATTATAAAAAAAAAACCTAAAAGGTATCTATAAATGAAACACCACTCATTTTGTAGATATTTTTGTGCTGAACATTTTTAGTGCTCACAGTACCATGCTATCGTTTTTGGTTTTAAAGTTATTCACATTTGTTTGTCAAAAAAGTGAACAACAAATGTAATTTTCTTCTGCTTTTTTGTTAATTGTAGAAAATCTATAAGGTATCTATACATGAAACACCACTCATTTTGTAGATAATTTTGTGCTGAACAATTTTCGTGCTCACAGTACCATGCTCTCTTTTTTTGTTTTAAAGTTATTCCCATTTGAATATGGTTAGTACTGCTTATGAGGCTGAATATTCTAAATGAATTCTGAAGAGATTTGTGACATTGTAACTGTGTGTGTATATATATAGGATAGTGCATGGGGAACGGTTGACAACAGGGCTATTCTTTCACTGAGTTGGCACTATGACAACAGATTACCTCGGGCGCGGCTGAGGTAATCCCGTTATCATAGTGCCAGCGAATGAAAAAGATGCCTATTGTCAACATTCTTATAGTGTATGGTGGAACCTCGTTTTTTTGGGGGAAAAAAAAAAGTGTTCCTAGAAGGAAAAAATAATTTACATTGTGAACATTTTCACGCTAACCATTAGTACTGCCCCTGATATTGCTGCTTTCGCCATGCGTCTTGTCTATGGAGTGAGCCCTGTCAAATGCTGCTCGAGGACACAGTGTGACGTTCGCAGTACAGTAGAAAACATCATTCTGTTGTACTGCGAACCTCACTAGTGTGTGACTACAAGGTTTCGAAAACTATCAATTTCGGTGGAGAACGACGTTCCACCATACACTATAAATGGTCACTGTATGTATATAGAAGATAATGTATGGTCCTCTTTCGGTAACCGGTCTGTTAACTGTCGAGAGGTTGCCAGGGCGACCGTGAAAACCTCGAGAGCGAAACACGAGAGGTTTACGCCGCCATGGCAACCTCGAGACGGTTAACATTGACCAGTTGCCGATAGAGGGACCATACATTATTTTTTATAGTGTATGGTCCCACGTAAAAAGGAAAATGGCTGCTTACTTTTTGAAAAATAGTCACCGCCACGGCCATTCAGTCCTTCCCTAACCGCGGCGTTCATCCGACCGGTTCCCAGTGTAAAAAAAAAAAAAAAAAAGCAGCATGCAAGAACCGATCGCTGCTATTAACCTATCGATGACGAGCATCGATAGGTTAACAACATTTCAGTCACATCGATAGGTTAACAACCTTAGGAAATGATGATTTCCTAAGGTTAACAGCGTTCTACCATACATTATAAATTTATTTATACATACAGTGACTCAGATAAACGCATTTATCACGCTGAATATATGTCCACCCCTATTGCATAACTATATATATATATTTTATTTTTTTTGAATGGCAAAGTGTTGAATACTGCCTGATAAGTGTGCCCTCGTTTAGTTTCACATTATGTACTGTAGTTTGGTTTGTCTTTTCAGCTAATGAAACTAGGTGCTGATGTTGAAGTTCTTCTCAGGACATCTGTACTCCAGGTAGTGCACACAGACTACAACAGACTCCGTAAGTAAAGGCACAGGCATTTTGTCAAGACATCTGTAGTGGCATTAGTATCTCAAAACATGCTTCACTGTCTTGTGAAGGCAGGCAAAATCATTTACAACAGTAATGTACTATCAGGGATACATCAAAATATCTTTTAGTGGACTATCCAGTGCAGTAGAAATTATTTAGCATCTTTTATGCAAATTGTATCCTGGAATACTTCATAGTGAAAACTGTAAAAGCAGGAAGTTCACTGAAAAGAAATCTAGAGAATACAATTATACAAAAGTATAAAAATGTAATGGTATATAATACATGGATGTTTATATATTTTATAAGGAAAATTATCAAAGGGGTTAGAGAAATTCTGTAATCTGATTGGTTAAGAGCTGTTCCCAGCTGTTGTGGTATTTCACAGTACACCGTAGCCTGATTAAACATTCCTGTCACCCAATTGTTTTTCTACCTTTAATCCATTTGATGATAGAAATACACTGCAGCATGCGTGTTATCACTTGGCATAATGCCACTTCTCGGGTGGCTGAAGGCACTTGGCTACCCATTGTGCCCCACAGGGTACCCAAGGTGTGGCATTATCCCGTGATAACAAGCACATCCTGTTTTGGATTATTGCTTAACTGTAAAATGAATAGAAGTCCTGAAAGCTGATTAACAGAAGCAGCAACTGAAGTGATTAACTGAAGGAGAAATCCTGAAAGTTGATTAATTGAAGCAGGCTTTGACCCTGACATTATCTCTGTATACTGTTGTTCATGTCCCAGCAAGTGAGTGGAGCAGGAGTAAGATTGGTGTTTTAGGAGTCGGTAAGCATCAGCAGGCAACTGCAGGCACGCAAGGTAAAGTAGACTACCTGTGTGCTGGTTGCTGCCTGTTTAAAAGGGTGTACTATCAATGGGACAGGGGTGAACAGCGGTGTGGGGTAGGGAGGCTAAAACCTACAAAAGTCAAGCTAAGGGCAACTGAAACAGACAGTAGGGTGGGTATAGTGGGGGAGAAGGTGAATATAGGAAGCCAACTGCCCTAAATTACCAAGGGACCAAAAAAAGTGAATTGAAGGGAAACCCTGTTTAGGATAAGGGGTCGAACACGAACTCGGAAGGGAAAAGGTAAAGGGAGGCCAAGAGGAGGATTGGTGATAGGGGAGGCCTAAAGGCAAGGGCAAGACAGGGAGGCAAAAAGTTAGGAGGGTAAATCATCAAGCATGGGACTGGTATAGTGTAATTGGTGTGGGGCCACAATCTTCAGAGACTCATTCTGGAGGCTAAAGTGTTACCCCGTATGCAGGCATCTCTCTGGGCTGAGAGAAGAGGTCACTGGACTCTGGGCTGAACTGGCATGGCACGAACGAGTACAGGACACCATCTGCCTCACCTAGTTTGCCGTCTCTCCCTTAAAGGATACCAGCAAGGAGGAAGAGTGGCTGGACCTTGATGGGCTCTGGTAGGGTGAGGGGAGGGAGGGAGGAAGGAAGGAGAGCACCCCTTAGACCTTAACG
Organism: Neoceratodus forsteri; assembly: GCA_016271365.2. NCBI lineage: Eukaryota > Metazoa > Chordata > Ceratodontiformes > Ceratodontidae > Neoceratodus > Neoceratodus forsteri. Next base: position 155,037,638 of record CM057454.1, read on the forward strand.
GCAAGTCTGAAGGAAGTGAGCAGGGGAAAGAGGATGAAGAGGCCACTGTGGTTCTCTGTGGAGGTGGCAAAGACAATGAAGGAGATGACCGCATTTAAAAAGTACAAGGAGACCCAGAAGGATGAAGACAGGGAGTTGTGTGTGACAAAACAAAAGGAGACAGGAAAGAGGGTGAGGGCAGCTAAAGCACCAACAGAGGAGAGGATAACTAAGCAGGTCAAAAAAGGGGACAAGATCTTCTCTAGGTATGTGGGGGGAAGAGGAAGATGAGGGATAGTGAGAAGCAGAAGGGCTGGGGGGGACTGTGCAGAGGAAGCTCAAGAAACAGCATATGACAGCAGATAAGGACTGCTTGGCCCATCCAGTCTACCCATTTCTTCCTACCTACTGTACACTATTACTGCAGATTGTGCTTAATCTACAGCTCTTTCTCCCTTCCCCCTTCCTTTCCACTATGATTCCCTTGTACTATCTCATGCATTCTTGACCCCCCAACTGTTTTCACCCCCACCACCTCCGCTGGGAGGCTGTTCCAGGAATCCACCACTCTTTCTGTGAACAAGTACTTCCTCACATCTCTCCTGAATCCCCCTTCCCCCAAGCTTTATAGCATGTCCCCTTGCTCTTGAGGACCTTTTCTTCTGAAAAATACTCTCCTCCTATACCTTATTTACCCCTGTGAGGTATTTAAAGATCTTACTTCGAGAGGGTTCCTGCAGTAGGTCATAACAGATAGGACTGCACCCTCTGGCGTCAGGACCGCACGACAAACTTTTCCAGCAATGCTTGGAGGGGGTCCGCCCACCCGACATCACGTGATGGACGTCAGCATGACCCTATATAGTGGGCAGTCCCCACGCCCACCCTCCAGTTCTTTTCCGCCGTCGACCTGTGCAGAGTACCTCACAGTAACAATTGCCCAGCTGATCGCCATTTTTTGCTCACATTCTCGCTTGAGTAGTTTTCTTTATTTGTCTTCTCCACCAATTACTAAGATGAAAAAGAAGTGCGGTGCCCAAATTCCCCACAAGGACAGCCGCCTTTTATGCCTCTTTTGCTTGGGCCCAGACGACGATACCGCAGCCTGCTCCGTCTGCCAACCCTTCAACCAGGCCACTTGGAAAAGGAGACAGCAGGCCTTGGAAGCCCATGTTCTGAAATCGAGAATGGCTTCCTTAGAGAAAAAAATACAGAAGCTTCAGAACACTGCATCTTCCCCTTCTTCAGAGTCTAAAAAGAAGAAAAAAGAAAGAGAAGCATCGGGAGAAGGAGCACTAGGCGGATTGGGACCGAGGGGACTCCAATAGGCCCTTATCCAGCAAGGCCGCTCCCCCACCGCCTGCCCTAGTGGTTCTTCAGGCCGCGCCCGGGGCTCCTCCAGATACCTTTACTGCTGCTTTTCTCCTGATATCCATCAGTAAGTCGTCCACCGGCTCCTCCGGCAAACACCCAGTTCTAGTCAATAATTCGGCCCTCGGCTCCTCCGGGGCCCACCTGGCTGCCATTAAGCTGGGTCCCCAGGGCTCTGTTGGGACTTGCCCGGCCTCTACTGGTAAGTCGGTTGAGGGTTCTTTCCTCCACCGCCCGGTCACTTCAGCGTCCTGTAAGCCGGTCATCCCTGATGTCCGCCTGGATCCAGCTGTCCCGTCGGGGGTGTACGCTGTTATACCCGACGTTGGGATGAGCACTTCTGTGGCTGCTTGCCATTCTTCCCCCCCAGGGCTTCTTCTGAGCAGGAACCTTCCCACCCACCTCCCCAGGTGTTCCCTCCATCTCCCATGGTCACCACCGGTTCAGAGGAGGGGACAGGATCCCTGCTAGTGGCTCCCCCTTCGTCCACCCCAGCGTCAGTCTCTCAATGCCGGCAGAAGGCCCCAGACCAGGGCTCTGACACTTCAGACGTCTCCCCTGCCTAGCTCTCTGAATCGGCCAGACCTTCATTGAGTCTCCTCACGCCTGCTCTGCCATCCGAGACTGTAACGTGTGTTTGGTCTGCCCCTCCGTCAGGGCCCTCACGTCCAATCTCAACGACTGCACCGACCTGTATTTGGTCAGCTCCTCCGTCGAGACCTGCATGTCCGATCCCAACGACATCTCTATTTTCGCAGGGTCCGATGTTACCTACCTATCCGACAGCTGGTCTGACGACAATCCTCCCGACGTCAGCAATCCTTACAAAGGGATTTACATCTGGACCCTCTTGTCCTTATCATGCAGGCTTCTTCCCTCGTGGCCCAACGTCGACATATCATCCGTCGGGTCCTACATCAGATTGTCTTTATTCGGGGTACCACTATTCAGGGTACCCCTCTTACTGAGGTTATCCACACCCTTTTCATGGTCGGGGTGCTTCAGGTTACCACTATCCACCCACCCATGTTCCTTCTCCACCATAACCCCCTCCCACTTCTGCTCCCCAGCAGCATTTTCAGGCCTTGATTCATCCTTGGTGGAAGGAGGCTAGGTCTGAGCTGGTGTTCGATCTCGAAAAACGACTGCCAGCCCCAGTGGTTACCCCTTCCCTACGATCTTTGACCCATCAGCTCGATTCGCTTGACAGTGCATGTGTCTGGGACCCAACTTAAAGAGACCATCCTCCCTGACTTTGAACCCCCGATGATGACTCCTCTATTTCTGGAGAAGAGTCTCCGGAGGATTCCTTGGATGAGGATTCCTCCATGCCTAAAGGGAATGATTCTCCTAAATCTCCCCCCCGAGGATCCTTTCTTTACTGAGCTATTATGAATAATCCAGCAATCCAACGGCTGGAATACAGAGGAACAGGATACCAAAAGGAAGCGCCTCACAGAACATTTGGTTATGGAGTCCGCTTCCCTGATCCCCGTCCCCGTGGACGGCTCCTCACGAAGACCTCACCAGTACTATCTGGCAGCAGCCACATTCGATCCTGGCAGTCCCTAAAAAGGCGGACAGGATCTTCCATGCTCCGGAGGGAATTTTCTTCCTGGACGATCACCCCAAGGCCAATTCGGTCATCATTGCTGCGGCCTATGACCGGTCGGCGGCGCCTAAACATATGAGCACTTTTCCTCCAGATGAGTCTCGGCAGCTGGACCAGTATGGCAGAAAGGTTTACTCTTCTGCCATGTGCACTATTCGCTCCCTTAATTATGTAGCGTACATGGTGTCCTTCCAAAAGGCTGCTATGGCCAAACTTGAGTCCCAGATCCAGGCCCTGGAGTCTTCAGAACTCAAGGAGGAGTTAGTAAAAGACCTGCGTTTATCCAAAATTTCATGCCACCACGTGTTTAGGGCTACCTATGACACTGTGGATGCGGTAGCCCGCTCCCTCACCACGGCGGTGTCCCTCAGATGACATACCTGGCTCCGCATGTCTGGCCTCGCTAACGATGTCCAGTCTGTGATACAAGATGCCCCTGTCAGAGGCTCGGTCCTTTTTTGAGGTGACACCAAAGGCATTATCACAGGCCTACAGGACTGCAGCCAAGCCCTGAAGTCCGTGAGGTCCATGTACCGATCAGGAACCCAGAGGAAACAGCCCTTTTGGAGACAGACCAAGAGGCAGGGTAAACAATCATTCGCTCGGCGACAAGGAAAAAAAAGGCCACGGGCACTCCCTTTTGGGGCCCCCCCGCCTCAAATACCAGCGAGTATCTGGGGACTTCCTCCCCTCCCTCTGCTTCCTGACTGGCTACCACCCCCACCCCGCTTGCGAGCAAGGAGCCAGTGGGGAAAAATGTGCCCTCCATACGCAGAAATGGAAGGACGTGACAACAGATGTATGGGTTCTGCAACTCATTTCAAAAGGGCACACTGTGGAGTTTCTGGAGATCCCCCCAGACTCTCCTCTGGGTCACTCATCTTACTCTCCTCATCAAGCTCCTCTGGTCAAGGAAGAAATCTGGTCTCTAAGCCAGAAGGTGGCCATAGAGCCTGTTCCTCTGTCTCAAAGAGGGAAGGGATTTTACTCCCACTTTTTTCTGGTTCCAAAAACAACTGGTGATCTCAGACTCATACTGGATCTCAGCAACCTAAACCTTCATGTGGAATACAAAATGTTTCGCATGCTGACACTGCAGAGCCTTCTACCCCTTCTACAGGAGAATCATTGGCTTTGCGCACTGGACATGCAGGATGCTTACCTGCACATACCGGTTTTCCCGGGCCACCACCACTTCCATAAGTTCTGCTTCCAAGGGGAGCACTACTAGTTCACAACCCTCCCCTTTGACCTTTCCTCGGCACCTTGGGTTTTTATCAAGTGCCTTGCAGAGGTGGTAGCTGCTTTGCGACGTCGGGGAATAGTAGTGTTTCCTTACCTGGACAACTGGCTGCTGTCTGCCCCGTCCAGGGACAGCCTCCTGGAAGCTCTTTCATGTACTTTGGCCCCTTTTTTTCTCACCTGGGTATTACGGTTAACTTCCCAAAGTCGACTATTACCCTTTCCCAGAACCTTCAGTTCATTGAGGCCATCTTGGACACGATCCGGTGCAAAGCCTTCCTACCCGCGGACAGGGCAGAGACCATTCAAGAGCACGTCAGTGTTCTGACCTCTTCCAGATACCTTTCGGCCAGAGCGTGGTTACGTCTCTTGGGCCTGATGGCATACTCCATCTCCACGGTCCCATTTGCCAGGTTGCATAAGAGAATCACCCAGTGGACCTTGCGGGTCCAATGGGATCAGCGTTTGGACGACCTGGACCATCTGGTTCTTGTCTCCAATGCGGTCCAGAAGGATCTACTCTGGTGGTTAGACCCTCTGAACCTTTCGCGGATCCTTCCATTCTGAAGCCCCACACTGCTTTGGACTCTCACCACAGATGCGTCTTGTCTGGGGTGGGGAGCCCACCTAGGGGACCATCGCAGCCAGGGATCATGGTCCCAATCAGAGATGGATCTTCATATCAGTATCCTGGAGATGAGAGCAGTTCTTTATGCTGTTTAGGCCTTTCAGCCCATTTTGTCAAAGGGATCACTGCTAGTCCAGACAGACAACATGTTGGTAGTCTGGTACATAAACAAACAGGGAGGCACCTGATCGTACCCCCTTTGCAGGGAGAAGATGCAGATGTGGAACTGGACAATTCAACGTGGTCTGTTTCTCACTGCTGTGCACGTCCCAGGAGTTCTAAATGTCATGGCAGACAACCTCAGTCGAACCTTGTCCCCCGCCCACAAATGGAAACTCCGTCAGGAAGTTGCAGATTCTCTGTTCCTGAGACGGGGTCGTCCAGACCTAGATCTCTTTGCCTCCCCATTCAACGAAAAGTTTCCCAGCTTTTGCTCACTTGCTCCAGAGCCTGGTGCTTTCTGGCATGACGTGTTGTCACTTTGTTGGACAGGGAGGTCCTTGTATCCCTTCCCTCCCTTTCCCATTCTACAGAGGATTCTTCTGAAACTCCAGGCAGAGGGAGCCCAGATGATCCTGATTGCTCCCTTCTGACCGAGACGAATCTCGTTTCTGCTTTTGCTGCAGCTTTCAGCGGAATCCCCAATTCCTTTTCCTCTCAGATATGACCTGTTGACTCAGGATCAGTGGAAATGAATGCATCCTGGGCCCAGGACCCTGCATCTTCATGCGTGGCTCCTACAGACGTAATAAAATCTCGTTTCGGGATCTCACATAAGGTCGCCCAGGTCCTGGTAGAGGCCAGAAAGCACTCTACCAGATCAACCTGTGCTATGAAATGGAAGCGTTTTTCCATTTGGGCGGTGCCAAAGGCTGGGACCCCTTTATATACTAGGGTCCACAGTTTATGGATTATCTGTTGCACCTGTCTGATTCAGGTCTCTTTTACTCCTCCCTCAAGGTTCATCTGTCGGCCATTTCAGCCTATCATGATTTGATGGGGGGAACCTGTGGCACAGCTGGAAATCTCAAACTTTTCTTAAAGGGATTCTCCATCTGAAACCCCCTATCCGTAACCCCAACCCACCTTGGGATTTGAATTTTGTTATTGAGAAGCTTACGCGTCCCCCTTTTGAACCAGCGATGAGCTGTGACTTGTGCTATTTCTCCTGGAAGGTGCTATTTTTGGTTGCCATTACTTCTGCTTGAAGGATTTCCGAGCTTCAGGCCCTGATGTGTAAGGAGCCTTATTTGGTCTTTCATAAAGACCGTGCGGTCTCATGAACCAATCCTAAGTTTCTTCCCAAGGTGGTTTCAGAGTTCACCCTCAATTAGATGGTTGAACTTCTGGTGTATTACCCTAATCATTCTAACAAAGGTGAGGCTCTTATTCATATGCTGGACGTATACAGGATCCTGTGTTATGTCCACTGGACTAAAAGCTCCAGAAAGTCTGATCAGCTTTTCGTTTAATTTTCCCCCAAGTCCATGGGTTCGGCGGTGTCTAAGCAGTGCTTATCCAAGTGGCTCGCTAACTGCATTCGCTTCTGTTATCAGAAGTATGACAAACCTGTGCCGGAGAGGTCAGAGGTCATTCCACTCGAGGAATGGCAGCATCCACAGCCTTCTTGAGGAATGCATCTCCAGTGGAGATTTGTGCAGCAGCTACCTGGAGTTCAGTCCATATCTTCACAAAGCATTAAAGTCTGGACATTGCTTCTAGGCGTAGGGATGGGTTTGGTCTAGCCATTCTGCAGGGCCTATTGTCCTAAGGCCGGTCCCGTTCTGTTCTTTCAGTTGCTCCTCCTCCCGTGACTCTCTCAGTCTCTTTACGAGTGACTGCTTGTGATTCAGGCCTATCTGTTATGACCTACTGCAGGAACCCTTTCGAAGTAAGATAGTGCAGTTACATAAGAACTTGCGTTAACAGTAGATCTTTGTGAGAGGTTCCTGTAGTAGGTCACATTTTCCCTCCCACCTTCCCCCAGTTTTTGCATTTCTTTTAGCATTTTTGTAACTAGGCTACAGGATTCCATCCTTTCTCCTGTCTCATCCTACTTGGATCTCCGGCAGGAGAACTGTAGGGCGGGTGTGGGGACTGCCCACTATATACGGTCACACTGATGTCTGTCACGTGATGTCAGGGGGTTGGTCCCCCAACAGACATTGCTGGAAAAGTTTGCTGTGTGGTCCTGTCTGTTATGACCTACTGCAGGAACTTCTCTCGAAGATCTACTGTTACGGTAAGTTCTTACATAACTGTACTGTCTCTATCCTATCTGCCCTCTCCCTCCAGTGTTTAAGGGTGTACATATTAAGGTCATTTATTTATTTATTTATTTATTTATTATTCTTGTAGGTCTGATGAGCAGAATGTCCATTTTCATAGGCGACCAGTATAAACAAAATACATAAATACACACAATACAAACACATTCATTATAAAAACATTGAGTTACATAAGCACTAATAACATACAATAATATGAGTATAAACAGAGTGTACTTGTTTTAACAGGAACAGTGCTGTTGCTCTTTCAAATACCGGACAAGTCCCCTCTTAAAACTATTGATCGAGAGGCATCTCAAAAATGTTAGAGACAAAGAGCTAAAGAATTCTGGGGCCTTAAACAATATTGATCTTTGACCTACTGCTTTCCGAAATAAAGGAAGCTTAAAAGAAAATTAATCTTGGAATTTTGTAACAAAAATATTAACAACCCTGGAAAAAAGGCTAGCTACAACAGAAGGTATTAAGCCCAGGAAAATTTTAAACATAAAAAGAGAGTATTGTAACTGAATTCTATGACCAAAGGATAAACAATTTGAATATTGTAAAAGCTGACGAAGGTAGGTACGAAATGGAGCTAACATAACAAATCTTAATATTGTATTTATTTTTTATTTATTTATTTAGTTTTTGTTAACCGGGTAGGTGCACTAGCCATAAAATGACTATTTTCAGGCACGACCCGGGAGAGTACAACAAAAGGAGAACAGTTGAACAACAACAACATGGGTACAATAGTACAAATAGAGGAACAGTACAGCAGTGCTACAAAAATACAATGGGTAGAAACAACAAAAATAATGGCAAGCATTATACAGATAATGGCAGTAAGATATATAATAAGTGCAGAAACCATGGACCCGACCTGTGGAGTGAAAGGGTTAATAAGATAGTAAGGTTATATAGAGAGAAATGTGAGGAATATTCAAATATAACAAGAAAGACTGACAGAAGGAAGGTCAGGGGTGGTAATTGGCAAAACAGTGGATAGTCAGCAACAAGGTTCAAGAAGGAAGAGAGCTAGTAGTCAAGAAGTTATTTACAAAGAGAAGGAAAAATATGGGGAGCAGAAGAGGAGACAGTCTTGGAGCGGATTAGAGCAGGGGTGACATTACTGGTAAGTCTCAGGAGCTTCAGGTTGGGTCAAAGCATGTACAAGCATCAGCTAAGGATAGATAGACAGTATATTCACTTTTAATCAAAGTGAGACTGAGACAGCCGGAGGTTGGAGTGGAAGAGCATGCCATAGCCTGGGAGCAGAGAATGGAAGGCCCTGTGCCTTTGAGTCGTCCAACATCTCGGAACATAGAGCAAGGATTTGTCAGCTGATGCGAGGCCATGGGAGGATGGTTGAGGGACCAGCAAGGCCGCTAGCTGGGGACGGGTTTTTCCCGGATGATCGAGTCCATTAGTGATCCAAGGTAGTATTGTCTACTGGCAGAGGTGAGAGCCAATTCAGATCCTTATAAAGAAGGCAGTGATGTTTGAGTCGAGGTGACGAAGAGGCAAATCGGCATATATTGTTATAAGTTACGTCCCATTTTAGTAGGGAGGTTTTCTGGGCAGAGGTAAGAATAGAGGCACCATAGGTGAGGGTTGGGAGCAGAATACCTCGGGCAATTACTACTGGCCGAGGGTGTAAGCATGTAGCTTGTTTTGTAGCTACTCTAGTTCTAGTTTACAGCTTTGCACGAGGACTGAATGTGAAGATTAAAATCCAGGGACTGGTCCAGGAGGATCCCAAGGTACTTGAAGGAAGTAACATTTTCAAGTGGAAATCCTCCTGGGTGAAGAACCTCCAGCAAACTAGAACAGGTCTTAATCTTCGGTGCAGAACCTAGGAGCATGGCTTTCGTTTTCTTTTCATTTAATACAAGCTTACGGTCTAGTAGCCAGTCTAAGACCTTATTGAAGTCTGAAGTAAGTGATGTGTTTATGCAGGCAATACTAGAAGAACTAGTGTAGATGATCAGGTCATCAGCACAGAGAATAGCTGAGCAGGATTCCAGGACCTCAGCTGCATTGTTGATAAAAATTGAGAACAAAAGGGGACCAAGGATAGAGCCCTGGAGGACCCCAAGGTTGATAGTAGACGTGTTGGACAGGGAGGAGTTAAATTTGACAGCTTGCGACCTGTTTGACAGGTAGCTACAGAACCAGTCCACAACAGGGGTAGAGAAATGGAATTTATGGAGAGTGGAGAGAAGCAGGGGATGGTCAACAAGGTCGAAAGCCTTAGTGAGGTCAATGAAGATGGCACCTGTGAGTTTTCCAGAGTCCATGTTGGACAGAATATCAGTAGTTAGTTGAAGAAGAGCCGTGGTGGTGCTATGGCCTTTTCTGAAACCATGCTGAGTGTCTGAGAGGAGATTGTGAGCGTGTAAGGTAGTCAGTGGTCTGTGATGCAACTATTTTCTCTAGGATCTTGTTAAGGACAGAGAAATTGCTAGGTCTGTATTGGCCATGTCCTTTGGGTCACCTTTTTTAAAGACAGGCGTTACTCTTGCAGATTTCCATAGGTCTGGCACAGTGCTATGGATAAGGGATAAAGTGTAGATTCTGGCAATCGGAGAGGCAATGAGTGGAGCAGCCAGCTTAAGAAGACGAGGTTCCAGTGAGTCAGAACCAGAGCTGGTATTGGCAGATATGGATCTCAGTAATTTCAGAACTTCCGCTCTTGATATAGCCTTGAAATAGAATGGTGGCGCTGGAGGAGCATCATACGATAGGGCAGTATGGTTGTCTGATGGTAGTGTGGTAGGTAGATTGGAGTGCGATCCACTAGGTTGTAAAGCCAAGGTATAGTATGAAAGATCAGAGAAAAGATTGTTAAAACTGTTTGAGATGGTCCTAGGGTCATTACAATGTGCCCCATTTATGATCATTTCATCAGGAGTGACCGACTGCGAGGTACCGAGAAATGTTTTGACATGGGCCCAAAATTTCCTCGGGTCGCAGGCTGAGCTTTGTAGAAGGTCCTTGCAGTATTTGCTTTTAGCAACTCTAACTTGTCTCTTACATCTGTTCCTTAGTTCACGATAGACAATAAGATCTGACTGTAGGCCAGTTTGTTTGTAGCGAATCCAAAGCTTGTTCCTCTGGCGCAGATTAGCAAGGAGGTCTTTATGCAGCAACCTCGTCTGTTTTCCTCTGACCCTCCTAGTAGTCTTGGGGGCATGTTTATATTGAAAGGTAAGAAATTCATTTATGAATATCTGTAGAGCAACCTGCACATCCTTTGTTTGATAGATACCTGCCCAGTCGATATTGGAGACATCATAGAGAAATGCATCCTGGTCACTATGAGCTAGATTTGTAAACGTGATTAGTCTTGATGGAGGAGATGGAGGCGCAACCATAGATAGGATACAAAAAGTGGGTGAGTGGTCTGTTAGTGCATCTGCAAGGATTCCTGCTTTTGACACATGTTCTATACGGTTAACCATCGCCCAGTCTAGGAGTATACCCGTTTGATGGGATGACGTGGCTCTAGTTGCTTCAGAGATCAACTGGTGAAAATTATAACTAAGCGTGAGTGATTGCAAGGATATTTGAGCTGACTCTAACCAATTGAGGTTAAGATCACCTAGGATGACAGCCTCATTATGATTTACAGTCTGGGAGGTGATGTCAAGGAGTTCTTGAAGACCTACTGTTCCCCAGCAGGTGGATTATAGGCACAGATAATATGAAGCTTCTTTTCCCCAATACAATAGTTGCCTGTGATGCATACCCTGGGAGAGGCAGATGCTGGGACAATAGAGATGTTGAGGTGGTTTTGAAGACTAGGGCAACTCACCTCCATGCTTGGATGAGGATCTATCCCTGACAGAGAGTAGTTAGGCAAGGAGCATACTTCATCAGATATTCCGGTTTTAGCCAAGTTTCTGTGAGACAGAGTACATCAGGATTGTGAGAGTTTCACCCAGGCCTCGAAGTTCCGTATGGTGACAGGTAAGACTTTTGATATTGATATGGGCAATTAATAATCCTTTCTTGGACATGCCAGATAACTCATTTGGGAAAAGAAACAGGTAGGTGGACCTGGATTTAGTTTGACATCCCCAGATAGCAGAATAATGATCATGGCTAGGAACCAAAGCCGTGCACAGTGGCAGGTTAGGGTGAAAGCACATCTCCATGGCAGCTTCCTCCTGGCATGTAGAGGTAATAGATGCTGCCTCTGACAAGGAGGATAGGGTTAGGTTGCAGATCAGGCTTTGTCTCTGCAATCAAGTTAGAAAAATATAGTTATGTAAGCCTCTGAGGAGTCTTTTGCCATTTGGTTACATGGAGAGCCCATGTGGCAGTGTCCAGGCTGAGTAAAAGGACAAATGACAAGAGTGCCCACAGCAGACTATACTTCGCCATAGTGTTACTATTTCACTTGGGTAGGAAGGCTAGTGGTATACTGAGACAGAGGGTTAGCTCTTAGAGATAAAGAGATAGCGTGTGTAAAATTAAGACAGCAAAGGGTGACCGTGTTCCACCGTTTTAACCCTTGGCCGGAATTAGAGATAGAGCAAAAACAACAAAGTGTTTCCTGCTAGCGTAGCAATTATTTAGAAGAAGTGGATCAGAAAAGCAGAAAGTAAAGCCCCACAAAGGTTAATTGGGAAAGCAGACCAGCCGGAGGCTCCAGGGTTTTAAATAACTCTAAAAGTTGATTAGCGTTTTGCTCATAAAAGTTCTAAAACATTGTGAAAACGCATATCACTTGCCTCACTGTGCTTAACAAACATGACACTTCTAGAAAACCTACGGTATATAAATGCTTTCTGTACAGTTAGTATTGTCCCAAGAAAAAAACTGCTAATCAATTATTTAAAACCCTGGGCTCTACTTGTGGTAAAGATTACAGTGAGGAAATGACCTATTCAAGATATGTTAGACGGCACCCCTAGTGGCGGAATTTTATAAGGAACCAATGGGAGACTAGACAGATAGCAGTAGTGTTCGGCAAGAGTCAATACAAAGCAGAGGGCGCCAAAGCCCAGAGACTGATAATCCGACAGAGAAAAGGCAGCGTCAGATGGTGAAAATAGGAAGATGTCTTTAAAGGCAAGACAGAACAAGTGTTAGGCTTGATAGCTGCACTCTGTATCTTTAAGAGGAGTTGCAATATTAGAGAGAGGGGAGGATGAACATTGCTAGGGGTGGTGCCGAGGGGGGAAGGAGAGTATTTAATAAAGGCTGGAGGTGGGGGATCAGAGGGTGGGCGTAAAAATTGAAGCAGCAAGGAGACAGAAGGACAGAAAGTGAAAGAGAAATTGAATTATTTGCAGGGCAAAGCTTACAACTGTGACCCAAATGGAATCTGGTCTAAACAGAAAAAACTCTACCACTTTAAACTTACTTTCTGATCCAGGGTAGCTTACCACTGGACCTTAAAACAAAGACAGCTGTAATATTTTACAGTCTGCAAACCTGCAGCCTAAATGAACTTGCACTTCAAACTACCCTTAGAGTGCAAAATTGCTATAAACAAGCTTAGGTTTGCGTTTAAGTTAGGATTTACAAGACAATTTGGAGAGACTTAACAAGTACCACAATCAGAATATAACATTAGCTTAAGGTCCAGAGAGGAAACAGCAGTAGCAAAGAATTAAAGAACTGCAGCAGCCCGTCAGCAGGCAGAGTCGATGGTTCTAGACAGTCCAGTTTCTGCAGCGTACCTTCGGTCTGGTGATCAGCGGGCAGTGCAGCGAGGAGGCAGTCAAGGACAGAAGGGTCCGCCTGCTGCTTGAAGAAGAGACACCCCTGTCAAGGGTGAAGCTAAGGAAGAAATCAGAAACAGCCAAGGTTATAAAGTTGTAAGAGAGGGAGTGTTTACAGCCGGGTGGGGGGAGGAGGAGTTATTCACTTCAGAGCAGAAAATTAACAGACTGGAGCTATGGTACCAGTAGCTGGTCAATGAGATCAAAGAGTAGTGACAGGGGCACAGTTAAGAAAGGGTGTAGATGTCTAGGCCCAGAGACGCCTCACAGCAGGAGGAAATTGTAACTGGAGAAATATGGCTGAGACATTATTATATGTAACCCGGAGGCAATCCAGCAAATAATTACTGGCTGAAGCATATATAATCAAACCATAATCCAGTTTACTAAATAAAAACTGTTGGGAAGCAAAAGCCTTATCCGATAAAGAGCACCAATTCTTCGGTGAATTGTTTTTCTCATAAAGTTAATATATGATTCAAAGGAAAATGTAGAATCAAGTGTTAGCCCTAAACACTTAAAATGGTCAATTAATTCTAAAGTATTCCCATTACGATCAGTTATGGTTGGGACAATTTCTTTACTTTTCCTATTAGAAAAAAATCATGTTTTTTTTTTATTTTTTTAACATTAAAACCATGTAGTTTTGAAGTAACCAGTCTTGTAAAGAGCCAAAATCAACCTGAACTTTTTTTATCACATCAATTAGGCTTAGGCCAGTACTAAACAAAACAGCATCATCAGCATACATAATAAGTGATGTCTGAGTGCCCCAATATAGATCCTTGGGGCACCCCACAAGTAATCAATTTTGATTGTGGGAAAAAAAAAAACTTCAAGAAGGGTGGTATGAGACCTATTACTTAGATAATTAACAAACCAGCTTACCACACTTGTAGAAAAGTGTAGATGTGTTAAGACACCAGGTAAGAGGGTATGGTCTACCAAATCAAAGGTCTTGGTGAGGTCCACAAATACAGCTGCAATACAGCGCCCCTTATCAAGGGCACACTGTATGCAGCTGGTGAACCCCACCAAGGCTGTCTCGGTACTGTGATTTTGTTTAAAACCATGTTGGTTGGAAGTTAACAAATGATGCTTGTCAAGAAAATCAGTTTTCTGATCCATTATGATCTTTTCCAGGATTTTAGAAAGAGGAGATAGAAAGGAAATAGGATGATAATTTGTTACACATTTTGGGTCACCAGATTTAAATATAGGTTTTATGATGGAGGACTTCCATTGATCAGGATAAAAGCCAGCACTTAACGATGTATTAAAATAAGTGAAAGGGGAAATGCAAAAGACTGTGCACATAACTTTATTATTTTGAAATAAATTCCATCAACACACAAAGATGGGCATGGGTCCTTATTAATATATTCCATAACTAATTCAACTGAAATTTTATTAAAGCAAAATTTTGGAATATCCTTGTTATCAATAGGAACATCACTTGTGGGGGAACCAAATAAATTTCTGTGATGATCAAGATCCCCAAATAATTATTAAAAGCCTCTGATACCACACTGGAGCCACAGGTTAAAACAGTATCCTTGAATAATGAAATAGTAGCTGTTTTTTTTCTGTTGCCCCATCAGTTGAGTTAAGACATCCCAAGTGCTCCTTGGGTCTCCAGAACACTTTCGCTGTTCAGATACAAAAAAGAGACTTTGTTTCTCCTCGTAGGGCTTTCACTGCAGATCTTGCACCATTTTAGTTGCCCTCCACTGGACTGCCTCCACTTTATCTGTGTCCTTCCAGAGATATGGTCTCCAGAACTGGACACAATACTCTAAGGGAGGTCTTATCAGCAAACTATACAGAGGCAGCACCACCTCCCTCTTCTTGCTGGTGATACCTCTCCATATGCACCCAGCTTTCCACTTGCCCTCCCTACTGTTTTGTTGCACTGCCTGGCTACCTTTAGGTCATCCAATATGATTACGTCCAGGTCTCTTTCCTGCTTGGTGGTCATCAGTTCCAGTCCACTCATTTTGTACTGCACCCCATGGTTTCTGTGCACTGTTAAATAGAACTGTCAGAGGTGCAACCGATATTTCCCTGATCTCCCTCAGTACCTGTGGATGCACGCCATCTGGCCCAATTGCTTTGTCCACCTTCAGATTAGCAAGTCCCTTCCAAAAAGGGACTAGTGTCCATCTCCCTCCCTCCAAAGCTTTTGTTACTTTTTTATGGCCCTTCCTCTTCTCCTTCCTCTTAGAACACTAAACAGAATTATTTGTTCAAGATGTCTGCCTTTTCCTGATCCCCCTCTGCACAGTTCCCCCCTCCCTTCCCTTTTAACCTTACAATCCCACCCCTGGTCTTCCTCTTTTCACTTACATACCTAAACAAATTCTTGTCTCTTGCATTACCTCTTGGACTGTTCTCTCTTCATTTTGCACCTTTGTGCTCCTTACTGCTTTCCCTGTTTCCCTCTGTTTCCCTCTATATCTTCCCTCTGCATCTCCTTATAGCTTCTGAATGGTACTCTTTTTTAGCTTTTACCTTTTCAGCCATCCTTTTGAGAACCATAGCAGTCTCTTTTTCCTCATGTTGCTCACCTGTTGTAAAAGGTTTGTTGCCTTTACTATGCGCCCATTTATCTTTCCCCACTATTCCTCCATCCCACCCAGGTCACCCACACCTGCTAGGTCACCCCTGAGGCATTCACCCATCTTTTTAAAATCTGCCTTCCAGAAATCCAGAACCCTCACCCTTGTGTGGTTTGATTCCCTAGCCATCCTTATATTGAATGACACTGTACAGTGATCGCTAGTCTCCAAGTGGCCTCCCACCTTGACATCTGCAACACTGTCCATCAGTGAGTACCAGGTTCGGTATTGCCCCATCGCAAGTGGGTTCACTGACTAGTTTTCTGAGGAATGCCCCCGAAGAGAGTCCAAGATGTTCCTGCTTATAGGTGAAGCCACTGCTGGGAGGCCCCAATCTACATCTGGCAGCTGGAGGCCCCCCACCAGCAGCACCTCCCCCTTTTCTGCCATTTTCCTACGGCTTCCACCAGTACCTTATCCAATTCGTCGCCCTGTGCTGAAAGTTTGTAGATCATGCCATTGTGAATAGTGGCTCCATTCCCCGTCTCCAGGGTGACCCACGATACTGCTGCCTCCCTTTGTTTTCCCTGTATCTCTGTGGTTTTTATGCTGTCTCCATGGCTTTTATGCTTTCCCTATCTTAAACCACCACACACCCTCCTTTCCTTCCCACACTGTCCTGCGCAGAGTATAACCCACAAAGGGCCATGTCCCAGTCATTCTTTTCGGTGCAGCATGACACAGTAATGGCCTCAGTATCCAAGTTGGCCTCTGCCATGATGGCCTGTAGGTCTGGAAACTTATTTCCTAGACTACTAGCATATGCACAGATGGCCTCCAGATTTTGTTTCCACTCTGGTTGTTGCCTCCCCCTTTTCCTTTGTGCCCTTCCGCTTTCCCACTTCTCTTTTTAATGCTTCCATTCCTTTCCCCTTTGTCTCTGCCACCCTGCTCCCTTTATTAATTTGCACCCTGGGGGATTCCTCGTCCCTCGAGTTCTCCTTACTCCCTACTTCATCCTATGTGTGTGTGTGTGTGTGTTCTGACACCCCGATTCTTTCTGCCACCCTGCTTGGGTAGTATAAATGTTGAAGACTGCGGTTCCCCTCTCAGATGGATGTAGGCCATCAACCTTGTATTAGGCCCTTATCCTCCTAGTTGGGTCCCCAGTCCCTAGTGTAGTGGAACCCTTCCTCTCTGCACCGTTCCTTCAGTCATGAGTTGAAGCTCCTGGTGTGGAGTTCCCTCTCCTGTTCCCTGTCCTAGATGGGCAGCAGCACCTCTGCGAAAGCCACTGAGTGAGCTACCTGTCTAAGACTCCTTTTCAGCTCCCTAAACTCCACCTACACTATCCTAGCTTTGTCCCTAGCCAGGTCATTAGTCCCCAGGTGGACAGTGACATCCAGATCTCCCTCCCATCCTGCTGCCCTCGTGATCTTCAGGATTCTCTTCCCATCCCTCAGGGCTGTGGCACCAGCTAGGCACTTAACCTGCCTCTCCCCTTTCTAATGCCCAAATCTGTCCCCCTCACAATTGAGTCCCCCACTAGAAGTTGCTTCCTCCTCTGGGTTCCTTCACCACCCTCCTTGGGGGTCTCCACTACAGAGCACCCCCACATTCCCCTTGGTCACTACTGTATGCGCTTCTTCCTGGCAGTCCCGCCCTGCCAGAGTGGCATAGGAATTTTGTAGTGGTAGCAGTTGAGGAATGTGCTTCTATCCCTCCACCCCCACCCTTCTGGAGCCCTCCAGAGTCCAGCTGTTGTTCCTCCGTGGCATCCTCTGAGGTAACCGTGGCAGACTTGGTGGCCTGTGGGTGGGGGGAGAGATCCTCCGAATCCTAGCCAACTCGGCCGGGAGTCTAGCGACCTCCTCCCTCAATGCAGAGAGGTGTGTGCAGATGGGGCAGCACCTTAGTCTTCAGATGGTCTTTCTGAAAACTGCCACCCCCAGCCACTGCACTGCACCACCCCCAGCATTCTGAATCTCTCTTCTCGTGTTACCTGGAGATGTTTTTTGTACCCTTACCCCTAATAGGGTGTTTCTAATTTCTGTTTATTGATCTGCCACACTGCCTCTGCTGCTTGTTTCTTTCTGTATTGGATTAGGGCTAACCAAATCCTCAGTCAGCACCCCACCTGCACCGGAGAGCGCTTTGTTAACTTTTGTTTCTGGTTCTTAGCTGCTTTTTTACAGCAACCAGGGCATCTGCTCTTAGCTGGCATTGTGGTGAAGGAGGCGGATTACTGTTCATACAAATCCTACATCAGTTTGGATTTCTGGATTTCATCAGCTGGGTTGTGTTGCAGACCTTTTACCAGAACTCCTGAAGATTTATTTGAAATGAGTGAAAATAATGACTTGAGAAAGTAGTAATAAGTAGTCTCCTTCGGTCTGCCTAACCATTACAAATGATCTCACAAAACCCAAACAGTCAGGAAAACTGAAACTCTGTGCAGGTGTGAGCACTGTATCGGATCCAGAAGTAGGTGAGCCGGAAACCTTGTTTGAATCACTGGAGAAGTTACTATTTAAAGAATTAAACATAACATATAATATTTGTAGCTTGGAACACTATTTAGAGCTTGACATAATACTGAGAGGTCTTAGAGTCATTGTTACACCTTCTGGCGGGGTTTGAAGATTTTGATTATAAGGAGGAATGGGAACAGGCAGCACTGGATTGTGCTAAAACTTTTTTATCAAAATTATCATTAAAAAGGATACAGCTACCCATCAGTGCCTTATCAAAAACATTACTAAAACCAACGGTACTCTTAAGAAGCATATCTGTCAGGCATTGTTTCATATCTGCATTCAACCTGTATTGTGTAAGACCTGTACTAGCATTTGAGTGTTAGCCTTTGCTGTTCTTTGTAACAAACTGAACTTTATCACTGAACAATTGTTAGTAATGTTTGTCTGTATCTAATCTCTGTGACGCGGAGCCTTTGTAAATAAGTGTATGACTCAAAGGTATTTTCCGAAGCCAAATAAATAAATGAAACATACTGAGTTTATAACAGTGGATAAAAATCTCCATGAGAAACCTGGGAAAAAAACATGAGCAAGAACTTATAAACTGTAAAAACGGACTAACAACTGGGTAAATAATTCCAGTGGTTTAGATTTGTTGAGCGTGACGGATCTAATTCACGGGGTAGATCCCATGGCCATTCACAGAGAACAAAATCAAACACTGCTGATAGAAATTTCAAAATAAAAGCAGTGACATCACAGATCTTCCCTGTGTCAGTCTTCACCATTCGTCACTGTCATGGTGTCCAGCCAGAGGCACAACACCCAGGAGTTTTAGTTTTTTTTTTTTTTCTTTTTTTTTTTCAAGGAGCTGGCACTGCCCACGAGGCTGATGCATGCGTGGCACCCGTGGGTAGCTCAGTAACAGATCGCCGTTCCTCCTCCGCGCCAGTTCTGCTTCTCTCACCAAGACAGCACCTCGCCTGCATCGGAGAATTTATACTGCATCAGCATAGTTTGCATCACGATGCCAGATTTCGACACTGCACTCGATGCCACGCTGTGACTTCAACTTCGCCGGGTTCTGCCCTTTTGGTACTCGGCACCGTTTACATAAGGATACTGGTAAGACTTTTCCTTTTATTTCTTTAAGCAGCACCATGTCTTTACTGTTTTTTGTTTTGGTTACTGCTGCATCATGCCTGGTTTGGGGGACAAGAGACGTTCTTCTAAAGTGGGCTGGCCTTCTATGCGTTAGTGTCCCTGCGGCTGGCAAATTTCTGTCACAGACCAGCATGATGTTTGTTTAATCTGCCTTGGACCTCAGCACAACATGGATAATTGCGACGCCTGCTTCTCGATGGACCACCAAGTTCTAGAGCACTGCACAATTGAAGTCGTCAGGGCTCCGCCAACTTTCGGAGGATGACGTCACTCAAGAGGCACCAAATGCAGGTCTCTTCATCCTTCCTCCAGGTCCCCTCACGGCCCTATAGGGACCAGTGAGGAGGGGCCCCCTTCTCCTCTTGCCTTGCCAGGGAGGAGGCCTGTTCTGCAGTGCCGGGGGACAGATCTGGTTCCCCCCGGAGCCTGGCTGGGAGCAATGCCCATGCAGTCACCTCGGAGATGCAGGCTACCCCAGTGTCATGATCCACGGTTGCTGGGTCCAACACAGGAGGTTCCTCAGTACCACCCCTCCAGCTACTCCTCGGATCCCAGAGCTGTTTGTGGCTCCGGTGATCGAGATGGCGCCATGAGGGGTACTGGGGTTGCCCGCGGTGCCGAGGGTGGGAGAGCCCCTGGCATCGCCAGTTTGGAGGTCTTCTGGATCGCCTTCTCTCTGGTGCCAGATAATCAGGAGGCTGACCCGGACTGACGACCTAGCTCCTTGGAGTCAGAGGGCTCTCTGGGGCCCAATACTGATGTGTCTTTCCAGGTGCCCCTCCCTGTGGCTCTGGTGACAGCAGTCAGCACTGGCTACTGCACCAATGGCAGCGTCTGAAGCAAGGTGCAGAATAGTGGCCCCCGGTCTGATGGGACAGTGGTTCGGGTTTTGGGGATGTGGTCGTCTGCTGTCCCCAGTGCTTCAAGCTCCCCCCCCCACCCGAGACTAGAAAAGGGACTCCTTCTTCTGCAGCTCTCCTTGAGGAGTCTGTGGGATTGGGCCAGTCCCCGGCACAGGGAATGAGGAAGAGGTCTTCCTCGGAGTCGGCTGGGGCGAGGGGCTGTGGCTCACTTCTGGAGCCCCTTCGGGCTCAGGGAGGAGCTACAGTGCCAAACCTAAGTTCTTTCTTTCGTCCCCTTCGAGGGAGTCCTTATTGGGTGGGGATGGGAAGCCTTTGGGATTGGGCCGGTCCCCGGCACAGGGAATGAGGAAGAGGTCTTCCTTGGAGTCAGCAGGGTTGAGGGGCCGGGGCAAGGGGTTGCGGCTCACCTCTGGAGCCCTTCGGGTCTCAAGGAGGAGCTACAGTGCCGAGCCCAAATTCTTTCCTTCGTCCCCTTTGAGGGAGTCCTTGTTGGGTGGAGTTGGGGTCTGCCCATCTGGACACATTCGGCCCCAGTCCCCTCATAGAGGTGCTTCCTCTCCAGGGCTCAGTCCTGACTGCTTCGGGCTGGTTGAGCAGCCTTTGACTGAATCAGCCTATGGTTCATCATCATCCGGGATCGCCTGCTAGGTCCCCTAACCCTGACAGAGGTGGCTAACTGAAGGTGAGAGGTTTCTCCCCGCTGCCTCTGCATTCAGCCCTTCTTCTCCCAGACCATGTGGGTTTTTTGGGGCCCTTGACCTGGGAACAGTTCAGAATTCAGGATGCAGAATTTCCAAGCTACATTAGGGCCATGGACAAGCAAATCTTCCACCTGTCTCCCCCACTGCAGCCAGAGTCTGAATCTTTGGGTTCTTCGGCTTCCTCATCTTCCTCCATTGATGGAGAGGATACATCTGTCCACCTGTCCTCTAATGCTGATCAAAGGAAGCATCATCGCTTCATCGTGAAGCTGGTCAAGGACCTGCACCTTTCGCATATAGCAAGATGCAACACTGAGTGTACGATGCGTGGCTTCCTGGGCGAATTCTGTCGGATCACTTGGTGGTCCCTTCCTGGCCTGTACCTTTCCAGGAAGCATCATACAGCACCTGGCAACACCCATCCACCCCAGCTACAGCCCCTTCAGACTGCCAGCATCGGTATTGCCTGCCCCAGGGGTCTCCAGGTACCTTGCCTCATCCCTCGGCGGGAGTGATGCTGCTGAACACCTCTACCGGGCATAGGCACCTGGTCTGCGACTGACCCCTGGATGTGGACTCTGCGGAGTTTGGCCTCTTGGGGTGGAGAGATTTCTCATTGGCACTGGTAATACTATGCATAGCTTCTCATCAGGCACACCACGCTGCCTACAATAGGCATCTGTCGGCGATGCTGGGTCAGGTGCTAGCATCACTGCCTGATTCGGAGGCAACCAGGCAGGCCACTGCCTTCTTCGCTAAGGGCCTGGAGCTAGCAAGGCACCAGGTAAGGGAGTCTTATGATACCAGTGAGGTAGCTTCATGGCTAGCGGGGACAGTGATCTGCATTAGGCGGACGGCGTGGCTTTGCTTATCGAGGTTATCACCCTTGGCCTAGTGTAGGGTGATTGCCTCTGCATTTCGGTGTACCCGTCTTTTCTCCTGCAGGATGAGGCGGGATCTGGTGGGCTGACTTCCTTCCTCCAGGGAACGGGGGACCCCGCCAAGCATTGACCAGTCACAGGCCTAACTGGCCTGGAGTAGGTCTCCTCAAGTAATCCTCCACCACTAGAGGCCGAGGGACTTCTGTACCTCAGGGAAGTGATGATCCCCATTCAAGGGGCTCGGTACGTATTCTGACAGTGATAAATGGTGAAGGTGGACACAGGGAAGATATGGAAATTACATACCTACCGTAATTCTTGATTTTCCTGTGTATCTTCACCATTCATCACTAGCACCCTCCCACCTTCCCCTAAGAAGGCCTCAGTCCCTGGGCAGTGCCTCCTCCCTGCCTGCCCTCCTCCTCCGAGAACCAGTTGGGGCCCTCCCCACTGTGGCCCTAGGGTCCCCCTCCTTGTTTCTTGTTAGGTGGCGAAGTAGACTTAGGAGGAAGGCTGGTAGGGCTTCTCAACTCTGCCTTGAGGGGGACTCCTGGTGGGCCTGTCTTCCACTGTTCTTAGAGAACCCGAGGTTGGTCCAGACCCGCCGGGGTGGGCCGACGTTTGGTGGCAGGGTCTCCTAGGTTGGGAAGGAGGGAATGCGGCCAACTGGGACATCTTCATTCTCCCCTACTCTCTGTTTTTGAAATATTCTTCCAGCTCTTCAAGCTCCTTTCCCCCTGCTGGGGGATGGGACTTTTTGAGAGGGTAGGATCCCCCCTGAACCCTTGGGTTCTCCCTTTGGGGGGGGGGGTCACGGGGGATCCCACCTAGAGGTGGTTCTTTTCCATACGGGATGAAATTGGAGGAGGGGGGAGGGAACTTTCCCGCACCACATTCGTGCAGCACCTCAGTTTTCCCCATGGAACGGGCAGTAAGGCTGAGATGTGGATATTCTACCTCAGCTACTCCTGTTGGTTAGTTGGCTACCTGCCTCTGGGAGGCATATCTCCACCCAAAAGTCACGGAGCCCAGGATTCGGTGCAGGGGAAGATGGGTCCCTCTCTCAGGGGCCGAGTATAGGCTCCATACTTTGGACCCTAGAATGGCGCTCGCTTATTATAAGGAGCAGATGGCTGAAGTTCGGGGAGAGGTTCGCCAGCTGTTTGTCACCTACCCTGAAGCCGCACCTGGCAGATCTGCAGCCAAGTGGATGATAAGCAGGTGGGTCACCTCCTGCATAGATCTCTGCTATAGGTTGGTGGGCATGGAGCCTCCCAAAGGGATAAGAGCTAATTCTACCCGCCATACCGCTGCTTCGGTGGCTGCTTCTAGGGACGTCCCTATCCAGGAAATCTGCAGGGTTGCTACCTGGAAGTCAGCACACACCTTTATTTACCATTACCACATTGACCTAGAGTCACACCGGGATGCTGGTTTTGGGACCTCGGTTCTCCAGTCCTTATTCCCTAAGTAGGGGGTGTGCGCCTTGCCTCCCTCCTCCCGGAGAACTACTAGGAGTCTGCCAGACAGTGTGGATTGAACAACATATCCACATCCCTAGAAATACAGGTTACTCACCTGTAACAGGAGTTCTAGGAGTGGTATGTTGTTCATCCACATGACCCAACCGACCTCCCCGGCTTCGCGCAACCTGGCTTCCAGCGGGCTAGATCTGGCATCATGGGGCGGAGCCGAGGGTTTTACCACCCAGGTGGGTGGGAGGAGCCAGCTTAAAGACCTTCTGGCAAGAATTAAAGCGGCAAGGAACTTGCCAAACAGTGTGGATGAACAACATATACCACTCCTAGAACTCCTGTTACAGCTGAGTAACCTGTATTTTTTGATCAGGTAGTGAAATTAGTGCCACAGAATGGCTTGGAACTTTTTAACAAACTAACTAAGATATTTCATTTTTGGTGTGAGGCTTATCGGGGGATTCCTGATTGTAATTCTGCAATTTAGTGCTTTTGTACAGATTTCTTCTTTAAAATTAACTTTGTAAAACGGAGATCTTTTTCAGGGCCATCTCCCTCCATAGAGCCATATCATAGAACTGTAAGCCACTGGCATCAAGACCACCCAGAAACTTTTTGCTGGCTGCAGCTGCCCATGTCGATGTGCCTTATTGGCACCTATGGAACGTTGGTGCCCCAGCATGCCTCATTTCTTACTCCCACCATCAACCGCTCTTTCGGTCCACTGCTGCTGAACGCCATTGAACTTTTTCAAGTATTTCGTTGTCACTGTGTTCTTACTTCTGTTTATTTTAAATATAGTTTATGACGTGAATAGACAAAGAACCATTGTTAAGCTACTGACGTTGAAGCAACATTTCAATTTATAAAGACAACGACCATTCCATTTGTATCCATTGTCTTGGTACAGACTATGATGTTAAGACATGCAAAGTCTACTCAGGCTTTAACCAGGCAACCAGAAAACGTCCTAGGAAAGCTTTAGAAAACTTTCTTCTGATCCAGGAAATGGAGAAACAGGCTGCGGCAAATGCAGCTTCACCATCTACTCCTGCTCCCATTCTAAGCTCACCATCTCTTCAAGTGGTGTAACAGGCTGTGCTTTGAAACAACTGAGAAGCTGCACGGGATATACTACTGTATATTGGACTAGAAATCTGCAACTGATCTCTCTTACTTACATCTGAGGGAAGTTTTCCTTACTTTACAGTCTTACATTGGGATTGCTTTGTGTTTAATTTCGTTTTTAAATCAGGAAGGGGGTTTTCAAAACTACTTATCTTGTGAGCAACTTCAGAAGGGTTTAAATAACTGCATATTTGATTTTCCTTTGTGGCTAACTGGACTGTCTGTTAGTATTCTGTAACAGTTTGCATCAAATTACTTTTAAATAGTTGACAAATCAGTTACTGGAGATTAGCTGAATTACCATAAAGGGCAGTACTCACCAGGGTGGTGGAGCAGTGGTGTATTTGATTGTTTCTAACAGTCACCAGTGGTTGTGGACTACCCACTCACCCTTCCCCGCACCGCACCCAGGCATGACGTTTCCTTTATAGCCAAGGTTCTGACATCACTTCCTCAACAGGTCTTGGGGCAGAACTGTCATATTCTTAATAACCCAGCACAGTGCATAAAGGGTAAGAACACACCACACAAAGGAAGAAAAAAAAAATATGTATATTACATATTGTATATTATAAGGGAGAGGGACATGTGGGGAGTGGTGCAATGCACTGGCTGTGGGGCAGCAGTTTTCCTGGAGACTTTCTGGAAACTGCATTGCTGTCCTATTTGCAGGCAACTGTCAGCTCTGAGGGAGAAGGTAGCCCACCTCCAGGCTGAACTGGCAAGGACTAAGGAGGCCTCCCCCACCCAAAGAGCACCACTGCCACAGAGGCTGCCGAGTATGAAGAGCAGGTGGACCACAGTGGGTTCTGGGAGGGTACGGGTGGTGGAACAGAGGCAAAGCCCCCTAGTTGTACCTCTACACAAACCATATGCCAGTCTGGCAGAGCCAGGTTCCTCTATGATGGCACCCTCAGTGGAGACCAAGAAGAATGCTGAGGACACCCACAAGGGAGACCCACAGAAGGGTGGCAAGGGACACCACAGGGGACGGAAACAGCTTCTGATAGGGGACTCAATTGTTAGAGGGGTAGACCTGGGGAAGGGAGAGGAGAGGGAAGTAAGGTGCCTGCCTGGTGCCATGGCTTGGAGGGACAAGAAGCAAATCCTCAGGATTGCAGAAGCAGAATCAGCAGGAGAGGGAACTAGATATCATTGTCCACCTTGGGACAAATGACCTAGCTAGGCATGGGATCAGTGCAGTGCAGGATGAAATTGTGGAGTTGGGGAGGGGCCTCAGAGAGGTAGCAAGCACAGTTACCTTCTCAGAGGTGCTGCCAGTCCATGGCAGGGGTGAGGCTAGGTTACTACACACCATGCAGTTTAATGAATGGTTGCAAAACTGGTGCAAAGCATGGGGCTTTGGCTTCATTGGGGACGACTGGGGTACACCTGGAGAGATGAAGGTTTATACTGGCAAGATGGTCTGCATCTGTCCATGAAGGGAACCAAGATCCTAAGTGACTGGTTTAAATGCTTCCTTGGTAAGCTTTTAAACTAGCTATGGGGGGAGGTGCTAATAAGAGGCAGGAAATTTCAAGCCTCCACCCACAAAACATGACGGGTAGTAAGGTAAACACTGAGGTACAGTGCTCAACAGAGGGCAGGACAGGGGTAAATGGAAAAATAGACAAGGGCAAAAAGAGCAGGCATGGGGGAAAAAGGATAAAGCCAACATTAAATGGAGGGCAATGAGTACCAATGCCGTAGTCTGGGAAACAAGCTTCCTGAGCTAGTAGCCTTGATGGAAGATGAACACTTGGATATTGTGGCAGTCACAGAAACATGGTACAGGGAACCATGACTGGGATATCAACATACCGGGGTACACATTCTACAGAAGGGACAGGGAGGGGAAAAGAGGAGGTGGAGTAGCTCTATACATAAGGGAAGGGATCAAAGCTACAGAACTAAAAAGTAAAGGAGGAGGACAAGAGGCACTCTGGGTCACCTTGGAGACAGGGAATGGCATCATACTCCGCACAGGGGTTGTATACAGACCCCCATCTCAAGGGGAGGAAATGGACAAGAAAATGATGGAGGACATTCTCAAAATGGCTGAAAAAGGGGAGATACTGTTAATGGGGGACCTGAATATGCCAGATGTTAACTAGATGACATGTACTGCAGCCACATCCAAGAGCAGGGTCATTCTCGATGCCCTGCAGAGCAGACCTTAGACAGCTAGTGTTGGAACCCACTCGGGAGGAAGCAATACTAGACCTGGTACTCTCAAATGGAGAGAGGATCACAAATTTAGAAGTCGGTAGACATCTGGGAACAAGTGACCACTGCACAGTGTGCTTCACAATAAGCACAACCATGGAGACAAGCCATACAAAAACAAGCATTCTGGACTTTAGAAGGGCTGACTTTGGCAAAATGGGTGAATACCTGAGGAATACACTAGCAAATGGGCAAAAAGGAGGGGTGGAAGAACAATGGAGAAAAATCAAAACTGCCATCATAGAGGCAACAAGCCTTTGTGTGAAACAGATAAAGAAAACAAAGTGAAGTAAAAAAACACTATGGTTCTCAAGAGGTGGCAGGGAAGGTTAAGGAGAAAAAGGCTGCATTCAAAAAGTATAAGGCATAACAGAAGGAGCACGACAGGGAACTTTATCAATTAAAGCAGAAAGAAGTGGGGAAGGCAGTCAGAATAGCAAAAGCCCAAACGGAGGAAAAAATAGCCAAGTCAGTTAAGAAGGGGGATAAAACCTTTTATAGGTACATTAGGGAGCATAGAAAGGTTAAGAGAGGAATAGTGAAGATTAATAAGGGAGAGGGGAGGTGGACAGAGGGAGACAGTGAAAAGGCAGAGATACTGAATGAATACTTTTGCGCAGTATTCAGAAAAGAAGATGAGGAGTTACCTAAACCAGACAATAGAAGCACTCTGGGTAGCGGGGTTGACACCAGTCCATTTACAGAAGAAAGAGTCCTGAAAGAACTCCTAAAACTCAAGATGGACAAAGCAATGGGGCCTGATGGGATTCACCCCAGAATCCTAAAAGAACTAAGGGAGGACCTAGTGACACCACTGACCACACTTTTTAACAAATCATGGGAGTATGGGGTGGTACCTGAGGACTGGAGGAGGGCAGATGTGATTCCCCTTCACAAAAGTGGGAGCAAGGCAGAAGCAGGAAACTACAGACCTGTAAGTTTGACCTCAGTGGTAGGGAAAATGATGGAATCACTTCTGAAAGAAAGAATTGTTGAGTACCTAGAGGCCAGTGGGGCATGGGACCCAAAGCAGCATGGATTTACAGCAGGAAGGTCATGTCAGACGAATCTAATAGATTTCTTTGACTGAGTGACCAAAGAAATAGACCAGGGAGGGGCTGTGGATATGGCCTACCTAGACTTTGAAAAGGATTTGACACAGTCCTGCGACAAAAGATTATTAAATCAAGTTAGCCAGCTTGGGAGTGGGTCCCAGGGTGGTAGCCTGGGTTGCAAACTGGCTGCACAACAGGACACAGAAGGTAACAGCGAGTGGCACACATTCCGAAGAAAGGGGGGTCACTAGTGGAGTACCTCAGGGCTCAGTACTGGGTCCAGTCCTCTTTTAACATCTTTATAGGTGACATTGCAGAGGGTCTGGAGGGAAAGGTATGCCTCTTTGCACAGATGATACAAAGATGTGTAACAGAGTTGATACACAAGGGGGGGTAGAAAGGATGAGAAGGAACTTGGCAAGGTTGGAGGAATGGTCAGACATATGGCAACTTAGATTCAGTGCAAAGAAGTGCAAAGTAATGCACCTGGGAAACTAAAACCCAGGAAAAGAGTACACAATAGCAGGGGAGGTACTAACAACAACAAAAATGGAACGGGACTTGGGGTAGTCATATCGGATAATCTAAAGGTGGGTAAGCAATGTGAGAAGTCAATGAGGAGAGCCAGGGGGATACTGGGATGCATAGGAAGTAGAAAAAAGGAAGTAGTTATCCTTCTGTACAGACAGTTGGTGAGACCCCATCTGGAGTACTGTGTGCAGTTTTGGAGACCTCATCTATGCAAGGACATAGGATGAAAGCAGTCCAGAGGAGGGCAACTAAAATGGTGCAGAGTCTGCATCAGAAATCATATGAAGAGAGACTGAGAGAGCTTAATATGTATACCCTTGATGAAAGGAGGGACGGGGGGACATGATAGAAACGTTCAAGTACCTCAAGGGAATCAACAAAGTTCAGGAGGGTAACATCTTTCAGAAAAAGAGATGTGTAAGAACAAGGGGACACAATTTAAAGATAGAGGGGGCACGGCTCAGGGGTAATGTGAGGAAATCTTTTTTCATGTAGAGAATGGTGGATGCGTGGAACTGCCTTTCTGGGGAGGTTGTTGGGGCTAAAACAGTGGGGGAATTCAAACATGCATGGAACAGAAAAAAGTCAGTTGTAGTGGGGGGTGGCAGGAAGTAGGCTGTTGGTTAACTAGAATCTGCAGCTTATCCAGTAGGTCGGGAAATGGGCAGACTGGGTGGGCCAAGTGGTCCTTATCTGCCGTCAAAGTCTATGTTTCTATGTTTCTGTCAGCCCATCGACCTCTGCAGTCGATGGTGGCTAGTACTGATTCATCAAAGAAAAAAGACAAATCATCGAAGTTGGCAGATAAACACTGCCATGCTGGCAAAAAGACATGCAGAAAAGAAAAAGAAGCTTCTCCTGACTGTTCCCTTTCACCACTTAGATGGGGTAAATCATTTGAAAAAGATGGGGCCCCAGCTAATGCTGTGGTTCTACCGCCCCCCCCACTGTCTTACAGACACCAAGGTTGGGGTTCAGCTTCGGCTCTTCCTCCCTAGTCAGGGATTCACAGCCTATTCTGCCGTCTGGCACTGTCCCATTGATGTCTCAGCCATCAACGACCTCTTTGGGCTCCGTCCACATACAGGCATTGTACCAAATCATGTGAGAGCTGTTTCAGTAAATATTGACACTGCAGTTGACAACTGCACTGTCTGCACATGCAGCTACTCTGATGGTTTTCCCATCAACACTTGCAGGTTCTGCTCCTGATTTTATGCTGGACTCGGACCAACTGCCGTCGATGGGACACCTATCATCAGCGCCTCCTCCTGTTCCTCCTCATACTGTTGACCTTATGCCTATAACGGTGGTTGTTGATGATGAGTTGTAATATAATTCAGAATACATGGAATAGGAGGAAGAAGCCGTGGAAGAAGAAGAGGAGGAGATGATAGATGTGGTTGGGCCAAGCTCCACTCTTATCCTCCTGCTCTGAAGGGAGCATGGTGAATATACCCAGGTCTTCCCTTAAATATGCCTCATTCCAGATCTTCCTTAAATAGGTACAGGCTGAGCCGACCTGGTGGTGCTGAGGGTTGAGGTGCTGGATACCACACCTCGTGCTGCGCTGGTGACCAAGGTTCGAGAATGACCTCGGGTCGTCGGGGTGCTGGCATGGTGGGGGTGGGAGGAGCAGGATTGAGTGCTCTGTCAGGCTGCTCTCCTATCCCGGGGTGGTGGGTGTTGGTTGTCGACCCTTCCTTAGTTCTGTTCCCCACCAGGTGGAGGTCTGGTGGGTAACTTAGGCAGGTAGGGCAGCTGTATGGGTGGGTGGAAGGGGCTGAGCTGGCTTCCGGTGTGCATGCGCGCCTCCACACACATGTACAGCCATGAGCTGGGACTCCAGGGGGGGAACGGGAAGAAACCCAAGAAAAAACCAGCAAAAGCTATATTAAAAAAAAAAAAAAAAAAAGTACAGGCCAAAATGGGGTTCCAGGCTGTGGAAGAAGAGTCTTCCAAGAGAAATCTTCGAGTTCTTGGAAGTGTCAGCCTCTCATACAGTGATTGTCCCTCTGGTGCACTCAGCTCTAGATGCTGCTACGTTGACTGCCTGGCATAGGCATGACAACTGCCAGCTGTTCCCAGGAAGGCGGATAAACAGTATCCTGCCCCTGTTGCTAATAAGGAGATACGTGATGGTAAGGGACGTGATATATATAATATCACAGCGAGTAGCAAGTGAGCTCCGGGATTATCACAAGTGGCTCCGCTGCAGAACCATGAGTGATTTTTCCCGAGCTTACTTGCCACGAGTTGTGATATTACACATATCAAGCCCCTTACCATAGCCGGCCCGGTGGCGCTGAGGGTTGAGGCGCCGGACGCCACACTGGCGACCCGGGTTCAGGAACGAGCTGAGGCTGCCGGGGGTTGGCAGGGGAGAGAGAGGATCGAGCATCCAGAGGACAGCTGTCTTCTCTCTGGGGAGGGATCCAGGGTTCACTTGGCACAGCAGCGGCCCACTGGTGGAAGCTGGAGGCACTGCATAAGCTTTGAGCTGAAGTAGAGGGTGTAGAGTTGTGGTGGACGTTGGGAGACGTCATTGCACGTCCGTGCTCTGGGAGAGAGAGGGGAGGGGCAACAACTAAGCAAGGAAACAAACCTTACCAGCCAGGTGAGGTGACGGCGACCTCCAGGAACCGAGGCTCCACACGCCTATTGACGGCCACAATCCCCGACTCTACCCCCTTGGGATCTTTGGCCTCTCCAAGGGGCCCTGGGAGAGATGGTGGTCCTGATATCGATGCTACTGTCGGGGTGAGTGGTTCAGGCTGGCGGTTAGGGTCTGCAGGTTGAACGAGAACAGTCCGAGAGATGCCATGGAAGGCAGATGATAAATAGAATTGAAAAACAAAAAAGCCCCTTACTATCATGTATCTGTTTTATACAATAGGGGCTTTTTAGTTATATTAGAGATTTTGTGGTACCTGTGTCTTTTTCTTCCCAGTCTTCTTCCACAGTGTTCGACTGCTAGAGTAGCGGACGTAGAGAGAGTACTGATATTTTGTGCTGGCGTGTACACAGTATATTTATCTGGTGCATTTTCTCACTGTGTACACGTCAGCTTGCTAATATCAGTATGTGGTGAGAATACTGCCGTTTACTTAGTGGGTTATCAGAAGACCCCTGTTGTATAAGCCATATTATTTGTCACAGCCTGAAAGATACACTGGTAATAATGGCAGCTCATGATAAATCTAACATACCAAAACACTTGAGGTCCCTGCCTCCTGACAAGGAGTCACGCAAGTTGGATGTCATGGGTAAGAGGACTTTTACCTCAGCTATACTATGTTTAAGAATTGCAAGTTATCAGGTATATATGATAAAATATGAGTTACCTTTGGAAAAACAATGGTCACTCTGATGAAAAATTGTCTGAGGGCCAGGACAAAATCTTGACTCAACAAACAATTGCTAATGGCCAAGAAGCAGGTCACATCTTCTCAGATCAGCCTGTGAAGCTGTTGCCTCGGGGTTTCTGTTTTTTCCTCTGATGTACAATAATCAGTAATGAGTGCTTCTTTCAGAGAAAAGCAGTTATTTGGTCATGGCATTGAAAATGCTTTCAGGGATCTGCAGAACTGAAGAATGACTCTCAGGTGTCTGCAAACTTTGAACCCCAAGCCTAGACACAAGGGGTTATGGTTCTTTTCAAAGGCCCCATGCCCATACTGGCAGAGGTTATTCCAGGGGCCCCAGCTGTGGATCAGAGGCCTCAACCCGCTACGTCCCAGGCCACAAACCTGCCCCCTGGTACCCATGCCAATCTTTTTTTATTTAGTTTTTGTTGACTGGGTAAGTGCACTAGACAAATCCTGCCTATTTTCAGGCACGACCCAGGGGAGAGGGATACAGATGGTAAGCAACTGAAATTGAACCAGATTAAGCTGTTGGTGGTATTTTTAGTGAATGAGGGAAATTTGGCCAGGACACCGGGGAAATTCCCCTACTTTCCAGTAGGGGGCCCTACGGCTGTGTGGCATTGCACTTGATGGCTGATGTTGAGAGAGAACGGTTGGAGAAGAGCCCGTTGGTGGCCATGGAAGTGGAACTGCAGGAGTCCGGGGAGTCTGGAACCACTGTGGCGGCGGCTGGGAAGCACTCTCTGGGTGGCCAGCATATCGCCCGAGGCAGCGGTTCCATCCCCACCGTGGTGGATGCTTTAAGCTTGGCGCAAAAAAAGTTGTGCCTTGAGGCGGAGTTGCAGAAAATTAGTGCTCAACTGGCTGCCAAAACCTCGCTGAAGGAGGAAGACCGCAAACGCTCGATCGCTTCTCCCGTGGAAGAGGGTTCTTTAGGGCCTGCTATACTTCTGGCAGCTGCAGACAGCCCGGACGCGCCTCCTGGGCAGAATGACAAGACCCCACGTCTGGACTGGAGTGAGGGAGATGATGCAGTGCGGTCGCCTGAGCGCGCATTATCTTCCACTGGCTGGATCTCCTCGCCTCATGGGGTCTGGCAACTGGATCCCCAGATTCCGCTCCCGGGCTCTGGCTTGACTTCGCTGGTGCTTTCCGCATTATCTACTGCCTCAAATTCGGTGGATTCAGTTGGTGTGCATGGGCTCACAGGTAATATGCTACCTCCTGGGGATTCTGGGTCTTCTATTTCTATTACTTGTATGAGAGAGACTGGGCCTCAGCCCACAGTACTGTCGGAGGCTCCCCCTCCCTGCGATGGAGCTTCAGATTGTCCTGCAAGTCACTTCCACAAGCCTGTGGAGTTGGCTAAACAATGGAATGCCGTCCGTCTTCGTTATATTGGCAATCGGGAAACTATCCCTGATCATTTTCATGTGGGTAAGATTTTGTTGAAGCAGTCCCTTGGATTCTTCCTGTCGGAAGTTTATGCCCTGATCCATGCACAGGGGGAGAGTACTTTCAGCATCAGTTTTAGGACCCCAGCATTGTTGGAACATTTTTGGTGTCGTTATTCTACTCTGAAAACTAATCCTCTGTGGGTGGACTTTGTTGTTATCCCCTTAACTAAACAACCTTTTAGAGTTATCACCATCCTTTTCTGAAATGAAGGGGTGAATATTACTGATATTGTTTATTGGTTGGAGAAGCGATGTACTATTCAGGGTAACCCGGCTCCCATATTGGACGATGAAGGGTTTTGGAATGGGGGCTGGAAATTTTAAGTAAAATTGCATCATTCTGAGCAAGATATTGTACACCTTCCTAATTGTTTTTTCATTGGCCGGGATAAGGGATTTTTGTTTTACCCTGGTCAGCCCAGAATGTACTTTAAGTGTGGCTCACATAGGCGTATCAGTACGGCCTGTGATATGCGTAAATGTGCCCATTGTGGGGACCTGGGTCATTCCAGTGCATACTGTTTCCAGGAACCCAAGTGTAATCTTTGTGACGACCTTGGTCACACTTTTACTGATTGTCCATGGGCTGCTAAAAGTACAGAGAATGCTGGTTACGGGGTGCAGGATTATTATATGAGGGAAGCTACGGCTCCCTCCTTGGGTCCTGGTCCTAAACCTTCACATGCCAGACGAGACCCGGGGGGTCCTGTTGCACTGCCCCGTCCTCCCCCAGTCCTGTTGGATTCTGTCCTGGTCTCTGAGCCGGGTCCAAGTGCCTCCCGGGTGAATATGGACCCACCCCTCCCGCTTGCACAACCACCTCTGGCTCCGGAGTTTTCTGTGGTTCGCAGCAAGAGGGGTAAGGGTTCCAAACTCAAGCATCCAATGATGCTGGTTGCTCCCTTAGAGGATTCTAACCCATATGATGTGCTTCAGGATGTACCCTCTGATATGGAGGGGGTTTCTTCTGCCTCTTCAACCTGTCCACCCCAGGCGGGTCCGTTATCTGACTCTGAAGGGTTGGTAGCTTGTAGCCCAGCTCCCATATCCAGTGGCAGAGTTACCCGAGCTTCAAGTAAAGTGAAGTGAAGATTTTGATGTTTAATGGCTTCCCTTTTGTGTCATTTCAAACTGGCATCCCTGAATGTTAACAGTATTCAGTCTGAATTTAATAGATTGGCTACATATGCCCTCTCTTTAAAATCTGATTTGGACTGTTTTTCTCCAGGATGTTCGCCTCCACTCTCCGGTACTTCTGGAGGCGGCCTCTGTCGGATGGATATGGGGTGCTAGCTACTGGTCTCAGGGTGTGGATGTGTGTTCTGGTGTAGGGATTTGTTTTTTCTCACAGGTTAAAAAAACTCAGACAGTTGGATATCTTGGAGGGGAGAGCATTGTTATTGGATAGCTTGTTGAAAGGCTTGCCTTTTCGGCTTTTAAATGTGTACGCCCCTCAACTAAAAGCATGTCAGGGTACGGCTTTTTCGGGCCCTTCAGCCATTTTTATTTACAACTATGCATGTAATTTTAGGGGGTGATTTCAATTGTGCACTTTCACCACCTGGTCTGGGTCTTACTCCCAAAAAACAATATTGTGATGCCTCTTGTTTATGGGCGGTCATTGATGATGTGGGATTGACAAATGTTTTTGGTTCCCAATTTCAGGTGGCCCCTCATACATATTTTGGTGGGCCTTGTTCGTCCAGGATTGATTGCTTTTTTGTTTCTGCCTCTCTTACATTGCAGGATGCTTAGGTGTTGCAGGATGCTTAGGTGGTAGATGTAGCCACTTCCGATCAAAGAATGTTGGTTCTCTTGGTAGGCAGCCACCTGGAGCAGAGACATGGCCCGGGACTTTGGTAACTAAATCTGTCTTTGCTAGATATTCCTCACATTCAGGATGGTTTTAGTCATGTTTTGGCAGCTAGGAAGTCTGTTTTCCTTTTGTATGAGGATGCTAATGCTTGGTGGGAGGACTTGAAAAAAGAGTTTTGTTCTTATTTTAAGTCTGTGGGGTGGCTTAATGGGAAGTTTAAGTGGGACAATCTGCACTGTTTGTGGTCCAAATTACATTCCCTAACTGCTCTGCATTATCAGGGGGGTAAGGTTTGTCTCAGTACCCTTAAAGAGATTAAGGATAAGGTGGCTAGTTTACAGCAGGATATGAAGAAGGGTTTAGTAAGGCAACTGCGATATGAGGTGTTTGGCAAGAAGCAGGGTACTGTTCCCTTTTATACCTGTGCTCAGGTTCAAGAGAAACGTACAATGCTTTCTTTGCATACTGCTAATGGAGACACTGTAATTGAGAATTCTGCCATTTTGACTGAGATGCAACATTTTTTCACAGCTGTGTTTTCTAACCAGTCTCTGTCAAAAGAGGTGATGCGACAGTGACTGCATGAGTGCACTTTTTCTGCCCTTTCTGAGGATCTGGATAAGGTATTAATTGACCCTATTTCACTTGCTGAAGTGAGACAGGTCATCTGGTCTCTTCCTTCTGGTACATCCCCTGGTTCTAATGGCCTGCCGCATGCTGTTTATAAATCTATTTGGGACACATTGGGGAAGAATTGGTGGCCGTGTTCAATGGGACTTTGAGCTCAGGTACTTTGTTTATTAGTGTGTATGAAGGGGTCCTGGTCCTTTTATTTAAGGATGTGGATCGGGGGGATTTGAGGAACTGGCGACCCATAACCCTCCTCAATACTGACAATAACATTTTGATGAAAGTCCTGGGGAACAGGCTGGTGGGGGTCCTGGACACTATTGTTCATCCCACTCAGTTTAGTGGAGTTCCCCTTCGGAAGATTCAAGATGCCCTGATTCTTCTCTGAGAAATCCTTCATAAGGGAAGTACCCAGGAATTACTGGGGCATCTTGTGAGCCTGGATCAGTAAAAAGCATTTGATCGGGTGGAGTATGATTGTTTGTGGGAGGTTCTGCAGTGTTATGAGTTTCCTGACATTTTTATTTCTTGGATACAGATTTGTTATAATAATATTAGTATTCTGCCCACCATGAATGGTTGGGTGGGTACTAATGTTCCTGTAGGTAGAAGGGTGCAACAGGGTTGCCCTTTAAGTCCTTTTTTATATCTACTGTCCCTGGACCCCCTGCTCCATAGACTGCACAGGGCTGATGATATCATTGGCCTTTCTGTGGGTAGTTCTGACCCTCGGATCAAATCCATTGCCTATGCGGATGACCTCTGTTTGATTTTGGCTGATCGGGCCTCGGCCCGTTTGGCCCAAACTGAGTTGACAGTTTTTTCAGCTGTTACAGGCTCTGTCCTGAACCAAGGCAAGTGTTGTATTCTGCCGCTTGGTTTCGATGGTTCTGTGTGGTCCCCTATTTGGCAGTTCCCAGTGGTGTGTGATTATGCTAAACCTTTAGGCATTTATTTTGGTCCTGAGCCACAATTTTATAGCTGGGAACTCAAATTCCAGAATGCTCAGCTTTTGGTTGCTAAATGGAATAAATGGCTTATGTCCAAACGTAAAAGGTTCTATATGATTAAATCCCATTTGTTGCCAGCTTTTTTGTTTCTGTCAGCAGTTTTTCCTCCTCCACGAACTTTGGAAACTACCGTTTATAGTGGTTTTTTTTTTTTTTTTTCCCCAGTGCTTATAGGGGAGTAGATTGAACCCAATTAAAAGGGGCATTACCTACTTGCCCCTGGCACAGGGTGGTTTGGGAATGATTAACCCGGTGGTGTTTTTTTTATGTTTCCTTTTTTTTTCCATAACATTGTACCTCTTCTTCACAATGTGCCCAAATTGTGGAGCCCATGGGTGTTGGATGAGTTTGGCCTTATTCTGTTGGCATGGAACTCGGCTAGCTCCGTTCTTAAACAAATTAAGGTTTCCATGTTGGCTGTTCATTGGAAGGATGTGGTTGGGAAGCTTAAGGTTTGGAAGGTGAACTGTAGACATCTTACTACTGGACCTTGTAAAGAAGTATATAAATGGCTTGTAGATACACATTTTATTGTGGATCCTTGATTTGCGGAGCATCCTCCTTTGGTCAGGGATTTGTTTACCCGGTTTCTGCGAAGTCCTCGGATCCTGACTTATATGTGGGATTTTCTCTGGCTTTGTACACATCAGAAGTTGGGGGTTAAGGGGAATATGATGCACAAGGAGCTTTCAGAATGTACCTGTCCGAGAGAGTCTTCTTGCTCAGGGGTTGTCGAAACTCGACGTCATTTATTTTTGGATTGTCCCTTTGCAGTTGATTTTTGGGCTCTTTTCCATGCCTTTTGGCCTTCCAGCCCTTTTCGGACCTCGAACTCGGATGTCTGGGTTAGTGGCATCCTTCCGGGGTCCTGTGCGAAATATGATTCTAGTACGATACTGCTGTTTATCGGGTATGTTAAGTATCAGATTTGGCAAGCTCATTGTGAATTGACCCTGCAGAAAAGATTACTGTCTGGTAAACATGTGTTCTCTGCTGGTCACAGGGATGTCTTTAGATGGCGTGCCTTTGAATATGATTCAGCTTCGCCAGACCTCTATAGCTTGTGGTGGCGACATATGTCCTGGTTAGATATGGGTTGAGGTGCTTTTTTTCTCCCTTTTTTTTTTTAAGGGGTGTTTGTGATTTGTTATTGTGAGTTGTATGTTTTGTTTTCAGTTTTGATTAGAAAATTCCCCTGCTCTTTTGGTGGGGGTTGAACAGTTCTTGATAATGTTTTAGGACTATGTAACTGACCTTTGTATTGAGTGTATGATGTAATACTTATGTATGTTTACCTTTTGTTTTGCGTTCTGAATTTGTATGCTGTAACACTATTATGTATATGTTTTACTTCAAGTTTTTATACAAATTTCCCCTGCTCTTTTAGTGGGGATGGGATGGGGGGGTTTTGTCCGAATACGGATTATTTCTGTTTGTAGATTAAAGTATGCTGTAATCCTTATTTATGTTTTTGGTTTCCTTCCTTACAGTTTTGTATGCTGCAATACATTCTTGTATATTTTGTTTTAAGTTTTGAATAAAAAATTCCCCTACTCTTTTAGTAGGGATGGGAAGGGTGTTAGGTACACATACGAATTATTTCTATTTGAAGTTTATGTATGCTGTAATACTTTTTTCTGTTTCTTTTGTATTTCCTTCATTATGACTTTGTATGACATAATACAATTTTTGTATATTTTGTTTCAAGTTTTGAATAAAAAATTCCCCTACTCTTTTCGATAAGTGCCATGGGATCTTTAACATCCACCTGAACTACCACCAATCTAGGCTGATGGGACCTCAGTTTAACGTCTCATCCGAAAGACGGCACTTCAGAAGTGCAGCACCCCTCTCGTGCTCCACTACAGTGTCAGTACTGGGATATTAACCCAAGTGCCAGATGTGGGAACTGAACCCACAGCCTTCTTGATCTCCCAGCCTCAGAGGCGAGTGTACTACCTACTGACCCACTGACACTGTGGGTGTCACACACACACATATACACACACATATATATATATATATATATAGAGAGAGAGAGAGAGAGAGATTGACTACTAAAAATCTCTGTCGTGGGAAGCGATAATGTACACACTCGGACCAGCCAACCTGACGTATTGCCCAACGAGCTGCAGTCAGTTCTTACCCCTGCCAGTGGCTCCAGTACATTGGAGCCATTCTTGACATGGGTCTTGATCTGGTATTTCCTGCCCTCAGACCATGCCACAGCATTAGTGGCACAGGCACAGCTGCTGATCTTCAGCAGTTGTGTCAGCCCTTTGTCTCCTAAGACTGATCGATCTGATGGCTGCTGCCATCCTGACACTTCTGCTGGCTTGCCTTCATATGAGAATCGTGCAGTGGTTTCTCAGGGTGCAATGGGCTCAACACTCAGACAAGCTGGAGTACCTTATACTGGTCACTCCTCCTCTCTGTCGTTCCCTCCTTTGCTGGCTGGATAGATCGAATGTGGAGAAAAGGGTCGCCATTCCTGAGGCTGTTTCCCCTGCTGATTTTGATAACAGACGCTCAGGGATGGGGAGTGCATCTGGACCCCTTCAGCACCTAGGGCCAGTGGGGACCTCTGGATATGGTGCTTCACAGCAACACTCTGGACATGAGGGCTATTCTGCGTGGCCTACAGGCCTTTACCGTCCTCCTTCTGGGGAATCAGCTGTTGATTTGCACAGACAATATTTCTTTTGATTTGATTTATCATCATAATATTGCAACCATGCACAAGCACATGCTGGTTGGAATTTACATACAATCATATAAAACAGATACCATACATAAGAAAACACAAAAATTATGTTACATCGTAACTACACAGTTACAAAGAAAAAAATCTACGTTTTACAAAAGTTCACAGTATCATGTAAACACACGTTACAGAACGTTCTTTAACTCCTGCCCAAGTACCGCACACAGATTTGCTGTACATTTGAGTCCTCACCAGTGGTCTTTCCCACATCTCCTGTTTATGCAAATTGTATCCTGTAGTATCTTTCGGTACAAGCAAGAAATTTATTAATTGGATCACAAACTCTCCTGAATGTCTCGCTTGCCATCTTTTCCCAGCTAACATCCAACCTATCAAGCCCACTTTTAAGCAGTACCTAACTATAGCTAATTTCCCACCCTAACATAATCCTGAGTGCTCTTTTCTATACTCTCTTCAGTTCATCTGTTTCTTTTTTGTAAGCCCTCCATGCTGAATGACTGCCCCATATTCCACTACTGGCCTAACTACTGCTGAAAAATAATAAATTAAATCAGATACTCTTAATCCCACCCTTTTCAAAATAGTCAAAAAATATAGCCTACTGTTTGCCTTTTTTACCATGGTTGAAACTTGTTCGGTCCAATTGAAATAATTGTGGAAGAGAGTACCCAGATATTTTACAGTATTTACCACTTCCAACCCTCTCCCCCGGTTTTATTCCCTCCCATCTATTCTGTCTCCCAAAACGTATCTCTTTTTTTTATTTGCATAAAATCATTCTTTGACTATCTTCATATATAATCCAAATCACTTTGCATAGTACTATGTTCAACATGTTCCCAAATATCCAGTACTATAGTATTATCCACATATTTAAAGAGCTGCTGATGCCTCAAAGAAACTTTAAAAAATGTATTTAGATACAATTCAGCTTGCGTTCCGTGTATATTCTATAGATTTCTCTTCTACATCATTTATTACTGAGAACATTTTTATGAATACATGATCTTTATACCTTATAATTCATCTGCCTCTTTAACTTACTCCCTACCTCATAATCCTGTCTTGTGATATCACAATCTGATGATACGGAAATAACTGTGATGTCACAAGCAGTGCAGTATGGCTTCAGGTGGGGAGACAGCAACAGGAATAGATGAACTCTTCAAAAGCAAAGATCCTGTTTTCATGCAAATTACACCAGTAATAGATAATGGGGAGGAGGAATACAGAACTAATGTAAAATACAGGTCAAACTGTATCTAAATATTATGTTTTGTTAAACTTCTCCTGAAGGGGTCAGGTGCTCTTTAATACATGGACCTTTCATAACCAAATCATCTATCATACTGAAAAACAAAGGGCCCAGTATGGTACCCTAGGGGACACCTCCACTAAGCAGCACCACCTCTGACTTCTTTCCTTCCATCTCAATCCATTGTGATCTCCCCTGCAAGAAGTCTTGTACCCAAGTGATAATACACTCGGGTATCATTAGACCTTCCAATGTTTTGATTACTGTCCCATGCTGAGTGAGGTCAAAAGCTTTTGTATAGTCCACCCAAACAGCTCTCACGTTCATTTCTTTATCCCAAGCTCTCGTGGTTCGTTCTAAAAATGTTAAAACTTTTAAATGTTTTTAAGATCTGGATTTTATTGATTTAATGTCTGTACAGCGCTTTGAATTTGAAAAGCGCTTTATAAATAAAATTGAATTGAATTGAATTAAGGCAGCATCAATCGTGGAACTTCCCCGCAGGAATCCATACTGTTTTTTGTCCAACAGATTCTCTATGATCTCCATAATCCATGTACAAATAAAAATGTCACACACTTTAGATATTCTGCACGTTAAAGCTATCAGGCTAAAATCTGTAGACACATTTTTCGGTGTTGTAACCTTAGGAAGAGTGACAATTTTTGCTTGTTTTCATTGTAAGGGAATTTTTCCACCTGTAATAGACCTATTAAAAATGTGACACACTCATGGTGCAAGTAAATCTGTTCCATCTTTCCAAAACCAATTAGGAATAGCATAAGGACCCACTGCTTTGTTTACGTTAATTTGTTTTTAAATTCCTTTAACACTTCTTCAATAGTTACCAAAAATCTAACCAGGACAACACCCTCTTAACCATCCTTCTTTTCTAACGGGGTTGACTCTTTACTAACTTCACGCAACTCCTTATTTAAAGCTGTTGAAAAGGAGATACCTTCATCCGAGTCACAATACTCACAAGATTGTTTCCATTTGTCTATATGTCGGTGATGTATTGCATCAGTTGATAAGGCAGA
Source organism: Neoceratodus forsteri (assembly GCA_016271365.2). Taxonomy (NCBI): domain Eukaryota; kingdom Metazoa; phylum Chordata; order Ceratodontiformes; family Ceratodontidae; genus Neoceratodus; species Neoceratodus forsteri. Next base: position 155,078,835 of record CM057454.1, read on the forward strand.
GTTCATTCAAATACTCTCTGCAGAGAAGCAGTGAGAGTTTGGCACTGGGCAATGGAACATGACTTATTTCTGTCAGCGGTGTTACTCCCTGCAACACTGAACACAGTGGATAACCTCAGTCAATCCAGTGTGCTCTACCTCAAATGAGAACTCTCACCGTCATGGGCGGCCTATTCAAAAAATGGGGTAGTCTGGGTGTAGACCTTTTTGTGTCCCCATACAATGCAAAACTGCTGCATTTCTGCTCGCTTGCTCAAGGGCCTGGAGTTTTTGGGCAAGACACATTGTTCCTCTATTAGCTTCCCCCCCCCCCATTAATTCTCATACAGTGGTTTCTTATGAACCTGCAGGCCGAGCATGCCACCCTGATTCTGGTGGCCCCTCACTGGCCCAGGTAGATTTGATTTCCCCTTCTCCAACAGTTGACAGTGGAACCACATGTCCCGCTCCTTGTGAGCCCCATTTCTGACACAGGAGCTGGGTGCTCCGGTGCACCTGTATCTTTAATCCCTGCACCTTCACACGTGGCTTCTGAGGACATAGAGCTTTCCCATTTTGGGGTTTCCATGGCGGTGGCTGATGTGCTATTGGTAGTTAGAAAGTCGTTTACCTGGTACACCTATTCACAAAAATGGAAACATTTTACAGTATGGTGTACTGGGCATATGCTGAATCTCTTTACATGTGCAGTTCCTAAAATTCTGGATCAGGGTATTCCTACATAAAGTTCCACATGACCTCTTGGTCAGCCTTTCATGCCCTGTCTGAGGGTAAGACAGTGGCCCAGTTGGAGGTTTCTAGTAGACTCCTGAGGGGCATCCTCCCTTTGCTTCCCCCAGTCCGAGATCTGGTTCCAGTGTGGGACTTTAATTTGGTCTTAGAGACTCCCCCTGTGCCTCCCTTTCAGCCTGTGGCTACTTGAGCAATGCGCTTTCTGTCATGGAAAACACTGTTTCTAGTGGCTGTGAGGTCTACTAGACACATCTCAGAGTTACAGGCTCTGGTCGCAGATCCTGTTTATTATTTTTCATAAGGATAGGGTCACGTTACATACCAGTCCATGTTTTCTTCTGAAGGTTGTGTCTGAGAGAACACTATATCAGACAGTAGACCTTTGGGTTTACTTTTCCTCTCCCATGGAGACTGGGAAGCGTTGTTTACATATGCTGGACATCTGAAGGATGCTGCTTTGGTATCTTGATTGTACTAAGGATTGTAGAAAATCCTCCCAACTGTTTATTGTTTCTGCCCCCAGAGTGGTGACTCACCATTTTCCAAGAAAGGCCTGTATAAATGGCTGACAGGAAATGGGACAGCCATACGAACTGGGGTTGTCTACAGGCCTCCAGACCAGGGGGAGGACATAGACACATTACTGTTAGAAGATATACAAAACATGACAGCTAAAGGGGAGGTTCTGATAATGGGAGACTTTAACATGCCGGATACAGATTGGTCAATACCAGCAGGAACATCTGCCAGAACTAGACACATGGTGGATTCCCTGCAGGGGGAGTGCCTCAAACAGCTGGTACAACAACCCACAAGAGACAAGGCTATCCTAGATCTAGTACTGACTAACAGGGAAAGAATCACAGATCTCCAGGTAGAAGGTCACCTGAGGGCCAGTGACCATCATATGGTATGGTTCAATTTGGCCACTAGAACTAAATCATCCCATTCCAAGGCAAAAATATGGGACTTTAGAAGAGCTGACTTTGATAAGCTGGCTAACAGAGTTAAGCTAGCCCTGGCAAGAAGAAATACAGGTGAGAGGGTACAGGCAATGTGGGCAAGCATTAAGGATGCAATACTTGAAGAAACATCCCACTGTGTTAGAGAGAAAAGCAAGAGCAAAAGAAGGAGGAAACCACTTTGGTTCTCAAAAACAGTAGCAGAAAAGGTCCGAGCCAAAAGGCTGGTCTTCAGGAAATATAAGGGAATACAGCGGGATAAAGATAAGGAGGCATACCAAACTTCCCGAAGGGAAGCAGGGAAGTCAATAAGGCAGGCAAAGGCCCAAACCGAGGAAACACTAGCATGAACAGTAAAAGAAGGGGACAAGACTTTCTATAGCTACATTAGTGAAAGAAAGTCCAGAGGGGGAATTGCTAAGATCAAAGGGGATAGGGGTGTGTGTGAGTGGAGGAGGACCAAAGAAAAACACCTATCCTAAATAGATACTTCTCAGTATTTACTGAGGAGAAGGTAGGGCAGGGCCCACAGCTCAGCACCATGGACACGGGGAAGGAGGTGTGCACAAGTCCCGACACAAAAGAAAGGGTCCTGCAAGAGCTCGATAAGCTCAGGGTGGACAAGGCAATAGGACCTGATACCATGCATCCCATGGTATTAAAGGAGCTAAGGGTGGAACTAGCAGAGCCATTATCAGAACTGTTTGGTGAGTCTCTGAGCACAGGAGAGATCCCAGAAGACTGGAGAAGGGCTCATGTGATCCCGCTCCACAAGAGTGCTAGCAGGGAGGAGGCAGGGAACTACAGACCAGCCAGTCTTACCTCAGTAGTGGGCAAGATTATAGAGGCACTCCTTCAGGAAAGGATAGTGCACCACCTGGAATCCATAGGAGCACAGGATCCAAGACAGCATGGGTTTACAACAGGAAGGTCCTGTCAATTTATTCTCATAGATTTCTTTGACTGGGTAACAAGAGTGGTGGACCAAGGGGGTACAGTTGATGTCACCTACCTTGACTACAGCAAAGCATTCGATACTGTTCCACATAGAAGATTGATTAGTAAGCTGAGTAGGCTCTGGATGGGTCAGAAGTTGGTCAGCTGGGTGGCAAACTGGTTGGCGGGCATAAAACAGAGAGAGAGGTGGTAAACGGTATACAGTCAGAAGAGATGCAAGTCTCAAGTTGGGTACCTCAGAGATCAGTCCTGGGGCCAGTCCTCTTCATTATCTTCATCAGTGACATTGCAGATGGACTAGAGCGTAAGGTTTGTCTATTTGCAGATGACACCAACATCTGCAGTAGAGTAGATGATCCAGATGGGGTGGGCAGAATGAGAAGAGATCTGGATAAACTGGCAAAATGGTCGGAAGAGTGGCAACTGGGGTTTAACGTAAAGAAGTGCAAGATCATGCACATAGGTAAGAGAAACCCTGAAGCTACCTATAGGTTGGGAGGGGAGTTGCTGGCAGTCACAAGGGAGGAAAGAGACTTGGGCATCATCATCACAGATGACCTGAAATCATCCAAGCAGACCACTAAAGCAGTAGGTAAGGCTAGAGGGATGTTGGGGTGTATTAGTAGGGGTATCACAAGTCGTAAGAGAGCAGTAATAATCCCTCTTTACAAGACACTGGTTAGGCCCTATCTGAGTACTCATGTGCAGTACTGGAGGCCACCTGCACATGGACATTAATAAAATGGAGGCAGTCCAGAGAAGGGCAACCAAAAATGGTGCAGGGACTGCATCAGAAAACATATGAGGACAGATTGATGGAGCTCAATATGTATACCCTAGAGCAAAGGAGTGAAAGAGGTGATATGTTCGAAACATTCAAACATCTTAAGGGCATTAACGAGGTGAAAGAGTCTAACATGTTTCAATATAAGAAAAATAGCAGGACAAGAGGACACAGCATGAGATTAGAGGGAGGCTAATTAAGGAGTAATGTGAGGAAGTTCTTTTTCACAGAAAGGGTGGTGGATGCATGGAATGGCCTACCTCAGGAAGTGGTGGATATGAATACAGTGCAGGGCTTCAGACAGGCATGGGAGGGGCATAAGGGAGCAATACAGATAAGTATGAATGGATAGACCATTGACAGAGTAAAGGCCTATGGCATATTCATAAGGTAGAAAAAATGGGCAGACTGGATGGGCCTTGCGGTCCCTATCTGTCGTCAACTTCTGTGTTTCTGTGTTCTGTATATGCATTTCGTTTTGTTACCAGAAGCATGGTAAGCTGCTTCCTGGTCCTGTCTGTGCTCATTCCACCCGAGGGGTGGCTACCTCAGTGACTTATTTTCAGAATATGTCCGCTGCTGACACTAGTGGTGCTGCCACTTGGAGTACTGTTCATACATTCAACATATGCAACAGTCTTGACATCTCATAAACATGCCAGCTTTGGCTTCAGTGTTCTTCAAGGCCTGCTCACTCAGGATCAGTAGGTCCTGCTGTCCTCCCTCAGTCCTTGGTACTGTTTGGGAATTGTTCCATGATGTGGCTCAGTGGAGGGAGATATCCTCAAAGAAGGTGAAATAGTTACCTATCATAAGAGTTGATCTTCAAGAGAATGTCCTCCATTGGGCCACAGCCCTCCCTCCTGCCTTCCCCCTTTGTCAGGTGTTGGGTTACATACTATCTGCTGTTGCATGCAGTTCTGTTCTCTGATACCCTTACAGCATCCGTACTCAGGTTTCCACATCCTCTCCAGTGTGCCTAGTTTTCTCCTGGTTACTTTGATCCATAATGCCCCCATTTAACACCCATTGGTTTAGCTCCGTTGCAATTTGCTGCTGGTACCTTGCCAGAGTCTGTAACAGAGCCCCCCCCCAATCCCAAGCCTTTTCAACTATTATTTTTTTCTCATCCTCCCCCTGACCATCACTGAGGCTTATAGCTGCCCTCTCTTGTGTTCCTCTCTCTCAGGCTGATCAGAGCCCACCAGGCTGGTACCGCGGACATGGTCCCCTCCACAAGCAACCCGCTCACCCAGGACAGGGCGAGAAGGTGCCTGCTGCCCACTCGCCTCCTTGGCTCGCAAGGTAATGGCTGGTCCCTGACCCAGGACAAGGGATGGGGGATTTTAGAGCTTTCCTCCCTTTTCTAATTGAATACCTGGCTCCCATCACTGTGGGACCTGAATGACTCCAGACGGCCCAGAGCGCTGATATTGGTTCCAAATACTGCAGCCAGTGCTGAAATCATTGGGCTAGGGCATAAGACTGCAAAGAAACACTGACTTTACTTTTCTTCTTTTAGCAGCTGCGTAGTGAAGTCCTGATCTTTTTGCTTCACAGTTCATTCAGTTGCACAGTTCTGTGAGCTGTACAGTGCAGATCTGCAACTTGCTTGTTTTTCTTGTCAGCTGCTCAGTCCTAAGGGCTGCACAGCCTGACTTGAATCTTTTGCTGAACTAATCAATCCTTCACTGCACTGTTTTAAGCATTTGCCTAACTTGAACTGGTTTCTTAGTGATTTTTCGGCCCCACCTCCTTTGTTTATTAAATACACTACCAGAGCAGAGAGATCCACCCCCCCTTACTTGGTTACACTTCACTTTCTCTTTTAAAGGGGAAACACTTGAGAGGTACAGCAAAGCACTAAAAGGGGTAATACCTAGATTCACAATACCAGGATTTTTTTACCTCTCCATTAGAATAAACTCCACCATAAGCCCCTCCCTTCAGACACAGTGACTACAGTTATTGTTGCAGCTCTGTTTATGTTGTGTTAAATGCTTGAATTAATCCCTGTAAATTGTTGAAACTGAATCGTAGTGCTGCACAAACTGCACTCTGCTCACAGCTCCCTCATTATCTCGTTTTGGCCACTTCCCTGTCTGTCTCTATCCAGTTCCCCTTACATTCTCCGAACTAACTGCATACAACGTTTCTAATGATGCACTCACTCTGCTCATTAACTCGGCAACTTCTTCTCCTGTCAGTACTTGGGAGCTGCCGTTGGAGCTGCTGCTTACTAACACGTGGTACGCAGGGTGAAACTTACTAAGTACCTGCTTCCCCATTAGCAAGTTATACAGCTCCTCCACTAGAGGATGTATACTTAAGCAAGCATCCTTCACTTTCTACTTCCCTACTACAGGCTATTCAGCTAGATACCCGAGGGAGCTTTATGTTAAGCATTGCACCCCTTCCCCTCGTTAGCAAAGCAGCTCTGTTCAGCTACACCCACTTGTTGTAGTCTACTACTTACCAAAGTCCACCCCTCCTCTGCTTCTCCTTGACTCTTAAGGATGTTTCCTCTCAACTCTGATCCTTCTCCCTTCTACCTCCTCCCCTAACCTTATTTCTTACCCTCTCCCTACCTGCCACTCCTGCTTTTGCCAGACCAGGGCCCTGTAACTCCAAATCCATACAAACCCCGTCTCCAGGCCCCAACTTATATCCATGCTATTACTCCTGCTCCCCCTAATGTGTTCTGGTCTCATTCCCTCATCATTCTACATGCATTATTACTAACTTTACCAAATTTCTTTGCTGTTCTCCACCTCCTGCTTTCTCACTATACGACTCCCTTCTACCTCACTCACTTGACCTCCAAGCCCCATCACTCCAAATCCATGAAGCTACAATTCCTTATCCTAGAGCTACTATTACTCACCTCTGGGACATCCACCCCCAACCCCGATCCTGCTACTTCCTTCACCCCTGCCATCTCCCCCACTGCCGCTGCCCATATCCCTACCCATACAGCCCTCGTAAAGGGTTTCAAGATATTACACGTAAACAGTTGTAGCCTACTTCGAAAAATAGACCTCCTGCAAGCCATGGTTGTTGCACTGAAACCAAACATTCTAATTACAACAGAAACATGGCTAAAGAGCACGATTCCTGACCACTAGGTCTCCATCCTAACTGCAGATAGACTGTGCAGCCCAGCCTGTCTGCAAGTTCGGAAAGCCTCTTCGCAAATAGAATGCGACGAGCTCGCTTGATACTTTGCAACTAAGGTGGCTGACATCAGGGTGGACTTGTGTCCGACAACCTCTAAGGGTGGTGTTGTAGGAGCGTGAGAGAACACAGTGCCTCGATTCTCTTAGAGTTCCCTTCGTCGACCTGAGTTCGTGGATATTATGAGGATCATCCATAGTGTGCGCCCCACAAGCTGTGGCTTGGACCCTGGACCGACTACCCTAATTTTGGGTTGTGTTGATATCATTGGTCCAGTTTTGGCGCAAATAGTCTGGTGCTCCTTGGAGTCAGGTGAGTTTCCTAGCTCTCTGAAAGAGGCGGTGATGACACCTCTCTTGAAGAAAGCTTCCTTAGACCCAGACTGTTTTTCAAACTACAGACCTATCTGTAACTTTCCCTTTATTGGGAAGGTTATTGAAAGTTGTAGCTGCCCAGTTGGATGATGACCATTTTAACCATCCATAGTATCTACGAATCCTTCCAGTCTGGTTTCCGAAAGACATGCTGCAGAGACTGCGCTGGTTCGGGTGCTTAATGATCTTCTGAGGGCGAGGGATTAAAAGAGATGTTCCATCTTGGTTCTCCTTGATCTCTCTTCAGCTTTCGACATTGTGGATCACGTGGTGTTGTTAGCACGCCTGAGGAAAATCTGTGGAATGTTGGGAACCGTTCTTAAATGGTTCACTTCATTCCTTACTGGGAGATCACAAAGAGTTGTGTCGGGGAATTTTTCCTCCGGCCCAGTCTCTTTGTTGTGTGGAGTGCCTCAGGGTTCTGTGCTGTCACCCGTGTTCTTTGCAGTGTATATGCTGCCCCTCGAAAACATTATAAGACGGTATGGGCTGAGGTTTCACTGCTATGCATATGATACCCAGCTATACCTGTCTTTCGCACCCGACCAGGATGGAGCTCTCTCGGTGTTTAACAACTGTCTGGGGGAAATCCAAGACTGGATGGATTCTAGTTGGTTAAAGTTGAACTCGGAGAAGACTGAGGTTTTGGTGGTGGACCCGGGTGGTCAGATTGAGGGGTCGCATACTGGCGTGCTTTCTGGAATTTTTCTTGGCGGCGTGTCACTAGCGACCTCTGAACAGGTGCGTAACCATGGGGTGATCCTTGACGATAGGCTGACTTTTCAATCTCAGGTATCAGCCGTCGTCAGGACTTCCTTTTACCATCTTAGGAATATTGCCAGGGTTAAGCACCTTGTTCCTTCTGACTCCTTGCCAACGTTGGTCCACGCCTTTGTGTCCTCGCGCCTAGACTACTGCAACGCCCTCTACTTTGGGCTTTCTGGGGTTGAAATCCGCTGCCTACAGCTGGTGCAGAACGCTGCAGCCCGGGTTCTGACTGGGACAAGTAGGTCCTGTCATATTACCCCGGTGCTGCGCGAACTGCACTGGCTTCCTATACGGTGGCGGATCACCTTCAAAGTCATTTTTCTGACTTTTAAAGCCCTTCGCGATCAGGGTCCAGCCTATCTGAAAGACCTACAGGTTCCTTACTGCCCTGGCTGATCGCTCTGCTCAGCCGACATGGGGTTGTTGGAGATTCCAAGAGTGAGTTTAAAATCTTCAGACAGCAGAGCATTTTCTCATGCTGCACCTACTCTTTGGAATTCTCTACCATGCCGGTTACGGGAGTGCACCTCTGTGGAGATATTTAAGAAAGAACTGAAATCATATTTATGGAAAATGGCCTTCTTGGATAGTTAAGTTAATTGTAATATGATTGGAATTTTATTGTAATTTATTATGTTTTTATGATGTATTTTTATATGTTTTGATGTTTTGTATCGAAATTTGAATTTATGGTTTTATCTTGTTCAGCGACTTGATATATTCAAAAGCGTTATATAAATAAAATTATTATTATTATTATTATTATCCCCGGTTACTCCATCCAGAGCAGGCAGGGGTGGTGGAGTGGCCATGTTTATCTGCGTCTCCCTTCAATACTTCCCAGTCTTCTCTTCCTCCAACCTAGCAACCCATGATGCCTTAGCCATCAATGTATCCCTTCCTGTATTTGTAGCCGGTATCTGTTACCGTCCAAATATCCAGCCCGCTGTCTCCCTTGACCTCCTAACTTCCATTACGTTCCTCTCTCAATCTAGTGAGCCTTACATCCTTGGTGACCTCAATTTAAATTGGAGTTCCAAGAATTACCTCTGCGCACAGAGAACACCTGGGGGTGCAATCAAAGGATAGCCAGTCCCATGAATTAATTTCTAATGTGGTTTGACTCCGATGAACAAACACCATACAGTCTCGGTAAACTTCAAAATCTTTATTTGACTCAGGCAGACTGCAGCTAGCCAGTCACCTCAAGGAATAAATCACTCCAGCTCGCTTCCAAAACAGAGGCTCACTTGAGGTGACTGGCTAGCTGCTGTCCTACTAGTCCAATAAATATTTTGAAGTTTACCAGAGACTGCATGGTGTTTTGTTCTTCAGGAGTGCAACCATTTTTTGAAATTTACTCAATTTAAATTGGTTGTCCCCAACAACATCTACCACAAGAAATGCTATCAGCACCGTCAACCTCACACAACTAATTACAGAACCCACCTGCTCTAGTCACAAGACCCAAAACCAGTCCCTACTTGATTGGGCCCTAACTACCCACCCCCATAGAATCTTCACCTCCGGCATCCTTCCGGATGCTCTCAGTGACCACAACCCAGTTTTCCTGGTCAGAAAAGTGCACAGCCCTAAATCCCCACATAAAACCCTACAGATATGGACTTATAAATCCCTAGAATTGAAACCTCTCCTGCATAGTCTTGCCCTCTCAGACTGGTCCCCTCTAGCAAGCACCTCCTTGGCTGATAAAGCCCTAATCTATTTTAAAGACATCTTCCTAGCAAATTGGAATGCCTTCGCACCCGTAAAACAAACAAGGGTTAGAGCTCATCACCCCCCCAGGATTACCACTGAATTACTAGCCTGCCACAGAGCCAGAGATCAGGCCTGGAAATGGCACAAAGTCTCCCAGCTTCCAAATTACCTTCTTATTTATTGAAAACTCTATAATGCCTGCACCCAGGCTACCAGGCTAGCCAAAACAGAGTACTTCAAATATACCTTCACAACTAACATCAACTCCCCCTCCAAGTTCTGGAGAGTGGTCCATGCCCTCTTTACCCCACTATCCTATCCACCCACTCCTATACTTAAGATAAATGCCACCCTCATTGCCGATCCAGTTGCAGTAGCTACTGAATTCAACTGCTGTTACGCCACTTGTGCTGATGAGCTACTCCAATCCCTCCCAAACTGCGCCCCTCTCACCCTTTCTATTGCCTGTGAACGACCCCCCTGATTCCCTCTTCTCCTTCGCTACTGTCTCCCCAAATGACACCCTAAATGCCCTTCTAGCGATCGACCCTTCAAGAGGCTTCTCCCTGGATGGCCTTGACCCTAAACTACTATCCCTCTCAGCCCCAGCCATCGCCTACCCACTCTCTGTTATCCTAAACCTCTCTTTCTCAACCGCCTCAGTACCTTCCCCACGGAAACACACAGTGGTCCTTCCTCTCCCCAGAGGCAGAGACCCCACCTCCCCTGGCAACTACCACCCCATCTCTCTTCTCCCTGTCCTTGCCAAACTTCAGGAACACCTAGCCCTCTCCCAGCTCACCGCTTACCTCAATGACTCCTCCTCCTCCTCCTTCAACCCTTATCAATCTGGCTTCAGGAAAAATCACTCCAGCACCACCTCCCTTCTTTGGCTCACTGATTCTGTCCTCAAGGGAATGGACAATGACCAAATCACCTCAGCCCTTTCTGTCGATCTGGCCAAAGCCTTCGACACAGTCTCCCACTCCCTTCTTGACACCCTATGAACAGCTGGGCTATCCCCCTTTAGCCACAGACTGGTTCAAGGCATACCTCCCTGGCAGAAGCCAATCAGTCAAGATCTCTGACGCAACTTCAACACCCCTTCCGATAAGAACTGGCGTCCCCCAGGGATCAGTGTTAGGCCCCATACTATTCTCTGTTTTTCTAAACTATCTCCCGTCCACCTGCTCTCCCTTCTCCTCCATTCACATGTACACAGATGATAGTCTTATATGCATCTGGCTCCTGCCCCACCGAGGTTGCATCCAACTTTCAGCACGACTTCGACAAAGTTCAGCATTGGTTTACAAACCACCAGCTATCTCTTAATGCCAAAAAAAACTGTCTCCATGACCTTCAACACCAGGCAGAGATTTACCAGGTTTACCTCTCTACCCTCCTTCCACACCCTTGATGGGACTTTACTCGAGGACACATCTTCCTTCAGGTATTTAAGTGTCTGGCTGGACTAACACCTGTACTTCTCTGGTTATATCAACGCCATTCAAAAAAAATTGCGTCCCAAGCTTGGCGACTTATTCAAGAACCACACCTGCATCCCACCCACGGCTAGGCATGAGATTGTCCAGAAGGTGATCCTACCTCTCTTCGACTACTGTGATGTAGTCTGCGGTGCTGCCCATATGTCCTCCCTGGCCAGACTAGATACCCTCTTTAACTTCTATTGCTGTTTTGCCCTTGACGCCCCCTCCGCACTCATCATTGTGATCTCTACCATGCTCTATCCTTCCCTTCCCTGACAAATCAATGTCTCTATCACTGCGCAGAATTCACCTCCAAGCACTGGCAGGGTGAACTTCCCTCCTGTCTCTCCCCTGCCTTTACAACAGCCCACCCCATTCCCAGGGAGCGAAGGAAGACCAAGGGAGGGAAGTGAGGCTTAATAAAGGGGGGATGGGCAGAGGGAGACTGTGAAAAGGCAGAGATACTAAACAAATATTTTGCTCAGTATTTACAAAGGAAGAGGGGTACCTAGAACAAACAGTAGAAACACACTGGATACAGAAGTTGATACCAGCCCATTTACAGAAGAAAGGGTTCTGAAAGAACTTAAAACTGAAGGTGGACAAAGCAATGGGGCCTGATGGATTCATCCCAGAATTCTAAAAGAACTAAGGGTAGAATTAGTGACACCACTGACTACCCTGTTTAACAAATCATGGGAGGATGGGGTGGTACCTGAGGACTGGAGGAGGGCAGATGTGATTCCCTTCACAAAAGTGGGAGCAAGGCAGAAGCAGGAAACTACAGACCTGTTAGTTTAACCTCAGTGGTAGGGAAAATGATGGAATCACTTCTGAAGGAAAGAATTGTCAAGTATCTAGAGGCCAGAGGGCACAGGACCCAAGGCAGCATGGATTCACAGCAGGAAGGTCATGCCAGACAAATCGGATAGATTCTTTGACTGGGTGACCAAAGTAGTAGATCAGGGAGGCTGTGGACATGGCATACCTAGACTTTAGCAAGGCATTTGACACAGTCCCACACAAAAGATTAATATACAAGTTAGCTAGCCTGGGAGTGGGTCCCAAGATGACAGCCTGGGTAAAAATTGGCTGGAAAATAGGACACAGAGAGTAATAGTAAATGGAGTCCACTCTGATGGGGAGTTACTAGTGGGGTACATGAGGTTCAGTATTAGGATCAGTCTCTCTTCAATGTCTTTATAGCTACATTGCAGAGGGACTGGAAGGAAAAGTATGTCTCTTTGCAGATGACACAAAGATCTGCAACAGAGTTGATGCACTAGGTGGGGTGGAAAGGATGAAAAGGGACTTGGCAAGGTTAGAAGAATGGTCAAATGTATGGCAGCTTAGATTCAATGCTAAGAAGTGCAAGGTAATGCACATGGGAAACAAAAACCCAAGGGAAGAGTACACAATGGGGGGTGAGATACTAACAACAACAAAAATGGAAAGGGACCTGGGGGTAGTCATATCAGATGACCTAAAGGTGGGCAAGCAATGTGAGAGGGCAGCAATGAGGGCTGGGGGATATTGGGATGCATAGGAGAGGCATCACCAGTAGAAAACAGGAAGTTATTATCCCTCTGTACAGACAGCTGGTCAGACCCCATCTGGAGTACTGCGTGCAGTTCTGGAGACCCAGTCTTCGCAAAGACATAGACAGGATGGAAGCTGTCCAGAGGAGGGCAACTAAATGGTGCAGGGTCTGCACCGGGAGACATATGAACAGAGACTAAAGAAGCTTAATATGTATAGCCTCGAGGAAAGGAGGGAGAGGGGGGACATGATAGAAACTTTCAGGTACCTCAAGGGAATCAACAAAGTCCAAGAGGGTAGCATCTTTCAAAAAAAGAGGTGTGCAAGAACAAGGGGGTACAATTTGAAGATAGAGGGGGCGGCTCAGAGGTAATTTAAGAAAGTATTTTTTTCAGAGAGGGTTGTGGATGCATGGAACGGCCTTCCGGAGGAGGTCGTGGAGTCAAAAACAGTGGTGGAATTCAAGCATGCATGGGACAGTCATAAGGCAATTCTAGGGGATGTGGGTAGGAAAAAGTAGGCTGCTGGTTAACTAGGATCTGCAGCTTATCCAGTAGGCAGGGAAATGGGCAGACTGGGTGGGCCAAGCGGTCCTTATCTGCCATCAAATTCTATGTTTCTATGTAAGATCTACCGACTCACAAACTCTGGTGGTCCCATGCCACTCCACCCTTATTGGCCAATCAAGTTATTCTTATCGCCTCCCATAAATCTGGAATTCACATCCCCCTCAAATTCGCCACTCATCCTCTTGCTACTCCATTAACTCTGCCCTCGAGAACTTCATTGACCCTTCCTGTGCCTGCCATGACCCTCCCTAATCCCTCCTGCCATCTCCCATAGCCCATATTACCATATGCCTTCTCCCCACCACTACTATTTCCCTCTGATCATGCTCCTTCTAGTCCCCTACTCTCCCTCCTCCTAAAGTGTTCCTCCCCCTTCTTTCTCTGCCCTTAATCTATCTCCCTCCTGTGAGCTCGATCACTGCCTTGTGCAGGTAGGATCCATAGTGCATGGTGGGCAACAACTTTACCCCTTTCCCCTGTGTCTCCTTTTACTGCACCCCCTAATTCACTGCTAGATCACTGCCTTGTGCAAGCAGGGTCACCCAGCACACTGGTGGGGTACTACCGCCCCCCCCCCCACTATAGTTGACCTCTGCTACCCCCTCCCCAACACCCCTCTCTCGCATCACTATATATAAATAACTGTCATCGCCTATAACCGGTGTCCTACCAGTAAGGCTGTCCACTGCCCTGCCCAGATAGGGATAACAGGACACTGTTGAATTTCAACCCCCCCCCCCCGGGGTACCCTCTACCTACAATATCTCTCTCTCATCACCCTGCCACACTCTACCTCTCCTCTCCTCCTACCCCCATTCCGGTTACCATAGCCTAACACTGGCCTACCCCTACACTCAATTAAGCACTTATAACCTACCACGTACCCCTCTTATATGCACTTTAGTCCACCCTGATGTCTCTGTTTGCCTCAAATTATGTTCTGCCTGTGTGTCTCCATAAATTTCCTTTCCCTTCTTCCATTCTGCCCTCTGCAATTTTTCATTCTCTCCATCCATTCTTCCTCTCTCTACTCCAATCACTGTAAATCTTGAGTATCTATATTACCCTTATGGCTACCAATTACTATTGTGTCACCTTACCATCTAGTGCTACATACTGTTGCCCAGTTATATGTGTTCCAGTGCTACCGACTGTTGCCAAATTGCTATATGTGTCTTCATATCTGCTATAGTTAACGGTTGCATTGTTAGCCAATGTGATCCACCTGTAATCCCTCCTGCTCTCATTGTATGCAAGTAAGCAAATTGTATTCAAACACTGTAACATTTCTCTGTATTCTATCCCATTGTTCCCCTGCCCCCCAGGTCGCACCAGGAGACAAGCAACTTGTTGCTCAGCGTACCTTCCTCGTGAAACATTTTAGTAAATAAATAACGGTCCAGTGATCCTCCGATCTTGTCTCCCACGGTGAACTGAGGCATGCTGGGGATGCTGATGTTATATAAGCCCTGAAGAGGTGCATCAGCATGTGTAGCTCCTGCCCGCCGCAAAAAGTTTCTGGGTGAGCCTGATGCCAGTGGTTTACAGTTCCATTATGTGGCTTAATGGAGAAGGTTCTCTCAAAGGTCTACTGTTACGCTAGATAACTATTCTTCTAGGATTGTGGATATGTTGTTCATCCACACGCTTTGGCATGTCCCCTTCCACTTTAAGATGAACTGGACGTCTTCAAGCTGGCTCCTCCCACCCACCCAGGTGACATATATCTCAGCTCTGCCCCACGATGCCAGATCTTCCTTTCCGATGGAAGATTCAGGTTGCCTCCCTCGTGCTCACGTATTTCGTAGGCCCTGGCTTTCAGACTTTCGATTTTGCCGAAAATTCACATTACTCACATTAGCGATCGCAAGTTTGTCGCTTTAATTATGGAAGACAGGTCTTCCCCCGGATTTTGTCGGTGTCCTTGCGTCCAGAAGATGTCGCACACCAATCCCCACACCATGTGCATCTACTGCCTCTGTGTCGTCCATGACACCTTTTCATGCAGTCTGTGTTTGGCTTTTCATCCCAACGTCCTTGACAACCGTCGCACATGCCTGAAGCTGGGGAGGCTGGAAAAGAGGAACCCTCCGGTGAAATCCAGAGCGGCCCGGTGGGTGGTTTCCATGGCTGCAGAATCTGCCAAGCAGTTGGAACGCATGCAAGTATTCGAGGAGGAAGTGGCTCGTGCTGCAGATTCCTCTCAGAGCTTTTTCGTTCCTCTCAACCTGGGCTCCACCTTCTCAGGCTCCTCCTGGGAGTTGTGCCAGTCTCTCCCGACCAAGGGAGTGGCGCCTGCAGGCTTGCACTCCTCTCAATCCCATAAGCGGGAGAAGGACCCGGGTGCGTCTTCGTCTTGATGGAGACATTCTTGGGAGCGGGAGAGATCTCCGTCCCAAGAGCATGCGGTCTGGACTTCGGTCAAGATCGCTTCTTCGGCCACTGGCTTTTCGGCTTTGCCGTCTGGTCAGTCGACCGACTTATCTGTCGATGAGATCGTGATCAATCCGATGTCACTGACTCCGGTTGACGATTCCCTTGATCAAACACCCGATATGGTTTTTGCAGATGACGAGACCCAGCCTGCTATGACTCCAATCAAAGATGTGGTCCCTGATCCCGGAAAATCACCGGTCCTGCCGGCATCTCCCGAGCGACCGAGTCTGCTCACTCGATCTCGATTGAGGTTTTGGACCCCCTCATCCGAAAGGCTGGGGAAGAGCCATAAATGCTCTAAAAAGAGTCAACGCTATCTGTCATCCTCGTCCTCCTCAGATGAGGAGAGGCTCCGGTGGAAACTCCGACGCTACGAGGACCTCATGTGGCATCAGCTGATTTTGTCCGGGCACAAGCCCACCCCAGCTTCTACACCGGCCATTACTTGGCTTTCATTTCCTAGGCCGAAGTCGACTCCTTCAGAGCCGATTAAATTGGTTCCTCAGCCCGTGGAGCCAGCAAAACTACCAGTTCAGCCCAAAACGACCTCTCAACTGATTGTGGTGGAACTGCCGCCCAAACAGCCTGTGGGAGGGGTTCCTTCCAAAGGAGACAGACCAGACACTAGGCTTCCCCGGTGATTGCAGGTCACAGTCATCCCGGACTGCCCCCGGCGGGTGGAGAGTGACCTGGGCGGTAGGCCCTTATACATGGATTCTTCTGATTCAGATGTCACTGGCTTGCACTCACATCCACGGGATGATGAGTCGACCATTGGCTTGAAGATGGAGGAAGGTCCCTCGTCTTTTCAGGGGATCCTTCGCCTCATCTCAGAATCTACAGAGATGCCCCTGGAGCCAATCCAGAAAAAGGCGGCATACCCTCTTACGGACATCCTTAAGAGAGGAATACCCCAACGGAGGCCTTTCCTGTGACTGTTTGTTGGCCCAGCCCTAGAACTTTGGCAGCGTCCTGCCTCTTGTCCAGCACCGTCTGCCCACATGGCTCGCAAGTATGCGGTGCCATGGGGTCCCTTGCGGGGTTCACAGAGCACCCTTCAGTTGAGAGCCAGGTGACCGCCTCTGTGTTCAGGCATACTGGCAGTTCTGCTGACACTGACTGACCTCCTGATAAAGAGTCCAAGCTTTTGGACCATTCAGCCAGGAAGGTCTATGCAGCTTCATCCTTCGGCCTTCGACAGGCAAGTTCGGCCGTCATCATGGCACACTTCTCTCACGTCCCCCCTTCTGGGGTCGCTAGATGAAGTCCTCCCACATCTCCCTGCGGACAAGCAAGTCAGGATCATGGCCGAGCTGTCGCCAAACAGCAGCTTCAGGCGGCCCTAGACATTGGAGATTCTTGTGCCCGCTTGATGGCTGCCGCAGTTGCCTATCATCACAGGGCTTGGCTGAGGCTCTCCTCTTCCGGCGGATACCAAGCACAAACTAGCTGACGTGCCCTTCCTTGGGACCGACTTATTCGGCCCAGGAGTAGCCGGTCACCTTCAGTGCATTGAGCAGTCCGATGCCACCTTGGACGCTACTTCTGCCAAGGGTTCTTCGGGCAAGAACCAACAGAAGAAAAAGAAGAAGCCTTTTTGGCACTCTTTCCCTGCGGCTCAGCGGTCCTCCTTTCAAGGTGGACAGCAGCAACAGCATCAGCAGCAGGCTCAGGCTTGGCATCCTCGGCCCAAGCCCAGACCCCAACAGGCCTGTAAAGGAGGCCGAGGCTCAGATCCTGGAGCCTCCTCCTCCTCCAAGCCTGCTCAGTGACGGGGCAGGGGCTGCCACCCCCTCTCCTGTCACGCCAGCTCTGAGTCCTTCCGTGGGGGGCCGGCTCCGCCACTTCCTTTCCACCTGGTCCATTGTCACTTCGGACAGGTGG
This sequence comes from Neoceratodus forsteri, assembly GCA_016271365.2. Taxonomy (NCBI): domain Eukaryota; kingdom Metazoa; phylum Chordata; order Ceratodontiformes; family Ceratodontidae; genus Neoceratodus; species Neoceratodus forsteri. Next base: position 155,096,220 of record CM057454.1, read on the forward strand.
GTTCTCAAAGTGGTCGGTCAGGGACTGCCTCTGGAATTTGAGCAGTACCCTCCAAGCTGAGCCCACACCCCTCGGGAGGAAAGAGTATCCACTCAGACCCAGTTGACTCTTTGAAACAACATCGCTCAGCTCCTCCTGAAGGAGGCTGTTGCTCCAGTGGCGGATCCTCCAGCAGACCCAGGCTTTGTCTCCAGGTACTTCCTGATGACCAAGCGGACGGGGGACTGGTGCCCCATTCTAGATCTGCATGACCTGAATCAATATCTCAGGTCACGCACCTTTCGGATAGTCACTCTGTCCCAGATCATACCATTCTTGGAGTGAAATATGTGGTTCTGTTCACTGGATCTGCAGGACGCGTTCTTTCACATTCTAATCCATCCCTCCCATCAGCAGTTCCTCCGCTTCAGGGTCAAAGGAACCCTGTACGAGTTCAGAGCCATGCCATTCGGCCTCTCATTGGCCCCATGGGTCTTCACCAAATGCATCGCAGTGGTGGCGGCCCATCTTCGGGGGTCAGGATTTACCCCTACCTCGACGACTGGCTCCTAGTAGGTTCCACCCAACAGGAGGCGGAGCGGTCCAGGGACCTGGCCCTCCAGACCTGCCCTCAACTCGGCGTCCTGGTCAACGAGGCCTAGACAGAGCTCGTGCCTTCTCGGGTGATGGCCTTCATCAGGGCAGAGCTCGACTCTTGTCAGGCCAGAGCTCGGCTCCCGGCAGACAGGGTGGAGGATCTTTCCTCCTTTGCCCAATCATTTCTGGTTGGACACTTGCGCCCTGCCCGGGACTTTCTGCGCCTTCTGGATTACATGGCTGCGTGCACATCAGTGGTCCATTGGGCCCGGTTGCACATGCACCCCCTCCAGTGGGAGCTGTCCACCCAGTGGACTCAGTGCCACGGTCATTTCGACCAGCTGATCTCTGTGACCCAAAAGATGTGGGACGCTCTTCAGTGGTGGACCGCCCCAGAACGGTTGCAGCAAAGGATCCAGTTTGTCCGCCCTGAGCCAACAGTCGTCCTCACGACCGATGCCTCTCTCATGGGCTGGGGAGCCCACATGGGGACGAAAGGGCCCAAGGGCTGTGGACCCCCGAAGAGTCTTGATGCCACATCAACCTGTTGAAGCTCAGAGTAGTCAGACTGGCACTGTCGGCTTTCGCTCCTCAGCTCCGGGGTCAAGTGGTTCAAGTCCAGACGGACAATACCACGACCATGTACTACCTCAACAAACAGGGTGGCACACACTCCTGTCTGCTGTGCAAGGAGGCGATCCACATCTGGACCCTCGTGAGCCGGTTAGAGACAGAGTGCCTAGCCATCCATGTGGCAGGAGCCTCGAACCATCTGGCAGATGCTCTCAGTTGCTTAGGCCAGACATCCCACGAGTGGTCTCTCCATCCAGAGGTAGCTTACAGCCTTTTCTCCCACTGGGGCAAACCGATGGTGGACCTGTTTGCCTCCAGGGAAAACATCAAGCTGAGGCTGTTTCATGCTCGCCCCCCTCAGCAGGGTTCGCTGCAGGGGGATGTCTTCTCGAGGCCGTGGACCCCAGGTCTCCTCTACACCTTCCTTCCATTTCCCTTGATCCACAAGGTGCTCCTCAAGGTGAGGAGGGACAAGGCGAATTTGATCCTGGTAGCCCCAGACTGGCTGTGCCAGTTCTGGTATCCAGATCTCCTCAGCCTCGGCTGCAGGCACCCGGAGCGGCTTCCAGCATGCCTGGACCTGATCTCACTCAATCAGGGGAAGGTATTCCATCCGGACTTTCAATCCCTGCACCTCACAGCCTGGTACCTGAGCGGTTAGAGTTCCAGGCTTTAGGTCTTTCCGAAGATGTCTACACCGTAGTGGAGGCATCTAGAAAGGAATCGACCAGGAAATGTTATGCCTTCAAATGGAAAAGTTTTTCCATTTGGTGTCAGGGCAAGGGCTTGGACCCTTTATCCTGTCCAGTGGCTAACATTCTCTACTACCTTTGGTCTCTCTCCAATGGGGGTCTGCGGTCATCGACCCTTCAGGTGCACCTGGCAGCCATCTCTGCTTACCAGGCATGGGCCGTTCAGCCGACATTGGCACAGGAGACAGTGGTCGGGCATTTTTCAGAGGCCTGGATCACATATCCCCTCTGATGCATGAACCTCCACCTCCGTGGGATCTACCGCAGGTACTGGCAAAGCTCATGGGCAAGCCATTCAAACCAATGCACAAGTGTCTTCCTGGTGGCTATCACATCTGCCAGAAGGACGGGGAGCTCCAGATGCTTTTGGTGGACTCCCGTTATCTGGTCTTCCACAGGGAGAGGGTTGTCCTGTGCCCTCACCTGAAATTCCCTCCGAAGGTGGTGTCAGAGTTTCTCCTTAACCAGGTGTTGACTCTGCATGTATACTACCCTGATTACACTTCGGAGGCCGAGGACAGGCTTCATACTTTGGACCTGAGATGTGCTCTCTCCTGTTATAAGGAGAGGACGTCAGAAATTCGCAGAGAGGTTCGCCAGCTGTTTGTCACCTATGCTGAAGCCGCTTCTGGCAGACCTGCAGCCAAATGGACTATTGCAAGATGGATCACATCATGCATAGGTCTGTGCTAAGAGTTGGCGGGCAAGGAGCCTCCCAGAGGGATAAGAGCTCATTCTACCCGCCATACTGCTGCATCGGTGCCTGCTTCCAGGGACATCCCTATCCAGGAAATCTGCTGGGCTGCTACCTGGAAGTCAGCAAACACCTTCATCACCCACTACCACATCGACCTTGAATCACACCGGGATACTGGTTTTGGGCCTCAGTTCTCCAATCTCTGTTCCCTAAGTAGGGGGTGTGCCCCTTGCCTCCCTCCTCCCAGAGAACTGCTAGGAGTCTGCCAAAGAGTGTGGATGAACAACATATCCACAATCGTAGAAAAACATGTTACTCACCTGTAACAGTAGTTCAAGGAGTGGTACATGTTGTTCATCCACACAGACCCACCCGACCTCCCTGGCTGTGGACGCACACAACCTGGCTTCCAGCGGGCTAAGATCTGGCATCATGGGGTGGAGCCGAGGTATATACCACCAGGTTGAGTGGGAGTAGTCAGCTTGAAGACTTCCAGTTCATCTTAAAGTAGAAGGGGACATGCCAAAGAGTGTGTATGAACAACATATACCACTCCTAGAACTACTGTTACAGGTGAGTAACCTGTTTTTTTCTTCCCCACCTGTCAATCTTCTATCTTAGCACAAATTCAGTAGTTGAACATTTAACAGGGAATACAGGAATTAAAATTCTGAAGAATTCCACCTACAGAATGTTCACATCTACCCACATGTTTACACAAGAGAATGCCTCATAGGGAGCCAGGGCCTGAATTTTATCTGTGACAGTGTAAGCGGCAGATATTTCCCTGGTAAGTAGGTAAGAGTGGGAGAGCAGTCTTTCATGGTCAGCAAAGAAGCACCAGAAAATAAGAGTAGTACTTCATTTTTTAAAATGTGTTTATATGTGTAAGGAGGTGATTATGAAGAGAGAGAGGAGACAGAGAACATAAAATACTTTTTTTTTAAAATATATTTAAGGGGGTTTTATATTTTTAGGACCTAGCTGATGTTTTTTAGTGACTATCAGTTGTTCTGGGAGGCATTGATATGTCGGTGTGCTACGACCTGGTTGCTGGAGGAGTTTCTGAAATGGTCATCGCCTCATTTGAACATGCATTCAGAACCTTCTCAGCCAGTCAAGATGCAGTAAATTCCCCACCCAGTTTATAACGGAATATATATTGTACCCCATTGTGTATAATGTGTTACATATTCCGTACATTGTCATGTACTGTTGCTTAAATAGAAGCCAGGTAATTTCAGCATCATGGGATTTGATGGCAGTAGTCAAGTACATAGACAGTGAAGAGACAACTAAGGCCACTTGCAGGGTACTGATGGTGCTAATCATTGCATAGTGTGGCTGGTAAAAAGATAATGCAGTGCACTTGTCCCCCATATAGAGAAAACACTACAAAAAGTTAGCAGTGGAAGCATTTATTTGTGCTAAAAAGGTCCGATAAGCACCAAGAGAATAAAACATCAGGTTAGTGAATGCCTTCCTTGATGACTTAGGGGAGACTATATTTGCTCATGTGCGTGCACAAATAAAAAAATTACCCTTGTTAACGTTTTTTAGTGTTCTTTGCCCACACAGGGGACAAGTGCACTCTCTTTTATCTTTTTATTAATTAAATAGATTACAATTTTATATTACGGAGAGAAAATTAATGAAGGGAAGGCACAGCAGTAAACATAGCTTTTTAGGTGAGCTTTAAAAAGCGTGGGGAGGTAACTAAATGAACGGAGACTGGGAAACTATTCCATATGGCAGGGGCAGCAGCAGTAAAGACTTTAACAAAACTGGAAAGGTTAAATGGCCAGGTAAGTCCCAAGGGTAGAAGGACTACTGCGCATGATCTTAGTGGAGCTAGTGGAACAATTGGCTGGGCCACTTGCAGTAGCTTTCATGTAACTATCTGGACAGGTGTGGTGCCTGAGGACTGGAAAGTGGTCAGCGTGATCCCTGTCCTCAGGTACGGGGCAAGGCCATTGCTACTTGACTTGGGGGCATGAAGCAGAGGCTTGTGGTGGATGGGCACTACTCAGAGTGGAGAGGGTACTAAATTGTATCCCTCAGGTTTGGTACTGGTGTCAGTGTTGTTCAGCTATCTGGAAGATTGGGTTCTCCAGCAGGCTGCTTCAGTTCACTAATGATTCTGAGCTGGCCGGGTGGTGGACTTTGATAAGGATGTGGGCAGACTTCAGAAGAACCCGAACAATTGTTAAAACTCCTGAAGTGTCAGATTCAGTATTTTTTATTTATTTTGACGTAAACATTGGTGACCGTGAAAGGCACGCTGAGCTGAAGCTCATTTCCGAATGTGTCCCTGGGGAGAGGGAACAGGACAGGGGGCATTACTTCCGTAATTCAGCAACATTATACAGGGTTCACCTGTGCACAGTGAAATTGTGTGATGAATAAAACATTGGTAAACAGTGAGCAAATAGTAACATTCAAAAATGGTAACCACCAAACAAACAAGGTACAACTGTACATGAGACAGAGTTTTACATACATACAGTACATACATAAATTTTTTTTTTTTATTTAGTTTTTGTTGACCGGGTAAGTGCACTAGACAAATCCTGCCTATTTTCAGGCACGACCCGGGGGAGGGGGATACAGATGAATGCCAACTGACCTTGAACCAGATTAGCTGCTGGTGGTATTTTCGAGAATGGAGGAACGCAATGCATTGCACTGGTAGGAAATCTCTGCTCTTTCGATAAGTGCCATGGGATCTTTAACATCCACCTGAACTACCACCAGAACAGGCAGCTGGGACCTCGGTTTAACGTCTCATCCGAAAGATGGAATAGTTTTACAAGGTGCAGTATACTGCTACTAGCTGAAACAGTGTGGTGGGAAAGTCAGCCACCAAGGGCCACTAGGAACAGTATATGCTAAATAGCCATAGGTGACCTGTGCTGTGTAGGTGGGGGAGGTTAGGAGCAGGAGCAAGAATAGACTGCATGGGCCTGGAGCAGGGGTTTTAGAAAAGAGAGAAGGCTGGGAGGTTGTTCCAGAGAGAGGGGAGTCTTTAGGAGAAAGAGGCCTGTCTAGCAGAGTTATTAATGAAAAGGAGAGAAGGAAGGTGCAAGAGTCGAGTTCCTGAGGAAGTAAAACTGAGGGGAGAGGAGGGAGCAGAGATAGCATTGAAGCAAGGAGAGATCGGAACTTGGCTATGAGGGTGGCAGAAGGATAGAGGCAATGTTATTTTGTTAGATAATGGTATTGAGAACCAGCCAGTATTTGAGGGGTGAAGAGTACTGTGCAAAATTGGGTTTATAGGGAGATATCTGTCGGGTAATGTGGGGCAGTACTACTAGAAATCTTAAAAAAAAGAAACAGGAGGGCAATTTTAAATTGAATCTGGAAAGGGATAAGGAGCCAGTAAATACTATAGTATGCCTAGCTCGGAATATTGCAGACATTTATTCTACATTCTAAAGGAAGAGGCTGGCCAGGCAGACATCTTACATGGGCAGGCTGAGGAGACGGGGTGTGGAAAAACAAATAGTATAAGCAGAAACCTTATTTCTGTGGAGTCCCTAAGCACTCAGAGTGCCATAAAATCAAAACAATCTACACAAAACAGATCAGAAGCAAATCAGGAAGCCCCGTTTCTAACATAATCCCTCTTATATAGCAGTTAGTCACCATTTTTCACATTTAAAGCACATGTTCTATATTTCTGTGGATTATTTGACAGGGATACACCTACTGAGAAGCAAGATAATATTTTCATTGAAGTCCTACTTCCGTCCAGTAGTAGAGTAGGGAGGGATAAAGCACATACCTCTTGACTGTCCTGATTTTCAAGGATGTCTCTCTTTTCTTCTGAAACATTCCCTCTTAAAATGACAAGTTCTGTCCCATGATTTTAAGCACAAAATAACACTGGACAGTAGGACTTCCGGAGATGTCACAGCCCGTCTAACAGCCTGAATTTTGAGCTCCCTCTCCCTTCGGAAAAAACAGTGCACAAAACCTAAAAAACGGCAAAGTTCAGTCTGCAGTGCCTCCAGGAAAGAAAAGTGGACCCAAGCAATCACGATCGAGAGCGACCTACCTAAGGAGAATGGCTCTTGATTTCGAGCCACAGTGATGCTGAAGATACGGATAGGGAGGAAGAAAAGCTGTCCCGAAACAGATTTGAAACCCTGCTGCAAGAGTTCCGCAGGTCCAGAGCTGAAAATAGGTCAGATTTTGAGAAAATCCACACTCGTTTTACCCAGATAGAGCAGAGAATGGGGGAAAATGAGAACTGCACAGCCACGCTGGAAGAAGGCGCCTCACATATGTGTTCTGTAATAAACACACTTTTGGATTGCGCAGAGGCCCTACAAGACAAATGCCTGGACCTTGAAACTAGATCCCACCATGAGAACTTGCGGGTTTTGGCTCTCCCTGAAGGGGCAGAAGTTGGCAATATGTGCGATTCCATGTAAGATCCTCTTTCTGATGTGCTGGGTCTGCTACAGACTTAAGTTTGAAATCGAAAGGGCTCATAGAGCACTGATCCCTAAGCTGCAGGACCCAGCGACGAGGCCACGAACCATAGTTATGAAAATCTTCTCTTACAAAGCAAAAGAAGATTTACTGTGAATGGCTTGGCAGAAAGGAGAGATCAAATACAATGGAGCACGATTATACTTTGAGCATGACTACCCCCACTCCCCTCCCGAGATACAACAAGCTCAATTTGAAGTACCTGGAGGTGATAAAAGCACTCCGTGCCAGCAAAATCAAGTTCCAGACTCCATTCCCTTCCCGAATGAGATCTTCTGGGAGGAGGGCCCATGACTCTATCAGACGGCCAAGGAGGCTGCAGAGGCCTTGAAACAGAGGGGCATAGCAGTACACGCCTTCCCCCCCCCCAACGCCGAGACCACAGAGAGCGATTGGAACGACAGAGGATTGGCAGACAGTTTCCTGTAGGAACCCTAAAGTGGATGGACGCGCTTCCACCCCCCGAGCACTAGCACACATCAGGCGGATCTTTAACGCCATGGGTTCAACAGAACAGAACCATGAATCCCCCAAAGACACCTGAAGGACTTAAGAACTGTGAGTTTTCTGCCTGTTTGAAGTTGTCATTCATGGTGTTGTGGTGCTGAAGCATGGGAGCCTACCCTACGGCAACTGAATGCGATGGGGGGGGGGAGGTTGGGCTCGGTGAAAGGACAACTTCTGTTAAATACGCAGCAATCAGGACACTTGAAACTGATCCTTGTAGTAAAAGCCTCATGTTTTCTTCTTCTGGGTATGCTTTCTGGGCCATTGGAGAGAAATGCTTATTGAAACAGTGAGTTCTTGAGGGTTGGTATAAGTAAGAGCAGTGTAAAAGAAAGATATTTTCCTTCCTTGTTTAATACATCTCTCATTTAATACCCTGTAAACGCTGCTGCCAGTCTGGGAAAACAGATCCTTGTGAGGGAGGAGTTTTGGGGAAAAGTGGGAAGTACTGATATCCTCAAGCAGAGACTCATCAGGAAAGACAGTTTAAATCAGACTGGGTAGCAACCACCTCCTATACCCCAAAGGATCGCAACAAGACAGACCTCCCTATTGAAAATGAGAACTGAGCTGGTTTGGGCGGGGCAGGGGAAAATGAATGAGAGGGCCTCTTTTATATTAAGCATAGCTCAAAACAGCTGCCATATCGAGAACATCAGTGCTCTGGGGACAAGCTATAATGAAGATCTTAAACATGAGGCTGGAAATTTGGCTGGGCCATATTTATGGTTGCTTATACTGTCCAATGCTGAGCCTTGCACAGAGAAGCAGAAGCAGTGATCCTCACACCAGGGGGAAGTACACGTACTGCTACTTTGCCAAGAGGTGTATGCCATTTTCAGACACCCTTCCGCAAAGCTAGGGGAGTTATAAGTAACTCCCCCTACCTTGGAAGGTTTTTGTTATCAGATTTATGTTTATTGTTAAATTGCCCAGTTGGCATGATAGCTAAGTTTTTACAGGATATCTTAATTGTGGTGGAATATCTAAATAAGACAATCTGTGTTTGGCGGCAGGAGGTGCAAGGAGCACTTCAGGCACTCTATTCTAACTCATCACTATCAGGGGGAGTAAATATTTGGCTAGATAATGGCTAACCCAGATCTCAGAATTCTCCCCTATAATGTTAACGGTCTGATTAACCCTGTCAAACGAAAGAAAGTCCTGACTTTTGCTAGACAATCCAAAGCACAATTTGTTATGCTGCAAGAAACTAATTTGTCAGCAGCAGAGCACCAGAAACTACAACAGTGTGATTTCAGGGAAGTGCATGCTGCATCATATAAGGGAGGGAGGAGGAGAGGTGCTGCCATTCTGGTGCCACGAGGAACTCCATTTGCACTAACAGAAGAAACTACAGACAAGGAGGGCAGATACGTGGTTCTCCATGGTACTCTGGATGGCAAACCAATAACCCTGGCTTCTGTATACGCCCCTCCAGGATCCCCATTTTCTTTTTATAAAAATGTACTCCTAGGAGTCATGGAGAAGGCGGAAGGTATGGTTATCCTGAGAGGGAACTGGAACATTATCCTAGACCCTCACAGAGCCTCTACCTCTAAAACCCTGAAAAATTACCATAAGATAGGCAAACAGGTAAAGGCAATAATAGAGAAACTGGGTCTGTACGACGCATGGAGGCATATAGAAGGCTCCACATCAGGATATACATTTTACTCTCATGCTCACCAGACTTATTCCCGAATTGACCGCTTTTGGTAAATAAGGAATACCTGGGATGCTTGCAGAGATGTACAGTGGGGACAAGAGTGATCTCAGACTATGCGCCCCTCACACTGGAGAGCATGTTGCACACGCAGCACATAATCAGTTTTTGGAGGCTTAATTTGTCACTTTTGAGGGACAAGGAAGTCATAGATGTGCTCCCACTACTGGTCAACCAGTCGATGAGAGATAACGACACCCCAGAAGTAGGGATAGGAACTATATGGGACACGATCAAAGCACTGATAAGGGGGAAGCTGATTGCCATAAGGAGTGCAAAGACTACAAAAACAACAAGAATTAGAGGGGAAGATTAAAGACCTAGAACTGGCACAGCAAACTAAGCTAGTTAGAAAAACGGGCAAAGACTTAGAAGCTGTAAAGAAATAACTAAATAAACTACTAGATTGGAAAGTGGAACAAAACTTATTTTTCTTAAAACAAAAATACTACGAAGGGGGCCCCAGAGCTTTAAAATTACTAGCCTGTCGTCTAAGGACCTGAGCGGCCAAGGTACATATAGCAAAGATCATACACCCTACCACTAAGAGATGGCAATAGGCAGGAAAAGAAATCCTAGGAGCTTTTAAAACTTTTTATGAAATGCTGCATACAGCAAGAGAGATGGCCACTCCAGAACGAATTCAAGAGTTCCTCCAAAAACTAAAAGTGTCACAGCTCACACCTGACCTTAACATGGAAATAATAGCGCCATTAAGTTCACAAGAGATTGAACTGTTAATTAGTAGGGGGAAAACAGGGAAATGCCCAGGGTCAGACGGGCTCCCAATTGAATTTTATAAGAAATTCAGGAAGTCTTTAGTACCCATCTTACAAAGAGTCTGTCAGGGAGTAATGCGGGGGGGGGGGGTGTATTCCACCTTCCTGATCATATGCTATGTGATCCCCAAGCCTGGCAAGTACCCCACCCTATGCCCCTCGTACCGACCGATTTAGATATTAAATGTAGACTATAAACTCTTTGCCTCCATTTTGGCTAAAAGATTAGAAAATAAACTCCCCTGAATCATAGCCCCCGACCAGACAGGGTTTGTCACCAATAGACAGGCTGCTGATGATGATAGACGCTCCCTGAATGTAAGTGACCACTTAAATAGAACAAAAGACCCGGCCCTGATTCTAAGCTTAGACGCGGAAAAAGCATTTGACCAAGTAGATTGGAGGCTCCTGTGTGGGGCCCTTGCCAGGTTTGGCTTCTCGGATGATTTTATAGGAGTAATATGGAGACTATATACAACTCCGAAAGCATATGTCCAAGCAAATGGGCAGATGTCCAGGGGGTTTGGCCTGGGTAGAGGTACCAGGCAGGGGTGCCCACCATCCCTCCTGCTTTTCTTAATTTATAGCGAACCTTTTGCGCAGTGGATCAGGCAAGACACAAACATAAAGGGAGTAGAAGTGGCTAATTGTGAGCATAAACTGGCCCTTTATGATGACAATGTGTTGAGCTATATGAAACACCCAGAACAGTCACTTCAGAAACTGATGCAGTTAATACAAACATATGCTGAGTTTACTTGATATACCCTGAACTCTTAGAAAACAGAAGTGCTGTGTTTTAATTTTACCCCAACAGAGGAAATTAAGTGTCAGTACCCTATGAGATGGAAAATTCAGGTGATGAAATATTTAGGGATCTTCCTAGAAGTCATACAGAGTCCCTCTTTCTAGATAATTATGTTCCCATTGGGAAACAGATGAAATCAGACATAAAAAGATGGCCCTTAATGCCCTTACCAATGTTTGAGAGAATTCAAGCTGTTCAAGATGACTCTATTGCCCTGATTTTTGTTTGTCTTTCAAGGTGTGCCAGTCGAACCCCCCATGCAATGGCTAACAACAATGCAGAGAATTAGTAAATTTATATGGGCAGGGAGAAAACCGAGAATAAGATGGCCAGTATTAGAGACCAAGAAACAACGGGGAGGATGGGCTGTACCAAATATAAAAGAATATTGGTTAGCCACAGAGTTTGGATGGGCCTTTCTGTGGGGTAAGGAACACACATAGGCATGCTGGAGAGACATGGAAATCTCTCAGGCAGGGAAACTAAACCTTTTTGAGAACCTGTTTCTGAATACCTCCCTACGAATACAGGAGAACAACTGGTTCTCCAGAGTGGTAGTTACAGTGCAAGCCTGGGATCACTATATAGCATGTCCAGTCATAAAAAAAGGGAGGTATGGAAATATCGTAGACTGTGGCAAAACAAGGATTTCCCGCCAGGTGAATCTGACCCTTGGTATAAGAGGCAATATCAACAAGGACTGCGATATCCATAGTCAGTCCTAAAACGGTCCACAATGACCTCTTTTGCAGAGTGCCAGATGGTCTTTGGCTGGAACCCCTCAGATGTATTCAGATATCTGCAATTAAATTACTTAATCTGTAAACAGATTAAGGCAGAGACAGACCCACCAAAATGAACAAAAAAAACACTTTAGAAGATTTAATAAATAAAAACACCACAAAAGGGTTAGTAACGGCTATATATAGCTCATTACAAGGACAAAAAGCCCAGAATGTTAAGTATATCACCACAAAATGGGAGACAGAAGTGGGCTGTATATTGAGGGAGAAAGATTGGCACCAAATCTGGAGGGGAACATTCCGGACTACGGCTACCCCAAAGTGGCAAGAATTTGTATGGAGGGTCAGGATCCGCTTTTTTCTGACTCCATTAAGGCAGGCAAAATGGGATCAGACAAAAACAACCCATTGCTGGAGAAACTATGGGGAACCTACAGCAACCCACACTCATATCTTCTATACTTTCCCCAAATTGAACCCTTCATGCAAAACATGCAGCTTAAATGTAAGGCTATTTTTCAGATTGAAGAGGACATCCAGATAAGCCATATGGGATGGGGACTGCCTCCTAAGGGAATAAGAGGAAGCACTGACCATTACCTCTGGAATATATGCATAGCAGCAATAGGTAAGGCAATTACAAGAAAATGGTTGAGAGCAGAACCTCCAGTGGTGTTGGAATGGGAAAATATTGTTCAAGAAATTCAAGAGATGGAATGCCTCACATATCAGTTACAGGGTAGGACCCCTAAATTTATTAAGAGATGGTCTAAGTGGGTACTACAACATGACTGATGCCTTTGACTGTACGAGGGAACAGATAACACTTTAGCAGTCCTGGGTCTCTAAGCCTTGCAGCCTTTAGAGAGGAAAAGGTTTAACTGTTAATCATTCTAATTAGGACATACTGTCTTGGATAACTATGGTTCTAGGGACATGGATATGTTGTTCATCCACACTGTCTGGCAGGTATCCTTGCCGCTTTAAATCTTGCCGGAAGGTCTTCAAGCTGGCTCCTCCCACCCACCTGGGTGGTAAAACTCTCGGCTCCGCCCCATGATGCCAGATCTTCCTTACCGCTTGGAAGCTCAGGTTCCCTCCTTAACGCTCTGCGTATAAGACTGGTTCCTAATTCTTCGAATTTTCGAATTTAAAAGTTTTTTTGCTAAAAAGACTTCGGTCTTCTCTCCCTCGTGGCTGCGATGGACAAATCGACTCCCGGTTTCTGGAGATGCCCTTGCGGGCAGAAGATGTCTTGGACGGATCCGCACTCCACGTGCGTCTACTGTCTAGGCCTGGAGCACGACCCGCAGGCCTGCGACCTGTGCTCTTCCTTTTCGGCCTACGTCCTCGAAGACCATGCTGTCTGTTTACAACTGGGGCGTCCCAAGAAGCGTTTTCCTCCGGTGAAGTCAAAAAAGGCCCGGTCGGCAGTGTCCACGGCGGCGGGCTCGGCGGATCAGCTCGAGCAGATGATCGCCCTCGAAGAGGAGGCGGCGCGGGCCGCTTCTACCTCGGCTGCAGCATTTGTCCCGCTCTCTCTCGGTGCCTCTTATTCAGCTTCTTTTAAGGAGCTTTGTCTGACCCTCTCTACTAAAGGTGAGGGACCAACTTCTGCTGAACCGTTTTCTCGGTCCAAAAAGAGAGACAAGGGTAAGTCTCACCGTCGACGCTCTTGGGAGCAGGAAAGATCCCTCTCCCCGAGTTGTCGGCCGTCGACTTCGGTCGACCGCTCGGCTTCGGCCACTGGTCTCACGGTGTCCCCGTCAGGCCAGTTGACCGAGATTCCCGTCGACGTGGTCGAGATTTTTCTCGACCCGTTGAATGAGTTGTCGCTAGGAGAAGCCGAATCCCTCTCCCGGTTCCCCGGTGGGAGTTGAGGACCCGTTTGGCTTGTCTGTGGCTCGGTTCAAGACGCCGGTTCGAACCCTCCGAACCGGGGAGTGCGGTTCCCCATGACACCTTCCACTCATCCTCAGTCTCGGACTTCTTGGCAGTCCAGCCCGATCCGCCGTCATAGGCGGTCTCAATCTCGGCACGCGCTCGTCCTCTTCCTCCTCCTCGGACGAGGGAGGCTTCGGCGTAAGTTGCGTCGAAGATATGAGAACTCATGTGGCAACAACTCCTTCTGACGGGGAATAAGCCAACGCCGTCGTCTTTCCGACCATTAGGTGGCTGTCACGGGCGGCGAAACAACCCTCGTTTATCCGAGGAGCCTGTTCCCAGGCGGTTGTTCGGCCAAAACCAGCTGCCCACCGATTCGATGGAACCTCCGCCTCCACAGCCGTTAGTTGGGGCTCCGACCAAAAATTCTCGGTCGGCTCAGGGACTGCCCCATAGGCTGTCTGTCACCTCACCCGATCAACCTCGGCAGGTGGAGGTGGCTCAGGCCGAAGCGCTCTTTGAGGACTTTTCCAAGTCGAGGCGATTCCTCCCTTTTCTCCAAGCGAATCGACTTGGAGTCCTCAGGAGGACAGTCGGTGGACGATAGCCTTCGTCCTTCCTGGGATTGCTTGGCTTATCTACGAGTCCACGGGATGAAGCTGAACCTGTTTCTAGCGAGCCAGGTATCCCCTCACGGAGATTCTGGACCGAGGATTCCCCCACGGAGAGCCTTTCCGGTGGCCGGGGCCTAGTGAGCCCAGCCTTGGAGCTCTGGCAGCGCCCTTGCTTCCTGCCCTGCGCCTCGGCCAGGATGGCCAGGAAGTATCGTCCCCCCCCGGTTCCTTGTCGGTTTTGAACACCCCTCGGCGAGGTTGGTTACCGACAGCGTTTTCCGGCATGCCGAAACGCTAGATGTGGACAAACCTCCTGACAAGGAGTCCAAGAAATGGACTATGCCGGGCGAAAAGTCTATGCTGCGTCCTCCTCGGCCTTCGCCAGGCCAGTTCGGCCATCCTCATGGCACATTCTCTCATGCCCTGTTGGGCTCCTGGACAGGTCGTCCCTCATCTTCCAGCGGATCTGCAGACCACGGTTAGGCAGGTCGGGACCAGGGCAGGGCAGTGGCCAAACAGCAGCTCCAGACTGCTTTAGACATTGGGGACTCATGTGCCAGGTCTGTGGCGGCCGCAGTGGCTATGCGTCGTCGGGCTTGGCTGAGGATATCCACCTTCACTTTGGATACCCAGCACAAGTTGGCAGATGTCCCCTTCTTGGGGACCAACCTCTTTGGCCCTGGGGTGGAAGGTCACCTGCAGAGGATCGAGAAGTCCAGTGCTACCTTAGACTCGGTCTCACCTGCTCAGAAGGACAAAGGCCGCAAACCACAGCCTAAGCCCTTTCGTCCTTCTGTGCTCGCGGCACGTCCGGCCCAGCAACGTCAGGGCCAGCAGGCTCGGGCTTGGCATCCCAAACCCAAGCCCGGGGCTTCCTCCAAGAGGAAGCAGGGAGGTAAAGGCCCAGGAGGTCCCTCGGCCGGTCCCTCTTCCAAGCCTGCCCAGTGATGGGCTGAGGGGTGTCGCCCCCAACCCCGTCACCTCACCCCAGGTTCCCCCCGTGGGGGGACGGCTCCGGCACTTCCTTTCCGCCTGGTCCATTATTACCACGGACAGGTGGGTGCTGGTGGTGGTGGGAAAAGGCCTGCCTCTGGAAGGAGGTGATCAGGGAGGTGGCGGACCCTCCCTCAGACCCGGGGTTTGTGTCCAGGTATTTCCTGGTTCCAAAACGGACGGGGGGGCTGGCGCCCCATTCTCGACCTAAACAAGTTCCTAAGGTGTCGAACCTTCAGGATGGTCACTCTGGCTCAGATAATACCATCCCTGGAACCCGGCGTGTGGTTCTGCTCTCTGGACCTGCAGGACGCGTTCTTTCACGTCCCTATCCGTCCATCACATGGAGATTCCTTCTCTTCGGCGGAGGGATCCTTTTGAGTTCCGAGCCATGCCCTTGACCTGTCTCCAGCTCTAAGGTCTTCACCAAATGCATAGCAGTGGTGACAGCTTTCCCTGCTGGCGCAGAGGGGTCCGGGTGTACCCTTACCTGGACGATTGGCTGATAGCAGCCCCCTCCAGACAGGAGGTGGAGCGGTCCAGAGATCTGGCCCTCCAGGTTTGCTCTCAAATCGGCCTTCTCATCAACGAGGCCAAGTCGGAACTCGAGCCAAGCAGGTGATTCTTTTCATCGGGCAGAGCTCGACTCTCTTGAGCCAGAGCCACGGCTCCGGCGGATAGGGCCGAGGTTCTTATCTCCTTTGCCCAATCATTTCTGGTTGGGCAATGGCATCCTGCCGGGACTTCCTGCACCTCCTGGGTCTCATGGCGGCCTGTACCAGCGTGGTCCGTTGAGCACGCTGGCACATCGCCCTTCAGTGGGGACTGGCCAGCCAGTGGTCTAGCGCTGCGATCCATTGGACCAGCTAGTGGCGGTGACCCAGGGGATGTGGAGCGCTCTCCAGTGGTGGACCGTTCCAGTTCATCTGCAGGAGGCATCCCGTTTGTCCGCCCGAGCGACGGTCTCTCTCTCTCTATCGACCGATGCCTCTCTGATGGGTTGGGGTGCCCATCTGGGGGAACACCGGGCGCACGGCCTCTGGTCCCCGCGGGAGTCCCGATGCCACATCAACCTGCTGGAGCTCTGAGCGGTCCGCCTAGCTCTCACCGCCTTTGCTCCGTTTCTCCGGGGGCAAGTGGTCCGAGTCCAGACGGACAAACCACGACCATGTACTATCTAAACCGCCAGGGCGGGACACGCTCCATGCTTCTATGCAAGGAAGCTCTCCGCATTTGGTCACTCGTGCGCAGCTTGGAAGTGGATCTCCTAGCCATTCATGTGGCAGGAGCCTCCAACACCCTGGCCGATGCCCTGAGCCGGATAGGGGCTGCATCCCCAGTGGTCTCTCTGCGGAGGTAGTACAAGATCTGTTCTCCCATTGGGGCACCCCTCAGGTGGACCTGTTTGCCTCCAGGGAGAGCACAAAGCTGAGGCTGTTCCATGTCCGCCCCCCTCAGCAGGGCTCGCTGCAGGGGGATGCCTTCTCGAGGCCGTGGACCCCGGGCCTCTTCTACGCCTTCCCCCCATTTCCCTTGATACACAAGGTGCTTCTCAAAGCAAGGAGGGACAAGGCGCAGGTGATTCTGATAGCCCCAGACTGGCCCCGCCAGTTCTGGTACCCAGATCTCCTCAGCCTCAGCTCCAGGCTCCCGAGGCAGCTTCCAGCTCGCCCGGACCTGCTCTCTGTCAATCAGGGGAAGGTGTTTCATCCGGACCTTCAATCCCTGCATCTGACAGCCTGGTTCCTGAGCGGCTAGAGCTCCAGGCCTTGGGTCTTTCCGACAAGGTCCTCAGTGTAGTTGAGGCGTCCCGTAAGGAGTCGACCAGGAAATGCTAGGACTTCAAATGGAAGAGATTTTCCATTTGGTGTCAGGGCAAGGGCTTGGACCCTTCCTCCTGTTCCTTGGCAAGCATCTTGGACTATTTATGGTCCCTTTCTCATCGAGGGCTCAGGTCGACGACCCTAAGGGTGCACCTGGCAGCCATCTCTGCTTACCGGGCGTGGGCCGGGGAGCAGTCGGTGGCACAGGAGAAGGTGGTCTGGCGCTTTTTCAAAGGCCTTGATCACATTTCCCCTTCGGTGCGAGAACCTCCACCTCCGTGGGATTTACTGCTGGTACTGGCAAAGCTCATGGGCAAGCCATTCAAACCAATGCACAGGTGTGAACTCTCTCACCTGTCGCGGAAGACCGCCTTCTTGGTGGCTATCACGTCAGCCAGAAAGATGGGAGAACTCCAGGCGCTCTGCATCAAGTCTCCTTACCTGGTCTTCCACAGGGACAAGGTTGTCCTCGCCCCCACCCGAGAATTTCCTTCGAAGGTGGTGTCAGGTTTCACCTTAACCAGGTGTTGACTCTGCCGGTGTTCTACCCCAATCACACCTCGGAGGCTGAATACAGGCTCCATACTTTGGACCCTAGAAGGGCGCTCGCTTATTATAAGGAGCGCACGGCTGAAATTCGGGGAGAGGTTCGCCAGCTGTTTGTCACCTACGCTGAAGCCGCACTGGGCAGACCTGCAGCCAAGCGGACGATAAGCAGGTGGGTCACCTCCTGCATAGATCTCTGCTATAAGTTGGCGGGCATGGAGCCTCCCAGAGGGATAAGAGCTCATTCTACCCATACTGCTGCATCGGTGGCTGCTTCCAGGGACATCCCTATCCAGGATATCTGCAGGGCTGCTACCTGGAAGTCACACACACCTTCATCACCCATTACCACATCGACCTTGAGTCACGCCCGGGATGCTGGTTTTGGGGCCTCGGTTCTCCAGTCTTTATTCCCTAAGTAGGGGGTGTGTGCCTTGCCTCCCTCCTCCCGGAGAACTGCTAGGAGTCTGCCAGACAGTGTGGATGAACAACATATCCATGTCCCTAGAAATACAGGTTACTCACCTGTAACAGGAGTTCTAGGAATGGTATATGTTGTTCATCCACACGACCCACCCGACCTCGACGCACAACCTGAGCTTCCAGCGGGCCAGATCTGGCGTTATGGGGCGGAGCCGAGAGTTTTACCACCCGGGTGGGTGGGAGGAGCCAGCGTGAAGACCTTCCGGCAAGATTTAAAGCGGCAAGGATACCTGCCAGACAGTGTGGATGAACAACATATACCATTCCTAGAACTCCTGTTACAGGTGAGTAACCTGTATTTATAGCGTAATAGATATTACTAAAATTTGTTTTTAATTCATGTATATTAATTGTTTTTGTTTCCTCTTTCCCGTTCCCTTACTTGTTGTAAATGAATTGAAAATGGAACTAAACAGAGATTGCTTAATGTAATGTATATCACTGCAGTTCCAATAAGAAAGTATAAAAAAAAAAAAAAACACACACTGGACAGTAAAGTTATAGTCTAGTTCTTTAATAAATGTTTTTTTCACCAAGCTGCTTATTCAACAGCTTCCTGAGTTGATATGACCATTTTTTAAGATGCCTCTCTGATTTGGGCCATTTGAACCTGATTTTCTTAAGCTGCCTCCCTGGTTTGTGTGGCGGGGGTTGAGAGATGTACTGAAGCATGTAAAGATCAAGGAATTCACTAAATGTCCCACACAGACCTGACTGGTTGTGTGGCTCAGACTGACACAGGGGTCCAATTTTCATAGCTGTTTTTTTTTTTTTTGTTTTTTTCCCCCATTATACATTTGTATCCCCTGTCCCTGCCATCTGACCAAGGATATACCTTACATGTCAGGGATATACCAGCTCAGTTTAGGCACCATCATATAGATGACAGGGATTTTTCTCCACGAAATTGTCACCCTCATACCCCCATTTGTGAGCAATGTGTTAGTCATGGATGACCACACACACCTGCAGGAGGCATAAGCTCTCTGGCCCACCCAAAGGAGTAACTGCTTCGCTGGAACCCACTGCCAGCCTTCCTGGGAGAGGTGTGGTGCCTTGCGGTAGCTGCCTACAACCCAGCCTGCCCCTGACGTGGAAAACTATGTCTGCTCCCGAATACTGGCCATCTGTACAGCAGTAATGACACACTGCCTTGGGCCATCATGGCAACATACAGCAGTGTGTTTTGTAACCACTTCACACTACTGTACTGCCTTCCCAGTTTTGTTTTGTTTGTTTTTTTGTTTTTGGTTTTGCATGTCTGCAGTATCTTCAACCTAAAAGTCAGCTTACATTTCTTGTTGATTTTTTCCTCCTTAGACAAGCAGAAACTTTGTTTTAGGTTAATTCCACTGTACTCTTAATTGGTTGGTGGTTTGCTTTTTGTTTTGTTTTTAACTGATACAGTGTGACATTTTGTTCCCTCTCTCTCAATGAAGTTGGTCCTTCTGCAGTTGCCCAGCACAGGGTGTGAGGCGATGAGATCACTCATAGGGAATCCAGCATTGTATTACATTTATGTGCAGAAACAGTCCTTGTGCCTCAAAATTCGCATCTTTATGCGGCACTGTCCAGAAATTTTTTTGAAAATTGCTACAGACTAGTTCCTGCATAATGTGGATGCTGGCCAACACTTTCTGTTTATGAAAAACAAAGGTTTGCGCACTAGACCCTTGTGACAAGGTCTGTCTTTTCAAAAATTGGTTGTGCAACCATAATCCTATGGGACCTAGGAGCTTGATGACCCTTCCCCATCCCTTGATACTTCTGGAGTGCTTCCCATTCTTTCCTCTTATGCAGTTGTTGTTTTTTCTTTTCTTCCCTTCTCCTCTCTGCTGCAGTACATGGTGACACCCCCGACCGCATAAATTAGACTTACAGGGTCTGTAATCGCACACTTAGGAGTTGTTGAAATGAATGTGAGCTGCTGCTCATGCTATGAGAAGGAGTAGTTTGTTTTTCTAAAAACTAGGAGTTTATTAAAAGAATAAATTAACTCGATGCAGGAAGGGTTTAATATTTACAAGCCTTAAGTAGAGCAGGAGAAGGCCTTCCACATGGACTGTCTTCTTAGCCCCTCTGGTGGAGCTCAGGTTTAAACTGGCAGCCACTTTATGACTATGTTTCATGGGCCTGCTTGACATAGCTATAGTTACAACACAAACGGTGTTGTGGGTGATGAGTAAAAACCAAATATCATTCATATCTGTGACATACACTATACTTGTAACTATGCTTGTAATAATTTCATATTCTCTTGCTCTTTATTACAGTACTTCGACCCAGACCAGATGTTTTTCAAAAAAATGTTCCCTACTGTGATGCCCCAACAAAGAAGGCATAAGCATAGATTGTTGCCAGTTGATAGAAGAGCATCATACGGGATATTAAGATTACAAATCGTGTGAGGATAAAACCCATTATTCAAGAATGATGAAGCTACAAGTGTTTTTCAAAGGACTTAGCCTCACCAGTGGAGAGTAGCTTATTATCACTCAAAAGACTTCAGTTTGTACCCTTTATGCTGTCTTCAATTCAAAGAGTTTTTAAATTGGCCCTCTGTATGAAGGTTTACCTTTCTGTAACATAAAAAAAAAAACATATACCTGCATGATGTCTCTCGGGCTGGACTTGAACTCATGACTTTGGGCCCAGATGGGAGTTTCTCACCAAGTCCCACAGACACTGAACAGTGGCTGCCATATTTTCTTGCAGTCACATGAGTCTTCTGAAAGTTCTCTCATTGGCAAGGCCATTGTTTTTTGGTTTTTACCAGAAAATCCGGTAAAATTCCAGAATTAGGGCTGCCTGAAAACTGGTAAAAACAAAGATTTCATGGAATCTGGCATTTTATATCAGATCAGTAAATCTACAAAACTTTTATGTTTTACTTTTAATTCCTTCTTATACTATTTTCAATTTGCTTTATTTAATGCTCTGTATATTAAGCCTTCTTTAATTCTGATTATTTATGCACATACTAAATGTGATACCAGAATCACGGTGAAATCCCGAAATTAGAGTAACAATCACCAGTGCAATTCCGGAATCTGAAGTCTTGAAAATGGAATTTCATTGTTTTAATCACCATAAATCAGTGGTCTTGCTCATTGGTTAAGTAGCCATTCCATTATGTAATTAGTACTAAAAATAACTTTATGCCATTGCAACTGTTCATAGTACGGGATAGTACTGATGTCCACATTTGAGGGCCACACAGCATAATAGTCATACGTGGTGCACGGCTCATACCAAACTGCCTTCATGTTAAATTCTGGGAGATACTGTATACATAGATATTTTGGGGGACATTAGCCTTACAAAGCAAGGAGTGCACTGTCCTCCATCATGTAGCATTATTAAAGGAATAATGCCTGACAGTGTGGGTGTTATGCTGGGATAACATCCCACCCCGGGTGTTTGGGCCCGAGGCCACTGGCCGAGGGCGTCCAACACCCAAGAAGGGGTGTTATCACAGCATAACACCCACCCTGGAGGGCATTATTCCTATTATACAATGGCTCATTGTTTTATACACAAAAAAAATAATTGTAAAGAATTTTGTTTAGTGTTTAAAAATATTTTTTTTTTTAGAAAAGATGGAAACAATCAATGTGGTGCTCATCTAGTTGATAAGCAGGGATGTTATGCCAGGATAACATCCCTGGCTGTGATGACCAACTGACCAATCAGGAGCCAGGATTCTTTCTTGCCATTGTACAATACAGGTTAAGGAAAGCACCCAGTCATGGTTGTGATGTTCCACACTCCAAAGCTGACATCTCACAAACCCCAAGAATAAGCAGGCCTGTGATGTTTACACTTCACTTGCTTTATACCAGCCTTGGGATTCATATTATGAGAATGTTAAAACCACCCTGCAGACATGCATTACACGTGTAATCTTTTGCAAAGTTGTACTTTCTCTGCAAGCATGTTTTCCCGTCTTTAGAGTAAAATTCTCCTGAAAGGATGTTTCTACCAAACCTGTCCAGAAGAGGAAGCATATATTTTCAAAGCCGTTGTGTATTTAAACCAAAATACATAATCTTTGTTTATGAAACAGTTGTCACAAAGATTGTGCTTTTTTAGATAATTGGTATTTCAGTTTATGCTGTTGCAAAATTAGTTGTTTATTTCTTGTTGTTGTTGTCTTGCATCAGGTTAAAATGTTGTGGGTTCCACTGCAACCTTTAGGGAACTTTAAGGGTAATTTTCAAGTACTGTCCAAAACAACTACTTGCTGCTTTGGTGTTCACAAATGTGTATTGCTGTGGTACTTTCAACACTGGCTAAATGGGTTAAATAAAGCCATAATGTCCCCTCACAGAAAGCTGTGCTATTGGATCCTTCCAGTCACAAATGGCCAACTAGTGGTCATCTGTGAAAAATTCTCATTATGTAAAATGGCAGTATGGATTTCTTTCTAATTCAAATGAGTAATCACTTTTCTTACAAATGTATAATTACATTTTTGAGAGTATTCAGATAAATATGTGTATGACTGGTAGTTAACATTATGTTTATAGGGGAAACAGTTGATCTTTATCAGGGGTATCAGTCATCAGGTCGCACTGTAGGAACTTCTCACCGTCGGTGAAGCAGGATCCACGCAGAAGATTTTCAGTAGTATAGCTTGGGCCACCCACGCCGACATCTTCTGCCAATGTCACCAACCATATAAAGGTGTGAGAGGCCTCACTCTCTCCTCAGTTCTTTTTCACCATGGACTCTTCGTATGGGTCTCCGCAGAAGCTTCTTCACAGTTCGCGCCATTTTGTGCCTACGTTTTTTTTTATTTTCCGTAGCTTTTAGAACCCCTCTTAAACAAGCGATCCCCTTACCTCATTTATGTCTAAAGTTACTCCTTCAACTTCTTTGTTCTGTTGCTGCCGCTGCGGAAGGAAGATTTCTTCTGCAGACAAACATAACCTCTGTGTTTGCAGTCATGGGCCCAGCCACGACGCCTCAGACTCTGAGCTCTGCCAGGAATTTAATCTTACAACCCTTAGGCGATGCAAAAAGGCTCACAAGAAATTCCTCATGGAACAGTAGATGGCCTGTTCTGGGCAGGGGTCTTCCGGGGTCCCTCCTTCCCAGTTGCCAGCGGGTTCATCGAGCTTCCAGGCCTGGAAGGCCCAAGACAAGTCATTGGGGAAAAGTCACAAAAAGGACCGTGATAGGGACCATTCCCACTGGTGGTGGTCCCTCTCCCCCGACGGCTTCTTCCTTCCTTTCTCCCTCCCTCCTTCCTCTGGGGGGGGGGTACTCCAGCTGCGACTGCACCAACGTCCTCTGCTGTCCAGGCATCTGCTTCTCCCAGGCCCATACCAACAGCACCTTCTCCCACGTCTCAGGGTAGCTGGACGTCGACCCCTTGTTCATTGATGTCGGTCCCATCATCAAGACCTAATATTTCTCCACGTCCTTGTGCATTGTGGCCGGGTTCTGAAGACCTGTCATAGAGCTCATCCTGCCCTGTACCGTCGCCCCCCGCATCCCTGATGCACCCCTGTCCTGCCATCAACCTCAACAATATACTGACCCAGATTACTAGAGCCCTAGTGCAGCAGTTGGGCTCATACAGGCCTGGGTCCCCTGTGCTGTCATCTCTCCCATCGTCAATGCCTCTTTGGCCTCCTAGGGCAATGCCCCATAGGGCACTGTCTGTACCTCTGTCATCTGACCTCAAATTGGAGCAGGTCGATGTCAAGGAAGAGTACCACCCTGACCTCCTACTCCATGAGTAAGAGGAGGAAGAACAGTCTCTTTCCTCAGACAAGTCCACAGCTTCCTCAGTCAGTGAGGACTCTAAGTATCCCCCCGGTCCCCTCCTGAGGATCCTTTTTCAGCATCATGAAGCAGCTGTCCACAGCTATGGGTTTCCACACAGAGGAGGAGGATGCTACCAGAAGAGAGCTGGTGAACTTCTTGGAGATCCCAGAATCTCCCCCTAAGGTCATTTCTCCTATCCTTACAGTTCTTACGAATGCCACTACTGCGGCTTGGCACTGTCCAGATACGGTCCCGTCCAGATATGGTCCCTTCCATACCCCACAGGGCAGATAAACTTTATCATGCCCCGCAGGGTCTGCCTTACTATGCTGCCCAACCTGAGACCAATTCCGTGGTCATCCAGGCAGCTCATGACAGGTCCAAGGTGCCCAAGCACCTTAGTTTCCCTCCCACCCCGGACAGGGAATCCAGAAGGATAGACCATTGGGGCAAAAGGGTTTATGCCTCCTCAACCATGGGTCTTCAGATTGCCTACTACCTGTTGCATATGGTTAAGTACCAAAATATCATCTGGAGGAAGAGCAAGGCGGCTGCCCAAGCCCTCCCAGAATGTTCCCAGAAACATGAGGTTCTCAAGTCTTTGCAGGCTGCAGAGGATATTAGTAAGCATCTCTTCCAGGCATTGTACGATATTTCGGACTCTGGTGCCAGAGCTGCTGCCACAGGCATTTGTCTTTGTAGGCGCACCTGGTTGAGTGTCTCAAGCTTTAATGCGGATATGCAACAAAAGGTGCTGAAAGCCCCCTTCAGTGGTTCAAAGTTGTTTGGACCAGATGTCCAGGACATCATTAATGACTTGCAGGCATCTGGAAGGGCCATTAAGTCTGATCACTTGCTTTACCATATGCAGCCCAGAAGAAGATAGCACCCACCTTTTCGTATGTTATTCTACAAATCAGGAGCCAGCTCCCATCCCCAGGCAAAAGGAAAACTTGCACCACCCTGCCTACCCCCTCCTCCTCGAGCTCTGCCGAAGAGTGCCACAGAAGTGATGAATTGGCCCCAGCGGCTGGATCCGCCTCTGTTTGACTCTTTACCAGACCCCCGCGTTCTGGTCCCTGACCAAGAAGTGGTGGTCAGAGGTTGGGTCTCCTTGCCTCTCAGTCAGTGGAGAACCATAACTTTGGATGCCTGAATCTTTCAGATTATAGAATGGGTTCAAACTCTGGAGCTCATAGACAAACCTCCAGCTGCTTCTTCGGTACCCTCCACCTTCCTACCCTGCAGACCACATCATGGTTCTTCAGGAGGAAGTGCAATCTCTTATGTAGAAGAATGCCATTGAGCCAATACCCAGACAGCAGAGGGCCAGGGATTTTTACTGCAGGTTCTTCTTGGTCCCCAAACAAACTGGAGATCTGAGGCCTATTCTGGATCTCAAGGAGCTCAGTTTTTACGTTCAGTACAAACAATTCTGCATGGTCACCTTGCTAGGGCTTATGTCTCTGCTCAAGCAGGGTGATTGGCTGTGCTCCCTGGATATGCAGGCTACTTACCTGCATATCTTGGTTTATTCTCAACAAAGGAGGTTTCTCCAGTTTCTTTTCCAGGGCAAACACTATCAATTCAAGGTGTTTCCCTTTGGCTTGTCCTCTGGGCTGCAGGTCTTCACCAGTTGCTTAGCAGCAGTGGTGGCAGCCCTCCAGAGAGAAGGCCTGTACATCTTCCCCTGCCTGGATGATTGGCTCCACAAAGCCTTGTCCAGGGATCAGCTCCTCTGGACCCTGGAGAGGACCCTCCAGCTGTTTCACTCCCTGGGCTTTCCTGTCAACCTGCCCAAGTCTGTTTTGATCCTGTCCCAGAGGCTGCAGCATATAGGAACATAGAAACATAGAATCTGACGGCAGGTAAGGGGTATCCGGTGATTTTAGAGCGGATAAAATAGCGCGGTCAAAAAAAGCGCTACCATAAAGGCGCGGAACATAAAAGCGCGTTCCTAAATTGTCGTGGATACTAAATAGCGCCTTTCATTCATAAAAATCGCGCCATTCATTCATGATCGTGCCATTCATTCGTTCATTCTTGAAGCTGCAGGAGGGGGGCAGACAGAGTTTAGCTAGATAGCTATTTATTATTATTGCATTATTATTTTTAATTAGCCATTCAATCATGAAAATAGTGCCGCTGATGCTGATGCTGCGGGAGGGGGATGACAGCATTTAATTTGTTTTAATTAGCCATTATCAATTCGCCTCAATCATGAAAATAGCGCCGCTGATGCTGATGCTGCGGGAGGGGGATGACAGCATTTAATTTGTTTTAATTAGCCATTATCAATTCACCTCAATCATGAAAATAGCACCGCTGATGCTGATGCTGCGGGAGGGGGATGACAGCATTTAATTTGTTTTAATTAGCCATTATCAATTCGCCTGTAATTAGATTCGGGTGCAGAAGTAGTATTAGTTCGTAGTAAGTGAGTTACAAGATTCAGGTGTGCAGTTTGTAGCACTTTCGTTTGGCAACATGGAAGTGCGATACATCAAAAGTCAGAAGAGGTGAACTTGCACTGTGGCAGGGTTTTCTATATCGCAGAAACGATTATGTGGTACAAAGTCGTACTGGAAATGCTTGCAGTATGCAACTGGACACTGTACTGCGGTACATATCACTGGTGATATAATAGTTAAAAATCTGGGTGAACACAACCATGTGCCAGACCCTGTTCTTGTCATGCAGAAAGAAGCGATTGCTGAAATGAAATGCAAAGCTTCTTCCACCACAGAAACCACCCACCAGATCGTTGTTGCTGGCATTACTCAACTCCCTCCTGAAGTCGCAGCACAGCTTCCAGCGTGCCTTTGCTGAAAAGAACTGTTCGTCGGACACGAAGAGTGACAAGTCGGCCACCACCTGAACCCTTAGACGCTATGTCCCTTGTACTTCCACCCGAGTACTGTGTTACTGAAAATGGTGAAAAGTTCTTGGTTTTCGATTCAGGACCTGTCAGTGACCGATTTCTTATATTCTCCTCTTCAAGAGATCTGGAAATGCTGAAGCAATGTAAGCATTTGTTTGCTGATGGAACATTTAAAAGTTGCCCATCTATTTTTAATCAGCTGTACACTATACATGGTATAAAACTGTCTAATGTTATCCCCTTGGTGTATGTGCTCATGACTAGTCGCAGTGCATCGACTTACAATAAAGTGTTTACAGAGATTTCTGCTATGTGTTCTCCACTTAAACCTGAAATTGTGTTGATTGACTTTGAGCTGGCTGCAATTAAATCTTTTAAGCAGTGTTTCCCTGAAGCACAGCTGCGTGGCTGTTTTTTTCATCTTTGCCAATCAGTATGGCGTAAAGTGCAGCAGCATTCTGAGATTTGCAGTCGCTATATGTCCGATCCAGTATTTGCCCTGCACATTAGATGTTTGCCTGCTTTAGCATATGTCCCCTCAGTTGACATTATCTCTGCATTTGAAGACTTGATGTGTCAGGAATTTTTTACTAGTAACTCTGACATACTTGTGCCTCTATTAGACTATTACGAGGACACTTGGCTGGGAGGACCACTGGGCAGAGGAGGGCGGCGTAGACCAACTTTCACAATTGATCTTTGGAATTGCTATGACTCTGTGCAGTTGGAATTGCCAAGGACAATCAATGCGGTGGAAGCATGGCACCGTAAATTCAATCACTTTGTTGGTGCCCACCACCCATCAATCTGGCGATTTATTGATTATATTAAATGCGAGCAGAAATACAGTACTGCCAGACTTGAGCAATTAATCGCAGGTTCGGTGATTGCAGGCACACAAAAAAAATACAAGGACACTGCCAAACGCATTGAGAGGGTATTGTCAGAGTATGGAAAAAGGTCGATGTATGAATACCTTAAGGGGATTGCATACAACTTTCAATTACAAGTGTAGAGTTTTTTTTTTTTTAAAGTTGCACATACAGTCTTTCATACTGTAAGGATTTTAATAGTTTAATATTTTTAACAGTTGCAGTCTAAAGCATATATTTTAACTCATTTTTTTATGACAACTTTTTATAAATACAGCAATGATTTTATCGTTTTATTACTATTTATTATGGTATTGAATAAAGTCGGGATCTGGAGAACAGTAATGGTTTCCTTGTTGCTGTTGTCTATGGCAAGTTGTTATCTGTAACAGCGCGAATAAAATGATGGATGTCAATAGCAATAGTACTGAAAACAATTACTTTTCACATAACGAGAGCTTACTTTTCTTTTACTCATGTACAGTAAAGCAGTAATGATGGATGTCAATAGGCGACACGCTACTATATCGCCAGCGTAAATGTAACAAGCGCTCACAAAAATCGGCTTTTTTGATGCGCCTATTGTGTATGGCTAATCGCACCGCACCGTCACACTAACTCAGGTAAGGACACCGCTGGCCCACCCAGTCTGCCCATTTCCTACCTGATGGATAAGCTGCAGATCCTAGTTAACCAGCAGCCTACTTCTTCCTACCCCACCCCTAGAATTGCCTTATGACTGTCCATGCATGCTTGAATTCCACCACTGTTTTTGACTCCACAACCTCCTCTGGAAGGCTGTTCCATACATCCACAACCCTCTCTGTGAAAAAATACTTCCTTAAATTACCTCTCAGCCGCCCCCTTCTATCTTCAAATTGTGCCCCCTTGTTCTTGCACACCTCTTTTTTTGAAAGATGCTACCCTCTTGGACTTTGTTGATTCCCTTGAGGTACTTGAAAGTTTCTATCATGTCCCCCCTCTCCCTCCTTTCCTCGAGGCTATACATATTAAGCTCCTTAAGTCTCTCTTCATATGTCTTCGGTGCAGACCCTGCATCATTTTAGTTGCCCTCCTCTGGACAGCTTCCATCCTGTCTATGTCTTGCGGAGATTGGGTCTCCCAGAACTGCACTGAGTACTCAGATGTGGTCTCACCAGCTGTCTGTACAGAGGGATAATAACTTCTTGTTTTCTACTGGTGATGCCTCTCCTATGCATCCCAGTATCCCCAGCCCTCCTTGCTGCCCTCTCACATTGCTTGCCCACCTTTAGGTCATCTGATATGACTGCCCCAGGTCCCTTTCCATTTTGTTGTTGTTAGTATCTCACCCCCCATTGTGTACTCTTCCCCTGGGTTTTTGTTTCCCAGGTGCATTGCACTTCTTAGCATTGAATCTAAGCTGCCATACATTTGACCATTCCTCTAACCTTGCCAAGTCCATTCTCATCCTTTCCACCCCACCTTGTGCATCAACTCTGTTGCAGATCTTTGTGTCATCTGCAAAGAGACATATCTTTCCTTCCAGTCCCTCTGCAATGTCACTTATAAAGACATTGAAGAGGACCGGTCCTAATACTGAACCCTGCGGTACCCCACTGCTAACCCCCTTTTTTCAAGTGGACTCCATTTACTATTACTCTCTGTGTCCTATTCTCCAGCCAATTCTTTACCCAGGCTGTCATCTTGGGACCCACTCCCAGGCTGGCTAACTTGTATATTAATCTTTTGTGTGGGACTGTGTCAAATGCCTTGCTAAAGTCTAGGTAGGCCATGTCCACAGCCCTCCCTGATCAACTACTTTGGTCACCCAGTCAAAGAAATCTATCAGATTTGTCTGGCATGACCTTCCCTGTGAATCCATGCTGCCTTGGGTCCTGTGCCCTCTGGCCTCTAGATACATAACAGTTCTTTCCTTCAGAAGTGATTCCATCATTTTCCCTACCACTGAGGTTAAACTAACAGGTCTGTAGTTTCCTGCTTCTGCCTTGCTCCCACTTTTGTGAAGGGGAATCACATCTGCCCTCCTACAGTCCTCGGGTACCACCCCATCCTCCCATGATTTGTTAAAGAGGTAGTCAGTGGTGTCACTAGTTCTACCCTTAGTTCTTTTAGAATTCTGGGATGAATCCCATCAGGCCCCATTGCTTTGTCCACCTTCAGTTTTAAGGCTCTTTCAGAACCCTTTCTTCTGTAAATGGCTGGTATCAACTTCTGTATCCAGAGTGTTTCTACTGTTTGTTTTAGGTACCTCCCCCTCTTCCTTTGTAAATACTGAGCAAAAATATTTGTTTAGTATCTCTGCCTTTTCACAGTCACCCTCTGCCCACCCTTCCTTCCCTTTATTAAGCCTCACTATCCCTCCCTTGGTCTTCCTTCGCTCCCTGATGTACCTATAAAAGGTTTTATCCCCCTTCTTTACTGAGTTGGCTATCTTTTCCTCGGTTTGGGCCTTTGCTGTTCTGACTGCCTTTCCAGCTTCCTTTTGCTTTAACTGATACAGTTCTCTGTACTGTTCCTTCTGTGATTCCTTGTACTTCCTGAATACTTTCTTTTTCTCTTGAACCTTCACTGCCACTTCCTTTGAGAACCATAGTGGTTTCTTACCTCGTTCGTTTTGTTTATTTGCTTTACACAAGGCTTGTTACCTCTGTGATGGCAGTTTTATTATTCCCCATTGTTCTTCCACCCTCCTTCCTGCCCATTTGCTAGTGCATTCCTTAGGCACTCACCCATTTTGGCAAAGTCAGCCCTCCTAAAATCCAGTACCTTTGTCTTTGTATGGCTTGACTCTATTGCTGTGTTTATTGTGAACCATACTGTTCGATGGTTGCTAGTTCCCAGATGGCTACCCACTTCTACATCTGTGATCCTCTCTTCATCTCCAGTCCTGGACTCTGCTCAGGGCAGAGCCTTCATGCCCCTGGACAGGGCAGAGTGCCTTATTTCTCAGGCTTGGGAAGTTTACCAGAGCTCTTATGTTTCAGCAAGGGTATAACTGAGACTGTTGGGTCTCATGGCTGCAGTCATTGCCATGGTTTCCCTGGTCAGGTTGCACATGCAGGTCCTTCAGTGGAACCTCCATGTGCAGTGGAACCAATGCACGGATGAGCTGGATCAGCCAGTGCTGGTCTCCTTTCCAGTCTGCAAAGTGTGCTTCAGTAGTGATGGACCTCCAGAATCTGTTGCAAGGAGTCCCATTCCTGATTTCTTGCCAGCAGATCTTCACAACAGATGCCTCCAGTTCAGGCTGGGGTGAGCACCTGGTCCCTATCAGACTCGGGGGTCTTTGTCCTGGATCAAGACGTCTCTGCTTAGTAACATCCTCAAGATGTGAGCGGTCCTGTATGCCATGCAGGCCTTTCAGAACCATCTCCCTCCGGGTTAGTTGTTGGTTCAGTGAGATAATCTCAGTGTTGTCTATTACGTCAGCAAACAAGGGTGAACACATTTGTACCCCCTGTGCCAGTAAGCTGGTACTGGGCTATGAACCATGGCCTATCCCTTTCGGGAGTCCATGCTCCAGGTATACTGAACACCCTGGCAGATGGTATCACATCAACTCAGTGCAAGCATTTATACCGCGCTTGAAATATAGCGCAAATGGATATCGCTAATGATACAAAATGTTGAATTACTTTTTTAGCGCAAAATGTGATCTGAATACAGCAACTAGTACTGGATTCTGAGAAACAATTTCACGCTTCTCTGAAAAGGTTATTCAACATTTTGTATTATGTCCAAATTCCGGGATATCCAGCACCTACAAATTACCAGGCACCAGGTTTCTCCCACTAAATGAACAGCACCAGTGGGAGGAGTTCCTCTGGTCCTGGACTGGCCACTGATCTGAAAGAATTCAGCAGGAATCTTGCCTGGGCTCCACAGCTTCTTGGTGCTGCGCAGGGGGTGAGCGCATAGACATCCTCCTTATTCAAGATCTCTTTGATACAAAATTGTCCTCTTTGGATGGTCACTAAGAGAAAATAGTTGGGCTGTGATCGTGGAAGACACCACTAAATGAATAGCGCCAGGGTGAGACATTTTAAAGAGCAACCGATGCCTTGAAAAGAACTTTTAAAAACATCCTATTTGGACACAACGCAGCTTGTATTGTTCATTAGCTCTGCAGTTCTTGTCCCCATTATTTATTACTGAGGTCATATGCATGAAAGCAGGATAGCTGTTCCTTGAGAGTTCACCAGCTCCTGTTGCTTCTTCCCAACTGAATGTCATAATACTCTGCTTGTGACATAATAGTTATTCACATGGCAACAAGCGGTGATGTCACAACAGAGCATTAGGACATCAAGTTGGGAATAAGATATAAAGGCAGTGGAACTCTAAGGGCTAAAGATCTTGTTTTTGTGGGAATTTCTTTAGTAATAAACAATCTGTAGAAGATGGACAAAATACAAGCTGAAGTGTGTCTAAATATTATGATCTGACTTCGAGGATGGAGCTCTTGCAGCAGGTATTATAATTAGGACTGAAGCCGGCTGGCATCAGGACCCCACGGAAAACTTGTAGCTAGCAGTCTGAGGCAGGGGACCAACCCTGATGTCGGCTACGTCCGACATCAAACGTGGTATATAGGGGGTGGTCCCCTGGCGCCATCTCACTTCTTTTCCTGCCATCGACCTGCGTAGTTGGGCTTCTCAGACACCTTCCTTAGCAGTTGACAACCATCGAACGTCAGAAGTATTTTCTTTCTTCAACATTTTCAACATCACCTTGTGTATGTCATTGCCCTCCCCACCACAGCGAAAAGCAAAGTGTGCGTGTGGAAAGCAGATCCTGGCCAAAGACAGCCATGCGGCCTGCTTCATCTGCCTAGGCCCAGAACACCAGCCCGATGCCTGCACACATTGCCAGAAGTTTAATCAGAAGACCTGCACCAGGAGGGCCAACGCACTCAAGACCTTCCTGCTCGAGAAGAAGCTTGCGGCCATGCAGTGAGGATCAGGAGCCAGCTCATTCTCTCCCGCCAGGGATTCCCAACTGAAAGATAAGCCATCGGGGGAAGCATCACCACAGGGATAAGGATCGGGCCAGGTCTGAATCCTGCCCTAAGTCACCAGCCAAGCAGGCCTTGTCTTCCTCTACCTCCGGCTGGAGGTCTGGATTGGTTCCGGCCCAGTCATCCGAACCTTCCCGCATGTCTAAGTCCGCTCCCACCTCTTCTCAGGGCAAACATCAGGAGTCAGCCATGTCGGGACACCACACTTCCCTGGCTCATCGACCCCTCAAACCCTCAGGGTCGAGCCAGGGAAGCCTGTCCAGGGCTCAGGACAGGCCCAGTTCTTCGGACAAATGCAAGCATTCAGAAGAACCCTCAGGTAGGCAGGAGGCCGCCTGGGCTCAGACGCCTTCCTCTCCTCCGGCTAAGGTGTGCCCTCCCGCAGATCAGCGCAAGTCTAGTCGGTTGCCTACTCCGTCGTCTTGCTCCCAGACGCCTGACACGGGGCGGTCGCCGGGTGAAGACCAGCCGTCCACCCCTCCTCTGAGGGACCGGACGCCTGACAGGGCGACGCTGGACCACGAGACAAAGGCACTACCATTCGTCAGCCCACTGACACCAGGATCCCAGACCCGATGCATACACCCAAGGAACCTGAGCCTCGGACACTTTGGCTTCAGTCCTAATGGTATTACCTGCTGCAAGAGCTCTTCTCGAAGATGTACTGCTACGGTAAGTTCTTACATAACTGTACTTTATCTTACTTCAAGAGGATTCTTGCAGTAGGTCATAACTTGTAGGACTGCGCCCCCTGGCATCAGGACCGCACAGCAAACATTTGCTAGCAGTGTCTGGCAGGGGACTGTCCACCTGATGTCACATGACCGATGTCAGCATGACCCTGTGTAGTGGGCAGTCCCCATGTCTGCCTTCCAGTTCTGTCCCACCGTTGACCTGCGCAAGAACCTCGCGGTAAACATTGTTCCAGTCGATCAACATTTTGTCTTCGATAATTCTCTTATTTTCTCAAAGCCAGTCTGTTTTTGTCTTCTCCATCCAAGACTAAGAAGAAGTGTGAGAAGTGCAGCATGCAGATCCCACATAAGGACGGCCACAGACTCTGCCTCTTCTGCCTTAGCCCTAGCCACGACATAGAGGCCTGCCCCGATGCAAGCCCTTCAACCAGGCCACTCGCAAACACAGCAGCAAGCCCTGGAAGGCCATCTCCTTAAGTCCAGGATGGCCTCCTTAGAGCAGGAAATGCTAAAATTAAGGGAGTCTGCTTCCTCTCCTTCCTCAGAGCAGAAAAAGAAAGACAGAGAAGCACCGAGAATGGGAGTGTCTGGAAGACCGGGAGTGAGTCTCCTCTAAGACCGCTGGTCCTAAGACTGTCTCTTCATTGGACAAGGCCCGCTCCCCCACCACCTTCCCTGGTGACTGTCCAGAATTATTCTTTTGCTTTTTCAGGTACTTCTTCTACTTTGATGCCCATCAAGACAGGCCCCAAACCTGGATCTTTGACCGATAAGTCGCCCGCCGGCTCCTCTGGCGTGCACCCGGTCTCCACCTGTAAGCCAGACTCCAGTTCTTCTGGAGCCCACCCGGTCGTTGGTAAGGTGGATTCCCACTTTGAGGGAACCCGCCCGACACTAGTCAGTAAGCCGGTTGGAGGTTCGCCCTCCTCCCGCACGGCTCCTCTTTCCATGGCTGATGAGTCGCTCGCCGGGGACTCTGGCGACCACCAAGTCGAAGCCTGCCTGTCAGGGGCTGACGCTGGATCACCCAGTGCCTGGTTGAGCTCGCTGACCTCTCCCAACCAGCCTTTCTGTCAGCTTCCCACTGTGCAGGGAACTTCCCCTCCACCTCCCCAGGTGGAATCTCCGTTGCCAGACCTCCATTCTTGGGACGGAGGGGGAAGAGGATCCTGTGGAAGTGGTACTTTCATCTCCCATGCCAATTCAGGTTACCCCGAGACTCCCATGGATACCCTCCCCAGGAATCTCCCATCTGACCCAGTCCTTACGGCAATTCCCAGGGACCTTCTTCCACCATTGGGCCCTGTCTTAGCCCCGAAGACAGAGATTCCTTCATTAGGCTTCAGGCCTCCGATACCCAAGGCCCCACTGGAAGACCCGCAACCGTCAGAGCTGCCATCAGGGCCCATATGTTTGCCCATGACGCCAGCCAGTCCAATGCCATGAGCTCCAATGCCAGCCTACCCAGTGCCAGATTCTCTCCCAGGCCCTTCTAGGCCACAGGGTACTGCCCCAGAACAACACAGCATCCCCCCAAGGCCCCTCTTTCGACTTTCAACATTATCCCGGCTTCCCAACACTGAGCTACCCACCATCGGGCCAGACATCGGCACCTTACGCCCACAGTTATTACCCAAACTACCAGGTGCCAGGCCATGTACCACCTTCCTTTCAGAGGCCAGGGTACCCTTCCCCTCTTTATTCGGGAATGGCCCACCCTTACTACCAACCTCCTCCCCAGCTTCATCCCCAGCAGGACCTCCAGGCCATATTCCAGTCCTGGTGGCAGGAGGCTAGGTCTGAGCTGGTGGCTGACCTGAACGAGCAACTGCCGGCCCCAGTGGTTACCCCCACCTCATGCTCAGTGTCACCGGTGGGCTCTCACAATTCAACCACTGTGCACATCTCAGGAGGAACCTTTCAAGAGGTTACCCTTGCAGGACCCTGATCTTCTGATAGAGAGGAATCTTCTGACTCTGAAGAGGATTTTTCTGCCTCCTCTTCGGGAGACCTTTCTGGAACCACAGGGACTAAGGGCCAAGAGTTGCCCAAGTCACCTCCAGAAACCCCTCCTTCACAGAGATTCTCTGCATCCTCCAGCAGGCCAGTGGCTGGAATGTGGAGGAACAAGACCCCAAACGCAAGTGGCTTGTAGAGCACCTTGACATGGAAGAGGTGTCGCCCATTCTGATTTCTTCCTGGACTGCCCCCCACGAGGACCTCTGCTCTACTATCTGGCAATTACCTCACTCAATTCCAGACATTCCCAAAAAGGCAGACTGAATCTACTACACCGGAGGACATGTCCCATCTTTGTGCTCAATCCAAGGCTGAGTCTGTCGTGATGGCCATGGCTCAAGATCGTACAGCTAGGCCCAAACACACGAGCCGCCTCTCCTCCTGACAAGGAGTCGAAACAGACCAGTTTGGGCATCCTCCAGCAGGCCAGTGGCTGGAATGTGGAGGAACAAGACCCCAAACGCAAGTGGCTTGTAGAGCACCTTGACATGGAAGAGGTGTCGCCCATTCTGATTTCTTCCTGGACTGCCCCCCACGAGGACCTCTGCTCTACTATCTGGCAATTACCTCACTCAATTCCAGACATTCCCAAAAAGGCAGACTGAATCTACCACACCGGAGGGCATGTCCCATCTTTGTGCTCAATCCAAGGCTGAGTCTGTCGTGATGGCCGTGGCTCAAGATCGTACAGCTAGGCCCAAACACACGAGCCACCTCTCCTCCTGATAAGGAGTCGAAACAGACCAGTTTGGGCATAAAGTTTACGCCTCTTCCATGTGTGCCCTTCATTCTCTGAACTATGTAGCACTCGTATGGTGTCTTACCAAAAAGCCACCATGGCCAAATTAGAGGATAGACTTGAGTCCGTGGAGGATTCGGATCTCAAATCTGAACTCAGAAAGGCCCTGCACCTATCCTAACTTTCCTGTAGGCCCACTCTGAGGGCCACCTACTACTCCGTAGATGCAATTGCTCATTCCACCACCACTGCAGTGTGCCTCGGGCATCATGCCTGGCTATGTATCTCCAGGCTTTCCCTGAATGTGCAGGCAGCCATTGAGGATGCCCCCTTCCGGGGTCCAGTCCTTTTTGGGGGAGACACTAAAGATATCATGTGCCTACAAGACAGTGGACAGGCTCTCGGGTCCGTTAAATCAATGTACAAGGGGAGCATCAAGTCAAAGCAGCCTTTTTCGACAACAGAAGCAGCAGAACAAGCAGCCCTTCTCTAGACGTCAGACCAAAAGTAGGGCATCTGGGCCCACTGTCACCTCCTTTCCTACCTCCAAAGCTTAGCAAGCCGTGGGAGGGAACCTCCCTTCATGCTGCTCTGCCTCCTGACTTGCCCAGTCCTCCCCCTCCTCCACCTCCCAGCAGCGTGGAGCCAGTGGAGGGAAGATTTGCCCTTCACCTGAAAGAGTGACAGGGCATCACAACGGACTCATGGGTGATTCAACTAGTAGGAAAAGGGCACACCATCGAATTTCTGGAAAGGCCTCCAGACTCTCCCCCAAATCGTCATCATTATCACTCAAACCAGGTCCCTCTGGTAAGAGACGAGATACTGGCTCTGATCCAAAAATCTGCCATAGAACCAGTTCCTTGGGCTCAGAGGGGAAAAGGGTTTTACTCCCATTTCTTCCTCCTCCCCAAAAAGACTGGCAACCTAAGGCCCATTCTAGACCTCGGTCAGCTGAACCTTTATGTAGAATACAAAAGGTTCCACATGCTGACAATCCAGGGTCTCCTGCCCTTACTCCAGTTAGACCACTGGCTGTGCACATTGGACATGCAGGATGCATACCTGCACATTCCAGTCTTTCCTGGCCACCGCCACTTCCTGTGTTTCTTCTTCCAAGGGGAGCACTTTCAATTCAAAGCCCTCCCTTTTGGCCTTTCCTCAGCACCCAGGGTTTTCACCAAGTGCCTAGCAGTGGTGGCAGCGGCACTCCGCCGCCAAGGGATCTACATATTCCCATACCTGGATGATTGGCTCTTAGCAGCCCCATCCAGGAGCAGCTTAGAGGACTCTCTGTCCTCCACCCTGGACCCGTTTGCACGATTGGGTATTACAGTCAGTTACCTCCAAGTCGTCTCAAGCTCCTTCCCAATGCCTCCAGTTTATTGGAGCGATTTTGGACACGGTCCAGGGCAGGGCCTTCCTTACTCCGGACAGAGCAAATTCTTTGCAGGAGCAGGCCAGTCTTGTAGCCTCCTCCAGCCAGGGCGTTTTTACGCCTTCTAGGCTTGATGGTAGCGGCCATCCCTACTGTCCCCTTGGCCAGGCTGCATATGAGGATCACTCAGTGGACATTAAGGGTCCAATGGGATCAGCACACAGATGACCTGGACCATCCTATCTGGGTGTCCAGCGCCCTTAAGAGGGATCTTCTTTGGTGGCAGGATCCTCTGAACCTTTCACTGGGGTCTCCCTTCAAGCCACCCTCTCCCTCATGGACCCTCACCACGAATGCCTCAGTTCTGGGTTGGGGAGCCCACTTGGGGGACCACTAGACCCAAGGGCCGTGGTCTCAGCCGGAATTTTCTTTCCACATAAACATTCTGGAGATGAGAGCGGTCCTGTATGCTCTTAAGGCATTCCAGCCACTTCTCTATGCGGGAACACTGCTGATACGGACCGACAATATGTGCATGGTCTGGTACATCAACAAGCAAGGAGGCACCTGATTGTACCCTCTGTGCAGGGAGGCAATATGGGTTTGGTACTGGGCAGTCCAGCATGGGCTATACCTCACCGCTGTGCACGTCCCAGAAATTCACACTGTCCTGGTGGACAGCCTCAGCCGGTCCTCAGCACAGTTTCATGAATGGAAACTTCACCAGGAAGTAGCAGACCTTCTGTTCCATCGGTGGGGGCGTCTGGAAGTAGATCTCTTCGCCTCCCTATTAAACGCAAAACTTCCCAGGTTTTGCTCACTTTTTCAAAGGACTGGCGTTATTTGGCTAGACGCACTATCTCTCTGTTGGACAGAGAAATATTTGTACACTTTCCCTCCTTTTCTCATTCTACAGAGAGTTCTGCTGAAGCTTCAGGCAGAAAGGGCTCAAATGTTGCTGATCGCACCCCTCTGGCCCAGGCAAATATGGTTCCCCCTCCTGCAGCAGTTAGCAGTGGAACCCCAAGTACCTCTGCCTCTCTGGCACAATCTTCTCACATAAGATCAGGGCACGTTAGTGCACCCGGGCCTCAGGTCCCTGCATCTACATGCGTGGCTCCTTCAGACATAATTGAATCACGTTTTGGAGTATCCAAGAGAGTCAAAAAAGTCCTTGTGGAGGCCAGGATGCCTTCCACAAGGTCAGCTTATGCTATGAAATGAAAGTGATTTTCCATTTGGGCATCCTCAAAGGGATGGGACCCCCTTTCCTGGCCCCGGTGCCTCAGGTGATGGATTACCTTTTGCGCCTGTCCGCTATATCTGCCTGCCACCCTTTAGTGGAAGAGAAAACTATCACCTAGTTACCTTCTTTTTTTTTTTTTTTTTTTTTAATTCTATTTCCCTCTAGTCATGGCCCAAGGAGGCATCTCTCAGGCATCCTGCCTATTTCTGCCCACCTGAGGTCCCCCTGAACCTGTGCCTCCTCTCTCCCCAACCCCTCCCACAGACAGCACCCCAGCTTAACCCCTCTGGGATGGGGCCGCCTCTCCTAGTTGGGCACTCTTTTTACTTTGTAGGCTCTGATTGTGGGAGTGAGCCCCTGGGCGGAGGACCTGGAAGACCAGGCAGGATGGATCCGGCGGTAGGCATGGGGGTCAGGTACCATCGCCTCCCCCTCAGGGGTGGGCTTTTCTGTATTCTAAGTGCCCCTCCCCCACCGTGTGGTGCACCCGTGATGCTCTGGCACAAGGCAACCCTGCCAGCATCATCCACGCGGTATGACATGCAGCTAACGCACTGCAGCGCCCCTGATCTCCACCAGGAGCTGCCGGCGCGATGAGCTATCACCTACCCTCCCCCCCGGGGGAGGAGAGCAGCCCAGCAGGTACTCAGTCCTCACCCTGTCCCTGCCAACCCCCGGCACCCGAGCTCGCTCCCAAACTATGGTTGCTGACGTGGCGCAAGGTGTGGCATCCAGTGCCTCAACCCTCAACGTCACCGGGCCAGCCAAAACCTTCTTAAAGGGGATCCTCCACTTAAAGCCCTCTATCCACAACCCTGCTCCACCTTGGGATTTAAACTTTATTTTGGAAAAGCTTATGTTGCCCCCTTTCGAACCGTCAGTAAGCTGCGAGTTGCAGTATTTGTCCGTGAAGGCACTCTTTTAAGTTGCAGTCACTTCTACCTGGAGGATTTCCGAGCTTCAGGCTCTCATGTGTAAAGAGCCTTATTTTTTTTTTTTTTCACAGAGACCGGGTGGCTCTACGCACAAATCCTAAGTTTCTTCCCAAGGTGGTTTCTGAGTTCACCTTTCATCAATCAGTTGAACTGCTGGTGTACTACTCTGCTTATTCCAATAGGGGGAGGCCCTCTTGCATACGTTGGATATGTACAGGATTTTGCGTTATTACGTTGACAGGACCAAGAAGGTCCGAAAATCAGATCAGCTGTTCCTTTCTTTCGCCCCCAAGACCCTGGGATCGGCAGTCTCTAAGCAGTGCTTGTCCAAATGGTTGGCTAAGTGCATCCATTTTTGTTATGAGAAGTACAACAAACCCCTTCCGGGGGAGGTCAAGGGTCACTCTACCAAGGGTATGGTTGCTTCTGCCTTCCTCAAGAACATTTCAGCAGCAGACATTTGTGCGGCAGCAACCTGGAGTTCGGTACGCACTTTTACTAAGCATTACAGTCTGGACATTGCCTCTAGGTGTAGGGCAGGTTTCAGCCTAGCTGTCTTACAGGGCCTTCTGTCCTAGACCCATTCTGGTCTATCTGCAGACTTTCCACCTCCCTTGCTTCAGTGTGTCTTACTGAGCTGTACTGCTTGGGATTCAGTCCTAGAAGTTATGACCTGCTGCAGGAACCCTCTTGGAAGTAAGATAGTACAGTTACGTAAGAACTTGCTGTAACAGTAGATCTTCAAGAGAAGTTCCTGTAGTAGGTCACCTTTTTTCCTTCCCTCCTGCCCCAGATTTTTTTCTCTGCAGGCTTTTCAGACTTATAGGGATGGGCACCAGGATTTCATTCTTTCTCCTGTCACTCCCACTTTGGGTCTTCGGTGGGAGAACTGGAAGGTGGGCTTAGGGACCGCCCACTATATAGGGTCATGCTGATGTAGGTCACGTGACGTCGGGTGAGCGGTCCCCTGCCAGACATTGTTAGCAAAAGTTTGCCGTGCAGTCTTGATGCCAGAGGGCACAGTTCTACAAGTTATGACCTACTGCAGGAACCTCTCTCTTGAAGATCTACTGGTGCGGTAAGTTCTTACGTAACTATATTTTCTGATGTTTTTCCAAAGGTGTCAGCTGCTTTTTAACTTGTCCCCAGCTAACCTACATTGTGGATTTAATATAAAACAGTCAGGCTGCAATGATAAAAGAATAGAGTCTATGTCTTTCTTTTTCC
The DNA here is from genome assembly GCA_016271365.2 of Neoceratodus forsteri. Lineage (NCBI taxonomy): Eukaryota > Metazoa > Chordata > Ceratodontiformes > Ceratodontidae > Neoceratodus > Neoceratodus forsteri. The sequence goes on from CM057454.1 coordinate 155,137,008, forward strand.
GTCAGGTTCGTGAGTTGTTAGCTTGACATGGAGACTGCAAGCAGGTTGAGCCAGCACAGTTTCTGCTCATTTAGTGTTTGTTTTTTTGCTGTCGATCCTGGCTGAATTGAGCTTGTTAGTACAGATCGCATTTTGCGCTGCATAGAATAGAGCTTAATTGGGTCCATGCTGTATTGCCTTGTGTTGAAATGACCGTGGTTAAATTTACCACGCTGCTTTTTCTTGTGCAGTATTGACATGGAACCCTGGTGGACAGACTCAGCCGATCTCATTGTGGAATGCATGAATGGAAGCTTCTCTCATCCATCGCCAAAGATCTGTTCAGTAGATGGGGTCATCCAGAATTGGACCTTGTTGCGTCCCCACTCAGCACAAAACTGTCCAGTTTCTGCTCACTAGATCCAGGACAGTCCAGTGAACCTTTGCACTCACGTTCTGGATTGAAAGTCAGTACTCCATGTCATTCATTCAAAAGTAGTTTATTCCATATACAAACTCATTGGTACAGCTTCCATTGCAATGTTCAGTAGCTCCAACCTCACACTTCAAGCACACTCCCCAGCACTTCGACCAAGGTGTGGTCTTCCTTAGAGAGTGGAGTAAGTAAGGAGTAACCTCCCTTAAATAGCCAACTTTAAAGTGGCATCATTGCCCCCGTCACATCATTTTCTAATTGCAACTTTGTTGCCTTTTTTTTTTCTCCAGTGGTTCTGGTAGGATTTGAACCCTATACTGCACATTTTATTTTATTAACAGAAAAATGATAAAAAATCCATTCAAAATTAACCTATATGCTATTTCAGTGGCTTTAAACTATTCCCCAATATTTCTAACTTTCAAATAATTAAATCAAACATGTCAAATATACAAATTGTTATTAATTCATAGCATAACATCATTGTTACTGTTTAAGGTTCTGTGTTAATTAGATTGTGCTAAATCAAATATTCTTTCACTCATATCACCATTAATTCATTTTTCATAGCTGATAGTATGGTATCATTTAAAAAAAATTATAACTTTGTATTCATTTCTATTCTTTACATTTGAACAGTTACTTCATTAAGCATATCATGCTAACGTATACCTCTGTTTCTGGATTTTTTTTTAATTATTTTTCCCAAAACTGTGGTGGGTCTGTATATGAGACTGTACTATGGATCTGATTAGTCAATTAGGCTGAGATTAAGTTTTACCATATTACCATTATATGTGCTTAGTAACAGCTTACTTTTTTTATTCCAAATTTTTTCTCAAGTCAAGTTCAGAAATGGTCAGAGGCCAAGGTAGTGATCACTCCCATACTTTTTATCCAGGGTTGGAGGGGGATCCACACATCCACAGTCAAAAGACAAGTCAACAACTAGAAGGAAAATAAAGAAATGGAGTTAGTAAACCATTCATATTATGTTTTTATTTCTTTCTTAAAAATGGTTTGAGGTCCTGTTCAGTACTATGCCCTCTTGGTTGTAGGCTATGTAGTGTAAAGGTCCAAAAAAACTCTCTTTGGAACAGTTTATTGAGTCTGTCTCCACCCCTAAGGCCTCTAGTGGCCTGGTCCAGTGCCATGAACTTTGTTCCATCTGGTCTATTGTTATGCTTTTCACAGTAATGCCTACCTAATGCTTTGGTAATTAAACCTGCTTTTATATTTCTCACATGTTCCTGGATTCTCTGGCGTAGTGGCCTTATGGTGCTACCTATGTATAATAGGTTACATGGGCACCGTATTGTGTACACCACATAGGTACTGCCACAATTCGGAAAGCTTTTAATCTTTACAACCTGCTCATAGCCCTCTAGTTCAAATGTTTTACTCTGACAGCAGTATTCACATACACTGCATCTCCCATGTTTATACATTCCCAATGGTGGTGGTGCAAGCCACATTTCTGTTGGTATTTCTTCCTTTGATGCAGTGTACCTGCTGTGAACCAAGCTGTCTTTTCTGCTGTTAGCCTTGGGAAAGGTTATTCATGGTTTTCCTCCTAACTCTTGTGACAAAATGGGATCATTCAAGAGTATGGGCCAGAATTTTCTAACATATTCTCTACAAAGCAGTTCCACCGCTTGATGTTTTTAAAGAGTGGGGTAGTAGTTTCTAGTACTATCTGAAATGAATGAAAACAAATCATAGACAGTAGACAACCAGTCACATTCGTGGCACAGTACAGCGTTGTGGTAGGACGGATTGGGGCAACTGTTAGAAAATTCTGGCCCATACTCTTGAATGATCCCATTCTCCCACTATCCCCCCTTTGTAGGGGGTTCTTCTCCAAGAACTGGCTATCTGGTGTTTTCAGCCTTTTATACTAGCCTAGGGGAAATAACTGAGGAGGTAGCGGGGCAACTCACGCCTTCATAGGGTTGGTGACATCAGCGTGGGCAGCCCCAGTGATACTGCTGAAAATCTTCTATGTGGATCCTGTTTCACCGACTGTGCAGTTCTTGCAGTGTGACCTGATGACTGAGATCCCCTCAAAGATCAACTGTTACGGTAAGTTCTTAGTAACTGTTCTTTACCATATTAAGTTTAAGCCATTCATGCTACCTGAGGAAATTCTATACCATTTTGAAGCAGGTAGGTTTTCCTGATTACCTTAGATTCTAACCCCAGGAATCCCTCACCTAGTGTTTACGCTTTAGCAGTCATCTCGGCTGAGAGATGCCCCAGAGATTAGAAACTGTGCAAAATTTGGAATGCAAGTTCAGACTCTGCATCTGCACTCCACTCTGGCCATTGCTCAGATCTGTTCCTCTCCACCTGAAGAGAGCAGTCATCCTGTAGTGAAGTCTAATAACAGCTGATTCTCCAGTTGGTTTATTGTAGGGGCTCTGTAGTGCCCCTGTATTTAAGGTTGAATAGTATATTTAATGTTAAACTTCAAATTTTTCACTTTTAATAGCTTTACAACCGATGAATGGATTTGCTCAAAATTTGGAATGTGCTGCTCCATGTGGTAGATCTCTTGATGTAGCAAGTTTTGTTCCGGTTGAATGTGCGGATTCTGAGATCCAGACAGTGGAAAAAGTCATAGTCACCACTTTTTCCAGTTTTTTCCTCATCGCCTTGTGTCCAGACAGTGTGGAATTTTAGTGATTTTTTTTTTTTTTTAATGGTAGAAACAGTTTGGGTAACATAACCGGCATGCTTTGTTTTGTGAAAAAATATTAATCTGTTGCAAAGTTAATCAGTTTTTTATTTCCAGTTGTTTTCAATGGGAAGATCACTTTTCAGGATAGAAGGAGAAAGTTCAACAAAGGATTTGATCTCGCAAAAAAGGATTCTGTCTCGTGAGATCCATTCCTTTTTCTTGAAAAACTCCTTTTTCCCATGCCACCATCTTGGTTATTTTTTTTTTTACCAACGAACTAAAAAGTGTGGAAAATGCATAAAAATACCATTTTACAAATCAAACATGGCTGAGAATTTTCATCTGGGCGGATTTTCAGTGCAGTGCTCTTTTGTCCGGGTTTTGGGCTTCTCAGCACTTCACTGACAGTCTGTTTTGCTGTAATTTTCTTAATTTCTTGTTCCTGTCCCAATCCCAAGAGTGAGACCCCCCCGCGCCAGGACCTGGGCAAACCCAGCTGAGCCCCTGTGACTTGAGTGCGTGATGAGCAGCAGTTGATGGAGAGTACCGACCCATAGTCTGTCCTGAGACCTAAACTTTCTCCTGCCTGGGAGGAGTGTGGACTGTCACTGTGTGCTGCCCAACCCGAGAGAGAGAGAGAGAGACTGGTCCAGACTCCGGAGGATTAGCAGCTACAACAGAGTGCAGGAAGTTCAGAAGGAAGCCACTGGCATGGTCCACTGACACAGTACTGTCAACTGAGTGCTGCAGCCAAGTCAATTTGTGAAATGCTGCAAGTTCGCAACCAAAGAAAAGTGCTGCAAGGCTGGTAACTAAACTAGCTGCTGCTTAGCCTGAGTCAAGCCTAAATTTTTATAATCAAAAATACACAATATAACCATCAGAGCAGAACCTAACTCTCACCCCATCCTCATAAAGTCTACACATCTGACCTTATTTACAGATGGAATGGGGTGAGCATTAGACTAGAGAAGCCCAAAGCACACCCCACACCTGCTCTCTTACCTGGTTTGAGAGAGTGGAGTGTTAGGGAAACCCTGACACCTCATTTCCCAACTTTTGTCGCTTTGACCCTAACTGGAGCATTAACAAAGTGTTTTTGCAACTTATTTTGTATACGTGCAATTTTTTTACTGATTTAGTTAGCTACCAAGTTACTCTGCTAGGGATTATTTATTAATTTATGGTACCTCCAGTTCCTGATTGATGCTCGGGAGCAGGAGATTAACCTAGCTGGCTACCATGTTTTGTTTTTGTCATTTTGACTGACAGGCTAATTTAAACCATTTTCTACCAAAATTAGAAGTGGTTTACCTTTTCTGTTCTCCTGCAGTTCACGGAAATGGAGCACTTTCACTTTTTGTCTGCTCTTTCACCTTAATTTTTTTCACTGCTTTTACTGGAACCACTGTTTGACCTTTGGTGCAGTTTCCCTTCACACAAGAGCCATTTTTACTACTTGGCTCTTGTACTGCAATGTTATTGGAATAATTTTTATTTCTTAGGTTCTCTCATATTGATGTCTCAAAGAGACCTTGTGGACCTTCAATAAATTGCTAAAACTGTTTCCAGTTCCTGGTAAGGGCAGACTGCGGCAAGCTTTGTTTAAAATTTCTAGGTCCACAAAACAACGTTAGAAATTGTATGTTGTCACATTTTTGCCCAAAAACCTCATTAAAAAATTAAGTTGTAAAAAATGGGTAGACTGGATGGGCCAAGCAATGCTTATCTGCCATCAGATTCTGTGTTTCTATTAAAAAGGGTAAACATTTTAAAAAGAAGTATGCCTTCTCAGTCTGCCTCTGTGTCACCTTGAAGCTAGTGGCGGAGCACATGTATGTTCCACTGACCAAGATTTTCTGTTTGTCTCTAATCACTAGTCAGTTCTATCTCAGTGGAAACAAACTACAATAATACCTATTGTGGGGGATAATCTCTGAGGCACTCCACAGTCATGACATCATGGGTTGTGTACACCTGATAGGTTGCCTGATGCACATGTGACTTGAAGAAAGTCCATCCCCCACCTGAGGGGGGGGTCTGCTGTCCTGTGGTCAGTTCTTATATGCATCAAAACAGGTTGCAGCATACCCTAGAGCTCCAGCGTGTTTCTTGTAAAGAACAAATGTTTATTATAAGGAACAACTTCATTGCTAAGGTAAGAAGCCACTTGGCTAAGCCATTTATTAACATCCTACAACAAAGATCAACCAAGACCAAACGAGTATGTTTCTGCAGATATGCAACTGTTTAAAATTGCAAAACTGGCAGTCTTAGAGATGTTAGCACTGCGGCTTCTTCTAGCATCGGATGTCTAGGAAAATGTTAGCTGAAAAATTGCCAGCACAGTATTCAAATTATGAACATTATCGCATTGTACAAGTATAGAGATTATTAGCTACCTGAACACCCCTGCTAGCGGTGCCAGGAACTAAAATAATGTTTGACCCACATAATTGAACACAGAATCTGTGTAATGGTTTACAGGAGGTAATATAATAAATAATCAACGTGGTTCCCCTGACAGCAGTTCCTGAGTTGTATTAATCACCGACAAGAAACTGGTGAACCTACTAGCCTCACTAACTTGTAAAAAGGTACTCTCAAACACACCCAGAAAAGTTTCCTTGCACTGGAAAATGTTTAAAATGCCTGAGCTGGATTCAGAAATTAGTGGAGTTCAGTGGCACTAAATCAAAGCACCCGCAACCACTTTGTGCTATTTTCTACCCCAAAACAGTCCCACAGAGAAAAGGAAGTTCTATGGACCAAAAAGGAGCCATCCAAATGTTATTTTATGACCCCAGTTTTTCAAACAAATGCTAGCAGCATGACCATCCCCCTACTTCTTCCTAGTTTACAAGTCTTCTGCTACATGAGAGCTGCAAGCTGACTGGCTCTCAGCTCTTGCGAGATTTCGGCCACCATCTTAGATGAGGATAAACGAACAAGATTTGACTAAATCCAACATATTTTGAAGTGGAGAATGGAGCTAGCAATTGCTACAGCTTCTCAAGGCAAAGTCCCCTAACTTTTAACACTGACCATGAGAGAGAACTGAAGAAACATGTTTTACAGAACAAAAAAATGCTTCTGCCCCAAACCTTGTCCTATTACACAAGTAGCAATGCAGATGATCCCTCACTCAGCTTACCACAGCCAAGGCAAAGATTAGCTAAAGCATCCTGCCCACCCACCCCCCTTAAAGGCACATGCCTACATTATCCCAGAGATAACCAAGACATACAAAAAGGGCCAAAAATGATGCACAGCACTGTACTATATTGGGTCAACATACAAGGAGGTTTGATTAAAATAACTATTTGGGAAATAGTGAACTTTAATAGTCATTTCTTTCACTAATATTCAGTTGTGTTCTCTCTCTCAAGGGCACAATCACATATGAATTAAGGAGCTGCTACTATGTACCGTGTGTGACAAAAGTATTGCATACCAATGTGAATGCATGACTTGGCCCTATTAATTTAATAAAAAAAGGGCTTAAGATAATTTATCACATTTTTTAAATTTAAAGGGCGCTAAAGTTAAAAGATGCTAACAGAGCCATGTGTTGTCTAAGATCTGTCACAGATGAGCAAACAGATTCTACAGCCACAGTTACTTGGAAACCCCTACCAGTGGTCCCAGGAGCTCAGTACATCAGGGGCTACTACATAATTAAAGCCTCTCAGTCCTTACTTGGGCATATACTCTGGGTTCCCCTATGTGCTGTTCAGAACAAGCACACCACCTTACTAAGATGCCTGATGACCTGGAGCCCTGCCAGTGGCTTCAGAGTCTATCCATTATTAAATGAGCAAGTGGCCACCTTACAACATCCGGAGTACCCTGCCAGCATCCCAGACTTCTAAAATACTAAGTAATGTGCCACAGTTCCCCATTACAAGCATAGTAGCACCTGAAGTGCTCACTCAAAACATCACTACACAACAGTCTCTGAAGCATTTTCTCAGTCCCACTGTGCCTCACCTCAAAACGACATGCTCTCTAGACTTTTTTATGGCACATTATGTATTTTAAACTCACCACCTTCTTCTATCAAAAGGTAAAGGAAACTCCTCTACCATCTACCATAAACAAGTAGGTCTCATGAGGAGGAGCACTGAGAGACTAACCTAACTTGCCTATCCAGATCGGCAGCTGCAAGAAAGAATATCGCGAGACTTGCTGCTGTGGGTAAAATACATTGAGGGCAGCACTATTGCCACAACTGTGGGCAAAGCAGCATAAGACTGTTTCCCTCACTCACTCTAACCACATTTAAAGGGACAATGCACACTTCAATGCACATGCACAGCAGTAGCCTGTACGATGCAGAACATTATTGATTACTGTGCAGGGGAAGAATTAAGGGAAATAAATAAAACAATACATCTAAATCCCACCCCCCAAAAAAATAAAAACACCTTCTCTCTATACGTTTTCTCAGCTTACTGCAATGGCCAAAACAAAGAGCTGCAGCTGAACCAAGGTTGCAGCACACCCTACACCTCCAGCATATTTAACCAAATCTAGAGGCAAAGGTAAGACTCATAATATTTCGGTATAAGTCATGTATACAAAAATTATAGGACGATTGTCACTAAATAAAGGAAGCTATCAAAATCCAGCATTCTGGTTATCAGTTTGTGCTTATACCACTAGAATATACCAGACAAAAAGTACAGAAAACTAATGCATGATGTATAGCTTCTGAGTATATCAACATCAGTTTACAATGCTTTTAAGTAGAACAGTACAAGTTACAAGTAAGGAGACTGACTACCTGGAAGTCCCTGCTAGCGGTTCCAGGAACAAATGACCATAAAGTATCCACTGGGCCTTATGATGTAAGGAGATTTGACTACCTGGATACCCCTGCTGGCAGTTCCAGGAGCAAACGTCCATAAAGTATCCACTGGGCCTTATAATGTAAGGAGATTTGACTACCTGGATACCCCTGCTAGCGGTTCCAGGAGCAAACCCCCCCAGAAAAAGGCTCATCAAATTACCCATACAAGGAAAGCAAAGCAAATCTCAACGCACCCCCTTACAGCGGTGTCTGAGTGCAGGACAGTGGCCCTACCTCCATTCCAGGTATCCCAGTCTGTGGCATGTCAAACCTGACCGAAACGCGGCTTTTCACGACTTCCATGCTACTGTTGTACCCCATACAGGGTATTTAAGGCTGCAGACCAACATGGAGCTGACCAAATTTTTTTTTATGGCCCCCAGATCCATAGAAATGCCCAAACGACTCTCTCCTCTCCCCCTCGTCTCTTCCCGTCTGAGATCTTGCTCAGCATGGGAGTAGCCCTTTGATTGGCTCCCAACGCTCGCGAGACCTCGGGGCAAAACATCGGAATCTCACTATCGCGGTGATCCTGCGATAACTACCACCTTTGCCCCCAGCACGCTGAAATACAGCAGCATTTCAACCACCAAGCGCAAATAGGAGACAGACAGACTGTTTGGTTAAGGTCTAGAAAGATACCTCAAGGGAAAAGAAGATAAGATACCAAAGACCAGTCAAACAGATCCACTTATGTGCCAGCTAGACAAACATACCATTCTCATTCCTTTCGAGACAAGACAGGGGCAATTACAACTAGAGGCTACACTACTACAGGCAGCCATACCCCCAAAAGAAATGCATCAGATATCGAGCGAGAAGGGTTCACAAACAAGGTAGATGAAACTACTCGCCCCACAGAACCCAGTTGAAACAACTACTACTATTGCTACAAGCAATACCAAAACATTCCAGTTGGTGACCAACTAGTGCTCTTCATGCAAGCATAGGAGCAAACCACACAAGACAGGTGGGTCCTACAAGTAATAAGACTAGGATATGTGATACAACTTTCTTGCATACCAACAAAGAACCTTCTAGTCCTATTCCCTGTGCCGAAAAACACGTTGCCCCGACACAAGTCCAAACAGTACTGACAGACTTACTGCACAACAAGACCATAGACAGGGTAACACATTACAAAAAAGGGTAAAGGAGGATACTCCATATTTGACAAGGTACCCAAAAAGGGACCAGAGGGCTACGCCCAGTTCCGGACTGAAACAATTCTGTACAATTCAGACCCTAGAAATGGAAACAATCTGGTCCACCCTCACAGTTATAAGCTCAGGAGATTACCTAACTTCACTACATTTGTAGGACACATACATCACACTACAAATTCCGTCGATTTCACATATTGAGAATATGATACCAATACAAGTGTTACCATTTAACCTACCATCAACCCCAAGCATGTTCACGATGGTAACAATAGCATTTGCAGCCAAAAAAAAAAAAGTTAAGGGCATACAAGTAATACCCTATTGAATGACCGGCAGATCAAGACCAGAACAGTACAACAGTCTGCTCAAGAACAAAAGCGGTAGTACACTGCCTACAAAATTGCGGCCGTGTAATAATCTATCAGAAAGCTACCTATCATCCCTAGCCAGTTTGTAGATAGTCTAGGCTCGCTGATCGACATAAATCCGGGTCTCTGCAACCCAGTAAATTCCCAAGTCCACTCAATTATTGCACAGACTACACAATTACAGAAACACAGAAATCCAGAACTTCAAGCAGTTTCACAAGTACTGGGAGTAATGTCATCATTGATAGACATAGTGCCATAGGCCAAGTGTAACATGAGACCTCTTGTACCATTCTTCAGCAAACAGGGCCCAGCACATGACATAGGCTTGGCACAGACATTAACGCTTTCACCCTCCCTGATGGCATTAGCATCTGCCAGACGTGGAGGAGAACTACAGGCACACTCATGCAGACCCCCCCATTCCTAACATTCTCCACTGACAGAATATCCCTTAGACCTGTAATGTCATTCTGACCAATAGTATCATTGACAGTCCACATTAACCAGACTATTGAAATATCTGCAGAACCCCCTCTGGGAGAAATACAAAACAACCCTCAGCTTAAAATGCTGGGTATGAAAAGGGTACTTAGCACATACCTATCAAGGACAGAGGAAATATACAAAACAGACTGTTCGTAATGCTGCATGGAAAAGGAAAACCAGCTTCAAAATCATTGATTGCCATGTACCTTAAAACAGCAATCATGGAACCATACAGAGTGGATAACTCGACTGTACCAAGAGATCTGAAGGCTCACTGTACCAGAGCAATCGTAACTTCCTGGGCAGAGAAAAATGGAATACTGCATAGGAAATCTTTAGCAACATGTAAGGACTAGGTACAAGACAACACGTCTGACCCACCATAGCAGAGGATTACTGCTTTTTTAATAACCCATGATGTCATGACTGCGGAGTGCCTCAGAGATTATCCCCCACAATGGTAGTTTACTCACCTGGTAAAGGTGATTGTGGGGGAATACATCTCTGAGGCACTCCACATCCCAACCAACAGACGTGTGAAAGACTCAAGTTTTCATACATTGTATGAATGTATAATACTCGCTATTACAAATTAGCAAATTTGGACACCACCAACGTCTATATGTATAGTGTAATAAAATAAAGCTATGCAACAATTTTGCTACCGCTAAGTGGTCACTACATATCTACACTCATGAACAGCAAAAGGTATTAACAGATTATTGTTACAGATACAGCTTCGGAATACATCGAACTGACCATAGGAGAGCAGACCCCCTTCTCAGGTGGGGGATGGACTTTCTTCAAGTCGCATGTGCATCAAGCAACCTATCAGGTGTACACAACCCATGATGTAATGACTGTGGGGTGCCTCAGAGATGTATTCCCCCACAATCACCTTTACAAGGTGAGTAAACTACCATTTTTAAGAATGGACAAAGGGATATTGTGGGCAATTATCGTCTAATATCCCTCTTACCTACCTTGGCGAAGATGTTGGAAAAGATAGTTAACATCCAACTGATGGGATACCTATATTCCAATGGTCTCCAGTCTCCTGAGCAGCACAGTTTCTGGAAGAACCATGGTACAGGCACAGCCTTGGCAGTGTTCATGGATAATGGAATGCTTACTGGTACTGTGTTTCTGGACCTACAAAGGTTTTTGCCCTGGTTAACCACCAGATGCTGCTCGGGAGACTGGGGAGCATTGGTCTAGCTAAATCACCCTGTGAATGGGTTGCCAGTTACCTGTCACAGCATCCACTGGGGGTGTGTTGTCAGATGTTGCAAGTAAACGATAAGACGACGGGGTATGCATGGAACAGATATTACCACACACCAAGGGCATAGGCTGAGTGCCTTCAGCCCCTGGAAGTGAAGTAATATCTGTTCCATGCACACCCCTGGAGTGTCTTATTGTGCTTATGTCTATCCCATGCATTCTTGAATCCTGTTACAGTTTTTGTCTGCACCACCTCTGCTGGGAGGGTGTTCCGGACATCCACCACCCTTTCTGTGAAGAAGTACTTCCCCACATTTTCCCTGAGTCTACCCCCCAGCCTCATAGCATGACCCTTTGTTCTTGAGCATCTTTTTTTCTGAAAAATGCTTCTGTCTTGTACCTTATTTATACCCATGAGGTATTTGAAAGTCTCTATCATACCCCCCCTTTCCTCTAGGGTGTACATACTGAGGTTCTTTCGTCTCTCCTCATAGTTTCTGGTGCAGACCCTGCACATTTTAGTTGCTCTTCTCTGGATCACCTATGTCCTTCTGGAGATGTAGTCTCCAGAAGACACAGTACTCCAAATGAGATCTTACCAATGATTTATACAGCAGTATCACCTCACCTCCCTCTTTTATGCTGGTGATACCTCCTCCCTATGCACCTTAGCATCCCACTGGCCCTCTCCACTGCCTTGTTACTGTTTAGCCACCTTTAGGTCATCAGATATGATTGCCCCCAGATCTCTTCCCTGTTTGGTGGGCAGTGTTGGGTAAGTTACTTTTTCTATTACCTTTGAAAACTTGTTCCAGAAAGCTCTGTGCAGTCACTAACAAGGATGGAGAAGTACTGTAAAATGTAATACACCGTACAGTTGCATTTACTTGTCTTTTTATACAAAAGAAATACGTAACAGTAACTGATTACATTTATTTGAAAGTAACTAGTAACTAACCTATCACTTTCAAAAAATGTAATCTGTTATAGTTATTTATTATTTTTGTATTGTTTTTGTATTAGAAATAAGTAACTATAATTGTAAGGTGTATTACTTTTTCTAATACTTCTCCATCCTTGCTAGTGACTTCACAGAGCTTCCTGGAACAAGTTTTCAAACGTAATAGAAAGTAACTTACCCAACACTGTTGGTGGGCATTAGTACTACTCCCCCAATCTTGTACTCTGCCCCTGGGTTTCTGTGACCCAAGTGCATAATTTTGCATTTCCTCACATTGAAACTTAGTTGCCATACTGCTGACCATCCCTCAAGCTTTCTTAAATCCCTGTTCATTTTTTCCACACACACCCGGAGTGTCTACTCTATTGCAGATCTTTGTGTCATCTGCAAAAAGGCATACCTTCCATTCTAGCCTCTTTGCAATGTCACTAATAAAGATGTACTAGAGGTCTGGTCCCAGTATCCTGATGGCACTCTGCTGATCACCCTCCCTGCCTCAGAATGAACTCTGTTTACCACCACCCTCTGTCACCTATCCCCCAACCAATTCCTTACCCAGTTTACCACCTTTGGATGAACTCCCAGGTTGCCCAGCTTGTTTATGAGCCCAGACAGTTTGGAATTTTGGTCAGGGCAGAAAAGGGCTCACCCGAGAATGGTGCCCCCTCTTTGGCTGATGTGTAAGCCCCCATTTCCCCTTGTCTAGGAGCCCTGATGGAAAAATAGGGGTAGGGGGCCCAAATTAGAAACTTCCCAGGAGACACAGCCTTTAAATTGAATAAAATGGTCTTACCTCACCTGACCTGAAGGAACTCATGTGGGTGGGGGGGGCTGGTTCTCCTTGATCAGCTGGAATACCAGAAATAGGCTGCAGCGCTTCAAAGCCAGGACCGGAGAGAGAGAGAGATTTATTTCTTTTTTATTCTTTGAGAGGAGCAACATGGTTAGGCAGCAAAAATAATCCCAGGGCACACACACAGGGTGAAAATTATAAAAAATCAATTAATAATCAAAATTAATAAATGAGGTGTACAGCTCCATGGAGCAGAGAGTCAAAGAGATCAATTACCACACAAGCAGAGATATATATACAGCACAAGGCTGTAGGTCCCAAACAGCCGAATTAGGCCAGGCATAGGCTCCAAACAGCTACCAAGAGCCGGAACAAGCTCAAAATGTTAATCGGTACTGGGGCCTACTCACACTGGGGGAGTGACTTACCCCCCCCTTCCCGGCATAACCCAAAACAGGAAATGGCCTATTAAACCACAGCCTCCCTACCACCTTGCCAGAGTTCATAACACACTCCCAACCCACCTTACCAGGACAATTGCATGGATAAAAAGCAAAACAGCAATGGCTCCCTCCTTATAGTTTCACGGTCCTGCACTCTGGGCCTAAATCGGGGACCTGCCCCAGACACAGGCCCCGATAACACGAGATCCCTGCAGGCCACCAGACTTTACCGCGGCAGTGTGCCACACCAGGTAACAGCTTTCTCAGCACTGCCACTGCCGAGCACACCCTGTCACAGCCCTGCCATTGCTGTAGCCACCCCGCTGCCCACTGTCGCTGGGATGGAAACAGGATCCCAGACCCACCACAGTGCATGAGGTGGGAATAACCTCCATTTCTCCAGTCCACGCCTAATCTGGGGAGCCCGCTTCTATGGCTGCATGTTCCAACCCCCCCCCCCAAGAACCTGGCCATGCAACCAACATTGAAACAAAGATGACAGCATCTCCCAGGCCGGGTGTTCGAGACCACTTGCTCTAGCTTAAACCTGATGGCCTCTCTTGAACCACTCTCAGAAGACCCATTTTAAAGGGCAGGGGCATAAAGAAACACCCCCAGGGCAGACCCAGGCTACCCATCAAAACTGGACTGGCGAGAGAGAAGGTAACTTTAGTAAGCCCCCCCCAAGGGATGACTTACACTCTCCCTCCCCCCCTTTTAATTTTGTTTCCTTCTGGAAATTGGGCATCCGGCCTTTTACGGGAGAAACTGATGGCATGGGTATGTGCACTCGCCGCTCAAAAAAAGGCCTCACACGGTGCACCAGTAAACACAGCCCTGGGCCCTAACCCCTAAAACACTGCATGGAGCCAGTACTGCCTAAATGGCACAAACAGGATTTCTGACCTAATGAAACAGTGCCAAGCTGTTAATTACTAAAAGTTAAACAACTGTAACAATAGCTCCTAATTTTATAACAGTTTCTGCTCTTCTTATAGGAAAACCCACACGCATACTGCACACACTCATTGCACTCAACCAAACACACACTACCTCCCATAATCTCACACACCTCAAATACACTCCCTTTCTGGCCACACTTCACAGCCTAATTCCAGAACTAGGAACATTAACATCATTCTTTCTTTTTTTTTTTCAGCTTAAAGCAACATTACATCTTCCCAAAGGGAAGAGGAAATAACTTGTCACATAACTTTTACACTTTACTTTCAACAGTAAACACAGTGGATTCAGTCCACACAGTCTCCGTTCCCAAATACAGGAAACAGTCCAGGCGCGACTTCCACCAGGCATCAGTCATTGGGGTTCAAAATTTTAATTAGCTAAGCAGTAAATTTAGCTTGAGTGTTATTAACAGTCCTGGCAAAATACAAACCCTGGTATGCTGAGTCTAAAAGGCAGGCCCCCACCACTGGAATAGTAGTAGGCAGGGTCCAGTTTGGTGGTCTGTTCTGCAAATGAGTCCATGCATATGTTGTAATACTTCATTCTGCAGCCAACAGCATCTTGCACCAGAGCATTATGCTTGAAAAGGGTGGGTCCTGTCCAGACTGACGAGAAGCACAAGGATCTAGCTCTTCTGGTGATTTCTTCTGCTGGTGGGCCAGGTGCCCCAGTTCGAAGTAGCTGATTTTGAACCATCCTGCGGAATACCGAATCTGGGTGCTTCTCCTCCACAATATACCAGAGTCTCTCAGATATGTGCAGGTAATCTACGTTGAGATATTCTATGTGCATCCAACTATGAACCCACCTCTCGACCTGTGACCACTCCGGTAGATCCTGGACACTGATCCAGTGGGCTCTGCCAGGCTCCAACCCCAGACCCATCTGTCCCCGGGCCATCTGCTGTTGCAGACAGACATCAGTATGGTACACCACACAAACAAGCAAGGGGGGACCCACTTGTACCCTCAGTGCAGGGAAGCGATGAGGGTCTGGTACTGGGCTCTAGAACATCGTCTAGAACTGTCGGATATTCATGTTCCAGGCGTCCAAAACATCCTAGTGGACGGGCTAAGCTGGTCGCAGTCTCAAATGCATGAGTGTGAGCCGCTGACCTAGGTTGTGGAAAACCTGTTCGATAGGTGGGGTCTTTCAGAGTTGGATCTTTTTGCATTCCCACTCAATGCAAAACTGCTATTTTTCTGCTAGCTACAGGGCTTGGAGTTTTCTGGTGAGACACATTGTCCCTCTCTTGGAAAAGAAGGTTTGTCTATGCCTTCCCCCCCTTTCCTCTCATCCAGAGGGTGTTGATCAAACTTCCACTGGAAGGGGCATCTCTGATCCTCATAGCCCTCTTCTGGCCTTGTCAGATCTGGTTATGCTTACTGCAACAGCTGGCAGTGAAACCTCCATTATCCTTTAGGGTTGCCACCTTTGGATGAGGCAAAAACCAGTGCCTAAACTCTGCCCCTAACCCACCCCTTTTAATGACTGATTGAGCATTGCTCCTCCGAAGCATTTTATGTCAGTAAAAGACGACACTTAAAGCAGCATTTCAACAAAACTGTTAACGTACTATAACTGTTAAAGATCAATAGCAACCATTTTACACATTGTAAAAAAAAAAAAAAAGTCTAAAAAAGCCTGAATTCAGGTCCCAGTGTTATAAGTGGTGTTTCCTGAAAGTTACATGCTATTTGGTTTTGTGGTTTGCTTTAAAGCAGCATTTGTTAACCTGTTCTGCCCTAACTGAAAACAGGCTGTTTCTGTCTCTCTGACTGAGCCTGGGAGAGTGATGACATCACACTGGACAAGGCTATAGCTTCAGCAGTGTAAGTGCCTGTTTGACTGACGAGCTGTTAACTTAGCGATTGGAACAATCTGTAAGGTAATTGTTTGCTGTCCAGGGTTTTTACAAACTCGGTCTCTGGTATTTGTACAGATGAATTAGCTAAAATCCACATTTTGTTCTTCTAAAGAGCTGATCATTTGAGTTTCAGTACTGAATTGAGGTAGTATGCATTTGAGAAATCAGCTTTATCTGTATCACAGCTGCTACCAGTTCTTTCTGATCAAAACTCTGTTTTTCTCTAGCTACAACACTGGGTTGTTTATTCTATTGGATATAAAATAAGTCAAAAATATGTTAGTTCATACAAGTAGTTTGATTTTTTTAATGTAGTCTCAATAAATAGGTTCATGTAAGAACATTATTTTCCTCTCAGATTGACCAACAGGTGCCTGCCACACACTGATATTTCAGACACATATACTATATGCATGCGCAAATTTCAGTCCTTTGATGGTTTATGAGTTAAAATACATTGTGCATATTTATAACTAGAAACACTGCATGGCATCTTGTTGCCCCATCTCCTACCTACAGTTGGGGCAGCAGCACTGTGCTGCCCAATGTAATCTGCCCCACATGCACTCTGTCTCCTGCCCCAAATTTGAGGATTCTGCACTCTGCTACCCACTCTCTTGTCCCATAGAGTCAGGGCTGCTGCACCCTGTTGCTGCATGTCCTGCCTGAACAATCGGGGCCTCAGCACCTTGCTGCCCCCTGCCTGAACAATTGAGGTTACTGTACCCTACTGTGGCCCTTTGTCCCCCACCTCCTCGATCAGAGCCACTGTACCCTATTCCTGTCACCGTATTCGGGGCTGCTGTACACTTCTGTACCCTAGACTCCTATGCCCCCTGCTTCCACATTTGGGACTGCTGCACCATGATGCCCATGCCACCAGAGGTGGAGTTTTTACTGCACCCTGCTACCTACATCCATTTTCCCAAATGGGCAGAGCTGCTGCACCATGCACATCCCATTCCGCAGTCAGGGCTGCTGCCTCCCCCATGTTCTGCCCCACAATCAAGGCTTCTTCACCATGTTGTAGTCTGTCTCCTGCCACCATAGCCAGAGTTGCTGCACCCTGTTCCTGTCTACACAGTCAGGGCTGATGTACCCTGTAGCACCCTACAACCCAATTCCTCCACAGCCCCATGACTCCACAGTTGGGGTTGTTGCACCATACTGCCACCTGCCATCAAAGTCAGATTTGTTTGCTGTACTGCCCAAAAGGAAGAGAGGAAAAAAAAAAAGAAAAATGCTTTCATCTTATATTATGGGGGTGAAGGACAGAGGGCGTTAGGGTGCAGAAGTCCCTACTGTTTGGTTAGGAGACAAGGTTGGCATTACGGTACAGCAACCCAAGCTGTGAGACAGGATGCAGTAGCCACACCTGGGTGGAACTGACAAACTATGGGGACAGGGCAGCAAATGCCCTAACCCTTGTGGCAGGTAGCAACATGGTGCACAGCCCTAACTGTAGAGGCAAGGGGCTCTAGGCACAGCAGCCCTGCCTGAGTAGTCCAGAGCAGGGTGCAACAGCACTGGCTATGGCAGTAGGGGACTGTGGACAGCATGGTGTAGAAGTCTTGACTTTGGGGCAGGACACAGGGGGCATCAGGGTACAGCAGCCCTGACTGTGGGGTGGGGTGCTCATGGTGCAGCAGCCCGGCTCATTTGGGACATTGGATGTGGATTGCAGGGTGAAGCCAATGACCCAACTCTGGTGGTATGGGGCAGCATAGTGCATCAGCCCCAACTGTAGAGGCTAGATACAGTGGACCCTAGGGTGTAGCAGAGCTCACCAGCCCTGACTGTGGAGACAGGAACAAGGGGCAACAGGGTGCAGTGTCCCCAACTGTGGGTTTGGGGACAGTGGATAGCAGGTTGCAACAACCCCAACTGTTCTGGCATTGGTAATCATGGTGCAGCAGCCCTGACTGTTCAGGCTAATGGAGGGCAACAGGGTCTTGCAACCCCAACTGTGTGGGAGAAGACAGATGAGCTGATTTCTCAAATGCATATCACTTCAGTTCAGCACTGAAACTCAAATGATCAGCTCTTTAGAAGGACAAAATGTGGATTTTCAGCTAATTCATCTAAACAAACTCCAATGAGTGAGTTTGTAAAAACCCTGGACAGCAAACAATCACCTCACAGATTGTTCTAAGTGGGAAGTTAACAGCTCGTTGGTCAAGCAGGTACTTACACTGCTGAAGCTGTAGCCTAGTTCTATATGATGTCATCACTCTCCCAGGCTCAGTCAGAGGGACAGAAAAAGCCTGACTGTTTTCAGTTAGGGCTTAACAGGTTATTAAATGTTGATTTAAAGAAAACCACAAAACTAAATAGCGTGAAATTTTCAGGAAACACTACTCATAACACAGGGACTTAAATTCAGATGTTTTTAGGCTTTTTTTAAACAGTGTGTAAAATTGTTGCCATTGATCTTTAACGTTACTTTCCTAGGTTCTTCAGCGTTACTGAAGGACTCTGGCCAGCTCGCTTTGCCGTGCTGCTTTTAGAGACTGCGCGGTAATGTCTCATAGCGCTGCGTGAGCGAGAGACAAACAGCTGAGACACTATACACACTGCCAGAAAGGCAAACCAGACCATAAATAAACGTATTTTTCTGCATTTTCTACCTTTACCTTAGATTGGCACTATTATTACCGTTTATTTCTTCTGTGGGGGTGCTCCGCCCCCCACACACCCCCCACCAAGTCCTATGTTCCCACACTATTATTATTTATTCTTTTTCCAAGTAAATTATACTTGTTTATTTCTTCTGTGGGGGCTCTCCGCCCACCACACACCCCCGGATCCTATGTACTACATTCACGCACTACTACTGTTATTATTTATTCTGTTATTATTTCTGTTTTATTCTGTTCGATATCCAGGAGAGGAAGAGATGTGATTTAAGTAGCATGCACCGCGAGCCAGTTACCGTAAACTTTCAAGTTTGCATGAGCAACTGGCCCGGAGTCCTTCAGTATGACTGGTTCTTCCTAGTTATTTACGTATGTGTGTATTTATTTATTGACATTGGTTTACCAGATAAGCATACAGAGATAAAAGAAATCTTGTTTGCAGATATGATCTGGAAAGCACAAGGGAAATACTATAAATAGCACACAATAGTCTACATGGTCTATGATATACAATTGAGAAATTGTTTTTTTCCTATTACGTGCACTTTATATCTTTTACTGGCTGCATTTCCATTTCATGTCCACAGTACTATTTCAAAGCCAAAGAAGTGACCATACTTTTTTCTTGAAGGAAAAAAATTTTTTTTTAAACATTTAAAAACGCCTAAATTCTGTTAAAGATGAAAAAGTATGTCAGCAAATGAAAGTGGAAGACAACTGAATCTTTTACTTTTACAGAAGGTGGGGGCAGGCTTTTTGCCCAGCTTTGCTGCTACAGTATACCGCTTTCAGATGTAGAGTGGAAAAGATTAGGTTAAGTAACTGCTGACAGTTGTAATGGCCATACTTTACACCTTCCAGGTTGACTGCTTTCACAAACAAAGGGCTATATTGACAACAGAACTTGTTTGTAACCTGGACATGCAGCTGAAACAATGAATCCTATGACAAAATTTGTTTCAAAAGTATGTAAGCATTCAGGAACCTGGCCAGCATGAGTAAAACCGGATTACTGGATAGGGACCCTGAAAACTAGACTACCAGATAAAAAAAAAACCTGACAGGTGGCAACCCTATCTGGAGCACTGAAGGAGATGCATGAGGACTAGAGCTTGCTACAGTAGGAACTTTTTTAACTTCATTGATAGCCATGGAAAACCTGCACTAGTCAAGATGAACAAGTAGAGGGGTAGCTGTACTAGTCCTGATCAATTTGCACTAGATCCTGGACCGATAAAACTGTGTTAAAATGATGCCCTATTTCAAAGTTATCAAAAGTCTCTTTTCTCTGCCCATGCCTGCTATATATAAATTAAAGATCTGGTCATGTTGTTATGGTGTTCTGCCTAAGAAATAAGTGCTAGCAGTGTCCTAATATCTATAGAGGTACATCTACAAAAAAGTAATAGGAACATTGGAGGTGGATATTAGTCTGTTTTCAGAGGAAAGCATCCTGAAGGGACTCGATCATCTGAAAGCGGACAGAGCAATGGGGCCAGACTGGGTGCATCCAGAGGTATTGAGGGAGCTCAGAGAAGTACTGGCTGCACCTCTGACAGTCTTGTTTAACAGCTCAATGGAAACAGGAATGGTTCTGGAGGACTGGAAGAGGGCAGTTGTAGTCCCACTACACAAAAATTGTAGCAGGGAGGATGCCGGCAATTACAGGCCAGTCAGTGTGACATTGGTGGTGGGAAAGTTAATGGAGTCACTGCTGAAGGAAAGGATTATGGAATATCTTAAATCCAGTGTGTTTCAAGACCCAAGGCAGCATGAATTCACAGGTCGAATGAATCTGATAGATGTCTTTGAGTGACCAAGGAATTTGATCAGGGTGGAGCGATGGACATGGCCTACATAGACTTCAGTAATGCTTTCAACACAGTTCCACTTAGGCTAGTACACAAGCTGGGTAGCTTAGGAGTGGGTCCAAAGGTGGTGAACTGGGTAGAAAATTGGTTAGGGAATAGGCAGCAGAGGGTGGTGGTAAATGGAGTTCACTCCGAGGAAGGGATGGTGACCAGGGGGGTGCCTCAGTGATCAGTGCTGGGAATGGCCCTCTAATAATCTTTATAAGTGATGTTGCAGAGCAGCTAGAAGGGAAGGTCAGCCTCTGTGGATGACACCAAAATCTGCAATAGGGTGGACACTCCGAGGCAGTGGAAAGGATGAACAGAGACATGAGAAAACTCGGGGAGTGGTCAAGTGTGTGGCAGCAGGGTTTCATTGCAAAAAAAGTGCAGAGTAATGCACTTGGGGCACAGAAACCCAGGGGTACAGTACAGAATGGGGGGAGTGGTACTGACGACCACTAAGCAGGAAAGAGACCTGGAGGTAATCATACTGGATGAATTAAAGGTGGCCAAGCAGTGCAACAAGGCAGTTGAAAGGGCTATTGAGATACTAGGGTCCATAGGGAGGGTTTTCACCAGCAAAAAGAGGGAGGTAGTATTGCCTCTGTATAGATGGCTAGTAAGACCCCACCTTGAGTACTGTGTCCAGTTCTGGAGACCACATCTCCAGAAAGACAGAGTAGAGGCAGTCCAGAGGAGGGTAACTACAGTTATGCAGTGTTTGCATCTGAAGTTCTACGAGGAGAGACTTGACCTAAATATGTACACCCTGTAAGGGGGGGGGTGGGGGGAATATGATAGACCTTAAGTGCAAAGTAATGCACCTGGGAAACAAAAACCCAGGAGAAGAGTACACAATAGCAGGGGAGGTACTAACAACAACAAAAATGGAAAGGGACCTGGGGGTAGTCATATCAGATGACCTAAAGGCGGGTAAGCAATGTGAAAAGTCGGTAAGGAGAGCCAGGGGGATACTGGGATGCATAGGAAGGGGCATCACAAGTAGAAAAAGGGAAGTGATTATCCCTCTATACAGACAGTTGGTGAGACCCCATCTGGAGTACTGTGTGCAGTTTTGGAGACCTCATCTCACATAAGGACATAGACAGGATGGAAGCAGTCCAGAGGAGGGCAACTAAAATGGTGCAGGGTCTGCAGCAGAAACCATATGAAGAGAGACTGAGAGAGCTTAATATGTATAACTTTCAAGTACCTCAAGGGAATCAACAAAGTCCAGGAGGGTAGCATCTTTCAGAAAAAGATATGTGTAAGAACAAGGGGACACAATTTAAAGATAGAGGGGGGACGGCTCAGGGGTAATGTGAGGAAATTTTTTTTCACGGAGAGAGTGGTGGATACATGGAACTGCCTTCCTGAGGAAGTTGTTGGGTCTAAAACAGTGGGGGAATTCAAACATGCATGGGACAGACACAAGGCAATTATGGGGGGGGGGAGTTGCAGGAAGTAGGCTGTTGGTTAACTAGAATCTGCAGCTTATCCAGTAGGTATGGAAATGGGCAGACTGGGTGGGCCAAGTGGGCCTTATCTGCCGTCAAAGTCTATGTTTCTATGTTTAAATACCTTGCAAGGGTAAATAACGTACAGGAGGGAAGGATTTTGTGGGGAGAAAAAGGTGCTTAAGGACAAGGAGACCTGATAAGCTGGAGGGGGTAGATTCAGGAGAGATGTGAGGAAGTACTTGTTCACAGAAAGAGTGGTAGATTCCCGGAACAGTCTTCCAGTGAAGTTGGTTAGGGGTGAAAACAGTTTGGGGGGGGAGTTCAATAATGCATGGGTTAGGCATAAGGGAATCTTGGGAAAGGAAGGAGTGTGAATGGGATGTAGGTGAAGTAGGATCTGTGGTGATACTATAGGCAAGGAAAAATAGGCAGACCGGTGGTCCAAGTGGTCCTTATCTGCTGGTAAATTGTGTACTTCTATGCTGGTATGAATCTAGCATGGCAAGTCAAAAAGTAAACCAAGGAAGAGTGTTTTAAATATTGCTAGTGGTATCCCTCTGTAATGACTTGAATCATTCATATACAATAAATAAAACATTTTGTAGAAACGTCAAGTGAAAAATAAAGATATGTTGATCATGAAACTGATTGTCACAAATACATTAATGTCCCCCAAAAATGATTGTCAACTAAGAAATACTGCTACTTTAATATTAAAGAGTACTGTATGTATTAGCTTAGTATTCTACTGTAGGTGTTTCAGCCATCCCAAGTTACTGGAGGACATTTTTTTTTAAACTTAGTTTTCCTTACACATCTTGGAAGGCTGTCCAAAACAAGTATGTAAAACATTTGAATGTCCCAAAGTTACCTCATACTTTAGTTTATGACATCATATTGATTACCAGGCAGGTTCTGTTGTCTCTGACCTCCCCCCCCCCTTTGTTGCAGTTGCTCTAAATAATTTCTTCACAACCTGCGCCCTCCCTCTAGACCCCCACTCCTACCCCTGCCCCTCCACTCTGCCTCCCATGCATTCCCCCCACCACATACACACACTCTGGCTCCCTCCCTTTCCCCTCCTCCACTTAGCTTTCCTCACTTTCAGCTGCCCCTGTCTTCCCCTCTGAAGTCCCCAGAGCACTAGGGCAACAGTTCTCAAACTTTGTCATAGTGAGCCTCCCCTAAGCCATGGAAAAGATCTTGAGCCTCCCCCAAAATACTGAAATATTTTTGGGCCTCCCCATAGAAAAATAGCCTGCTTTTCACAGGTACATCAGGAATAAATTGAAACCTCTTTGCATACCTGGCTCTCATGTTAAGCTTATTGTAACCCCCCCCCCCCCATCAGGACAACCTACTTGCTCCAATATTTTGACTCTCAAACCATTGTTACCCTTTGCCATACCTCCATGGATCAGATTGCTTTCCATTTGTCCTCTAACTGGAATAACCTTCCTGATGACCTCTGCCTCTCCCCTGCTCTTAGCAACTTCTCAGGGATCATTTTGCTCCACCTGCTCTTATTCCTAGTACCTGTATGGTTAACTCTTGTATTTGGACAGTTTTGCTGCCAGCCTAATTAATAAATTGTTCCTTACATTGTTAGTTTATTGTTAATTTATTTGCACTTTTATTCATTTGTATTGCTTGAGTGTTTTGCAGTTACATTCTGAACTGTATTCTCTCACTACCCTTCCTTGGGTACACCTGATATAAGCCATGGCTTAGTGTACAGTACCTTTCCCGGTCACAGACTTGTGAATAAATACATAAATTCACATACTATTATCCTCTTTCAGTTTGACTTATCCCTTCACACAAAATCTATAAAGTTCAAAAGTGATATATAATATTTTTTAAGACTTGCTTGAGCCTCCCCTGGAACAGGTTGGGGCCTCCCCAAGGAGGCTGGCCTCACCATTTGAGAACCCCTGCACTAGGATATCTAAACCCCTCTAAATCCAGCCCTGAGTCATACACCCTAGACTTCTCAAAATCTTCGCATCTTCGATCTTGATCCCTCTAACTTACCTCCTCGACCTCTCTTTCTCCTCCTCTACTGTACCCTCTGCCTGGATGTCCGCCATTGTCCTCCCCCTTTATAAAGGGGGTGACCCTACCGCCCTGAAGTTACCACCCCATATCACTTCCTCCCCTGCTCACCAAGATACAAGAATCCCTTGTCCATACTAGGCTCAGTGACTTCCTCTCTGCTTCCAACGCCCTCTCCCCTGTACAATCTGGATTTAGAACATTCCACTCCGCCACCTCCTCCCTTCTTCATTTCACAGATGCCATCCACTCTGCAGTATATCAAGGGCAGATTACTTTGGCCATTTTTATTGACCTTGCAAAGGCTTTTGATCCCGCCTCCCACCATCTCCTTCTAAATAAGTTAAGTGCCACTGGTATTTCCCCTGCCCTAGTCTCCTAGTTTAGATCTTATCTAACTAGTCAATCCCAGTCAGTAAAAGTGAACAACATGCTATCTCCCCCCCTTCTCTGTCCTTGCTGATGTCCCTCAGGGATCGATCCTTGGACCCATTCTTTCTCCATTTATAAATGACTTGCCTTCTGTATGCACCCATAATCACATGTACGAACTGTTCTTTTCCTCTGTGGTCCCACTGCCCCTGACGTCCAATTTCACCTCCAGCATGATTTCACGGCAGTAATAAACTGGTTTCAAGCAAGCTGCCTCAAAATGAATACAAAAAAAGACTATAGCCATGACCTTTGGCTCCAAGCAGAAACGTGCCAGGCCACCCTCCCTCCCTGCCTTCTCCTCCTCTGCTAGCACTTCTCTCAACAATGTCCCTACCCACAAATACCTTGAAGTGTGACTGGATTTCTCTTCCCACTTTAATGCCCTTCACTCTAAACTTCACCCCAAACTGGGGCTTCTTTACCATCACAAGAATAATCTTTCCCTCCCAGTATGATGTGATCTACATGTCAAATGGATTCTCCCTGTCCTCGACTACGCCGATGTGGTCTGTGGCTTGGACCCAGCCACCTCCCTTGCCAAACTTGATGTCCTCTTCAATGCTTTCTGTTGCTTTGCCTCTAACCCCCACCCCCCGACTCACCACTGTGACCTCTACTCCTCACTATCTCTCCAACCTCTCTCTCTCAGAGATGCTTGTCCCACTGTTCTACTTTTATCTCTTAATAGTGGTTTGGCACTCTTCCATACTAGTTCTCCTCTCTACTCACCCCTTCCACTCCCTCCTCCCACCCCTTGCACAAAAATCACCTCTACTCCTTCACCCTTCCACGAGCCTGCACCTCTGCTGGGAAAGTCGCTTTCTCTTTCAGACTCCCTTCTCGCTGGAATAACCGGTACCCCATCAAGTGAGTGCTACCAGAATAGCGCCGCACTATACGATGCTAGTCTGGTAAGTGCTCACACGGAGAGTGACTGGGGATTTACAGCACTTGCTGTAAGCACTCCCCTGGCCAGTGTCATAGAAACACAGAATTTGATGGCAGATAAGGATCGCTCGGCCCACCTAGTCTGCCGATTTCCCTACCTGATGGATAAGCTGCAGATTCTAGTTAATTAACAGCTTACTTCCTCCTACCCCCACTAGAATTGCCTTATGTCTGTCCCATGCATTCTTGAATTCCACCACTGTTCCAGACTCCACAGCTTCCTCAGGAAGGCTGTTTCATGCAACCACAACCCTCTCTGTGAAAAAATACTTTCTAACATTACCTCTGAGCCGTGCCGCCTCTATCTTCAAATTGTGCCCCTTGTTCTTGCACTTATCTTTTTCTGAAAGGTGCTACCATCTTGTACTTTAATTCCCTTGAGATACTTGAAAGTTTCTATCATGTCCCCCCTCTCCCTCCTTTCCTCAAGGGTATACAAATTAAGCTGCTTTAGTCTCTCCTCATATGTCTTCTGGTGCAGACCCTGCACCATTTTGGTTGCCCTCCTCTGAACAGCCTCCACTCTGTCTTTGCGGAGATGGGGTCTCTAGAATTGCACGCAGTACTCCAGATGGGGTCTTACCAACTGTCAGTACAGAGGGATAACAGCTTCTTGTTTTCTACTGTTGATGTCTCTACCTATGCATCCCAGTATCCCCCCAGTGCTTCTTACAGCCTTCTCACATTGCTTGCCCACCTTTAAGTCATCTGATATAATTACTCTTAGGTCTCTTTCGATTTTTGTTGTTGTTATTATCTCACCCCCCATTGTGCACTCTTCCCCTGTTTCCCAGGTGCATTACCTTGCACTTCTTTGCATTGAATCTGAGCTGCCATACATTTGACCATTCCTCCAACCTTGCCAAGTCCCTTTTCATCCTTTCCACCCCATCTTGTGTATCAACCATGTTGCAGATCTTTGTGTCGTCTGCAAAGAGACATACTTTTCCTTCCAGGTGCTCTCCAATGTCACACATAAAGACATTAAAGAGGACCGGTCCCAGTACTGAACCCTGTGGTGCCCTGCTAGTTACCCTCCTTTCTTCACTGTGGACTCCGTTTACTATTACCCTTTGCGTCCTGTTGTCCAGCCAGTTTTTTCTCCAGGCTACCACATTGGGACCCACTCCAAGGCTGGCTAACTTGTGTATTAATATTTTGTGTGAGACTGTGTAAAATGCCTTGCTAAAATCTAGGTAGGCCATATCCACAGCCCCTCTCTGGTCTACCACATTGGTCACCCAGTCAAAGAAATCTGTTAAGTTCATCTGACATGACCTTCCTGCTATGAAACCATGTTGCCTTGGGTCCTGTGCTCCACTGGCCTCTAGGTACTCAACAATTCTTTCCTTCAGAAATGATGCCATAATTTTCCCTACCACTGAGGTCAAGGTAATTGGTCTGTAGTTTCCTACCTCTGTCCTGCTCCCACTTTTGTGAAGTGGAATCACATCCGACGTCCTCAGGTACTACCCTATCCTCCCATGATTTGTTAAAGTGAGTAGTCAGTGGTATTACTAGTTCTACCCTTAGTTCTTTTAGAATTCTGGGGTGAATCCCATCAGGCCCCATTGCTTTGTCCACCCTCAGTTTCAAGAGTTCTTTCAAAACCCTTTCTTCTGTGAATGGATTGGTATCTACCCCCTTATCAAGAGTGTTTCTCTTGTTTGGTTTAGGTACCTCCCCCTCCTCTTCCATTGTGAATACTGAGCAGAAATATTTGTTCAGTATCCCTGCTTTTTCACTGTCACCCTCTGCCCACATTCCCTCCTCTTTATTAAGTCTCTGTATCCCTCCCTTGGTCTTTCTTCACTCCCTAATGTACCTATAAAAGGTTGTATCCACCTTCTTAGCAGAGTTGGCTATCTTTTACTTAGTTTGTGCCTTTGCTATTCTGACTGCCTTCCCTGCCTCCTTCTGCTTTAAGTGATAAAGTTCTCTATCCTGCTCCTTCTGTGTTTCCTTATATTTCCTGAATGCTCTCCTTAACCTTTCCTTCCACCTCTTTCGAGAACCATAGTGTTTTTTCGCTTCGTTTTGTTTTGTTGATTTGCTTCACAGAAAGGCTTGTTGTCTCTGTGATGGCTGTTTTGATTATTTCCCATTGTTCCTCCACCCCTCCTTAACCATTTGCTACTGCTTTTCTGAGGCATTCTCTCTCATTTTCCCAAAGTCAGCCCTCCTAAAGTCCAGTAATCTTATTTTTGTATGGCTTGACTCTATGGCTGTTTATTGTGAACCACACTGGTGGTCACTTGTTCCCAGATGGCTACCCACTTCTAAACTGAGATCCTTTCTCCGCCCCCATTTGAGACTATCCAGTCTAAGACTGCTCCCTCCTGAGTGGGTTCCAAAACTAGCTGTTTGAGTCATGCCCCCTGTAGGGCATCAAGAATGGCTGTGCTTGCAGCAAAGGTGCTCCAGTTAACATCTGGCATATTCAGGTCCCCCACCAACAATATCTCCCCTTTTTCTGCCATTTTAAGGATGCCTTCTATCATTTCCTTGTCCATTCCCTCCCCCTGAGATGGGAGTCTGTACACAACCCCCATGCAGATTGTGGTGCCATTTCCTGTTTCCAGGGTGACCTTTGGTGACTCATCCACTTCTTGTTTACTCTTTAGTTCTGTTGCTTTAATCCCTTCCCTTATATAGAGAGCTACTCCTCCTCCTCCTGTAGATTGTGTATCCTGGTATGTTGACATCCCAGTCATGGTTCTCTGTGTACCATGTTTCACTGACTGCCATGATATCCAGGCATCCCTCTTCCATCAAGGCCACTGGTTCAGGGAGCTTGTTACAAAGACCGTGGGCATTGGTACTCATTGCCCTCCATTATTTGATGGCCTTACCCTTTTTAGCCCCATCAATGTCCTTACTGCCTTTTTCTGTATTTACCCCTGTCCTGCTCCCTACTGACTTCTCTACCTTGGTGTTTACCTCTCTAACTACTGTGTTTTGTGGAGGGAGGCTGGGATTTCCCTGCTCCTGTTTAGTGCCTCCCCACTTAGAAATGTAGAAGTTGATGGTAGATAAGGACCACAAGGCCCATCCAGTCTGCCCATTTCTTTTTCTACCTTATAAATGTGCCATCGGCCTTTGCTCTGTCAATGACCTATCTATTCATACTCATCTGTATTGCTCCCTTATGCCTATCCCATGCCTGTTTGAAGCCCTGCACTGTATTCATATCCACCACCTCCTGAGGTAGGCCGTTCCATGCATCTACCACCCTTTCTGTGAAAAAAAACTTCCTCACATTACCCCTTAATCGGCCTCCCTCTAATCTCATGCTGTGTTCCCTTGTCCTGCTATTTTTCTTATATTGAAACATGTTAGACTCTTTCACCTTGTTAATGCCCTTAAGGTGTTTGAATGTTTCGATCATATCACCTCTCTCCTTCCTTTGCTCTAGGGTATACATATTGAGCTCTGTTAATCTGTCCTGATATGTTTTCTGATGCAGTCCCTGCACCATTTTGGTTGCCCTTCTCTGGACTGCCTCAGTTTGGTTAATGTCCTTGTGAAGGTGTGGCCTACAGTACTGCACGCAGTACTCCAGATGGGGCCTAACTAGTGTCTTGTAAAGAGGGATTGTTGCCTCCCTCTTCTGACTTGTGATACCCCTACTAATGCACCCTAACATCCCCCTAGCCTTACCTACTGCTTTAGCTGTCTGCTTGGATGATTTCAGGTCATCGGTGATGATGTCCAAGTCTCTTTCCTCCCTTGTGACTGCCAGCAACTCCCCTCCCAGCCTATAGGTGGCTTCAGGGTTTCTCTTCCCTATGTGCATAATCTTGCACTTCTTTGCATTAAACCCCAGCTGTGACTCTTCCGATCATTTTGCTAGTTTATCCAGATCTCTTCTCATTCTGCCCACCCCACCCCATCTGGATCATCTACTCTGTTGCAGACAAACTTTACCCTCCAGTCCATCTGCAATGTCACTAATGAAGATATTGAAGAGGACTGGCCTCAGGACTGATCCCTGAGGTACCCCACTTGTGACCTGCATCTCTTCTGACTGTATACCATTTACCACCACTCTCTGTTTCAAACATGAAGTCTTGCTATATTCTGACATATGCAGTGAGTCCCAACCTTCGAACTGCCCCGGAGATGAAAGAGTTAACTTTCCATGCCAGGCATGGAACGCTGAGCTCGAGCTCGGTTGAGACTCTGTCTGTTGTTCTTCAGACTCAAACCATCAGATTCTTTACTCCGCCTCACTGAACAGTCGCTCCGGAGATTTCTCCTTCTGCTTGGTTCATTTTGTCGGTTAAAGTACCGCTTTTCTCGGTTTTCGACCGAATTTAAACCGCAACCTGTTGGTTCAGTCTATGTCTGTGGTATTTGTGAGTACTAGATAGGTTTTACATTAATTCTATTCTGTGTGGAACTTGTAAATGGTTTATCGGTTTGGTTTGAACCGATCAAGTTGTTTAAAAAATCTTAATCTGTGATTTAGAGTGTGGTTACCGGTTCTTATCGGTTCTAAAACAAACGGATTTTATTACATTTTTTTCCACGACCCGTAACACGGTTGGGAACCGATAAGAGGGTCTTACCTGGCGGATTGCCATAAACGGGTAAGTTTGGATAGGACTGGCACTATGTCTGAGAAATCCAAAAGAAAAACCGGGCCCACTGGGTTTCAACACTGTAGTGTGTGTGGGGAAGTCTTTGCCAAGGCTGATCCCCACACCACCTGTGTTTACTGTCTGGGGTTTGACCACCTCAATGCAGACTGGCAGATTTGTAAAAATTTTCCTGCAGCTACCCTGGAGAAGACAGTTGGTAGGCTCAGGGAAAGGGAGGCCAAAAAGTCAGCTGAACCGGATGGCCAGCCCGGTTCGGTTCCAACTGAACCAGAAGGAGTGCCCTCTGACCAGGGCGAGACTTCTTCGGGCAAAAGGAGATCCGACTCTGAGGAGCCAGTTCCAGCAAAAAGTAATAGAAAATCAGCTGGTGTGGAGCCAAAACATTCCTCTCCAACCGCTGAAGAAATAGCCAAAGCGATCAAAATTGTCCAGTCGCTTTCCCCGGTTCCGACTGAACTGGCACCGTCAGATAGGCGCTTGGTTCGGCCGGTTCCACCGGTTCAAGAGTATGATTTAGAGGAATATTATGAACCGGAGGAGGGGGAAGAGGAGTATGAGAAGGGTGAATGTGGATTTGAAAGTCTGGATGTGCCCATTGACCCGGACATCTCCCCAGACAGACCTTCAGGAGTGTCTCCTCCTAGGCTTTCTGAGTCCCCTTCTCATTTTATGTTTTATAAAAAAGTGGCTGAAACCCTCCAGCTCCCTATGGAGGAAGCTGTGGATGATCAAGAGGAGCCTGACTATGTGGAAATGATGGATATCCCAGAATCTAGGAGACTGTCTATTCCTTGCATAAATCTTTTAGGAAACAGACATTTAAATTCTAAAACTCCTCACACTATACCTCCTGTGGATAAGAGAATGGACAAGAGGTACACATTGTCAGGCTCTGATACGGAGTTCCTTACACAACAATGCAGCCATGTTGGGGTAGTGCAGGCTGCAGCCTGTGACAAGCAAATATTCCTTGGCTCACACCCCAGACAAGGACTCCAGGAGGATTGATGCCATGGCAAAGAAACAGTACATGGCAGCATCCTTGGGACTCAGACAGGCAAATTATATGGCTTATGTTGCTAGATATCAGAAATCCAGATGGGACACTGTCATGGCTCTAGCAAAACAGGTCCCTGGCCAGCTTGCCAAGGAGCTGGAGCAGGTGGCTGCTGATGGTATTGAGGCATCCAAGGTGCAATTCCATGCTGCAGTGGACTCAAATGATGTGTCATCAAGAGTCATGGCTACATCTGTGGCACTTCGAAGAATGGCTTGGCTCAGATGTACTAGCCTGTCATAGGATACCCAGACTAAGGCCATGGATTTTCCTGTTGTGGGTAATTCTCTGTTTGGGGAGCAGACAGAGAATTACATGAAGAAAATGGATGAGTATAGGACCACCTATAGGAGTGCACAGGCTAAGGAAAAGCAGGCCACTCCTCAAGGCAGCTTCCCAGGGGCAGGGGCAGGCCTTTTCATGAGCCTTTTACCAAGCCCAGGCCTCCTCTTCTGCTTATGCCCAGAGGGGTTCTTTAGAGGAGGCAGGCAGGGGTACAAGCAGGCCTGCTTCCACCCCTCAGCCCAAAGCCCCTGCCAAGCAGGCACCCTGATGGGATTGCCAGGGCCGATTCTTCTCTACCTGTGGGGGCAGGCTGGCTTACTTTGTCCAGGACTGGGAGTCTCTAACATCAGACAAGTGGGTCCTGGAAGTAGTAAGCCAGGACTGGTTCTCAGCTTCAAAAATTTCGAAGCTGAGAACCAGATCCTTTCCACCTGCAAATCCCTCAGAGGCACTTGCCCTAGAGGCAGAGGTCTCTTCCCTCCTGGCTCTCAGAGCTGTGGAAAGGGTTCCACCCCTACACCAGGGCAAAGGATTGTACTCCAGGTACTTCCTTACCCCAAAAAAGACAGGAGAATGGCGGCCCATCCTGGATCTCAGATATTTAAACAAGCACCTTTTAAAACCAAAATTCAAAATGGTGACTCTGGGAATTATTCTACCCTCTCTAAGGCCAGGGGACTGGCTAGTGTCCCTGGACCTCAAGGATGCCTACTTCCATATTCTCATCAGAAGCTCCCATCGAAAGTACCTCAGGTTCGAGCTGCCCTCAGGCCATTACCAGTTCAGAGCAATGCCCTTTGGCCTCACCTCTGCTCCAAGGGTATTCACAAAATGCCTGGCAGTAGTAGTTGCTTCTCTAAGAAGGCAGAAAATTGCCATCTTCCCTTACCTGGACGACTGGCTCATAGTAGGCCAGTCCCCAGACCAAGTCAAGTTACACTTACAGATAACTCAGCAACTGCTCACTTCTTTGGGTTTCCTTCTAAATCTCTCAAAGTCAGTTCTAGAGCCTGTCCAGCTCCTCACCTTCATAGGCGAGAGCTGAACACAGAGAAAGCCAGAGCCTTCCTTCCTGGACAGGGCAAAGACCCTGGTCTCTCTGGCCTCCTCATTCACCCTGCAGGTGTCTCAACCAGCAAGGCATTTTCTACAGCTCCTGGGGCACATGGCTGCTTCTACAGCAGTAGTGTCAGGGAGCAAGATTTCAAATGAGGGACATTCAGTTCCATTTGAGAGCCTTTTGGTCTCAAAGGAAGGACCCTCTGACCAAACTGATCCCAGTAACTCGAACCCTGATCCAGGCCCTACAGTGGTGGCAGGATCAGAACAATCTGAGACAAGGGGTTCCCTTTGTCACTCAGTCTCGCTCTTTAATCCTTACTACAGATGCCTCCCTCTTGGGGTGGGGGGCTCACATGGGCGACCTCACCACCCAGAGGTTGTGGTCCCCTCAGGAATCTCTGCTCCACATCAATCTGTTGGAACTCAGAGCAGTATTTCTAGCACTTCAAGCTTTTTCCAAATCTGTTCAGAACAAAGTTGTACAGGTCAGAACAGACAACACCACCACAATGTGGTACATCAACAAGCAAGGAGGCACTCGGTCTCTGACCTGCCAGCAATGAAGTTTGGTCTCTGGCTTACTCCCTGAACACCTCCCTCATGGCAGTTCACCTCCCAGGCAAGGACAATGTCCTGGCAGATGCTCTCAGCAGGATTTCCCAGGGCCATCACGAATGGTCACTGGATCCCCTGGTCTTGGAGGTGATATTTTCCAGATGGGGCACCCCGCAGATAGATCTTTTTGCAGCCCCAGACAATCACCAACTTCCCCTTTTTTGCTGCAGACCCCCAGTGTTGGGCTCAGTCCCCCTGGATGCCTTAGTTCTCAATTGGGAAGGGAAGTTTCTCTATGCTTTTCCCCCCTTCCCTCTCCTGTTCAAAGTGCTAGTCAAAATCAGATCTCAACCCTGCAAGATGATCCTGATTGCTCCAGACTGGGCCAGACAGCCCTGGTATCCACTCCTACTGTCCTTAGCAGTCCATCTTCCTCTGTGTCTTCCCAGGAATTACAACCTGTTAACCTGTGCTCAGGGGAGGGTTTGGTACCCGAACCTCAAATCTCTCAATCTCAAGGCCTGGCTCTTGAAGAGTTAGAGTTTGCTGACTTACACCTCTCCCAAGGTGTAATGGATATCCTGAAGGCTTCTAGAAAACCTTCCACCAGGGCTACTTATAATTCTAAATGGAAAAGATTTTCCATATGGTGCTCTGGGAAGCATATTTCCCCAGAATCTGCTGATCTGCCCACAGTCCTTGATTATATGGTCCACTTAAATAGCTTGGGGCTCAGACCAGCTACACTGAAAGTGCATCTGGCAGCTGTGTCTGCTTTTATTTCAGCAGTTAAGCCCTGTTTTCTCTCAGCTCACCCTGTTTTCTCCAAGTTTTTCAAGGGATTGCTTCACACCAACCCTCCATTCAGGGACCCTGCCCCTGCCTGGGACCTCAATGTTTGCATTGCTCAGCTTATGCAACCCCCTTTTGAGCCTTTGTCTTCAGCAGAGCTTAAGTACTTGACTTGGAAAACTGTGTTTCTGGTAGCCATCACTTCTGCCAGGCGCGCATAAGTGAATTACAAGCTTTGTCAGTGGAGCCTGATTTTATCTCCTTTCATAGAGATAAGGTGGTCCTCAGGACTAACAGGAAGTTCTTGCCTAAGGTGGTTTCAGATTTCCACCTTAATCAATCTATGTCTCTTCCTGTGTACTTCACTGACCATTCCTCCTCTGGAGAGAGGAGCTGCACAGTTTAGATGTCAAAAGAGCCCTTAGTTACTACATAGAGCGTACCAAGGGTCTGGGTTTGACTCCCTCAACTGTTCCTCACTTATGGTGAGGTTGGTAAGAAACCTGCCACTAAAGATCCATTGCCAGGTGGATTGTCTCTTGTATCCAATTTTGTTATGAAAAACTGGGTAGGTTCCTCCCTCAGGCCTGAGGGCTCACTCTACCAGAGGTACAGCTGCTTCCTGGCTGCTGCCAGGGACATCCCTATTCTAGAGATATGTCAAGCAGCTACCTGGAAAACAGTTCACACTTTTACCAAGCATTACTCCCTGGACATCCAGGCTAGGAGTGATGCTCGGTTTGGCACAGCTGTGCTTCAGAGCCTATTTCCTAAGTAGGTTCTGTCCCTCCTCCATGGAGGTACTGCTGTGTAGTCTGCATATGTCAGAATATAGCAAGACTTCATGTTGTTTGAAGAAAAAATTACTCACCTTAGTAATGTTGTTTCTTCTAATGGAGTCTTGCTATATTCTGACCTCCCCGCCTGCCCCTCTCAGAACCTCTGTTTTTGGGATGTGGGTGGGCAGTGCAGTGCAGCACTAGTAGATGCCCACCTTTGTTTTCACCCCTCTTTTTTGGGGTGACTTGGTGTGTGTTTTCATTTTTGGGTCTCCTGACTTGAGTCTTTGTTTTGGGACCAAAAATGTGTTTTATGTTTAGTAGCCAGTTGGCTAGTGTGGGTTTACAGCTTCCACACAGGACCTTCAGTGAGTTTAGCTCGAGAAGATCTGACGGTTTGAGTTTGAAGAACAACAGACAGAGTCTCAACCGAGCTCGAGCTAGCATTCCATGCCTGGCATGGAAAGTTAACTCTTTCATCTCGGGGCAGTTCGAAGGTTGGGACTCACTGCATATGTCAGAATATAGCAAGACTCCATTAGAAGAAACAACATTACTAAGGTGAGAATTTTTCTTTCTGCCTGTCAACCAGTTTGCCACCAGTTGACCAACTTCACAGCTCGCGAGCCTAACCAGCTTATTAATCAATTCTATGTGAACAGTATTGAAAGCTTTGCTGAAGTCAAGGTAGGCGAAATCAACTGCTCCCCCTTGGTCCACCACTCTGGTTAACCAGTCAAAGAAATCTATGAGATTAGTTTGACAGGACCTTCCTTTTGTAAACCCATGCTGTCTTGGATCCTGTGCTCCTATGGATTCCAGGTGTTGCACTATCCTTTCCTTAAGGAGTGCCTCCATAATCCTGCCCACTACTGAGGTAAGACTGACTGGTCTGTAGTTCCCTGCCTCCTCCCTGCTACCACTCTTGTGGAATGGGATCACATGAGCCCTTCTCCAGTCTTCTGGGACCTCTCCTGTGCTCAGAGACTCACTAAACAGTTCTGGTAATGGCTCTGCTAGTTCCACCCTTGGCTCCTTTAGTACCCTGGGATGTATGCCATCAGGTCCCATTGCCTTGTCCACCCTGAGCTTATCGAGCTCTTGTAGGATCCTTTCTTTTGTGAAGGGACTAGTGCTAACCTCTCTCTCTCCCCCCTGTGTCCATGGTCCTGAGCTGTGGGCCCTGCCCTACCTTCTCATCAGTAAATACTGAGTAGAAGTATATATTTAGGATATATGCTTTTATATGGTCCTCCTCCTCACACATCTCCTTTGATCTTAGTAATACTCCCTCTGGACTTTTTCCTTTCACTAATGTATCTATAGAAAGTCTTGTCACCTTCTTTTACTGTTTGTGCTAGTGTTTCCTCGGTTTGGGCCTTTGCCTGCCTTACTGCCTTCCCTGCTTCCCTTAGGGAAGTTTGGTATGCCTCCCTGTCTTCATCCCACTGCTTTCTCTTATATTTCCTGAAGGCCAGCCTTTTGGCTCTGACCTTTTCTGCTACTGTTTTTGAGAACCAAAGTGGTTTCTCTTCTTTTTGCACTTCCTTTCTCTCTAACACAATGGGATGTTGCTTCAAGTATTGCATCCTTAATGCTTGCCCACTTTGCCTGTACCCTCACCTGTATTTCTTTTTGCCAGGCTAGCTTAACTCTGTTGGCCATCTTATCAAAGTCAGCTTCTCTGAAGTCCCATATTTTCTGCCTTGGAATGGGACGATTTAGTTATAGTATTAGAATTGAACCATACCATGTGATGGTCACTGGCCCCAGGTGACCTTCTAACTGGAGATCTGTGATCCTTTCCTGTTAGTCAGTACTAGATCTAGAATAGCCCTGTCTCTTGTGGGTTGTTGTACCAGTTGTTTGAGGCCCTGCCCCTGCAGGGAATCCACCATGTGTCTAGTTCTGGCAGATGTTCCTGCTGGTATTGACCAATCTGTATCTGGAATGTTGAAGTCTCCCATTATCAGAACCTCCCCTTTAGCTGTCATGTTTTGTATATCTTCTAACAGTAATGTGTCTATGTCCTCCCCCTGGTCTGGGGGCTTGAAGACAACCCCAGTTCTTATGGCTGTCCCATTTCCTGTTTCCAGGGTGACCCACAGTTCTTCTCGCTCCTTATGTGTATTCTGAATTTCTGTATATAACTCCTAGGTGGTGCTATCCCAAGGGCTACTACCCCTGCCCGCTTGGCTAGTAGCAGGTTAAGGGGCCTGAGTTCTGAAACGGGTGCCTCCACCTGGAAGTCAGGGTTGGTAGTGGTCAAGCTAACCTGGGCACAGCCCTCCGGGACACTGTAACCCCCTCTTTCCCCTCTAGTGGCCTGAACACTGTACAGTAATCACTTTCACAATACCCCTGGTACACCACACAAGTACCCACACTGTTTGCACTTACCACCAGGGCTGGTTCCTCTGGCTCGACCCTGGGGACCCCCTGTAAAACAAAGGTTATGCACAGCAAATAGCAACAGTACAGTACTTTGAGCACAAACTGGAACCACAGTCAGATTACATGCAGAAAAAGTTAGATCTGATTTATTCAGGGGACTTGAACAAGGGAAGGGCAAAATCAGGTTAATTAGCTTAAAGGTTATATCAATCAAGCAGTTATGCATGCGCTTTGAGTCCCCCCACACAGTCACACCTCTGGGTACCCAGGTGGAGAAGAGATGGGCTAGCCAGGACTGTTGCCCGGGGTTGCAGCTGGTTGGGGCCCTGTGATGGAAAACACAACATGCACAGTACACAATATTTGTAATCCGGAGCCAGAGGGCTCAGTTCATAAAGGAAATGAAACAACAAGACAATCAGATGACACACTCAGATTAAGCTGTTGTTGCAGGGAGCTACCCTGGTATTTACTCACGATACCCAAGACTGGACACAGGCTGGATGAAAATCGAGACTGCAGGTGGTTGATCTGGAATGCCAGGAGAAGCAGGGCCCACATGAGTCGCAGAGGCGTCGTTCCTGTTCAAGCGTG
The DNA here is from genome assembly GCA_016271365.2 of Neoceratodus forsteri. Lineage (NCBI taxonomy): Eukaryota > Metazoa > Chordata > Ceratodontiformes > Ceratodontidae > Neoceratodus > Neoceratodus forsteri. The sequence goes on from CM057454.1 coordinate 155,174,741, forward strand.
GAGCAGGGGGCTGATACCCAGGCAGGTCTCTCATCGATGGCTTCTCTGTGCAGTGGGTAGTCTGGCTGGGCCAGTCTGGCAAGGCCCAGACTCGCATGGAGACAAATTAGATGCAGTCCGTTTTGGGCTGGATACAGCTTCCAGCAAGCAGAACACAGTTCACACAGTGGGAACTAACTCACAACCCACTAGCAGCTCATAACACATTTACATGTATGGGAATTCTACTGTACCAGGCAAAGTGCTCCCCGGTCATAATCGCAAAGTCTCTGCACACACCGGGAGCTTAGGGGTAGCTGGAACTCCTGACAGGCCGATCGCATTCAGCAAAATCTTTGGTCTTCTTCAGGTTGAGCCTGGCCCACTTTAGTAGCTTACTTTAGTCCAAAATAATTCTCTTCTCTCCCTCTCAGGAGCAGCAGGCAGACATGCAAGCCAAAAACTCAGCCCTTTCACAGTTTTCCCATGCGAATCCACTCAGGATTGCTGCCCAAAATACACTTGAGCTCTTCTCATTTCACTTCCCAGCTCAGAACTAACTGAAAACTGCAAGCAGCCTGGGACTTCCCCAAGATCCAAAAGATTTGGTTGGCTGATTTGGCTGTCAGTCAAAGCAAGAGCTCCCCCTTCAGTTGCAAAAAAGGCGCAAAAAGTTCAAAACTACAATTCCTACAGATTTTGACTTCAGACAGCTCCTGTAGTCCGGCTACATTTTAGGTCCCACCAGAACTGATTGGTCCAATTTGCAGTCCAGGACCAAGATAGTGGAGACAAACAAAACAGTCCTTGCTACAAAGAAAGCAGGTTAGACAAACTACATTATCATTATCACTCTAAATGATTTTCAGCAAATAGTTACATCTTTCAACAGAGCTCCCTCTCAGATTACTTAAGCTGCAATCAGGCAGCTCTTAAAGAGACAGTACACAGAGGCTATACAGGCTCTGGTAATCACATTTAAACTGCTAAAACGCAGGACACCAGCCTGGCAGTGAGCATTTAGGCAAGCTCAAGGAAGACTTTTGGGAACCCCATTTGTAGGGGGTTACACCTTCCCTGCCTGGGAAAACTTGCGTCCGTCAAAGTCTGTACCATCATAACATTGAAAATGCAACATATACAAGACATTTATACCATTAGCATGCTATACAAGTACTATCTGATTCATCAATTGGCATAACTTGTCACTTTACTATACATTTCAATGTACTCCACTATATCATTTCCATTCTGACAATACATTATGCATATTTCACACAGGTAATATTACTATACAGAATCATGTAATAACTTCTTGTACTCTAAACAATGCAAGAGGGGCCCTTCCTATCAGCTAACTTGGGGCTGGATGGGGCAGGGGCACCATGGTGAGAGGGCAGAACAAGTAACCTGGAATGGGCATCAAGCTCAATTTGGGCAGTGAGCTCGAGAGACATAAACACCTTTGTGGACTACATTGAGAGGCAAATCCACTGGCCTCCCGGGGAATCATAACTGAAGCACACCACTGGCTTGACAGCTTGGCCAGTCTTTCTGGGGTGAACAACCACAGTCTCTGTACATTCAGCAATGGTCTTGGAGCCATCACTTGTGAGGGTGCCTCTGCATGAGGGAATGTCAAGCTGGGAGCACTGTCAGCCCTTGCTCTGTAGTCTCTGTTTCTACAACACTTGGCTCATTTTGAAGACACCTGGCACTGAAGGGGTTGTCAGCACTCTCATAGTGTTCCTCAAGTTCTGGCATGTCACCAGAAAGACTCATACCATCAGCCTCTCCTTCAGGCAAATCATACAGTTCCACAATACACAAAGACTCAGCATCCTCAGACGTGATACTTTGCACTTCACTTTCAGGGAGCATTGGCTCCAAGGATGATGCCGGGGGTTAGGCAGTCCAGAAGGCCCAGCTTCATCCCCATAATTCAACATAGGATTTCCACAAAACAACTGACTCAGTTCATATGAGGGGTAATAGGCATTATCACACTCACTGTCATCCGAGTTAGACTGGCAGTCACTATCATTCTGGGCCTGCTGCTGGGGAAGTCTTAAATCGGCAACCATGGGGCAGGCTGACTCTGTTTCTTTCTTGCAGCAGCATGAGTCACTGGTCCAGGGGAATCAATCTCGGTGGGTTCAGCCTCAATTATAACTTGACCAATAGGTAGCAAGTGGTTACGGTGCATGGTCTTGACAGCTTTGGAGTTATTCTCTGGGCGCACTTTGTACACTGGCAAATCATCCAACTTTCCAACTATGACATGGGGAAGATGGTGCCATCGATCAGCAATTTTGTGTTTACCATGCAATCCTAAATTTCGCAACAACACACGGTCTCCAGGCCTAAGCTCTTGAGCCTTTACTTTTCTATCATGTCTCTCTTTGTTGGCTAGATTTCTTTTGGCGGCCATTGTCTGGGCCAGTTGATAGGCATGGTTCAATTGAGCTTTCAGTTTTTGTACATATTGCAGGTAATCTTCGGCTCAGACCCCATCGGGAGAAACCCCAAAACAGACATCAACAGGCAGCCGGGCCTCTCTTCCGAACATGAGGCGGTAGGGAGAGAACCGTAGCATCATTCTTCGTGCAATTGTATGCGAGTACCAAGGTGCTAATCTGCTGGCTCCATTTATGCTTATCTTTTGGGTGGAGGGTGCCTAGCATGTCTAGCAGGGTGCGGTTAAAGCGTTCTGGTTCGAAAGCACTCAGGCTGAGCTGCCCTCAGGCCTTACCAGTCAAACAATGCCCTCGGCTCACCTCTGCTCCAAGGGTATTCACAAAATGGGCAGTAGTAGTTTTCCAAGAAGGCAGAAAGTGCCATTTCCCTTACCTGACGACTGGCTCATAGGCCAGTCTCAACAAGTCAGTTACACCTACAGATAACTGCAACTGCTTACTTCTTTGGGTTTCCTCAAAACCTCTCAAAGTAAGTTCTAGAGCCTGTCAGCTCCTCACCTTCATAGGCACAGAGCTAGACACAGAAGCGCCAGAGCCTTCTTCCGCTGGACAGGGCAAAGACCTGGTCTCTGGCCTCCTCATTCACCCCAGGTGTCTCAACCACAAGGCATTTCTACAGCCCTGAAGGCTGCTTCCAGCAGTAGTGTGGGGCACATTTCAAATGAGGGACATTCAGTTCCATTTGAGAGCCTTTTGGTCTCAAAGGAAGGACCCTCTGACCAAACTGATCACAGTAACTCGAACCCTGATCCAAGCTCGTGGTGGCAGATCAGAACAATTCAGACAAGGAGTCTTTGTCACCCAACCTGCCTTTAATCTCACTACAGATGCCTCTCTTGGGGGGGGCTCACATACAACCACCACCCAGAGGTTGTGGTCCTTCAGAATCTCACCCATATTAACCTATGGAACTCAGAGGTATTTCTAGCACTTCAAACTTTTCCAAACGTCAGAACAAAGTTGCACAGGTCAGAACAGACACCACCACAATGTGGTACATCAACAAGGAGGCACTCGGTTCACGCTTGTGCACCAAACAATGATTTGGTCTCTGCTTCTCCTGAACACCTCCTCATGGCAATTCACCTACAGGAAAGGACAATGTCCTGGAGATATCACCAGGATTTCCCAGGGCCATCATGAATGGTCATGGATCCTGTCTGGGGATTTTTTCCAGATGGGGCACCCAGGATAGATCTTTTGCAGCCCCAGACAATCCCAACTTCCCTTTTTTGCTGCAGACCCCAGTGTTAGATAGTCCCTGGATGCCTTAATTCTCAATTGGGCGGTTTCTATGCTTTTCCCCTTCCTCTCCTGTTCAAAGTGCTGGTCAAAATCAGGTCTCAACCCTGCAAGATAACCTGATTGCTCAAGACTGGGCCAGACAGTCCTGGTATCCACCTACTATCTAGCAGTCCATCTTCCCTTGTGTCTTCCAGAATTACAACCCGTTAACCTGTGCTCAGGGAGGGTTTACCTGAACCTCAAATCTCTCTATCTCAAGGCCTGGTTCTTGAAGAGTTAGAGTTGCTGACTACACCTCCCAGGGTGTAATGGATATCGACTTCTGAAACCTTACCAGGCTACTATAATTCTAAATGGAAAAGATTTTCCATGTGGTGCTCTGGGAAGCATATTTCCCAGATACCAGTCTGCCCAGTCCTTGATTATATAGTACTTAAATAGCTTAGCTCAGACCGCCACTGAAAGTGCATCTGGCAGCGGTCTTTATTTCAGCATTTAAGCCCTGTTTTCTCCAGCCCACCTATTTCTCCAAGTTTTTCAAGGTTGTCCACACCTCATTCAGGACCCTGCCCCTGCCTGGGACCTCAATGTTTGCATTGCTCAGCTTATAAACCCCTTTCAGCCTTTCTTCAACCCAGAGAGAGATACTTGACTTGGAAAACTGTGTTTTGTAGCACACTACAAGGCATAAGTGAATACAAACTTTGTCAGGACGATTTTATCTCCTTTCATAGAGATAAGGTGGTCCTCAGGACCAAGGAGTTCCCTAAGATGGTTTCTACCCACCTAATCAATCTATGTCCTTCCTGTGTACTTCACTGACCATTCCACCTCTGGAGAGGAGATTGCACATTTAGATGTCAAAGAGCCTTAGTTACTACACAGCGCACCAAGGGTCACGGTTTGACCCACCAACTGCCCTCACTTATGGTGAGGTTATAAGAAACCTGCCACTAAGATCCATTAGGTAATTATCTCTGTATCCACTTTGCTATGAAAAACTGGGTAGGCCTCCTCAGGCCTGAGGCTCACTCTACCAGAGGTACAGAAGCTTCCCACGGCTGCCAGGACATCTATTCTAGAGATATGTCAAGCAGCTACCGGAAAACAGTTCACACTTTATCAAGCACACCCTGGACATCCAGGCTAGGAGTGATGTCGGTTTAACACAGTGTCCAGCCATCTCCTAAGTAGGTTCTGTCCTCCTCCATGGAGGCTGGAGTAGAATGCATATGTCAGAATAGCAAAACCATGTTGTTTGAAAAAATTACTCACCTTAGTGATGTTGTTTTCAATTTAGTCTGCTATATTCTGACCTCCCCCATCTACCCCTCCAGAACCTCTGCTTTTGGGATGTAGGCAGCAGTGTAGCCACGAGTAGGTGCCCACCCTTTACTCACCTTCTTTTTGGGGTGAGGGTAGTCATTTTCATTTTGGTCTCCTGACTTGAGTCTTTGTGTTGGGACCAAAATGTGTTTTTATGTTTAGTAGCCAGTTACAGTGTAGGTTTACAGCTTCCACACAGGACCTTAGTGATTTAGTCAGAGAGTCTGACGGTTTGAGTTTGAAGACAACAGACAGAATCTCAACCAACCCGATAACATTACATACCTAGCGGAAAGTTAACTCTTTCTCTCGGGGCAGTTCAAGGTTGGACTCACTGCATATGTCAGAATGTAGCAAGACTCATTAGAAGAAACAACATTACTAAGGTGAGCAATTTTTCTTTCTGCTGTCAACCAGTTGCCACCCAGTTGACCAACTTGACTCACACGAGCCTAACAGCTTATTAATCTTCTATGGAACAATATTGAAAGCTTTGCTGAAGTCAAGGTAGGGAAATCAACTGCTCCCACCAGTCCACCACCTGTGATCAAAGAAATCTATGAGATTAGTTTGACAGACCTTCCTTTGTAGACCCATGCTGTCTTGGATCCTGTGCTCCTATGGATTCCAGGTGTTACCTATCCTTTCCTAAGGAGTGCCTGTAATCTTGCCCACTACCAAGGAAGACCGACTAGTCTTAGTTCCCTGCCTCCTCCTGCTACCACTCTTGTGGAATAGGATCACGACCCCTCTCCAGTCTTCTGGGACCTCTGTGCTCAGACTCACTAAACAGTTCTAGCAAGCTGCTAGTTCCACCCTTGGCCCTTTAGTACCTGGGATGTATGCCATCAGGTCCCATTGCCATGCCTGGGCTATCGAGCTCTTGTGGATCCTTTTGAAGGACTATGTAACCTCTCTCTCTCCCCTGTGTCCATGGTCCGAGCTGGGCCCTGCCCTACCTTCTCATCAGCAACACTGGTAGAAGTATATATTTAGATATATGCTTTTATATGGTCCTCCCCTCCACATCTCCTTTGATCTTAGCAATACTCCTCTGGACTTTTTCCTTTCACTAATGTATCTATAGAAAGTCTTATCACCTCTTTACTGTTTGTACAGTCAGTCTCAGCCTTGCCTGCTCTTACTGCCTTCCTACTTCCTTAGGGAGTTTGGTATACCTCCTGTCTTCATCCCTGCTTTCTCTTATATTTCCTGAAGGCCACTTTTGGCTTCCACACCTTCTGCTACTGTTTTGAGAACAAAGTGCTTCACTTCTTTGCACTTCAACCTCTCTCTAACACAATGGGATGTTGCTTCAAATATACATCCTTAATGCTGCCCACTGCCTGCATCACCTCTACTTATTTTGCCAGGTTAGCTTAATTTGGCCAGGTTATAAAGGCAAACTTCTCTGAAGTCCCATATTTCTGCCTTGGAATGGGGCCATTTAGTTATAAAGTGACCCTTCACCATGTAGCGGTCACAGCCCCCAGGTGACCTTCTAACTGGAGATCTGTGATCCTTTCCGTTAGTCATACAGTCTAGAATAGCCTGTCTCTTGTGGTTATTGTACCAGTTGTTTGAGCCCTGCCCCTGCAGGAATCCACCATGTGTCTAGTTCTGGCAGATGTTCCTGCTGGACCAATCTGTATCTGGAACAGAAGTCTCCATTATCGAACTCCTTTAGCTGTCATGTTTGTATATCTTCTACGAATGTATCTAGTCTCCCTGGTCTAGGGCTTGAAGACAACCCAGTTCTTGCTGTCCCATTTCGTTTCAGGGTGACCCTGTTCTTCTCGCCCATATGTGTATTCTAATTTCGTATAACTCCTAGGTGGTGCTATCCCAAGGGCTACCCTGCCCGCGTCGCAGTAAAAGGAGCCTGATTCTGAAACAGGTGCCTCCACCTGAAGTCAGGGTTAGTAGTGCCAGCTAACCTGGGCACAGCCCTCCGGACCTGTAACCCCACTTCCCCTCTAGTAGCCGGAACACTGTACAGTAATCACTTTCACTACCCTGGTACACCACACAATACCACACTGTTTCGCTTACCACAGGGCTGGTCTCTGGCTTGACCCTGGGACCCCCAAAAACAAAATTATGCAGCAAATAGCAACAGTACAGTACTGAGCACAAACTGGAACCACAGTCAGATCAAGAAAAAGTTAGATCTGATTTATTCAGGGACTTGAACAAGGAACCCAAAATCAAGAACCAGCTTAAGTTATCAATCAAGCAGCCATGCATGCGACACACCTCTGGGCACCCAGGAGAAGAGATGGGCTAGCCAGGACTGCCCGGGTTTGAGCTGGCTGGGGCCCCAGATGGAAAACACACATCAGTATTTGTAATCCGACCAGAGAATCAGTTCATAAAGGAGCGAAACAACAAGACAATCAGATGACACCTCAAATTAAGCTGTTGTTGCAGGGAGCTACCTAGTATTTACTAAAGGATACAAGACTGGACTGGGGTGGATGAAAATCGAGAACTGCAATTGGTTGATCTGGAATGCCATGAGGCGGGGCCCACCACAGTCGCAGAGGTGTCATTCCTGTTCAGGCGTGAAGCAAGGAGCTGAGGTAGGTCTCCCAGCTACTTCTCAGTGCAGTGGGTAGTCTGGCTGGGCCAGTCTGTAGGCCCAGACTGCATGAACAAATTAGATGCAGTCCGTTTTGGGCTGGATACAGCCTAACACAGAAACATTCACACAGTAAGGAACTAACTGCCACCACTAGCAGCTCATAACACATTTACTGGAACGCGACCAAACCAGGAGTGCTCCCGGTCACAATCGCAAAGTCTCTGCACACACCAGGAGCTAGTAGCTGGAACTCCTGACAGGCCGAACGATTCAGCAAACCCTGGTCTTTTCAGTTGAGCCTACTCACTCAGAGCTTACTTAACCAAAATAAAATTTCTCTCTCAGAAGAAGCAGATATACAAGGAAAATGCCCTTCGTTTCCATCCAACCACCAGGATTGCTGCCCAAAATACACTAGCTCTTCTCATTTCACTTCCCAGCTCAGAACTAACTGAAAATTGAGCAGCCCGGACTTCAAGATCAAAAAGGGTTGCCTGATTGGCTGTCAGTCAAAGCAAGAGTTCCCTTCTGAAAAAAAGGCAAAAATTCAAACTGCACCCCACAGATTTTGATCAACAGCCTCAGTCCGCTACATTTTAGTCCCACCACAACTGATGGTCAATTTGCAGTCAGGACCAGATAGTAGAGACAAAAAAACAGTCAACACTACAAAGAAAGCAGGTTAGACAAAACTACATTATCACTCTAAATGATTTTCAGCAACACACATCTTCAACAGAGCTCCCTCAGATTACCAGGCTGAAATCAGGCAGCTCTTAAGAAAGTACACAGAGGCTACAGGCTCTGGTAATCCATTTAAACTGCTAAAATGCAGGACACCAGCCTGCAGTGAGCATTTAGGCAAGCTCAGAAGACTTTTGGGAATCCCCACTTCCAGGGGTTACACCTTCCCTGTCTTGGAAAACTTGTCGCGCCAATCAATGCATCATAATATCAAAAACAAAATATAACAACTATATAACATTAGTATACTATACAGGTACTATCTGATTCATTAATTGGCATAACTTGTACTTTACTATACATTTCAAGTATGTAACTATATCATTCATATTTATGCATATTTCACATATAACAACACATACAGACTCATGTAATAACTTCTACTCTAAACACGCAAGAGGGGCCCTTCATAGACTAATCGCAGATGGATGGGGCAGGGGCACCGTAAGAGAGGGCAGAACAAGTAACCTGACGGAACGTGAAGCCAACCTAAGCAGTGAGCTCCGAGACATAAACACATTTGTGGGATTACATTGAGAGCAAATCACGGCCTCCAGGAATCATAACTGAGCACACCACTGGCATGACAGCTTGGCCAGTCTTCTGGGGTGATAAACCACAGTCTCTCTACATTCCGCAATGGTCTTGAGCTTTCATCATGAGAGGTGCCTCTGCGGGAGGAATGTTCACTAGGAGAACTGTCAGCCTTGCTCTGTAGTGTTTCTACAACACTAGCTCATTTTGAGACTCACTGGCACTGAAGAGCTGCCAGCACCTCATAGTGTTCCTCAAGTTCTGGCATGTCACCAGAAGACTCACTATCAGCTTCTCCTTCAAGCAAATCACAGTTCCACGATACAAAGACTAGCATCCAAATGTGATACTTTGAACTTCACCTTTAGGAGCATTGACTCAAGGAAGATGCCGCAACAGAAACCAGAAGAAACATCATCCCATAATTCAAAATAGGTTCCCAAAACAACTGACTGAATGAAGAAGAGGGGGAGGGCAGCACACTCCTGTCATCCGAAATAGACTGGCAGTCACTATCATTCTGGGCCTGCTGTGGAAGTCCAACGCCAATCATGGAGCAGGCTGACTGTTTCATGGAGCAAAATGGTTACTGGTCCAGGAAATAATCTCGTGGGTTCAGCTCATTATAAATCACCAATAGGTAAAAAGTGGCAATGGTGCATGGTCTTGACTTTGATTATTTCAGGCAGGTTTATCGCTAGCAAATCATACAACTTTCCAACTATGACATGGGAAGATGGTGCCATCGATAGCAAGTTTATGTTACTACAATCTAAATTTCGCAACAAACACATGGTCTCCAGGCCCAGCTCTTGAGCCTTTACTTTCTATCATGTCTCTTTGTTGGCTAGATCGCGTGTGGCATCTGGGCCAGTTAGGCATGGTCAACCGACTTTCAGCTTTTGCACCTAATGCAGTAACTGGCTCAGACCCATCGAGAAACCAAAACAGACATCAACAGGCAACTTGGCTTCTTCCTGAACATGAGGTAGGAGGAGAACCCAGCATCATTCTTGTGCAATTGTAGCGTAGAAAAGTACTAACTAACAACCCACGTATGCTATCTTTGGGGTAGAAGTGCATGTATGTCTAGTAGGGTGGCGAAAGCACTGTTTGAGGATCCTGTGTGTGATAAAAGGTGGTTCTTGATCAACCATAAGAGAGGAAAACATTTTGATTAAACGACCGGGTCCGCCCCATCAGGTCAATCATGAAAACCATAGTGAAGAATACATTTTCCACTAGCACCTTAGCCACAGTGATGCTTGCTGATCTTTTGGGAAAGCATGCATACTATGAAATGGTCCGTAACCACTAACACATTAACAATGTTTCACGTGATCGACTCTAAACTCAAAGTCTATGCAGACTAGTTCCATTGGTGTGCTGGTAATAATAAGGACAGGGGGCAGCCCTCTGAAACAGGGCTTTCTCTCGGCACAGCTACAAAGTCTTACATGGTGCTCAACCAGGCCATTGGGCCAGTAGAATTGAGATCGACGAGGTCAAAGGTCGGTCTCCATGAGGCGGCCTAAGATTATGGAGGACCCAGACACAAATCTTTGAAGGCTGTAGGCAGGATCAATTGTTGGACGTCTGTTTAACACCCTGATCTACAGTCTCTCAACAACTGATTAAGAAGCTAAACTCAGCCTTCTTTAAACAAGAACGGGTTCATAGATCAGAGAATGCAACTTAGACATCTTTCTTGCACAGGCGCCAAGTGCTAGCTGAATCACGGATCCAGGATTAGGCCCTCAATTGCTGTCATTGTCAAACTGAGGTAGTACTAATATCTAGAGCAGAAGTGTCGCAGCTGTATGCAGATGTCAGGATCAACAATTCAAAGCAGTCATGTCCTAGACATCTGTTCCATTTCTATCAAACTTTTGGCACAATGCTCAGATGTCAGGTTCAGACAATGACCCATCACTCTTGGAAATGGGCTCGAGATAGGTGTCAGCATCAATATGATTCAGGCCTGGTCTGTATTAAAACAGCATAATCATATGTTGACAATGCAGAAAGCCACCGGTGCCCGATAGCATCTAACTTAGCTGAACTCTGTACGCAGGTCAACAGGTCGTCAGTCCACCCAATATTTTTGCCTCACAGAGGTAATCATGAAACTGGTCGACAATGGCCCATTTAATGCAAAGGAACTCCAACTTGTGCACAGGGTAGTTTCGTTCAACGAGGTCAGACTACCAATCATGAATGCCACTGGTCTCAAACCATCCTCATGGTCTTGATACAGCCAGCTCCTAGACCCTAGCAGACTGAAAGTCAGTATGCAAGGCACATAGGGTTTTCGTGGGATCAGCATAAGTGAGGATGGGGGCATGGTGAGCTGGTATATGACTTTGTGGGAAAGCTGTTCACAGTCAGGCATCCAGCGGACCGAAAAGTTCACCTGGGTGGAAATATGCTTTGTCTGGTTCCTTTGATGGACCCTTTTATTCGATTAGTCAGAGGGTAACCCTGGTAAGATTCAAGAGTGGCAGAATCACTTGGGAATAGTCTTTATGAACCCAAGAGTAGCCACAGAATCCCAGGAAACATTGTAGTTCTTTCAAATTGTGGGGCTGGAGCCAAGTAGTCAAGCTTCAACTTTACTAGGATCAGTCTCTACCCTCTGTAGGCACTATGTGCTCCCATACTCACAGAGGTTTGGAAAAACTGGCACTTGTCGATGGACAGCTTGAGGCCGAAATCTTCCAGTTGGTCTAGTACTTTGGACAGTCAACTCTTATGTTCCTCTAGGGAGCTCCCAAACACAATGACATCATCCAAGTACACCAGGCATTCTAGCAAATTCATGTCTCCCACTGCTCGTTCCATCAGTCGCTGGAAGGTGGCTGGGGCACCCAATATCCCCTGTGCATTCTCAGGAATTCGTAGAACCCCAAAGGACAGATGAAGGCTGTCTTCTCATGGTCCTCCAGAGCCATCGGAATCTGGTAATATCCACTGTGAAGATCCAACACCGAGAACCATTTGCTCCCATTCAAACAATCCAGAGCATCTTGTATACGGGGCATGGTGTATTGATCAGGGATGGTCCACCGATTCAGAGTTCGATAATCAACACACGTTCTCACAGATCCGTTCTTCTTATGCACGACCACAATGGGACAAGCTATGGGCTCCTGGATTCTTGTATCACACCAGCCGTGAGTATTTCCTGCAAGTGTCTTCTCACATCGTCTCTGTCCGCAGGGGCTAGGTGTCAAGACCTCTGTCCGAAATGGCCGTTCACCGTGCAGGCATAGCCGATGCTCCGCACCTCTGGACACATCCCAGTCCCATTCCTTCAATGAAAACGACTAGTCTCTCTGGGCAAGTTTCTGACTAATCCTAGTCTTCAATTCAGCTGGCAACGGGTCACCAAAATCAAACAAGTCAGGAGTCACTCTGTTTGTCTTGCCAGGGTGATTGTTGCTAGCAACACTGCAGTATGCACACAGTGTACCATAACTAAGTGCATCCTCTGTTCAAATTGATCTCCGATCTGACGGATGTATAAGATCTGGACCGTCTTTCGTGCATAGGCGCGAGCCGCGAGCTGGCAAAGATACTGGACCAACCAATCAATCCTTCCAGCAATTTTCCTTACACCAGCACGTCCAACATCAGTATTTTGTTCTTGACATCTTTGCAGGTGGACCTCCCTGAGCAACGGCACACTGGGTGTTGGGACCAGTACCATTGAATCGGATCCTTCTTCCGTACGACCCCTCCAGTTCATCTCGGTCCACTCCATCAGTTCTGCTGCAAATCATAGGCCCTCTTGATCAGAGCGGAGATTCTTAGGGCCCTCCCAGTCCATCGAACTTGTTCACGCACAGAGTTGTGCCAACTCCCAAACATATGGCGTCGGTCCCAATTAAGGGAACCCAATCCTACAGTCTAGTATGGGGACACACAAGGCCAGTGTCTTGACTGCTCTACACCAGTTACAGTGGCAGAAATGACAACCAGAGGTGGACATATCCTAGAGTAGGGACTAAGACTTGTCGCTTTCAGCCCCCACATGTAGGCCTTCCAGGGATTGTAAACAGGCACAGCAGATAAGTGTTTGTCAAGTACCAGTCCTTAAATATAATGGTCTTCTTGTGACCCACTGTCCAGCACAGATCCAGTAGGAATACCATTCTCAGCCACGGTAGTCTCCATTGAAGGGCCCACTATTTTGGACCAGTCTGGATGGACAGCAGCTGGGTCCTGGACAGATGATTTAGCCACAAAGGTATTTGAGTTACTACTTCTTGAATCCTCACTGCGGTCATTTTGGGCACTCCTTGACTGCTGATTCATTCTCCGAAGCTCTCCTTGAAGCCTGTATACAACTTTATCTAGGTCTTTTGTGGACCGGCATTCTCTCTTCATGTCCCCATCCTTCCACAATTATGGCAAAATATGTTTTCTGGGATTTGGGATGGCCGAGGCATCACACTGGGAGCTGGGGCGGTAGTACTATCGACTGGAAACCTTGGTGCCATCTCGGTCTGCTGTGTGGTGAGCATTTGGAGACATCTCATCAATTCTCTTACTTTCATAGTCAAGACATCGAGTTTCGAGCTGCTGTCAGCAGCAGTTGCCTGGGTGGACATCCCCACCCCAATAGCAGATGCAGTTGGATAATAGTAGGTGCCTGTACTTGCAGAAGTGGCCTTCATAAAGAGACTGTTTGTTTTTTGTTTCCCTGAACTCCCTCAGCAGTTCACCCCATGGTGGAACACCCTCATTGGTCCCTACTTCCGGAAGGGCCTTCTGATGTCAGACCATGGCAATAAGCTCACCCAGAATTACAATCCCTCTTCACCTTCAACCTCCTGGAGTTCTTTTTATTAAGTCATAATAGTCGGTGGGTTTCCCTTCTATCTAGGAACCTTAATTAAAGGAGCTGCAATTTAGAATGCTTTGCATGTAGCAGTATATTCCCAACCTCACATGGATTTAAGTCACTGTGACTACCCACACCTTTTGGTAAGCCTTCTGCCAGCGCTGTCTCCAGATGAGTAACATATGCAGACAAACTTTCCCTAGCCATTGTTTTGTACCTTAAATTTCCACATCAAGTTCTTCCCTGACTCAATGCTCCCAAAATTGCCTTGGTGCATTGGGTACTTCTGGGCCGTCGCATCAGGGTTTATGGGACTTCAAAATTTAATGGCCACTAAAGTGGGACCTTAAACTTTCTATGATCCTTTTCCATTTCTCAGCCTCTGCACACTGCCATTCAGGTAAACAAAAGGCAACACAATCTATCCAGGTCTCCCAATCATCCTCTCCTGGGGGGTGGGAGAGGTGCCGGAGAAGATTCTCTCACCCGGTTAGAGTTGTGACTAATGGCAGGTACAGACAATAGGATCAACACTGGCATGGGCACAGAAGGAGGGGCAACAATGGGTGTTGGAGCAGGAGGGGGTGTTGGGGAGAAAACACCAGGTGGCAGGAATAGTTTAAGTCCTCCACAGTTTTCCCTTCCTCCAGCAACAACTTAGCAAATTTCTCCTCAAAAGTCTCAGATAGTGGGGGGGGGCTCATTCTGCCTGGGGTCTTTATTGTCTTTAGTTATCACTCTCTAGGCAGTGAGGGCTCCTTCGGGGGTGATAGTCCCTGGCACTTTGGAACTGTCTGCTGTGTCCTTACACTCTGCTAATGCCATGAAACATTGGGCGAGCAGATTAGCCTGTCAACCCACAACCACAGGGTTTTGTAAACATTCAGCCTTGGAAAGTACTCCCTCTACAGTGTTCTTATTGGTACCCAGAGGAATATCCAGGATAAGTATAGCATTTTGGGGGTCGGTTGTCCTGCCCTGTACACCACCCACCAACGGGCAGTGACAGCCACTTCGTTAGTAGCTAGTCATTCATTTTAACAGCACTTTTGCAATTTGGCCACTAGGGGATGCTAATCCCAGTGGTGAGCCTCCAAGATGTAACCTCTAGGTGGCGCTATTCCAAGGGTTACTACCCCTTTCTGCTTGGCTAGTAGCAGGTTAAAGGGCCTGAGTTCTGAAACGGGTGCCTCCACCCGGAGGTCAGGGTTGGTAGTGGTCAAGCTAACCTGGGCACAGTCACCGGGACACTTTCAAACCCCTCTTTCCCTTCTAGTAGCCTGAACACTGTGCAGTAATCACTTTCACAATACCCTTGAGTACACTGCCCACTGAGTACCCACACTGTGTTTGCACTTACCACCAGGGCTGGTTCCTCTGGCTTGACCCTAGGTACCCCTGTAAAACAAGGTTATGCACAGCAAATAACAACAGTACAGTACTTTGAGCACAAACTGGAACCACAGTCAGATTACATGCAGAAAAAGTTAGATCTGATTTATTCGGGGACTTGAACAAGGAAGCGGCAAAATCAGGTTAATTAACTTAAAGGTTATATCGTCAAGCAGTTATGCATGCACTTTGAGTCCCCACAGTCACCTCCTGGGTACCTAGGTAGAAAAGATGGGCTAGCCAGAACTGTTGCCCGGTTTGCAGCTGCTTAGGAACCTGTGATGGAAACACAACATACACAGTACACAATATTTGCTTAATCCGAGCCAGAGGGCTTAGTTACAGTAAAGGAAATGAAACAACAAGACAATCAGATGTACACTCAGATTAAACTGTTGTTGCAGGAGCTACCCTAGTATTTTACGATACCCAAGACTGGATACAGGCTGGACTAAATCGAGACTGCAGGTGATTGATCTGGAATGCCAGAAGCAGGGCTACAAAGAGTCGCCAGAGCGCCGTTCCTGTTCAAAAGAGTGGAGCAGGAGGCTGATCTGAGCAGGTCTCTCTTGTCGATGCTTCTTTGTGCAGTCGTTAGTCTGGCTGGGCCAGTCTGGCAAAGCCCAGACCGATGGACAAATTTGGATGCAGTCTGTTTTGGGCTGGATAGCTTCCAGAAAGCAGAACACAGTTCACAAGTGGGAACTATTTCGCAACCCACTAGCAGCTCACTTGCTTACATTTACATGTCACAGAATTCTACTGTACCAGGCAATGCGCTCCGGTCTGTCGCAAAGTCTCTGCACACACCGGGAGCTTAGGGGTAGCTGGAACTCCTGACAGGCTGAACGCATTCAGCAAAATCTTCAGTCTTCTTCAGGTTGAGCGTGGCCCACTTTAGTAGCTTACTTTAGTCACACAAACTTGATTTAGTCCAAAATAATTCTCTTCTCTCCCTCTCCCGAGCAGCTGGCAGACATGCAAGCCAAAAATTCAGCCCTTTCACAGTTTTCCCATGCAAATCCACTCAGGATTGCTGCCCAAAATACACTTGCGCTATTCTCATTTCACTTCCCAGCTCAGAAGTAACTGAAAATTGAAAGCAGCCTGGGACTTCCCCAAGATCCAAAAGGTTTGGTTGGCTGATTTGGCTGTCAGTCAAAGCAAGAGTTACCCCTTCAGTTGAAAAAAGGCGTAAAAAGTTCAAAACTACAATTCCCATAGATTTTGACTTCAGACAGCTCCTGTAGTCCGGCTACATTTTAGGTCCCACCAGAACTGATTGGTCCGATTTGCAGTCCGGGATCAAGATAGTGGAGACAAAACAAAACAGTCCTTGCTACAAAGAAAGCAGGTTAGACAAACTACATTATCACTCTAAATGATTTTCAGCAAATAGTTACATCTTTCAACAGCGCTCCCTCTCAGATTACTTAGGCTACAATCAGGCAGCTCTTAAAGATACAGTACACAGAGACTATACAGGCTCTCGTAATCACATTTAAACTGCTAAAATGCAGGACACTAGCCTGGCAGTGAGCATTTAGGCAAGCTCAAGGAAGACATTTTGGGAACCCCCATTTGTAGGGGGGTTACATGTAGCCTTGATATTTTCATTGACGTTGTTATAGGGTGGGTCTACAGGCAGACAAATAACGTACTGTACACAGAAGCAGCAGTTTAGGTGCAACCCACTGTTTCTTTGGTGAGTGTTCATTACTTCATAAACAATTTACAGCACCAAAAAGTAATAATAAATACAGAAAACAAAAGAAACAAAATAATAAACAATCAATGGTAATTCCAAAGACTTCTGTTCACTCACAGACTGAAACTTCCCTCCAGCTAGGTCAGGAAGAACTGACCCAATCCAACTTGCCATCTGCAGAGGTAGGGTTTATATACCCGCCTCTTTGGTCAGGTGACCCAGAATTCTTTTGGAACAAGGTAAAATCAATGAAGAACCTTTCAGAATAGTGTTCATTAGCATAACCTTTTTTCATACATCAATACAAACTTTCATTTGAAAGTTTTATACAATAAAAACTCTGTATAAAGGATTTGATACAAACAACAGTCACCTAACATTTGATTGACAGTTTGTCCTCTTTAAATATAGACCAGTAGGGGCCACTCACTCCCTATAGTGGCTCTCATTCTGCTGTAGAGCTGCTAGCAAGCAGGCCTCCTCTAGCTTCAAAGGCAGCTCAGCGACAGCATTCTGGTAACTTCCTGTTTGTTTGTTGTTTCAGTTCTTTCTAGGTTTGCAGTAACAAACCTTCTTTGTTTTACCATGACACAGAAATGTTTAAAACACAGTAAACCTGTAACCATTTCTTCCTTTTTCATGTGTTTTACAGCACGGAGTTAGTTGGCTTCAATTGTGGTTTGAAATCTCCAAACATATTTTTAGGGGCAAAACAACTTGCTGCAGCTCTGCTCTGTGTTTCCTTAAACATACCCCTTTTAAAAGAAGCTAAGCAAACTATTTAGCTATTCCCTCTCCTTACACAAAAAGTAGTGTTTGTTTTTAAAAGTACAGAGACTTTTAAGCAGGAGCACTGCTTGGGGGTGGGGTTATCTACTAAATAAGGCTTTTCTTCAGCCTATCTTTATAATACAACTACCTGCAGTTTATAAATGCCTTTAAATCATAATGTGCTGCTTGTGTAACAGAGCGTTCACCAGCTCAGGAAACTCAGGGAGACATGAACAGACAAGGGACCAGGAAATGAAGAAATTTAAACAGCAGGGAATTAAGAAGGGAAGAAGGGATTTTGTAAGGAGGTGGCCTGCCTCCATACAGAAAAATAGGGACAGCATAAAAAGGAACAGGAAAGTGGTTGCAACCAGAGGTTTAAGAAGAGAAAAAGGTCCCAAGTCTCAGTGGCAGGGACAGGCCCTGTCACACTTACCACCCCTTCTTAAGAGGTAAGGCATCTTATCATAACCCCTCCTCCAGAAACCCAGGAGGGGGGTGGAACTCCCACCCACCCACTCTTAGGAGTTCCGTCCCAGGGTCCTTTAATGAACAGAAACTACCTCTGTTCAGGTTCAACTAGAACCATATATACCCTGGGCTAAGACGTTTTAACAAACATTTCCAATCCGGTCATCACAACATATTTCAAGGTGCTTTTTTTTTTTTTCCAAAACTGGACATCTTTCACAGTCCAAACTCTTTCTTCCCTAATGGGTTGGAGGAGTTCTGGCCCACCCACTCCGTGAAGCTGCATCCCAGGGCCCCATTACACATTTTCTATCTAAGATAACTTTTACACAGTAAACATTACTAACTTTACCCTGGGATCTGTATTTACATTTGTTCGAACCTGCTAGGTACCTGTTATTATTTACACTGATACCTTTTTGTCTGCATCTAGTATCTCAAGGTCTGGACCAAAACAAGACAGAAAATCTGCATTCACATTTTCACTCCCTTTGCGGTGTATCACTGTAAATTGGTAGGGCTGTACAGCCAAATACCACCTCATTGTTCGAGGGTTCTTTTCTCTCATTTGTTGAATCCAACATAAGGGATTGTGATCTGTCATTACTTTAAATTCTGCTCCCGACAAGTAATATTTAAATGATTCAATGGCCCACTTGAGGGCAAGACACTCTTTCTGTATTGTAGAATATCTATGTTCCCTCTCATGCAATTTTCTGCTTATGTACATTACAGGGTGTTCTTCCCCTTGTATGAACTGTGTTAAGACTGCTCCTATCCCTACCCATGAGGCATCAGTTTGTACCACAAATGGTTCATCAGAATTGGGCTTCTTAGGACAGGGTATGCAGACAGTGCTGCTTTGATTTTTCTAAAGGCAAGGTCACATTCTGGGGTCCATTCTACCTTGTTTGCATCTCTCTTTGTTAAATCAGTAAGAGGACTTGCTATCTCAGAAAAATTTGGAATAAAGTGCTGATAGTATCCAGCCAGTCCCAAAAATGCATGTACCTGTTTTTTTGTTTTGGGTATGGCACAATCAGACACAGCGGACACTTTATTTACCTCAGGTTTTATTGTCCCATTTCCTATTATGAACCCTAGATACCTGGTTTCTGTCTGCCCTAGACAACATTTTTTTGGATTAATGGTTATCCCTGCCTTTTTAATCACCGCAAATACCTGCTCTAGATGTTTCAGATGGGAATTCCAATTATGGCTGAATATTACCACATCGTCCAGGTATGCGGCACAGAAATCAGAATAGGGACTCAACATTTGGTCCATAAAGTGCTGGAATGCTGCAGGCACTCCATGGAGACCAAATGGCATGGTAACAAATTCAAACAATCCAATTGGTGTAATAAAGGCAGTTCTCTCTTTTGATTGAGGGGTAAGAGGGATCTGCCAATAACCTTTGATAAGGTCCAGGGTGGAAATGTAAGCTGCGCTTCCCAAACGGTCTATAATGTCGTCTATTCTGGGCATTGGGTATCTATCCAGAACAGAGGCAGCATTCACCTTGTGAAAGTCAAGGCAGAGGTGAATACCCCACTCTTTCTTGTTCACTACTACAATAGGTGATGCCCATGCACTACGTGATGGTGTGATAATGCCCATCTGTTCCATCTTTCATACCTCTTATCACTTCCTCTCTGATGTGGATAGGAAGTCTATAAGGCTTCTGATATATGGGGGTAGCTTGGGTAATTCTGATGTCATGCTCTACCCCAACTGCCCTGCCTGGGACACTGGTGAGGGTTTCCCCATAGGTACACAACAGATTTTGCAGCTGTTCCTGTTTCTGGGCTGGTAGAGCTGGGTTAACAGCAACTTCTTGGATTTGTCCCCTCTGTTTCAACCTACTATACGCTATATCCAGTTTTGAGATATCAGTCTTAGTCTGGATGTAGCAGCTTAGTCTGGGTTCCTCCTGCCGCTCATGCCATAGCTGTAACAAATTAGCATGATACATTTGCTTATTACTTCTTCTTGTGGGTATCTGTATCTCGTAGGTGACCGGTCCTACCTGCCCGAGTACAGTATATGGCCCCTGCCACTTCATTAGCAGCTTGTTGTCAGTGGCTGTTAAAAGAAGTAACACCTTGACGCCTGCAGAAAATTATTTCTTCCCTACCCCCTTATCATACTCTGTTTTCTGCTGCACTTGTTTCTCTAATAATGATTGATGGGCTAGGGTCACATATTTCAAGAGGCGCTTTAAGGCAGACATATACTCCAGTATCCCTTGCTTCCCTACTTGGAGGTTTTCCTCCCAGTGTTCCTTGATTACATCCAATGGTCCTCTAGGATTTCTCCCATACAGAAGGGAAAACGGGGAAAATCCAGCAGAGGCTTGGGGTACTTCACGCTATGAAAACAGAAGGTATGGTAGAAAGGTGTCCCAGTTCCATCCCTCTTCGTTCACAAATTTTTGCAACATCCGCTTCAGTGTCTGGTTAAACCTTTCTACCAAACCATCTGTTTGCGGATGATAGGGTGAGGTTCTTACTGCATGAATCCCTAGTAACCTATACAATTCAGTTAGCATAACTGACGTGAAATTGGTACCTCTATCTGTCAGTATCTCTTTTGGAATACCCATCCTGCTGAAGATTTTTGCCTATTCCTCAGCCACCCTGGATGCTGTTACAGTATGCATGGGTATGGCTTTGGGGTACCTAGTGGCATAATCGCAAACCACCAGAATGAACCTTTTCCCCTTGCAGCTAGTTTGCAGGGGTCCTACTACATCCATGGTGATGCGTTCAAAAGGTTGGCTAACTAATGATATGTTCTGTAGGGGTACCAACTCTTTCTTTCCTGTCCGGGCAACCTTCTGGCATACAGAACAGCTCTGGATATACTCTATCTGTTCATGGGCCAGAAAAATCTATGCAACAGTCTGCTTAGAGTAGTATTCCTCCCTGAATGTCCTGCTAGGGGTATATCATGGGCTATCTGCATCAGCTCTTTTCGATATTTAAGGGGGACAATCAATTGAGTGGCCAGGTTTCCATTTCTGGGGTTCACACATTCTCTATACAGTATGTCATTAACTATCACATATCTTGGAAACCCTTCCCCTGGTTGTTTTCCCACCTGCCAAAAAAAATTGGTTAGTGTACCATCTTGCTTTTGTTCATAAGCCAGTGTCTCTGGTTTTCTGTCCATAGGGCCCATAATATGTTTATTCTGCCAGTCTCTCTTCTCTTGTTTTCTGATGGCCTTTCCCTTCTGATCTTTCCCTGGGGTCTCATATAGTTCAGAGAATGGAAATAGTCCCCCCAGTTCACTCTGCTGCTTTGCTTGTGACCGAGTGGTTACCGCTACAAGAGATGAACAGTTCTGTTTCACCAGTAAAGTCAGAAAATCAGGATAGTCTTGCCCAATAATCACTGGGACGGGTAAATGGGGAACAATTCCGACTGCCAACTCCTGTGATGTCCCATTTACTGTCAGTTCCAAAGGGGTGGTGGCATAAAAATGAGTATCCCCGTGTATACAAGTTACCATGGTGCCTCTCCCAGTTCTTTCTAGACCCTCAACCAGATCTGCACAGACCAAAGTCTGTCGACTTCCAGAGTCCAGCAAGCCCAGAACATTATGTGCCCCTGCGTCTACTGTTGCCACATATGGTGTCCAATTAGCTAGGGCAAGATGTTCCGAATCTCTTCTAATTACTGCGCAATTTCTTATTAAATGTCCCTTCTTCTGGCAACCATGACATACTATCTCTGATAGGGGTAGTCTCTCTCTCCTATCTCTTCTTACATCAGGCTGTGATCTAGTATTTACAGAAGAATAAGGAGGTCTTGCCAGGTTGTTGGAAGGGGCTGTTGTACTTCCCCCTTGGTTCCTCCCTTTTGTAGGTCGAGCGGCCAGGAAGTCCTCAGCCAATGCGATGGTTTTCTCTGTACCTTCCGGTTTATGCTCACGCACCCATAGTTGTACATCTTGAGGCAGAACCTTTATAAACTGCTCAATGGTTATTGCCTCCATGATTTGGTGCACAGTCTTGCTACTGGGTTGTAGCCACTTGTCACTTAGATCTTTAAGACGGGCATAGATGTCTCTGGGGGCATCTGAGGCTTGCATTTTCAGGTACAGAAACCGCTGTCTGTAAGTCTCAGGACTGATGATACATCTCCTCAGGATCTCCTGCTTCACATGATCATAGTCATTGGCCAGTTGGATATCCAGTCTGCTGTAAACGACTTGAGCTCGTCCAGTCAGTTGGGGGGCAAACCGCACCACCCATTGATCTTTGGGCCAACAACATGTCTGTGCTACCCTTTCAAAAGTGGTAAGATAGGCTTTGATGTCATCAAAGTCCTGTAATCTGGCCAACTTAATGTCTCTCGGGCTTTGTGGACATTCCACATGCTCTGTCCATATAGCTTGGAGCACCCTCATTGTATCTGCCCACTTAGCATCTTGACATCTGCGGTCAGTCTCCCTCTCACAGTCCAGCTGCACCTGTCATACACACAGCCACTTCAGTAGTTCTCCCACATCTTCCATAGGAGCTTGTTCCAAGTAGGAGGCGTCCACTTCTTTTTCTGGACCCTCAGTCTCCAGGGGCTGTTCCAGGGGTATCCCTTCTCCATGCTCACTGGGATCCCCTTCAGAAGACCTCTCAGAAGGCATCTGTTTCACTTTTGGATGCACATCTGGTAAACCGGATAGTAGCTGAGGCCCTGTTTGTGCTACCATATTTCTGGTGAGGATGTCTCGTGACAGGCCACCCTTCCCATGTCCACCTCGGGCACCAGGAAGTACCCGCCGTAACACCTCCCTTCCCTGGCAAGGCATTACAGGCAGTAGAATCCCACTTCTAACACCAAAATGTTATAGGGTGGGTCTACAGGCAGACAAATAATGTACACAGAAGCAACAGTTTAGGAGCAACCCACTGTTTGTTTGGTGGGATGTTTATTACTTCATAAACAATTTACAGCACCAAAAAGTAAAAATAAATACAGAAAACAAAAGAACAAAATAATAAACAATCAATGGTAATTCCAAAGACTTCCCTTCACTCACAGACTAAAACTTCCCTCCAGCTAGGTCAGGAAGAACTGACCCAATCTAACTTGCCATCTGGAGAGGTAGGGTTTATATACCCACCTCCTTGGTCAGGTGACCCAGTATTCTTTTGGAACAAGGTAAAATCAGTGAATAACCTTTCAAAATAGTGTTCATTAGCATAACCTTGTTTTATGCATCAATATAAACTTTCATTTGAACTTTTTATACAATAAAAACTCTGTATAAAGGATTTGATACAAACAGTCACCTAACATTTGATTGACAGTTTGTCCTCTTTAAATATAGACCACTAGGGGCTGCTCACTCCCTATAGTGGCTCTCATTCTGCTGTAAAGCTGCTAACAAGCAGGCCTCCTCTTAGCTTCCAAGGAGCAGCTCAGCAACAGCATCCTGGCAACTTCCTTGTTTGTTTAAGTGTTTCAGTTCTTTCTAGGTTTGCAGTAACAAAACCTTCTTTGTTTTACCAGGACACAGAAATATTTAAAACACAGTAAACCTGTAACCATTTCTTCCTTTTTCATGTGTTTTGCAGCCCAGTAGTTAGTTTGGCTTCAATTGTGGTTTGAAATCTCCAAACATATTTTTAGGGGCAAAACAACTGGCTGCAGCTCTGCTCTGTGTTTCCTTAAACATACCCCTTTTTAAAACAGAAGCTAAGCAAACTATTTTAGCTATTCCCTCTCCTTTACAAAAAGGAGCCTAAGTGGTGTTTGTTTTTAAAAGTACAGAGACTTTTAAGCAGGAGCACTGCTTGGGGGGGGGGGTTATCTACTAAATAAAGGCTTTTCTTCAGCCTATCTTTATAATACAACTACCTGCAGTTTATAAATGCCTTTTAAATCATAATGTGCTGCTTGTGTAACAGAGCGTTCACCAGCTCAGGAAACTCAGGGAGACATGAACAGACAAGGGACCAGGAAATGAAGAGAAATTTAAACAGCAGGGAATTAAGAAAGGGAAGAAGGGGATTTTGTAAGGAGGTGGCCTGCCTCCATACAGAAAAATAGGGACAGCATAAAAAGGAACAGGAAAGTGGTTGCAACCAGAGGTTTAAGAAGAGAAAAAGGTCCCAAGTCTCAGTGGCAGGGACAGGCCCTGTCACAGACATACAGGGCCACTCCACCCCCTTCCCTTTTTGCACCTTGGTCTCTTCTGAACAATACATAGCCAGGTACTGAAGTCTCCCAAGTGTGGTTATTAGTAAACCACGTCTCGCTAATTGCTACTATGTCCAGTTTAGCCTCTGTCATTATTGCTGCAGATCTGGGATCTTGTTTCCCAGACTGTGAGCATTTGTGTACATGATTTTCCATTGGCCAGATTTCGGTGTGTTACTTGGGTGAGGTCTGGCGTCTTCCCTGTGTGTCGTATGTGGAGCTGGAACTTTTTCCTTACCTGGTGATGCAAATGAACTGCAAACATGCTGAATTTCTGTTTGACCACTAGCTGAGGGGGGAAGGGTGTTCTTCCCATTCGACATATGGGATGCTGCACCCCTCTCCTCATTTGCTAGTTTAAATATTCTGCAAAGACATCAAACTTCTGCTCCAATGCACTGACTCCCTCCTTAGTCAGATGCAGTCCATCAAATTTAAAGAACTTTTGCTCCCAAAACTGTTGGCAGTTCCCTACAAATTTGTGTCCTTTTTCCTGGCACCAGCCCTTGAGAAACATGTTTAGCTTCCCTATCTCCCCTTCTCTGACCTTCCTTCCATCTGCCCCCCTCTCCCAGACTAGCAGGATCTCAGAGAAGGAAATGCCGGATGAAATGGATGATAGTTTGTCACCCAGCCTGGTCAGGTGTTCCTTGGTCTCCACAACTGACCGGCTGGCGAGATCATTAGTCCCTATGCGTACCAGGACATCAATGTTTTCTCCTTCTTCCCGAACAATTTTAGCAATGCAGCCAGTGTCTCTCTATGCTGATGTACCTGGGAGACATCTGACCATTACCCCTGGCTGGAGATAGATATCAGCTCCCCGAATCATGGAGTCTCCTATGATCAGAAGTTTTTTGGATTTCCTTTTTGCTTTTTTGTTTTGGTTCCTGTTTTGGGCGAGTTTTGTTGTGCTAGCTCCTGTGCTGCAGTGTCCTGCTCTGCAGTGTCCTCTGCCCCTTTGTTTGATTTCGGAGATAGAGGCAGATACCTGTTTGTAGTTTTTATATGGCTTGTGGGGGTAATATGTTGGAGAGCACCGAGTGATGGGGCACCCGATTTGCCCCTCCTAACCACCTGCCAACCTCCCGGACCAACTACCCTCTGCGGTTGAGGTGCTTCTGTTGGATGTTGGCTAGTTTAAATGCTTGCCAATGAAGCATTTAAACCTATCACCAAGGATTCTGCCCCCCCCCGGACAGAAGCAGACCATCGCGCCAGTATAGGCCTGCATCCCTTCAGGTGGCTCCCCAGTCACCAATGAAGCCAAAACCCTGAGCTCCACACCAGTTTTTCAACCATTCATTGAATCCCATGGTGTGGAGTACCCTAGCATCATCCTTGCCATAGACAGGCAGCACCTCTGAGAAGGTTACCGTACATGCTACTTGTCTAAGGCCCCTCCCCAACTCAACAAACTCCTGTTGCACAGCTCTGATCCCATTCACAGTCAGGTCATTTGTCCCTAGGTGGACAATGACATCCAGCTCCTTCCCTTGTGCAGCTGCTCCCGTGATCCTGAGGATTCACTTCCTGTCCCTCCAAGCTGTGGCGCCAGGCAGACACCTTACCTCCCTTGCCCCCCACTTCTACCCCCTAATGGTTGAGTCCCCCACCATGAGTTGTTTCCTTCCCCAGTGGGGTCTCATGCCACCCTCCTGTGGGAATCCTTTGTGAAGATTCCCAGCATCCTCCTTGGTCTCCACTGCAGGTGTCTCCATAGAGGAACCACTCTTCACCAGAACAGCATATGAATTGTGGAGAGGTACAACTGGAGGGATGCACCTCTCTTCCACCACCCTCTCCCTCTCTTAGCCCACCTTGGTCCAACCCCTCCTCTTTCTTGGCAGCCTCTGAGGTAGCAGCAGTGGCCCTGGTGGTCCCTGGGTGGGGGAAGAGTTTTTTCAACAATCCTAGCCAGGTCAGCCTGGAGACGGACAACCTCCTCCCTCAGACCAGAGAGGTGTCTGCAAATAGGTCAGCATCGCAGCCTCCAGAATGTCTCCCGAAACACTGCCGCCCTACAGCCATTGCACTGCACCACTCCCATCTTGACTTATTTTGTGTCCCCTCTCCTGTTGCTTTGTATGCTTACTGTCTCCTCCTTCTATGTATTTTTACACCTACTTTCCTACTGCCTATGTGCCCTTACAACTCTTACCTTTCCTGTTCTGGGACAGGAACTTCCTGTAGTCTTCAGTAGTCTCCTTCTTCCTTGCTCAGATTCAGACCTCCAGCAGCTGGGAGAGGGGGGGAGAGAAAGAGTTATTTTTTAGTTACCTTCAAGGTTGATGAAACTAATGTGTCTCAGTGATCCTTCCCTTCCTACTGCCAAAGAGGAAGTTCCTGTTGTCAGTCAAATCCAGTGGCTATAAAAGTAGAACTGGCTTGGGGTGGAAAGGAGGGCAATTAGTAAGAAAAGCTGTAGTTCTAATCAGCTGTTACTTGCTCTGAAAGCAAGATTTTCCTCTGTCAAAAACTAGCAGCAGGAAGCTGTAATTGGAGACAGCTGCTTTTCTACTGCTCAAGCCACACCCCCAATTAGCTTCTCCCCTCTGCTCCTGACTCAGCAAATTAAGTTGATACAGCCCCCTTCCTCAAACAGAGAAACACACAGTGACTTTCTTCTTTTTTTTTTTTTACTTAAATGAGACCCCCTGCTTCTAATAAAGTATCTGTTTGCTTAATCCCAACAGGCACTGACTCCTGCTGAGATAGAAGTGATTTACCAGTTAGAAAAGCTGTAGTTCTAGTCAGCTGTTACTTGCTCTGAAAGCAAGATTCATCTGTCAAAAACTAGCAGCATCATACGGGCACCAGAATCCAGAAGGCTGGCCAAGCTGCTCCTGTGACGTGGAGGGCAGGGATATTAAGCAGCTCGGCCAGCACTAGTGGAAACCAGGGCTCTAATCCTGGTCTCCAGGCTTTTAGCATTCCTCAGGACTTATATTTATTTTTTACATTGGGGCCGTAATGGCCCTGCAAAGTTTAACTTTCCCCAGGATCCGCTCCCCCTTGTAGTGAGAATCCTGTTGCATCTTGCTGCTGTCCACCAGCCTAATCTCTCTACTAAAGTCTTGTCCTCCTCTCTGACTCCCATCTCTAGTATTAATATTGTTTCCTTAATTTATGTTCTGACCATATTCCTTCTCGTATTAACTGATTTTTGACAACCTAATTTTTATAAATGGTCTATATTTATAGATTGTATATTACTGTATCTGAATTTCTGTATACTGTATGTTACTGTACCTAAATTTTTTGTGTATTGTATTTTTACTGTACCTGGATTTTTGCTGCCCTGTATTGTGCTTTGTACCCCCTGTCCCTGGGTCACACCTGGAAACAAGCATCGGCACAGTGTGCCTTTCCCAGTTATCAAACTTTTAAATAGATTAAAAATACCATAATAATGAACAGCAATGTCAAAAGCACAGCAGTTGTAAGGCCAGTTGGGAATAGTTTATTTTTGAAAGATACTGTGAAGTGAGCACAGTGTAATCTGCAATATGATTAGTGACTGGAGCACGTAAAAAGAAACAAAGATACTACTGTAGTTAAACATGGACATTGTAAATACCTGTTCAGTGAATGCACTAGATTCATGAAAATACAAAATCACACATGCCCACACAATACAAAGTATCATGGGCTGCACATGCAAATCACCACAGAATATTATGCTGGTTCAACTTTAAGCAGAATTGCATGGTGCCGAAAGGCCTCTCACACAGTTTGCAAACGGCACCAACAGATGACATAGACACATATTTCATCCCACCAGGACTCATCAGCATGCCCCGTCCATTCGACACCCCAGTGGAATGAACCAGCCACCCCAAGACGGTCTGTCTGGGTTATGTTGTGGTGAACCCATTAAAATAAAAAAACTATTTAAAAGACAAAGAACCTCTGTGCGCAAACACTGAGGCAAGGGTTACTCCAAAGGGCACCTGGCTGGGAAGCCAAGTTTCAAGAAAATACAAAATCACACATGCCCACACAATGCAAAGCATCATGGGCTGCATATGCAAATCACCACAGAATATTATGCTGGTTCAACTTTAAGCAGAATTGCAAGGTGCACTAGATTCTTAGTCTGGATGTGTATAATGATGTTCTCACATATTTCTTATAGTAAATGCCACCACACTGTAGCAGTACATTTAATTTTTACATAGCGCACTTGACACAAAACTAGGAACTTTTACAACCTTCAAAATCCTGTATCTTACTTCAGAAACTGAAATGTTAAGACAAACATTACTACTTACTGACTCCATTGCAAATTCACTCTTAACTACAGTACTACTCTGCCTTCATCATTCTCTGCAACACAGCCAACACCTAGCTGACACAAAATTCAAGCAAACATTTGGCACTGACAAATGCTTGTTTTTATGTGGCGCACAGAGTTTCAGGTAAGTAAACACAGTATACAGTTACTGTTTAATCTCAGATTGCTTCAAAGTTAGTATGACTGTCATTGCATGGATCAAAATGTTTATGCATCCCACATTCGTTAACTGTGATTTCCTGATTATTGTGTTCCCTTCATAGGCTGATTCTCTTTATTCCAAGACTAAATATGATGTAATAGAATCTTGCAGCTCCTGATAGGCAATTTTCAGTCGTACTGCTCTGTGGCCAGGTCTTGGTACATTGAGTGACCTCTCAGCTGCTGTAGTGCTCTTTGATCTGGCCAAAGCACAGAAGTGCGTGTTTATTTCCAGGTAGAATGCAGGGTTCAATTACTGCAGAAAGTTCCCACACAAAAAGAAAGTGGTGTGAACAGAGAAAGCTGGAGGTAGTGCTGATCAAGGCAGATAGTTCAGTACAAAATCAGAGAAGGGGCACCGCACTCATTGAGTCAAAACCAAAGTCAGGCAGAACTCTGCAGTTAAAAGTCAAGTTTTATTCTGGCACTATTTGGAATCCTGGCTAGAGCCCTGTGCCCCAGCGCTTCAGCCTACATAGGGCCTTTGTCAGGGAGCAGATCTGGGGGAGACAGCAGTGCACCAAATTTAGACAATCCCAAATTTAAAGTACTACATACTCAAAAAACTTTGTCATGGAAAAACACCAAATTGAAAGAAGCACAAAATACCCGTAAAAAACAAAAGTATAGTCCCAGTTAGGCAATTAAAGGAGCACTACACCTTCATATCTTGTAAGTTTATTTTGTTTTCTTGTAAACATACAACTCTTTTCATAAAGCTACTGGGGATATATGTGTTTGCTTTAGTTTGTTTTCACTGTTCATATTAGTCTCCTGTAACTATCCTGGGAATCTCCATTTTATGATTGTTGAAACCTCATTGTCCCTTAGAACTGCATTAGCTTATGAGAACATAGAAACATAGAAGTTGATGGCAGATAAGGAATGCAAGGCCCATCCAGTCTGCCCATTTTTTTCTACCTTATGAATGTGCCATAGGCATTTACTCTGTCAATGGCCTGTTTATCCATACTTATCTGTATTGCTTCATTATGCCTATCCCACACCTGTTTGAAGCCCTGCACTATATTCATATCCACCACTTCCTGAGGTAGGCCGTTCCATGCATCCACTACCCTTTCTGTGAAAAAGAACTTCCTCACATTACCCCTTAATCGGCCTCCCTCTAATCTCATGCTGTGTCCTCTTGTCCTGCTATTTTTCTTATATTGAAACATGTTAGACTCTTTCACGTTGTTAATGCCCTTAAGATATTTGAATGTTTCGATCATATCACCTCTCTCCCTCTTTTGCACTAGGGTATACATATTGAGGTCCATTAATCTGTCCTCATATGTTTTCTGATGCAGTGTCTGCACCATTTTGGTTGCCCTTCTCTGGACTGCCTCCATTTTGGTAATGTCCCTTGTGCAGGTGTGGCCTCCAGTACTGCACGCAGTACTCCAGATGGGGCCTAACTAGTGTCTTGTAAAGAGGGATTATTACCTCCCTCTTACAACTTGTGATACCCCTACTAATACACGCCAACATCCCTGTGGCCTTACCTACTGCTTTAGTGGTCTGCTTGGATGATTTCAGGTCATCTGTGATGATGATGCCAAAGTCTATTTCTTCCCTTGTAATTGCCAACAACTCCCTTCCCAAAGCTAATAAATAAATAAACCTATAAGTAGCTTCAGGATTTCTCTTCCCTGTGTGCAAGATCATGTACTTCATGGCGTTAAACCCCAGTTGCCACTCTTCAAACCATTTTTCCAGTTTTTCCAGACCTCTTCTCATTCTGCCCACTCTGTCTGGATCATCTACTCTGTTGCAGATCTTGGTGTCATCTGCAAACAGGCAAACCTTACCCTCCAGTCCATCTGTAATGTCACTCATGAAGATATTGAAGAGGACTGGCCCCAGGACTGATCCCTGAGGTACCCCACTTGTGACTTGCATCTCTTCTGACTATACCATTTACCACCACTCTCTGTTTTATGCCCGTCAAGCAGTTTGCCATCCAGTTGACCAACTTCTGACCCACCCCAAGCTTACCTAGCTTATTAATCAATCTTCTATGTGGAACAGTATCAAAAGCTTTGCTGAAGTCGAGGTAGGCAACATCAACTGCACCCCACTGGCCAACCACTTTGGTTACCCAGTCAAAGAAATCTATGAGATTAGTTTGACAGGACCTTCCTGTTGTAAACCCATGCTGTCTTGGATTCTGTGCTCCTATGGATTCCAGGTGTTGCACTATACTTTCCTTAAGGAGTGCCTCCATAATCTTGCCCACTACTACTGAGGTAAGACTGACTGGTCTGCAGTTCCCTGCCTCCTCCCTTCTGCCACTCTTGTGGAGCGGGATCACATGAGCCTTTCTCCAGTCTTCTGGGACCTCTCCTGTACTCAGAGACTCACTAAACAGTTCTGCTAATGCCTCTGCTAGTTTCATTCTTAGCTCCTTTAGAACCCTGTGAGGTATGTTATCAGGTCCCATTGCCTTGTCCACCCTGAGCTTAGCGAGCTCCTGTAGGACCCTTTCTTTTGTGAAGGGACTTGTGCACACCTCCCACCCCCCAGTTTCCATGATGCTGAGCTGTGGGCCCTGCCCTACCTCCTGATTAGTAAATACTGAGCAGAAGTATCTATTTAGGATAGATGCTTTTCCTTGGTCCTCCTCCACACACTTCTCGTTATCCCCTTTGATCTTAGCAATACCCCCTCTGGACTTCCTCCTTTCAGTAATGCATCTATAGAAAGTCTTATCCCCTTCTTTTACTGTTTGTGCTAGTGTTTACTTGGTTTGGGCCTTTGCCTGCCTTACTGTCTTCCCTGCTTCCCTTGGGGAAGTTTGGTACACCGCCCTATCTTCGTCCCGTTGCGTTCCCTTATATTTCTGAAGGCCAGTGTTTTGGCTCTGATCTTTTCTGCTACTATTTTTGAGAACCAACATGGTTTCCTCCTTTTGCTCTTGCTTTTCTCCCTAACACAATGGGATGTTCCTTCAAGTATTGCATCCTTAATGCTTGCCCACTTTGCCTGTACCCCCTCACCTGTATTTCTTCTTGCTAGGGCTAGCTTAACTCTGTTGGCCATCCTATCAAAATCAGCTCCTCTGACATCCCATATTTTTGCCTTAGAATGGGATGATTTAGTTCTAGTGGCTAAATTGAACCATACCATGTGATGGTCACTGGCCCCCAGGTGACTTTCTACCTGGAGGTCTGTGATCCTTTCCCCGTTAGTCAGTACTAGATCCAGGATAGCCCTGTCTCTTGTGGACTGTTGTACCAATTGTTTGAGGCCCTCCCCCTACAGGGAATCCACTATGTGCCTAGTTCTGGCAGATGTTCTGGCTGGTATTGACCAATCTGTATCTGGCATGTTGAAGTCTCCCATTAGCAGAACCTCCCCTTTAGCTGTCATGTTTTGTGTATCTTCTAACAGTAACGTGTCTGTGTCCTCCCCCTTGTCTGGAGGCTAGTAGACAACCCCAGTTCGTATGGCTGTCCCATTTCCAGTTTTCAGGGTGACCCACATTTCTTCTGGCTCCTTGTGTGTATTCTGAATTTCTGTAGCTTTGACATTTTCATTGACATAAAGGGCCACCCCTCCCCCTTTTCACCTTGGTCTCTTCTGAACAGTACATAGCTGGGTACGGTAGTCTCCCAAGTGTGGTTACTGGTGAACCATGTCTCGCTAATGGCTACTATGTCCAGTTTAGCCTCTGTCATTGTTGCCTCCAGGTCTGGGATCTTGTTTCCCAGACTGCAGGCATTTGTGTACATGATTTTCCATTGGCCAGATTTTGGTACGTTAGTTGTGGGGTGAGATCCGGCTTTTCCTCTGTACGTCATATGGGGAGCCGGACCTTTTTCCTCACCTGGTGATGCAAATGAACTACAAACATGCTGAACTCCTGTTTGACCACTAGCCGAAGGGGGAAGGGTGTTCTTCCCATTCGATGTATGAGGTGCTGCACCCATCTCCCCATTTGCTAGTTTAAATATTCTGCAAAGATGCCCAACTTCTGCCCCAATGCACTGACTCCCTCTTTAGTCAGATGCAGTCCATCGAATTTAAAGAACTTTCGCTCCCAAAACTGTTGCCAGTTCCCTACAAATTTGTGTCCTTTTTTCTGGCACCAGTCCTTGAGCCACATGTTTAGCTCCCTTATCTCTCTTCTTTGACCTTCTGCCCATCTGCCCCCCCCCCAGACTGGCAGAACTTCAGAGAAGGAGATGCCAGACAAAATGGATGACAGTTTGTCTCCCAGCCTGGTCAGGGGTTCCTTGGTCTCCACAACTGACCAGCAGGCTAGATTGTTAGTTCCTATGTGTACCAGGACATTGATGTTTTCTCGTGCTTCCTGCATGATTTTAGCAGTACTAAAATGACATGATGAGTCAGCACCCTTTAGACTCCACAGAATGTCTGTCTGCTTAGTTAGAGTTAAACAAAGCAAGTTACAACAAGGTGTGCAATATCACATTTACCTTCAATTGGTTTTGCAAACTGACTTGTAATGCAAGGTATTTTCCTTTAAATTGCATTCAGTTTGTGTGTTTCCAGAGATTTTATTGAGGACATTTGTACTTTCAGCATAGAGATACATGGTATAAATGGGTGCTGGGACATCATGTTCTCTTATGCTAATACAGCTCTCATGGACAATGAGATTTCAACAACCAGAAAATTGAGACACCTGGGATAGTTACAGGGAACTAGTATGGACAGTGAAAACAAACTAAAGCAAACACATACATCACCAACAGCTACATGAAAAGAGTTGTCTGTTGACGTGGATTAATTAATATGTAATGCTTTGGAGCAAATATTAAAGGCGCAGATCCAGAAATGACACCAAAATTAACAACGCCAAACTAAAAAAGTTTGAGAGATACAGACAGGATTATTTGCTGAACCGTGTCTGACTGGAACAGGAAGGAACATCAGTGTGGCTGGGGTTGGAAGTAGGGCAGGAATCATGGCCCATGAATAGGACAACCACGCTTCATTTTGCAAAATAGGGGCAACTCTCCTTCATATAATGCATTGAACAGCGAATCTGAGGTGGGGAGCACTGAAAAGGTTTTTTTTTTAAAAAGAGGAGGAACAGGCCCATCTGGCACTGCACAGGAGTGAACGCACAGTCCTGTTCGAGGATCAACAGCAGATGATCACTTGTGGCCAACAGCAGGGGAACCAGCAGAGCAGAATCAGAGTAAGCCTGTCAGGAGAGGGGGCAGAAAACACCACAAACAAGCATCGATCCAAGAGAGGCAAGTAGCAAGGGATCAGGAGACTCTGGTTATTAACATATCTGGAATTGAACTTACAGGAGCACAGCTATCTGTGTTACAGAAGGAGCTTTCGTTTGTAACCACACAAGATTCCAAGCCTTTTGACCTATATATCGATCTTCACAGATTAACCAGGAATTTAAACTTAAAAGCATTTTTTGAAAGGGCAAGAATGTGGCAAGGGCCTCAGTTACAAGGGAGTTCTGACTCCACTGGTCATATTGCGAATTCTACCGCAGAGGTAAGACATGACATCACTAACTTTCGTCCATGGTAGACACACCAGAGGGTGTAGAGAGAATGAGGAGAGATCTGTGGAAGCTTGAGGACTGATCTAGGGACTGGCAGTTGAGATTTAATGCAAAAAAGTGCAAGATAATGCACATGGGGCACAAAAACCTAGGAACAACATATCAGCTGGGGGGGGGGGGATATAGAATGCTCCAAGCAGGAAAGGGACCTTGGAGTTATCGTTTCTGATTACCTTAAGGTAGGAAGTCAGTGTGACAAGGTGGCAGGAAAAGCAAACAGGATGCTGGGATGCATAGGCAGGGGGTATCACCAGCCGGAAAAGAGAGGACATAATTCCACTGTACAGGACATTAGTGAGGCCACGCCTCGAGTACAGTGTCCAGTTCTGGATACCTTACCTACATCAGGACATAGACGAGGTGCAGGCAGTTCAGAGGAGGCCATCCAAGATGGTGCAAGAATTACATCACAAACCCTACGAGGATAGGCTCAAAGACTTAAATACGTACTCCCTGGAGGAGAGAGGGGATATAATTGAGACATATAAATACCTCACAGGGAGGGACAAGGTGTAGGAAAACACAATTTTTTTTTTTAAAAGATGCTTCAGGACTAGGGGACATGGGAGGAAACTGGAGAGAGAGCGGTTCAGAGGAAACATGATGAAGTACTTTTTCACAGAGAGGGTGGTGGACAAATGGAACAGCCTGCTGGAGGAGGTGGTGGGGGCAGAAACAATTACAGGATTTAAGAATGCATGGGATAGGCATATGGGGATCCTGGTAGTCGGGGGAGGGTACAACCTAGTTCCAGGGAAGCTCGAAGAAGCACAGTACATCGCATTAATGGGCAAATAAGGTAGGCCACAGGCCCTTATCTACTGACAATATTTATGTATCTATGTCCACCTTCCTGTTTCATTCCACCATGTACAGATACTGTGAAGGTTTTTGAAAGAGCATGTGAAAAATAACATCTGAAGAAACTTTGGCTCTTAAAAGTATGGTGGAAAATACAGATATAACTATCAAACAGGCAGATTGGGGTGGGGGGAGTTCTGTTGTGGTAATGAGCACTGAGAAATATGTAAAAAAGATTGAGACAACTGCAGAATGAATCATTTTACTGCAAATTACATTCAGACCCCACACATAAATTTAAAAAGGAATATGATGCCTTTCTAGTAGAGGGACACTTAGAGGGTGTTATTTCAAGTGACGAGCTAGGAATTTTTATTTTAAATTTGTTAACCGGGTTGGGTCACTGGGCAAAGTCCTTTTTCCAGACTGTTAGAGAAAAGACAAATTCTCACCATAGAGCATCCTATATGGGCATGTATATACACTCTGCCTAAAATTAATAAAAATATGCTTGATCCCCGGGACGCTCAGTAGTGTCAGGGATTGGATCCCTAACTGAACCACTGTCTAAATACGTTGATGCACATATTAAACATTACGTAGTGTCCTTACCATCTTATGTCAGGGATACTGTGCAGATGTTGGGTGTCCTCTGGGACATGCAGATTGAACAGGAATGGCTCTTGGAGTCTATGGACATAAAATCCTTATACACCAACATTCCTCGTGATGGGGGGCTTGCTGCTTTGGAATACTAGTTGAGTTGTGATACCAAGGTAGATGAATTTAAGAAACACTTCCTTCTGAAGTGTGCTGAATATGTTCTAACAAAAGCAGCTTTATGTTTCAGGATGCTTATTACCTCCAGACTAAGGGCCAGATATTCAGAAATATTATGGCAAACGCCGGCACAAGGCCGGTGCAGCGCAACTTGAATGCGCCATGGCGCAGTGAATGTAATATTCAAAGGTTGCACATGGCGACATGCAACAAGGCTGCATATCGCAGGGATGTGCCATGCGCACCCAGAGGTGCAGCAGGGAGCAACCAGACCTGTGCCATAGCGCAACCAGAGATGCGCCAGGAAGCAACTAGACCTGCGCCATAGCACAACCAGAGATACACCAGGGAGCAAAGGGAGAAGTGCCAAGGCACACAAGGACCAGCCCCAGGCAATGGTGGGAGAAAAGCAGCAGAGGGAAAGCATGGGGCAGGCAGTGGAACACAGCTGGAGACAGTGGCAGGGAGGCACAGTGGTGGGCCACAGGTGACCACTGCCTGCAGGGTGCAGACAGGCAGCCAACCCCCCCCCCAGCACCAGGGCACTGGATGCAGGGAACAGGTGGCACCAACAGCCAAGGAGAGCTGCCACTGGAACCTCCCGCTGGATGCCAAGCCCCCACCCAGCCAGACCACAGCCAGCCACAACCTGGTACATGGCACACAGCACACATGCCACACAACCTGGACAGCCAGCCCATGGCCACCCCAAGGCACAGTCACTGACCAAGGGGCAGGATACCATCATGCACGGCCCACACAATGACACAGGCACACCACAGTGACACCCACCACGCCACTGCAGCATGGCTCCACACGCCAGCGGCAAAGCAGACATGGACACAGGCAGTTAAGCATGAAATCTGTCTTAAACAAAACTATTTATAATGTAATGGGGTGGGAAAGGGTAGGAGAGCGACGGAAGGGGACAGGGACTGTACAGTGGGACTGGGGTAGGGATGGCAAGGGTAAAAGGGAAACAGTGGGGCCAACTGTGGGCAGCCACAGCCTGCCACTGCTGCCATTGTCTGTCCCAGAGCATCAACCGCCTGGTTTATTGAGCCACCTCCAGGGTGTCGAGGTGATTAATATAATCTGCCGTAATAGGCGGCAATAGAGGCAGCTGCGACCTCCTCTGGTTGCCTACGACAAAGGAATGAACAGGTGATCAGTGCAAGTCCCTAGGAATCATACCCTCCCACCATGCGCAAATGCTAGTGGGAACACACACCCCTGGAGTGGCACCCTGGCCACCCACAGTTGGTGGGCCAACACCTACTGGCATCCAAGCATGCCACAACAGTGCATGGTGGTGGACACTGCCGCCCAGTGGCCACCCAACCGCGAAGTGACAGGCAGGTAGCACAGGGCTGCAGCAGCACCACAGCAGCACTGGTGGCAGTTGGGCACACACCCATCCCACCAACAGCTGGTACACGTGCAATGGCTGCCCCACAGTGGCATGCACACCGCACAGTGTGCAGCACACAGCTGATATGGCACATGGCACAGGTGGCCATGGCTGCACCCTAACCCCTGCTGACCACCTGGTAATGAGTAGAGGAAGACAGTGCCTACCTGCCCACTGCGGCGCCGCTTGCACCTGTCCCACTGCCGGTCCACCTCCACCGGTTGGACTCACACCACCAGATGATGGTCCCACAGTGGCCTGCTGCGTCCCGCCAGGCACCCTCGCTGCTCCTGCACGGTGCCGATCTTCACACCCTAGGAATGGAATACAGACAGACACACATCAGATTACAACCATAGCATGTGCCCACCACCCCCAACCCTGTGCACAGTGTGCGCCCCAGCCTGACATGATCGATCCGCAAGGCAGTAGCGCAGCGCACCCAGCAGCCGGCAATGCTACACCAAATGGCACACGCCGACAGTGCCCCCCCCACAGGGCATGTCAGGCAGCCCAGCCAACACCACAGTACAGCGGTTGGGCACATATGCAGCATGTGACGACTTACCTGGCCATGGCATGGCTCCCCTGCAGACGTGTGCCGCAGCAGCCTCAGCCTCTTGGGGTCCCGCTGCATCATGTCCCCGTACCGGTGGCGGCATTGCACACTCCGGTGTCCCGAACCAGTCCTGCAGCGATGGCCTGCCAGATGTCAGTTCTGGCCTGCTGCAGGGGCTCCTGGCCAAACAGACCATGTGCATGTGGCTGCACATGGGCCACAAGTTTGACCAGCTCAAGGTCCATCCAGTTATGAGCACGTCGCACCCCTCACCGTGCCATGCTCTCTACACAAGTTGCTGATCCAAAATGGCGGCCAGTAGCACACGTGCACAATGTGCGCGGGATGCATGCCTCATGGAGAGCATGCGTGGCATCTCAATGCAAGTCGCTGTGGATGTGCGGCATGGGCATGCCCCACCCGGCACATGGTGCTGTAGTCCCAAGGGACATAGGGTCTGGTCAGGGGTCACCCAGCGCAAGTGCGGCGGAGGCACAATAGGGGCCATAAGCATGGTGGCCGCTTAGCTATAGTGCTGGACACACAGAGACTAATGGCACCATGGCCCCTATAGCGCTAGAGCACAATAGAGGCCATGGCACATAGTGCACCATGGCCTCTATAGCACTCTGAGTGCACAGTGTGCGATAGGTGGTAGCACAGGCCACAAAGCATGTATACTGCGGGCAGCGTACTGCGCATGTCACGGCATTGCGCCACATGTGCCGGAGCAAGTCCATTGCGCAAGGAGCAAGTACGCGATATTCAGCCGCCACATGCTAATGAGCTCATCAGCCAGTGCGCAGCACACTGGGGAAATTTGCATGTCATTACCGTTGCGCCACAGCTAATTTGCATGCGATGCACTATAAAAGCGCAGCACAACAGCACAAGCCATAAACCGGTATTGCAACCATCTGAGGTAAGTTGCGCCTGCTGTGTGAACAGCCAGCACAGCTGGGTGTATGGGGTGGGCAGCTGCCGTGACACACATGTCCTTGTCCACAGGTAGCACGATGTCCAAGCGTGAGGAGACTGAGGAGTGTGGGCCTGCCCGCAAGCGCAGGCCCAACTTTATGAAGGCAGAAGCCGATGCCCTGTTCGAGGCCTACCTCGACAGGGAGCAACTGCTGAGTGGTGCCATTGGCATACTACAGGCCAGGGCTGTGGCCTAGGTAGAGGTGGCAGTGGCTGTGAACCTGCAGGGCAGCCACCAGCGGTCTGTGCAGGAGTGCAGAAAGAAGGTGGGCACTGATAAATGCCACATTAAAGAGAAGGTGGCGGACATACGGGCAGCCAGGACAGCCACTGGTGGGAGCCATGCTGCTGTGCCACAGCTCACAGCGCAAGAGCAGCTGGTGGCAGCCACCATGCGGTGCAGCACCGTTGAGGGTGTGCCGGGTGGTGACTTCCAGACAGGAGGGAGCCCATCACTGCATGGTACGTATGCCAAGCCTGGGGGTGGGGGAATGCCGGTATTGCAGCACTAACACATCTGTTTTCTCTTACAGCACCGGCACGCCAGCATGCAGGGGCACCAGCAGCTGCCGTGGGGGCAGGCCCAGCCCTGGAGAACCAGCCATCCACCTCCACGGGCATCTGGGGGGCCCAATCGGCTGCAGCACACCATCGCCATCCAGCTGGATGTCCTGGGCTTGATGTCGGACGAGGCCCTGGCTGTGTTCCAGCAGGATGCTAGCCATGGCATACTCTGCATGGAGACCCAGATCGGGGTAGGGTCTGACACTGATGACGACATGACCATTATCTTGGACAGCATGGGTGGTGTCATGGGTGAGACACCCATACCAACTACCATCACTGGCAGCACGGCCAGTGACCTGTCAGCGGTGGAACAGCTGCCCGTCAGAGCCTCTGGTGCTGCCGTGTGTGCAGCCACAGCAGTGGCATGTGGTGGTGCATCCGCTCAGGTGCTGGCCAGCGTACAGGGGCCGGAGGGGCAGCAGCGGCAGACGGCTTAGGACATTGGGCGGCTGGATACAGAGTCTACTGCCGAGGTACCAGACAGTGACCTACCCTATGGGGACTTCGCTGTGCACTGTCCACCTGAGCAGGGTGCCGTGCAGCGTGGTCGTACACCACCAGTGGGACGGCAGCATGCCCATGCTCCCCAGGGCACTGATCCATTGTCAGAGCACACCCAATTGCTGCGGGCCTCCGTGGAGCAATAGGTGCTGCTCATAGCTGGGGTGTGTGCACTTCGCGCAGAGGTGTGCCAGGCAGCCGAGCTGCATAAGAGGGGCACCGCGCAGGTCCTGGAGGCTGTACAGTTCCTGCGGGAGGACACCACCGCATCCCTGGATCACATTGCCAATGTGATTTCGGTTGGCTTTGCACCGCTGGCTGCCACAGGGCGTGGCCGCCAGCCACAGACACTACAGAGTGCACTGTCCACCCCACGGACCCAGCGTCGAGCGACTCCCTTCATGTCGACGCCGGGCTCTGCTGTCGGCATCCCAGGCACACCTGGCGTGGGCCTGTTCGGGTGCCTACACACCGCTGCGCGAACCCGGTCGCATTCTCACAGGTCAACCCCTGGGGAGCAGTTGCATACACCCCCTGTGGCCATTGAGCAGCCGGCCCTGGTGCTGCCGCCCCAGTGTCTGGCGGACATGGTTCCGCGCAGAGGACCTGATGTACGCGCTGCCGTGTCTGCAGTGTGCTGCCACAGCCCTGTGTGCACATGAGCGATGTGTGTGGGTGCATGCCACAGTTGTGGCAACTGTGTGTCGTGCCACATGCTGCCTGTGTGCGCACCTGCTCGGTCGCTGGCCTGTGTGGCGTGTGGGTGATGAGAGCAGCACAGCACTGGTTGCGCCTGTGCACCGGTGCCCTGCATCTGATCTACGCCACGTGCTGGCACCTGGGCGTGTGTTTGCGTGTGTGTGTGTTGCTGTACGGTGCTGCATGCTGTTGTGTGTGGCTGTGTGACACTGCCACCTCCACCCCTGTCTCACGCCTGTGTGTGCATGCCCATTGCCATGCCTGCCCATGCCCATGTGCCATGCATGGGTGTTGCTTCACCTACCTGCATGCACAAAAGTGCTCCTGTGCAATTGTGTCCCGGTGCTGTCGTGCCATCCTTTGGAGCCGAGGATCCCTTCACCCGGGGGAGGGGCTGCCCACCGGCCCCGACCCATTGCTCTCGTCGTGCCCACTGCTGTCCCACTCTTCAGCCTCGACAGCTATCCCATGGTCAATGGCCATGTTGTGCAGTATGCAGCAGGCCAGGAATAGATCACAGGCTTTCGAGGGGCTATACTGTAGGGCACCGCCAGACCTGTCACGGCAGCAGAATCGTGCCTTCAGCATCCCAAACACACGCTCAATGATGTTCCGCGTGCTGGCATGTGCCTCATTGTAACGGTCCTCTGCTGGGGATGAAGGTGCCGGTAGGGGATGAACAGCCAGGGCCTGAGTGGGTAGCCACTGTCACCTGTGTGGACAGATACATGGTTAGCCTGGTGTCCTCTGTTGCTGTGCCCCTTGCCCATCCCTGGCACCCTGCCAGCACACCCACTCTGCCCGCCCCATCCCATGCCCTGCTGTTATCAGCTCCCCATGGCCATTCCATACTCACCCACTAGGTGGCCCGTGGGGATGTCCCCATTCTTGAACCTGTGGCACAGCGCAGAGCTGTGCCAAATGAAGGAATCACGTGCACTCCCAGTGTGTGTGGCACAAACATTGGTTATGCACCCCCTGGCATCGCACACCACCTGGCAGTTGACACTGGGGTAGCCTATCCTGTTGATGTATGCTACGCCCTCCAGGCCAGGTGACATGCGGATGCCCATATGGGTGCAGTCAATCGCCCCAAGCACGCCAGGCATCCATGCTACCCTGTGGAAGTCCTGCATGATTGCTGTATGCTCTGCCTGTGTGCTGGAGAACTGGATGTACTCCACAGTGTGTGGCAGCAGGGCGTTGAGGAATTGTGCGAGGAGGTGTGACATGGCCAACTGGATTATGCCTGTGGTGTCCCCTGTTGGTCTCTGGAAGGTGCCCGTGGCAGCAGGCATATGACGGCTGCCACCTTCATCTCCACTGTCAGGGTGTGGCTCCATCTAGTGGGTGCTTGCATCTCCTCACTGCACAGCTCACAGAGCTGTCTCAGAATCACCTGGTTCAGGCGATACCGGCCCACGATCTCCATATCGGAGTGGTTCTCGAAGCTGATGCGGGCACGGTACCACCTGTTCTGGGCGTACCGCTGACAGGCCCTTCCATAGCCATGTTGCTCTTCCTCTTGCCTCCTCACACCCCTCATTATGGCCTCTGTCTGGAAGGCTGCACTGGCCATGGCCCCTGTTATCCTGTCTCCCCCTGGGCGGTCGACTCCAGTGGTCTGCTTACCACCGTGGGGCAGTGCCTTTCAGTCTGCCTGTCTCTCTCTCTCTCTCTCTTGCTTCCCTTGCCCCTGGCTTGCACTCCACTGCCACCTCTGTCCCACACCCCTGTGGCTGCCAGTTCCACTCCCTCAGTCCCTCACAGGCTCTGTCTCCCTTTTGCCTTCTGTTCCCCCCTCCAGGGTCTGGTGGCTTTCTCTCTGTCTCTCTCTCTCTCTCTCTGTCTGTCTGTCTGTCTGCCTCTCTCTCTCTCTCTCTCTCTCGCTCGCTTCCCTCTGGTGCAAGTGCTGTCCCCCTGCTTGCTCCCTGTATTTATGGGCTCAAGTCTGCTTGGCGCATCTGGCCTTTTTTTTTTTTTTTTATACTTACTGTTTATGCCCCCTTCTCGCTGCTCCAGGAACCTCTCTTCCGGGATCCCAAGATCGTGTGCTCCCGTAGTCCCGCCCCGGGTATCTCCATTCTGGGAACCAGCTGCCTGCCCCCATCCTGCTGCGGTTTACCCCCCGGGCCGGGAGGAGAGGGCCTCCACTTACCCTCTCTCA
This sequence comes from Neoceratodus forsteri, assembly GCA_016271365.2. NCBI lineage: Eukaryota > Metazoa > Chordata > Ceratodontiformes > Ceratodontidae > Neoceratodus > Neoceratodus forsteri. The sequence continues at coordinate 155,217,548 of CM057454.1, forward strand.
CACCTCAAGTATGCGTCGGGAGGTCAGCTGGTCCCATCTCAAGAGCCCGGTTATGGGTTTTCTCGGGACGACTGGGTCCCATCTACCGGAACCTGGAGCAGGGTATTTCTGTTTTTCTCCCAGCCCACAGGATGTCTGCACGCAAGGGGGGCCAAGGAGTGGCGTACGTCAGAACGTGCTAACGCTCCAGCTCCCGGCAGACGTCCTCCCTCCCTTTTTGTATGCTGTCTTCGCTGCACCTCCACCTGTGGTCACCCAGGTGGTGGAATCACAGCGGGACCTGCATCCCACCCCACCCGGAGAAGGAGAGCAGCCCATGGGCGCTCAATCCTTCTCCCCCCAGCCAGCCCTCTAGCCGCTCGAGTCCATTCCCGAACCCGGGTCGCTGGCGTTGGGGGTTGAATATCGCACTGTGACCCATATTCATGGGTACGCCCCCTACCCTTGTGCATGCATTTATTTAGGTTGCACATTGGTGCACTGCTACTTGTGCTGCGCACTGGCTCCCACTGAATATTGCTCCATGGTGCAGTTCCGTAGTTGAGCAGGCACAACCCAGTTGCACCATGCACAACTGCTTTGAATATCCCACCCTAAGAGTACAGCCATGGGGGCTACTTTTGCCTGCAACTGTGCGAATCTCTGCTTGGGCTCTTGGGAGGAAACAAACTGTCTATGATAGCCATGTCAGTCATATCTACGACAGGATTGACATTTGGCATTGATATATAGATGAAACCTTTATGGTGTGTGGCGTGGCACTAGGGAAGAACTGGATGCCTTTGTGCTCTACTTGGAAAATAATAATTAGAAATTTTCCCTGCAGTGTGATAAGGAGTCTGTTTCTATTCTTAACCTACAGGTCCTTAAGAATTTGGATGGCACCTTAAGTACTACACTATTTAGAAAAGAAATGGACTGTAATCTTTTGTATATATGGCCCCGACCCTGTAGAACTCTACGTCGTCAGATTAGATTAGAGAGTGCCTGTCCATCGTGACCTTCATGGCTGCCCTTAAAACCTATTTTATTTGAGTCAGCTTTCTCAGATGTATTTTAATTCGGAACTTTGCTGATTTTTAACTGATTACTGTTTTATCTTAATTTTAGTATGTTGCACACTTATGTATAGGCACTTTGATAGTGTAAAAAGTACTTTTTAGAAATAAAAATGACTTTGACTTTAATTCGTTCCTTATGGCTTCTAGTTGCCACCCATGCCACCTTATTAATAACATTCCCGAAGCCCAGGTCTTGAGGGTTCGGAGGAATTGTAATGATGATTGTGACCACCTAGTGCATGGTGCAGAGTTGAGACATTGTTTTCTAGAAAGGAGATATGGTGGTGTGGGGGCAGGAAGGGTAGTGGATTAGGCCTTTTCAGATTCCTTTGTGATAGAAAGGGACACCTTACTGACTGTTAGAGAAAAGACAAGTGTACAACCTAGAATTGATTTTATCGCGACCTATACAAGGCACTCTAGGGAAGGGGAAAATGTTCTTAGGCAGAACTGGAATATTTTACAGTTAGATCTTCTCCTTAAAGAAGTGACTTCTTCCTTTCCATGTATGGTTTACAAAAGAGGCAGGAATTTGGAGGATAGTTTAGTACATAGTTACCAGCGGGAACCTAAGAATACTACCAAACCTGGGGAATCATAGCTAAATAGGCCACTGGGCTCTTACCCCTGTGGGAACTGTAAATGTTGCCCCTCAGTTTTAAAAAAACAGCACTTTTACCACAGTTAATGCAACCTAGATGTACGATTCAAAATCATTCTTCAGTTCTGTGACTAATAGTCTGATCTATCTTGCTGTATGTGAGTGTGGGGCATTTTATGTCGGCAAAACTACTAGGCAGTTCAAAATCCATATACAGTAGGGAAGCACCTATGTAACGTAGCCACTGAGGACATGAGGAATGCCTTGGCAACGCATTGCAAGATGAAGGGACAGACCAGAATGAATCACACCTTTAAATTCTGTGGGATTGAGCAGGTCACTTTATGTCCGGGGGGGGGGGGGGTCTGGATAAAAATTGATTCAGTGTGGGTCATATTGGATCTATACATTCAGTGCACTGAAAGCACCTGGTCTTAATGATAAAATAGAAATAATGTATGCAAAAAAACAGTAACCTCTGCATATGTGCGCCTTTTTCTTCAGTTTGAGAGAGCTGATTAATGTCTATGTATAATTATAATATGGCTATAAAAATCCTGTAATCTGATTGGCAGAGGAATTCGGAACCCAGTGCTGATATCCCATGATGACAGCACTGGAAGAGGGTCCAGTAGCCTCTTCACAATAAAATCAATAGTACCAGGCATTCCTCTCTGCCATCACAAATGTGACTGTCACCTTTACTCACTAAAAACCTTCAACTAGGCCCTAAAAATAAAACTGTATTAAATTTATAAACATAAGAATTAAATGTTATTTTCCCTCATAATACTATTGTTACACACACATACATAACTTAAAAAATTAAGTACTACAGTACTTAGAATTGTAATTTATGGTGTTTGTTTGCTGACCATAACAAATCCCCCTCCTATCCTCACCTGCTTACTAGGGAAATCTGTGTTGTTTAAGCAGTTACAGATTAAACAAAAGCCCTGGTTCCATCTGAGGCCTTCTGTTGTGTGCTAGTGGGAGTAAACATTCTGTCAGCAGAACTGAGCAGAGGTTTGAATTATTGCATTCTATCTGTAGTAAACATTCCATCTCTTGAATGTTGGCAAGACAGAAAATAAACAAGACAGAGGAAATGGATGGAATATTATAAAGAAGAAGAAAGAAAGGTGAGGGAATGGGTAAAAGAGGGTGGATTGGGGGGACTAGAGGGTTTAAGAACTAATTAACAGTACATGAATTTTGCTGTACATAATATTTAAACCTGAGATGGCATATCAGTGCTGGGATCAATCAACTTTCAATCAATCAACTTTTATTTATAAAAAGGCGCTTTTCTCAAATCCAAAGCGCCTGGGACTGGCGCCTGTGCTGGGACTGTTTTAAAAAAGTCATAAAAATATTTTTTTGATTTTGTACATTCCCCGCCCCCCCCCAAAAAAAGCACATCTTGGACCTATTTTATAATCACAGTAGGACGGTCCAGGGTGTACATGTACATTGTGGTGAGGTAACAGCACTTCTCGGGTGGTTGAAGTGAAGGCACTCGGTGATGTGATGCCTCATGGCACACCCGAGGTATGCCACTATCCAACCACAGCGCATACCCTGTCATGTCTTTTTGTTTAATTATTTTTTTTCTGTTTGTTAGGACAGTCTTCACTCCTGTAAAAAAAAAAAAAAACATGGAATCACAGAAAAATAACCATATGGATGCCTCTGCCGCATCACGATTGTTCTCAATAGGGACACTAAATGGGACCCTCAGTATACTGTAAATGTGTTCAGTTCTACAAAGTGAAAAGTGAGATAAAAGCAGGAGTATAAAAATATTGGTAAACTCAAAGTAATAAAATCAGCTATAAAAAAGTCAGTGTAAGCAATATGGAGGGATGCAGTAAGCTCTTGAAGGGACTATTTTATCTCTATTTTATGCCTAAATTAATTATAATAAAGTTATAACTTCCGATGTGTTTCTTATGTTTATTGATTAATCATTAATGTCTTGTCGGATTTTTTTATTGCCATATTATAATTGTAATAAGGCACTCCAGGGTGTGTGTCGTCCCTGAATAACATCACACCTAGGGTGGCAGAAGCACTCGTGCTTCGACTCACCCTAGATGTGACGTTATTCAGCGACGACGCACACCCTGTCATGCCTTATTGCTTAAATATGTCACTGTGAGTGGTTTGGCTTCCGCATTAACTGTGACCAATGTTCTTTTTCTAGGGTGCCGATAAGACAAATTGATTAGACATGGTCTTTCATCAAGCACTGCGAAATTTAACATAAAGGAACAAGATGGATTCACAGCCTTATGCTACTAGTAATCCTGTGGCTTTTCACTTTACTTTTTTCATTTGGATTTCGTGGATTTATGTGGTTTTATAGTGATTCATAATGGTTTAGTATTTTTTTTTTTTTTTATATATTTTCTTTGTATATCCCCTCTCTCACCACTGAACTCCTACCCCTTCTGGAGTCTCCAACGGCCTGTTTCGTCCCCGCTCCTACTGACCGACGTCCGGTGCAGTCCATCCCCCCATGAAGCCTTGGCTATACCCGCCAGGTGGGTATGGGGTGGGGCCCCTTACACCCTGACGTGTGTGTGTTTCGTCGGGGGATGCTGGTACTGGTGCCGGCAGGGGCATTGGGGATCGTGGCTAGGAGCTCCATCTACTAGGAGTTCAGTGGGGTATTTCCTGTTTTTCTTCCCTGCCCTCAGGACGTCCGCACACTGGGGAAGCCTAGGGGCGAAGCACGTCACGACGTGCCTGACGCTCCGGCTCTGGCAGACATCCTGCCACCCTATTGCGTGCAGTCTCACTGCACCTCCACCTGTGGTCACCCAGGTGGCGGTATTGCAGCAGGACTTGCATCCCCACGCCACCTGGAGGAGGAGAGCAGCCGTTGGGCGCTCAATCCTCCTCCCCCCAGCCGGCCCTCCAGCTGCCCGAGTCTGTTCCCCAACCCGGTCGCTGGCATCGCAAGCGTAGCTCCTATCGCTGCGCCGCGGGCCGCATAATGGTTAGTATTGATAATAAGAGGATAGGATGGCAGTCATACAATAGTGGATTTATCAGTACGACTGGCAAGTGAGATTGGGGTTATCATGAGTGGAGCCACGAGTGAGAAAACTCTGAGCTCACTTGCCAGGAGTACTGATAAATCCACTATCGTATGACTGCCCATCACGTATCCATTTTATATAATAGGGGTTCACCTTTTCTTGAGGTTATGTTTTTTTTCTTGTTTAATTTTTTAGCTGTTCCATGGGGTGTTCTTTTTCTGTTCGGGTGTTCTTATGTGTTCAGCAGTAGCCGTGTTATCGATATGTGCTGTTGCGGTGATAACAGCTGGTATGTAATCACAGTAGTGATAACCTGCTGCTTTTTCCATTGTGTACATGTCATGATGGGCAGTTTACTTTTAAGTGCTAATCTGCCTTTTTATCGTATGGGTTATCAGCAAACCCCTATTGTATAATTTACTATATGTATTCATATGTATTACCTTCACATATGTTTATATTATTTGTACACTCATTAGTACTGTTTAGAATTGATGAATTAGTTACATGTAATCTATGCCAGTACTGTGTCTTTAAACTCACTGTTTAAATGACCCCATTTGACTAGTTGGCTCATCCCTCTTACATCGCACACAGCGCAAAACCGGTAAGGATTCTGAGTATATCTGTGCTTGGGCTGTTTGTGGTGGTATTTTATACTTCATTAAATTGTTTCTTTTTGCAGTTCTGGTGTTGTGCTGGTTTTGTTTTCCTGCAGTATCAATACATACATAATAGTATCAGCACATAAACTGTGCCAAAAGGATTAATTCTTCACTTTCTGATGCCAATCTTTTTTTCTTAAGTTTCTAGCCCAATTGTTCCAGAGTTAGACCTTATATTTGTGTGTGTGTGTATGTGTGTGTGTGTGTGTGTAATGAAAGCTTGGAGTCAGCTAAGTTGACATATCAATGCATGATAGATACGTAAAATCATGACATGGTTCAAACAGATTTCATAATCGTCAATGTGTAACAGTCTATTCTCAATGCCCCTATTAGAGGGACATAAACTATTTGATTCTGATGTCCAAGACATTCTTTCTATCCTGCAGGCCTCTGGCAGGACCCTGGAAGTTCATGTATTTTGTCTATCATACACAATCAAGGGGTAGGCAGAAGGTGCCCTTTTGTCCAGCTGGTGCTAGACACCATCCAATAACTAGACAACAAGGTAGGGGCAAGGAAGCATGAGCCTTGTCCACCCCAGGCACTACCTCAGGTGCCCATTCAAAAGCCCCTAGAGGTGTTGGCGCAGGAGGAGCCACCACAACCAGCTCCGCCTGACTCCTGGTACACCCCCAACCACCGTTGCCTCCTAGGGTGGTTTTAGGGGGTTGTCTCTCCCTTCACTTCTCAGTGGAAGGAGATGACACCAGATGCCTGGGTTCTGGAAATCATAGAACAAGGTTATGCTCTGGAACTTTTGGACACACCTCCAGATCATACGCCAGTGCCAACTCACGCTCCTTCAGACCCATTTCCTCTGCTGCTGGAGGAAATGCAGACTTTGCTTCAAAAGGCCACAGAGCCTGTGCTCTTCAAACAAAAAAAACACACAGGGTTCTACTCCCTCTACTTCCTATTCCCAAAATAGACAGGAGGCCTGCGTCCTATTCCAGATCTCGGGGCCACCTGAACTTTTTCATGGAGTGCAAAAAGTTCAGAATAGTAACCCTGCAAGGCCGGCTCCCTCTGTTGCAAGCAGGGGATTGGATCCGTTTCCTCGACATGAAGGATGCTTATCTTCAGAAAAAATTCACAAACCTCACTAAGACTCCACTTCCAAACCTGCCTGCTTGTAAAAAAGACCCTGCTAGGGCTCTCTGCCCTAGGGTCGCCACCTCCCTGCAGTGTGCTTCCCCCTCAGTCTCCGCCCGCAGCACTGTCAAAACCTCCCTTATTGTCCCCAGGGTAAGGACCTCTATGGCCTAGAGGTCCTCTTGCTATCGGGCTCCCTCCTGGTTCAATTCCCTCCCAGCCAATATAGCGGACTCCACTAAGCTTGGTCCTTTCAAGGTCTCCCTCAGAAGCCATCTGACAAGCACTCGCTGCTGCAACTGCACATAATCCCCCACCTGCCCCTTACATTCACCCGTAGGCTGGGTTTGCCCTATCTACTTTTGCTGTATATACCTGGGGTCTCATGCAACATTTGCTGACTAATGTAATAAAATATCTCTGGTTGTTACCTGACGTGGTACTCATGTACCTATATAATGACTGCTGTGATCTACCTATTACCAAGCATGTACCACCAGTGAATACCTGTAACACTGGTTGCTTTTTTAATCTAAGCGTTATGTACTGTACTGTTTTGTTTGCTGTGATGTATTGCTCTTTTGACGAGGTGCCTTTGTGAATGAGTCTATGACTCAAAGGTCTGTAAACCGATGATCTAATAAATAAAATAAATAACTGTTGTTGCTTCACCTGGAATATCTATTTAAGTTTCACAATAAAGTCATTCAGAATTCATGAAATGGCCACACCTCCTGATGAAGGGACTCACCATGGTCCCAGAGCGCTGGGGTTTGAGCTGCGTCTCTTGGACTCTAACTCGAAACCGTGAGCTGGGTACTTTTTTTCTTGGTTTGTTTTTAATTTTTCCAGAACAAGTCCTCTCGCTTGTATTTTTACTTCCTTTGGCAGGCTGCTCAAGTCATCCACCTCCTTTCCTTGAATATGTTATTTGGGCATATCTCTCCTAAACTTCCCCCCTTAGCTTCATTGCATGCCCCCTTGTTCTAGAGCTTCTCTTCTCTGAAACAGACCCTCCACTTGCAACTTGTTGACTCCAGTGAGGTACTTGTAGGTTTCAGTCATGCCTCCTTTCACTCTTCTCTCTTCCAGGGAGTACATGATGAGATCCAGCAATTTTTCCTCATATGGCTTCTCATGTAACCCCCTCACCATTTTGCTTGCCCTCCTCTGTTCTGCTTCCATCCTTTCAATGTCCTTGCAGAGGTGGGGCCTCACCACTGAGCAATACAACAGCAGCACCATCTCCCTCCCTCCTCACGCTAGAAATCCCTACCCCAGTGCACCCCAGCATCCTACTAGCCTTTCCCACTGCTTTGTCACAAGGCCCAGCTACCTTGAGGTCATCAGATATGATGACCCCTAGGTCTGTTTCTTGTCTAGTGACTGTAAGCTCCATTCCCCCCATCTTATACACAGCCGCTGGGTTTTGCAGCCCTAGGTGCATAATCTTGCACACTGTTTGGCATTGAAACCCAGTTGCCACCCCGTAGACCATTCTTCTAGTTTCCTCAGATCCCTTTGTATTCTCTCCACCTTCTCCTCCTGATTGTCACCCCTGTTGCAGATTTTTGTGTTATCTGCAGAGAGACACACCTGACCTGCAGGCAAGCAATGTGAGAAGGCAGTAAGGAGGGCTGGGGGGATACTGGGATGCATAGGTAGAGGCATCATCAGTAGGAAACAGGAAGTTATCCCTCTCTACAGACAGTTGGTGAGACCCCATCTGGAGAACTGTGTGCAGTTCTGGAAACCCCATCTCCGCAAAGACAGGGTGGAGGCTATCCAGAGGAGGGCAACCAAAATGGTGCAGGGTCTGCACCAGAAGACATACGAAGAGAGACTAAAGGAACTTAATTTGTATACCCTTGAGGAAAAGGGGGACATGATAGAAACTTTCAAGTACCTCAAGGGAATCAACAAAGTCTAAGAGGGTAGCATCTTTCAGACAGAGATGTGCAAGAACAAGGGGGCACAATTTGAAGATAGAGGGGGGATGGCTCAGTGGTAATGTGAGGAAGTATTTTTTCGTGGAGAGGGTCGTGGATGCATGGAACAGCCTTCCTGGGGAGGTTGTGGAGTCAAAAACAGTGGGGGAATTCAAGAATGCACGGGACACACATAAGGCGATTCTAGTGGGGGTAGGAGGAAGTAGGCTGTTGGTTAACTAGGATCTGCAGCTTATCCATTAGGTAGGGAAATGGGCAGACTAGGTGGGCCAAGCTGTCCTTATCTGCTATCAAATTCTATGTTTCTGTTATCTTCAGGCACCTCTGCATTGTCACTTATGAAGACACTGAAGAGGACTGGTCCCAGCACCAAACCCTGTGGCACCTCACTATTCACTGTCCTATCACCTGAGTGGCTACTGTTTATCACTACCCTTTGCCTCATATCCCCTAACCAGTTTGGTGTCCCATTTGTCACTTTCTCCCCCACCCCAGGCTGCTTAGTTTCTTAACTAGCCTCCTGTATGACACAGTGTCAAAAGATCTTACTAAAGTCCAGATAGGCCACATCCGCTACTCTCTTTTGATCCACCTCTCTAATGACCCAGTCAAAGAAATCTATGAGATTAGTTTGGCATGACCTCCCCCCCATGAGACTATGTTGCTGGTGGTCCTGCAGCCCTTTTCTCTTCAGGTGCTCTATGAACCTCTCCTTCAGTAGTGTCTTTAACTTCCACACCACTGATGTGAGACTGACTGGCCTGTAGGCAGCCTCCCCACTGCCACATTTGTGCAGAGGAACCACATCAGCCTTCCTTCAGTCCACTGGAACTTCTCCAGTCTCCGCTGAGGTGCTACAAAGTGCTGCCCAAGGGGTAGACAGCACCATGCCCAGTTCGTTTAGTACCCTTGGATGAATCCCATCCAGTCCCATTGCTTTATTCTCCTTAAAAGCTTCCAGTCCCTTCCAGACCCTCTTCACCGAGAATAGACTTGTGTGCACTCCCCCTTCTCCCTGTTGCTTACTGCAGCATGGCGGGCCGTCTTCACCCCCACCAGCTACCATGAAGACCAGGCAGAAGTGATCATTTAGTGGTTCTGATTTCCGTTTTCTCTTGCTCTTCCTCTTTCTGTGTGCAGTCCCCACCTGCCCTCCTGACTCTTACTAGCCCTCCCCTTGTCTTCCTCTTCCTTCATGTACCTGAAGAAGGTCTGGTCCCCTTTTTTGACCTCCTTACTATCCTTTTCACTCTTAGTACTTTAGCTGCCCTCACCCTCCTTCCTCCTTTTGTTTTATGAGATATACCTTCCTGTCTTCATCCTTCTGGGTCTCCTTGTACTTTCTAAATTATGTTTTCTTCTCCTTTACTGCCTTTGCCACCTCCTTCGAGAACCATAGTGGCCTCCTCCTCCTCCCCTTGCTCACTTCCTGCAAACAGTATGTTGTTGCTTGACCTATTATTTTTCTACACTGAGCTTCCACTCCACCTCTGCCCCCACTGCTGAGGTATTCTCAGAGGCAGTTTCCCATTTTTTTAAAAACCTGTCCTCCTGAAATCCAGAACCCTTGTGTTATTGTATTTGTTTTTCCCTTTTCCTATCCGTATGCCAAACCGCACAGTATGGTGATCACCTGTACCCAGGGGACAACCCACTTTGACATCAGCAATGCTGTCTCTGGGCCCTTTGCACAATGCCAACGCACTGTGGAAACCGGTCGCGTTGGCATCAATATGCATGAATGCCGTGGAGCGAAGTCCCGCAGATCCTGCATGGCAGTCACAAATTGGGTGCAAAACAATTCTGCCTGATCCCAGGCAGCACAGCAGACAGCAATGTGCTTGGGGGAGTGGGCGGCGTGGGCTGCACTACGTGCCAGTCACAAAGGCACGTATTGCTGACTGCGGAGGGCATACTGCAGAGCAGGTTACAACGGCGGGACACTGCCCATAACTCACCGCGCTACCGGACATGGGCCGTTGGTCGCGGGCAGAACACAGACACCCCATCCCTTGATGCCCCAGCCTACTAGGCTGCTGGTGAGCCGGAGCAGCCGACAGGGCTACTGCCCGGTCAGCGAAAGGCTGGGTCCATAACAGCAGTGCCACTCCATGATTCTCCCCCCTTTGCCATGCGCCTCCCCTTCCCACACATGCCCACCCCATCCTCGTAGGTTTCATGTCAGCATATCGACAACCATGTTGTCAACATGCCTGACAGTGATGGGAACAATGCCAAGCATCTGCATTGTTCCCATTGGGACTAAGTGTTTTTTGTGCGGGGGACTTTGCCCCCCTCCCACACCCTCCCATCTCTAAATATCCAACTCTGAGTCGGAGTTGGTTCAGGGTGGGGGCGAAACACCAGGAGTCACGGTCCAGTCATACAGTGGAACATGACAGCGACCTGGCGAGATTTGTCGATGTGGTGGACTTCATTGTATTATTTTCATTGGGCTGACGTGCTACCGTCCCCAAGTTGTACATGCCCCCCCTCCCGTATGCCCTGTCCCCGATGTTCTAGAATGGCTGACACTCCCCCAACACCCTCTGGAGCCCGGACTGGCCACACATGGCAGACCCTCGAACCCAGTACCCCAACCCACCATCTGTGTCCAGTGGTGCCCCCTGCAGCACCGACCCCCACAGTAACAGCAGTGACAGTGCTGCGGTCGGAGACAGCCACCAGCACAGCCGTCTGCACACCTCCACAGCCATCTGATGTATGCAGGGGCATGCAGCTGATGCACGCCCGCATATGTCAAACGGCTGGCAGCAGTGGAGATGTACGGAGGGTTGTGCCACTGGCTGTCTCCAACCGTGGCACCAACACTGCAGGTACTGTGAGGGGGTTGGTGCCATGGGGGGCACCACTGGACACCGATGGTGGATTGGGGGTACCGGGTTTGGGGCTCTGCCATGTGTGGCTGGTCCAAGCACCAGCTGGTGTTGGGGGGTGCCTTACTACATGAGTGGCGGTTGGGGCCATGTGATGAGGAGGGTGGTGGGTAGTCCCCATACTCCAGGGCCTCGGCCAGGGGTACATCACCCGAAGGGGCATTGCCACATGGGTCCGGGTATCTGCTGGTGCAATTCATGCACCCAGACTCGCACCCAGCTGTGCGAGTACTCTGCGAGTGATTCACTTGGGACCCAGGGTGGGCATCCAGTTAGATGCCCGGCTGGGTCCTCTATGTGCCTACTCCGGGCTGCCCTGCTTGGACCTGCATGCGGGGGGGGGCAGGGCTGTGGACAGGTGGTGGCCAGTAGTGAATACTGGCTGGTGTGCACCTGTCTGCAAGTGTAGAGCTACGCGGATGGGATACGCGCCTCCGGTGCATATATCCCACTCATTAGTGCATAGGCCCATGATTTGTAAGTACCAGGTTCAGCACTGCACCATCTCTAGTGTGTTCAAAAACCAGCCGCCTGACAAATGTCCCTTGCATGGAGTCGAGGATGGCCCTGCCTTTTTATGTAGCTGCAGCGAGAATGCTCCAATCTATATCTGGCAGTTTAAAGTTCCCCATTATCAAAACTTCCCAATTACTGGCCATTTTGCTAATGGCTTCCCCAAGACTCTTAAGTCCTTCACCTGTGTCGGAGGCCTGTACACCACTCCCGTGCAATAACAGCCCCCAACCCCATCTCTGAGCTGACCCATTGTACCTTCAACCCTTCATCCCCCCCATTGCCCCGTATCACAGTGGCCCTTATACCCTCCTTTACATATAAAACAACCCCTCCACCTTTTTTTGCCTCCATACTATGTCAAAGTGGCCTGCCCATAAAAGACATAATCACTCGATGCACCCAGATGATCCATCTCACCTTGGTAAAATCTTTCCTAGTATCATTCGTTCACAGCTCACAGCCATTAACAAAAAAGTAACAAGTTCTCCCTTTTATATATTCTTCCAATCTGTATCCATCTGAAAGAAAGTTATTTTGTGAATGACTGAGAGTAAGATGTGAATGGTAAATGCATGAATGATTTATAGGGGATATACAATAGGCTGACTCAAAATATGCAATTTGTTTTCAGGTGTAGGGGGGCAGATCCATAACAAGAGCAAGGAGTGAATTATAGAAGTTCTTCTCCCACACAAGTGATGATAAACTGCATTTTTTTTTTTTATTATTATTCTTTGGTAACTGGGTAACTTTAAGACAGACCAATTCAATATTCAATTTATACATCAAATAGTTATAACCTTAAAATCGTCTATTTGTATGAAGATGTAACTCTCTGATTTCAACTGCTGACTGCAGTACTGCACATGACTGTTGTGATGTCATCAGCATTGTGAACGCTGCTCTGATTGATTCAGTATTTCATTGTGATGTACCCAACTTTGCTAGATTTCAGTTATGACATACCCCAAAAAGCAGTGTATCATGATATCTTGCAAAGTGGGTCCAACAAAATCCATTTTATTCTGTGATATTTCTCTCTACACCCATTGTAAAATAGGAGAGCTTATACCAATGTTTTATCCTGTGGTCCTCTGTGGGGCTGGCCACCTTGACATGGTACAGAGGAAAACCAGTCCATGAGATTGTTACTAAGATGTAACAGTTTTCTGCCTGTCGTGGTATGTATTTAGCAACCTACTTCTGTTTGCAGAATTGTATTTAAAATACTGTGTTTAATAAAATGGGCTAAATAAATCCACCATTCTGATTGGCTACTACACCATCTGAGCCGTGTCCTTATCAGATGATATAGTAGCCAACCGGCACTACCCTCCACTCCTGTGCCCCACAACACCACAGAATCAGTGAGCTGTGCCAGCCAAAAACAGAAACACAGGCTGGCATAGCTCACAGCGTGACATCATTGAGACCGAGCGCCAGTCTGCCCACCCCCACCTCTTTGATACCACGCAACACAAGCTGTAAATAAAAACAACAAAACATGTTAAAAAAAGGCTTTTCCACATTTCCTATCAAAAGTCTCACTTCTCCTTCACAAAACTGTCACCGAAGTAATCACCACAGCGCGTGCTGGCACGAAGCACTTTCAAACAAATCCCAATGTAAAAACAGTCACTCCCAACAAAAAGACTCCATTTTGTCCACACAATCCCACTGTGATAGCAAAAAAAAAGGAAACCTGCAATTCGAGGCACAAACGGGAGTATAATCTACAAAACCTGAATGTTTTACTTTCCGAAACCCAAACAACCGGAAGCGCTGTTTATGGTGGCTCCTGAGGAACTCGCTCGCTCCCAATCCACCTCGATCGATCTTACAGGCAACACACTTGCTCCCCACACTCCTGTTGCTTCATGCTCTGACTGTCTTTTTAAAAAAACTAAAGAAAATAATTATTCTGTGTTTGTGCCACTGCCACAGTCCAAGTATGCGGGGGGGGGGGGAACGGAGTAGCGACTCAGATACTGCAACCTCATCAGACAAGATCGCATATGGGGCAGCTCTCAGTGTGACTGCAAGCTCAGTCTTAAAACCCAGTATTCTCACCATTTAATAGGAAAAACAATACAAAAATGTCACAGGAGAATTTAAAGCAATCTAAATCAGTAAACACAGTAACAGCACTATACTGCCAACTTAACTGTGACTTCATAGGGGGGCTACTTTTTACTACTTGAGTTATTAAACCATGTTTTTTTATATTTTGTAATTTTTGTATAATTTTTGGTTTTTCCCAATAAATAATTACTTCAGGGCTCATTTTATAAGCGCAATAACACACTCCGAGGTGTGGGTTATCTCCTGATAACCCACACCTAGTCGTGTGTTATTGCTTGCTTATTGTATGTTTTTTATACTGAACAGTGCTTTCAGATTTTAGATGAGCACTATAAAAGTTGGATCAGAAAACAAACCTGCCTACACTTTTCCCTCAGATGAGTGCAGCACAGTCACTTGCCCCGCCTGACCACAGGTACGTGTTAACTTGTACTTAGCAGCAGTTCCACTACTGTCACACACCAGCTTGCTCTTAAAGGGGACATAAACAGTGTTACTATTTTTTTAACACAGATGTAAATGTGGGCATGTGTGAAGTCAATTTAATCACCCAGTGTGTTTTGAAAATTTCTTCTTATTTAGGAATCCATATTAATGTGACATTTTTCATGTCTGCTGGTGGCTATACACTATCATGGGCTGGGTGTGCATGAGAGGCACCAACCTGGCCCCCGCACATCCTCTGACAGGTACACGGGACATGGCATTCACAATTACTGGGTTTCGCAGGATGCCTGCCCATGGCCCTGCCTCACTCCACATTGGTGCGGGGGGAGGGGGGGAGAGAATCAGCAGACACAGGTGCATCCAATCAGATGCCTGTCCTGGTCCGATAGTGGCTCATATGTCCAGAACATTTTTTTCTGGACATTTATATGTTTTGTTTTCTGGCACATGAAGTGATGAAGCTGCCATTGCTGCTAGCTCTGATAGTGGATTCCCTGCTCCATTTGGAGCAGAAGATTGTGGGACACTGCACATCACAGTAATTTAAGAAAACCAGGCTCTTGCCACAATGGCTGTCCCCAGCACTCTCTGCTGGTCAGAGGACTGGAGCAGTATAACAGGGGTTTCTGGTCCTGCTGCGGCCATTGGGTGACATCTGTGGGGGGAGAGGAGCGGCGATGGCAGGGTCCCTGCTCTCGCAGCCTGTACTCCCCCCTTGCCAGTACTCTGCACCTTAATGAATAGTGAGGAGTGCAGGCATGCCTCCTGGACTGTTCCTGCATGAATGGCCATGGGATCAATTGCGGAAGGAGCGTGCACCCCTTTGATGCATGCCACAGGGTTCTGCAGTATACCTTGTACATGGGTCTCGAAAGTAGGGTTGTCTATGCTACACAGCGCATAGGCATTTCTTTTTAGTGCATAGGGCCCCAATATTCATTTTCAATATTTAAGTTTTTAATAACTTGGCTGTTCCAGAGCCTAGTGACATCAGCTGAGCCAATGCCACAGGAAATGTCAGTAACATTGTTTATGTTCCCTTTAAAGTGACCACAGTGGACTATGAGTCCCATTTTCCAAGCCAGCCACAAGTGCAGCATAGCCTGTTTTGCTACGCTTGTAATAGTACTCAGCCGGCTCTGAGCAATATTCAGCCAGTTAGCATGCACAGAAGGGGCATGCTAAATTGATTGAATATTGGATCTGCGCTGCACCGATACAA
Organism: Neoceratodus forsteri; assembly: GCA_016271365.2. Lineage (NCBI taxonomy): Eukaryota > Metazoa > Chordata > Ceratodontiformes > Ceratodontidae > Neoceratodus > Neoceratodus forsteri. The sequence goes on from CM057454.1 coordinate 155,233,130, forward strand.
AGTATCTGACCCATAGGAGCTATTACTGCCCAAATTGCGAGAGTGCCATGGCTCCCATGGGCCATATTCAGCCTGAGTATCCAAATGTACTCATTGGGTATGCAAGATGCTAAGGGACCATTTGCATGCCCATTATGGGCTTATTTTCATGGGTGCAGAGGATGTCTAGCACCGCTACTAGGGTGACACTGCCCTGATCATCTAGTGGTCCCCCAACCCCAGTCACCCATCCTTCATTGTCAAGTCATATCCCCAGTAGTCTAGTGGACCCCCAATAACCAATCCAGCCATTGACGATTGTGCTCCGTGACTGTCACATGATGACTAGCCAAGGAGGTGAGCAGAGAGATGTGCTGACCACCACATTCCTCCCCTCTTAACAGTGAGTGGTGATCTTGGTGAGGGGGGTTCAGGGTGGGAGTCCTCAGTTGGGGGGATGGGGGGACCACTAGACTATCGGGGATATAACTTTACAGTGAAAAATGGGTGATTAGTGGGTGGGGAGATCACCAGACTGCCAAGGATCTGACTTTCAAATGAAGGGTGAGATCTTCATCAAGGATATCTTTTGCATCAGGGCACACCTTTAGGACTGTAGCTGCCAGGCATTAGGACCACACTGAAACTTTTCTCAAGCAGTCTATCAGGAGCCGCCCACAATGACATCATATGCCAACATCCTGTAGTATATAAGCATGAGCAGCCCTGCTCCATCCCCAGTTCTTTTCCTCCCATCAACCAGACTCACCAGGACTCCATGGATAATTTGCTGTTCAGTCAACTGCCAAATTTTCTTATCTTTTTTTTTCTGTCCCTAGTAGTAATCACTTTTAAAGTGATTCTTTTCGTTGTGTATGTTGAGAACGCAAGAAACCTCTTCCACTTCTGCAGCTGCGTTAGGAAGATCTACTTCAGCGATGAACATGATGTCTGCATTTGCTGTCTAGGCCTGGGCCATGATTTTCAGGCTTGTGAGATCTGCCAGGGTTTCAACCAGGCTACCTGGTGGCACCGTCAGAAAGCCCTGCACTTCTTTTTGCTTGAGCAACAGGTGGCCAGAATGGAGAAGGAGCTCTAGGGGAAAAGCTCTTTCAGTCACCGGACAGCTCCTCAGGATCTCAGCCAGCGAAGGCCTGGGACAAATCTTCAGGAAAACACTTTCACTGGGAGCAGGAAAGAAGTAAGGACCCCCCCTGCTTCTGGTCACCAGTCTCCGGCAACCGCAGCACCAGCAATCACTTCAGTGTCGACCCTCCTGCCACCCAGACCACAGCTTTCTCTAGCCTGGCTCTGACAGTGAGTTCTGCCCGTCCTTCCATGGCCAGTGAAGGCCCGTCAGCATTGGGGTTACCCATATAACATCACAAGCCCTGCCATTCTTACCCCCTGAACCACAAGGTCAGCAGACAGCGAACTTCGCCAGACCCTCTATGGCCAGCGATGGTACTTTGACATTGAGGTATCAGCCACCACTGTCGAGGCACTGGGCCTCCGATGTTGAGTTTCCTACCACCCCCATCACTGCGGCAAGGCACTGGGCCTTCGCCAGGGTTTCTACCACCACCGTCACTTCCACCTGGCACACTGGCATTGCAGGCCACTGTTGACATCCAGAAGGTGCTGTCCTCCTTTGTGACCGTCTTCCAGCATCTCCTCCCTACTCCAGACTCCCTGCCTAGGGCAGCCCCCAAGATGACACTGGTCAGGTCTATGCACCCTGCCTTTCCCCAGACATTGACACCTTTGCTTCCTTCTTTGCCTTTAGAGCCCATCAATGTGGAGCATGAATACCATCCTGACTTGATCACACTTGATAATGAGAAGGAGGATCTGGAATCTGACAGATCTGGCTACACAGTCTCCACTGTGAGTGAGGACTCCACAGTGCATACCCCTAGGTCCCCTCCTGAGGACCCCTCTTTCTTCTCTATGATGAAGCAGATCCAGGCTGCTATGGGGTTTGAGGCTGAAGAGGAAGCTATTACCAGGAGGAACCTGGTGGAGTATGTGGAAATCCCAGACTCCCCACAAAAGATTATACCCTTCTAGTGGCTGCACTGGAGGATGCCACTATGGCTGCCTGGCATAGGCCAAACATGATACCAGGCCCCCTCAGGGAAGCCTTTTTTTGCAGCTCAACCTGAGACTGATTCAGTTGTGATAAACATGGCCTATGATTGGTCCAAAGCACCTAAACACCTCAGTTCCATCTCCCCAGATAGGGAGTCAAGGAAGCTTGGGTAAAAGAACCTTTGCTTTGGCCACCCTGGGCCTCAGAATATCCAGTTACCTGGCCAATTTGATTAAGTTCCAGAACACTCAGAAAAAGGCCAGAGGGTACCCAGAGGCAGAAACTGCTCAAAGCCTTCCACATTGCAGCTGATGTGGGCAAGCACCTCCTGAGGTCCGACTATAATATCTGATGCCTCAGCCAGGGCAGCTGCCACTGCCACCTGTCTCAGAAGGCACGCTTGGCTGCAGGTGTCTGGTTTTGCTGCTGATGTCCAGCAATCCATTTTCAGTGCTTCTTTCAGAGGTCACAAGCACTTTGGGCCTGATGCACAGCATATCATCAATGACCTGCAGGCCGCAGGATGGATTTTAAGCTCATTCCACTCCCTTTACCACACCCAGCCCAGAGGTAGACTGAGGACATCCTTTTGTAAGGCCTTCAACAGGTCTGAGTCCAGGGTAGACCTCAAGGCACACGTAGAGCAGGGTTTGCCTTGCAGGCCCCTACCTCCACCATAGGTGCCTGCTCCAATAGCCCCAGGGGTGGCAGTGGGCGATGTGGCCCCAGCCACTGGTTCTTCCTCAACATGACTCCTTGCCCCCCCAATTGTTCAGTCAGGAGGTGGTGGTGGTAAGAGTCATTTTCTCTTCACCTGTAACAGTGGAGGGAACTGACTACAGATTCTTAGGCCCAGCAGTTAGTACTACAGGGACACACTCTAGAACTTCTGGAGCTGCCTCCAGACCTTCCTTCTGTTCCCACAACCTACCCTTCAGGTGACATACCACTGCTGCTAGGAGAAGTTCGCACACTGCTGCGGAAGAGGGCCATAGGACCAGTGCCCTGACATCAAAGGAACACCGGGTTCTATTACCATTTCAACTTCATCTTCAGATCCACAGGGCACCTGAGGCCCATCCTGGACCTGAGGGATCTGAACTTCTACATCCAGTACAAGAAGTTCAAGGATCATTACTCTGCAAGGCCTGCTGCCACTTCTGAAAAAAAGGGGACTGGATATGCTCCCCTGGACATGCATGAGTCTTACTTTCATATCACGGTTTGCTCCCCCCCCCCCCAAACACACAGGTGGTACCTCAGGTTCCTGTTCCATGGGGAGCACTACCAGTTCAGGGTATTGCCCTTGGACTTTTCATCTGTGCTACAGGTATTTTCCAAATGCTGAGCAGTGGTGGCAGCAGCCCTCAGGAGGGAGGGACTGTACATCTTCCCCTGTCTAGATGACTGGTTGCTCAAGGCTCAGTCCAAGGAGCAACTGCCTCAGACACTACTGCATACTAAGCAGTTGTTCGAGGCTCTGGGGGTCACATTCAATGTGCCCAAGTTCATCCTGAACCCTGGTCAGCGTTTTGCAGTACATATGGGCAGTTCTGGACACGACCAAGGGCTTAGCCTTCTTGCCCCAGGACAGGGTGGAATGCCTTATAGCTCAGGCCCAGCTGGTTTTTCAGAGCCAGTATGTCACAGTCAGGACAATTTTGCAGCTGTTGGGAGTGATGGCAGCTGCAGTTGTCACAGTAACCCTGGCCAGGCTGCATATGAGAATCCCCCAGTGGACCCTAGAGTTGGACTTTTTGCATCCTAACTCAACGCAAAAGTGCTGTTTTTCTGCTCACTTGATCCAGGGCATGGAGTTTTCTGGTAAGACGTGTTGTCCCTCTGTTGGAAAGGGAGGTTCCTTTTTGCCTTTCCTCCCTTCCCTTTGATTCAGAGGGTGCTAATCAAGCTCCAAATGGAGGGGCTACTCTTGATTGTTGTGGCATTCTTCTGGCCTCATCAGATATGGTTTCCATTACTGCAGCAATTAGAAGTAGAACCTCCAGTACCCCTGCCCCTGTGCAAGGGCCTGCTGTCACAGGAACAGAGAACCCTGATCCATCCAGATCCCAAGTCACTCCATCTCTATGCCTGGCTCTTGAGGACAAAGCCATTGCATGATCTGGGGTGTCCCCTAAAGTGGCTGATATCCTGTGGCTGCCAGGAAACCCTCCACCAAGGCTATCTATTCCATGAAGTGGAAGCGTTTTGCTTTGTGGGCAGCTTCCCATCACCTGGATCCCTTTATTTGCCCGGTGAATCAGATTCTGAAGTACTTACTGTCCTTGTCCAATGCAGGGCTACAATACTCTTTATTAAGGTGCACTTGTCTGCTATATCAGTCTTCCATGTGCCCATTGATGGCTGTACTGTAGCCCAGCTGGATGTGGCCTATACACTTTTGCGAGGCATCCTGCATTTGAAACTGCCCATCCGCAATCCAGTCCCGGCTTGGGACCTGAATTTTGTTTTAGAAAAGCTTACTTTGGCTCCTTTTGAGCTTACCATGACTTCCGAGCTACACTTTGTCATGGAAAGTGTTATTTTTAGTTGTTGTTACTTCTGCTTGAAGGATTTCATAGTTGCAGACTGTCACGTGTGAGCCTCCTTGTTTAATTTTCCACAAGGACAGAGTGTCCTTTGTATGAACCCTAAGTTTCTACTGAAGGTGGTATCTGAGTTTACCTTAAATCAGACTATCCACCTGTCTGTTTATTGTCCATAGCATGACAATCCAGGGGAAGCATTGCTCCGTACTTTAGATGTGCATGGAATACTCGGGTACTATATGCACCATACAATGAACTGCAGGAAGTCCTTACAGTTGTTTGTTTCTTTCGCCCCGGGAAAGAGGATGTTACAGTTTCTAAACAGTGCCTGTCCAAGTGGTTGGCCAGCTACAGTATATTACTTTTTGTTATCGGAAGTATGGGAAGGAACTTCCTGGGGTTGTCCATGACCATTCAATCAGAGGCATGGCCACCTCTGTTGCCTGTTTCAGGAATGTTACAGCTGCTGATATCTGTGCTGCTGCTACCTGGAATACTGCCCATACTTTCACAAAGCACTACAGTCTGGACATTGCCTCTGGAAGCAGGGCAGGCTTTGGCCTGGGGGTGCTTCAAGACCTCTCCTGTCTTAAGTCTTTTGCTTCCAGCCACCCAGACTGTCTTGTCAGTACTGCTTGGACTTGACCTAAAGGTGTGACCTGATGCAAGAGATATCCCTGATGAAGACAGAGCAGGTACATAAAAACTTACCGTAACAGTAGATCTTCGAGGGAATTGGTTGCATCAGGTCATGTTGTCCTACCCTCCTTCCCCCCTTTTTTGTTTTACAGCTTTTTTGCTCCTGTCTCTTTTCCAAGCATGGTGTGCCTGTTGCTTCAGCCTCCACAGATAGCTGGGCACTCTTAATTCTCTCCTTGGTTCCCCCAAATGAGGCCTGGTGAGTATGGTCTCCGGCAGAGAACTGAGGAGGGAGCAGGGCCACCCATGCTTATATACTACAGGACATCGGCATATGAAGTCGTCGTGGGTGGCCCCTGATAGACTGCTTGAGAAAAGTTTCTGTGTGGTCCTAGTTCCTGCTATAGTCCTAAAGGTGTGACCTATGCAAGAGATTTCCTCAAAGATCTACTGCTATGGTAAGTTCTTACGTAGCTGTTCTTTTTTGAGGGGGGAACACTTGGCACAGGGACAGGCAGCTGAGGTACATTGGCCCTGCTTTCAGGGGGCACACTCCCAGCATTAATGCTGTGATAAGACTTAGTTTTCTGTGGTGGTAAACTATGTCTTTCTGGCCCTGTTTAGCGCCACTGCAAACCTTTGAATATGCCGCTGAGTCAGTATGCATGAGAGACTTCATCATTTGCATAGGTGCAGCAGTATGGGTAGTGCTTTGGTGCTGCCAGATTTGGGCAATGCTCCAGGGGCCTCAGAATATGGCCCCACCTAGAGTGCCGACACAAACCCAGGTAACCAACTGTGCTAGCCATGTTCGTAAGGACGCTACCTTTTGAATATGGGGGTAGTATGCAAGTATGTATTATTTATTTATTTATTTATTTATTTATTTATTTGAGGATCGGATTACACCTCTGAGCACAAGTGCTCTTTTCCAGAGGTTCCACATCAGTTACAAACAGGTATACAAAATATTGAGACACATGAACCACATTAGTGACAAATACTGTAGATAAATTGGCATAGGTAAGGTAAATACTACAAGATTTCACCAACTTAGGGGGAGCTGGACACATTACTGTTAGAAGATATACAAAATATGACAGCTAAAGGGGAGGTTTTGATAATGGGAGATTTCAACATGCCAGATACAGATTGGTCAATACCGGCAGGAACATCTGCCAGAACTAGACATACAGTGGATTCCCTGCAGGGGGAGGGCCTCAAACAACTGGTACAACAACCCACAAAAGGCAGGGCTATCCTATATCTAGTACTGACTAACAGGGAAAGGATCACAGATCTCCAGGTAGAAGGTCACCTGGGGGCCAGTGACCATCACATGGTATGGTTCAATTTGGCCACTAGAACTAAATCATCCCATTCCAAAGCAAACATATGGGACTTCAGAGGAGCTGACTTTGATAAGATGGCCAACAGAGTTAAGCTAGCCCTGACAAAAAGAAATACAGGTGAGGGGGTACAGGCAAAGTGGGCAAGCATTAAGGATGCAATACTTGAAGCAACATCCCATTGCGTTAGAGAGAAAAGGAAGTGCAAAGGAAGAAGGAAACCACTTTGATTCTCAAAAACAGTAGCAGAAAAGGTCAGAGCCAAAAAGCTGGCCTTCAGGAAATATAAGGGAACGCAGCAGGATGAAGATAGGGGGCATACCAAACTTCTCTAAGGGAAGCAGGGAAGGCAGTAAGGCAGGCAAAGGCCCAAACTGAGGAAACACTAGCACAAACAGTAAAAGACGGTGACAAGACTTTCTATAGATACATTAGTGAAATAAGAAAGTCCAGTGAGGGTATTGCTAAGATCAAAGGGATAAGGGGCGTGGAGGAGGAGGACCACATAAAAGCATCTATCCTAAATAGATACTTCTGCTCAGTATTTACTGAAGAGAAGGTAGGGCAGGGCCCAAAGCTCAGCACCAGGGACACAGGGGGGAGGAAGGTGTGCACTAGTCCCTTCACAAAAGAAAGGGTCCTACAAGAGCTCGATAATTTCAGAGCGGACAAGGCAATGGGACCTGATGGCATACATCCCAGGGACTAAAGGAGCTAAGGGTGGAACTAGCAGAGCCATTATAAGAACTGTTTAGTGAGTCTCTGAGCACAGGAGAGGTCCCAGAAGACTGGAGAAGGGCTCACATGATCCTGCTCCACAAGAGTGGTAGCAGGGAGGAGGCAGGGAACTACAGACCAGTCAGTCTTACCTCAGTAGTGGGCAAGATTATGGAGGCACTCCTTAAGGAAAGGATAGTGCAACATCTGGAATCCATAGGAGCACAGGATCCAAGACAGCATGGGTTTACAACAGGAAGGTCCTGTCAGACTAATCTCATAGATTTCTTTGACTGGGTAACCAAAGTGGTGGACCAAGGGGGAGCAGTTGATGGCGCCTTCCTTGAATTCAGCAAAGCTTTTGATACTGTTCCACATAGAAGATTGATTAATAAGCTGGGTAGGCTCAGGGTGGGTCAGAAGTTGGTCAACTGGGTGGCAAACTGGTTGACTGGCAGAAAACAGTGGTGGTAAATGGTATACAGTCAGAAGAGATGCAAGTCACAAGTGGGGTACCTCAGGGATCAGTCCTGGGGCTAGTCCTCTTCAATATCTTCATCAATGACATTGCAGATGGACTGGAGGGTAAGGTTTGTCTGTTTGCAGATGATACCAAGATCTGCAACAGACTAGATGATCCAGATGGGGTGGGCAGAATGAGAAGAGAGCTGGATAAACTAGCAAAATGATTGGAAGAGTGGCAGTTGGGGTTTAATGCAAAGAATTGCAAGATCATGCACATAGGGAAGAGAAACTCTGAAGCCACCTATAGGCTGGGAGGGGAGTTGCTGGCAGTCACAAGGAAAGAAAGAGCCTTGGGCATCATCATCATCACTGATGACCTGAAATCATCCAAGCAGACCACTAAAGCAGTAGGTAAGATTAGGGGGGATGTTGGGGTGTATTAGTAGGGGTATCACAAGTCGGAAGAGGGAGGTAATAATCCCTCTTTACAAGACACTGGTTAGGCCCCATCTGGAGTACTGCATGCAGTACTGGATGCCACACCTTCACAAAGACATTAACCAAATTGAGGCAGTCCAGAGAAGGACAACAAAAATAGTGCAGGGACTGCATCAGAAAACACGTGAGGACAGATAACGGAGGTCAATATGCATAACCTAGAGTAAGGGGGGAGAGAGAGGTGATATGATCGAAACATTCAAACACCTTAAGGGTATTAACAAGGTGAAAGAGTCTAATATGTTTCAATATAAGAAAAATAGCAGGACAAGAGGACACAGCATGAGATTAGAAGGAGGTCGATTAAGGGGTAATGTGAGGAAGTTCTTTTTCACAGAAAGGGTGATGGATGGAACGGCCTACCTCAGGAAATGGTGGCTATGAATACAGTGCAGGGCTTCAAACAGGCATGGGATAGGCATAAGGGAGCAATACAGATGAGTATGAGTAGATAGGCCATTGACAGAGCAAAGGCCAATGGCACATTCATAAGGTAGAAAAAGAAATGGGCAGACTAGATGGGCCTTGAGGTCCTTATCTGCCATCAACTTCTATGTTTCTATGAGCCAGGTCAAGTACAGACATTGGGATTGCAAACAAGGTATATCAGCATAGAGATCTGATAGAGGACAATCATTATACAGAGAAGTAAATGGTCATAAAAAACAACGGCAAGCACAGACCAGTGCAAGTTCCTTTCTTAGGGAATTCTTAAATGGTGCAATTGTGGGGAGGTCCACTGTGGATTCAGGGAGTTCACTAAACTACTGTACGGCTTGGATAGAAAATGTTCATCTACCCTGACTAGTTTTGCAAAAGGGGACTTGCAGGGCATGTCTTGACATACTCCTTGTGGTGTAGTTGTTGACCGGGCAGAAGAGGTCACCAACTGCAGACATGGTGAGGCCCAAGAGGGCTTTTTCAACCAGCACACAGGACTGGAATTTCAGCCTATTCTGCAGAGAGAGCCAGTTGGTAAGTGTATACAAGGAGCAAGTATGCCTAAGTCTATCAGCCCCACTTGCGAACTGGCAAGCTTTGTTGAGGACAAGTTTTACCCTGCCAAGCACTGAGTCACAGGCAGTTCCATAGATTGGTAGACCATAGTCAATGAGGGGGGAGGATGGAATTTGAGACTGACAGGCATCTAGCTTCAGCGTTAAGATTTAAACATTGTCAGAAGAGTGCCCCTAATTTTCTGTTGGCCAGATTTGTGATGTCAACATGGGCAGCAAAAGAGAGGGTATCATCCAGGGTGACACCTAGATATTTAAATGATTTGACCTGTTCAAGGGTAGCACTAAGTGAATTTTGGATAACCAATGGGCTATTTTCTTTTGGTGAGACCAGGAGAACAGTATTGTTTTTGTCTTTTTATAGTTTAGGTCAAGTTTATTGATCTCAAACAAGTCATCCATATATTTAAAGCTTGATTTTAGGTCACAAGAAAGATACCTGAGCTGTGGGCAACCATTAAAAATCATTGCATTGTCTGCGTAAAGTAACATTTTCAAGTGGGGGCAGGCTTCAGGGAGTTTGTCAATGAATAGTACAAAGAGGAGCAGACCAAGTATAGACCCCTGAGGGACTCCAACCATGATACACTTGGCATTACAGAGCACTCCAGCAATCCTTACTCGGTGTGATCGCCCCATGAGGTAACAATAAAACTGAGCTGCGGTTTCAGAGGAGAGGCCCAGGGCAGAGAGCTTGCCCAACAGTAGAGGGTAGTTAATGAGATCAAATGCTTTCATCAGGTCAATGTATGTGGCAACAACCAGGTGCCCTTTGTCCAGGGCATCATGCTGGTGGTTGGTGTACTCAGTGGAGGCTGTTCCAGTGCTGTGTAGTTTCCTAAAGCCACGTTGTTGTTTACACATCAGATGAGACTAGTTGATCCGATGCAATTTTTTCCAATGCCTTAGACAAGGGGGGGAAGGGATAGAGACTGACCTATAGTTGGTCAATTTAGAGTGGTATCCACTTTTTAGCACAGGTGTAACTATAGCGGCTTTCCAGATATCAGGGAACTAGGAGAACTGCTAGGACAAGCTGAAAATCATCGCCAGGGGAATTGCAAGCTCATCAAGTACCAGGGTTAGTAGCTTCTTGTCTACCATATCCCCACCCATCCTTGTCTTACCCAGGACCCTTTTCACACAGAAGAGACTTATAACACTATAAAACATAAAGTGACTGTTCTGCTGCACTCCTGCAACAGTTAGCCAGGTCTTTTTTCATATAGGCTCTTACTGCACCTTTATCCAGGGTGGCTAATTAGCCCTGTCCCCACTTCCCTGAGCTGTCCCCTGCCTGCCCCAGGACTCACTTCAGCCAGAGGTCTCCTACGAATTCCCCTTCATAGCGGGACCTGAGGGAGGAGGGCCTTCCTCCCACTCCAGTACAACAATCCAGGGTGGTTTGAGGTGAGCTGCCAGGTGCAGTGTGGTTTCAGGGACGAACGGGCAGAGCTTCATTAAGCCTCCAACATCCCTTTTTTCTGGTTTTCCCTTATCCCTTGCTATAGGATGTCAAGCTTGTGCATGGAGGTACACATGCCTTATGTTTCCCAGTGCTCCCTCCCTTCATTAGTGCTCACACTGCACTGCCACCACCTGGTGGCAGTCTACAGCCAGGCCAACATACCTCCCCTCCCCAAGAGAGGAGAGCAGTCCCTCAGACACTCGATCCTCTCCCACCCTGGCTGACCCCTTGCAACATGAGTCCGTTCTCGAACCTGGGTTGCCGCTGTGGCAGGAGGTAAAGTGCCAGCCCTCCACCTCACTGAGCTGGCTGTGTTTGCCTATTTTTGAAATGTGCTTACCTGCTGGTATTAAAGATGTTACTTATCCATAATTCCTGATTTTCAAGAGAAGAGAGACATATTTTGGTCTTAGGGTCATAGACAAAAGGACTCTATGGGAGAAGACATTTGGAGTATCTGACCATGGCGTCTCTACATCAGGAAACATGCACTGGCCATGCATAGGCTTTAACTGACTGACTGCCTCAGTTCCCTTTGCACCAAACCAAAAAAAAAAACACAGAGAAACTCAGAGAAAGAAAGACAATATAATATGAACAAAAAATAAAATAAAACAAGATGAGGAGACTAAAATTGAACCCGCAGGACAGTGACCATTTCAGATTAAGTGCAAACTTAAAATTACAAAAGGAGTTCAAAACCTAAAAAAATAAAATGTATGGGGATAGGCTAACTGAACTTGGCATGTTTTCCTTGACTTACAGATGACTAAGAGGAAACCTGTGCTATGTATACAGGGCATTCCACAATACAACTCAGACAGAAAGGGCAACCCTAGAAGGTCTACACCAAGTGTGGTCCAGCCCCTAGCTTTACTGTCTGCTGAGCTTCACTGATCTTCACCAACATGCAGAGAGATCAATCATGTAGGGAAGACAGACTTCAATAGGTGCAGAAGCAGGGATTCCTTGACAGCAGTTCTACCTGAATCCCCTTTGGAGTGCACAGTTCGTGCTCCTTTCTCCGCTGAGGCAGCTTCTCTCCACGCTCATTCTGCTCAGAACCAGCCAGCGGCTGCTCTCTCAGCATAAGGAGCTGTTGGAGCACTTACTCCATGCCCACTTAACATAAAAACAAGTTTCCTTTCCATCCTATCAGTTCTGTGTATACTTTGGTTTTATGTATAGTTGATGTAACAAAGGCTTGGTACATCTAAAAGGCAGACATCACTGATTATTTTTACAGGTAGCAGAAACAAAGGTTACTGTCTGCTGATCGTCACTGATCTCCACTCAGCTGGGAGAGAGACCAGTCACAGAGGGCAGGCAGACTCCAACAGGTACAGAGGCAGGGATTCCTTGACAGCAGTTCTACCTGGGTGACTCCTCCTTGGAGTGCACAGCCCGGGCTCCTTTCTCTGCTGAGACGGCTTCTCTCCTTGCTCACTCTGCTCAGACGCAGCCAGCAGCTGCTCTCTCAGGATAAGGAGCTGTTGGAGCACTTACCCAGAATTCCTGGACATGAGCTCGCAGTGTTAGGCATGGCCCCAGAGGTACTTTCCACATCTAGTGGTATGCTGTTGGCCTCTCCTGTACAGTCATTTAAAATAATGCAACTATGTACACACCATCTTTCTCTTCAATATTCACGCTGCAGTGATCATTATTTGGCTCTGTCCCATAGATCCAGAACTACTCTAAAGGCAAGCAGATCTGCTGTCAAGTCACCTCTTCGAAGGTGGACATGCTGAGATCCCTCAGGCAAACCCTGCTCCAGTTTAGTTGCCTTCCTGTGGACTGCCTCCACCCTGTCTATGTGCTTTCTGAGGTGAGGCCTCCAGAACTGGACACAGTACTCCAGGTGGTATCTCATTAGTGAGTGATACAGTGGCAGTACCACCTCCATCCTCCTGCTGCAGATACTCCTCCCTATACACCCCAGTATCCTACTAACCCTACCCAGTGCTTTGTCACGCCACCCTGAGACTTTGAAATCATGAGTTATGATAACACCAAAGTCCCTTTCTTGCTCTGTGAATGTCAATACCCCCCCCCTTTACTCGGCTTCTGGGTTTCTATGCCCTAGGTGCATGATTTTGTACTTTTTGGAATGAAACTCCAACTGCCATGCTTGTGAACACTCCCGAAGCTTCCCAAGAACCATGCACATCCTCTCAACCCCCTCCTGAATGTCCACTGCATTACAGATGTTGGTGTCATCTGCAAAAAGGAATACCATCCCTTCCAGTTCTTTTGCAGTGTCACTTACGAAGACATTGAAGAGTGCAGGTCCCAGTACTGAGCCCTGCAGCACCCTAGTAGTCACTCTCCCACTGTTACAGTGAGAGCTGTTAACCACCACCCTCCAGTGCCATTACTCAGTTTCTACCTAATTCACCACTTTGGATCCCGTCCCTGGGCTGCTCAATGTCTTTATCAATATCCTTTGTGGCACAGTGTCACTGGCCTTTCTGTAAGTCCAGATATGCCATGCCCACTATCCTTCCCTGATCTATTTCACTGGCCTTCCAGTCAAAGAAATCAATCAGATTCATCTGGCATGATTCCCCCCTCCACCCCGCGATCCATTCTGCCTTGGTCTTGCAGCTCACTGGATTCAAGATATTCTACTAGCCTTTCCTTTATCAGGGTTTCCATTAACTTCGCCACTTCTGAAGTGAAACTGACTGACCTATAGTTGCTAGCCTCCTCCCTGCTGCTGCTCTTATGTAGATGGACCATGTCTGCTCTTCTCCAGTCCCCCAGGACCATGCCTGTTTCCACTGAACTGTTGAATAAGGTTGTCAGTGTTGCAGCTAGCACATCTTTGAGTTCCTTTAGTACCCTTGGGTGTATTTCATCTGGTTCCATAGCATTTCCCACCTTCAGAGCTAGCCATACCCACTACTTTTGTCACACTGCCCTTCCATGTCCCACCTTCAGAGCTGCAAGTGCCTTTGGGTCTTTTTCCTCTGCAAATGGAATTGTGTCCCACTCCCCCTCCCCTTTTATTTCCAGCCACTCCCTGGTGGCCTGTCCCCCCCCCCCCCACTGGGAACACTGAGCAGAAGTACGTGTTCAGGATGGCAGCTTTTCTTGGTCCTCTTCTGTGCAGTCTCCTCTGCCCTCACCTTATCCTCAGTATCCCAACCCTTGCTTCCCTCTTCATTTATAAAGCTGAAGAAATTCTTATCCCTTTAGCTACCTCACTGGCTATCCTTTCCTCTGTCTGCACCTTTGCTCCCCTCAACGCCTTTCTTGGCATTTGCAGGGATGTGAACTGCAGCCTAAAAATAAAGATTACATATCAAACTGTGTGTGTGGGGGCCATCCTGTCAGCACGGTGGTAGCACTACCACTGGCAACACTGGCGACCTGGGCTCAGGAATGAGCCTGGGTTGTTGTGGGCCAGCCGGGGAGAAAAGTTTTGAGCATCTCATAGGACGCTCTCTTCCCCTGAGGGGTAGATGGCTTTCACAGTTCCCCATTACCGCCACCTGTGCTTGCACAGGTGGTGGTGCGGGACTCATGGTGGGGGAAGGGAGGATGCCATTAGGTGTTTGTATGAGATGTGCACCAGCATGTCTACAGCCTGGACTTTAGTCTTTCATGCTGGCGTATTGGGGGGTCAGGACGAGCTAGTGGAAAAACAAAACTGAAGTAAAACCCAAGCCCCCACTGCCACGCAGCATGATTCCCAACAGCTGGAGGGGGGGATGGAGCATTGGTCGTTGGCATAACTGACACCGAGCTCCGCTGGCAGTGGAAGATCAAAAATATGTTATTACAAAAAAAAAGTGTTAGAGTGCTGCTAGGTAGGGCTGCAAATTCAGTTAAGCCAAACTTTCAAAAGGTCAAACCTCCACAGTTTGCACTAGTCCACCTGTGGGAGAACATTTTTTAAAAAAAATGATGAATTTTGTGGACTTTGCTTTGCCCCAGTTAAAAAAAAACAAACAAAAAAAACACACACACACATGCCAGTTCTCCATGCCGCACTGTCATGCATGCTCTGCTTGCTCTCTGTCTCTCCCTGATGCAGCACATGTGGTGCTGCTGTGCTTCTTAGTGCTGACGCAACCTCATCACCCAGAAGAAGTGGAGAACCCAGTGGGTGGGTGGGGGCTATCAGGATGGGAGCAGGTAATTGGCTGATGGAGGGAGGATCTCTTGAAGGGTCGTAAACAATTAGTGGCACTAAACAATGTTATGTCTAATTTGTTACCACTCATGTCAGGAGTCCCTCAGTGCTCAATTTTGGGCCCCATATTGTTCAATTTATATCTGAACAATTTTCCAAAAATGTCCACACAAATTCAGTATCATCTATATGCAGATGACGCTGTTCTATATATGGAGGGACAGACAGTGTCACAGATTCAACATGAATTACAAGTTGCCTTTGATCAGCTTCAAATGTATTTTAATAATGCAAGAGTAGTTATGAACACCAAAAAACCCCAAATTATGTTATTTCACAGAGAAAAACAGAATAATCTGTTACAGCCTACTTTGCAAATGTAACCCCACTGTTACCCAGGGTTACTAGAATCCCACTAAGACCTAGTGGTAGGCAGGGAAGGCAGCTTGTGAAACTCTAGTTAAATGGATTTCACACTGTCTCACTGTGTTCTCAGTCTCAGCTGAGACTGAGGGATGACATCGTTATAGAACTGTCACAGCTGCATAAGCCACACTGGAATGTTACAGTTGGAGGTTAGAGTAGAACATTGGGGAATTTGAAGTCAGTCTGTGTGCAGTCTGAGTGAGAGACAGTAGTGCAGCTGAGTGTGTGCTGGCTCTCAGAGCTTTAAGCTCTGTTTAAGAGCTACTTTTGGTAAGGTGTGTGTTTCCACCTGAAGAGGAACACAGGAACTGGTAATTGAAGTGGTGGAGACCGCTTTCAATGGTTCAAGATTCCCATCCCTGAGGGGATGGGGGGAATGTGTTTGCCTGTTTTTCAGGGACAACTCCCCTGGGTCCGGCTAAGGGAAAGAAGCTGTCTGTTCAAGTTGTGCTGAGGCACCAGAAGCTCTGAGAGAGAAATTCCTTGTGGAGGAAATGCCTGTGGGGCACCTGCAACCATAGGGTGAGTTCACTCTGAAAAAGGGCCAAGTGTTTTCACCTGAACAGAAGAAAACTAAATGGACTGTTACTGTGGGGTCAGGAAAAGACAGCCAAGTACAGTTGAAAAGTGGGGATTGGACTGCTTAATCTGTGGGAGGTCTAGAGTAATGGACAATGCCACTTAATTCAAGTATGTTCAAGTCCAGCACAAAGAGTTAAAGGAAACTGGGGATTGGACTGCTTAACCTGTGGGGGGTCTAGAGTAATGGACAATGCCACTTAATTTAAGTATGTTCAAGTCCAGCACAGATGGGAAGCAAGACAAGTAGATGGAATGTGAAATACATTTAGCAAGAATCTACATTGCAAATCTTTACAGGATGAGGTGTTTACTGTCCAGAGAAATGGCCGGGTATGAATTGTGGGAGAACCCAGAACAGTGTATAAGTTCGGGCTGTGTAACCTAAAGCAGCGTGCAAGTCCGGGCTGTGTGCCCAGTGGGTTCAGAGTCTGAGGGCTAAAGTGTTGCGGAAGTGTTCTGGTCTCTTTTAATCTGCATTACCTGGAGTATAGCCCCGTGGGGGTCCGTCTATGCTTTGTTTATTCTGTTTGGATATGAATAAAAGCCACACTTTAGATTCCCACTTCTGGTATTGGACATTACATTTATTGCTTCCTGTGTTCGGAGTTACTTGGGTGCCCCTGTGCAGAGTAGCCAAACCTAGCCTTTGTGCCGAGTGACCTATTCCTCCCTGAATCCAGCCCACCTGGTATTGTTGTCAGATGGCAATGGCATGCCGGCCTGGGATTATACAAATATTTATTTCCACTAATCAGATGTTGCAATTAGTGCAAAACTATAAATATTTAAGAGTATGGTTGGATGAAAGACTTAAATGGGATGTCCATATTAACAACTTAGAGAAGAGTTTAGGTAAGCATTTAGGATTTCTGCATAAACATACATTGTATATGGATCAACAAACAAGGAAATGTGGTGAGAACTATGGTATTACCGCTTTTTGATTATGGTGGTGTTTTATTTGTGGGAGCCTTGAGTACTGAGCTAGCGAGACTAGATGTAATGCATCATAGGCTCGCTTGCTCCATATCTAATGCTCTTTGCATGACTCATTGTTGTGAGCTATTAAAAAAATTGGATTGGTTAAAATTAAAAGATCGAAGAAACCATAACATAATCATGCTTATGCATAAATGCTATAAAAATTAGGCCATAGATTATTTGTTGAATGAACTATCGAGGAGAAAAACTAAATCAAGTTTACGGTCTGCCTCAGGCTTGGAATATGTCCAAAGAAAGTGTAATTTGGAAATTGGTAGAATCCATTTTTTTTAACTAAGGGCCCCATGTTATGGAACAATCTGCCTACTCATTTAAGACCAACAGAGAGTGGAATTGGCAAAAATAATATTTCTAATTGGCTAGTTAGTCAAGCATCTAGGACATCATCATGTTGCCAAAATTGGGATGCTGGATAGCATGCGGAT
Source organism: Neoceratodus forsteri (assembly GCA_016271365.2). Lineage (NCBI taxonomy): Eukaryota > Metazoa > Chordata > Ceratodontiformes > Ceratodontidae > Neoceratodus > Neoceratodus forsteri. Next base: position 155,250,478 of record CM057454.1, read on the forward strand.
TATGCATCGTGTATTGGATGTACATTTTTTTTCTTTTCTTTGTTGTATTTTTGTTATATTTTATTACCGTGAGATGTCATATGTGATTTATTATATCATTGTTTGATTTCTGAATTTTTGTAATATGTCTTTGAAACTGCACCTAATGCTTTAGGATCTCGTTGAAAATGAGCTACGTTCAATTGAGCTATCCTGTTCATATGAAATTATCAATAAATTTTACTACTGCTGCTACTCCTCTTATCTGTCCTGTTCTGACCCTCTAGCAAGATGAGCAATTATTGCAGTGGGTTGCAGAGACCCACATGGCCTGCAGCATAACTCAGGTTGCTGCACACACTTTATTTCTGCTTGATGAGAGCAGTGGAAGGAGAAGGAGCAGTTCTGTCTGTCTGCACTCCTCTCACTCGAAATCAGTGGCTCAAATCTTGTGCCAAAAAGACAGGTGTGATTGTTATAGGCCCACTGCTAGCATTTAGCTTAGAACTGGTTAATGATTTTCTTGCTTGTATTTGACTGTTTTGTTTTACTGATTGTCTTCTGTTGTGTGAACAGTAGATGGCACCCTTTCACAAGAATTTTTTCTGTAAGCACTTGATCGCTCTACTGCTTCCTCACAGCTGGGAGCCATACACAGAAAAAAGCTGCCTCCGTCTGTGTTTCCTGAGCACAGATAGGTGGACTTTTGTTTCCATTGCTTTTGATGTAGAATTGGATCAAAGTAAGTAAAGAAATTTTCAGATTACCACAAAGGGTTGCACCAGTTTGGAACTCATTGATAGTCTTAAATACCTGGGGGTTATCTGTTTAACTTTTGTAACACAATAAAATTGTATAATTAAAATATTTTTAAAAATTGATGCCCTTAATAGATTTAGACTGTTTTTGTCTGCTGATGTGAAAAGGGCTATCACGCAGTGTAACCCAGTACCTGTGTTAGATTACAGGTCCGTTGAGTGGGATAAAGCATACATAGAAACATAGAACTGGATGGCAGGTAAGGGCCACTTGACCCACCCAGTCTGCCCATTTTTTTCCTACTTTCATTTCTGATGCAGATCCTACTTGCTTCACAGCACAACCTCATCCCCTCCCTTCCTTACCTGTACTATTCCCTTGTGCCTGTCCCAGGCATTTTTGAACCCCACCACCTCCACTGGAAGGCTGTTCCGGGAATCCACCACTCTTTTTCTGTGAAGAAGTACTTCCTTACATCTCTCCTGAATCTACCCCCCTCCAGCTTCATAGCATGTCCCCTTGTTCTAGAGTACCTTTTTTTCCTGAAAAACACTCCCCTCTGGTACCTTATTTACCCCCTTGAGATATTTACAGGTCTCTATCAAATCTCACCTTTCCCTTCTGTCTTCCAGGGTATACATATTGAGGCCCTTTACCCTCTCCTCATAGGACTAATGCTGCACACCCTGCATCATTTTGGTTGCTGTCTTCTGGACTGCCTCTACTTTGTCTGCGTCCTCTCTGAGATGTGGTCTCCAGAACTGGACACAGTACTCAAGGTGAGGTCTTATCAGTGATTAATATAGAGGCAACGCCACCTCCTGCTTTCTGTTGCTGATCTCCCTTCCTGTGCACCCCAGCATCCCACTAGCCCTCCCTACTGCCTTATCACACTGTCTGGTCACCTTTAGGTCATTCAGTACGATTACCCCCAGGTCTTTTTCCTGCTTGGTTGTTGTCAATAACACTCCACCCATTGTGTACTCCAGCCCCCAGGTTTCTGTGGCACACGTGATTTATCTTGCACTTTTTTGCATTAAAAGCCAGCTGCCATACCCTTGACCACTCCTCCAGTTTTTCAGATCTCTGCCTATCCTTTCAACCCCCTGCCATGCACCCTGTTGCAGATCTTCATGTCATCCACAAGGAGGCAGACCTTTCCTTCCAGGTCCTCTGCTATGTCACTTATAAAGACATTAAAGAGGACCGGTCCCAGCACTGAACCCTGAGGTACCCCACTCAAACATGTATAAAGGTCCAACATACGAGATACTTACTACAGAACCTGATTGGATGAAATGCACTTTCAGAAGGCTAAAGGGAACATCACAGTCACCTTTACTCAAATTTAGATTGGCTAATCCTTAAAAATAAATACATATCTCATTTAATTACTTTAGTGTGCAAAATGGTGACTCAAGATGTTATTAATTCTTTAGCTGGGCTTCCAACACGCGTAGGCCAAATTTAAATTTACAGTCTTTGAATAAAAATCTACTAGAAGTCCCACTCATAAAAACTATCATGGGACAGAGGTCCTTTACCTTCCTTGTGAGTAAAACCTTGAATGAGTTACCATAAGACTTGCATCCAGCTGAATCTCGTACTTTACTGAAGTATAAACTGAAAGGGCTTCTAAGCCAGAAATCTCAGTAATCTCACTGTACATGTTTCTCCAATTAAAACTGTAATTGGTTACTTGTTCTAAAGTTATTTGTCATCAGTGACTCATACCGAGTGACTTGTTTGCTATGTAAGCCTGTATAATTTGCCACTGTTTGTTTTATAGGATGTGTATTCCGGTTCATTCCTGTGAAAGGGAATTTTATTCCCACAAAGTTTTCCCAGTTAACAAATAAATGAATGATTAAGTGAACGTCATGGGTTGCAGAGGGGTGAGTGCACAGACATTTAATCAGAGGTAGCTGACCAGCATTACTGTTTTGTTCCTGGTGATGTTTCTGTCTACATAACATCACATGGCTTCAGTTAGCAATCCAGCTGATGCCGAGTATTAAAAGTGGGTAGTTCTGTATACAACACATGGTAGAGCACTGTAAACAGAAAATGGTGTGACTCAGGTCATGTGCTACATCCAGCAGATACTAGTTCTGACTTGTATTTACTATTCTGTGTCACCAGAGAATCAAAGAGAAGGATCTGGTGCTAAGCATAGTTAAGCAGTGTGGACCAACATTCTGGCCCTTTACCAGTAGTAGTTAATGACTGACTGACTGACTAGAGGAATTGCAGGCCTCAGGCCAGGAAAGCTTGATGCATTAAACAGTAGCAACTGTAAGTAACAAACTAAGGTCCTTTTGCTATTGTAAGACATAAAGGGATGCAGTAATACCTAGAAGTTTAAAGCACCAAGCTGTGAACCTGAAGACCTAGTAGACCTGGGTTTGAAACCCACAACTGTCACTTACATGTAGTGTGACCTTGACCAGGTCACTTAACCTACCTGTGCTTCCAGGACATGCCTAAAAACAAGCTTCAGCTCAGTGGGCCTTTCCTGGCCAACATTCCAAAATAAATAATTTAGTAAAAGCAATATTTTTATTCATCTTTTTTCAACCAATAATGTATTTCTGACGCAGACATCAGTATGTACATTCTTATTTTCTTTCTCTTTCATTCCTAAAGTGAGATACTTGAGTTAGAATTGTTTTAAAGTTCTTGCTCCCTTCCAGTTCCCATTATTAAAAAATTAAACATCTTGTTGTGACAGAGTGCTATTTAACATCAGAAACATGTACTGGCATCATCATATGGCAATCATAGTATAACTCCACTATTTACAATCAAAATATACCCTTAGCGGAAGCGATTTTTAAATAATGTGAGTGGCGATTATATTTAATGACTTGAGTAATTACAATATAGTTATAAACGCTGTTTTCTAAATATATGAGGACATCAAAAGGATAACAGTTATGCATCTTAGTATCTCAGGCATACATTTTTGCTGTCAAAGTACTTGATGAAAAGTATTGCTGACCAACAGTTATAACTACATGAATTAGTACAGCCAAGTTAGACTTGTACATTGGCTCTGCGAGGTGCATTGTGCAGTAGAACTTAGAATATTTTTTTAATAATGCTGTCTTACTATATTGGTCTCTGGCCTCCCAGCAGTAGGACTTTAGGTTCTGTTCAAAGTTCAAAATTATTGAAAATATGCATAGACAGCAAGTCATATCAAATAAAAACAAATGAAATGATTAAAAAATCCCTCGTGAATAGTACAGGTTAACAGTCTTGGACACACAAAAATACAAATCTGCCTGTGTATGATTCTTACGCAGAATCTTCTTACAACACATTAAATACATCTTCTAGATCTACTGCACGTAATAGGATAGTTTCATAAAGACACAGGCAGCAAATCTCGCAGCCTCTATACAGTATGTTGAACAGGAGAAAATATACTCCACCATTGTGTCTCTATTTCCCTTATGGAGTCTATTAATCCCAAATGGTACTAGCCAATTTTCTGTTTCCTTTTCCAATAGTGTACAGTCCAAAAACAAATGCTGTATAGTTATCTCTACTTCCTGATCACATTAATGTGATACATTTCCTTTATTTATATATCCATTGTTAAATACAGACCTTCCTGTTTCTAATATACCTTGTGTGAATCTGCACATAACTGCTCTGTAATATACGGGGAGCCTTTTATTACTGTCTAAATTCAGATAGTTCACCACGTTGTTATGGTATTGACGTGACGTAAAGAGGTTGTTGACCCCTCTTGACTTCATCACGTCGATACTGTAACAACGGGAGTGCATCTGCGCGTGCATGGCTTTAAATCTGAGGCTCTGGATGACCGGTTATGGTGGTGAGAGATTGCCCTGAGGAGAGCGGCGCTATGGGGGAATCCACAAATAGTGGTTTATGTTGACTTCTGCTTAGTGTGTGCCACGTTCCCTTCGTTTCCTGGAATAAACAATCATTTGTTTGAATCCCTACTGCCTGCTTATTGTCTACCCAAAGATAAGCCCGCATTCCGGTCACAAATTCACATAAAGTAAAGCAAAACTACCTAAAAGTAAAGTGTCCAGAAACCGCAGTTAGCTCTTATAGTGTATGGAGCCCCATACACCATGAAAGCTAATGGATGGTGAACAGACAAGAATCTTGCTGAAATCACTTCTTGAGGTTTCTGTTATAACTGTAAACCTCTCGAGCTGCACTCTGGAGGTTTACCAAGTTGTCATGGAAACCTCTCAACGTGATTACAGTGTGGTTATTGTCTGTTGGCCATCCATTATCCTCTACATGTTTTGCATTTTCACAATACTTAGATACAATTCATTCACTCTAAAATCTTTATACTGCCTATATAATGTAATTATTACTGGGTCTGCTTCATTTATAGAAGACTCTAAATGTTCTGCACTAAATTAGTCCCATATACTAGGCAAGCCTACTTGTTTCAGTTTTTTGTTCAATATCTGGAACCAATTATTTCTGTTATTTATTTCTACTGATTCTGTCCAGATTTTATGTAAATGTGTATTTGAATTTGCATTCATTATTTTCTTAAGTCAGTTAATGACTCTTGCATGCATCCTAGTTTCTAAGGAAAGTGTATTTGTTTCTACATGTAACATTGCAACAGGAGTATAATAAAGTAATTAAAGTATATTCCTAAGGAAATTATTTTGAACCACCTCCAAACTTTTTATTTCTTTACTCTTACATGTCATCCCCCATACCTCACCTCCACATAACATCTGACTAGTTACCTTCACATCAAATGTTCTCTTTATAGCTACAAGAGATTTGTTAGCAAATTGTTTCCCAGACCTTATGACTCCCTTTGATGATTGAATGGCGTTTTTTTGGTACCTACAGTATGCTGCCCCAAATTGCCTATTTTATCTATCTCTGCTCTTAGGTACTTGTAGCTTCTTACAAATTCAAATTTAAGATCATTAATTTTCAATTAATATATTTTCTGCTTTGTTTACTCATAACCATTAATTTTGATTTACTTACATTAATGTCTAATTTCAGTTTCTTTAATAAGTGTTCTATCGCAGAACTAGTGGCTCTTAATTCCAGCCATGTTTGGAGAAAATAAGATAATATTGTCCACATAAAATAATAATTGGATTTTCATATTCTAATAGAAGGGGCAGAAGTATCCACTGTATGCAGATGGATAATTAGTGATTCAATATATATTAAATAAAAAGGGTCTAGTAGTCAAACCTGTTTCACTCTTTTTAAAACCTTTATCTCATCTGTAAGCTTTCCCTGTTGCCAACATTTACTTTGGACATGTCAGTATGTAACAACTTTAATTACTTTCAGGACACACTGATTTAGACCAAAATCTTCTAACAGCCTCCACTGAGCCTCTCTGTGGACATTTTCAGAGGCGCTGTGCAAATCCAAAAATGCCAGATATAGCTTCTGTTTTTTTACTATAGTATATTTACTAAATGATGGAGCACAAATATATTAGCAATAGTGCCTTTATTTTTCCTAAATCCTGACAGAAATTCTGAAAATATTCCCTGTATTTCTGCCCAATTTTATGTTTCCTTGCACATGCACAAGAAACATCTTGCAGTAGAAAGACATTTTGGAGGTGTGTCAGGGAGGAGTCCAACGCACAGCACTATACAGTGGGCTCGTCCCTCACAGATCAATAAGCCTGCAACCAGACTGTGATACTAGTCACAGTTTCACAGCTGGAAGCCGTTCTCCGATGAGAGTGCTTCATTCCTTTCATTTGCACAATGCTGACTGGTAAGCAGACAGCTCTGTACCCTGTTCTTCACTGCCATTTGCATTAAGCCCCCTCCATTTCCCTATCACCAGCAACATTCCCTCCCACTCCCTCCCTCTGTGTGCTGTCCTCCCCCTAACGTTTGTTCCCTGTCCCGGTATCAGCTGCATTCCCTCCTGCTCCCTCCCTCTTCATGTTGTCCTCCCCTCACCTTTTGTTCCCCTCCCAGTATCAAAATTAAGCCCTCCTGCTCCCTCCCTCTGCATGCTGTCCTCCCTGCACCCATTGTGCCCCATCCCTGTATGTGAATAAAGCCCTTCTGCTCCCTCCCTCTGCGTGCTGTCCACCCCATACCCTCTGTTCCCTGTTCCTGTGCCAACATCGGGGTGCCCAGTCCCTGCCGGCATTATCTAACCCCCCGGGACACTGGGGAGCCCACTCCCAGTGTCCCGAAATAAACATTTTTTTATGCCCTGTTAAAAAAAGGAAACTGTCCCCGATGTATTTTTTTTAAGCCTGTAAAAAAGGAAATGGTCCCTCTTAGTCTTCTCATCCCAACCTCCCTTTGCACACTCACCTCCCCGCACCCCCCCCTTACCCCATACTTACCTTTGGAGGTCAGCAACTGTGATCTTCTGTGGACTGGGACACGTCTGCACTCTTCAAAGCCGAACCACGAACTGAGGAATCAAGGTAAGCACTGTATAATGGCTGTCAATGGGGTTTTCAGCTTATGTTAATATCTCAGCCACTTTTAGGAATTTTGACCCCAGATTTTCAACATGAGGTTCTTGGGAACCCACCTCATGAACACAGGCACTGTCATTTTATTACTCAGTCCCGAAAGGTGATTTCTTGGTCACTGTGTGGAATCACCTTTTGGGACTGATTAATGTGCTAGTGTTCATGAGGAGAGGTCCTAAAAAGCCCATGCTGAAAATTTGGTGAACAAAATTCCAAAAATGACTGCGTTACAAGTGTGCATTGCACAATTTCTACGCATGCTCGTAGCTTCACCAATTTTTAATATTTTTACTCTAGATTTTCAACATTGCCATTTTTTCATACCTCCTCATAAACAGTACAGCTGTCATTTTTCACATCCTGCCTGAAACGTGTTTTTGCACCTGTGGCACAGAATGGCGTGGTCGCTGTGAGAAATCACCTTTTGGGATGAATGAACAAAATGACAGTGGCACTCTTCATGAGGTGGGATCCCAAAAAGGCCATGTTAAAAATCTGGTCAAAAAATGGCTGAGTTACAAGCGGTCATTCAAAATTTTCTACGCACGTGTGTAACTTTGGTCATTTCAATATTTTTACTCCAGATTTTCAATCAAGACATTTTATCACACCAAGTCATGAACGGTACAGCTGTCATTTTTCTCATCCTGCCCAAAACATGTTTCTGCACCTGTGGTGCGGAATGCTGTTTTCACACGGATTTGAAAATTTCACTTATGGGGTTCATGAGGTGTGGTGGTAAGAAGACAATGTTCAACATTTGGGGTCAAAATATGAAAAAATGACAGTTATGCCCATTTGTTGCAGTTTTGGTACGCATGCACGTAACTACAGAAATCGTAAATATTTGCACCCCACATTTTCAACATAGACTTCTTATTACCTGAGCTTCTGTATTCAAATGCTGTCCAAAATATGACAGCTTGTCAAAACATAGTTCAGGTAGTCTTTTCCTCCCACCAGAAGTTCAACTAACACAATACACACCTGACACATAAACCATGCAAGGAAACATTTGGCATTGACAAAGACTTCTTCTAATTCCAATGGAATGTTTCTGGATAATATATTCAATCTGATATATAACAGATGTGTGGGTCTATAGTGGTTCCTTAATATTCCCCTTTTTATGAAGTGGAACTATAATACCTTTTAACTTTGAACCTTGTAGTTTCTGTTGAAGAGAGCAGTCATCCTGGACAGAGATCCAGCTAATTTGATGGCTAAGTGCTAAAGATTTGGTGTTTTATAATGTACCGAATTCTGCGGCAGAGGTATTGCAAGAAATGGCAGTATAGCCCAGAGGTTAGAGTAACAAGCTGTGAATGAGCTTGGAATATCCATTAGACCTGAGTTTGATTCCCATTACCTCCACTTGTATACTGTGTGACTCTTAGCAAGCTTCTTAACTTCCTCTGTGCTTCTGGGTTGCCCTTGGAAACGGGCATTGTGCCTAGTCCGCCTTACATGGTTACCAAAGAATAAGAAGAAAAAAATTCAGTAGCAGTTAATCCCTTTTCCCATGCACAAATCAATGACATTGTGTTACATCCCAGCAGACTCCACTGTAGTCATTTTAGTTAAATTACATTTGCTGTCATATTCAACCTGTGTTTTAGTGCAAACAAGTTTTGTCTGTTCATGGTTCCTGAATGATTCTGGTAACTGTGGCATAAACCAAACCACAGATACACTCTGCTGTTAATGACTGTGGTTCAGTTGCAGTTTAAAATTGCAGCCTAATGGTTTAGTTTTAAAGGTTCCAGTTTAATACAATGAGAAAGGAAAGTGATCCTGATTACTTTTTTTTAAAGCACTTCAGAATTTGTTTTTGCCAACAGTGACTGGTTGAATTAAGTAAAAACAAACATTTGTCAATGCCAAATGTTTGCTTGCTGGCATTGACATTGGTAGTGTAGGAGTTAGAGAGCTGCATAATAGGAATAGCAGTGAAGTATTGAACTGAAGCCAACCCCACCACCACCCTGCAGAGAGTGACAGGCATTGGGGTGTGTCTTTGGGTCGTCAAGCATAGTGGCCATGCCATTTCACCACACCCTACCCTGCAGACACTGACAAGTGTCACGGAGTGCCTTGGGATCTTTGGCCCTTATGCTCACCCCATTCCATCAGGAAATACGGTGAGATGGGTCCTGTATAGGACAGTGGGGTTAACTTTGGGGCCGAAGAGTCTAAAGCACACCTCGATACCTCTCACTGGTTGCAGAGTGTGGAACGGTATGAGCACTACAGGTGAGAATTCCAAGTCACACCCCTGATGCCTCTCAATCTCTACAGGCTGGGGCGTTATGGTCGGAAACCCTAATGCCTCAGGCGCTCGTTGGCATTTTCACTCCAAATTTTCAACATGTTTTTTTTTGTGACCCCCATCTTATGAACAGTGGCAATATCAGTTTGTTAGCCGAAAGCTGATTTCGCACAGTGACTACGCCATTTGACACCACAGGTACGAAAACACATTTCGAACAGGATGTGAAAAATGAAAGCTGTACTGTTCATGGGGAGGTGCAAAAATGGCGATGTTGAAATTCTGCAGTGAAAATATTAAAAAAACTGGTGAAGTCACGGGCGTGCGTAGAAAATGCGCAACGCACACCCGTAATGCAATTAGTTTAGGGAATTTTTTTACAGCAGATTGTCAACACAGGGATTTTGTAACCTCCGCTAATGAACAGTATCACTGTGATTTTATTAATCTGTCCTGATCAGTGATTTCCCACAGTGACCACGCATTTCTGCACTGGAAGTGCGAAAGCACATTTCGGCCATAGTGTGAAAAATGACAGCTGTACTGTTCGTGGTGAAAATCTGGACTGAAAATATTAGAAATCCATGAAGTTACGAGGGTGTGTGGAAACTGTGCAATGGTCGCTCATAACACAGTCATTTTATGGATGTATTTCACCAAATTTTTAACATAGCCATTTTAAAACTTCTGCTCATGAACAGTGTCACTGTGATTATCTTAATCTGTCCCGAACATTGATTTTACACACCGACTGCGCCATTGTACGCTACATGGGTGGAAACATGTTTTGGCTGAGATGTGAAAAATGACAGCTATACTGCTCATAAGGAGGTGTGGTAAAATGGCTATATTGAAAATCTGGAGTGAAAATATTGAAAATTTGCGAACTTACTAGCGTGTGTAGGAACAGCGCAACGCATGCTCGTAGAACAGTAATTTTGGGGAATTTTTTCACCAAATTTTTAACATAGCCATTTTAACACCTCTGCTCATGAACAGTGTCACTGTGATTTTCTTAATCTGTCCTGAACATTGATTTCGCACACCGACTGCACCATTGTGCGCTACTTGCACGGAAACACATTTTGGGCCAGATGTGAGAAATGACAGCTGTACTGCTCATAAGGAGGTATGGTAAAATGGCAATGTTGAAAATCTGGAGTGAACATATTGAAAATTCATGAACTTACGAGTGTGCGTAGGAACAGCGCAACGCATGTTTGTAAAACAGTCATTTTTGGGGACTTTCTCACCAAATTTTCAACATAGGGTTTTTGGGGGCCTACCTCATGAACTGTGACACTGTCATTTCATAAATCAGTCCTGAAGGGTGGTTCTGTGCAGTGACCGCAAAAATCACCTTTCCGGGCAGATTAACGCCATAACAGTGACAGAATTCATGAGGTGAGGTCCCAAAAACCCCATGTTGAAAATTTGGTGTAAAAATTCCCCAAAATGCCCAAGATATGCACTAATGTTGAAAAAACCTTATTTATTACATTATACAGCTTACCAGCAATTCCTCAGTTAGCGGTCGGCTTTGAAGAGTGCAGACATGTTCCCCAGTCCACAAAGATACGTGCTTTTGAAACTCCAGAAGAGGTAGTATAAGGTGAAGAGAGAGGGTGGGGAGGCAGGGTGCACAGAGAGGTGAGCGCGGGTGGGGGAGATTAGGTCAGGACAGTAAGTGAGGAAGGTTTTTTCTTTCAGGTTTCTTTTTTTTTTTAATTTAGATGACGCGGACTTGGCACCACGCTGGGGTGGGCTCAACGCAGCTGGAAAACTGTTTGGGGGGCCATGGAGCCAACAGGATTGGGCATCCCGTTGGCCCTCTGATCTGTTGCCATGCTGGGTGGGCTCCCAGCGTGGCACCCTGTAGTCCCTTGGGGGGCCAGCGGAGCTGATGGGGATTGGGCACCCCGACGGCCATATGATCTGTTGCCATATTGGGGAGGGGTCCCAGCTTGGCATCTGAAACTCTGTTGGGGGGAAGCGCAGCACAACCGATGGGGGATTGGGCACCCCTGTCGGCTATACAGTGTGTGCATGGGGGGAAGCACCAGCACGCAGTTTGTCTGCGTGTGTGTGTGGGGGAGTGCGCATGAGCACGCGATATCTTATCACTGCTCACTGAAGTGTAGCTCTCCCTTTCAACTGTACGGCCACTGCATTTTCAACTGCTGTCATAGACAGCTGCAACGTTCATTGGAGAACTGCGACCGCGCCTGCAAACACACTCACTGAATTGGAAGACGGGTGCCAAACCTCCGAAAACTCGGATGATGGCACTATGTTTCTTGCACATGCGTGCAAGCAAACATAAAAATGGTTGACTCACGACTGTGGTCAACACAAAAAAATGACTGTCAATGACTGAGGTCTGTGTTTTACTGTGATGCCAATTTCTGGTCTTATGGCTGAGTCAGAATGGAAACAAATGCCTAAAAAGAGAACTGGGTTCACAGGTTTCAAAAAGTGCCAAAAGTGTGGTCACTGTATGCCTAAACCAGATAGCCATACAGAATGCTATAAGTGTTTGGACCCAGACTACGATTGGGTAAATTGTGATCTGTGCAAGGTTTTTTTTTTTTGTCCTAAGACACAGAAAAAAAGAGGCAAAAAGCAGTCTTTATCAGCTTCTGCTTCTCTAACTCCAAATAGTTTCCCCCAAGTAAACTGGTTTAGAACATCTCTGTGATAATTTATACAAAAGAAACTTCCCATAAAGACCATTCTAAAGCAGAGTCTACAAGGAAGCCTTTTAAAAAAGTATCAGTCCTTGGCCGAAGAATTTTCAGATACAGTAGAAAGGACTTTAGGAAAAGGTAGGCTGAGGAATCTTCCTCTCGCACCAGCCATAAAAAGACCAGAAAAGGTTCAGTTTCTGCTCCGAGCATGGTGGCTGCCTAATTGAGAGGGCACGGCATTAGAGCAATAAGCTAGCATGGTATACCCATCCGACAATGAAACTGCGATGCCGACAACCCTACAACAACTCAGCGCCAGGTCGCTGTAGTGTCGATGCTGGACTCCGGCATTGTCTTTCAGGGGTATTGCACCCCATCAGCTCCAACTGAGTTGATGATATATATGTAGTAAGTGGAGTGCGGGGAACAGACCCCCGCGTTGATCCAGGGGGCAAAACCCCCCGAAGAAACCATGTTGCTGTGTACGAAACCATCTGCTGACTGCAAAAAGTGGTCGACTTGACGGTTTCGCTGTCTGGTCGTTCTACACAAATTTGGCCAAGAAACAGTCATAAATGCCGCTAGCATCATGCAACCTACAAATACAGCAAAAACTCAACCTTTCAACTATCAACAGTTAACAGACGTGCCTAGTAACCAAACTCAGTGGGTGGGGATGCCACAGAGATCCTCAGCAAGATGCAAAGATTGTTGGTTCCACAACCACTGAGACTCTAGACCGCTAGATCTCTATCCCCAGCTTTGAGTAGAGATGGAGGCGAACCTGTCAGTTTGCAGAGGATCCAGACAGAACTTAAAAAACTCAACAATATTGTATCTAAAATGAACTTTAACCTGAAAGAGTTCAGAAAACACCTGCATGAGGTTGAACAACAAACTGCAGATCTTGAGACTGGCCTGACCAAACCAGCAGAGACTACTGACATGCATGGCTATGTCTTACTATTGCTTCACCAGCAGGAAAGGCAGAACCATAGAAGGCAGGAAGATGCTGACAACAGAGATGGCCGGCTCAATATAAGACTCCGTATTGCCTGAGGACAGTGTTCTTTCAGGAACTGCGTAGAGAAACCTTGCAACTTGACCCAGACCAGGGCCTGGAGATGGAGTGTACCTATTGGACTTTAGTAAAAAACAAAACGCCACACTGCATGCTAGACCACACTCCATCATACGTTTTTTTCAGGTTTCTTACCAAAGAAAATATCCTCTCCACGGCATGCGCCAAAAAGGAGGTGAGCTACCAAGGACACCAGCTGTATTTTAAACCGGACTACTCAACAGAACTTCAAATAAAATAAAAGCAGGTGTATCAATTTCAAAAGCCGCTAAGGGAGAAACAAATTAATAGCCTTTAATATTTCCCACTAAGCTGACACTCTATCTAGAAGAGAACCCCCCAGCTTGCAGAAAGAGGTCACACTCTCAAGAAGCTGGGAATCACAGTGCCACATTGCAAAGTCGATGACATTGAGAAGGCCTTGCAACAGGCCACTTGAACCCAATTACAGAGAGACAAGCACAAAGGTCATAATTACACACAGGGAGAAGCTGCAACCAAATTGGACTTACAAGACTGGAGGGACATACTTCGACAGCACACACCTCAAATGAAAAAAACAACACACGGGACAGATAAAAATGGAGACTGAAGATGGTGGATCCTTTCTGACCCAGGTTTTGGGCATTTAATTCTCTTTTCTTTTCTCCTAGGTCACACTTTGCCACCTACCACTACTGCTGATAAATGAATCCACGGTGCAGCTGAAGATGACTGTATGAAAAGTTAAATGGTAGAATGTTTCATCTTTCTATCAGTTTTGATTGCTGACTATAATTAGTTTTTGCTAAATTTTTACTGATGACATGTGCCTACCTACCATGCTTAGTAGCTTATTATTAACCAGATAGTCTACCATACAGTAGGAGTCTTGCACCAACTGTGAAGCGTTGCTCGGACTGTAGCACTGTCCTGAACTATAGACTGCATGGCGCCTTTAGCACTTAAACACTGTTAACAAAGAGACCATGCCACCACTAAACTGCATAATTTCAAACATCAGTGCACCCTGATAGTACATTGCTGGGGTGCACATCCTCCCTGTCTGCCATCCATACCAGGGTCTGCTAAAGTAGGCCAGAGAGAGTACTTCTGGGTTATGGCCTTGCTGGATACAGTAATGGACCATTGAGGCAGAATGATGGACAATGGATCTCTTTCTCCTGTTAGCTTCCCCCTTTTATTGGAACGGGACTAGATAGGATGGATATAGGCTGATAGCTAGGCCAGTGAACTGTATGGTGGCTTGTTCAGACACATGCCATTCAGAATGGTGTAACTGCTAGTGGGTGGAGTTGGATGGGAGTTTTGAGTTGGGTGTGGTGAAGCCAGCCAGGTCTAGACAAAAATATGCTTTTGAGGGATATGCAGGACTCTGCCAGTAACCACCGGCCAGAGTTCAGCTATTAAATCACCTCACACTATGCTGCCTCTGTCAGTGTGTGTACCCACCTTTCCGGGCCCTGCCCTGCCCCGGGAATAATCTGGAGAACATAAGGTTTGCTCTTTGCTTTGCCTGCCCATTAAGCTAGCATGGTATACCCACAACATCTTCTCTGTGAAGACAACACCAGCATCCACAGACACTGCCATGTGATATGCAGGCAGGTTTGAACCCCCCCCAGCTGACCCATATTAAGGGCTGGAGGTAGGCAGGCCCACTTGCATACCTGGCACCATGGCGCATTTGCCCAGTATGGAAAGCCAGTCATGCTACCAATCTGGCACACCTCATGGGGAGGTTACCTTTCCACTTAATTCGCTGTTAATGGATGTCCACCACAAACAGCTCACAAAAACTATCCTATTTTTGACTATGTAGATGTCATCTAGGGATCCATCCCCTCTACCTCCCTCTCCAGGCTGGGCCCTGTTTTCAATGCCTTCTGCCATTTTGCCACCAATGCTCCCCTCTGCACTCATCATTACATCCTTTACTCCTCCCTCTCTCTCTTTTCCCTCCCTTTCCTCCCACTGATAGCTTCATGCCGCCACGCTCGTTTCCAAATACTGGTTTGGGTCCCTCACCCATTATCTCTCCACTCTCCTTTCCCCATCCTCCCACTCTTCCTACCATTTTGTTCAAGGGACTCTCGCACCTTTGACCTTCCCCATCCCCTCTCTAATTCCAAGCAGTCATTATTCTCTTACCGCCTTCCCCATATCTGGAACTCTGTCTCCTGTTCACTCCGTCTGTCACCCATGCTTCACTCCTTTAAATGTGCCCTCTCCAACTCCCTCCCTTCCTCCGGTATATGCTTTCCACCTTTCTAGTTCTCACTCCAGATACAGTATTTCTTGCCCCTTCCCATCTCCCCCCCCTTCCCCTCTTCTAACCTTCTCTTACTCTCCTCTATCCCTCCCCTCCTCTCTTTTCCTTCTCCTATCTACCACCCAATTCCCCTTCCCTGCCCCTTCTCCTCATGTTGTTAATTCAAGTCAGTTTGTGCTTAGCTTAAGGCTATTATGCATCCTTGTTAACTGCTGTGCTGTAATATCTGGTTCTACCATGCTCCATGTATCACTACCACTATGAATTTTTGTATTACTAATAGAGAGCACATTTTCTTGTACTTTTTTGAACTTGTACTTTTGTATTCTTCCTCACTTTTATAGTTGTTTTGTTACCTCCCTACTCCCCTTTCCCAAGGTTGCTCCTGGAAACGAGTCTTGGTTCAGTGTGCCTCTCCTGGTCACCAAATTTAAATAAATATGTAGCCCAGGCGCTGTGTGCCAGTGGGCTGCTACCCCTGACTGTTGTCCCTGGTACAGGTTAAGGGTCCTGGGTCCTGCTACAATAGCAATTTAGGGTTCTTTCCCAAAGTTATAAATAATAGCACGGTGCCTCCACCCAGACTAGATTATAAGTGGATCAGTTGACTGGTTGGTACAGCCCCCTGGGATACTGCACCTCCCCACCTCCCTGACCAGCCACTCTGCACACTGAATCCCCAGCAACCCTTTCCCACCAGATATCATAGACTTTCAGAAAGCCAATGCAATGAACCTCTCTGGACATAACAATTCCAATGCACTTTAAGGCCAAGAACTCCAGTTGTGGACTGGGTACCTCTTCCCTGATGGGTTCAGACTCTGGCCCGAGAAGGCTACTGATCATAAGCCCTCCAGATGCTCTTGGTGTAACATGACTCCCAGGCCACTAAAACTGGTGTCAGTATGAAGGATGTAGGAATTTTTCAGATCTGCGTATGCACGCACCAGGGTGTGTTAAGCAGTAGATGGTATCTTCGAATGCCTGGTCACACTTCTCAACCCACCGGGAACTAAAGGGTTCTGATGGTCAATAGTAGCTGGTGAGGTTAGCTTGGGCCCCAGATGAGGTGGCTTTCTTACTTTTGTTGGTGTGTGGCTTCCCCTGTAGCAGATTCAATAGGGTCCAACCCTTCCCCACCACCGGGTGTAGTCCTTTATGAATTTCCGATAGTAGCTGCAGAAACTGCAGATGCTGGAGCTCTTTCCAAGTCCGGGGCTTAGGCCAAGTAGTGAGGGCTTCAGTCTTACTGCACAATGTATTTAACCAAAGTCTGAAAGAATTAGCATTTATCAGTCGACAGTCTCAGTCCAAACTCCAGGCGATCCAACACTTTGAACAATCGGGCCTCCTGTTCTTCCAGGGTCTTCCCCAATACGATGTCATCTAGGTTAACTAAGCACTCCAGTAAGTTCATGTCTCCCAGAGCTTTCTCCATTAGGTGCCGGAAGGTGGCTGGGGCACCTGAAATCCCCTGTGGCATCCTGAAGAACTCATAAAATCCAAGGGGACAGATAAAAGTCATCTTCTCCTGGTCCTGGGGGGGCCATCGGGATCTGATAATAGCCACTCCACAGATCCAGGACCGATAACCACTGGCTGCCGTTTAAACAATCCAGGGCATCCTGTACTCTGGGTATGGTGTACTGGTCTGGCACAGTCCGTTTGTTTAATGTGCATTAATCAACACACATTCGTATGGCCCCACTCTTTTTTTCTCACTACAGCTATAGGGGATGCATATGGGCTCCTTGATTCTCGAATGATCCAGCAGCCATCATCTTCTGAAGGTGCCGTTGGACATTGTCGATGTCAGCTGGGGCAAGCCACCTGGATCTTTTCTGGCAAAGCATCTCATCAGTAAGACGTACTGTATGTGATGCTGTTCTCCGCTCACACACCTCACATCCCATTTGTGTAAAGAGAACACCTTTTTGCGGGCAGCCAATTTCATCCACACTCTATCTTTCCAGTCCTCCCAGATGGGGGAGTCACTCAAGTTACATAATCCAGGGCACCTCTGTTCACTGCAGCAAGTTGCACTACCGTATCAGTGCAGTAAACTCTTGCCAAAGTCTGACCTCTCCTCATCACCACTTCCCGGTCTGTGACATTCTTCACTTGTACAATAACCTTTCGGACATAAGCATGTGCCCAGGCTTGCAGAACACTGGGCTTCACCAACAGTCCCACAGGGTAGCCCATGTTCCTCCAGTGCATCCAACATCAACAACTGATTGGTCACATCTTTCTTCAACATCACTACTCCAGTAATGTTACACTCCGCATTTCGCGGTAGCACAATGTCGTCCCATCTCTTCTCCACACTGTCCCCACAGGGTCATTGGGTTCCTTGGTGAAGGGCTTTCCCTTCCTTCTGTAGGCCTCTCTACGCAGGGGGTGAAGCGGACATTCTTTACCATCCCTTTCGGCCTCTCGAGCTTGGCACAGTTGGGCAAGATGTCCAAATATATGCGCATCCGTGCCCACTAGCACGTGCGCTCCATTGTAGATTCCTGATTTAGGGCAAATCAAGACCAGGGTTTCTACGGCTTCCCCTACACCAGTTACTTTAGTTGGAAAGGCCATCCACACCTTGATATAGCCATGGTAGGGATATGACTTTTCACTAAGTCCCCACACGTGCATTCCCTCAAGCAGTTGTAATTCAACATCTGGCAAGTGCTGGTCATACCAGGATTTAAAAATAATTGTGACCTGTGAACCGCTATCAGGAACAGACTGTGTGGAAATTCCATTGATGGTAATGGTGGTGTCAGTCAACAGTCCCACTGATTTGCGCATGTCAACTGGAGTCGAGGTGGTGGTTCTAGCTGCAGAGGCTCTCACGTGAGCCATGGAGCTGGACCTGCCTGTGGCCCAGTGCACTCCTTTTCTGGGCCCCTCCATAGTTTCCCTGATTCTGGGTCGAGTTTGCGGGTGCTCTGTCTCTACCAAGGGTACGGTTCAGTGGTATCCTACAACCCTTCTTTACATGGCCCTCACCCCCACACCAATAAGATATAATGAACTCCTGAGACTGCGGCCTATCTGACGCTGCAGGGCAGGTTCCTGACACTCCCACCGTGCTGCTTTGTGCTATGCGGCTCCATTCTACAACTGTTCATTTCCCTGGGCCATGACTGGCATCCCTGACCTCTCTAGTTCAGCTACTCTCCAATCTAGCTCATCCATTTGAGCCATGTACCCAACCTTGGGAGTGTGCACCTGCATGGGGGGCCCCGAAGCCAAACGTCATTGATCCTACATTAGGGACTGTCCCACTCACCCCTTGGTGCTCAGCTGATCTCTGATTCACTGCCAATTTGGCTGAGGTAACTACATCCCTACACTCCTTCAGTAGGGTCCTTAATTTTTGTATCTCACCAGAGGGCACCACTCACCCTATCTGAGTGGCAGCCACTGAGGCCCTCTGTACTTCCCATTGCCCTTGCTCTTCCTCTGCCTCTCTGACCCCTCTCAGTAATGCCCAGTATGGGGAGGGTTACTCTTCCTGTCTGCTAAATGTAATTGCAACACCAACAGGGGGGAATGACAGGCAGCTTTCATCACATGTTCTAACCTTACTTGGTTCAGGTCTTGTGCTGCCACTTCTCCTTTCCTGAACACCCTCTCTAAGGCTCACCCCACCCGTGCCAAGGAAGCAGGCAAAGGTTCCCCCTCCCATTGGCGAGTGGTTTTGGATCTCCACATGAGGTCCTTGCAGGACTCTGGGCTACCAAATATACTTTCCAATGTGGTCAGGTATACCTGGGCTGGGGCTTCAGGGTCTGTGGCCCGCAGGGAGCAGATGACCTCTAAGGCAGGGCCATGGAGGCTCTCTACTAAGCATGCCTGCTTCTCAATCTCAGAGCACTGCCAGTCCTGAACTAAAGGGGTGGTGCAATCCATCCAGGCCTCCAGATCATCTTCTGTTTTGGGGTGGGCTTGACCCCTGAAAACATTCTCAGTTTACGGTACAATTCAAAAGCCTCTGGCATATGGCCAGGCTGAGATTTCTAAGTCTTGGGGGGCCTTGGAGTGGATCCAGATCCCCATCCCCCTTCCCCTTGGGAAATTATACTAAAAGAGGTCACAATAGGCAGAGCTTCAGACAGTCCCTCTGTCACCAAAGCCCCCGGTATCCAAGCAGCTTCTATTCATTTAGTACTCTCTAACAACATAGTCAGTTTACCCTTGGTAGAGTTAAGCATTTTCCCCTCATACCTTCACTTTACCCGGTCTGGATTTGGTGGATACACACTTCTCTATGTCTTCCTCACCCATCTCCTGAGGTACCCCATCAAGAAAAAGGACTTCTGGGGATCCAGCTTCATGCTCCCACTCAATTCCACCAATCTCACTTTGTCCTCTTCCATATGCCTAAACTTGGGCCATGGTGGAATGGAGTTGGGGCCCGGGAACCCTACAGGGGTCTTGCCATTGTGTTTTTCTGTGTCAGATATGGCTGGTCAACACTACTTCTGCCTGTTGTCACTGTTACAAGTTAAGGGGACTGGGTTCTGCTACGGTAGCAACTGGGGATTCTTTCCCAAAGTTATAAATAATAGTGCGGTGCCTCCACTCAGAGTAGATTATAAGTGGATCAGGTGACTGGTTGGTACAGCCCCCTGGGATACTGCACATCCCCACCTCCCCAACCAACCACTGTGCACACTGGATCCCCAACAACCTTTTCCCACCAGATATCATAGTCTTTCAGAAAGCCAGTACAATGAACCTCTCTGGACACAGCAATTCCAACAATTAACTCATAGCTTTATTAAGGAGAAGGGCTAGGAAAGGGATACCTGGAACAGGGATAGCTGTGGGAAGAAAAGAGGTTAGTAACAAAATTGGTAAACAGTAACATAAGGACTCGTAGGCCAGTTTAATCCCCAACTGTCCACCTTACTAGTACCAGTGTTACCCTAAGAAGTCCCTGGGGAACTTACTTGATGCAGGCCTGGACGTTGCCTTGGGTTGGACAGCTGTTGGAGCCCTAGAAGGTTTGGAATGCTTATATTTAGAATCACACTTCCCTGTAACAAAGTCCAGGAACCAGGTCCTGGGTACTCATGGTTTTCAGACCTCAGCAGTGTGTTGGCTGCCAGTTTTCCTGATGTCCTTGAGTGCGGAGCTCCCTCACTTCATACAGCTGTGGGCAGGCAAGAGGATGATCTTGGTTTCCTCAGCAGATCGAATCTTGCTTGAAGCTCTTGCAGCTTGTCCCCTTGATTGAAGGTCTGGCCTCTTGTCACTTTCAGCCACTTCTGTCCCATTGCAGAGCTCAATGGCAGGTAGAAGACTTGGTTTGCTGGCCAAGGCGCCTAGCTTCACCTGAGCTCTTTCCTTCTAAGACTGCTTGAAAGGCAGAGTAGAGAAACTTACCAGAGCAAGGGAAAAGGATTAAGACTTATTTTGGCTAAACAGATTTACTGTGTGGTGGTGTTTTTATTTTTTACTCACAGGGATTGCTACTGTTTGTTGCTAACATTTCATTGCTTTATTTTTCTCTGTAGCAAAGTGTTTCTTACAGTGTATATCTTCTCTGAAATTATTACAGGTGGTGCTTTACAGGTTTTACAGTTTTATCTAACATTAGGATAAGCTTTCAGGGTTACTGCATTTGTTGTTGACTGATTGTTTCTGCTCTTACCTCCTTGTTCTTTCGTCCGTGGTTCTTCTTTTTCGGCAGGGGAAGGACCCAGCCACCCACCCCCATCCCCAACCACCCCACACTACACTCCTTTTATAGGGTACCACAGTTGTGACATTTCCTGTGGCAGAGCAGGAAGGGGTGGATCAGTGGGGCCTCCACAAGGTGAACTTATTTACAGGGGCACTAGTAATTTAACTTGTTAAAACAAGTTAAACAAAACACAATCACAGGGATCAGTGCTGGGACCGGTCCTATTCAACATCTTCATCAGTGACATTGCACAGGATCTAGAAGGCAGAATTTCACTGCTCGCTGATGACACAAAGCTCTGTAACAGAGTAGACACACCAGAGGGTGTAGACAGAATGAGAAGGGACCTGCAGAAACTTGAAGAATGGTCAAAGGTTTGGCAGTTGAAATTCAATGCAAAGAAGTGCAAGATAATGCATATGGGGCACAAAACCCTGGCACAATATATCAGTTGGGGGTGAGGATATAGCATGCACCAAGCAGGAAAGGATCTTGGGTTTGTCATCTCTGATGACCCCAAGGTAGGGAAACAGTGTGACAAGGCATCAGGTAAAGCAAATAGGATGCTGGGATGTATAGGCAGGGGCATCACCCAGCAGGAAAGGGAGGTCATAATTCAGCTATACAAGACACTAGTGAGGCCCCACCTGGAGTACAGTGTACAGTTCTGGAGACCATACCTACGTGGAGACATAGACAGGGTAGAGAAGGTTCAGAGGAGGGCAACAAAGATGGTGCATGGGTTGCATCACAAGTCCTATGAAGACAGGTTGAAGGAACTGAACATGTACTCCCTGGAGGAGAGGAGGGAGAGAGGGGATATGATAGAGACATACAAGTATCTTACAGGGAGGAACAGGGTGCAGGAAAAACACTATTTTAAGCGAAAAAGATGTTTCAAGACTAGAGGGCATGGGATGAAGTTGGAGAGAGGGCGATTCAGAGGAAACATGAGAAAGAATTTCTTCACAGAGCAGGTGGTGGACAAGTGGAACACCCTGCCAGAGGAAGTGGTGGGGGCTGAAACAATCACAGGATTTAAGAATGCATGGGATAGACATAAAGGAATTCTAGAGGTCAGGGGTAAGGGGAAATAGACTTCTAGGAAAACAAACTGAACTTACAAGCTCAAATGGGCAGACTAGGTGGGCCATAGGCCCTTATCTGCCGACACTGTCTATTTATCTATGTATCTATGTATCTATGTATAATCAAACCATTACTTGCATTTTTTTTTCCCTTTTCTTCCTTCTAATTACTCTGACTAGGTTATAAACCCAGCAACTTATCTGGAATGGATATCATTAACTGCAGGTACTGTGGAACAATTTTCAGAAGGACAGTCTTACAGGATTTAGGACACTGTCCTACATGCTGAGCCTTTGGAGATCTTGGGCTCAGCTCCGGGCAGCATGGGCAGAGATTGCACACCTCAAATTTCATATTCAAGAGGAAATACATTATAAGAACCACCCGCCATTTCCCCAGCATCCAACAGAAAAACGTCGACCGCGGAGGGTAGTTGGTCCAGGAGGTTGGCAGATGGTTAGGAGGGGCAAATCGGGTGCCCCATCACTCTCTGCTCTCCAAGATATTTCCTCCAAAAACCATATAAACACTACAAACAGGTATCTGCCTCTGTCTCTGAAATTAAACAAAGAGGCAGAAGACACTGCAGAGCAGGACACTGCAGCACAGGAGCTAGCACAACAAAACTCACCCAAATCAGGAACCAAAACAAAAAAAGCACAAAGGAAATCCAAAAAACTTCTGATCATAGGAGACTCCATGATTTGGGGAGTTGATACCCATCTCCAGCCAGGGGTAATTGTCAGATGTCTCCCAGGTACATCAGCATGGAGAGACACTGACCGCATTGCTAAAATTGTTCACAAAGCAGGAGAAAACATTGATGTCCTAGTACACATAGGGACTAATGATCTCGCCAGCCGGTCAGTTGTGGAGACCAAGGAACACCTGACCAGGCTGGGTGACAAACTATCATCTATTTCGTCCGGCATCTCCCTTCTGAGATCCTGCCAGTCTGGGAGGGGGAGCAGATGGACGAAGGTCAGAGAAGGGGAGATAGGGGAGCTAAACACGTGGCTCAAGGGCTAGTGCCAGGAAAAGGACACAGATTTGTAGGAACTGGCAACAGCTCTGGGAGCGAAGTTCTTTAAATTTGATAGACTGCATCTGACTAAGGAGGGTCAGTGCATTGGGGCAGAAGTTTGACGTCTTTGCAGAATATTTAAACTAGCAAATGGGGAGAGGGGTGCAGCACCCCATACGTCGAATGGGAAGAACACCCCTCCCCCCTCAGCTAGTGGTCAAACAGGTATTCAGCATGTTTGCAGTTCATTTGCATCACCAGGTAAGAAAAAAGGTTTGTCTCCCCATACGACGCACAGGGGTAATGCCAAACCTCACCCAACAACTAACAAACCAAAATCTGGCCAATGGAAAATCATGTACACAAATGCTCACAGCCTGAGAAATAAGATCCCAGACCTGCAGGCAATAATGTCAGAGGCTAAACTGGACATAGTAGCAATTAGTGAGACGTGGTTTACCAGTAACCACACTTGGGAGACTTCAGTACCTGGCTATGTATTGTTCAGAAGAGACCGAGGTGCAAAAAGGTGGGGAGGAGTGGCCTGTATGTTAATGAAAATATCAAAGTTACAGAAATTCAGAATGCACATAAGGAGCCCGAAGAACTGTGGGTCACCCTGGAAACAGGAAATGGGACAGTCATAAGAACTGGGGTTGTCTACAGGCCCCCAGACCAGGGGGAGGACATAGACACATTACTGTTAGAAGATATACAAAACATGACAGCTAAAGGGGAGGTTCTGATAATGGGAGACTTCAACATGCCGGATACAGATTGGTCAATACCAGCAGGAACATCTGCCAGAACTAGACACATAGTGGATTCCCTGCAGGGGGAGGGCCTCAAACAACTGGTACAGCAACCCAAAGAGACAGGGCTATCTTAGATCTAGTACTGACTAACAAGGAAGGGATCACAGATCTCCAGGTAGAAGGTCACCTGGGGGCCAGTGACCATCACATGGTATGGTTCAATTTGGCTACTACATCTAAATCATCCCATTCCAAGGCAAAATATGGGACTTCAGAGGAGCTGAGTTTGATAAGATGGCCAAAAGAGTTAAGCTAGCCCTGACAAAAGAAACACAGGTGAGGGGTATGGGCAAAGTGGGCAAGCATTAGGATGCAATACTTGAAGCAACATCCCATTGTGTTAGACAGAAAAGGAAGTGCAAAGAAGAAGGAAACCACTTTGGTTCTCAAATACAGTAGCAGAAAAGGTCAGAGCCAAAAGGTTGGCCTTCAGGAAATATAAGGGAACACAGCGGATGAAGATAGGGAGGCATACCAAACTGCCCTAAGGGAAGCAGGGAAGGCAGTAAGGCAGGCAAAGTCCCAAACTGAGGAAACACTAGCACGAACAGTAAAAGAAGGTGACAAGACTTTCTATAGATACATTAGTGAAAGGATAAAGTCCGGAGGGGGGTATTGCTAAGCTTAATGGAGAAAAGGGAGCATGTGAGGTGGAGGACCCAGTAAAGGCATCTATCCTAAATAGATACTTTTGCTCAGTATTTACTGAAGAGAAGGTAGGGCAGGGTCCACAGCTCAGCATCATGGACACAGGGGGAAGGAGGTGAGACTACTCCCTTCACAAAAGAAAGGGTCCTACAAGAGCTTGCTAAGCTCAGGGTGGATAAGGCAATGGGACCTGATGGCATACATCCCAGGGTACTTAAGAAGCTAAAGGTGGAACTAGCAGAGCCATTAGCAGAACTGTTTAGTGAGTCTCTGAGCACAGGAGAGGTCCCAGAAGACTGGAGAAAGGCTCATGTGATCCTGCTCCACAGGAGTGGTAGCAGGGAAGAGGCTGGGAACTACAGACCAGTCAGTCTTACCTCAGTAGTGGACAAGATTATGGAGACACTCCTAAGGAAAGGATAGTGCAGCACCTGGAATCCATAGGACACAGGATCCAAGACAGCATGGGTTTACAAAGGAAGGTCCTGTCAAACTAATCTCATAGATTTCTTTGACTGGGTAACCAGAGTGGTGGACCAAGGGGAGTAGTTGATGTCGCCTACCTTGACTTCAAGCAAGCTTTTGACACTGTTCCACATAGAAGATTGATAAATAAGCTGGGTAGGCTCAGGGTGGGTCAGAAGTTGGTCAACTGGGTGGCAAACTGGTTGACGGGCAGAAAACAGAGAGTGGTGGTAAATGGTATACAGTCAGAAGAGATGCAAGTCACAAGTGGGGTACCTCAGGGATCAGTCCTGGGGCCAGTCCTCTTCAACATCTTCATTAGTGACCTTGCAGATGGGCTAGAGGGTAAGGCTTGTCTGTTTGCAGATGACACCAAGATCTGCAACAGAGTAGATGATCCAGATGGGGTGGGCAGAATGAGAAGAGATCTGGATAAACTAGCAAAATGGTCAGAAGAGTGGCAACTGGGATTTAATGCAAAGAAGTGCAAAATCATGCACATAGGGAAGAGAAACCGTGAATCCACCTATAGGCTGGGAGGGTAGTTTCTAGCAGTCACAAAGGAAGAAAGGGACTTGGGCATCATCATCACTGATGACCTGAAATCATCCAAGTAGACCTCTAAAGCAGTAGGTAAGGCTAGGGGGGTGTTAGGGTGTATTAGTAGGGGTATCACAAGTCGTAAGAGGGAGGTAATAATCCCTCTTTACAAGACACTGGTTAGGCCCCATCTGGAGTACTGCGTGCAGTATTGGAGGCCACACTTCACAAGGACATTAACCAAATTGAGGCAGTCCAGAGAAGGCAACCAAATGGTGCAGGGACTGCATTAGAAGACATATGAGGACAGATTAACAGAGCTCAATATGTATACCCTTGAGCAAAGGAGGAGAGAGGTGATATGATCGAGGCATTCAAACACCTTAAGGGCATTAACAAGGTGAAAGAGTCTAACATGTTTAAATATAAGAAAAATAGCAGGACAAGAGGACACGGCATGAGATTAGAGGGGCCGATTAAGGGGGAATGTGAGGAAATTTTTTCACAGAAAGGTGGTGGATGCATGGAATGGCTTACCACAAGAAGTGGTGGCTATGAATACAGTGCAGGGCTTCAAACAGGCATGGGATACGCATAAGGGAGCAATACAAATGACTATGAATAGATAGGCCATTGACAGAGCAAAGGCCGATGGCACATTTATAAGGTAGAAAAAGAAATGGGCAGACTGGATGGGCCTTGCGGTCCTTATCTGCTGTCAACTTCTATGTTTCTATGTTTCACACCAGCCTTAGAAGGCGCAGACCTGGGAGTGGCTCCATAGCCCAGCTCCCCACAAGGGTTGTAGGTGCCCTAGCACCCCAGCAAGTGCCGGTGACCTCCTGAGACAGTGGTTCCCACTTGGAAGGGGTTAGCTAGTTTCCTCACTGGCTCTGGGTGAGGACTCCCAAGAAGTAAGTACCCTCTGCAGTCCCTGCACTTACTCCACAAGTCACTTGTAACTAGGCAGTGCTTCCAGATAAACAGCAGTATCAGGATGCCAACAGGTGCTAGCCCTCCAGTTTGTACTCAGACTATAGCAAACTGCAGGGGAAAGTCAGAACCAGGCAAACCTCTATTCACTTCAGTGCTTTCAGCTCTAACTGTTCACAAAAGATTCCTTTCAGCTTCTGCTGGGACACAGCTCTTAGCCACTCAGCTCAGTCCACACAGCAAAGTCACAGAACTGGGATAGCACCCTGCACCAAAGACGCTGTGCCTCTTCAGGATTTTAAGCAGAATCCCAAACTATAAAACAAGTCCTCTACAGCAAGGGTTCAACTTCCAAATGAAAACAGCACAGTCACTCCACCAGTGCAGGGTCTCTGCAGCAGCTACTTTTCCCCTCAAGGCAACACAGCTCACAATACCTGGAGAAGTTCAATGTCAGTTCAGTTTCTCACTCTCTCTTTTCCTTTGGAACTTCTTTTCCCGTAGTGGCACTCTCCATCCGAGAACTGAGCAAGGCCTCTCAAAGTCCACTTCCACTCACACAGGATCCTACTAGCTTGAGAAGAGCCTGGGAACAGACTGACTGAAACCCAGCAAGTCCTTGTCTCTTCACCTGGGAATCCAGGCTCCTTATTGGCTGTTCAAGCCTGTCAATCAGCAATAACCATAGAGATCAATATTTCTTGAGTGCTCATTGAGGCATGAGTTAGGCGCCTGAATTAGTGAAACTCCCTCTCCCAGATTCCTGTGGGTTCTCTTTCAGGCACGTAAACAGTTGAATGGCTGCTGCATTGGAGTCAAAGCATTAACAATATGTCAGCCCCCATTCAGTTCACCAGCAGTTATCACGATGTCCCATTTTTATGTTGTCTTGCGCATGCAGTGCAGACAACATATTGTGGTTGCTTCAGTGGAGAAGCGGGTTTCGGAGGTGTGGTCCTGATGCAGCCAATGGCACCACTGCTTTTTGTGTCTGGGCTCTGTGGCGCCAATGGCATAGCACGCTGTCCGTGACAGCAGTTCAGAAATGTGCCACCACCTTGAAAGAAATTAGCTGCTGCAATCAGGGAGCGCCATGGGACAGTCCCTGATTGCAGCAGCCAATTACTGCTTGCCTCGTCTGGTGTCCCCGTCAAGCAACATGGCACAGGCTTCCTCGTCAGCTTCTCATAGTCCCCACAGAAGCCAAGGGACAGCCACCACCTTTCACAGTCCCTTTGAAAGCCAACAGGGGTACCCAATCCCCCTGTCAGCATGCCCTCTAATTTAGCTTCCCGATGGGGACCTCTAATCCTCTCAGCATAATGTACCCCCATTTCTTGTGTGGCTAGGCCCCTCGGCTCATGTGACTCCCCCAACTCTGTATGTGCGGCAGGGGTTCCCAGTCCCCATCGGCTACTGACCCTCCCATTAAACACAAAGGTGGCACGCTGGAAGCCCACCCCAGAGTGCCAAATGTCCCTGAAAAACAGCCCTGCATTTTTTTTTTGTTGTTTTAACCCTGTAAAACAGTAAACAATCCTCGTTGAGTCTGTGGCCCCTCCCCAACCCACACCCACCCTCACTGCCAAACTGCCTACTCACACCCTCACCCCATACTTACCTCTGGAGCCAAACGCGACGATATTCAGTGGACCGGGAACACGTCTGCGCTCTTCAAAGCCGACTGCGAACTGAAGAAATGCCGGTAAGCTGTATAATGGCATAAATAGGTGGTTTTCAACTTTGGTGCATATCTCGGGCAGTTTGGGGAATTTTGGCACCAAATTTTCCACATGTGGTTATTGGGACACCTCCTCATGAATTCAGTCATGATCATGGCGTTATTCTGTCCCGAAAGGTGATTTTGCGGTCACTGTGTGGAATCACCTTTTGGGACTGAGTAATGAAATAACAGTGTTGCTGTTCATGAGGAGGCCTCCCAAAAAGCCTATGTTGCAAATTTGTTGAAAAAATTCCAAAAAATGACTGTGTTGTAAGCGTGCGTTGCGCAGTTTCCATGTGCACTTGTAACTTCGCCAGTTTGTAATATTTTCACTCCAGATTATCAACATTGGCATTTTTTCACACCTCCTTATGGACAGTGCAGCTGTCATTTTTCACATCCTGGCAGAAATATGTTTTTGCGCTACTGTCGCAGAATAGCGCGGTTGCTGTGGTAAATCAGTGTTCAGGACAGAGTATGAAAATCACAGCAACACTGTTCATGAGCAGAGGTCCTAAAATGCCTATGTTGAAAATTTGGTGACAAAAGTCCATAAAATGACTGTTACAAGCGTGCGTTGAGCAGTTTCCATGCGCACTTGTAACTTCGACAATTTGTAATGTTTTCACTCAACATTTTCAACAGTCAATTTTGCACACGTCCTTATGAATAGTATAGCTTTCATTTTTCAGATCCTGCCCGAAATGTGTTTTCGCACAAATGGTGCACTATGGCGCGGTCACTGCGGGAAATCATTGATCAGGACAGATGAAGAAAATCATAGTGACAGTGTTCATGAGCAGAGGTCCCAAAATGCCTATGTTGAAAATTTGGTGAAATATGTTACAAATGTGCATTGTGCAGTTTCTACGTATGCTCGTAAATTCAAGCATTTTTAATATTTTCACTCAAGATTTTCAACACTGACATCTCTTCACACCTACCTATGAATGGTACAGCTGTCATTTTTCACATCCTGCCCAAATGGTGTTTTCCCACATCTGGCGCAGAATGGTGCGGTCGCTGTGAGAAATCAACATTCGGGACAGATTAACAAAATCACAGTGCCACTGTTCATGAGCAGAGGTCCCAAACACTTTTATGAGGTGGGGGTCACAAAAATGCCGTATTGCAAATTTGTAGTGCAAATACCAACAAATGGCCAGGGCATTAAGGTTTCTAACCATAACTTCCCACCCTGTACAGACTAAAAGGCATCGGGGTGTGTCCTTCCATTGCCGGCCGTCATGCTCACACCATACCATCCCCCCCACAACTTCAAGCCACTGACAGGCATCGAGGTGTGCCTTGGACTCTTTGGCCCCACAGTTTACCCCATTCTCCTATGCTGCACCCATTTCAGGGTATGTCCTTATGAAATGGGGTGACTGTAAAGCTGAACACCCCAAGGCACACCTCCGCACAGGTAGGTGTCTGCAGGATAGGGTGAGGTAAAATGCCATGAGAGTTATGGCCAAATGGGATGCGAAGACCCCAAGGCACAACGCAGTATTTGTCGCACTGCAGGGTAGGGTGAGCTGAAATGCCATGAACATTATGGTCGATGCCCAAAGGCAAACCTCAGTGCCTGTCGGTCTCTATAGGGTGATGTGGGGTTTGATGTCACTTTCATACTTCATTGCCATTCCTATTGTGCATTTGTTCAACTCCTGCACTACCGATGCCAATGTCAGCAAGACAACATTCGGCATTGACAAATGATTGTCTAGTTCTGGTGCAGCCAGGGAAATTATCCTGCATCATTCATGTTTACACAGTCTGTTAGCCCCAACACTGCTCTTTTTAAATGAGCCCACTCTCAGACATTTACCCTTTGTACTTTGGCTGTCGCTGCCACCAAAACACTATCCTCTAGGCAGCAGGCAGCAATTCATTAATATTCATTAGGGGCTTATTAATATGCATGATCCCCATTTTAAGCCCCGTTCTCAAACTTAGTTTCTAAACCCCCCCCCCCCGAGGCTTCTCAGTTGCCTGCTTTAGGTCATCGGCCCCCAATCAGTCAGAGAGGGGCGCCGGGACCACTGAACCACCCCCTGAACGACCGCAAAAATGGCAGTCGGCAAGATCAAGCACACCTCATGCATGTGCAATTGCTGCAAGCTCCAAGGAGGAAACAAAACAGCAGTGGATCATGGCTTTAAGATTTAAGCTCAAACAGGGCTAAAATAACATTCTGGCTGTTTTGGGGAGGACTTTGGGCACCAGATGGACTTGGGCTTAACAGGGAAACAAACGGGGACACCAGCAGTAGTGGGAGAAAATGGGAGAATGAGGACAATCAAGGTAAGCCCCAAGGGGGGGGTTACAAATAAATAATTAAATTGTTCTTTTTATGTGTAAATGTGTTTGTGTTAAGCAGCTCCATGTTGTAGTTTGTTTACTGTGTTGGTGCTGTGCTGTTGTATGGTATTACGACCACTGGTTGGGAATACCTAAAAGGTAGCTTCTGTTTGAAGGTCACGGACCCCCCCCCCCGGGGGAGAGACCTGACAATTTTATTACCACACCCCCTGTAAACTTACTAAATGCATATAAAAATAGTTCCTTACAATGTAAAAGGGATGAACAGTCCTGTCAAAAGAACACAGATTATATCCCAGCTAAAACACTTAAACAGCACAGTGGCAGCCCTGCAGGAAACACACGTCACCTGCTGAACAACTCAAATTGCATTGTGCACGGGTGGGCAAAGTGCACACTTGGAACAGCCTCCCAGCGAAGGTGTTGGGTGCTAAAACGGTAACAGGATTTAAGCATGCATGGGATAGACACAAGGGGACCTTAGAAATAAGTCAAGTTGGGAAAGACCGGAGATCAAGTAGGGTCTGCGGTGGCACAGTAGGTAGTGAAAATAGAGCAGACTAGGTGGGCCAAGAGGTCCTTCTCTGCCGACAGCTTCTATGTTAAAATGTGGGGTATCCATATTAATCCATCAATCCTTACCCCTGGAGGTAACTTCCCACTATGCAGTACCAGATGGCTGCCTTATCCTGGTAAATGCAGCATATCAGAACCGGCCACACTCCATCCTGAATGTCTGTGCACCCAATACTGATACCCAGTCATTTGCTAAACACATCAAACAACTGATGCTGGAAAAAGCAAAGGATCTGTATTTTGTTTTGGGTAATTTAAGTTGTGTGCAAAATCCCAGATAGGATAAATCCCCTCCATCCTACCAGCCTAGGTTACAGATGGTCAAAGTACTGCTAGATACATAGGACCAAAATGACTTTAACTCAGTTTTGCCTTGGTCATTTTGTAGTGAGATTAAGCAATAAGAGGGTTGGATGTCTTAAAGCACTCCAGGTAGTAAGGAGTTAAGGATGCTTGGAAGTTGCTGCACCCATCCAGCAGAGATTTTGTTTTTACTCCCATCCTCATAGAAGTTATACCCACATTGATTAATGCTTTGTACTAAGTAATTGGTTACATGTGGTCACAGACTGTTGCATGCATAATATCACTCAGTCTGGCCATGCCCCTCTCACTGCCAGTAGAAATCCATCCAACCATTACCCACAAGCTCTGGCATATGAATGTAGGGGGTCTGGCTCCAGCAGCTAATTCCAGAAGAGTAAAACAAGAAATCCAGGCCTACTTGAACATAAACTGGGGAGGCAATGCCTTTGACACAATAGAATGCCATGAGGCACACTAATATCCCTGACTAGCAGTCACAGAAAACGAATGTCTAACCTTAGAAAATCAGATTTGAGATCTTGAAAGATCACATAAAGTTCAGGTCAACAACATCCAAATTCTATATCAGCTTACTGTTGCATGATGGAAGCTTAAAGACACAGAAAAGCAGGAGGTGGAGGGTACACTAAGGTATATTAGACTAAAATACTATGCTCAAGGAAATTGAGCAGGGTGGCTCTTGGCATTTCAACTCCAAAGACAACAGGCAGCTAGACGTGTTGCCTCTCTAAAAGGTCGCACACAGGGTTCACCCCCTTGACACTATCTCAAGACATATCTAGTAAGTTTGCCTTCTTTTGTCAAACATTGTATGTGGACCCCCACCCCATCACACAACCAGGGAATTAAAGGAATTCATTGCCACCCTACAACTGCCCTATTTCAGTAAACAAAAATGCCACTGGTGAAAATCTGGACTGAAAATATTACTACCTAGATATCCCAGTTACAGAGGGAGCAGTCACCTAGGCCATCCTAAAACTTAAAAAGCATTTGTCAATGCCAAATGTTTGCTTGCTGGCATTGGCATTGGTAGTGCAGAAGTTACAGAGCTGCATAACAGAAATGGCAGTGAAGTATTGAACTGAAGCCAACCCCACCACCACCCTGCAGAGTGACAGGCATTGGGGTGTGCCTTTGGGTGCATCAGGCATAACGGCCATGCCATTTCACCACACCCTACCCTGCAGACACTGACAAGTGTCCGCGGTGTGCCTTAGGGTCTTTGGCCCTTATCGCACCCATTCCATCAGGAAATCGGTGAGATGGAGTGCGGTATAGGAGAATGGAGTGAACTTTGGGGCCAAAGAGTCCAAGGCATGCCTCGATACCTCTCACTGGCTGCAGGGTGTGGAATGGTATGAGCATTACAGGCAAGAATCCCAAGTCACACCCCTGATGCCTGTCATTCTCTACAGGGTGGGGTGTTATGGTTGGAAACCCTAACACCTCAGGCATTCGTTGGTATTTTCACTCCAAATTTTGAACATGTTTTTTTGTGACCCCCACCTCATGAACAGTGGCAATATCAGTTTGTTAGCCGAAAGCTGCTTATGCACAGTGACTATGACATTTAGCACCACAGGTGCAAAAACACATTCTGAATAGGATGTGAAAAATGACAGCTGTACTGTTCATGGGGAGGTGTAAAAAATGGCAATGTTGCAAATCTGCAGTAAAAATATTAAAAAAACTGGTGAAGTCACGAGCGTGCATAGAAACTGTGAAACACAGACCCGTAATGTAATTAGTTTGGGGATTTTTTACAGCAGATTGTCAACACAGGCATTTTGGGACCTCCGATCATGAACAGTGTCACTGTGATTTTCTTTATCTGTCCCGAACAATGATTTCCCACAGCAACCACGCATCTCTGTGCTGAAAGTGTGAAAACACATTTCGGACATGTTGTGAAAAATGACAGCTGTACTGTTCATAAGGAAGTGTGGAAAAATGCCACTGGTGAAAATCTGGACTGAAAATATTACAAAGTCATGAACTTACGAGGGTGTGTGGAAACTGCGCAATGCTCACTCGTAACACAGTCATTTTATAGACTTTTGTCGCCAAATTTTCAACATAGCCATTTTAAGACCTTTGCTCATGAACAGTGTCACTGTGATTTTCTTAATGTGTCCCATACATTGATTTCGCACACTGACTGCGCCATTGTGCGCTACATGTGTGGAAACGCATTTTGGGCGACATGTGAAAAATGGCAGCTGTACTGTTCATAAGGAAGTGTAATAAAATGGCAATTTGGAAAATCTGGAGTGAAAATATAGAAAATTCACAAACTTACGAGCGTGCGTAGGAACTGCGCAATGCACACTCGTAAAACAGTCATTTCTAGGAATTGTTTCACCAAATTTTCAACATAGCCATTTTAAGACCTCTGCTCATGAACAGTGTCACTGTGATTTTCTTAATGTGTCCCATACATTGATTTCACACACCGACTGCGCCATTGTGCGCTACATGGGCGGAAACACATTTTAGGCAAGATTGAAAAATGACAGCTGCACTGCTCATAAGAAGTGTAATAAAATGGCAATGTTGAAAATCTGGAGTGAAAATATTAAAATTTGTAGACTTTCTGACGTGCGTAGGAACTACTGGCAGCGCTAGTAAAACAATCATTTTAGAATTTTTTTTCAAATTTTTCAACATAGCCATTTTAAGACCCTCTGCTCATGAACAGTGTCACTGTGATTTTCTTAATGTGTC
This sequence comes from Neoceratodus forsteri, assembly GCA_016271365.2. NCBI lineage: Eukaryota > Metazoa > Chordata > Ceratodontiformes > Ceratodontidae > Neoceratodus > Neoceratodus forsteri. Next base: position 155,284,902 of record CM057454.1, read on the forward strand.
CCATACATTGATTTCAGACACTGACTGCGCCCATTGTGCGCTACATGGGCAGAAACATGTTTTGGGCAAGATGTGAAAATGACAGCTGCACTGCTCATAAGGAAGTGTAATAAAATGGCAATGTTGAAAATATGGAGTGAAAATATTGAAAATCAAGCAAACCTACGAAGGCAGTATAGGAATTGCTAACGCGTTATAAAACAGTCATTTTTAGAATTTTTCACCAAATTTTCAACATAGCTTTTTGAGAGCCCACCTTATGAACAGTGGCAGTGTCATTTCATTACTCAGTCGAAGGTGATTTCATGCAGTGACTGCGAAATCACCCTTGAGACCGGTCTTACTCATGACAGTGACATCACTCATGAGAAGGGTCCCAAAACCCCATGTTGAAAATTTGGTGCAAAAATCTAAAAATGCCTGAGATATGCAGCAAAGTTGAAAAACCTATCTATCCCATTATACAGCTTACCGGCATTTCTCAGTTCGCGGTCAGCTTTGAAGAGTGCAGACGTGCTCCCGGTCCACCAAGATCATCGTGCCAGAGTCCGAGGTAAGTATGGGGTGAGGGGGGTGTGGGAGGCAAGTGCGCAGTGGGTGGCGTGGGTGGGGGCAGAGACAGCGAGGACAGTTTTTGAGTTTCAGTGTTTTTCTTTAAAATGGCGGCGGCGCGGGGCGTTTGCCAAGCTGGGGGGTGCGTCCCAGCGTGGCACAAGGGCGGCTGGTGGGGGCGTGGAGCCGGCGAGTTTAGGCACCCCCTGGCGATAGCATGTCGTGCCACGCTGGGGTGGGCTCCCAGCATGGCACCCTGTACTTTGGGGTGGCCAGTGGAGCCAGCAGGATTGGGCACCCGTTGGCTTTCTACAGTGTGTGTGGGGGGCGAGCATGCGGTATGCGTGCGTGTGTGTGTGTGTGTGTAGGGGGAGCGCGCATGAGCAAGCGATATCTTATCGCTGCTCACTGAAGCGTAGCTCCCCCTTTCAACTGTACGCCACTGCATTTTGGGGCGGTTATAGACAGCTCAAGCAGGCATTGGAGAACTGCGGCCACGCCTGCAAACACACTGCCTGAATTGGAAGAGGGCTGCCACACCTCCGAAAACTTGGATGATGGCACTATGTTTCTTGCACATGTGTGCAAGCAAACATAAAAATGTGAAATCCCTGGGACCAAGCGAGGTTTCCCTTGGAATTCTGTAGTCTGCAGAGAAGAAGCAACTACCCCCTTAACTAGAGCCATTAATTGCGGTATGTCAAATAAACTATTCTTTGAGTGGAAAGAAGCGATAATTACTGTGATCCCAAAACAGGGCAAAACTCTTTAAACTGCAAGTCATACTGGCTGATTTCACTGATCACTGTGGATTAGAAAATAATTACCTCTGTTGGCCACACTCCTTCAAAAAGATATTCGAAAATAATACACTGGAACCAGACAGGGCTCATCCCCAAATGCCAGTCCTCTGATTATGTTCGCAGACTTCTGAATATTTCACATCAGGTCAAACGCTCAAAAATTATTAATCTCACGTTAGACTCAATGCACAAAAGCCATTTGACAGCTTAAACTGACAATTGCTACTATTCACATTGCAGAGGTTTCATCTGGGACCAAAATCCCTGTCTTGGATAAGTGCCGTATATACAGACCCATTGACACTGGGGTGCCCACTTTCCCTGCCCCTTTTTGCCCTGGGGATAGGGTGCTTAGCTGTTGCAGTAAAGAGAAACCCAACCATCTGAAGAGCCACAAGTGACCCTCAGGGCTAGAAAATGTCCCTCTATTCAGATGGCGCCCTACTATTTGTAAGATACCACTTAAAACTTAATTCCACCACTGTTGGATACCTTGGAGAAAAATGGCAGGATGTCAGGTTTGAAAATAAATAAGGACAAGTCAGATGTGTTCAGCCTCAGTGGCATAATGTCAGCACAGATAAAAGCAGCAGTCCCATTTAATTGGGCCCTAAGGTATTCAAATTCCTTAGAATACAAATAAAGAAAAAAGAGTCCACAGCGATTTTTAAAGGGAATGTCACCTCAGCCTATTTTCTGTATACCTGTGTAGCTTGTAAGCATGAACTATGATTCCCTGTCTTACATCCCCCAATGCCATCTTAATTGAAATATAAATGAGGTTGCTTCTCTCTGTTTTGCCCTGGTGTGAAAACCTGTTTGTCTCCATTCCAGAGGTCATGAACCCACTCATGCAAGGCACCATGGATGCTGATGATGTGTGCATGCACAAGCCAGCAGAAGTTATATTCTCATTCATTTCTGTTACATCTTGTGAAGTCCCTGCAAGTCCCTTGGTCAGCTCTTTCTTTTATAGGGAATATCACGTGTGGTTCCAAAACCAATCAGCCCATTTTTCCACTTGCAGGTTATATTGGCTGAACACTAGGGGGATCCTGCTTGCCTAAGCCTTCATCCCTCTCATATAGCAGTTTAGCAAACATGCCTACTCTGTGTCTTGGAGTTCTCACACTGCTCCTTCTTGCCCCATTCCCCCCCAAAAAATGACTACCAAAAATCTTGCTAACTCCCCTCTTTATGAACATGTGAGTCCAGTTCATCCCCCGCCCCAAACCCCTCATCTGCCACCCAATCTCCATCGCACACCACACTCTGGGCCACCCATCTACCCCATCCCACCCCCACCGGTACCCATACCACCTGCAGCCCATAGTAGCAGGTGGTATTCCCCTGCCCAAGCGCTGCCCATACTTATCTCCCTACCCATTCCCTGCACTGCCGCCCCCAGATCCTCACGTCTGCTAAACCAGCCCCACCACTACCACCGTAGTCCCTTCCTCCGTCTCATCATACTACTCCTCCTGCCTTCTGGGAATGTCCACCCCAACCCCGGTCCAGGTCCTTCTGCATTGCCCCCCTCAGGGCAGGGACTTCGCATTGCCTTCATGAATATCTGCAGTCTCCCAAGGAAGATGGCTGCACTCCAATGCTGGGTCTCCCAACATAAGCCCGACATCCTTGCCATAGTCGAAACCTGGCTCTCACCTTTGACCCCAGACTCGACTGTCTCCCTCCCTGGCTTTGCCCTTTTTAGAGAGGATCATGTGGGCAAACATGGCGGTGGATGAGCTGTCTACCTTACAAACTCCCTCTTGGGTCATGCTCTACCCGCCCCTAACCTTGGACATGGAGTACAAGCCATCACATTAAAAATTACCCCTGACCCTGGACGAGGCCCGCTCTACCTCACTACCACCTATGTACCCCCACATGAGCAAAGCCAAGCTATCCTCTCCCTCACTGACTACCTCACCACCCTGCCATGCAAGGCTGAACAGCTCATCCTAGGTGACCTCAGCCATTTCCCCAGCATCCAACAGAAAAACCTCGACCACAGAGGGTAGTTGGTCCAGGAAGTTGGCAGGTGGTTAGGAGGAGCAAATCAGGTGCCCCATCACTCTCTGCTCTCCAACACATTACCTCCAAAAACCATATAAACACTACAAACAGGTATCTGCCTCTATCTCTGAAATCAAATAAAGAGGCAGAAGACACTGCAAGAGCAGGACACTGCGGCACAGGAGCTAGCACAACAAAACTCACCCAAATCAGGAACCAAAACTAAACAAGCACAAAGGAAATCAAAAAACTTCTGATCATAGGAGACTCCATGATTCGGGAGTTGATACCCATCTCCAACCAGGGGTGATGGTCAGATGTCTCCAGGTACATCAGCATGGAGAGACACTGACCGCATTACTAAAATTGTTCACAAGGCAGGAGAAACATTGATGTCCTAGTACACATAGGGACTATGATCTCGCCAGCCGGTCAGTTGTGGAGACCAAGGAACACCTGACTAGGCTGGGTGACAAACATCATCTATTTCATCCGGCATCTCCTTCTCGAGATCCTGCCAGTCTGGGAGAGGGAGCAGATGGACGGAAGGTCAGAGAAGGGAGATAGGGAGCTAAACACGTGGCTCAAGGACTGGTGCCAGGAAAAGGACACAGATTTGTAGGGAACTGGCAACAGTTCTGGGAGCGAAAGTTCTTTAAATTTGATGGACTGCATCTGACTAAAGAGGAGTCAGTGCATTGGGGCAGAAGTTTGGCGTCTTTGCAGAATATTTAAACTAGCAAATGGGGAGGGGTGCAGCACCCCATCGTCGAATGGGAAGAACACCCTCCCCTCAGCTAGTGGTCAAACAGGAATTCAGCATGTTTGCCGTTCATTTGCATCACCAGGTAAGAAAAAGGTTTGTCTCCCCATACGATGCACAGGGTAATGCCAAACTTCACCCAACAACTAACACACCAAAATCGGCCAATGAAAATCATGTACACAAATGCTCACAGCCTGGGAAATAAGATCCCAGACCTGCAGGCAATAATGTCAGAGGCTAAACTGGACATAGTAGCAATTAGTGAGGCGTGGTTTACCAGTAACCACCTGGGAGACTTCAGTACCTGGCTATGTATTGTTCAGAAGAGACCGAGGTGCAAAAGGGGAGGAGTGGCCCTGTATGTTAATGAAAATATCAAAGCTACAGAAATTCAGAATACACATAAGGAGCCAGAAGAACTGTAGGTCACCCTGGAAACGAAATGGGACAGCCATAAGAACTGGGGTTGTCTACAGGCCCCAGACCAGAGGGAGGACATAGATACATTACTGTTAGAAGATATACAAAACAGACAGCTAAAGGGAGGTTCTGATAATGGGAGACTTCAACATGCCAGATACAGATTGGTCAATACCAGCAGGAACATCTGCCAGAACTAGACTCATAGTGGATTCCTGCAGGAGGGCCTCAAACAACTGGTACAGCAACCCACAAGAGACAGGGCTATCCTAGATCTAGTACTGACTAACAAAGAAGGATCACAGATCTCCAGGTAGAAGGTCACCTGAGGGCCAGTGACCATCACATGGTATGGTTCAGTTTGGCTACTACATCTAAATCATCCCATTCCAAGGTAAAAATATGGGACTTCAGAGGAGCTGACTTTGATAAGATGGCCTACAGAGTTAAGCTAGCCCTGGCAAAAAGAAACACAGGTGAGGGGTACAGGCAAAGTGGGCAAGCATTAAGGATGCAATACTTGAAGCAACATCCCATTGTGTTAGACAGAAAGGAAGTGCAAAAGAAGAAGAAACCACTTTGGTTCTCAAATACAGTAGCAGAAAAGGTCAGAGCCAAAAGGCTGGCCTTCATGAAACATAAGGAACACAGCGGGATGAAGATAGGAGGCATACCAAACTGCCCTAAGGGAAGCAGGGAAGGCAGTAAGGCAGGCAAAGTCCCAAACTGAGGAAACACTAGCACGAACAGTAAAAGAAGGTGACAAGACTTTCTATAGATACATTAGTGAAAGGAGAAAGTCCAGAGGGGTATTGCTAAGCTTAATGGAGAAAAGGAGCATGTGAGGAGGAGGACCCTGTAAAGGCATCTATCCTAAATAGATACTTTGCTCAGTATTTACTGAAGAGAAGGTAGGACAGGGCCCACAGCTCAGCATCATGGACACAGAGGGAGGAGGTGAACACTACTCCCTTCACAAAAAAGGGTCCTATAAGAGCTTGCTAAGCTCAAGGTGGATAAGGCAATGGGACCTGATGGCATACATCCCAGGGTACTAAGGAGCTAAAGGAGGAACTAGCAGAGCCATTAGCAGAATTGTTTAGTGAGTCTCTGAGCACAGGAGAGGTCCCAGAAGACTGGAGAAGGGCTCATGTGATCCCGCTCCACAAGAGTGGTAGCAGGGAGGAGGCGGGGAACTACAGACGGTCAGTCTTACCTCAGTAGTGGGCAAGATTATGGAGGCACTCCTTAAGGAAAGGATAGTGCAACACCTGGAATCCATAGGGGCACAGGATCCAAGACAGCATGGGTTTACAAAAGGAAGGTCCTGTCAAACTAATCTCATAGATTTCTTTGACTGGGTAACCAGAGTGGTGGACCAAGGGGGAGCAGTTGATGTCGCCTACCTTGACTTCAGCAAAGCTTTTGACACTGTTCCACATAGAAGATTGATATATATAAGCTGGGTAGGCTCGAAGTGGTCAGAAGTTGGTCAACTGGGTGGCAAACTGGTTGTCGGGCAGAAAACAGAGAGTGGTGGTAAATGGTATACAGTCAGAGAGATGCAAGTCACAAGTGGGGTACCTCAGGGATCAGTCCTGGGGCCAGTCCTCTTCAACATCTTCATTAGTGACCTTGCAGATGGACTAGAGGGTAAGGCTTGTCTGTTTGCAGATGACACCAAGATCTGCAACAGAGTAAATGATCCAGATGGGTGGGCAGAATGAGAAGAGATCTGGATAAACTAGCAGAATGGTCAGAAGAGTGGCAACTGGGATTTAATGCAAAGAAGTGCAAAATCATGCACATAAGGAAGAGAAACCCTGAAGCCACCTATAGGCTGGAGGAGTTGCTAGCAGTCACAAAGGAAGAAAGAGACTTGGCATCATCATCACTGATGACCTCAAATCATCAAGCAGACCTCTAAAGCAGTAGGTAAGGCTAGGGGGTGTTAGGGTGTATTAGTAGGGTATCACAAGTCGTAAGAGGGGGTAATAATCCTCTGTACAAGACACTAGTTAGGCCCCATCTGGGGTACTGCTGCAGTGATTGGAGCCACACCTTCACAAGGACATTAACCAAATTGAGGCAGTCCAGAGAAGAACCGTAACCAAATGGTGCAGGACTGCATCAGAAGACATATGAGGACAGATTAACGGAGCTCAATATGTATACCCTTGAGCAAAGGAGGGAGAGGTGATATGATCGAGGCATTCAAACACCTTGAGGGCATAAACAAGGTGAAAGAGTCTAACATGTTTAAATATAAGAAAATAGCAGGACAAGAGGACACAGCATGAGATTAGAGGAGGCCGATTAAGGGGGAATGAGGAAATTCTTTTTCACAGAAAGGGTGGTGGATGCATGGAATGGCTTACCACAAGAAGTGGTGGCTATGAATACAGTGCACGGCTTCAAACAGGCATGGGATAGGCATAAGGGAGCAATACAAATGACTATGAATAGATAGGTCACTGACAGAGCAAAGGCCGAAGGCACATTTATAAGGTAGAAAAAGAAATGGGCAGACTGGATGGGCCTTGCGGTCCTTATCTGCCGTCAACTTCTATGTTTCTATGTTTCTACCTCAACGTCAACTGGCTAAGCCCCAACTCAACGCCGACCAAGGACAACTTCTCAGCCCTAGACCTAGCTCAACTTGTGACTCAACCCACCAGAATTAACCCGTCAAGTGGGACTAGCTCACTACTTGACATTGTGTTCTCTAACTGCCCACACAAAATAAAGGATCTTAAGGTCCTAGCCAACTCCCTCAGTGACCACTCACCCATTTTCTGCTTCTGGTCCTCCCCCACACTTAAACCCACGCACCAAGCCACCCCCCATCGCCGTCTCTGCCCGGGAGGACTAAACAAACTTAAGCAGCACCTTGCCCAGCTCGATTGGTCCCCGATCTCCCTTGCAACAGATATAGCTATCGCCCTAGCCTTTCTCACCAGTGCCTTTTGTAAGGCCTGCCATGTCTTCGCTCCTGTCATCAACACCCGCACTAAGGGACGTACTGCTTCCTGAATTTCCCCCTTCCTGATCCAGCAACTCAAGCAGCGCAATAACCTTTGGAGCATTGCTGCTGAAACAGGCAGACCAGCAGACAGGCAAGCTTATAATACAGCTGCAACCAGTGCACCTGGGCCATCTGACGAAGCAAAAGCCTACTACTACTACCAGTCCATCTTGACTTCCTCCTGGGGCTCTGCTCGATCCTTCTGGGATAACATGAAGGAGTTAAATGGCACAACCCGCACCCCTCCTCCCTCTCAGATGGTCATAAATGGCACTATTAACAAGGACCCCTCCTCTGTTGCAACTGCCTGAACGCATCTTTTTCTGATCTAAGCGCTATCGTACCATCCCACTTCTTTGACCCCATCCCAGTAACCAACTACCCAGATCTCTCTCGTCCCCCTTTTTACTTTAGGACTATCTCCCCACAGGATGCAAAACCGATCCTCCTAAAAGCCCTCTCCTCCCATAACCCGAGCTGTGACCCCCTTGACTCAAAGATGCTCCGCCTAACCCTGGATGTCATGTTAGCCCCCCTCACGGACCTTATTAACCGCTCCCTGTGCCTCGGTCAATTCCTGAATGCATGGAAGCAGGCTGAAATCACTCCCATATACAAGAATGGAGACCGCACTGTGCCAAACAATTACAGACCTATCTCCATCCTCCCCCCTCTCTCTAAGGCCCTGGAAAAAATAGTATCCATGCAACTCGCAGACTATCTTTCAACCCACAACATTCTGTGCCCTGAACAACATGGCTTCCGCCCTGGTCACAGCACTACCACAGCTCTGCTGGAGTTCTCCCACTATATACACTCGGCACTAGATGCCAGAGAGCTGGCCGGGGCAGTGTTCATCAACCTGTCGAAGGCCTTCGACACTGTGAGCCACCCATTACTGCTAGAAACCCTCGGTAAACTGGGGTTCTCAACCGGTCCGCTGACCTGGTTCTCCAACTACCTCTGTGACAGATCCCAATGTGTCAAATTAAATGGTAGACTGTCTACGGCACTACCCGTATGCTCTGGAGTACCCCAAGGCTCCATCCTGGGCCCACTTTGTTCAGTCTTTTCTTAAACTCCCTTCCCAGCTCTTGCTCAGGCAAGCTACTACTATATGCTGACGATGCAGCCCTAGTCGCCTCCCACCCCGACCCACTCACACTCCAGTGCTCCCTGCAACTCTCCTTCAACCAGGCTGAAAAATGATTCCTCGACCATCGCCTGGTCCTGAACCCCAAGAAAACAAAGACCATGATCTTTGCCCACCGACAAAGTAACTCCAAAAATGCTCCTCTTTGCATCCTTCCCAGTACCCTTCACCCCCTTGAACAGGTAGCCACTTACAAATACCTGGGCATCACCTTCGACTTGGCGTTCTCCTTCCATGCCCATATCCATGCCTTATCCTCAGCCATGAATACCCAGATTGGGCTCCTCTATCGCCACAAGGACTGCCTCCCCGAATTCGCCCTACGGCTGGCGATCACTTCCTCCATCCTGTCGTTGGTTGACTATGGACTCCCCACCTATGCTGTCGCTGACCCCACTGCCCTCACAAAAATCCTGACATCTATCAGCAAAGCCTGCAGGCTCCTGACTGGTGCCCCAAGTAGAACGCACTCGTGCCAACTCTACTCCACCACTAACATACTCAATCTTGAAGAACGGCTGCAATATTACACCTGCATACTAACCAAAAAGTCTCTACTTGGGCTATGTCCCCCCGGTGTCACCGCACTGCTTCCGCGGGCCTCCCACTCGGTCGCTACCTGCAGGGCTTCCAGTGCCACTTTCCAGGTGCCTAGAGCCAGGACCTCCCTGCCAAAGATCCTTTCATCATAGAGCACCGTCCTAGGTATAACTCCCTCCCTCGCATGTCACTAAGCGCCAAAATTGGCAGTTCAAGATGCATCCCTTAGCAAACACCTCATCAGCTCACGGAGATGTACGTGTTCTACCTTAGGGCCTACTGTGAGTGCCTTCCAGAGTTATCAGCTACTGCAGGACTAAGTATATAACAGTGCTCGTGTTTTGCCTATCATCAAACTGTATACCACATTTTGTATCCTGCATGTCCTTCTGGGAACCCAGTGACTTTGTTGTGGACCCTCTAGAAACCCAAATATTTAGATGGCACCTTGATGATTCTGTATTGTATGTTGCATGTATTTCACCTGTACTGCTCTCCACTGTCTTACCTCACGTTTAGATTGTTCCCCTTCCTGTGACGAGGTGCCTTTGTAAATGAGTCTCTGACTCAAAGGTTGTAAATCCGATACTTGTCTTAAATAAATAAAATAAATAAATAAAATTCTCGAAAAGCATTTTGTTTTTCTAACTCATGTGTACTTTAAACTACAGAAAACAGCAGGGCACTTACTATACCTTGAAAAGTGTTCTGGCCAGCATAAGACAAGAACATAGGGACTGCAGAGGACAGCAACAGCACTGAAGGCTTTAGCACCAAAATACCATAAAATTCCTGGATGCTGTGCTATTCATGAGTCAGGTCATGACCTTTGCAATGGAGTCAAGTAACTTTTAAGGCCAGACTTAAGTACCTTTATTTACATTTAAATGCTGATGAAATTAGGAGGGTGCGATAGAGGCAATCATTGTGCATGCCTGCAGACTACACAGGCAAACAGATTAAGCATTTGTCACTACCGAATGTTTGCTTGCGTGTATTTGCTGTGCAGGTGTTTGGCAGTGATGGTGCAGAGGTGTTAAGTAAGCAAGAAGACACAACAGGGTGTGCATTAGAACACTTCTAGCAGCCGAGCACCTGTGGCTCCTGGCGGTGCATTAGAAGTGTATAATGCACATCCCTGGAGTGTCTTATTGTGCTTATAAAATATGAATCTGTAGTGCAGAGGTTTTAAAACTTTTTAATTTGAAGGTTAAATGGTACAAAATTGCCGTCTTTACTGTATAGGGCTCTGGGTTTCTTCCTCAGATTTACCATTTGCCCTCCAGTGGCATGCATAGCCTTCTGGTTTTCTGAGCCACATGCATTGTGTCCCCTGATGGAGAGCTAGCACCATGGTTTGCCATCAGGAGGTCACTGATGTGGTAGAATGTGCTCATGGAGCAAAACACTTTCCAGCTGTCATCTGCGAGCTTTTATTATCTGTCCAAGCACTGAAATGCCCCAGCACCAGAAATCAGCCAGCTCCTGCATGAAGTTTGTGCCATGGAGGCCTGTACATGAGATTGATCTTATTACCTATACCCTGCCCACCCCTAACAGCCACTCATTCAAATGATCTGGTCACACCCATAGGGCTTGCTGTTAGTCCCAATGTGGTTCTAAAACAGATGGCCACCCTCCTCCTCTTGGGAGGGAGGACTGTGAGCGCCGCTGCATTATCCCCATCTGAGTGACCATGGGTGATGGCACAAATGGAATCATGGCTTGGGAGGGTCATGCACCTTGTGGCTGACACATTCGCATATGCGTGCATCTCCTTCAGTCATGACCTGCTAGGATGTCCAAGGGGAGGGATGAAAGCAGCGCAAAATGCTGAAGCCATGCTATATGATGCCACACTCTCTTGTAGGCCCTGCACCCACTCACTAGGCTGCCCACAGCCACATCCCATACCCAGCCTCCTCCCAGGAAGTGGGGAGCCTGGGGGGCTCTACCATGGGGGGTGTAATCCATGGGGCACTGTATGGCAGTGGGAGGGTATGCACCAGAAACAGTGGGGTGACAGGGCTAGGGGGAGCTCTGTGGCAGAAGAGGACTGGCTGAGGAACAGGAGGCAAAAAAAAAAAGCAGATGGCCATGCAGTCCCCCCCCCCCCACCTTGGGCGGCGTTCCAAAGAATACCCACCCAGGACTGATGCTTCCAAGATGGAACTGGTGTCATCCCATAGCCAGGTTTCTGTGATACAAACAAGCTGAGCTGAGGAATCTGTGATGAAATGAAACCCTCAGTCTCCGCAGTTTTATTCCTCAGTGATCCGCCATTACAGAGAACACGCCAAAGAGGTGGTGTTGAGTCACCAGATCGGTTATCTTGCCTCTTGATGAATAGCAAAGCCCTGGGTACTGGAACTAAAATGGGGACCTCTATCCTGGTTCCAGTTTCTCCAAGAGTACGTCCTAGACCTCATACCCCCATTCCTTCTCTTTCTGAGGCCTACCTCTGTACAAAACTGGCCAGACTCTCATCTGTGCCTGTCTTCTGCACTTTGGATGGCTGCCCACTTGAAGTGGTGCCTTCCTTTAAATACCTTGGTGTATGGCTTGACAGAAAACTTGACTTTACTGCCTACATCAACACCATCCATGCGAAGCTCAGATCTAAACTTGGTGCTTTATTCTGCAATTAAGAGTGTGTTTCCCCACAGGTTCACTAAGAGGTTGTCACCAAAATGGTGCTTCCAGTCTTCGACTATGCGAACATGGTCTATGGTTCTGCCCCTCCACCTCAGTGGCCAGACTGGATACCCTCTGTAACCCCTTCTGTCACTTTGCAACCCACTCCCACTCCCCCTCTCGAACTCATCACTGTCCCTTTTCCATGCACCATCCTGTCGGCAGATGCACTTGCCTCCTTTGTATCTAAATACTGGTTTGGATCCCATCCCTTCTACTTCACATCACTCTTCAGTTTTGAATCCTCAGACATTCAGCTTCACATCAGCCTTTGAGAAAGCACAGTAGCGTGAAATGTGTTGGTATGTGGCACCTGTGGCGGATTGACTTGCACTCATGACGTCTGTTGTAACAAACGCAATTTATTACTTTTTACTATGATGTCAAGCTAAACGTCTGAGGATTCAAAACTGCATGCCACAATGTTTGCACAGACTGAAAATACAGCACAAGAACTGTAAAAAGTACAAGGTTTTGCTCTCTTTATTTTAGATGTACTTTAAAAGTGTGTCTATCAGTGAGTCAGAGGTTTATGCTGGTGCTGGTTCATTTACAAGTACATTGATTGAATGATTCCTGGTCAGGCACAGCACAAACGGAGTCAACATACTTTGCAGTGTCACAGTAACCCCAGCACAGATCAGAATAAGACCATTTCTGTGGCCCCAAGTACCACAGATATAGCATGAAACATATCACCGTCACATGAACCACACGTAGTCAGAAGGGTTACAAATAAATGAGGATCAGAGCAACTCATTTGACTGACAGGTGGGGGTTGGATCTGTGATACTGAGCCTGTTTGTCATGCATCAGTTGGAGTAACTTTCCTCTGGCAAGCACAGCAATGTCTAAGTTGGGGGTTTGTGAAGGGACATGACTGCAAGGCACACGATTATGGTTCCTACTGGGCTTCACATGATCTTGGGACCAGGGGACAACTTTAGTGGGATTTTATGGGTCTGTCTGTTTTTAGGTTCTGCTGCGGAATGGGTAGGCTGAACAGGGGAAGGGATAGCTGCAGGGTGCGGCAATTGCTTTGAATGGGATGGAGGAATGTGGGAGAAAGAAAGCTGCAGTGAGCAACAAGTGACCTGTGGTGGAGCACTGGAACAGGGCAGGCAGTAGTTCATTTGTAGCAGAGCAGCAAAACAGTGGTGGTGGTGGTGGGGGGAGCCGCATGGAGCGGCAACAATTTGTGGTCAGGGCTGATGTTACAATTGCTGGCATCCCAAGTGAACAAACCAGTGCCCCTCCATTCTCGTACTCTCCTCCCCCCCATTTACCCTTGCCCCACTCATTTCCACTCACACCACAAAAGTTGTAAGAATGCTGTAAAAACTTTGAGCACCATCTTCCTCCTATGGCATAATAGATGGGTCAAGACAGTGGTGCTGCTATCCATCAAAGACATGAAGGAACAATAAGGGTGTAATACTAGTGGCCTCTTCAGAAGGGAGAACTGACCTGCTACCGATTCTGTTTGCTTCAAACCCCCATTTTTGCTTGAGCAGCACACTTGAAAAAATATTCAGAATTCACTTGAACTCATTTGGAAGAAAGACACCGCACATTGTTTGCTCCCCCACACACACACACACTGTTTTGCTCCCAACTCCACACACACACACACATACTTTGTTGGCTCCTGCCCCCCAAAAAAAACATGGATTAAACAATTTTCTTCTCATTAGTGTCTGAAGTACTTTTTTACTCAATCATGAAGCTATTGGGGAAGCAGCTAAGCAGTGACACAGATGGCCCACAGGAGCATTATGAGACAAAGCAGACAGTCCAGATAAGTTACAAACTAAACTAGAAGAGATATGAGCTAAGCATAAGCAAAAAAAAAAGTCAGCAAACAGCCTCCCATTTTCATTAGGACCAGAAAAGTTACCTTACGATTCTTGGAGAAAACTAGTGAAATTTTCTCTGTTCTCTCTGTTGATTGACGCTGATACTGCAGTTTTGTTGCTGCCTGCCTCGAGTCATCTAATCTTCTGACTGAATCTCAGTAGTTTGTCTACTAGCAGCACCTCCCAAACAACTTCTTTTTAAAATAAGGTCACTATCAGCACATTGACAGGTAGGTAGAGAAAACAAAACCAACTCTTACATGCTAGACAGACCTGAGTAACATAGTAACTGACAGCTGATAAGAACCACTAGGTCCACCCAGTCTGCCTGTATTCCCTGCCTGCATCTGCTGACCCTACTCAGTTATTAGCTTTTAGCCTCTCCTTCCCATCTCTAGGGTTCCCTTATGCCTACCTCATGCATGCTTGAATTTCCCAACTGTGCTAGCTGCCACCACATTTGGGGTAGGCTATTCCATGCATCCACCGCCCTTTCTGTGAAGAGACACTTCCTCACATTCCCCTTTATCCTGACCTCCTCCAGTCTCATATCATGACCCCTCATCCTTGCACATGTCCTATACTGAAAGATGTCGCCCACTTGCTCTTTGTTTATGCCCTTAAGAAATTTGTAGGTTTCTATCGTATCTCCCGGTTCACACCTCTCCTCCAGTGTTTACATATTGAGGTCTTTTAATCTCTCCTCATATGTCTTCGGGTGCAAGCCTTACACAATCTAAGTTGCCCTTCTCTGAACTGCCTCCACTCTGTCGATGTCCTTATGAAGCTGTGGCCTCCAGAACTGTGCCTTGTACTCCAGATGATGCTTCACCAGCATTTTGTACAGTGGCATTACCACCTCCCTTCTTCTGCTAGTAATGTCCCTTCCTGTGCACCTCAACATGCCACTGGCCCTCCCCACAATCTTGGTGCACTGTTTGGCCACCTTTTGGTTAGGTAGAAGTGTGGACAGTGAGGGCCACTCATGTGGGTCTGGGTACTTTCCACCAGCAGAGGAATTCCCCACTGACACATCATCTGAGAAGTCTAACCTAAGCCGCTTTGATGATGAGACAGGATATGGGGAGTACCTTGAGAGACAAAGTAAGAAAGTCAGTTGGCAAATAGCCTCAATCTCTCGAGGTTGCACTGGCAGAAGAAAGTAGGAAACAGGTCCTCTCCTTCCTGAAAAACACATCAATTTACTCTTCAACACTTTGTTCAGCAGGCTTCATCACAGCATCGACAGCTAAGTGGAGCAGGTTTAAGGGCACCAGTAGTGTCAAGGGAAAACCTGCAGCATCAGGTCCAAACAAGAAAGGTTAGTGTGGGTCAAAAAGTCACGCTTCTACTGGTGATGACACTAGCTGATTGAGTGGAGTCGGGGCCAGTCAGTGCATGGTATGACTGCATTTCACGTTGGTAAAAGGAGATAACAGAAAGGCTGTGTGCATACTGTGCAGCACAACTATCAGCAGGGGAAAATCTCTGGAACAATGTAACTATCAGCTTCTTAACTGACCACCTAAAAGTAAAGCATCCCCATGTTTTTAAATCATCATGGTCTGTACCTGCGGTTCCATCAAACCCATTTGAGACCAGTGGTGATGATGACCATGCCACAAATTGCACTGTCTCCAGAAAAATGCTGGTGCTACCACTCCACCCCCCCAATGTAATGCACCCCTTGTACTGCTGCCACTGCAAGGCACAAGTCCCTTGGTATTTCTACACCATCTGGCAAGCATAGAACATCCTCCATCTATGGTAAATGCCAGAAGTGAATGCGTTTCAGGTGAGAACTGAGTACCAGTTTTCCTGTCCCAACAGCTCAGCACATCTCACGGCTTGTAGGTAAAAAGATGGGAGTGGATCTGTAACCCTTTTCTGTTAAATTTGTAACCCAAACTGCACAGAATACTTGACATGGTCAAATGCGATCTTTGTTACTGTTATCTTCTTGTTTGTTTGTTGTTTTTCTGTATCCTATTTTGTTTGACTGGATTACCCAGTTGTGTTCACTCATTGCAAGTTGTAATTTAAGTTGTATAAAAATACCAATAAAAAAGTGTAACCTCCCCACTAATCCGGGGTTTACCTTAATGTCTTCCTGGGCTCCTTCCATGCCCACTACCAGGCTGATATCCTGTAGAAGTAATAGACCCAGGGGTATCTGTTTGCTTCTATTCATTTATGTGAGAGTGCCATGCTGTACCTCCGCACCTGTCCCTTTAAGAGTCAAACCAATATGTGTATAGTGAATGGTCTGAGCTGGGTCCGAGTGATTTAAGGTTTGTGACAGGCCAGACACCACTTTGATTTGCTCCATTCTGCAGTCGATTATAGTGCAGAGGGAGGTTGTATAAGAACTGTACTTTTTTACTTCTATTGTATTGTTTTTGAAATAGAGAAGTTTGTTTAACCTGTTTCTTTGCAGTTTGCCTTTTGAAATGGGAGCCACCATGTTTGGTCTGGGACTTCCAGTAATTGGACCAATAGGACTCCAGGGATCTCAAAGGGTCCTCAGCCCAAGTGTCTCATGGAAGGAAAACTGTAGTTTTTGGGTTGGTGCCTAAACTGACACAGAAGGGGGAGTCTGACTTGTGACTGACAGCTTTCCCAGCTAACCCGAACTCTAGAAACCAAGGGAAATGCCCAGTATTGTAAGAAACAGTGGCTCAGTTAGAGTTGGAGCTTGAAGTGTGAGCTGCTTGAGCTTTTGAGCAGCGGTTCCCTGAATGGAGCTTAGGAGAATTGATGGGAAGAGGCCTAACTTGCCTCCCTGCCACATTTCTCCTGCCTTGGACTGCCTGATAGCAGAAGTCAGACTTGTTCTAATTTAAAACTGGAACTGCGGCAGAAAGTATCGAAGAGTTTGAAAGCACTGCTTGCGCTTTGGACCAAAGATTTGCTCCTGTGAAGCGATTGGCCCAGCTAGTGTGCAAGACTGATTTTGGATCATGAGGTTTGCTCAGTGAATCTACTGCAATAGCAGCCGGACTGTATCTGAACTATAGAAAGTTGATGCGGTTTGATTTAAATGTGCTGAATGTTTCTCGTGGGTCGAGACCTTCCTGTTCATGGCCCGATTCATTATGCCAGCTTGAGGTTTCACTAGCCAAACCAAATGAACTTTGCCAACATGCTCATCACACCTGGGCCTTTGCCAGTTCAGCCCAGATCGACTGCCCTGCACCAGGGACTGTCCTCGGCGTGAGACCAGCTTTGGGGATACAGCCTCAGTGCAGAAACAACTCACGGGTTGTGGCCACCTGGAGAGAAAGGCCATGAAGAGGAAGTGTGTCATGACGGCCCTGTTTCCCCATGCCCATTGGTTAACACCACGAGGTCTCCATATTGCCTCTAATTCCACAGCAATCTGGTAGCGTGAGTACAATCAGGGTAGCTCCTTGCAACGAGTTATTTAATCATCTGTGGTACCATCTGATTTCTTTAATTTTCTGGGTTTCAAGAGACTGGACCAACCGGCCAGGATTACAAATAATCATTTTGTTGTTGTGCATGCTTACTGCCTTTTCTTTCCATCAAGGGCCTCAACATCAGCTGCAACTCTGGACACCCCCGGACAGCACCTCTGGCTAGTCAGCATTCCATCCTGGGTACCCAGTGTTGTAGAACTGTCAGGACTGAAATTGCATGCCAAGAACCTGAATTTATTCAGAATACCAATCATTTAACTAAATTCATGCCCATTCCTTGTTCATCTCCCCTAAATAAATCTGATTGTCTTTTCATGTTTAACCTGACTTATGTATATATTGTTTGTTGGGTTACGTTACTGAAAGTGTACAGTCATCTTACTAACCTTGTTTTACAGGGGGTCTCCAAGGAAATTGCTGAAGGTCCAACCCTGGTGGTAAGTGTGAAGGGTGTGTGTATATTGTTACTGCTACTTACTGACTGTGTGTTAGCTACTACTAAAGCTCCAAAGCCACTAGGAGGGTTGGCGGGTGGTTGCAGCTTCCCAGAGGGCTATAACAGGCTAGACAGACACCCACAATACTGTTACTCTGGGAAGAGGCACCCAAGTACTGAATCCAGGCCCCTCAACCTATGCTTAGAAATACAGGCAGGGGTAGTAACCTCAGAGATAGCACCGCCTAGGGGTTACAAAGATGAACTGTAAAAAAAAAAAAAAAAAATATGTCCACAAAAAGCCCAGCACATATAGTCAATAAAGTACATAAAAATGTATTTCTTAAGTGCCTTTCAAATACCATGGCACTGTACAATAAAATAAGTATTCAATATAACAACTAATATCAGCAACATTTAAAAAACCTTCACAAAAAGCCTGATAAAACAAATAAGTTTTAAGCTCCGATTTAAAACGCGAGACGGTCAGTCATTCCCTTAACCAACGAGGTAGAGAAATCCACAGGGTAGGGGCAGCGTGAGAAAAAGCACATGCCCCAGATGTTTTTAACTGGACCCTGGGAATCTCTAGCAATCCCTTATTGGTGGATCGGACTGAGTGGTAGGGGCAGTAGAGAGTAAGGAGCTCTTGCAGTTATTGTTCATGTAGGGCCTTGTATGTCAGTAAATCAACCTTAAAGGTGATCCACCACTGTACTGGCAGCCAGTGTAGTTCGTGCAGCACAGGCGTAATATGACTGGTCCTGGATGTACCAGTCAATAGCCTGGCTGCTGCGTTCCGCACTAGCTGCAAGCGACAGATATCGAACCCCGGAAGCCCTAGCTAGAGGGCATTGCAATAATCAAGGTGGGTGGTTATGAAGGCATGGACCAGTGTAGGAAGGTCAGCTAGAGGAACCAGATGTTTCACCCGGGTGATATTCCTTAGATAATAAAAGGAAGATTTGACAACAGCAGACGTCTGTGATTTCAGGGTCACTCCACTGTTAAAAATAATGCCCAGGTTACACACCCAGACCTAGGTCGTGAGCTGGACACCATCAAGTTATAAGCCCGAAGGTGCCCTGCCCTAAGACCTGCCTCCGGATGACCCAGGTCCACAACCAACACCTCGATCTTATCCAGATTTAACCTCAGCCAGCTAGTGCTCATCCAACTCTTGATCTCAGCTAGCCAGTTGTTAAGCATGGAGATCGCATCATCCTGTCTGAGAATAAAGGACATATACAGTTGGGTATCATCTGCATAACAGTGAAAACCCAAACTGTTTCACCTAATGATATCTCCTAATGGCAGCATATACACTGCAATCAACATGGGTGCCAATATGGAGCCCTGCAGCACCCTACAGGACAGGGGGAGGGCATCAGAGGAATAAATTCCGGTGACTACCCTCTGTGACCTGCCAATGAGGAAAGATCGACACCAACTTAGGACTGTTGCAGACAGTCCTCACAGAAGCCACAAGCACTCCAAAAGCACACCATGGTCTACAGTGTCCAATGCCACAGAGAGATCAAGAAGGACTAAGATAGTATGGGCCTTTCGGTCTCTCACAATTAAGAGATCATTTGAAACCCGAACAAGGGCAACTCGGTGCTATGTCTTTTCCTAAACCCAGATTGGAGAGCATCATAGACATTGTGGGTTGTAAGATGGTCATCCAACTGCAATGCAACCACCTTCTTAATAACCTTACCCACAAAGGGCAGATTAGAGACAGGTCTGTAGTTTGCTAGACAATTTGGATCCAAGGAAGGCTTTTTAAGGAGTGGTCAAATGACAGCCTCCTTGAGGGGATCAGGAAAGACCCCCTTTTCCAAGGAACTCCAGAAAATTTCAGCAAGAATCTGGCAGATAATATCTACGCAACCTACCAGTAGTGGCGTAGGGCCCGGATCCAAACTACAGCTGGTTGGTTGCAAAGTCTGGACAATCCTCACAATTCTGGCCGGCTAAAGTCAGACCAGGCAGAAAAGGTGCTCGCCGCCGATCTCCGCAATCCCTCATAGAGAGAGTTGGGCCGATGCCCGACCTGATGCTGGCAGCCTTATCTGCAAAAAATCGAGCAAGCTAATCACACTTTATTTGAGAAAAATCTCTTCCAGACTGAAGACAGACTGGACTGCACAGTCTGTCCACAATCCGGAAGACCTAAGTCGGTCAATTCCATGCAGCAGCAATCTCCCCAGAAAGGAATTCTGCCTTCTTATGGGTGATTGCTGATTGATAGCCCTTATAGTATTCCATCAATCTAAGCCTGTCAGCAACAAGGCCAGATTTCTGCCAAGCTCTCTCTAGCCTTTGACCTACTCTTCTCAGCTTCTTCAAGGACCTATCAAACCAAGGGGTCTTTGGGCACAGAGTGAGTGGGTGAACATGAACAGGAGCAACTGAGTCCAGGGCATCTCCCACTGCCTTGTTATAGGCCAGTATCAGACCCCTCTGGACTCATGCATTCACTCAATAGACCCAATAGGTCCAATACCACTGATAGTCCCACTGGGGTAACTCCTCTTAATGGGCAGTACTGGACCACCTCCGTAGGAGCAGGCCTACTTGGGGGTGCCCTGAAACTGAACCTTATGGTGTGATGATCTGACCAAGCAACTGGTTCCACCCCCAGATCTGTGGTCTCCATCCCTAGGAGGAGCACAAGATCCAAAGAGTGACCCCCTGTATGGGTAGTAGAGGTAACCACCTGTGTAAGACCCTGCATAGTCATAAGCTGGAGGAGATTATTTCCAAATTGTGAGAGTTCATCATCAACCCAGGCATTAAAGTCACCCAGAATTAACCATCTGGATGACTCCAAAGCCACGTCGACAATGAAGTCCACAAACTCCTTCAGGAATGCTTCCCCATCACCGGGTGGACGGTAGATGAGGAGTATCCTGAACCCTACACCAGCTTCCAGGATACACTCAAAGGATCAAGTACCCCCTCTGGCAAATCCACAAGGCCCAGTTCCATTTTAAACATAATGGCTACACCCCTGCCCCTATGATCCAATCTCGGGCGGTGTATCACCGAGAACCCAGCTGGAACAGTAGATGCCAAAATAGGGCCTGCATTCTCATCCAGCCAGGTCTCGGTAATGTATGCCAGATCAGATATCCCAACAAGATCAGCTAGAAGAGCTGTGTTGTTCCTAATCGATCTGGCTTTGCACAACACTGTCTGAGTTGGATGGGTCATCGATGAAGATCCCGAGGCCTGCCCAATATTTATGGAGCCCTTGAGTATGGGAACCAGGCAGGAAACACCCCTTTCCTGACCCCATTTTGCCCCAGGGTCTCCTAGTCCCTATGACCTCTATCCATCCATCCACCCCTCTCCAGTCTCCCACCATGCCCAGATCGCACCCCGTTCAATCAGCTTCTGACTATCCCCAAAGCTTGACATCTGTTATACACCTCAGTTGATAATGGGGGACAGTCAAAAGGGTGTAAATCCCTGAGCATGGTGGAAGAATAATGCCTGACTGTCTTAAAACCATCTCAACACATTTCAAACACAATTGACAAAACTCCAAAAACTTAATCAAATTAATTCCACTCTCCAGTACCACCCCACGTTTACACAAACATCTTCAGCAAGGTGCCTCTCACACAACCCCACCAGTGATCCAGACAAACCACGACACTCACTACAGTCCCCACTCAAATCACCATGCAATTCACACACAACAGCCAAATATCTATCCCCTAACATAAACAATGTAAACCCCCAAAAATTAAAACATGAAATAAACATAAAACAGCAGTTCAAACTTGAATCTTATAAAACTTAGTCCACATTCAGAAGTCCTCTCACAACTCCCGAATTGTAGAAACCCGGTTCAGTCTTAGTATAAATAATCCGGCACTCCTCCGAATAAATCAGATAAACAGTACTAAATGTTTAATGAATAGGCCAGGCAAGCCCACACCTCCCCTGGCCAAGAATGCCAAAGCTTCTCAGTCCCAAACTCTGCTCTCCCCAAGAGTTGAGATATAAGCAAACATTAAAGAAAGAAAAACAAATCAAACCAATGGGTCTAAGCAATGTCCACCGAACATCTTGTAGATTTGCAAACTGTCAGTATTAATTAGAGTCTAATATCCAGGAACGCTATCCACATAGGGGCTAACAGCATGAAGGGGAAAATGACCACCTCCAGAGGAGTCACTGCATTGGGTCATGACTACAGCAACGACCTCTGGCCAGGCATCCACTCACCAGCAGATCCCGACAAGAGGCCTAGAAGGCACCGGCAACATGAGTCCGCCTTCCAGCTGACCCAAGATGGCACTGCCTACCGTAGACCCAGCCAGCAACAGCGACCACCCTTAGTGAAGTCACCCCCAAAATTGACACTTCCCCAGCTGGTCCCCTACCCGAACCTCAATTCGGTAGATGATAGCAATCAATTCCTTCAGTTCCAGAAATAGTCCAACGATGACAAAACTTCAGGACAGCTCAAACTGCACAAACTCCTTTTTCATCTGTCCAGGCCACCTGGTTTCAGATCACCCTTTCTCTCCATCCTAGTGGATCCTTGAACCCACTGTTCTTCAGGGCACTATGAACCCCACTCAGGCCCCTTAAAAGTTCTTTCGTACAGCAGATCAACGGTGCCCGACTGATCCTAAACTGGAGGACAGTGCCACCAATAAGTTCATCCTAAAAAGGGTGGTTCAAACTGATTTAACACATTCCAGTGTCAAGGGCAGACAGGCCACTAAACAACATGGGCAACTTGGTTCACCACTGCAGTCGGCGGTCTCAACGACACCAAGGGAGAATGGGCCATCCAAACCAAACAGGAATACTGCACCGCCGAAATGAGCAAACCATCTGAGCGGTCCAAATGATTCAATCTACAGTCAACTTCACAGTCTGCATCCTCCAACAATGAAAAACAAAAACAATGAACACACAGCACGCTCAGTCCCAAAATCCCTAGATGCCAATAACGGTAACAGCGTAATGGTAATAAACTAAAAGTGCAAAAATGAAGTTAAATATACAATTTAAAATGGAAATTAAAAAAGCAGAGCTACTTCAAGTTACTACGAATAGCAGCCCAGCATGGCTGCCATCTTCCATAATACATCAGGTTAAAGAGGGTCATCACCCTGTCGAGCATGAGCACCTTGGCAACTGGGAAATGTGGAAACCTGACTAGTACAGTACATTTTACCTCAGTTTAATCATTCTCATTGAAAAGGGGTTCTTCTGCATTCTAATCTTGTCTTCACCAGTAGATCTGCTCCACACACTCCCCCGCCTCCTTTGGGTCAGTGAAGCAATATCCTTTGTGTCCATCAGCAAATTGAAGCCTGGCTGGAAACAATAGGGAGTATAGTATTCCAAGCTCCCTTTGATGATGCGAGTAGTCTGAGTCCTCTCCTTAACCATCAAAGCTTTACTAGACTGGAGTCCCATTGTTGCCATCTGAAATCCTTAGCTAGGATATGAGTAACCTGGAGAAAGGGAAATACTTCTTTATTTGTTACTTGGTACCTTTGTTGAAATGTTTTAAAGGTGATCAGCTTGTTGTCCAGCTACAGCTGGTCCATCTATTCTAGTGATATTTATATTTGTCCAAGGAGGGGTGTTAATTGGTTTTCCATTAATGAGGAAATTGGGATTGTGTGTTAAGGGTTGCCTATCATCAGTCAGTGCTTGAGCTTTGGGAGTCTGCAAAGCTGGGTATGGGTCTGCACTGATGCAATTGGTATGTTTTTAACTAGCGGAGGGAGGTTCTTTACTGTGTATATCAATACTTTAGGAGTCACCTCTGCCTTGTTGCATAAGTCAGTTTCGATCTGTAGTCACAGTGGCATGTAATTCCTCTCCTGCTGTCTGTATGTAAGGATTTGTGTGTGTGTGTGTGTGTGTGGGGGGGTTCTTCAAGCCATTGTAGATATTTGCTACTACAAATTGCCAGATGATATAGGTATAGGTGGGGCAATTTCAAACCTCCCTGAAACTTTGGAGCCACCAGTTTATGATAAGCACAGAGAATTTCCTTTCCTGGCCAAATTAACTTTAAGATGTGCCTAAGTAACATGTCAAATTATTTTTTAGGGATGGCCACATTTAACATACTCGAAGGATATAATGTTTGTGATAGTATGTTCATTTTGATGAGGTTAATTCCCCCATAAGGTGACAGAGAGCTGTGCCCATCTTTCCAGATCTAATTTCAACTGTCTGAGTAGGGGGTCTAAGTTTATTGCCACAATGTCCTGAGGATTTCTCGTGACCAGTATGCCAAAGTATTTCAAGCTGTAAGTCTGCCTTTGAGCCCAAGTGCTGATATCTCTTCAGTTTAATTCAATTTCAATTCAATTTTATTTTTACCATGAATACACTGTTGAGAAGGACTCATTTACAAAGTGGTCCTGGGGCCATGCATAACAGTACAATACACAATACCAGTAGCATAACAAAAGCAAAGGCAATAAAAGTAGGAATTAGGTTTACAGTACATGAGAAGGTCAACCGAGAATAACCTAATGGCAACATGACAATCAATAGATTACACTTCCGGAACATACATAGGAGCAAAGCACAATACAAGAAACAACTAGATACATAAAAGAGCCATGGTAAAACAATATAGAGACTAGAGGATAGGAGGGAGGAGGAGAGTAGAGGAAGACAGTAGCATAGAGAGAGAGAAAAGAGAGCAGAGGAAGACAGCAGCATAGAGAGAGAGAGAGGGAAGAGAATCGAGGAAGGCAGTAGCATAGAGAGAGAGAGAGGGACGAGAATAGAGGAAGACTGCATATATATATATATAGAGAGAGAGAGAGAGAGAGAGAGAGAAGAGAAGAGAGAAAGACAGCATATATAAGTAGTAAGCCACAACAGGGTGTGCATTAAAGGATTTTTAACGTGACGCTCTAGGGTGTGCTAAGGGCACGTAGGGTTGAAAGCCATGTTCTATGCTCTCTGGGAAGTGCATTAAAAATCCTTTAATGCACACCCTGTCATGGCTTATCACACTTATAAAATGGGCCACCATCATAAAAGAATCAGTTTGATGTACTCTGATAGGGATTAAAATGTATTTACTATTTTCAAAAGTGTACAATACATTACCTCTAAAACATCTAAAAACTGAAAAAAGTAGTCCCTATTAATGCATAAAATAGGATATGTCAGCAATAGGTTAACTAGTATAGTACTTTGCAATAAAAGTATTTATTAGTAGAGTTGGTTAAAAATAGACTTTCTCTGTCACATGTAAATTTTATCATATAAATGCACTGTAACATTTGTAAATTTGTAAGACATAAGCAGTGTTTAAAACTAAATTTTCATTACACTGTAGTTATATACTCTCATTGAAGGCAGCCTCTTTTATTTTTTTACTTATGTGCTGTAGTCTAGTACATAAAAGGAAAACTGCTATAGGATTGAGGTGAAAGGTTAGTAAGGAAAAAAAAAAACTTTAAACCTGCCAGGTTGCCTTTTTTTGGTGGGCAGGGAGGGCAGATTTCACCTGAAAACTCCTATATAAGATTCAAATGTACATGCTTTTGTTAACATTAGCAATGTATTTGGGCACTTTGGGTCTGCCTCTGCCTATACGGTTACCCTTTTGGTTCCAGCACACTCAGCCATGAATCTAGCTCTATCTTTCCCCATTTAACTAGTCACTAACCAGCTGCCATTCTGGCCCTTGGCACCTTGACATCTCTTTTTTCTACTCTCCAGCCGCCTCTGAAGCAGGAGATATTGTCCTCACTGTGGGCTCATCGGTAAACTGGGACTCTCACCTAAGCATATAATCAGTTACTGAGGGCTGAAATGAAAATAATTGTACCCTTCCATGTAGGCAATAATACTCATGATACTTCAAATCTGTGTACATGAAGGTTGTAAATACTGCATACTTGTTATGGATCTCATGTAGGATCTCTGTGAACAGTTGGAATGTATATATTGCATCTAACATGTTTGCTGTACGATTGTTTTGTATCCTGATTCTCACCTTGTATCCTGTGTTTTTCTGTACGTATGTATGTATACTTGTACTTGACCACAGCAGGTCCACCTTGTAAATGAGCTTGCTCAATGGTGATCGCCTGGATAAATAAAGATTTGATTTGATTTGATTTAACTGTGTTTTCCCACCTTTTCTTTTTGTTTATAAAGTATTACTGTATTGCCTACTTTCTTCATCCTGTTTTTCCCCACATGCAAGACATAGAATGTTTGTCATGGAATGTTTATCATGGAATACTGGGATTCAAAATTCTGCTCAGTTCCATTTGTAGAATGTTACTCTCCTGACATTCTGTACACACAAGCAACAAAGGCCTGTTTTAGAGCCAGAGACTCAATTATATCACTGTCAGGGCAAGCATTAGAGATTTCCCTGATGAGCAGGTAAAGACAGAAGGGGGGATTTTTCACTGTTAGTAAACAAACAGTTGTAATGAAAACTATAAACAATACTTAATGTTTTTAATTTGTTTATGTGTGTAAGGAGAGTGTGATGATCAGGGAAACAACATTTAATTTATTTATTTTATTTTTATTTAAGGTAGTTTTATTTTTAGGGCCCAGTTGAAGGTTTTTTTTACAATGTAAAGGCAGCAGCCATGTTTATAATGGAAGATCAGTTCTGGTTGAAGGGGGACTGATGGAAGATAGTTTTGGTTATATGAGGACTGATTTGCTCATTGTGTGATGTGGTTTAGGACCAGGATGACTGTGCGTATAAAGAGATTTAATGTACAGTCAGCTGATGTCTCTTGGCCAATGAGATTTCTAGATTTTTCTTGCCATTTTATAAATATATATATATATATATATATATATATATATATAGAGAGAGAGAGAGAGAGAGGGGAGAATAGAGGAAGACAGTATATATATATATATATATATATATATATAGAGAGAGAGAGAGAGAGAGAGAGAGAGAGAAGAGAATAGAGGAAGGCAGAAGCATAGAGCTGTGTAGGAGAAACATAGAAACATAGAATTTGACGGCAGATAAGGACTGCTTGGCCCACCCAGTCTGCCCATTTCCCTACCTACTGGATAAGCTGCAGATCCTAGTTAACTAGCAGCCTACTTCTTCCTACCCCCACCTCCTAGAATGGCCTTATGACTGTCCCATGCATGCTTGAATTCCACCACTGATTTTGACTCACAACTCCTCCGAAGGCCGCTCCATGCATCCACAACCTCTTTGTGAAAAATACTTCCTAAATTACCTCTGAGCCGCCCATCTTCAAATTGTGCCCTCTTGTTCTTGCACACCTCTTTTCTGAAAGATGCTACCCTCTTGGACTTTGTTGATTCCCTTGAGGTACTTGAACGTTTCTATCATGTCTCCCCTCTCCCTCCTTTCCTCGAGGCTATACATATTAAGCTCCTTTCATCTCCCTTCATATGTCTTCCAGTGCAGACCCTGCACCATTTTAGTTGCCCTCCTCTGGACAGCTTCCATCCTGTCTATGTCTTTGCAGAGATTGGGTCTCCAGAACTGCACACAGTACTCCAGATGGGGTCTCACCAGCTGTCTGTACAGAGGGATAATAACTTCCTGTTTTCTACTAGTGATGCCTCTCCCTATGCATCCCAGTATCCCCCAGCCCTCCTTGCTGCCCTCTCACATTGCTTGCCCACCTTTAGGTCATCTGATATGACTACCCCCAGGTCCCTTTCCATTTTGTTGTTGTTAGTATCTCACCCCCCATTGTGTACTCTTCCCCTGGGTTTTTGTTTCCCAGGTGCATTACCTTGCACTTCTTAGCATTGAATCTAGCTGCCATACATTTGACCATTCCTTTAACCTTGCCAAGTCCCTTCTCATCCTTTCCACCCCACCCTGTGCATCAACTCTGTTGCAGATCTTTGTGTCATCTGCAAAGAGACATGCTTTTCCTTCCAGTCCCTCTGCAGTGTCACTTATAAAGACATTGAAGAGGACTGGTCCTAATACTGAACCCTGCAGTACCCCACTAGTAACCCTCCTTTCTTCTGAGCGGACTCCATTTACTATTACTCTCTGTGTCCTATTCTCCAGCCAATTCTTTACCCAGGATGTCATCTTGGGACCCACTCCCAGGCTGGCTAACTTGTATTAATCTTTTGTGTGGGACTGTGTCAAATGCCTTGCTAAAGTCTAGGTAGGCCATGTCCACAGCCCCTCCCTGATCTACTACTTTGGTCACCCAGTCAAAGAAATCTATCAGATTCATCTGGCATGACCTTCCTGCTGTGAATCCATGCTGCCTAGGGTCCTGTGCCCCTCTGGCCTCTAGATACTCGACAATTTCTTTCCTTCAGAAGTGATTCCATCATTTTCCCTATCACTGAGGTTAAACTAACAGGTCTGTAGTTTCCTGCTTCTGCCTTGCTCCCACTTTTGTGAAGGGAATCACATCTGCCTCCTCCAGTCCTTGGGTACCACCCCATCCTCCCATGATTTGTTAAAAGGGTAGTCAGTGGTGTCACTAGTTCTACCCTTAGTTCTTTAGAATTCTGGGATGAATCCATCAGGCCCCATTGCTTTGTCCACCTTCAGTTTTAAGAGTTCTTTCAGAACCCTTTCTTCTGTAAATGGGCTGGTATCAACTTCTGTATCCAGAGTGTTTCTACTGTTTGTTTTAGGTACCTCCCCTTCATTTGTAAATACTGAGCAAAAATATTTGTTTAGTATCTCTGCCTTTTCACCGTCTCCCTCTTCCCACCCTCCTCCCTTTTATTAAGCCTCTCTATCCCTCCCTTGGTCTTCCTTCGCTCCCTGATGTACCTATAAAAGTTTTATCCCCTTCTTAACTGAGTTGGCTATCTTTTCCTCAGTTTGGGCCTTTGCTGTTCTGACTGCCTTCCCAGCCTCCTTTGCTTTAACTGATACAGTTCTCTGTCCTGCTCCTTCTGCATTCCTTATACTTCCTGAATGCTTTCTTTTCTCTTGAACCTTCATGCCACTTCCTTTGAGAACCATAATGGTTTCTTACATCGTTTTGTTTTGTTTATTTGCTTCACACAAAGGCTTGTTACCTCTGTGATGGCAGTTTTATTATTCCCATTGTTCTTCCACCCTCCTTCCTGCCCATTTGCTGAGTGCATTCCTTAGGCACTCACCCATTTTGGCAAAGTCAGCCCTCCTAAAGTCCAGTACTTTTGCCTTTGTATGGTTTGACTCTATTGCTGTGTTTATTGTGAACCATACTGTTCGATGGTCGCTAGTTCCCAGATGGCTACCCACTTCTACATCTGTGATCCTCTCTCCATCTCCATTTGAGAGAACCAGGTCTAAGATTGCTCCCTCTCGAGTGGGCTGCAATACTAGTTGTCTAAGGCATGCCCCCTGTAGGGCATCTAGAATAACCCCACTCTTCGAAGTGGCTGCTGCAACTGCACTCCAGTTAACATCTGGCATATTCAGATCACCCATCAGCAGTATCTCCCCTTTTTCTGCCATTCTAAGTATACTTTCTATCACTTCCTTGTCCATTTCCTCCCCCTGAGAAGAGTGTCTGTATACAACCCCTGTGCGGATTGTGGTGCCATTGCCTGTCTCCAAATTTACCCACAGTGCTTCTTCTCCTCCCTGTTTACCCTTTTGTTCTGTTGCTTTTATTCCTTCCCTATGTAAAGAGCTACTCCTCCTCCTCTTTACCCTCCCTGTCCCTCCTGTAGATAGGTATCCTGGTATGTTTACGTCCCAGTCATGGTTTTGTGTGTACCATGTTTCTGTGACTGCCATGATATCCAGATGTTCCTCCTCCATCAAGGCCACTAATTCAGGAAGCTTGTTACCCAGACTATGGGCATTGGTACTCATTGCTCTCCATTTTTTGATGGCTTTACCTTCTGTTGCAGCATCCCCCACTGACCTTTCTACCTCGGTCTTTTTCTCGTTTAGTACCCTGTTTTGTAGGGAGAGGCTGGGATTTTCCTGCTGCTTATCAGTGCCTCCCCCTTTGACTAGTTTAAAAGCTTGCAAATGAAGCATTAAACCGATTGCTCAAAAGATTTGTTCCTTCCTGGACAGATGCAGACCATCCTGCCAGTATAGGCTGGTGTCCCTCCAGGTGGAACCCCAGTCCCCAATGAAGCCAAACCCCTGTGCTCCACACCATTTTTTCAACCATTCATTAAACTGCATGGTGCTAATTACCCTCGCCTCCCCCAAGCCATTGACAGGCAGCACCTCTGAGAAGGATACTGTGTGTGCTACTTGTCTTAGGCCCCTCCCCAACTCTACAATGTCCTCCTGCACTGCTCTAATCTTGTGATGAGCCAAGTCATTTGTCCCTAGGTGGACAATTACGTCCAGCTCAGACTCCCTTGCAGCTGTTCTCGTGATCCTGAGGATGGCTTCCTGTCCCTCAAGCCATGGCACCAGGCAGGCCTTCACTCAGTTTTCCCAGCTCCCCCAGTTCTATCCCCTAATAATTGGGTCCCCACCAGGAGCTGCTTCCTTTCCCTGTGGTGTCCTCTGCCTCCTTTCTGTGGGCCTCCTTGGACAGTTGTCATCAGTCTTCTCTGCGGGTGCATCCATAGGGGAGCTGTGCTCCCCCAGAATGGTGTATGGATTGTGGAGTGGAACAATTGACTGGGTGTGCCTCTGTTCCACCATCCTCACCCTCCCTGAGCCCACTGTGGTCCAACTGCTGTGCTTTCTTCGCAACCTCTGAGGTAGTGGTGGTGGCGCTGGTGCTCCCTGGATGGGGGAGGTTCCCTTCCTACTGTCCAGTGTGGCTTGGAGGAAGGTTTCCTTACTACTGTCCAGTGTGGCCTGAAGATGGGCAACTTCCTCCCTCAGGGCAGAGAGTTGTCTGCAAATAGGGCAACATCTCAGCCACCAGAAAGACTCCCGGAAGACTGCTGCCCCACAGCCATTACATTGCACTACTCCCTATATGTTTATCTACTTTTTTTTTTTGTTTGTTTTTGTGTGTGTGTGCGCACGCGTGTGCGTGTGTGATTGGTTTGTTATATAGAAATATATATATTATGCAATGTGTATGCTTATATTGTCAGTGCGGGCTAGGGCTGGTGTATAAAACCTGCATTCACTTGATAAATTATTTTTTTTTTTTTTTATACTTTATTGTAGGTATATTGTTCAACATACAGTACAGCACAGTTTTATAAAAGTACATATAGTAAGTGATAATAATTTACATCAGCATTACACAGTCCCATATTCAGGTTTCTGATAAAACTGTTCAGAGGAGGAGTAATAGAAGAGGAAAAGGGATAGCTAGGTAGTAGGTAGAAGAATGAGCGGAAGGGCAGAGGAAACCAGAGTAGAGGGGAAGGGCAGTGCTGGAGCATCTACAGAAGTGCTGTGGTTGGGCGAGTAGCAAACAAATAGCCTAAACGGTTGACTAGGTAAAACATTGACATTTATCTACCAATGCAGTTTTTAACATGCTTGTGCACACTACCGAGAGGCATTATTTCAGTTTTGTCCGCATTCAGTTTATAATTAGTGTTCTAAACTCTCTAATAACTTAAACAGCATGAGGCAGGGATGCTGAGGGGTACTTAATGTGTATTAGAATATTGTCTACATAAACTGACACCTTGTATTCTGTGCCTGCTCCTGCTATGGCAATAATATCTGGTGTTTAAGTTTCAGGATGAGGGGTTCCAGAAAAAGGTTGAAAATCAAGGGGGACAGTGGACATCCCTGCCTCATGTCCTTGTACAGTCTAAAAGAAGTAGAATACACCCCATTACAGAATATCTGTGCTGCAGGGCTGGTGTATAAAACCTGCATTCACTTGATAAATTATTTTTTTTATACTTTCTTTATTGTAGGTATATTGTTCAACATACAGTACAGTACAGCACAGTTTTATAATAGTACATATAGTAAGTGATAGTAATTTACATCAGCATTACACAGTCACATATTCAGGTTTCTCATAAAACTGTTCGGACTTAAGAAAACATTAAAACAATTTTATCGCCTAACCTTACAAAACTCTACAAAATTCTTGGGGGTGTAGCATTATCTCTGTAAGTTGAGCATTACGTTATAGGCTGTCTAAAAGTGTGTTCCCTTCTGTAGAAACATTTAAAAACTTTTACATTTAAAGGAAAACGATATATTTCATTTGATACCATCTTAATCTTATAAGTATAGTTCGACTGATCCAAAACAAAAACAAAACCCTTATTATCCTTCTCATTCTACCTAAAGTATACATTGTCAGGATATTCTCCTATTTGTTTGTTTTAGTCCCCTTTACTCCGTAACTACTAATAGTATCCACCTAGACCATTGTCCTGTAAATTTCTCTGTTCTGTTTTGTACCTTATATGTCATTCTCTCCGTCTCCAGTATATCTAATATAATTTGTTTCCACTCTAATACCGTTAGTGGGTCAGGTTTTAGCCACTTCCATGTTATTGCTTTGTTCATAGCTGCCACACATATACACCAAATATATTTTGCCAATGCTCCTCTGATTTCTAGAGGTGACATACCCAGGACAAAATGATTGACTCCTAATTGCCCTGTAATTTGGAATAGCGATTCCAGATCCTTTCTCACTTGATAAATTCTGCTGGAATATCACGCTTTCTCAGTGTTCTGAATAGATAGTTACAGGATACTCTGTCAAATGCTTTGTCTGCATCCAGGGAGATCAGCATCACGGGGGTACCCGGCTCCCTGGATGCAGAGATTAAGTGGATCAGCTTCCTCAGGTGATCTGAAGACACTTGACCCAACTTTTAAAAATGTAGCGGAAAAAGAAAAGCCCAGAGCGCACTACACACTATATGGCAGGGAGGCATGGGAAGGAGATACTATTACAGGCAGTATCAGCATCAGCCATATAGCACACACAGAAGATAAAATAAAGGTAGAGGTGGAAGAGGCAGGGGGCAAGCAGCAGCTCCAGCTCAACCACCTCAGCCAAAAAATAACCCTCAAGTCACAGATCACCTCTCCAGTAGGGGGACACCTCTCTGAAGGATCATTTCCAACAGGGGCAGTCTGTCACAACAGACAATATGTGCTGGAGATCATAAGAGACGGCCTCAACCTAAGTTCACTGCATAGAAACCAAGTCCATCAGAAGAGCTACAGCAATTAAAAATGGAAGTCCAAAAAGTGCAGTCTCTTGATGCTGTGGAGAAAGTATCAGCAAAAGAAGTGGGGAAAAGATTTTTCCCACGGTTCTTCCTAACAGAGAAAAAAAATCTGAAGACTAGCAACCAACCCCCAAACTCAGATGCCTGAATAGACACATAAGTTCATAGTGATCAGCTTGCAAACAGCAATTCCATATTTGCAGCAAGGAGACTGGCAATACTCACTGCCTTTGAAGGATACATACTTTCACATCCCAATACCAGCAAGTCACTGAAAGTACGCTCCAGAGTAAGTATGTAAGGAAGGTTTGGTTAGTGTCTATGGAGGTACCAGTTGTGACAGGGGACTACCCTGCCACTGTTTTGGACCATTCAATCTACTATTGCAACAGTTCTTCTATCCTTTTCTGTGTATGTTATCCCTGTGTTTCTAGTCTGGAAGGTTGGCCACCTTCGGGTGTCCCCCCCCCAGCTCTCTTCACTAAGTCCCACTTTAATTTCCTTATTTCTACTCCAAGGTCCAGTAATTAGGAAGGTTAAATTAGGTGACCTCCGAGTCTGAATGGAAATTGACACCAGAATATAATTGGTCTGGGTATATTTTGGGTAAAACCTGAATAAAGCCAAGGGGCTGTGAAATAGGGTTTAGATGTCCCTGATTTATAAGGACATAGCCATGTGGCTGTTGATACGTTATTGGTTAGACAGAGCTGCTCTGCTTATCTGTTATCGAGCAAGTACCTATCAATATATACATATATGTATTTTGGATAAAAGGTGCTGAAGTGCTTATACACATTGTTGTTTAAAGTGCTAGAACGTTAGATGTATATAACATGCCTAAGTGCAGAGAAATGTGCAAAAATGCTGCAGTGTTTATACTTAATTTTTGTACCAGCTGTAGAAGGCACTAATACAGTAGACTCTGTGGATTGAAATAACATGTTAAAGGGTTATTTTAACTGGTGACCTTGATGACCTTTTGGAAAAGGTTCACTGGACAGACAAAATACCCAGTTAGGATATGTGAGCTGCCTTATATGTTTAGTTTTTCCTCTAAGGAAGCAGCTCTGAAGCCCTTGGTAATTATGGGCTATAATAAAATGAAGAAAGACAAGGTGAGTGCTCGCTCCTCGCTCTCTCTCACTTTTGTACTGTGGCACAGTTCAAAGCAGGGCGGCAATACTTTCACTTTTGCCAAAAAAACACCTTGCTCTTCATATTGTTGGAAATGAGTTCTTTAACTGTGAGAAAGGGACAGGGATGTCCCTATAAAATAAGCATGTGCCTGTTGCCCACAGAAGAAGTATTATATGTCCATAAAGGGCTGAGAGAAAATAAACTAAAAAGATAGCACATTTAATAAAACAGGAAACCACTCCTGTCTCATAAATATATATATATCTCCCTCATTCTCCCATTCCCTTTGCCATCTCAGAAACTTGCAGCAGGGTTATAGAAAGCTGTGTTTTATGTATATAAAAAATGGGTTCTTTACCTGTGGTGCTGTGTTGGATGTTGTTATAGGGCTAGCAGCCCGCAGTCTGGCAAATGTATATTAACTGGGGACAAAACTCCAACAGAACACACCCAGCCAAACTAATACAAGCGACAACATCTTGTCAGCATATTGTCATGTTGTATAAATAGTAGTAGTAGTAGATTTTATTTATTTAAGGTGCCTTTCCCAAAGGCCCAGGGCACCCTTACAAAACAGTTAAAAAAACAAGTGTAGAAAAAAAAAAGACAACACCAGTAAAGCTAAAAATAGTACAAGAAATAACAAGAGTAAAAGCCCAGTCTACACTAGTAAAACAATTCTCCATCTAAGCAGTTACAATGTCTACCTCAGACCCAGGAAAAGCTTGACTAAATAAAAAAGGTTTTAGTTCACATTTAAATATTTCCAGTGACAGTGTCTCCCAGAGATGGCCGGGCAGAGTTCCAAAGAGTTGGAGCAGCATCTTCAAATGCCCGGTCCCCTGAGCACTTCAGCATCATTCTGGGGATCTCCAGGAGGGCACCAGAGGCTGATCTCAGAGACCAAGATGGGATGTAGAGATGCAGGAGATCCCTCAGATAGCTCAGACCCAAACCATGTAGGGTCTTACAGGTCAAAAGACTAATTTTGAAGGTGCTGCACCAGCATACCAGCAGCCGGTGCAGCTCGCACAGCACAGGGGTGATATGGCTAAATCTAGAATGACCAGTCAACACCCGTGCTGCTGCATTCTGCAAAAGCTGCAGGTGATGCAACTCACCACCCCTGAGCCTGATGTAGAAGGCGTTACAGTAGTCAAGTCTTGAGGTCACGAACACATGTACCAGCATGGCCAAGTCTTCGGGTGGGACAAAGGGCTTAATCCAGGTGATGTTCCAGAGATGGTAAAGACTGGTGCCGATAACAGCCGACACCTGAGTATCAAATGCCAGCTTGCTGTAAAACACAATGCCCAGATTTTTCACCCGTAAGGAAACCTCCAGTTCTGCTGGGCCAATAAAAAGGCCCAATCTGTCACTGGAGGTTCCCAAACACAACCTTCGACCAGGTTCTATGACCAGTACCTTGGTCTTCCTGGCATTTAGTCCCAGCCAGTTTGAGGCTGTCCATTTATTCAGTACATCAGCAGCGTCAGGTCTATCAAGTGAGAAAGACAGGTAGAGCCGAGTATCATCAGTGTAACAATGAAAACTCGGCCCATACTATCTTATGACCTCACCCAGGGGAAGCAGGTATACTGTGAACAACATGGTGGAGAGGACAGAGCCTTGGGAAACTCCAAAGGGCAGGTGTCTGTGATCAGAGGAACAGTTTCCCAAAACTAGCCTCTGAGATCTTGCCAGTATGTCCTACATACTCCCTCAGCCTGTCCAACAACACCCCATGGTCCACAGTAACAAAAGCTGAGGAGAGATCAAGGAGGATGAGAATGGTATGCTCTCCTCGATCTCTCACCTTGAGTAGGTCATTCAACACCTTGACCAATCCTGTCTTTGTACTGTGCATGGCCTGAAATCTGGACTGGAGAGTTTCATAACTCTGGAAGTCTGCTAGACGCTCCCCAAGCTGTTCTGCTACCACCTTCTTAAGAACCTTTGCTAAAAAAAGAAAGTTTGAGATAGGTCGGTAATTTGCCAGAACATTGGGGACCAAAGATGGTTTCTTCAGCAGCGGCCTAGCCAGAGCCTGCTTTAAAGATTCTGGAAAGACTCCAGCTGACAAAGAACTCCCAACAATCCCGTCAAAGACCAGACCAAGGGACATGATGCAGCCAATAAGTAGCCATGTCAGGCCTGGGTCCAGGTCACAGAACATCGGTTTTAAGCCTGCGGATAATCCCACTGACCTACTGTACTGTCACCAGCCAGAACTCACTCCAGGGCATCCAAGTGCGGTTGCTCAGTTGAGAAGTACCACTGTTGGAGGCTTGAATTCTGCTGGAAGCAATTCCGGATCTCACAGAGAACACTCTGTCTGAGACAAATCATGCAAACTGCTCACATTTATGAGTTGAAAAAGCTCTAATGGGTTCCAGACAGGCTGGATGTAGCAGCCTGTCTCCAACCTGGAAGAGCTGAGCTGGTCGATTCTCCCCGGCTGCAAGTGTCCTAGACATGAAAGCTGCCTTTTTTTGGATGATTACCTTCTGATATTCATGATAATGAGATATGAAAACCAGCTTGTCCTCAGGACATCCAGTCTTTCTTCAACACCTCTCCAACTTCCACCCCATTGTCTTCAACTTCCTCAGCTCTCCAGGAACTTACCCTGCTCAATAAGTGGGTCTCTAGTGAATGGAAGGAGCCCCAAAGTAGCAACTTTTTCCAAAGGCCCTAATTTACAAGCAAGTGTGGACCCTGCTGTTTCAAGTGGAAGCTTCCTGTGGAACTGAGCCCTATAGTGCAGCAGCGGCCCATAGTGTAGGAATTTATAGTGCTGTAACTGCCACTCAAAGTGGAATGGAAAACTTTGGTGTTTGGAATAGGATTGAAATGACCTTAATGAATATTTTATTTGCCTATCTTGCTATGGGGATGCTTTAATAACCAATACATGGTTCCTTAACTTTATATAAAATAAAACAGGAACCAAATAAAGAAGTTATAATTCTTAAGGGCTTTACGATCACATGACCTTATTAAGGCGGGTATAAGAAGCCCTACCTGAATGCTAGCTTTAGAGATAGATGTGTCAGTGTGCTGCTGGCCATGAAGGAAGAAGGTGTGCAGGTTTACACACTGTGCTGAAAAAGGACACAGGAAGGTGTCTGAGGAAGTAGCTGAAGGAGCCTGTTCATTTGGTGTGCCGAATTAACACCTGTTATCTTCCTTTCTGTAAATATTGATTGTATTATTTTTGATTTTCTGAAAATAAAATAAAATAATGATAAATGCTTTCTTGTGTTTTTTATGCACCTGAATCTTTAACTGCCTGTTTAAGTTATTGTGACATCCCACACCCAGTAACACCAATTATAATAAAGACACAAGATACAAATAGCTGGTATGCTTCCTTATATTATGCAGTTACACACAGAAAACAATACAAGGTTATTGGCACAGCCTTTCTATATGAAATATAACTATCTAGCAAGCGGCTACAGAAGATTAGCAATCTTGTTACACTTCTTTCTTCTGGGAGACACAGACACAACTGAAGACCTCTTCCCAGTGGGTTCCTGGCTCAACTCCCTATTGTCTGGAAGGCATTATGATACCTAACTTCGTGTGTAGTTACATGATGCATACAATAACTAAGGCCTTTTAGTCCCAAGGACTGCTTGTTATTCAGCCTTGCATGTGAGGTAACTTTCATAGGCATCAGCACTACCCCTTATCAGCAATGTTCAGATTCTGCATCTTTCCCCAAATGTGGTAAACAGCCACATTCTCATAACAATGTGCTTTTGCAATTCTGCCATATTGCCACTTGGCCATGAATCAGTGTGGCAGCATGACTAATTTGTGCTTAGCTAGGCTGATATATCCCCTTGCACCTCATCTACCCAGAGAAGGCCTTTGGCTTAC
Source organism: Neoceratodus forsteri (assembly GCA_016271365.2). Lineage (NCBI taxonomy): Eukaryota > Metazoa > Chordata > Ceratodontiformes > Ceratodontidae > Neoceratodus > Neoceratodus forsteri. Next base: position 155,322,733 of record CM057454.1, read on the forward strand.
AGAAAATACAATATCTAATAATGTATGTACAGTATTTATTTATTGGAATCTCAGATAACACCTTTGAGCTAAAAGTTCATTTACAAGGGTTCCACGTCGAAAGGCAATAGACAAGGTACGTAGACATTACAAAATAGATAGGGGTATATACAGCAGACAAGTACATTATGGTACATACAGATACAGATTCAGTCAAGTACAGTTAAAATACATCAGGTAGGAGAGGAAAACTTTATTGCAACAGTACTAGGAGCATACCTAAGGTGGACAAGCAATTTATAGTGGTAGCTGAGCTTTAGAGCGTGCAGACAGTTATGGAGGGTCAGAAGTGGTGGTGACCAAAGGAAGGGGGAGGACAGAATAGATGAGAGCAGGGGGAAGGTGGGACAGAATAAGAGGGTTGAGTAGTCAGAGGGTTGGTTTTGGATAGGAATCTACCCAGGGTTACGTAAGTAGGTGATAGGGCAGGGTTGGGTAATGTTGGAGAAGAGGGAATAAGGAAAGGGTTTTAAAGTGGGAAGATGAGGCGGGGGAAACTGGGGGAGAGGTGAATATTGGGGGATTAATATTGTGAAGAGTAAAGAAGGTGGGGATAAAGAGGGACGTGGGGGTAAGTGCTCAGTGGGTCACACCAAGCAAGGGAGGAAGAGGGGGGATGGGTGCTATGCAGGACAGATAAGCTATCAATAACAGTAGGATTAGACACAGCTGACGCAGTCGCAGTTACTAAGAGTGGCCAGGTAATGCAGCAGCTTGGCCTTAAATGGGCATAGATTCGTTTCCTCAGTTAGCTCAGAGTTAAGGGAATTTAGCCAGCAGGCGGCCCTGTATTCAAAGGACCGTTGCCCTAGTGAGGTCCATCAGAATGGGATAATGAAGGCAGCTGTACTCGAACCCCTAGTTAGTCTGGAGAAAGTGGAGTTTCTTAGCAGTTGCCTCACTCCAGGAGGAGCAAGACCTAGGGCGGATTTTTTAGATAATAGACAGACTTGGTACTGAATTCTGCTATTCAAGTTTAACCAGCCTTTGCTTGAGTATAGTTTACAAGTGTGAGTTAAACGGTCCACACCCAGGACTAGTCTGCAGGCTTTGTTTAAGACAAACTTGATTCGCCTATGTGCTGTGCTGGTGCCGTAGACTACCGGTCCATAATCTATGATAGAAAGCACGGAGCTGTTAACTGCAGTCTTGATGGCACTTTCGGTGAAGCACTGCCTATGCCGGTAGTGCTGACCTAGTCTGGCACTAGCTGCCTGGGCTACACGGTCTATGTGCTGGCTGTAGGAGAAAGAGCTGTCAAGGTAGACACCAAGGTACTTAAAGGTGGTGACCAGTTCGAGTGTATCAAACTTGTTATTGTAGATATTGAGGTGATGTGACTTATGACAGTTTTGATGGGAGGCAAACAACATTGTTTTAGTCTTAGTTCTAGTTAAGCAAGGGCTTAGACTGAAGAAACCATTTTTCCACAGCAGTAAAGTCGTTTTGTGTGCCTTTTTCCAACTCTTCCGGAATAGAGTGACACGTGTAGAGAACAGCATCTTGTGCATATAGAAGGATCTTATTCTGGCAGACTTTGGGGAGTTCATTTAGAAACAGGCTGAACAGCAGAAGGCCCAAAATGGAACCTTGGGGCACCCCTGTGTTGGCATGCCGATGGTCGGATAGAACGTCAAGAATCTTGACCTGCTGGGTCCTGTTAGAGAGGTAACTCTGGAGCCAGCCTAGAGAGACAGAGGATATACCAATGTTAGAGTTGTGTGAGAAGCAAGTCATGGTTGACCGCGTCAAAGGCCTTGGTGAGGTCGATGAAAGTGGCCCCCACCAACAGCCCTTGGTCAAGTGCTTCATGGATATGACCAGTAAACTCAACCAATGCCATTGAAGTACTGTGTGCCTTTCAAAAGCCATGCTGTTCCTGGCATTGAAGGTTGTACTTATCAAAGTACACACTTAACTAATCATATACTATCCTCTCTAGTGCCTTAGAGAGGGGGACAGAACTGAGATTGGCCTGTAGTTGGCCAGGCAGGTTCTGTCCCCACTTTTAAAGACTGGGGTGACCACCACAGCTTTCCAGCATTGAGGGAAAATGCCAGTGGTTAGTGAGAGATTTAGGATCAGGTTAGAGGAGAGAGTAACACATCCAGGGTGAGAGCCACAATCTTTAGGTCAAGCGAGTTCCCACTGGATTTAGTGTTCCCGAGAACTTTTTCCAAGTATTTTTTTGCCTCAGTTGAGAGATTACCTTCAAGTAGAAGGGAGATGCTGTGTGTGTTGGAGGGATGTCGGTACAACTAATGGCGGAGCTAAGCACAGATCGGAGATAGTCTGAAGGAAGGACCCCACTAAGGTCTGTGAAGGCCTTGCTGAAGCCATCTACGATAGTTTTGGAATGCTGGGTTATCACACCCTCAGAGTTTATTTGCAATGGTGTTGATTTACTTACTCTGCCTGTTAGGGTTTTTATATTGTCCCAGAATCTGCAGCTGTTGCGCCAAGAGTTGTCCAGGTCACTTTTAAAGTGAGATCTTTTTTCAAGGTGGATGGCTTGAGTGCACTTATTACGTACTGCTTTGTATTTCTACATGTCAGAGGCACTATGTATACTCAGTGAGAATACATGACTAATAAGCACAGGACCCTAACAATAATAAATGCCTATGCTATATAAGCAGTAATAACAAAATAATAATGAATGCATATGCTGTATGAGCAACGACAGTAGCAAGCTATTTCCCTACAATTCCCCCTATGACATGCTATATGCAAAAATCCCAGCCTCCTCCCACAAAACACAGTAGTTAGAGAGGTAAACACCAAGGTAGAGAAGTCAGTAGGGAGCAGGGCAGGGATAAATGCAGAAAAAGGCAGTAAGGACAGGGATGGGGCTAAAAGGGGAAAGGCCATAAAAAATAAATGGAAGGTGATGAGTACCATTGCCCACAGTCTGTGCAACAAGCTCCCTGAACTAGTGGCCTTGACGGAAGAGGGATGCTTGGATATTGTGGCAGTCACTGAAACATGGTACACAGAAAACCATGACTGGGATGTCAACATACCAGGATACACAGTCTACAGGAGAGACAGGGTGGGTAAAAGAGGAGGAGGAGTAGCTCTCTATATAAGGGAAGGGATTAAAGCAAGAGAACTGAAGAGTAAACAGGTAGTTGATGAGTCACTATGGGTCACCCTGGAGATAGGAAATGGCACCACAATCCACACGGGGGTTGTGTACAGACCCCCATCTCAGGGGGAGGAAATGGACAAGAAAAGATAGAAGGCATCCTTAAAATGGCAGAAAAAGGGGAGATATTGTTGACGGGGGACCTGAATATGCCAGATGTTAACTGGAGTACCTTTGCTGCAGGCACATCCAAGAGCAGGATCATTCTTGATGCCCTACAGGGGGCATGCCTCAGACAACTAGTGTTGGAACCCACTCAGGAGGGAGCAATCTTAGACCTGGTACTCTCAAATGGGGAAGGAGAAATGATCTCAGATTTAGAAGTGGGTAGCCATCTGGGAACAAGTGATCATCAAACAGTGTTCACAATAAACACAGCCATAGAGTCAAGCCATACAAAAAACAAGAGTATTGGACTTTAGGAAGGCTGATTTGGGGAAAATGAGAGAGTGCTTCAGAAAAGCACTAGCAAATGGGCAAGAAGGAGGGGTGGAGGAACAATGGGGAATAATCAAAACAGCCATCACAGAGACAACAAGCCTTTGTGTGAAGCAAATCAACAAAACAAAATGAAGGAAAAAACCACTATGGTTCTCAAAAGAGGTGGCAAGGACGGTTAAGGAAAAAAGGATAGCATTCAGGAAATATAAGGAAACACAGAAGGAGCAGGACAGAGAACTTTATCAGTTAAAGCAGGAGGCAGGGAAGGCAGTCAGAATAGCAAAGGCACAAACTGAGGAAAAGATAGCCAGCTCTGTTAAGAAGGGGGATAAAACGTTTCACAGGTACATTAGGGAGTGAAGAAAGACCATTGGAGGTATACAGAGACTTAATAAAGGGGAGGGAATGTGGGCAGAAGGTGACAGTGAAAAAGCAGGGCTACTGAATGAATATTTCTGCTCAGTATTCACAACGGAAGAGGAGGGGGAGGTACCTAAAACAAACAAGAGAGAAGCTCTCAATAGGGGGGTTGATACCAGTCCATTTACAGAAGAAAGGGTTTTGAAAGAATTCTTGAAACTGAGGGTGAACAAAGCAATGGGGCCTGATGGGATTCATAGAAACATAGAAACATAGAATTTGATGGCAGATAAGGACCGCTTGGCCCACCCAGTCTGCCCATTTTCCTGCCTACTGGATAAGCTGCAGATCCTAGTTAACCAGCAGCCTACTTCTTCCTACCCCCATCCACTAGAATTGCCTTATGACTGTCCCATGCATGCTTGAATTCCACCACTGTTTTTGACTCCATGACCTCCATTTTCCCTACCTTTTGTGTGAGACTGTGTAAAATGCCTTGCTAAAATCTATGTAGGCCATATCCACAGCCCCTCCCTGGTCACCCAAGAATTCTAAAAGAACTAAGGGTAGAACTAGTAACACCACTAACTACTCTCTTTAACAAATCATGGGAGGATGGGGTGGTGCCTGAGGACTGGAGAAGGGCAAATGTGAATTTTTTCTTCACAAAAGTGGGAGCAGGGCAGAGGCAGAAAACTACAGACCAGTTAGTTTGACTTCAGTGGTAGGGAAAATGATGGAATCACTTCTGAAGGAAAGAACTGTTGAGTACCTAGAGGTTAGTGGGGCACAGGACCAAAGACAGCATGGTTTCACAGCACGAAGGTCATGTCAGATGAACCTAATAGATGTCTTTGACTGGGTGACCAAAGTAGTAGACCAGGGAGGGGCTATGGATATGGCCTACATAGATTTTAGCAAGGCATTTTACACAGTCTCACACAAAAGATTAATGTACAAGTTAGCCAGCCTTGAAGAGGGTCCCAAAGTGGTAGCCTGGATAAAAAACCGTCTGGACAACAGGACGCAAAGGGTAATAGTAAATGGAGTCCACAGTGAAGAAAGGAGGGTAACTAGTGTGGTACCACCAGGTTCGGTACTAGGACTGGTCCTCTTTAATGTCTTTATAAGTGACATTGGAGAACACCTGGAAGGATAGGTATGTCTCTTTGCAGATGATACAAAGATCTGCAACAGGGTTGATACACAAGGTGGGGTGGAAAGAATGAAAAGGGACTTGGCAAGGTTGGAGGAATGGTCAAATATGTGGCAGCTCAGATTCAATGCAAAGAAGTGCAAGGTAATGCATCTGGGAAACAAAAACCCAGGGGAAGAGTACACAATGGGGGGTGAGTTAACAACAACAAAAATCAAGAGACCTAGGAGTAATTATATCAAATGACCTAAAGGTGGGCAAGCAATGTGAGAAGGCAGTAAGGAGGGCTGTGAAGATACTGGGATGCATAGGGAGAGGCATCAACAGTAGAAAACAAGAAGTTGTTATCCCTCTGTGCAGACAGTTAGTGAGACCCCATCTGGAGTACTGCATGCAATTCTGGAGACCCCATCTCCGCAAAGACATAGACAGAGTGGAGGCTGTTCAGAGGAGGGCAACCAAAATGGTGCGGGGTCTGCACCAAAAGACATACAAGGAGAGACTAAAGCAGCTTAATATGTATTACCTTGAGGAAAGGAGGGAGAAGGGGACATGATAGAAACTTTCAAGTATCTCAAGGAATTAGCTGTTATTAAGAGGGTAGTATCTTTCAGAAGAAGAGATACGCAAAAACAAGGGGGGCACAATTTGAAGATAGAGGGGGGACGGCTTAGAGGTAATGTTAGAAAGTATTTTTTCACAGAGAGGGTTGTGAATGCATGGAACAGCCCTCCTGAGGAGGTTGTGGAGTCAGGAACAGTGGGAGAATTCAAGAATGCATGGGACAGGCATAAAGCAATTCTAGTGGGGGGTAGGAGGAAGTAAGTGGTTGATTAACTAGAATCTGCAACTTATCCATCAGGTAGGGAAATGGGTAGACTAGGTAGGCCAAGCAGTCCTTAACTGCCGTCAAAGTCTATGTTTTATGCAAAATAGTGTCACAAACAAAAAAAAATATGTCATGTAATGTAAGATGAAAAAACAGTGTGAGATTCAGTAATAATCAGGTGTCAGCATGGCTCAGTTGGTAGCACATCCGCCTCTGGACTAGAAGGTCATGGGTTCTCGTCCCACATCAGGCTTGGACTTCCACCTAAATTGCTGGCATCCGAGTGCAGTATTGGGGGGTGCTGGGGTGTGCTGTCCTTCAGATGAGCTTTAAACCGAGGTCCCTTCTGCACATCCTGGTGTTGTCCTGGTGGGTGTCCAGGCGGAAGTAAAAGAACCCAGGGCATGCTTTGAAAAGAGCAGGGAACATTCCCAGTGTCCTTGCCAACATTCCCTTTCCCATAAACTGGTTCATGCAATTATCCAGGCTGTGTGTGCGTGATGATGTGCGATATGGCCGCCACCACACATTGTCACTTCACTACCAGTCTAGCATTGCTTGTAAAGTACTTTAGGATACTCTGTATGAAAAGTGCTATATAAATGCTGATTCTTCTTCTTCTTCTTCATAAAGAATCTAAAAACTGTTGAGTATGATCCATATCATTGCCAATGTTTTTTAAGGTTAGGGAAAATGGAGAAATATGCGCATTAAAATTTGGAATGTAACTGATGACATCATTTTGATGGCCTGGTTCACTAAGAAGATATTAGCATCGTTGGTGGTCACAAGGGTGCATGAAGCTGCCCTCCCCCAAGGATTCGCATTCAAGCCATGCCCAGGAGCCCCCACGGAGATAGCGTCATTGGTGGTCGCGAGGGTGCATGGAGCTGCCCTCCCCGAGGATTTGCATTCAAGCTGTGCCCAGGAGCCCCCACGGAAATAGCATCGTTGGTGGTCGCGAGGGTGCATGGAGCTGCCCTCCCCCAAGGATTCACATTCAAGCCGTGCCCAGGTACTACAAATCTCGGATCAGTGACCACGCTGCTCTGCTGCAGTGTCGAGTGTTGCCTTAAGAGTCTTTTTGACCCCACACGAATGCTGATAGTTTTTTTGTGGGGAATATTTGTGAACTTATGAGCCTTCCAGCTGCTACTGTGTCGTTACCTTAAGAGTTTAGTGGGGCATATTTGTGAACTATTGAGCCTTCTAGCTGCTAGTGTGTCGTATCATAACTGGATTACTGTCGTTCCTGAGCTTTAAAATGTCATCCTGATTGAAGCAGTAGGAAACTTTGTAATTATGAGACCTTAAGTATATCACTTGAAATGCATCATTATTAGTATTTCTGTGCCTAGAAGCTGTAAATGAAGCCCTGTTAAGTTTACAGTTTTAATAGTGTCCCGAGCTCCTGACTTCTTAAATACTGCCTAAGCTACCATTTTGGTGCCAGTCTCCCATTTTGAAAAGTCCCCCGAGTCCCTGGCCTGCTTCCCTTCCTCCTTACTTTTTGCCCTGGCAGCACCATTTTAATTTAAGGCTTCCTCTGTTTTTTTTATTGCAAATGTCCCCTTGGCTGCACCAGTTTAATTAAGGCTCCCTCCGTTTTCCATTGCTAGTGTCCCGAGTCCTTGTTTGATTCCTTGCACTATTTTCAAGCCCTGGATAGTTTAACTGTACCACTTAATTTGCTTTTTTTAACCGAAACACAAGTGCGTGTGGCTAAGCAGCAGGGGACTCTTTACTAACTCCCTTTTAAAAGGCTGCTTCAAGGATCGCGAGTGTATCCTCGCACCTAAACAAGCCTGTACATATTTTAAACTCCCTCACTGTGCCTGCAATTACAAAAACGCTACTAATCTTCCATGAGGCAGAGTACAGAAAAAAATAAAAAGCCTATCATGAACTGTGTAAACCTTTACCGACTACCTGCAATCCCAACCCCCCGGCAGATCCACGTTTTCTCTCTATAGATGCCTGTGTCTTTGTTTCCTTCTCAGGATCCCCCACGGAGATAGCGTTGTTGGTGGTCACGAGGGTGCATGGAGCTGCCCTCCCCCGAGGATTTGCATTCAAGCCGTGCCCAGGTACTACAAATCTCGGATCAGTGACCACGCTGCTCTGCTATAGTGTCGAGTGTTGCTTCCCCACTGATGCTTCGCGTCAGCTCCACTGCCACCCCCACCACCACCCTTGGGGAGCACTCCATTATATAGTACTCATCAGGTGACTGATTTTAACCAATCAGCCTACTTTTCCATCTGCAGATTATCAGAGCTCACTACTAGCGGCCGCTACAGAAATTTCCCTTTGTTCTTGCTGCATTAAATTCCCCTCTTGGAACGCCATGCCACACATATCCTTAAAAACAATGCTAGGGATAGCACTCCTTGCAATACTTGCATCCCTACCACCCACGCTCCACCCTAATCCACTGCCAGGCCCCCCAAACCTCTCCCCATTCTACTGCCACCTTAGTCACAGCTCCACCACCATAATTGGCCAGTTCCCCCTTGGGACAAACTGTTCCTGGATTCCTGGCCCATCCATCATCTCCCCATCCTTCCACACTGGGCTGGCCATAGTGAAACTACACATATCAGGCTTTTTCACACAGCCTCCCCAGTCTCCCTTACCCCACTGCAAGCCAATAAAAATACTACCAAACCTAAAACTGGTACTAACTTTAGTACTCCTACTCACTGGGGACGTTGAACTAAATCCCGGACCTGCCACCAGCGCTTGCCAACCCCCCCCACTGGCCAACTACCCAGAGGCCTAAAAATAGCCCACCTAAACATACGCAGCCTCCTACAAAAAATGCCCCTACTACAAACCCTAGTACGAGCACTATGCCTTGACATCCTAATTATCACCGAGACCTGGCTGAAACCACACAACCTGGATGTTGAAGTGGCTCTTCCTGGACACTCCATCACCCGTCAGGACCACCCTGGCACAAAGAGAGGTGGTGATACAGCCATTTATGTATCTTTCCAGGCTTATAGTGCTGTTGCAAAAAGAAGACTGCCTTCCTTGTGTCCTCCTTTAAGACAGTGAAATGCAGCCAGACAACACTTTTAACACCGCAGTTACCAATGATTCTGGTAACACCACATCACCCAGTTCTTTTTTCACCAGATGTGCCTGTCTTGTCCTCATGTTCTTGACCTGTGACCACTGCCCTGATGGTGCCATGCCAGTGCTGCCATCACTTGGCTGTCCTTCGGGCGGTGATGGAGCCTGCCGAGGGAAGGCTGCGTTACTTGTCTGGTCTTCTTAGGGGGAAGGGGACCCTTATGCTTACTGATACTTCTACTACCCTGGGTACTAGTGCTACTCCTAGAGGCTCTTTTTCCAGCCACCTTTTTTTCTGCTCTCAAGGTACATCGCGTGCTCTGCCTCATCCTCAAAGTCACTCACATTTGCCTCTGATGAAGAAAATGATGTGTCACTGGACAAGTCATGTGGAGGGAAATACTCAGAAACAGATGACTGGTTTTTCTCTACAACTTTTTCAGGAGTACTGAGAAGCTGAGAAGGAGGAGGCATAACTAAATCAACTGTAGTGGTCATACTGGTAATATTCACAGTGGATGGGATAACAGACTGTGGTGATAGTGTTATAGTAGTGGCAATAATGGCAGGGTTCATAGTGTCAGTAGTGGCTGGAGTGACAGTCACAGTTGCAGGACTGGCTGTAGTAGTCATGCTGCCAGTTGATGTGGAATACAGGGTCTCTATAAAGGTGGTGGTGGGGATGACAGGAGAGATGGGGACACATTGGTGGTTATGGGAGTCGAGAACAGTGTCCTTCTGATTGTGCTTCTTGAATCACTTTCTCCTGTGCCAGCCACAGTACTACTGTTGCTGGAAGAAATAGGCTCGGAAAGGGTAAAGAATAATTTTGGGCATCGAATACAGCCTGACCAGTGCTCACATTCAGGTTCACTATCACCATCCTGTTCCCCAATTGTAGAGTTGCATGGGATGGACCAAGTAAGTTTTTCACCACCTCTACCTGACATTGTCTATGTCAACAATTTCTAAACACTCTCAAGTACTGTAATACTTTGTAAATGTACATGTAGCCCCCCTCTGGTGCCATCCTAGAGAGAGCCACTACCCCTGCCATGCAAGCCTGACCACGGTTGAGGGACCTGGGTTCCCATAAAGCTTTTACACAGGGTCCTTTCCCAAGATATAAATAAAATGGTGGTACCTCCACCCAGAGTACATTTAGTGGGTCTGATCTCCACCAGTACAACCCCCTAGGGTGTTGTACCAACCCACTTCCCCAACAATCACCCCAGACATGGACTTGCCAGGATCAGCAATCCCCAATTCCAACATTTGGCATTTTCAACCTTAGCCACTAATATGCTCACTAAAATCAGGCTCTTGAGTCAGTACTTTTCTGAAACAGTAACATCATAATTTCTTTACATGGGGAGGGTACGGAAGGGGAGAAATGGAATAGAGGTTAAGCAAACATTGTTAATTTGCATTTTTAGATTTGCATTCTCAAAACAATCATTTTCTCCTTTTGATTCAAAGCTCACATTTTAGTTAATAAAGTCACCAAACTACTTAAGTATCTAACTGCTGCAGGTATTTCCAAACCCAGACCCATTGGTACCAGTCAAGAATGATGCCCCAAATTCTGTCCGTGGATACCCAGATCTTGAGTTGCAGGCCTGAGGTGCAGCTGGTCAGCTGCCATTGACACATTTACTTGAATCAAACAGCTTTTTACATGCTTCCTTTTGATTACTTTAAATACCTGCCTGTCACTAGTGCTGATCAGTTCAGCACCCAGGCACTGGACAGGACCATAACTCATTAATATGGATGCCACCTCATGAATATTAATGAGGTGGCTCCCGGATGCTGCAATGCAATTGGCACTCACTAAAATGGCTCTCTTTACTTCTTCATTGCCTCTCCAGTCCTGCTACTGTCCCCAGTCCTCTTTTAGCTAAACTCAGGGACCGGGACCACTGGAGAGACATCTCTCACGACCACAGAATGGCCGAACAGAAAATGCACATCTGCGCATGTGCGGCGTGCTGGTATGCGCATGCAGTGCATCAAAACAACTGGCAGCTCCATGCTGAAGCTCCTCCAGCCCCACTCTAACAAAACTAATGCAGGTAATACTTGGTATTACTCGGTTTTGAAAAAGTGGAAGGAGGCACTCAGCCCATCAAGACCACTCTCCTCATACAATGGGGTAGATTAGGTATCTGACCCTAAGAGGAGTAAGTCCAATTGTTTTTTAAATATGTGTATGCTGTTGGTATCCACCACATTCTGTGGCAAAGCATTCCACAAAGTAGCAGCCCTAATAGTGAAGAAATACTTCCGCTTATTAGTGTGGGCTCTGGGGATGTAGATCTGTTTATTATGACATCAAAAGTTTAAGGGTTTTTCTGCAAATTGAATATTACATTCCTCCATGAGTGAGCTATCATTTAGGATGTTAAATAACATTAATAAATCACCTCGATCCCTTCTTAGTTGTAAGTTGTACAGCCCCAGTGCAGTTAGTCTTTCCTCATAAGGTAGGTTTTTTAACCCTAGGGATCATTTTAGTAACTCTTCTTTGGGTACTCGCGATTATTTTTTTATCTTTATGCAGATGTGGCACCCAAAATGAGACTGTATAGTCAGAATGAGGTCTAATAAAAGAGGTATAAAGTTTAATGATACAATTTTCATTTCTAGTTTTAAAAGTATGTTTAATGGAGGACAGAATTCGATTCCCAACCTGAACAATTTCTCTGCAATGTTCACCATTTGAAAAATGTTTATTTACAGTAATTCCCAGATCCTTTTCGGACACTGATGATTTTATATATATATTATTTAGCATATAGTTGGTGACAGGATTTCTTTGCCCAGATGAATAACAAAGCATGTCTCTGTATTAAAACTCATTCCATTAGTTGTTGCCCAATTTTCAACTAGCAGAATATCATTTTTTAATTATTTTTATTTTGTCCTCTGAATCTACTTCTGATGATATTTTGGCATCATCTGCAAACTTGTTGATTTGGCCAGAAATTCCTGAATGTAAATCACTAATATATATCCCAAAACGTGTAGGTCCCAATACAGACCCCTGTGGAACACCACTTGTAACATCAATAATAAGAGAAGGTGTCCATGATCCTTACTTTTTGTGTTCTATGGTTCAACCATTCATTGACCCATTTAATGGTATAACTATTTAATTCCAGCATTAGCATTTTTTAATTAGCAAGTTATGAGACACTTTGTTGAAGGCTTTCTTGAAATCTAAATATATTATGTCCACAGGACAGTTTACATCCAAGCTCTTACTGATGTTTTTGTAGAATGCAATCAAATTAGTGGTGCATGATCTGCCTTTCCAAAAGCCATGTTGTATTGTGTCTAGTATCCCCTTGCTAACTAACTCTTGGTCAATTCTATTTTTTAGAATTTTTTCCAAGGTTTTACCTAGGATAGACGTAAAACTGATGGGGTGATAGTTATCAATGTTATTTCTATTTCCTTTTTTTGTGGATCAGGACTACTACTGCACTCTGCCAATCATCCGGAACTGAACCTTCTCTATATGATTTATTAAATATAAATGTTACAGGGGCCAATAGTTCATTCACAGTTTGCTTTACAGAAAAGGTGTTTAAGTTATCTGGGCCCGGGGATGAATTATTTTTAAGAGATAGGATAGCTGTTCTAATCTCTTCAGGAGTAATTTCTTCATAGTCATGGGTTTAGGGAATGATGCAACCTGTAGTATCTTTTCTAGAGAATACAGATCCAAAATGTTCATTAAAGCATTACATATCAAATTTCTATAATTAATTTCAGACCCATTTTTAGTGATTGATGTTATGGTAAGATCACAATCTATTTTAGAATTGATATAAGAATACAAGACCTTTGGATTATCCTTGAATACTGACAATTTAAATTCAATGTTCCTCTTTTCTTTAAAAATAAGTTGCTTAGTTCTTTTAACTTCCATTTTGTATTATTTTAAGTTTTCAACTGTTTGGGAGTGTTTAAGAGTTTTAAAGGCCTTCTCTTTTTTCCTTATTTGTTGCATGATTTTCAGTGTAAGCCATGGTGGGATTTTACCTTTATAATTTTTATTTTTCTTTAGTGGGATATAAAACTGTTCTAGATGATGAATAATACTTTTAAACAGATTCCAACAGTCATTGATGGTAAGGCCTAGAAATAATGATTCCCAATTATACGTGTTTAGGTCTTTTCTAATCTCAGTAAATCCCTTGTTAATATAACATCTGATCTTTCTGTAAGATCATTTATGATATTAAGCAGAGCTTGGTCATAATCTTGGTTAGCATAATCTTAGTTGGGTTGCAGTTCAGAGCTCTGTGGTCTCACTAATTGACTATGGCCTTATCATCTATGACTGCCACTGCCACTGCTCTCCGACGTATTGCTATGGCCCTCAACAAAGCCTGTCATCTCATCTCTGGAGCCCACCACCTCACCCATACATGTGACCTCTATGCCCAAACTGGCTGGTTACAACTCTATAACCGCATAAAATACCAAACCTGCTTAATGGCCAAGAAAACAACCCTGGACTTTTCTCCTCCTGGCATCCAAGCTCTCCTTCCTCCTGCTTGTAACTCACGCCATACTAGGGACTCTGACTCTCAACTCCTTCTGATACCCCACTGCTGTTCCTCTCAGGGGCAAAAAGCTTTTGCCTACAGGGCCCCACTTTGGTTGAATAGTCTCAGTAGTGACATCTCCTCCTTTCCCAAGCTTGGCCCCTTCAAATCTAGGCTGCATCTATTCTTCTCAGCCTCCAGCACCTGCGACTGTTTCCCTTAAACAGCCATTCTGTCCCTCAATCTTCCTTGGCTGCCCCTGCCCTTTACTCTCAGCACTTACTCTCTCCTCTCCTCTCCTCTACCTATCTCCTCTCCTCCTACCCCCCATGTCCACCCATCCCCCCACTCGCCTCTGCACTTCCAATGCGCTGCTGACAAGACCTCAGGCTGCTGCTCCCTATTGTATCCTACCTGGTACTGTCTCAATTTGTATGTTTGCATAAACAAATTATGTTAAGCCTCCATGTTTTCTGTAACCCGAGGTTTATTTACAAACCTTGTACTTATTGTGCTGTGTTACATTGTATCCCACCTGATGTGGAACCTTTGTAAAAGAGCCTCGGCTCAAAGGTACTTGTAATCCTAGATTCAAATAAACAAATAACAGATGGGGGTCTATAGAAGCAGGCTACTATCAATTTCCTACCATTATGGTGTTCAGTTTGAATACAGCATCCCCTCTATGCTGGAATTACCTTCATGATTTATTGGAATTTCAACTGTGTGGATAGTATTTCTAACATAAATGCATACGCCTCCACCTTTTTTATTACTATCCCTATTCTTATAAAAGAGGGACTAGCCAGGTATAGATTGATGCCAGGAAGAGGCATCATCCCACCATGTTTCGGTGACTGCAGCTATATCAATGTTTTTGTGCTTCATGACAGATAAGAGTTCACCTCTTTTAAGTGTATTCAGACTCCTGGCATTACCTGAGAGAACTGTGTAATTTTTAACCTGTAGAGCTATGCCTAGTGGAGGATTTCCTGGATTGCCCCCTTGTTGCTAGTTTAAATGTCTTTTAATTTCAGTTATAAAACTTTTTCCCAGGAAGTAGCTACCTCTTTTACTCAATGAAGGCCATCCCAACTAAATAGACTATTGCCCATACTGAACTTCTCCCAATGAGTAATGCATGTGATGTTTTTATTTAATGTCCACTTTCGTAACCATTCATTGATTTTCTTTATTTTGTTCAGTTTGTCTGTGTTTGCTCGTGGGACAGGTACAATTTCTGATAGGCAGATGTCACAGCCCCTTGCCTCAAGTCTGGCTACTAATGACATATAACTGTTCTGGATGTCCTGTGTAGAGAACTTGTTAATGTCATTTGTGCCAGCATGGATGATTACCAGCCAGTTAGTGCCTGCATCTTTAAGCAAATTTGGTAGAACACATTCTACGTCCCTGATCCAAGCTCCCCGAAATGTAGAACAGGTTCTATTTATTTTATCCTCTTTGCATACCTGGCCATCAATATATTTAATGATGGAATCATCTAATACAAATGTTTGGCAAATATTTGGGTTGGGGTCTGAGCCATTTCCATTATTTAGTTGCATATCTTCTGGCTGTGTGTTACTGCTAGGTATGTATTGTTCATTAATGGTATTAGTGATTTCCTGAGCACAGTTATTGTTTATGGGGATAGATTTAGTTCCCTTTTGAGGTGGAGAGGTAGAGGATGATATGTGCTCACTAAGTCCTTCATCATGTGTCAATGCTGTGATCACATGGGTATTTTTACTAATAACTGGTGTTTTCTTTGGGTCAATACCTGGCGACAGATTGGTTGGGGTTATGTTTCTTGTATTCATGTTAACACTAGTAGGTGCAGTTTCTAGGTCTGCCAGGGGTTGATATGAATTTTAGAGGGGATGGTAAATTCCACTGCCCTCCTTCCTTTTTTCCTTTTACTTTTGTTTAGGACTGGACTCCAGCTGCTATCCTCCTCGCCATCCTCCTTTCTACCACATTTCAATGAGTTGTCTTGTTTATCGCTGGTCACTGTATTATTACAGCCATAATTACCTTGGTTACTACTAGATTTATTCAAATGGGACTGTAGCATTTTATATTGAGTTTGCAATTGTAAAATAGTGGCATTCAATTCCCTTATATAGGCTTTTAAAGCTTCATTTTCTACACATTGCTTACATTTCAATCCTTCAAACCCCGAACTAGATTCTAGGCAAAAGTTGCAGCATGGGATACAAGTCATTGCAATTTCACCCATACTCAGGGTAACAATCCCCTTGTTAATATTCGTTGTGTACATTTTTTTTTAAAGAGCAAACAGGGTTAAGTACGCTACCTGTGCGTGTGTCTCCAGATGGGCGTTGTTCCAGTCATTCCTGGCAGACATGGCAGATACAAGCGACACACCCCTGTCTCTGCATGTGTCTCTGTGTTCAGCCCCACACACGCTCACCCCACTTGCTAGCACGGCCTTGAAGTAGGGCCGAAACCAGAAATATATGAGCCACCATGGGGACCGACCAGGGTAACAGCAAGGGTCAGGGAAAGAATGGGGAAAAAACGGGGGAAATGGCAGCCCCAAAGGGGCAGAAAGGTAAGCCCACGAACATGGGGGCTACATACGGAAGTACTGATTTATTTTAGTACAAAAAAATTTCTTGCAAGCAGCATGCAGGGCAGGCAAGGGTGTGCATGCAGTGCAACTATGCGGCATCGCTACCTGGTCCAAAACCGTGGGTGGAGGGAGCGCAGTCAGCTGACTGCCCTTCGAGACTGCTGGCTGCTACTGACTTTCATGAAACCTGAGCCCAACCGCAGATTACACCACCAATATTTTAAAAGACAGATTTCTACTGCAGAACTACTGTAATACTTTTTATTTTAATTGTACAGAAGTGCTGCTTTACTTCAGCACAAAAAATATTCTTGCAAGCAGCATGCAAGGCAGGCAAGGGTGTTTGTGAAGTGCAACTGCATGGCATCACTACCTGGCCCTAAACTGTGGGCAGTGGGAGCGCAGTCAGTTGACTGCCCTTCGAGATTTCTGGCTGCTAATGGCTTTCGTGAAACCTGAGACCCCCCCCCCGCCGAATACTTATTATTTACACCAGCAAATTAAAGAGATTTTTTTTTAACAAGTACAGCAGTCAAGCTACAAGTTAGAACTACTGTAATTAACAGATATAAAATAGTTTCAGTAATAATGTATTTTTCTCCTTCTCCGACGAGCACAGAGGCCTGTGAAATCAAGGTAGAGAAACTGCAAGTCTCTCTCTGCACAGCGCCTAGTAAATAAATCACTAGATCAGACAATTTCTCTGGGGGAAAAAGCCTCCCACTAGTACCAGGCACTAAGAATCACAGTACACTAACAAAAAAGCAAAGTTTTTTTGATGTAAAAATATAATTTGCTAGTGCTTAATCTCTCCCACTCTCAGAGCTCTCTCCACCATGTCTTTCTGTGCTGCACTATGGTAGTCACATGATCTGGCTTTGGCAAATGCTCAGTGATTGGCCAAGTCCTGGGAGAGCTTAAAATCCCTTGGGAAAGCCGACCCAAATACCGGTCAAATAGTGCCGCTATACGGTACTCAGGTTCTGAATATGGAATAGTGTATTATTTGTGGTATTCAGAATTTAATATTCGTTACTTGCACACCCCTAGTGCAGAACGCTGCAGCTCGACTGATTGCCAGAGTCTCCCGCTCCTAGCATATTTCCTGTTCTGTGGACATTGCACTGGCTGCCTGTGAGGTGGTGCATCTCCTTCAAGATAGGTTTAACATACAAAGTTCTATATGGTATGAGTCCTGGCTGTGTCCATATGTTCCTGACCACCCTCTCCATTCTTCAGAGGAGGGCCTCTTGAATATTCCAGCTTTTGTTTAAAGATGTCTGAGGATTGCGCCTTTGCTGTGGCTGCTCCAGTTTTCTAGAACTAGCTGCCACAAGAGCTTCAGGAGGCCCCTTCAGTTGACAGTTCCAAGCGGGGGCTAAAGCATTATCTTTTTAGAAGAGCTTATCCAACTGATTTCTAACCTGTTATTATATAAATCATATAATTTACTGATAGTTTTTCATTGTGCTGCTGTTATTGTCTAACCCTTTTTTTTGTCCAGTGGGTATTTACATACCCAGAAATAGACAACCTCATATGGCTTTGTCATGGTAGTGAGCTTTTACCTCAACCAATCAGAGCAAAGCATCTCTCAGCTTCTGAACTTAAAACTTTTCCTAATAGTTGTATGGGGAAGACAATTCACACTTTAGTGTGAGATAGGGTGAGAGTAATTTTGACTTGTAATAATGAGTTTGTTTTTCAGTGCTCTAAGCTTCCATCTCTGTGTTCGATGGTATGTCTCACATTTTACCTACCACATTTTGAATGCCAATATCCCATATTTCAGTGACCAAAGGTACACACACACACACAAAAACACTGATGGCAGGAAAAGGCCTGATGGCCCATCCAGTCTGCCCAACACTACCTATAGTCTACTGCGAATACCCTTTTTTGCAGTTACTCTTTTTATTGGCATATGTCTTTCTCACTGAGGTATAAGTATAGATGGACATACATGTTACAATACATTTGAACCATAATGTTGTGTCAGAATACCTTTATGCTATAATCAGATTGTTACAGGAGTTGTGTGAGACATTGCCTATAGTGGTAACCACTGTACTCCGAAAAGTGGGTATACGACTATGCCATAAATGCCATTTAGCTAAAAATCAGGAACAAAAAAGAACCTGAAAACTTCAAGAACAAGACATTACTAAAACATAAGACAGATCTGATTGACCAGTAGTGAGAGACTTATCTACTGTATCAGTTTCCATTAAGCAGTTTGATCAAAAGACAAGGTTCTTTGTGCTTTCATCTGATGCCTGACTTTAGAGCCAGGAATAGAAGATAAGGAGCCAATATATGTAATATTTCTAGAAGGTATCCATGGCTAGGTGGGATAGTCAGTCCAAAGTGGCTATCTCATTTAGACTGGCTATGAACTCCTGCAGGGAGGGTACAGTGGTGCTGGAGCCTTTCTAAAAGTGGGAAGGCCAAGGTGCGAGTGTCAGGGGTAGCCATAAAAAAACTTTTATAAAAAGCCGGGGGTCTAGGGTTTTAGGTGCTCTGTGGTGAGTTTTGGGGCTTTTATTAAAGATAAAACACATTTTTGTCATATCTTCCCTACCCCTGACTCCAGGGAAAAAAAATATTTTTTTCCCTGGAGTCAGGGGTGTGGGAGATTCTGGCTAGTCTTAGACTCTGCAACTGGAATGGGGATTATGCGACTGGCTAACAGAGGGAGGCTCTCTGCTACCATAAGCAGCCAGCCATTCAAGAGAATGGTGAAGAACTCTCCACTCTGTTAGGTGTTTAATTTGCCCAATGGCCTGATGGATTGGTAGCTACATATCCTCCCCACTTAACCAATGTCAGTAACTGGGGTGGTGGTGGTATATATCTTTTGGACTGGAGTAGATCTGGAGAGGTTAAGTTACTGGCACTCACTGGCAACAACAACTGTCTGACTCTCTAGTGGTCACTCTGAAATAAAAAATTGATTTTGAATCGGTCACTATTGACTTGACTGTTCTGCAGGACTTGCAGGTCCAAGGTGGTGATGACTGGTGAGGTGGTGACAAGACACACACAACAACACACACTAACCCCATGACACCACACAGTCATCCTCCCCATAGTCCACCGTCCTGTCTCATGGACCATCCAACAATTATTCCACACACACACACACAGTGTCTGAGTGTCTCCTTCCATTCCTCTCCCTCCCAATGAGTCCACTTTCCTCCTGAGCCCCAGCTTCTGAGTTCCGACCCAAGAATCGACCCGATGGTTACCGGTACTGTATCAGTACCTGAGGCTCTCTCTTCTCACACCTGACTGACCGTCTCGACTGGCAGTGACAACCTTGCCTTGCCTGCCTCCTCACTAGTCACTGCCAGTACCTGCCCCCCATGGATGATGTCCCCTCACCATGATTTTCGCTGGGACACTGACCATCTCATCTTGACCTTCCTCCAGGGCTCCAGACTCCGAGTCCGAGTCCACTATGATGACATGTTCCCCCAGCGACCCCCCCAGCATGACTCAGGAGGACGAGTAAGACAACAGAGGAATGAGTGGTCAGCCAAGCCAAGCAAGAAGTAGTCAAACTTACTTAAAGATGTCCGACACTAAGTCAGAGTCGGACAACTGTCTGCAACTGCTGAACAACAAGGACAAAAGCTCAACAAGTGATCAGTCAAGTAAGTCACTTGGTGAGTCGGAGTCAGACGCTTCTGCAGGACAGACAGCAGCAGGCAGTGTGAGTCAGACAAGACACCATCACCAGTCTCTCTCTACTAGTCTGTCTTTCTCACTACTGTCTCAGACTAATACTAGTAGTCTAAAAAATAATGCTAACGTTGGAGTGGGGATACAACACACTCTGGTCGGGAACAGGGATGGGAATCACTCAGCAGTCGGCCGACTGACGGGTGTCCAAAAGAGCATTCAATAACTCAGGCTTGAAGCAAGCAGTGAGGCAAGAAGTGAACAGTCGGTGGGCCGTGGCAGGCCAGGGCATTACAAGAAGGAGCCAGGAGGTCAGGTCAGGAGGAGGGTCATGGATACAAATTAAATATGCTAGACAGCTGTCAGCTCAGCTCTGACTTCTCCATGCTGTAGTACGGACTGGTGGTGCAGTGTGTTTGTGTACTTTGGTCTCTCT
The DNA here is from genome assembly GCA_016271365.2 of Neoceratodus forsteri. Classification (NCBI taxonomy): domain Eukaryota; kingdom Metazoa; phylum Chordata; order Ceratodontiformes; family Ceratodontidae; genus Neoceratodus; species Neoceratodus forsteri. The sequence continues at coordinate 155,343,062 of CM057454.1, forward strand.
CTGCTGCCACCTGCCGGCCGATGTACCATGCAGCATACTCAGTATCAGAAAATGGATTTTTAAAAATTAAAAAAAAATATGTGCAAAAAAAGTGAGGGGACATGGCCCCCTCAGTTTTAAATGTAGGGGGGCCATGGCCCCCCTGCCCCCCCGGCTCCTGAGCCTATGGAAGGGTATCCCAGAAGAGTGTCATCTGCACAACAGCAGTTTTTTAGCCTGCATGCTTAGCCAGGCTAGCCACCTATGACCTGCTGGCAAGATGTGTAGGGCTGCTTGTGGTAGCCCTAGGACGAAGAAGTGAACTGAATGAAGAATCTGGCATTGGCGCGCCCTTGAGGCTAACCTACACACCTCATTCTAAAAGGGTTGTATGGATGAGCATGACCACAGGACATACAGCAAGTTCCCCCAGCTGCCCCACATTTCTAGCAGCTGTCACTGGCAAAAGATTAATCTTATGCAAGATAGAGGGCGGGTCTGATACCACGAGTAGAGAATTTTATTTTGGATAAGTCGCTATGAGCATCCTTACAGGATTTGTGACACAGAAGCCAGCATGAACATAGGAACTTACAAAATTGCCAGCGGATAAAGGCCTTATGGTCTATCAATTCTGTTTGATTGTGCAGCTAGCCACCCTTATACTGCAGGTAGCCCTCCCTTCCCTCCTCCCCTCAGTAACCTTCCCCCCTTATCCTGTCCCATCCCCTTCTAAAGCAGCCCACTGTTCTACAGGATACCACTTCCTCTGACAATGCATTCCACCCAGACACCACCCTCTATGTAAAAAAGTGTCTCCTCATTTCCCTCCTGAGCCTTCCCCATTCCAGTCTCAGATCGTGCCCTCGAGTGTTCCTCCCCCTCCTTAATTTGAAAAGTCCCTTCTGTGCCCGTCTTATTTATTCCCTTCATGTACTTGAAGGTTTCAATCATGTCACCCCATCCCTCCTCTCCTCCAGGGAGTATATGTTCAGCTCCCTCAGCCTGCTCTCATAGGGTAAGTCCCCTAGCCCCTGGATCATTTTTGTTGCCCTGCGCTGCATCCCCTCCAGTAACCTAATGTCCTTCTTCAGGTATGGTCACCACAACTGCACGCAGTACACAAGGTGTGGTCTAACCAGTGACCTGTATAACGGCAGGATTACTTCCCCCCTCCTGGAGGATATGCCTCTGGCAATACAACCCAGCTTACTGTTGGCCTTTGCAGCTGCCTTTCTACATTGAGTTGTTCATTGCTGCTGCTGTTATGATCACCCCCAGATCCTTCTCCTCCTCCTCCTCCATCTTGGCTAGTTGAATCCCCCCAGCTGGTAACTCCTCCTTGGATTTTTTGATCTGAAATATAGCACCTTGCATTTCTTGGCATTGAACCCCAGCTGCCAAGTGTCTGACCATGCCTCCAACTTTGCCAGATCATCTTGCTACCCCTGACACCCTTCTAAGTCATCCACTACTGTTTCCAGCTTGGTGTCATCTGCAAACAGACTGATCTTGCTCTTGATGCCTATTGAGATGTCTGCTATGAAGATCCCAAACAACACCAGCCCCAGTACAGAGCCCTGTGGCACCCCACTTGTCACCGCCCTGGGAGATGAGTGCAACCCTTCCACCACCACCCTCTGCTGTCTCCCTTGCAGCCAGTTCACTACCCATCGCACCATCTTCACCCCGCCCCTGTGACTTCCAGCTTACTTCCTAGCCTCCCATGTGGCACTGAATCAAATGAGTTTGAATGGAATGAGTTCCAGTCTTTCTGCAAAATGCAAGAGTTTAACATCTTATCCCATTTTTGTTTTGATTGTATCAATTGATCGGAAATGTTTTGCCTAACTGTACTTTAAATGACACCTGCCCCCATTTTTTCCTGCAGGATCTATTGTGAGAGATTAGAGCACGTCACCGATGGATTAGGCTCCCTGCAAATGAGATGTTGCACCATGCTTCGTACTTGAAAGAATCTTAGAAGTCAGCCCTGGGGATTCCCCATCTGGTTTGGAAAGACTGGAATGTGGCCACGGTAGGCGCACCTTTGTCTATAATGTCATTTAGGAATACTATACTCTTGGCTGCCAAAGAAGGCCAAAGGATAGGCCTGTTGTCCACCTTGATTTCTGGGTTGCCCCATAGTGAGGTGTAACATAAGGGTCTGGGGTTGTAATCTAGCCATTAATGCATTTTAAATCAACAGTCAGTAGATGATGTTACTGTGGGGTGAGATTTCAGTTTTTCTGGGGTAGAACAGTAGGTAAGGTTTGCAAGGGTACAGCCTTAAATGAGTGCGCATTCCATTTCTACCCATTGTGGTGACTCTTTGTCACGTATGCGAAACAATGCAATATTTGCATGGCTCAGAAAGCCGACATGTACCCGGTGAACCAAGGCAGTCCCCATCTATCCCTTATCCAATGGGCCCTCAGCTTGTTCCAGCTGTAGTGTGGTCAGGATCCTTCCCAAAGAAAGCTCCCTATTGTTTTATCCAATGAGGTAAACCATTTTTTGGGAGAGGTAACAGACAAGTGTGAGAGGATTTAAAAGACTTTGGGGGCCACCATCATTTTTATTGCTGAACTTTTCTCCGCAAGAGTGAGGTGTAGAAGTCCTCCATCTGGCACACTCTGTTTTGATTTTCCTGAGTACTGGGGATAAGTTAGCCCCACATAGTTAGATACATAATAAATGACCCAAAGACCTATATAGGGGGTCCATTTAAGACCTAGTGACATAAAAATGTGTGAGAAGCAGTGGCTGCTAAGGTGTAACACTTCTGATCTTCTTCGAGGATATCTCTTCCATCAGGCCACACCTCTGGAACTATAGCCATCTGGTGCCAGGACCACACAGAAACATTTTTGCTAGCAGTCTAATAAGGGCCACCCACGATGATGTCAGACATTGACGTCCTGCACTATATAAACATGGGCAGCCCCACGCACTCTTCAGTTCTTTTCCTACCGTCGACCATACTCGCTGGATTCCACAGAGACGCTGTCGCTTCAGTCGACCATTACTTCTTGATTCGTCCTACATTTTCTAAGTTTTATTTTCTCACCCTAGTACGTTATCACTTTATTTTTAAAGTGATTGCCATTGTTGTGTATGTTGAGGAAAGATCCTGCTAAACTCTTTTGTTACTGCAAGTGCAGTGGAAAAATTTACTCCAAAAATGACCATGATGTCTGCATCTGCTGTCTCGGAGAGGCCCACAGCATTAAGGCCTATGACCACTGCCTAAAGTTTAACCAAGCTACTCGGTGATGCTGTCAGAAAGTCCTACAATCTTTCCTCCTCAAGCAGAAGGTAGCCAGAATGGAAAGAGAGCTCTAGGGGAAAAGCTTCTCTACATCGCTTGCCCTGTTCTCAGGCTTCCATCCCTCCAATGCCCAGGATAAGTCTTTGGAGAAACACAAGCACCAGGAGACAGAATGGAGTATGGATAAATCCCTCCCCTTACGCTCTTGGTTGCTGCTCCACTTGGCACCGGCCCCTGCAGCATCATCATCTGCCTTGGTAGTGACACCTCCTGCTGCTCAAACCCTCAATCCCACAGTGTCAGCTTTAACAGTGAGTTTCACCAGACTTCCCATGGCCGGTGAAGGCCCACTGACGTTGTGGCTGCTGACACCCCTGCCAATGTTGCAAGGCACTCCATCGACATCAAGGTTTCATCCTCCCCCATCAACATTGCAACCCCTGCCGCTCATACCTCTTCCTCAAGGTCAGCTGACAGTCACCTCCACCAGACCTTCCATGACTGGCATTGGCCTGTCGACATCTGGGCTCCAGCCGCCTCTGTCGATGTTGCAGGCCGCTCTTTTGATGTCGGAGTTTCAGCCTTCCCCATCGACATTGCAAGGTGCTCCTTCAATACAGGCCACCATCTACATACAGACTGTGTTCTCCTCTTTCGTGGAGATACTACAGCACCTTGCACCTCCTCCAGGCATCACAACGCCGGGGCCTACCAGACCAATTTCCATGTTGACGTCTACCACATCGATGTGCCCTGCTCACTCCAGGGTGTTGACGTCCTCACTTTCCTCCTTTGCACTCTTCAGAGCCTGTCAGTGAGGATCAGAAATATCTCCCTGATCTCATCCCACAAGAGGAAGTTGATGATGAGGAAGATATGGATGGGAATCCTTCTGACAGGTCTGACTCCACCATGTCCTCCAGGAGTGAAGACTTGACTCTCTATACCCCGAGGTCCCCTCCTGAAGACCCCTCCTTCATCTCCATGATGAAGCAACTCCAAACTGCTATGGGGTTTGCTGCTGAGGAACAAGACATCACCAGGAGAAACCTGGTAGAGTTTCTGGAACTACCAGATTCTCCCCCTTCAATTATTCCTCCTCTGTTAGCTGCACTAGAAGATGTCACCATTACTGCCTGACACAGACCAAGATTGATCCCTGCCATGTCTAGGATGGCAGACAAATTGTACCAGGCTTCCTCAGGGAAGCCTTTCTTCACAGGGCAACCTCAAACTGAGTCACTGGTGATAAATGCAGTTCATGACAGGTCTAAGAGAACACAGCATCTCAGTTCTCTTGCTCTAGATAAGGAGTCGAGAAAACTGGACCTCATGGGCAAGAGAACCTTTGCTTCTGCCACACCGAGCCTTAGAATAGCCAATTATCAGGTCCATATGGTCAAATACAGAATACCCTCTGGAAAAAGGCTAAAGCTGCAGCTCTGGCCCTTCCAGAAGGTTCCCAGAAACAGGAGATGCTCAAGGCCCTCCAGACTGGAGCAGATGTGGGTAACCACCTCTTGAGGTCTACATATGATATCCCTGTTCCCCCCAACCCTCGACACTCTGGATGGGGTCACAATTGATAACATGTCCTCATTTAAATGCCTAGAGGTCTGGCTTGACCGACACCTTGACTTTTCACTGAATGTAGACGCCCCTCCACAAGAAACTCCTCCCGAAGCTCAGTGCTCTATACAGGCATAAAAGCTGCATCCCTCTACCTGCCTGCCATGACATAATCACTAAAATGATCCTCCCCATTATTGATTATGGCGACACTGTCTACGGTGCTGCCCCTAAGTCCACTCTGGCCAGACTAGACCCCCTCTTTCACTCCTTCTACCACTTTGTTTTAGACTGCCCTACCCACACCCACCACTGCTCCCTGTACTCTGCCCTCTCCCTCCCTCTCTTCCCTGGGTGACTGTCACATTACCCACTGTGCCTCCTTCCTCTCCAAATTCTGGCTAGCCTCATTCCCCTCCTATCTCAGCTCTCTACTCTCCCCTCTGCTCCCCTCCTTCTCCTACTCCCTCCATAATGCAGGCTATCATTCCCTCTCATCCCCTCTAGTACGTCCATCGCTGGTCAGGCTGCCTTCTCCTTCCACTTTCCTAAACTCTGGAACTCTCTCCCGCTAGCCATTCATTCTGCCACATCCAAATGCTCTCTCTCCTCTCTACTCAAAGCCCACACTGCTCCCTCCTGTAACTGCTCATAATTGTTAGCCTACCCCTTCCCTTTCTTCCCCCTGCCTGGTTTTCTTCTTCTCTCTGCCCATTCTCTATTGTACTTTTCTCCATGCCTTTGCTGGCCTGGACCAGGACACAGGCTGGGTGTGCATCCAATCGTGTCCAGCCCTTGAGGGATTTGCATCCCAGAGGGTCATTAGTTCTGCCTCTGCCTCTCTGTCTACCTTCTCCCTCCTACCTGTTCTCCCCTACTCCAAGTCCTTTCCCACTCCTACGTTTCTCCATACCTTTGCAGGCCTTGCACCTAGGACTCGGACTGCGTGTGCATCCTAACCATGTCCGGTCCTTGTGGGATTTGCATCCTAGAGAGTCGTAGGTCTGCCTCTCCCTCTTTTTCTACCACTCTCCCTCTCCCCCCTTCCTATTTTCTCCTCCACTCATGTTCTCTTTCCTCCCTACTTCCAGTTCCTCCTGCCTGCCTTCTTCCGCTCCTTGCATTGCCTTGTGTCTTGTGCTTATGGCTTGTGTTATGAATTTGCTATCATTTTAGCTTATGTTCTAGTGCACACAGTGCCTTTATGTACAAAACTGCACTAACGTACAACTGCACTGTATTTTGGTTTTATTTTATTCTCTCCATATATGTTACTGACATGTAAATATAAGGCATGTAAATAGATATACTGTTTACGTTTCCCTTTCCCCATCCCCTCAGGACGCATCTGGAAACAAGCTAATTTTAGTTCAGTATGCCTTTCCTGGTGAAACTTTTTAAATAAAATAATAAATAAGATACTTCAGATCCCTCAGTCAGAGTATCTGCATCTGGCATCTGCTTCACAAGGCATTTTTGGCTCAGGGTATCAGGATTTGCTAGTGACGTACAGCATTCCATTCTAAATGCCCCTTTCAGAGATTACAACTCTTTGGGGCTGATATGCAGGATATCCTTTCTGACCTATAAGCCTTGGGGAGGACTTTAGGGTCAGTCCACTCCCTCTACCATACCCAACCTAAAAGTGGTCAGAGGGTACCCTTTTGTTGTTTGTAAGAGGTTAGTGGGATTCACACACAAGGACACCAGGATGAAGAACCAAAAAGTAGCTTTTATTCAGCATTCAAATAAGTAAATTAAGTGAACTTGTCGACAAAGAAAATAAAAGAGGAAAAAAAATCCAAAATAAAAATATAATTCTGCAATACCAAGTTTTCACCACTAGGAGGTACTAGTGTCAGGTATGGGTCAGCTCCTTGCTGATCCCTAAAATGATCTGATCTTTTAACAGAAGATGTCCTTCTTATATAGTGCTAGCTAGTCACATGATGGGAAGTCTCCTCCCCTTTTGTATTTTTATTAACAAAACTTTTTAATTCAGGCACATATAACCAGTTATATAATATCAGGCATATTCAATACAATAATATAATGTTTCTGGTTAGTTCAGTTGTGTTTTAACACCATATAAACAAAAATAGCAAAGAACGGGTTGTCCCAGTGTCCTACTGACTCCTCCCTTTAGCTCTCTGCCTATAAAGATGATGTAAAAATGGCCTGCCGGCTCTATAGAGAATGAAGCAGAAGCTAAAGAGAATCAGAGGGCACTCAGGACAAACATCAGTCTAGGTTCAGTGTTCAAACATAAGGGTAAATATATTTCTATTTACTTAATAAAGGTTCTCTCACTGAATTCTAACAACCTAGGCTTAATATACATGGTTTAAAACATCTTACAACAACAAACAGTAACAAAATGAGGCTTCTCAAAGGAACTGTTGTGCTAAAGCATCTATCTGTTGCAAAACTTATGATATAAAGATAAAATGCCATTTCTTATGTTGTTTCCTTTTAACTTAGACTCTTTCCAGGGACATTTTAAAGCCTTATTCCTAAATTAGTTTGTCTCAGCATTGTGTAGGCTTTATCAGGACTTTTGTAGGGTTTTTTTTTTGTTTTACATAATCTCTATGGCTGCTATCTGAAACTACTTCTTCACTTGAGCACAGTTACAGCTGTTTACAAGGCTGTGCAAGGTTCATTTCTTTCAACAAAACAAGGCTAAAACAGCCTAAAGACATGTATTTAAACTTCACAGCGCTTTTTAAAGGAAAAAGAAATGTTTTAACAAGCGCAATAGCGCTAGTGTGCATATTCGCACGTTCACGCAGCTCTAGTGTACACGACCACGCAGGCGAGTGTGCGCATGATCGAGGAGCAATATGTTCAAGGATCTGGAATTTAGATTTGAGACCACAAGCAGTTCAAGGATAGATAGGACATCAGATAGGTGGCCTTCCTGTCTGATGGGGAAACCAGGGACTTAGAAAAAAGAAAGAAAGAAGAATGTATGCTGTTGCAACAGACTTTAAAAGAGTTTAGAAAAAAAGTGTGGGGGGGGTCTCTGTAGCATCCCATTAATCCTTTCACATACTCCTCCCCACCTAAGTAAAAACCTAGAAGGTTTTTAAACAAATATGTTTTTAGAATCAGAAAACTAATCAATTACATCCTGGCATTTCAGATCTCTCATTTTGAGAGATGGAGCTTCAGCCCTCCCTTCTCTCTGAAACTCCACCTCGGGGTCCCCTTTTTTACATTAATTACATAACTCAACATCAGTTATAAGTCATTTTATTAATACACTCTTTACCCCGAGGTCTGATATCTTCTGTTTCAACAGAGTTAATCATGTCTGCCCCATAACGAGACATGTAGTCTGCATTTTTATTTGCAGCTCCTGATCTATGTTTAATAGTAAAGCGATAAGGCTGCAGGGCCAGGTACCATCGCATGATTCGTGGTTTTTTTCTTTCATTACCTGCAACCAGCACAATGGGTTGTGGTCTGTCCAAACTTCAAATTCTGCCCCCATAGATAAAACTTTAGGGTCTCAACAGCCCATTTCAGTGCCAAACACTCCTTCTCAATAGTGGAGTATTTGGTTTCCCTAACATGTAATTTTCTGCTTATATAAATTATGGGATGTTCTTCTCCCTTTACTATCTGTGTTAGGACGGCCCCAAAACCAGTGTTGGATGCATCAGTTTGGACAATAAAGGGAAGATCAAAATCTGGACTTTTGAGTATAGGTGTAGCACATAAATAACCTTTTATAGTACTAAATGCTTTTTCACATTCTGGTGTCCACTTTACAACGTTAGGATGACCCTTTTTTGTTATATCTGTTAAAGGGCTGGCTATAGTTGCGAAGTCAGGTAAAAAACATCTGTAGTAGCCTGCGAGCGCTAAAAAGAATCGCATGACGTGCTTTCGTGGCGGGCGGGGCTATTGACGACTGCATCTATTTTCCCTATATCTGGTTTTATTTGTCCACGACCAGTCCTGAAACCAATGTATTTTACTTCTTTCATACCTAATACACATTTTCTAGGATTTATAGTCAATCCAGCTTGTGTGATGGCTCTCAGTACCTTTGACAACTGTTGTACATGTTCTTCCCAACTGGGACTGAATATGACAACATCGTCCAGGTAGGTGGTGCTATAATCCATATGTGAGTGTAAAATATTGTCCATCATTCTCTGAAAGGTGGCTGGTGCCCCATGCAGCCCAAAGGGCATAGTAGTAAATTGGAACTGTCCTATCGGGGTGCTAAAAGCAGTTTTTTCCTTGGCCTGGGTCTTAAGCGGGATCTGCCAGTACCCTTTAGTTAAGTCAAGGGTACTGATATATTTTGCTTTGCCAAGTCGATCTATTATGTCGTCAATTCTGGGCATAGGGTAGGTGTCAAATTTGGATATGGCATTTAGACGCCGGAAGTCTAGACAAATTCTGGTGCCACACTCCTTTTTATTAACTATCACCATGGGTGAACCCCATTCACTCATTGATGGCTCTATTACACCCATGGCGTGCATTTTCTTGACCTCCTTAATAACTTCTCCCCTTAACCTTTCAGGCAGACGGTAAGGTTTTTGTCTTATGGCTGTCTCCTGCACTACATGTATATCATGTTCTACCCCCACTGCTTTTCCTGGCTGGCAGAAAAGTTTCCTGAAGATTTGTATTACTGCTTCTAGATCCTTCTTTTGTGATTCTGCAAGATCGGGTTTACCACTAAGTCTTCAGACCCTCCCACACATTCCAGTCTTGTATATGCCTGTTCTAACTCACAGTGTGATTGTTCCGGACAGACATAACATACAGAGGTAGAATTTCTGTCATAGCATTTTTTAAGGAGGTTAGCATGGTATATTTGAACTTTCTTCCGTCTGTCTGGCATTTCGATTTCATATGTTACTGGACCTGCTTGTCGACGGATAACATATGGTCCTTGCCATTTCATAGTAAGTTTACTTTCTGAAGAGGGTAACAACAGTAACACTTTTTCCCCAGTTTTTGAAATCTTATGTCCCACTCCTTGGTCATAATAAGTTTTTTGGTCTATTTGTTTTTCTTTGTTATGCTGGTGTGCCAAAGTGATATATTTAGTCAGTTTTTTCTCAAATGGATAATATATTCTAATGTTGGAGTACCCTCTAATCCCTTCTTGCCTTCCTGTTTCTCTTTCATAATATCCAAGGGTCCCCTTGGATTCTTCCCATATAGTAATTCAAATGGGGAGAAACCAGTTGACGCCTGCGGTACCTCCCTATATGCAAACATCAAATATGGCAAATTAAGATCCCAAGATTTTCCTTTGTCTTGCACATATTTCATGAGCATTTTCTTCAATGTTTTATTGAACCATTCCACAAGCCCGTCAGTTTGTGGGTGGTAAGGAGACAAACATATTGCCCCAACACCCAGTGACTGGTAGAGACATGCTAGCAAACAGGATTGAAAATTGCTGCCTCTATCAGTGAGTATTTCTTTGGGTACTCCAACTCTACTAAATATCTTTAGGAGTTCCTCTGCTATTCTAGGGGCTGTGATTGTTCACAAGGGCACTGCCTCAGGGTATTTTGTGGTGTAATCACATACCACGAGAATGAAACGGTTACCCTTGCTACTCTTTGGTAATGGTCCTACAATATCCATTGCTATGCGTGAAAAAGGGGTATCTATCAAGGGGAGGGGCTGTAAGGGTACCTTGTCTGATTTTGTGACAATGGAAACTTTCTGGCATGCTGGACAGCTTTGAAAATAGGTAGCCACTTGTTCATGAATTCCTGGCCAAAAATAGCGATACAACAAATGACTCAGGGTCTTATCCCTCCCTAAGTGGCCTGCCATAGGAATGTAATGAGCAAGGGGTAATTAATTGCTGTCGATATTTCAGAGGTACTACTAACTGTTCTAATACCATTTCTGTCTTAGGGTTTTTACATTCTCGGTACAGCAATTGATCAAAAATCACATATCTAGGGTATTCCCCTTTTTCATCTGTCTTTACAATCTGTAAAAAACAAGGAGTCAATGTAACATCATTTGTTTGTTCATTTTTAAACATTTCATTATCATTGGGATGGTTCATAATGTTTGAAATGTCCTTTTTACAGTTCCACTGTAACTTTGCCCTTCTTCTTTCTAGGTTTGGACTTTCTGTCTTTACCAGGGCAATCAAAAAATGTCATCCTCAAAAGGAAACACTTGAGGCAGGATTGATGTCTGCTTTTTCTGGGCCCTGGTGGTGACAGCAGTCACATTAGAGTCAGTAACCATCAGAGTCTCAAAATGAGGATGGTCACGTCCAATCACTACAGGTATAGGTAGGTTTGGGACCAATCCAACATCCATTTCTTGTACCTGCCCTTGAATATTTAAATTGACACGCTGTAATGCATAATCATGAATATCCCCATGAATACGAGTCACTGTGGTCATGCCCTTATTTTTTTCTTTAGGTAATAAAGCAGCTTGTATCAAAGTCTGTTTGCTCCCAGAATCTAAGAGTGCAGGGACCTCTTTCCAATTTACTTGTGCTTTAGTCAGGTATTGACCCCAGTTAACAAGGGCAAAATGGGTATTCTCTTTCTTTTTCCGTGGGCAATACCTAGCGATATGTCCTTTACCTTGGCACTCATGACATATAATATTAGGATTATGTCCTCTCCCCACCCTAATGGGTCCAGAAATTGTCCCTTCAGTACTTCCCCCAGCACTAGGTATAGTCCCAGAATGAGTAATAGCAGAAATTGGGTCTTACCATGGGTGACGGTGGAAGGGTTCCAAAGTATCCTTTTGTTCTAGAAGGTCTTGCTGTAATGTAGTCCTCTGCTAAGGTGATGGCTTTTTGAGCTGTCTCCGGCTGATGTTCCCTCACCCACATCTGAATGTCCAGTGGGAGAATTTTAATAAATTGTTCCAGTGTAATGTCTTCCATTACTTGTTCCATCGTTCTGGAGGTAGGCTGTAGCCATTTATGGCTTAAGTCTTTAAGGTGGGTATATGCCTCTTGGGGGGATGTTGCAGTGTGATATTTAAAAGTTCTAAATCTCTGTCTGTAGGTTTCCACACTGATGTCATATCTTTTCAATATTGTCTGACGAACATAGTCATAGTCATTCAAATGGGCACTGTCCAGATGGCTATAGGCTAGTTGTGCCTTCCCTGATAAATAAGGAGCTAGCCACACTACCCACTGTTCCTTAGGCCAGTGGCAAGCTTCTGCCACACGTTCAAATGTTGTTATATATGCCTCGATGTCATCGGACTCAGTTAGTCTGAATAATTTAATATTCTTCGGCCCCTCTGGATCTGTAGGTGCAGGGGGTCTTGACGTACCTAATGTCTGGATGGCCCTTAAAGTGTCTGCCCACCGGGCCTCATTCTGCAAGCGATCTGCTTCCCGTTGTCTCTCTAGGTCCATTTGGTGTATACATAACCACTTTAGTAGGTCATGTACCTCTTCAGGTGGTCTCTCCTCTGCCTCCTCTCCTTCCAGGACAGTAGCTCCTCCTCCATTTTCTTCTTCCTCTCTCTTTGTCACTTTCCGCCTTACATCTGGCAACCCAGGCAATAACACCGTTTGCGTGATCTCAGCCATCCTGCGGGTCTAGACCCCACCTGGACTGGGTTGACTGGTAACTGCTGCTGGTTCAGTCATGGTGTACCACAATACCAGGTCCGGTATTCCACCTCCAAGTAAATTCCTTGAAGGAATCCCACTTCTGACACCAGTGTAAGAGGTTAGTGAGATTCACACACAAGGACACCAGGATGAAGAACCAAAAAGTAGCTTTTATTCAGCATTCAAATAAGTAAATTAAGCAAACTTGTCGACAAAGAAAATAAAAGAGGAGAAAAATCCAAAATAAAAATATAATTCTGCAATACCAAGTTTTCACCACTAGGAGTTACTAGTGTCAGGTATGGGTCAGCTCCTTGCTGATCCCTAAAATGATCTGATCTTTTAACAGAAGATGTCCTTCTTATATAGTGCTAGCTAGTCACATGATGGGAAGTCTCCTCCCCTTTTGTATTTTTATTAACAAAACTTTTTAACTCAGGCACATATAACCAGTTATATAATATCAGGCATATTCAATACAATAATATAATGTTTCTGGTTAGTTCAGTTGTGTTTTAACATCATATAAACAAAAATAGCAAAGAATGGGTTGTCCCAGTGTCCTACTGACTCCTCCCTTTAGCTCTCTACCTATAAAGATGATGTAAAAATGGCCGGCCAGCTCTATAGAGAATGAAGAAGAACCTAAAGAGAATCAGAGGGCACTCAGGACAAACACCAGTCTAGGTTCAGTGTTCAAACATAAGGGTAAATATATTTCTATTTACTTAATAAAGGTTCTCTCACTGAATTCTAACAACCTAGGCTTAATATACATGGTTTAAAACATCTTACAACAACAAACAGTAACAAAATGAGGCTTCTCAAAGGAACTGTTGTGCTAAAGCATCTATCTGTTGCAAAACTTATGATATAAGATAAAATGCCATTTCTTATTTGTTTCCTTTTAACTTAGACTCTTTCCAGGGACATTTTAAAGCCTTATTCCTAAATTAGTTTGTCTCAGCATTGTGTAGGCTTTATCAGGACTTTTGTAGGGTTTTTTTTTTGTTTTACATAATCTCTATGGCTGCTATCTGAAACTACTTCTTCACTTGAGCACAGTTACAGCTGTTTACAAGGCTGTGCAAGGTTAATTTCTTTCAACAAAACAAGGCTAAAACAGCCTAAAGACATGTATTTAAACCTCACAGCACTTTTTAAAGGAAAAAGAAATGTTTTACCAAGCGCAATAGCGCTAGTGTGCATATTCGCACGTTAATGCAGCTCTAGTGTGCACGACTGCGCAGGCGAGTGTGCGCAAGATCGAGGAGCAATATGTTCAAGGATCTGGAATTTAGATTTGAGACCACAAGCAGTTCAAGGATAGATAGGACATCAGATAGGTGGCCTTCCTGTCTGATGGGGAAACCAGGGACTTAGAAAAAAGAAAGAAGAATGTATGCTGTTGCAACAGACTTTTAAAGAGTTTAGAAAAAAAGGGGGGGGTCTCTGTAGCATCCCGTTGATCCTTTCACATTGTGCCACCCACAGACCCAAGCTGAGTGCCAGACAGCAGGTCAAATGCAGTGCAGCTTCAGCTTTGCCCTCCCCTACCTCCACCACAGGAAAAACCTCTAAAGCTGGAGGTGCGGCCCCAATTGCAGGACTTGCTTTGTCCTGACTCCTTCTTAGATCCCCATCCTCCAGCACTCAACCTGGAGGAGATGGTAGGGGCTCATCTCTCCTTCCACCTGGACCAGTAGAAAGAGCTCACATCAGATGCTTGAGTCCTGCAACTCACAGAACAGGGCCACGCTGTAGAACTTCTGGACCTGCCTCCAGAATGTCCGCCAATTCCCTCAACCTATCTTCCAGACCACATACTAGTGCTGCTAGAGGAAATATATACTCTTCTTTGCAAGATGGCCATAGAACCAGTTCCCTGGGAGCAAAGAAACAGCGGGTTCTAGTCTCATTTTTTCCGAGTCCCAAAATCCACAAGGGGCCTAAGGCCCATTCTGGATCTGAGGGATCTGAACTTCTGTATTTAGTATAAGAAGTTCAGGATGATCACTCTGCAAGGCCTGCTGCCAGTCTTGCAAAAGGGGCACTGGATATGCTCCCTGGACATGCAGGATGCTTACCTGCATATCAAGATTTGTCCACCCCACATGCAGTACCTCAGATTCCTGTTTCAGGGGGAACACTGCCAGTTCAGGATATTGCCCTTTGGCTTGTCATCTGCGATATGAGTATTTACCAAATGCTTGGCAGTTGTGGCAGCAGCCCTCTGCAGAGAGGGACTGTATCTCTTCCCCTATCTAGATGACTGGTTGCTCAAAGTTCATTCCCAGGAGTAACTGTGCTACACCCTAGTGCACACCAGACATCTGTTCAATGCCATTGGGATCACTGTCAATATGCCTAAGTCAGTCTTGACTCCTTGCCAGCGTCTGCAATACATAGGGGAGATACTGGACACTGCTCAGGGCTTAGCCTTCCTGTCCCAGAACAGGGCGCAGCACCTCAGGGCGCAGGCCCAGCTGCTTTATGACAGCAGGTATGTCATAGCCAGGACATTCCTAAGGCTGTTGGGCCTGATGGCAGCAACCATTGTTACGGTACCCCTAGCAAGGCTGCACATGCAAATTCCCCTATGGCCCTTAAGAGTCAAATGCGATCAATGCAGCAATGATCTAGAACAGAAGGTACTAGTAACATTGCCTATAAAGAAGATGCTTCATTGGTGGATGGAACCAAGCAATTTGCCCAAAATCCCTTTCCAAATTCCTTCTCCTCTTCAAATCCTCACCATGGACGCCTCGAGGCTGGGCTGGGGGGGGCATCTGGGTCCTTACCAGACCCAAAGTACATGGACTACAGTGGAGAGTTCCCTCCACATAAACATCCTGGAGATGAGAGCCATTCTATCAGGCCTGCAAGCCTTCCAGAATCACCTGTCAGCAGTTCAGACACAAAGGGCAACCCTAGGAGACATACATCAAGTGCAGTCCAGCCCCTAGCCTTACTATCTGCTGAGCTTCACTGATCTTCACCGACTGGGAGAAAGACCAATCACAGAGGGAAGGCAGACTCAGACAGGTGCAGAAGCAGGGATTTCTTGACAGCAGTTCTACCTGGGTGAATCCTCCTTTGAGTGCACAGTCCGGGCTCCTATGTCCACTGAGGCAACTTCTCTCCTCGATCACTCTGCTCAGACCCAGCCAGCGGCTGCTCTCTCAGCATAAGGAACAGTTGGAACACTTACCCAGATTCCTGGCTGCTGTTTGTAAATCAGCATTTGTACTGCTGTACCACTACTGAAATAGTGGTTGACTAATAGAAAGCTCTCAGCTAGAAGCAACAACTCAGACACAAAGGGCACCCCTAGGAGGCATACACCAAGAGTGGTCCAGCCCCTAGCCTTACTGTCTGCTGTACCCACTACTGAAATAGTGGTTGGCTAATAGAAATCTCTCAGCCAGAAACAACAGTTCAGACACAAAGGGCAACCCTAGGAGGCATATATCAGGTGTGATCAAGCCTCTAACCTTACTGTCTGCTGAGCTTCACTGATCTTCACCCAGCTGGAAAGATACCATTCATGGAGGCAAGGCAAACTCCAACAGGTGCAGAAGCAGGGATTCCTTGACAGCAGTTCTACCTGGGTGAATCCCCTTGGAGTGCACAGTCCAGGCTCTTATCTCTGCTGAGGCAACTTCTCTCCTCAGACCCAGCCAGCGGCTGCTCTCTCAGTATAAGGAACAGTTTTATTACAGCCAGACAACCCTCCACCATCCTGCCTGCTAGGAGGAAGGAGCGGAGTTTCAGCACAACTCGTAAAAACAAAAAATTATTTTCTTTTCTTTTCTTTCAGACAATAGTGTATTACACAATAGTGCATTGTTTTCCATATGCTACTACCTCTACTTTCTTTCATCCTCAAAGGCACCCTAATAGGCCATGGACATCATCACCTGCCAGGGGTGCACTACATCCTTTTAGAGGGCTCGCATTCAGGCACTAGGACATTGCCCCACTTGCTGGACAATACAGCATATGAAAGCTCAACTCAAAGTGGCATGGAACCAAAGAAATTATATCCACAATGTCAGAAACCACGTACCTGCTTGCCCCTATACACCGCACCATCTCCACCAGGAGGTCATTCTGTGCCGCTTGACCGCCCCTCATCCAGGAGAATGGCAGGTAGTAAAGGGGGGCAGGAAAACATTGCACAGGCCTCAACAGCAGTCCCCCTATACACCACACCATCTCCACCAAGAGGTCATTCCGTGCCGCTTGACCACCCCGGTCCAGGAGAATGGCAGGTAGTAAAGGGGGGGCAGGAAAGGCAGGAAAACATCACATAAGCCTCAACAGCAGTCTCCATACCATGAAGCACAAATCAAAACAACTAATAGATACACCCCTCTACCATGGAATGCAAACAGGGGTATAATAACACACACCACAGGAAAGCATTGCAAAGGCATCTATTAATAAGAAGCTAAGGAAAGTTCTGATTGTAGGTGAGTCCATGATCCAAGGAGTAGAATCACACATATAGCAGGGTCCGGAGATGGATGTCATAGTTAAATGTCTACCCAGTACCTTTGCAAAAAGGGACACCAACTGCCTACATAGGTTAATAAAAACAGAAGGTAAAGTGCTGGTGTTTTCATCCACATAGGTACTAACGATCTGGCAAATCAGATGGTCAAAGAGACAAAACAGCACCTCTCTCACCTAGGTGACAAACTGTCCTCCCACTCCTCAAACATTGCCTTCTCTAAGGTCCTTCCAGTAGGGGGGAAAGGAGGCAGTATGGATAGGAAAAAAAGAGCAAATTGATGAGCTGAACAACTGGCTCCAGAGCTGGTGCCAAGAAAAGGGGCACCTCTTCATAGGAAACTGGTGCGACTTCTGGGACAGAGGGCTCTTCAAATTCGATGGTCTGCACCTCACTCGGGAAGGCATGTGGGCTCTTGGTCAGAAACTGGACAAAGCCATAAACCATTTAAACTAAACACTGGGGAGAGGACAGCAGCAACATATGGCTCTGCTACCTCTCCCCAAAATACAAACAAATCAGGGATACAAATGCAAAAGAGGAAATCAACCTATCGGATGAGGTCAAGACAATAAATCATTTGAACATATAACAGGGCACCAAAAAGGGGGGCGACCATGCATGGAAAATTATGTTCACAAACTCAAGGAGTCTGACAGATAAATTAGTGGACCTCACTGCTGTCCTCGCCAAAGTTGATCTGGACTAGGTCGCCATCACAGAAACATGGTTCAACAATAACCATGACTGGGACACAACTATACCAGGATACTGTCTATTTCAGAAAGACAGAACTGGTAGAAAAGGGGGTGGGGTTGCTATGTATGTAAGAGAGGGAATAAAAGCTACTATGACTCAAAATGACAATACCAAAACAGAGTCACTTTGGGTCACTCTAGAGGCAAACAATGGAGCAGCAACTCGGGTAGGAGTGTTCTACTGGCCCCCAGCAACAAGTGTGGAGGGGGACAAGGAAATATTGGAAAACATACACAAAATGAGTGGCAAAGGGGAGGTGATTGTACTGGGTGACTTCAATTTACCTGATGTAAACTGGGATACACATACAGCAAGTTCAACCAGAAGCAAGGGCTTTCTAGAGGCCCTGTACATATCAGGCCTGAAACAGCTTGTAAAGGACAAAACAAGAGGGGAAGCAGTCCTTGACCTGCTACTAACAAACGGGGACAATATCACAGAGGTAGAGGTTTGGAGCCACCTGGGTACTAGTGACAGCCACAAAGCACTCCAAAACAAAAGTTATGGACTTTAGATGATCAGACGTCACAAAAATGAAGCAAAGTCTTAAGCTGTCTGGTGAACATTACGCGGGGGATAGATGTTTAAGACTACTGGATACAGCTCAAAAGGGCTATACTAAATACTGCAAACCATTGCATAAGAAGGGTGAGCAAAGCTAAAAAGAAAAAGAAGTAGCCACTAAGGTCAGGGAGAAAAGAATAGCTTTCAGGAAATACAAATAAACCGGATCTGACAAGGACAGAGAAGTACACAAGGACACACTGAAGGAAGCAAACAAAGTGATCAGGACAGCAAAGGCAGAAACTGAGGAGAGAATAGCCAAGGAGGACAAAAAGGGTGTCAAGGAGGACTTCCGGTAACGCAGCCAATGCGAATGGCTGCTTAGCTCAGCACCTCTGCACTTCCAACACACAATCTGCTGTAATCGCGCGCCCAAGTAAAGTACTTTTTAACAAAACAGTGTAAATCGGGCAGTAGAGAGCCTTTAGAGATGGGCCATACCAGAAAAAAGGGGCTGCCTAGCACATGGCCGCCCACTCCAAACTCAAAGGCCAAGCCTCCGATAGGCCTCAGCCCCACACTCTCGTGGTCCTCTCTTCTCTCCAGCTCTGGGGATGATGATTTGGGCTGTGATTCGAGGTCTGCTTCTACGAGACTAGAAACACACAAAATCCTGAAGTTGCTTCACAAAATAGATGGCAAGGTCACCAACATCCAAAAAGACTTCAAGAGACTAGAAACCCGTACTTCTGCAGTAGAAAATCATATGGAAATAATACAAAATGAATACATGGCCTTTGGCAGGTCACTGGCTTTCTTCCACAAGCGAGAACGGGCACTCACCCTACGGGCTGAAGACGCAGAAGCTAGATCTCGGAGAAATTACATCCGAGTATTCGGCATTCTAGAGGGAGTAGAACAGGAGGACATGACTGGATACATGGAGTGCTGGCTACGCACAAAACTAAAGCTGGGAGAAGAGCTTGTATTGGACATTGAGAGAGCCCACAGGGCCATCGCCCCGAAGCCCAAACCGGGAGCGCCCCCAAGAGCGATTTTGATTAAGTTCCTAAAATATCCTATCGAGGAGAAGATACTGCAGCTAGCATGGGCCAAAAAGGACTTAAATTTTGATGGTGCCCGGGTATTTGTAGATCAAGATTTTCCCCCAGTAATGATGGCTAAAAGGAAGAAGGTCCTGTTCGTAGTCACTCAGCTTCAGGAGAAAGGCATGCGATCACAGCTACGCTACCTCGCCAGGTTATGGGTGGATACTGAAGATGACCCTAAGATCTTTGAAAATCTCTTGCTGGCCACCCCTTTTCTGGAATCAGAAGGGGTTTTGCTCCCAGACCTGAAGGAGGAGAAAGCAGAAGGCGAAATCGAAGAGCTATTATGGTCTTTCGCTCTTAGGAGTCACCAGGCAACTAGAATCAGATCCAGAACAGAGGCTATAATCCCTTTGCACTCAGAAATGGCTAGATGGATTGCAACTCATAAAAAGACCTGAGCTTTTGGTGGCGACTGGAAAAATCTGCTAGTCCAAGTCGTATACCCCATTCTGGTTATTGGAGGTGAAAGAAAGGGCATCATGGTGTTAGTGCATTTGCTTATGTTTTATCTGAACCTTTCCTGTGGTGGTAGCTGATATGGCCCCTCCCCCCTTGTCCTCTTACTGGTCCTGGGCCTGTTGTAGCAGAGGAAAGGCTAGGTACCACCCTGCAGCAGTACTCAAGGAACCTTTTAGCTGGGACTCTTGTTCACGAGTCTAGCTTCCTGTGGAGACGGCCCCAGTTGGTACCACTGTTTCAGAGCTCCCCCGGGGCATCTGGTTGGGGTCTTTCCTTGTTCATCACGGTGGATCTACCCAAGCCCATAAGGCTCGGAGGTTTCCAGGACTCTCAACAGACGGTTCCTGTTCTTCAATAGGGAATACTGATCAGGAGGACTAATGGATTCACCTTGAGGTGGGACCAGTGTGTTTGTTTGTTATTGTTTGAGAGCCTGGCCGACTTCCCCATGCCTCAGACCAGCGCACCTTCACCCTCGGGCCTGTGTCATCTTCCTTTCCCTCCCCCTCGAAAGCTACTGATAGATAAGAACTACACCTTCGGACTTTAAGAGAGGGTTGTGAAATGGGACTTTGGCAGAGAGTGAGGGGGATGAATTAGGGGTTTATGGGTCCCAGATGAGACCGCTTCCTCCAACGAAAGTCTGGAACTGTTCTTAGACTCCTCAAGTTAAATGGACAAATCGCACTGAAGGTCAGGGGAGGGCCTCTCACTGATACGGGGACTTTCTCCTATGCAGGTGGGGGGGAAGAGCGGGTTTGGTACTGCTTTTTTCAAATGCAATGCACCACAGATGTAAATTCTCATACATCTCCTGACGCCACCTAGTGATACGAGGAGCAGAGTGGCGGTCACCTCGGGAAGGCCAGCAATTCCTGATCCGATAACCAGAAAATGGGTCATGTTGTGTTAAGGTGTGGTTGTTCACTTTGCTGTTATGTGCCAAGTATTTGTTTAGATGGCACACTTCATTCTGATTAATTATTCTTCATTATGTGTGCTCGAGGCCGGCAAGCTAGGCCCAGTCCACACTGGAACTTCCATAGAGGGCACTGGTCCCGGGGCTTCAGCTGGAAAGTGGAATTCCTGGACCCCTTATCCTACACCTTAGGGTATAGTTCCCATGGGGGATTTGATCCCCGCTTTGTCGACTGGGGGGCGAGTGGCTCCCACAGAAGGCAGTTTGATAGTACCTTAGTTTACTGCCTACAGGTCAGTTATTGACCTCCCCCTCCCATGTCAGGGGGAATTATTCAGTTTGTTTTATCTGATATGATATTGTTTAATGTTGTACTTTACTGTTTTATATATCTGTCTGACCTTTTCTCTCAACTGCAGCTTTTTTCTCTAACCTTCTTGATGGGGTTGGGTGGGGGGCAGGGAAAATAATGGTATTGTGCTGGGATATGAGTTGGCAAGAGTTATAATACTGGTATATTTAATATGGCTGAATTAACAGTTTGCTCCCTGAATGTAAAGGGTATTAACAACGTCATCAAGTGCACGAAAATATTGGCAGAACTCAAAAGAGAGAAATGTGATATAGCGTGTCTGCAGAAGACTAGGCTCTCTGCTCAGGAACGCCTTAAACTATGTAGGGCTTGGGTGGGGACAGTGTACTCAGATGACCACCCCCAATTTAAAATAGCAGGGGTGGCAGTGCTAATCCATAGGGGCCTCCCACTTCAGGTCCAGAATATGACCAAAGCCGGCACAGGTCATTTGGTGACTCTATCTGGGATATATAGTAGCTGTCCCATTCACATAGTGGCAGTGTACACTCCCACACCCCCACGGGGGAATTTTTTCATTCTTTGTTCAGCACAGTGGCTGGCCTTTCCCCGGGTCAGATCATCTGTGTAGGGGACTGGAACTGTGTTGAGGATGTGGGCCTGGACAGGAGCCCTGTTGGAGGTTCCGGGACAGGAGCCCTGTTGGAGGTTCTGGGTCCAGGGCCTGCTCCCATCTTCTCAGAAATCTATGTGTGGAATCCGGTCTGGCTGACCCTTGGAGGCACTTGAACCTTTCTTCTAAGGACTTCACCTTTTCTCTCCAGCAGCCAACTCGTATTTGAGATTGGATAGATTCTACACCCAGAAGGGGCTACTGCACACGTTCTGGGATGCTAATATCCTCCCTGTCACAATCTCTGATCATGTTATGATCCGTGCACTTATAAATGTGGGACAACCCCTCTCGCAATGGGAGTTGGAGGTTCGACCCAGGCCTTGTTAATGACAAACAATATGTAGAGTCTACTAAAAAGGTGATTCAACACTATTTCATTGAAAACACAGAAGCAGTCTTCCTCCCCAAATATTTATGGGACGCCCTTAAAGCAGTGGTCCGGGGCCATACAATTGCTTATGCCTCCCATAAAAATAAACAACACCAGGTCTGGCTCCAGGAAGCCATGGATAAGATCAGGGACTTAGAAATAGAACATAAACATACCAGGTCAACCTCCACCTTGGTCCTCTTACGAAAGGCATGTTCTACATACAACTTGCTTATGCTGAGGCATACCGAGAACTCCTTGAGGTATACTAGGCAGCACTATTATGAGAGGGGAGAGAGAGCTAGCAAATTACTGGGCCAGAGACTTAGAAAACAGGAGACAGACAGGTACGTCCCCACTATCTGCCCCGATGACCCAAAATTTTGCCCCCCCCCCCGAGACCCAACCAGCAGATATAGTGGGGGAATTTTTGGATTATTATAAAAATCTTTACTCTGCAGAAAGGGGTCCGGACCATGATGACAAAACCTGAGAGTTCTCTAGTACACTACGATACCAACCCTGTCACATGCCCAACAAGAAAAAATAGAAATCCCCTTTTTGGAGGGGGAATTGAAGGGAGTGATTCGGTCCTCAGGTCTGGAAAGGACCCTGGCCCTGATGGATATATATCCAAATTTTATAAATGCTTTGCAAAGGAGGTGACCCCCCTACTCACCTGGATCTGTAACTTGGCGCAGGAACCCAGGGTGAGGCTCTCATCTCGGTTTTGCCTGAGCCTGGAAAGGATCTGACTAAATTCTCAAGATATAGACCCATCTCACTCTTACACCAGGGTGCAAAAATGTTTGCTAAGGCTCTTAGTGAGCATCTTCAAACCATTATTCCAGACCTGGTACATCCAGATCAGACGGGCTTCATCCCTGGTAGACATATCCAAGATAACATCCGCCTCCTGCTAAACGTTCTCTCCTTGGCCAATTCTCCTCAGGGGGAACACTCCAGGTGGTGGTATCTCTTGATGCTGAAAAGGTGTTTGACCGCCTGGATTGGAATTAGCTCAACCTCACCCTTGGGAGGTTCGGCTTTGGAGACACATTTGGGGGTGGATCAGAAATGTCTATAGGGACCCCTGAGCAAGGATGCGGGTGTTTGGGGTCACCTCTTCCCCCTTTGAGATTCAAAGGGGCACCAGACAGGGCTGCCCTCTCTCCCCTCTTTTATTTGCTTTGAGTTTAGAGCCTCTTGCAGCACAAATCAGACAGACTGAGGTGTTTTAGGAGGTCCAAGTGTAAAACACGGAGGTCAAAGTGTCTCTTTATGCAGATGACACTCTTCTGTATGTGTCAGACCCCTTACACTCCCTCCTGGAGATTTTAAATTTTTTAACAGATTTTGGAGAAATATCGGGGTATAAGGTGAACCAAGGGAAGACTGAGATTCTCCCGCTAGGAGCTCCCTCTGGGGCTGTCCTCCCTGATCTAGGCCAATTTAAATGGTCTAGGTTAGATTTCAGATACCTGAGGATTTGGGTTCCCAAAGATCTGAAGAAAATATATCACTCAAATTATTTGAAATTACTACAAGAGGTGCAGGCAGATTGTAACCGCTGGAAAGAGTTTCCCCTCTCCTTAGCAGGCAGAATAGAATGTGTTCGGATGAATATTTTGCCTCATTTTTTATTTTTCTTCACATCTCTCCTGCTCAAACCTCCCAAGTCATTCTGGGTGGGCCTACGGGCCACACTGTCCAGATTTGTTTGGTCGACTAGAAAGCCCCGGATCAGGTGGAAAGTGTTGATAGCTGCAAGGGAAAAGGGAGGTCTAGGCCTCCCCGACTTTCATAAATATTTCTGGGTGGCTCAGCTACAGGCCCTGATCCCGCTGGTGAAGAACTGTCCCCAACACTGGGAGGAGATTGAATCAGATCCCTCTCTCTTGCCCAGCATGGCAGATATGTTATTCTTGGATACCCGTAGACTAGGGCTGGTCGCATTTGATAATCCATGGACCAAGGTGCTTAGCCAGGTGTGGAGGAAGTCGTGCCACAGGCTGCATCTTCCCCTTAAGCTGGGTCTTCGTACAATGATTCTCAGCTGTTTAGATTTTTTACCTCTCAGATGGGACCTGGCTTTTCGCCGATGGGCAAGGGTAGGCCTATGGACCCTGGGGCAATGCTACTCCGGGGAGTATGTGAAATCCTTTTAACAACTGAGAGTGGAGTTTGGACTCCCACCAACAGATTTGTATCGATATTTGCAGTCTAGACACTATCTATTAACTGACAGCAAAGGTCTCCCCTCATGTGCTCAGGATAACCCATTCCAGGAATATATCTCATCCCTGATTCTCTCACCAGATCCTAGAGGACAAGTGTCTAGGACTGTTCAATGTTTATCTATGGTGGAAGCAGACCAGTTTCTAAAGGTTAAAGAACATTGGTTGAAAGAAGCAGGAATTTCTTTATCTGAAGTAGATTGGGATAGGGTCTGGAGGGGCATCCACGGCACTTCTGCTTCGTTATTTTGGAGGGAATTTAGATGGAGACTACTGGACAGATATTTTCGACCCCCTGTGGTAACTAAACATTTTGGAAAACGCCCATCTTATCTTTGTTGGAGGGACTGCCAGGCCACAGGCACATATTTTCATATTTTTGGGGAGTGCAGAGAACTATCGGGATATTGGGATACTCTACATAAGGTGATTGAGGAAATTTTTGACTCCCCTCTCCCACAAGCGGCCCAATACTGGCTGTTCGGACTCCCTTCAGACCCTTTGAGAACCAGATTACTATGTTACCTATTTTATATCTTTGTAGCAGCAGCCCTTAAGGCTAATACCCTTTGCTGGCTCACCCCTAAGAAACCCTACCTGGACTCTTGGTACAGTATTTGCCTCAGAATATTGGAAATGGAATCTTTAACTGCTAAATTAAGGTTAACCATGGACAAATTCAAAGGTAGATGGCTACCATTCTTCCACTACATGGCTGCCAGAGAACAGAAAAATATCTTGGAAATCCTGGCAGAATACACTTGAGGGGCAATTTCATATCCCCCAGCTTTTTCCATTGCTTGTGACTTATATGGACCCCAGTTCCTTCTCATGCACTACCCCACCTTTCTGAAAAGTTCTTCCTCTTCTTCCTTTCTTCTTTTCTGTTTTCAATCCTTTCCTCCCCCCCCTTCTCTCTCTCCATTCCTTCTTGGTACTACATCGAAATTTCTATGTCCACCTAGCTCTCCCTGGTTTCCATTGGCCCAGGAAGACTGACACCCTTTGGATATTCTTAGGCAATGCTGAATGGACCATTATACATGTACTATTGACTCACTGGTAAAGATCAGTTAGAGCCTTTGTGGAATGTATTTGCTATGTCCTGCAAAACTGTATACGTCTGACCCTCTGTAATTGAAAAATCTTGAATGAATTTCGATTTAAAAAAAAAAGGGGTGACAAGACATTGTATAGATATGTCAGTGAGAACAGAAAGACATCAGGAGGTATTGTTAGACTCACAAGGGTGGATGTGGAGATCACAGAAAATGACAAGTACAAGGCAGAAATCCTCAACAGTTACGTCTGCTCTGTATTCACCAAGGAGGAGGAAGGATGCAGACCCAGCAATGCAACACACAACAAGGAAGGAGTCTGAATACATTCGGGTCCCTTTACAAAAGAAAGGGTCCTAAGGGAACTGGAGAAACTCAATACAAACAAGGCCATGGGACCAGATGAAATTCACCCTACATTACTAAAAGAACTACGGGACGAGCTGGCAGCCCTCCCCAGCTGATTTTTCAACCTATCATTCAAGCTGGGGGAGGTCCCTCAAGACTGGAAGAAGGCAACAGTTATTCCTCTGTGCAAAAGCAGAAGAAGGGAAAGTGCAAACAACTACAGACCAGTAAGCCTAACCTCAATTGTGGGCAAAATAATGGAAACCATGCTCAAGGAGAGGATTATATCCTTTCTAGTAGAAAACAACAAATTAGACACAAAACGGCAGGGCTTTACAACAGGAAGGTCATGCCAGACCAATCTGATAGACTTCTTTAACAGGGTGACTAAAATAATAGACCTGGGAGGAACAGTAGACATAGTATACCTCGATTTCAGAAAAGCCTTCTACTCAGTCCCACACAGACGGCTACTCAGCAAACTGGACAGAATGGGAGTAGGACAGCAAGTAGTGAAATGGGTAAGGAATTGACTCACTGGAAGGACACAAACGACTCACTTTCAGAAGAAAGAGGAGTAGATAGTGGAGTACCTCAAGGATCAGTACTTGGTAATCAGTACAGTAATATTTTTATTAGTGACATGACAGAGGGAGTAGAGGGGAAGGTGCACTTATTCGCAGATGGCACAAAAATAAGCAATAGGGTAGACACTCCAAGTGAGGTAGAAAAGATGAAGGCCGACCTTAAGGCTTTGAAAAAATGGTCAGAAACATGGCAACCAAAGTTTAATGCAAAAAAAATGCAAGGTCATGCACCTAGGAAGGGCCAACCCAGGAGAGGACTACTACCTGGGAAGAGCACAACTAGAATCTTCCAAACAGGAAAGGGATCTGGGAATAATTATAATGGATGACCTAAAGATGTCCAAACAGTGTGAGAAAGCAGCACTATGGGAGAATGGCATATTGGGCTGCATAGGCAGGGGGATCACCAGCAGAAAAAAGGAAGTCATCCTGCCACTCTACAGATCTCTTGTGAGGCCACACCTGGAGTACAGTGTACAATTCTGGAGACCACACCTAAAAAAGGATATCAACAGACTGGAGACAGTGCAAAGGGGGGCTACAAAAATGATACACGGCCTACAGAACAAAAATTATGAAGAGCATCTGCAAAACCTGAACATGTACTCCCTGGAGCAGTGGAGGGAGAGGGGAGACATGATTGAGACCTACAAGTTCCTAAAAGGAATAAACAAGGTGCAGCTTCAGGAACTGTTTCAAGTCAGAAAGCACACAAGAATTAGGGGCACAACATGAAGCTGAGGGGCAAATTCAGAGGTAACACACACAAGTTTTTCTTTACCGAGTGAGTGGTGGATGCATGGACTAGCCTTTCTCAGGTAGTGGTGGGGGCCAAAACAATAGTGGGTGTCAAGAATGTTTGGGACAGGTACAAGGCACCACCACACTGACTAGCAATTGGGGGGGGGTAGGCCTATGGGCGGACTAGATGGACCGTATGGTCTCCTTCTGCCATCACTTTCTATGTTTCTATGTTTCTGTCCCCGGGGCATCTGTTGGTGCAGATGGACAACATCAGTACAGTCCACTACATAAACATGCAAGGGGGGACTCATTCTTACCCTCTGTGTAGAGAAGCGATGAAGGTGTGGTACTGGGCTCTAGAACACGGCCTAGAACTGTCAGCAGTCCATGTTCCAGGTATCCAAACCGTCTTGGCAGTTAAGTTAGGTAGGTCACAGTCCAGAATGCATGAGTGGGAGCTGCTGTCCTTGGTAGTGGAAGACCTGTTCAACAGGTGGGGTAATCCAGAGTTGGACCTTTTTGTGTCCCCACACAATGTAAAACTGCCGCTTTTCTGCTTGCTTGCTCCAGGGCCTGGAGTTTTCTGGCAAAGTGCTTTGTCCCTCTTTTGGAAAGGGAGGGACCTCTATGGCAGGGGCGTCACCAGAGGTATAGAGTTGGGTGGCCTAATGACCCCAGTCAAAATCCTAACAAAACTGGGGGGGAGGTCTGGGGGCATACCCACTATAAAGTTTTGAAGTTTTTACCTTCAAATGGTGGCTTTTCCTGCATTTTAATGGTAAAAGTTATGTTCGAAAAGCCTGGTTATCATGCCCTCTGTTTAATGGTACATGTGGAAAAATGTGGTTACTGTACCACCAGAAAGAGAGACACTATTATTCCAGCAGATCTGGTGACAAGGTTAAGGATCCCAAAGAAAGTTGGAAGGTTACTGGAGTACTGGACCCCAGATAAAAACAGACAGACACCATTATCCCAGCAGATCTGCTGGGAAGTTTACAGGACCACAGAGGGAAAAAGAGACAAGTCAGACACCATTATCCCAGTAATGAGTCCACTACAAGAAAAATGCTGTTTTATAACACAGATGTAGTCTAAAACACAGGGCTCAAAGTATGCCAACTAATGAGTCTGCTACAGGAAAATGCCCTTTTATAAAATAGACAGAGCCTAACACACCGGGCTCAAAGTATGTATGCCAAGTACTATAAGAAATTAAGAAAAATCCTCAGACTGGTAAACAGGGCTAAAATGATACCTACTCACTCAGTAGGTCATACACTACAGGAAAATGCTCTATTATCAGAAAAAAAAGAATTGAGCCTAAGACATAGCAGGTCTGAACACCTTATACTATGTGAACTTCTATGTACTGAGAAAAATGACTTTCAAACTAAAATATTCTCTCAAATGGAGATAGTGAGAGGATCACAGATGTAGAAGTGGGTAGCCATCTGGGAACTAGCGACCATCAAACAGTATAGTTCACAATAAACACAGCGGTAGAGTCAAGCCATATAAAGGCAAAAGTACTGGACTTTAGGAGGGCTGACTTTGACAAAATGGGTGAGTGCCTAAGGAATGCACTAGCAAATGGGCAGGAAGGAGGGGTGGAAGAACAATGGGGAATAATAAAAACTGCCATCACAGAGGTAACAAGCCTTTGTGTGAAGCAAATAAACAAAACAAAACGATGTAAGAAACCACTATGGTTCTCAAAGGAGGTGGCAGTGAAGGTTCAAGAGAAAAAGAAAGCATTCAGGAAGTACAAGGAATCACAGAAGGAGCAGGACAGAGAATTGTATCATTTAAAGCAAAATGAAGCTGGGAAGGCAGTCAGAACAGCAAAGGCCCAAACCGAGGAAAAGATAGCCAACTCTGTTAAGAAGGGGGATAAAACCTTTTATAGGTACATCAGGGAGCGAAGGAAGACCAAGGGAGGGATAGTGAGGCTTAATAAAGGGGATTGCGGGTGGGCAGAGGGTGACTGTGAAAAGGCAGAGATACTAAACAAATATTTTTGCTCAGTATTTACAAATGAAGAGGGGGAGGTACCTAAACCAAACAATAGAAACACTCTGGATACAGAAGTTGATACCAGCACTATTTACAGAAGAAAGGGTTCTGAAAGAACACTTAAAACTGAAGGTGGACAAAGCAATGGGGCCTGATGGGATTCATCCCAGAATTCTAAAAGAACTAAGGGTAGAACTAGTGACACCACTGACTACCCTCTTTAATAAATCATGGGGGGATGGGGTGGTACCTGAGGACTGCAAGAGGGCAGATGTGATTCCACTTCACAAAAGTGGGAGCAGGGCAGAAGCAGGAAACTACAGACTTGTTAGTTTAACCTCAGTGATAGGTAAAATGATGGAATCACTTCTGAAGGAAAGAATTGTCAAGTACCTAGAGGCCAGAGGGGCACAGGACCCAAGGCAGCATGGATTCACAGCGGGAAGGTCGTGCCAGGTGAATCTAATAGATTTCTTTGACTGGGTGACCAAAGTAGTAGATCAGGGAGGGGCTGTGGACATGG
The DNA here is from genome assembly GCA_016271365.2 of Neoceratodus forsteri. Lineage (NCBI taxonomy): Eukaryota > Metazoa > Chordata > Ceratodontiformes > Ceratodontidae > Neoceratodus > Neoceratodus forsteri. The sequence continues at coordinate 155,372,619 of CM057454.1, forward strand.
TCTACCTAGACTTTAGCAAGGCATTTGACACAGTCCCACACAAAAGATTAATATACAAGTTAGCCAGCCTGGGAGTGGTCCCAAGATGATAGCCTGGGTAAGAATTGACTGGACAATAGGACACAGAGGGTAATAGTAAATGGAGTCCACTCTGAAAAAAGGGGGGTTACTAGTGGGGTACCACAGGATTCAGTATTAGGACCGGTCCTCTTCAATATCTTTATAAGCAACATTGCAGAGGGACTGGAAGGAAAAGTATGTCTCTTTGCAGAAGACACAAAGATCTGCAACAGAGTTGATGCACAAGGTGGGGTGGAAAGGATGAGAAGGGACTTGGCAAGGTTAGAGGAATGGTCAAATGTATGGCAGCTTAGATTCAATGCTAAGAAGTGCAAGATAATGCACCTGGGAAACAAAAACCCAGGGGAAGAGTACACAATGGGGGGTGAGATACTAACAACAACAAAAATGGAAAGAGACCTGGGGTAGTCATATCAGATGACCTAAAGGTGGGCAAGCAATGTGAGAGGGCAGTAGGGAGGGCTGGGGGGATACTGGGATGCATAGGGAGAGGCATCACCAGTAGAAAACAGGAAGTTGTTATCCCTCTGTACAGACAGCTGGTGAGACCTCATCTGGAGTACTGCATGCAGTTCTGGAGACCCAATCTCCGCAAAGACATAGACAGGATGGAAGCTGTCCAGAGGAGGGCAACTAAAATGGTGCAGGGTCTGCACCGGAAGACATATGAAGAGAGACTTAAGGAGCTTAATATGTATAGCCTCGAGGAAAGGAGGGAGAGGGGGACATGATAGAAACTTTCAAGTACTGTACCTCAAGGGAATCAACAAAGTCCAAGAGGTACAATTTGAAGAAAAGAGGGGCAGCTCAGAGGTAATTGAGGAAGTATTTTTTCACAGAGAGGGTTGTGGATGCATGGAACAGCCTCCCGGAGGAGGTTGTGGAGTCAAAAACAGTGGTGGAATTCAAGCATGCATGGGACAGTCATAAGGCAATTCTAGGGGGTGGGGGCAGGAAGAAGTAGGCTGCTGGTTAACTAGGATCTGCAGCTTATCCATTAGGTTGGGAAATGGGCAGACTGGGTGGGCCAAGCGGTCCTTATCTGCCATCAAATTCTATGTTTCTATATTAATCAGATTATTTAGGTTTTGCTTAGCTCACAGCCTGCTTGCCTTTTTGCCTGCCCTTATTCACTCTGGCACGTACATAAAAAAACATGACAAAGATTATACTTGGGCAGCAGTTGTAGTATGTATCACAAGCTGTTTGAACTGGCTTATAGTAATAATCTTAACCTTGCTTGCTTGCCAGTCAAACCCACAATGCAAAAACCCCTGTAGATAAGGCAATTTATTTAGAAGAAACATGCTGTTATTTTTTATGCGCTACAGCCTCTCAGTTCAAGCTATTTGTGAGAGAGCCTTAACATAACCCACTAAAGTGTTGTTATTTCTTTCTGAGAAATCAGCACTAGCACTGGGGACAGGACACTGGAAGAGCCTTTTTTATATTTTTTTATCAAAGAACAAACAGGATACATACACTACATTACCACTGACTGTTAAAGTAAATAAAAATGCTATCACTTACAGTATAGCCAGGTGTCTCCTCACATCATCTATGTCTGCTGGGGCGAGATGTTGGGATCTCTCTCGAAATGGCCGGTCATCATGCAGGCGTATGTGATGCTCTGCACCCTGGGCACACCCCACGTCCGATTCTTTTAATGAAAACACTTGGTCCCTCTGAGCGAGTTTCTTGCTAATTCTAGCCTTCCATTCAGCTGGCAATGGGGAGTCACCAGAGTCACATAAGTCCAGGGTCACTCTCTCCTTGTCGCCAGAGCACTTGTTGCTGGGCAATATGGCAGTGTCGGCATAGTGTACTGTAGCTAGGGTGCACCCTCTGTTCACCCAAATCTCCCGATCTGACACATTCTGAATCTGGACCATCACTCGTTGTGCATAGGCATGGGCACGAGCAGGCAAGATGCTGGGTTTGACCAATAATCCCTCTGGCAACTTTCCATCTCCTGGTGCATCCAACATTAATATTTTGTTCTTTATGTTTCTCTTTAGGCAGACTTCTCCATGGATTGTGCACTGGGCGTTGGGGGCCAATACCAAGGAGTCAGGTTCCTTTTTCCACACTATCCCCACTAGCTCATCTGGGTCCACTTCATTGGGTCTCTGTTGCCAGTCATAAGCCCTTTTTACTAAGGCTGGAATTCTTAGGGCCCGTCCAGCCAGCTGCCCTTGTTTCTCATGGCAGAGTTGTGCTAGTCTCCCAAACGTGGGCGTTTGTTCCAATTAACAGGGGAACCCCATCATACAGTCCGGTGGGGGGACACACTAGGGCCAGTGTCTCTACTTGCTCCTCTACGCCAGTGACAGTTGCAGGAAAAGACAACCAGAGGTGGGCATATCCTAGATATGGATAAGACTTGTCGCTCAGCCCCCACACATGTAGGCCTTCCAGGGATTGTAAGGGCACATCAGATAAGTGTTTGTCATACTAGTCCTGAAACACAATGGTCACTTGCGACCCACTGTCAAGCACAGCCCAAATAGGAATACTATTCACAGCCACATTATTCTCCATTGAAGGGCTCACTATCTTGGACCAGTCTGGAGGGATAGTAGCAGGGGCCGGTACAGACGACTTAGCCACAAAGATGTTGGAGTTGTAATTTTCTGAGCCTTCTCTGTGGTCGTTTCCAGCACCCCTCGGCCATGGTTTCGCTTTATGGAGTTCCCCTTGAAGTCTGTATACAACCTTATCTAAGTCTTTTGGGGGCCGGCATTCTTTCTTCATATGCCCCTCCTTCCCACAATTATGACAGAGTATGCTTTCTAGAGTCTGGCGTGGCCGAGACATCACATTGGGGGCTTCGGAGGGGGTACCACCAACAGAAAATCGTGATTCAACCTTTGTCTGGTGTGTGGTGAGCATGGGGAGATGCCTCAGTAATTTCCTCACTTCCATAGTCAATTCATCAATCTTTGAGCTGCTGTCAACAGGGGATACCTGGGAGTGCACCCCCACCCCCATAGTGGACATGCTCTGAGAGGGGTTTGGGCCCTTTGTATCTCTGGAATGAGCTTGTAGGGAAACGGTAGCCCTCATTTCTTGGACCTCTCACAGTATCTTGCCCCAGGGCGGAGCGTCCTTGCTAGCCTCCCAGTGTTCAACTGGCACTGTATTTCACCCCTGAGCATCACTCACATGTGCATCCTCGGTTATCTGGGCAGCAGCAACAGCAGATACAGGAGGGGTCCCCCCATGTGGGTGCCTCCTTTCAATCCTCCGCATTTCATTCATCAGTCCGTCATAGGTAGGAGGCACATCCAACTGAGCAGCAAGGCGTAGTTGGAGCAGCAATAATTCAGAGAATGGGTCTGACTTGAGAAGTTGGTCCAACCTATTCTGATCTAACTTAGCTGGGGCCATGCCACCTTTCTTTAGGCATTCCTGTAGCACTGCTTCCAGTTGAGGCACATACACAGGTAAGGGCTCTCCTGGGTATTGCTGAGTGTTTTTGACCCTACCCCACAGGCCTTCATCCGAATCGGGACTCCCATACACATTTTCCAATACATTCAAAAAATCTTGAGCAGTTGCTTCTGGATTACTAGCCTGTGTAGCATGGAGAGTAAGTTGGGCAGGGCTTCTGAGGCTTTCAACCACCCTTCTCCTCTTCTCTGGTTTGAGGCATTGCCATTCTTAGATTTGAGGGGCAACATAGTCTATCCAAGTCTCCCAGTTGTCCTCCCCCTGGGGTGTGGGGAGGGTGCCTGAAACATCCTCAGCCGGCGATATGAGTCGTGACTAATGGTGGGTACAGATATAAGGGCCAGCATTGGCACAGGCACAGAAGGTGGGGCAGTAACAGGTGCTGGAGTGGGAGGGGGTGTTGGGGAAGGAACATCCCCAGGTGGCAGGAATAGTTTCTTAAAAGTCCTCTACGGTTTTCCCTTCCTCCAGCAACAACTTAGCAAATTTCTCCTCAAAAGTCTCAGATAATGGTGGGAGCTTATCCTCCTCAGGGTCTTTACTGTCTTTTGTTATCACTCTCCAGGTGGCTGGGACCCCTTCTGAGGCAACAGTCTGTGGCACTTTAGAGCTGTCCAAGAGGTCACTACACTCTACCAAGGCTATGAAAGTTTGGGCGATCAAATCAGCCTGCCGACCCACCACCACAGGGTTTTTTAAACATTCAGCTTTGGAGAGTGCTCCCTCTACAGTTTCCTACTGGTACCCAGGGGAATATCCAGTATAAGCAGAGCATTTTGGGGGTCGATCTCCTGCCCAGTACACCACCCCACCAACTAGTGTACAGCCATTTCTACTGGGGTAGCCATTAATCTTCAACAATAATTTGTAATTTTTGGCCACTAGAGGGCACAAAATTACAGCGGTGAGCCTCCAAGATGTAACCCCTAGGTGGCGCTATCTGCCTGCGCAGCTAGTAGCAGGTTAAGGGGCCTGAGTTCTGAAACGGGTGCCACCACCCAGAGGTCAGAGTTGGTAGTGGTCAAACTAACCTGGGCACAGCCCTCCGGGACACTGTAACCCCACCTCTTTCCCTTCTAGTGGCCTGAGCAATATACGATAATCACTTTCACAGTACCCCTTGTACACCATACTAGTACCCATACAGTTTGCACTTACCACCAGGGCTGGTTCCTCTCACTCGACCCAGGGGAACCCCTGTAAAACAAGGTTATGCACAGTAAATAGCAACAGTACGGTACTCTTGGCACAAACTGGAACCACAGTCAGGGTAAATGCAGAAAAAGTCAGATCTGATTTATTCAGAGGACTTGAACAAGGAAGGGGCGTAATCAGATTGATTGGCTTAAAGGCTATATTAATCAAACAGTTATGCATGCGCTTTAAGTCCCCACACAGTCACACACTCTGGGTACCCAGGTAGGAAAATGGTGGGCTAGCCATGAATGTTGCAGCTGGTTGGGGCCCTGTGATGGAAGAAAGCAACATGCACAACACACACTACTTGTAATCCGGAGCCGGAGGGCTCAGTTCGTGAAAGAAAAAGCAAAAAGACAATCAGATGACAACACTTTAGATTTAGCTGTTGTTGCAGGAAGCTACTCTGATGTTTACTCATGATACCCAATACTGGACACAGGTAGTATGAAATCAAGACTGCAGGTTGTTGAACTGGAGTGCCCGGAGAAGTGGGGCCCACATGAATCACCGAGGCGTCATTCCTGTTCAAGTGTTGAGCAGAGGGCTGATCCCCATTCAGGTCTCTCGCCGATGGCTTTCTCTGTGCAGCGGGTAGTCAGGCTGGGCCAATGTGCCAAGGCCCAGGCCCAATGGAGTTGATTTTGGATTCAGTCCGTGGGGCTGGATGCAGCTTCCAGCAAGCAGAATACAGTTCAAACCACAGTGGAGAACCAAATCGTGACCCACTAGTAGCACACAGCACATTTACACATAAGGAAATTCTAATGCAGCTTCCAGCAAGCAGAATACAATTCAAACTACAGTGGGGAACCAAATCACAACCCACTATAAGCACACTACACATTCACATGTAAGGAAATTCCACTGTACCAGGCAAAAGGCTCTCCGGTCACAATTACAGAGTTTCTGCACAATCTGGGAGTTCAGAGGTGGCTGGAAGTCTAGACAGGCCGATCGCATTCAGCAAATCTTCGGTCTTCTTCAGGTTAAATTCTGGTCACAGTCCGGTGGCTTAAATAGTCCTCACAACTTGGATTCAGTCCGAATAAACTCTATTTTTCCTCTCAGGGACAGCAGGCAGACAGGCAGGTCAAAACTCAGCCCTTTCACAGTTCTCCCACACAAAACTACACAGAACTGCTGCTCAAATCACTTGAGCTGTTACTCATTTCACGTCCCAACTCAGAACTAACTGAAAACTGCAGGCAGTCTGGGAATTTCCCCAAGATCCAAAAGGTTCAGTTGGCTGATCTGTCAGTCACAACAAGGGCTCCCCCTTCAGGTTCATTTAGGCGCCAAAATGCAAAAACTACAATCCCTACAAGTTTTGACCCCACAAAGTCCCTGTACGCAGGCTCCATTTTAGAGTCCCAACGGTACTGACTGGCCCATTCTGACAGTCCTGGGCCAAGTTGGTGGAGATAAACAGAACAGTCCTTGCTGCAAAGAAAAGAGGTTAGAACAAACTGCAATATTATTATCACTCTAATAGGTATTCAGCAAATAAGCACATCTTATAACAGAGCTCCCTCTGCGCAAATAGCGATGGCAGAACGGAGCAATTATCTGGCAGCCCAGGCCGGGCTCAAGCATAGAAACACTCAGCCCCCTCCTAGATTAATTATAACTACAATCCAGGCAGCTCTTAAAGAGACAGTACACAGAGGCTATACTGGCACTCTCTGGCAATACATTTAAACTGCAAAAACACAGAACACCAGCCTGGCAGGGAGCATTTAGACAAGCTCAAGGAAGACTTTTCGGGAACCCCATTTGTAGGGAGTTACAAGAGTCATTTGACATGACCTCCACCTGTGAAACCATGCTGTCTCGGGTCTTGTAACCCACTGGATTCAAGATATTCCACAATACGCAAGGTGGGGTGGAAAGGATGAAAAGGGACTTGGCAAGGTTGGAGGAATGGTCAAATGTATGGCAGCTTAGATTCAATGCAAAGAAGTGCAACATAATGCACCGGGGAAACAAAAACCCAGGGGAAGAGTACACAATGGGGGGTGAGATACTGTCAACAACAAAAATGGAAAGGGACCTGGGGTAGTCATATCAAATGACCTAAACATGGGCCAGCAATGTGAGAAGGCAGTAAGGAGGGCTGGGGGGATACTGGGATGCATAGGGAGAGGCATCACCAATAGAAAACAGGAAGTTGTTGGCCTTCTGTTCAGACAGTTGTTAAGACCACATCTGGAGTACTATGTACAGTTCTGGAGACCGCATCTCCGCAAAGACATAGACAGGGTGGAGGCAGTCCAGAAGAGGGCAACCAAAATGGTGCAGGGTCTGCAACAGAAGACATGAAGAAAGACTAAAGGAACTTAAGATGCATAGCCTTGAGGAAAGGAGGGAGAGGAGGGACATGATAGAAACTTTCAAATACCTCAAGGGAATCAACAAAGTCCAAGAGGGTAGCATCTTTCAGGAAAAGAGATGTGCAAGAACAAGGGGGCACAATTTGAAGATAGAGGGGGGACAGCTCAGAGGTAATGTGAGGAATTATTTCTTCACAGAGAGGGTTGTTGATGCATGGAACAGCCTTCCTGAGGAGGTCATAGAGTCAAAAACAACGGGGGAATTCAAGAATGCATGGGACAGACATAAGACAATTCTAGTGGTGGGTAGGAGAAAGTAGGCTATTGGTTAACTAGGATCTGCAGCTTATCCGTTAGGTAGGAAAATGGGCAAACTAGGTGGGCCAAGTGGTCCTTATCTGCCGTCAAATTCTATGTTTCTATGTTTCTATCTGCAACACTGTCCCTGTTAGTGAGCCTCAGGTCTAGTATTTCCCCATCACAAGTTGGTTTACTGACTAGTTGCCTGAGAAACGGCCCCTGCAGAGAGTCTAGGGTGTCCCTGTTTCTAGCTGAAGCCACTGCTGGGAGGCTCCAATCTACATCTGGCAGGTTGAAGTTTCCCACAAGAAGCACCTCCCCCTTTTCTGCCATCTTGCCAGTGGCTTCTATCACTACCTTATCTAATTCCTCCCCCTGTGCTGGAGGTCTGTAGATCACTCCAGTGTGAATAGTGGCTCCATTCCCCATCTCCAGGGTGACCCACATCTGCCTCCTCCTGTATTCCCTGTATCTCTATTGATTTTATGCTTTCCATTACATAAAGCACCACACTCCCTCCTTTTCTTCCCACCTGGTCCCTCCTGAACAGAGTATAGCCTGGTATGACCATGTCCCAGTCATGGTTTTCAGTGCACCATGACTCGGTAATCACCACAGTATCCAGGTTGGCTTCTGCCATGATGGCATCCAGGTCTGGAATCTTACTTCCTAGACTTCTAGCATTCACATACAGAGTCTTCCAAATTATGTTTCCACTGTGTGTGTTGCCTCCCTTTTTTCCTTTTTGCCTTCCCTCCTTCCTGGCTTACTTTTTAATGCTCCCATTCCTTTTTCCCTTTATCTCTACCACCCTGCTTCCCTTATTAAATGCACCCTGGGGGATTCCTCTCCCCTCGTGTTCTCCTTATTCTCTACTTTAGCCTGTGGGGGATGGGGGCAGTTTCTGACTCCTGGATTCTGACCTCCTATGACTCCTCGATTCCTTCTGCCACCCCCCCTTGGCTAATTTAAATGTTCATCTACAGTAAGTAACGTCTAAACCATCCACTAAGGACTCTGGTTCCTCTCCTAGATGGATGCAGGTCATAGTCCCTGTATTAGGCCTTATCCTCCCAATGGGTCTCCCATCCCCACTGTAGTCGAACAGTGAATACAAGTACACTGAAAGCTTCACCCCTTGTCATTTTTTTCTTTCCCAATAAGTGTCTTTAAATTTGAACATTTTACTGTTTTAAACTTCTCCCCTCCTTTAACATTAAAGCTAGCTTTCCAACATTTCTTTAAAACTGGTACATTTTACTGTTTTAAACTTCTCCCCTCCTTTAACATTAAAACTAGCTGACCAACGTTTGTCAGATTTGCAGTTAGGAGATCCTGCCTCAAAGCATGTGCATGCTAATTTTCAGGCCCCTCGCTCAAAAGACAGTTGAGTTATAAGCTGCTGAAAATCCAGTTTTAGCATTAAAGTGCTTACGCAACCCTAACTGTTGTGGCATGAAAAGTACTGTGAATGTTCAGCTGTCCTCCTTGCTTTACTGCCTTTAGTCCAGTACAGCTCTTTGTTCTGTGTTGCAGCTTTTAAAATAAGCAAAGATGATGAGCACAGTTTGTGAAGAATGATGCCAAGTGGATGGCATACGATTCCAATGACAAATACCTCCTCTTGTCTGCCTATATATATGCCAACTTATTAAAAGTCAGTCTCATTTCTAAAACAGTTTAATTGGTCTCATTCTTAAGGCCAAGAGGTTTAAAATTATCAGTTTCTAAAATAAGTGAAGGTGATGAGCACAGTTTGTGAAGAATGATGCCAAGTGGATGGCATGCGATTCCAACAACAAATACCTCCTCCTGTCTGCCTGTATATATATGGCAATTTATTTAAAGTCAGTCTCAATTCTAAAACAGTTTAATTGGTCTCATTCTTAAGGGCAAGAGATTTAAAATTTCACTTTTTAAAATTTCACACATTCAGATGCTCAGAAATTGGGAAGCACACACACCAGTACTATACTTTATTAATAGTTTATCAGAAAGTTAGCCTAGCTGCAGCAAGCTGTATGTAGAATGCACTCTTACGGCATTGATTTTATAGATTGATTAAAGGTCTCCTGTACTCTCTTTCCTACCCCCTTCCCCACTAACATGTGGCATTTGTTCCCAGAAATGCTATTACATCATTATTAGTCATTACAAAGCTGTGTACAGAGTCATGCATTGATTTATATTTTAGCATGTTTTTTCCCCTGTGTTGTGCTGTGTCACCCCTCCACATATATTTTTTTTGGTTTAATTCTTTGTTAACTGGGTAAGGCCCACTAGGCCCAATGCGTGTATTTTAGGAGCAATCCAGGAGCACTGGGGAGGTTAAGTAACTTGCTTAGGGTCACACAGTATGCAAGTGGAGGTTGTGGAAATTAAACCTAGGTCTGCTGAATGTATCAGGCCGCTGCAGAGCAGAAAGCCTAGATCACACTGTTACCCCGACCGGTTTTGTACCCAGTACGTCATCATGTAGTGGTTCATTGCTCCCAAGGTTCAAGTTAAACAGAAGTTCATTTAAAGTAGACAGTGCATGGTTTATACACAAGTGCAATGAGTGCAACAATACTCAAGATTCCAAACTCACCTAAAAAGAAGTGTAAAAACATGATTGCACAAACTATGTTATACTAATAACGCCCTTATTAAATCATTTAACTATTACCTAGTGTAAAGAACACATTTTCCTATAATGAGTAATTCACAGCAACAAGATGTATTGCACAATGTCTCTCTCTATCTTTCTTGAAAAAAGTTATTATTAATAATATTTAAATATAATAATAAGAATGATTTTTCTCACTACTAGGAGAGGTAACATCCCTTAAAGAGGATACCGGTTGTAGACATGGCATTCCCATCCAGTCCTAACAGAGAGAACACATGCAAATGGTTAAATCATTATTTTACCTTGTTCTTTAGTTCTTTCTTTAAGAAAAGAAAGTATACATGAAAGGTATACAGAGTATGGCAAGACCACCCTGCAAGATACATATATTCTCAGCGTTAAACTAGAAAAATTACTGTGGAACAATAAAACTATACAACTATCTTCTCAGACATGGCAGTAAATCATGTTTTATCATTCAGACCTAGTGTGTTCAGTGTCCCAACATAAAAATCAAATAAGACTCTCTCTCTTGGATAATTTGTCCTCTAAACTGCCACCTCTAGATTCCAGTATCACTTTTTCTAATCAACAGAATCTGAATGTGTGTTCAATATCTTTTTACCTGGAATTTTGACAGTGTATAGCCAGGGCACTTCTGGTGTCATTATGGGTCACTGATCGAAGGTGTTTACCTATTCTAGATTTAAAAGACCTTGTGGTTTTGCTCACATAAAAGGCTCTGCATTGGCAAGTGACTTCATAAATTGTATGACAGAATATGTAGTCTATATGGCCATTCGCCAATGCGGAGCCTTTTATGTGGGCAAAACCACAAGAACTTTTAAATCTAGAATAGGTGAACACCTTCAATCAGTGACCCATAAGGACACCAGAAGTGCCCTGGCTATACACTGTCAAAATTCCAGGCAAAAAGATATTGCACACACACATTCAAATTCTGTGGATTAGAAAAAGTGAAAGTGGGACCTAGAGGTGGCAGTTTAGAGGACAAATTATCCAAGAGAGAGTCTTATTTGATTTTTATGTTGAGGCAGTCAAGTTAGCGGTCCATATATCCTTGATATCACTCATTGACTATGGGCTAGTAATTTATGGGGCAGCATCTGACACCTCCCTTCATCGTATGAAAGTTGCCCTTAACAAAGCCTGTCGACTTGTTACTGGATCCCCAAGGCTGACTCATACCTGCAACCTCTATGAGTAGGCCAACTGGCTACAGTTCTCAAACAGACTCATGCTTCAGTCCTGCCTCCTTGCGAAAAAAATTAGTCTTGGCTTGATGCCCACAGGTGTTCAGAATCTCCTCTTCCCTTGTGACAACACACATTCCACACGCAGCTCGGAAAGACAAATTTTCAAAATTCCCCACTGTAGGACTTCCATGGGTCAGAGATCCTTTGCGTATTGAGCACCACGTTGGCTGAACTCTCTGCTCTCTGACATCTCCTTGACCTCCTCTTTAGGCCCTTTCAAAAGAAAACTGAGACTCAATTAGTTGTGAGCTCCAGCTGCCACTGCTTCCTACAACCTAGCTCCTTGCTGACTTAACCACCTATTTCCAACTGTTTGCACTTACTCTAGCTCCAGCATACCTTGCCTACATGCAGCCTCACCTACCATTTTACTTAGCTCCCCCTCCTGATTCCCTACCCCCCTTCTTGCCACCTTACTATCTCTCTCAATATCCTCAGTACCATTCCTCTAATGTCCTACTCACCTACAACCTCTCTCTCTCTCTCCCCCCCCACACTTCTTTCTCCTGTCTTTCCGATAAAGCCTATTGGGCGGATGTTTTCCACCTCCCTGTTCTGTCTTCTTGCTCCTGCATACACTCAATTCCTGTGTGCTGTAAACACTTGAGTACCTCTGCACTGTTGATTACCCTCTGCCTACTTCTTTCTGCACTTGCTCTTACTCATACAATGATCTACCTCTGTGTATCCTGGTATTCTCTTAATTTGCTTATTAAATGTTTGTGATGTACTTTGCTTATTTAATGTTTGTGATGTACTTATCAACTTTTTATAACTTCTGACATGGAACATATGAAATGAGCTTGTTCTCAAAGGTGTTAATCCAAGATCATTAATAAATAAAATAAATGAGGTGGGTATAGGGGACCTCTTTTTCCTCAGTGGGAACAGGACTACAAGCAAACACTGCTGTAAGCTGTCAGGGGGAATGTTCAAGAAGGAGGTCAGGACATACTTCTTTAAAGAGCACGTGGAGATGGGGTGGAATGACTCCCATTGGAGGTCATCACTCAAAGACGGTAAGGGGGTTCAAGAGGGGATGGAACAGGGTGAAGAGGATGGTCAGGGTCGGTGGGGAGGGGGCAGGGCTCACAGTAATTGTTGGATCAGGAGCTCCACTATTGAGCAAACTTGATAGACCATAAGGCCTTCCTCTGCTAGCTATTTCATATGTTTACTGTGCTACAATCTGGATGCAACACTCTTAACATGATTTAGTAGAGTTAAAACATTTTAAGATGCGCAGTTTGTATAGGGTCTAAAATGCCAAACCTCCATACCACCGACTCCACGGCCAACAATTAGACACAAACAATCTGCACAACTGCTAGGGAATCTAAGGGAAAGTGTACCCTAGCAGTTCTTAGCCCTGATCAGTAACTGCATCACATAGAATTTTACAGCAAGTTATTGCCATCAAAGGCTGCCGAGCTTCTATCTCTTACTGATCTATTTGTTAAATGTAGGACGGCTCAAAGTCACATTTGTTTTTCCCTTTCTGATTGAAGTACTGATTTTATACCAACCCCGTGTCAATCTGCTATTGTAGCCACACAAGTCTGCCTTCTTGAGTCTTATACACACTAGCAGGAAAGTGAAAATATAGAACAAGAACACTTGTAAAATATGAACAGTGTTGCATCCTGCCTGACTTTGCTGCATGTTACAGATAACTATAGAATTAGCAGGACAAATCTTGCAGTCTGATTGGTCAAGTTTGGGTCTTTACCCTGAGCATATCCTGCAGTCAAGAAAACAAAGAGAGGCTGGCACTCCAAAAAAGCACAGGCACAATTACATATTATCAGAATCTATTATATTGTGCAAATAGTGCAGAACAGGGGCTCATCATACAGTCAGGTGTTCTGTACTTTTTATGTAAAACTGCCCTATTTGCACAGTATTATTGACTTTGATACTATATCGTTGTGTCAATGCTTTTTAGAGTGCCAGCCTCTGTTTTTTTTTGGATGCACTTTTGCTGAGCATCTGGGTAGCACAAGTGGGGTTTTTGATTTTGCAGTGGTTGATCAGTCAGCCTCTACCTGCATTAATTAAAATCCTTACAGATACCTGTCATAACTTTCACTTATTAAAACATGCAAACAGCAGCCATTTTTCTCCCTCGCTAAAACATTTACCTGTTAACTGGACCATAAAGAAAGCAAAACTTCCTTAGCTTAAAAACAAACAATTTATTAAAGTGTTGTTTTCCCTTATCATTTCCTTATTGTCCCATACCCAAATTTAAAGAAACGATGGATTACTCAATTTTTTTTCTGGTGTTTCTTGGCGTTATCAAGAAAAATCCCCCTTCTTTCCTCGCCTACTTACCAGGGAAATCTCTGCTGTTTACCCTGCCACAGGTAAACGGAGGCCCTGGATCCATATTAGGCCTTCTGTTGTTGCTCCCATGTTAGGCATCCCTTTTCCCCCTCCCCCCAAGCTAGGGAATTTATTAGTGCTCTGGGGGTTAATGCCCGCTGGACACCTCAAGGTGGCAACAGAGAGCAGATTTAGGAAGGTATATATGGCGGGAGACAGGAAGTTTTGGGGCCTTTCCAGCCCAGGCAGTAGGCCTGGGGCTGGAGGGTGGTGGCTGGAGGAAAGAAGGCAGGATCAAGGGAGCTCGGCAGTCTGGGTAGGCCAGCAGGAGGGAGACCCCCACAAAGTGGCAGACAGGGACAGCGTCTGCAGTGATGTGGCATTGAGAAGTAGGAAGGAGGTCCGTGGGGGAAGATGGTTAGCCAGGTCCTGTGTCATTGGGGTAAGGGAGGTGCAGGTGGCAGCAGGAGGCCATGATAGGAAGGAGCTCTTAGAGATCCGCAGTAGGTACTGTATAGTACCTTATTTTCATGGGTCCTAAATATTAGCTAATTTAACTGAGTGTTCATTACAAGCGAATATATAGGACCAGTAAAAATAATGTACTGCCAGTAATCATTCAGCACTGCATTGCCTGCACAGCATCCGCTAGCAGGAACCATGGCATCGGTAGCTTATAGAGACATCACCCGCCTCACCACCTCCAGTTCTGTCCTCCCCCATTTGCTTTGTTAAACCTTCATTAAACCTCTTGAAACCTCACCAAGCTTGCAGATACTCTAAATTACAAATAATTACACTTAATCTACTGAAGTTTGTTGCAGAGTCTTTTTGAATACTGTAAATTGCCGTCCCGCTGGTGCAGCGGTTGGATTTCCGCTTGCGATGACGGCGACCTGGGTTCGGGAATGGACTCTGGTCGCCAGAGGGCCGGCCGGAGGGTGAAGGACAGAGCATCCTATGGACTGCTCTCCTTCTCCGGGGGAAGGATGAGGAAGTGTCAGGTGTGAGACGGACCCCTGGCGGAGGCCAGGGGCCACACAGCTACCGACGCTCACGCTAACTGGAGGCGGGGTTGATGTTGGACGTCATTGCATGTCCCCGCCTCCCGGAGGAAAATCAAAAAAAAAGGGAGGGGAGATCCTCCATCTATGTGAAACCCTCCCCGGGCTTCAATTCACCACTGCTGCCGCACTCCCAACTAGATACTGGTTCTGTGGCACTGAATTAGGGGAACCAGTGCTAGAGCCCACCTCTGGGGTAAGGCAGGGTAACTGGAGCAGGTGGCAATAGGCAGCTAGTGGAAGCTCCGGGGGCCGTGACCAGGGCAGAAGAGCAACGGGTAGGATCCCCTGGATAAACGAGAAAATAAAAAAAAAAAATGAATACTGTAATTTTACCTCTGCATGCCATTCTGCGCCTTTGCTTGCTCACTCTCTCGTTCACATGGTCACATGCTAGCATCACTAGCAGCACATTACTGTCCAGGTATCCAAAAAGATCAGTCAGTCCACTTTTTTGAAGCATTTAGTGATTTATTTAATTGTATTCAATAAAAAAGAATAAGTGAAGCCATAAAAAAGTAGGGATATGATCCTATGTGCGCTCCTTCTGCGTTCATCAGCACATCAGTGCATCACGTGGTGGGTTGTGGGCATTCCCGTCATCAGTCCTCCTCTATTTCCACGGCACCTGAAACACAAAACAAAATGTGATTACAGTACAGAACTTGCTTAAAAGGCAACAGCTAAAACTAAAAAGATACACTTACAGGGGTTCAGGCAGTTCAGATGGGCATCTGCAATACTGGACTGCTGAAAATCTTGTAAGCAGTCCTCTCTGCAACCACAGAGCTCTAAAAATGTGACTTCTAGCCATTGGGCATGTTTTTATTTAAGATGCTGCAGCTTCAGGTCCACCTTTATTTCCTCACTCCCCTCAGAAATCTGTGTAGCCATGAACCCAGCATACAGTACCAGTTAGTAAAATGTTTTTTGAGCATATCTTTAAACAGCTTATCCACCAATACATCCAAAGGCTGGAGCAAATCGATGCAGGCAGCAGGCACATAAACAGGTATAAAATTATAGTGTTCAGGACTGCTGAAGTTGTGTGCGCTCGAAACAGATCCAAAACTACCAGAGATTTTTGTTTATTTGGCTCTCAAATTCACTCAAAATAGGGAACCAACACAGTGCGAATGTAAGCGAGAAAAGTCTGTTCGTTTACCCAATGGTTCAGTGAATGGCTGATGTTTCAGTCAGTTGGGAACTTGTGGGAGGGATGGCACACATTTGTTTTGCCCTTATAAATCACTTGGGGTGGTAAAAAGTCACCAGCCAGGGTGCAAGCCAAAAGCACTGATATCTGACGTTTATCACCGAGCCCTGTAAGTGCCACTTGCTTTGAACCGGGTACTAACATGGTCCACTCTAAGACTGGGACCATGGCAACACTAGTTTCATCGAGGTTGATAACCAGTTGCTTAGGAATCAGCTCTTGTGCACATGCATTTGTTATTCACTTCAGAAAACCTAACTTTAACTCAGCAAAATTTGAAGGCGTCTTCCTTCCAGCCTTTGTACCTGCTGGTAATCTGATTTAAATCTGAGCACAGCGCTTTCATTTATATTGCCACTGTACTTTGCACTATAGTGCTGCACGGCCAACATCACTCCATTCTCGGCAGCATAGTGGGCAAGTTCAAAGCACACCTCTGTGGTATAATGCTGATAGGTAGATGTCTGCTTTCCTTTGGCTGGAGGTGTGCTGGAAAGTTCTCTAGCCACAGTAGCAGCAACATGAGGTTGCACCCCTGAAGTGGACACAATTGAGTCGGTGTCTGCATCGGCTACATCAACGGGATATTGACACTTTTGTTTGGAGCCAGTGAGCCACGTAAGAATTGACATGCTGTATTTCTTAAACAAAGGCGCTACAGGCACATCAGAGCTGTATGAAGCTAGTGACACTAGTGACATTACATGTGTTTATCAGCTGATCATCCACCCGCTAATTCAAAAGGGCATGAATGTGGATGATCAGCTGATAACGCAAAATATAGTGATCGCGAATTTATGGTACTATACAGTAGTTTGCTCAGGCTGCCAGGGCAGAGGGGACAGTGGCAGGGTCCTCATAGGGGGAAGGCTGGATGCAGTGGTCTTTCCTGGTACCCGATGTAGCAGGGTGGCCTGAGGGCAGTTGGAACCAGGAGGCCCTTCACCCATAATTGGGGCCTGCTAGGAGGGCAGGTTCTGAGGTGCTGTTATTAAAGGGCGGGGTGGGTCACAGGTCATAGGTCAGACCTTAGAGGGTGGCCACTGGTTGTAGCTTACTGCAGGCCCAGGAGTAATATGAGAAGGATGTGGGTCTGGGCATGGATTCCCCCCCAAAGGGTCAGCTGGGAGCAGAAGAGAGGATGATGCCTCTCACAGGGTTGGGGCTGCTTGGAGAGGCCTGGGTGATAGCAGGGCCCAGGGCTTCTCTCGTTACAGGGCAGCTTTGAAAGCAGGGGGCTCAGGTATTGGAATAGGTCTAGGTTTAAAGGGCGCTGCACCAGTGGGAGCCGTGTAGACAAAAAGGCTGAGCTGCAAGGAAGAAGCAGGTGCTGTGAGAATAGAAGCACCATCATGGGTCAGGTTCCTTGTAGAGTGAGAACAAGGGGTTGCAGGGCTTGGGTCATAGAAAAAATCCTGGTATTCCCTGGTGTTTTGGGCCAAGGTCCAGGGGCCAGGTGGGGGAAGCAGCATGCTTTCCCAAGCCGGAGTTGGGGCAGCAACCAGTGCCAGAGTGTTATGTGTAACCCAGAGTAGAGTAGAATGGGGAAAAAAAAGATTTGGCTTACCAGCGCCACTGAGCCAGGAACCTGTGGGTCTCTGATAAGGGAGGTTCCTTGGGTAAAACATCCAAGTATGGTAAAGTGAAGGAGCCATGCTCTACTATCTGCATCCGATGTGCTGCTCCGAATTCCAGTCAGGATGAATTGTACAAAGTTAGATAGCCCCATGGAGCCTCTTTATTTATGAAAAATGTGACCCCTGCATTCCTGGAATCATTTGGAATGCGGAGCTAAATAAAGAAGCTAATTTGGGAAGATATCGGTAGTGGACATTGCCTTAGTTAAGCTGGAAGGGAGATAGAATGAAATAGGAACTCCCCCCTCCTTGTGACTGATTTATCACATAAGTTTTAATTTCAGAGGAGTTTTTCCAGCATGCTGCATTCTGGATCAAGGGGCTCAGGGGTGCAAAGAGTCAGGAGGTTGCAGTTTGGAGATCCTGGTCCGGTGGTCAGCATTCGGGGGACAAAATCCAGATTTGGAGGTGTGATTGAGAGTGCACTGGTGAATGAAGTCATCTGAAAGGTAGGATCACCATTTTCCTATCTTGTATAAGTGTGCACTGGCTCGGGTTAGTGCTTGATGTAGCCTCTCTCTAGTGCCCTCTGGAACAACTGCAATATAATTTATGCCCCTAGATGAGGGGGCCAAGGGGGGGAGGTCTACACATGGGGGCTCGTCCGGGATATATCCCAAAACCTGAAACGCCACTGGACCCCAAGCCTTGCAGTCCGGTGGTCAGGTCTCCCAGCTTTGTTGGGCCCTGTGGTGCAGAGAAAATGAGCTGTGGGGTAGGTCTGAATGAGAAGTAGGCCGCAGCATGCTTGGTGTGGTGTGCGTGTGTGACCAGCTAATCACGTAAACCTTAGGCGGAATACAATTGGATGATGGCCAGAGAGGAGCTACAGCAGCTGCAAGTAGAAGCACCATCTTGGGGAGAGAGATCAGACAGAGCCGAGCTGAGAGGGTGAGGAGAACAAGAGCCAGAGAACATACTAGAGAGAGAAAATTTGCACATACACACCCAAGCAAGTGGACTGTGCCGCCAAGAAAAGCAAAAGGAAAAACAGAAACAATCAAGTAAGCGAGTTCTGTGCTGTGGGTACTGGGAGGTACAGAGAAGAGATCTGAGCAGGCAGCCCATGGATTAGTGGAGGATAGTGTCTGGCAGGGAGGAAGGTGGAGCAGAGGTGACCCTCCCAGGAGGAACCGTTGGCCATGGTTCCTGCCTCACTGCTCTTCTGGCTATGGAAAGCTGGGTGAGAAGGATAAGAAAATGAAAGATGTGTGAGGTGTGGGTATTAGGGGGAAGGTGTTGCCAGATTGCCCGTGTGCCAGCATTGTACAGGCATGCTGGCAATTCCAAATTTGGGGATGTTGCCTCCCAGTTCCTCTGCGAGCTCCTTTGTACCGTGGTCACCAGCCAGTAGGGATTCGGAAGCCTTTGAGAGACTGTCCCTGGGGGAAAGCACTCATGCCCAGGTGGAAGAGACCAGAAATGATTCACCAGACATCATAGTGGAGACAGTAGAAGAGGAAGGTGCAGGGGCAAAAGCAAAGGAAGAAGGTGACAGGGAGCACAGCCATCTGCCTTACTACCCGTCGCTGGCTACCGATTATCCCAGTGGCAGAGGGAGGGGCAGGGGTTTCAGATAATCAGCAGGAGATTCTCCAGGGCCTGGGGGGTCTCTGCCTCAGCCCCTGTCTGGCGGTAGCCCACAGGTCCTGTCGTCCAAATTAGAGTCTACCTCAGGAGCCAAGTTTAGAACCATTCCCAGTGGGTTTGGCCCTGAGTCTGGTCCTGCACCAGCAGCAGCAAGGAAGAGTACTGAGCGAAGGGAGCTGGAAGAGTTGGATGAGAAGTATATTGGTAGCTCCTTTCAGTTTTAGGACTACCAAGTGGTTAGGGCAATCCACAGGCCTTACCATCGCCCTGTGATCACCTTGGCAGACAGCACCCCATAGCTTCAGTCCAGGCAAAGACCTTCCGGACCCAGATGGATGGGTTGAATCGTAGTGACCCATTAAACCTTAAGTATCGATGGGGGAATATGGCTACCAGTGGGCAAGCCATGAGGACCAGTGTAAGAGACCTGCCAGAATGGATAGGAGGCTGTGTGTGGAGTATCCTCATGTGAACTATCCTTACGTGCCTGGAAGGATATGAGACATCATTGAGGAGATGAGGGAAGAATGGATCTTTAAGGGACAGCTGGACCACTTAAAGAATTGCCCTGGTGGAGATGTCCCATCTCAGCAGTCAATACAGCAGGCACGATTGATGTGTTGCACAGGGACTTGGTCTGGCCCAACTTTGTTCAAACATTTTGCCCTGGTCCAGGACTTGGCTAGGACATGGACCAAATATTACATTTTGGACCGGGATTTCTTCAAGGATGTGACCACCAAGCCAGACCCAGAGTATTATTTCCCTCCCAGATGGGGGCCTGCAACCTAGGTCTCTGGATTTCAGACTTGTGAACTGCGCCAGGACAATTGCTGTATGGAGTAGAATCATGGTGACTGTATACAGTTCTTATTCCTGACAAGGGAAATTGTTGCCATTTAAAAATAATGTTGCTATTAATAACATTTTTATAATTATGGTAAAAATGTTGGAATGAAAGTTGAAGGAGATTGGTGAGTTGATGTGTGAGAGAATGGCTTGGGGACTGTACAGTAACTTGTTTTTATTGGTGGGAGGTATATTGGGGCATAGCTAAACTGTTAGAAAACTACCTCATTTACTGTTTGAATGTTTAACACTAAAGTCAAATCATTATAGAACAATGATTAAGGTTATCTGTTTTTGATAAAGAAATAATGAAGGTTTTTCTAAGCATTTAGATTATCTCCTGGCACAGGTAGGTTTTAGATTTTTGGGTGTGTTGGGTTAGAGAGGCAGGTTGGGTGGTGCCTATGGCCAGGTATGGTGAGTTTCTTTCCGACGGGCTGGGGAGTGCGCATACCCAGTTTGATGGGAGGAGACCATCACTGGACCCTTGCCATCATTCCCAGGAGGGAATGATTTTCTGGGTGTGGGAAGAGTGTAACCCCCCTTAAAAGAGGGACTTATGCTTCCATGTTAGGCATCCCATTTCCCCCTCCTAACCCCCAGAGCTAGAGAATTTATTAGTGCTCTGGGGGTTAATGCCTGCTGGATGCCTCAAGATGGCAGAAGAGAGCAGGTTTAGGGAGGTGTATAAGGCAGGAGACAGGGCGTTTTGGAGCCTTTCCAGCTTGGGCAGTAGGCCTGGGACTGGAGGGGGGCAGCTGGAGGAGCAGAGCAGGCAGGATTAAGGGAGGTCAATGGTCCGGGTGGGCCAGCAGGGAGGAGACCCCCCCACAAAGTGGCAGATAGGGATGGCCTCTGCAGTGACGTGGCATTGAGTAGGGAAGGAAGCTCCATGGAGGAGGATAGTTAACCAGGTCCTGTGTCATTGGGGTAAGGGAGGTGCAGGTGGAAGTAGGAGGCCAGGATAGACAGGAACCTTTACAGAGCCCCAGTAAGTAGTTTGCTCAGACTGCCAGGGCTGTGGGGACGGCGGCAGGATCCTCACAGGGGGAAGGCCGGTGGCAGTGGTTTTCTCCAGTATCCGGTGTGATAGGGTGGCCTGAAGGCAGTTGGAACTAGGGGGCCCTTCACTCATAATTGGGGCCTGCTTAGAGGTCCAGGTCCTGGGGCACCATCATTAAAGGGCCCTGTGGGTCACAGGTCGTAGGACAGACCTTGGAGGGTGGCCACTGGTTGGAGCTTACCACAAGCCCAGGAGTAATGTGAGAGGGATGTGGGCCTGGGCATGGATCCCTCCCCCCAAAGGGTCAGCTGGGAGCAGAAGAGAGGATGGCGCCTCTCACAGGGTTTGGGCTGCTTGGAGAGGCCTGGGCGGTGGCAGGGCTCAGGACTTCTGTCATGGCAGGGCAGCCTGGAAGCAGGGGGCTCAGGTACTGGAGCAGGTCTGGGTTTAAGAGCCGCTGCACCAGTGGGAGCCATGTAGATGAAAAGGCTAAGCTGCAAGGAAGGAGCAGGTGCTGTGAGAATGGGAGCACCATCATGGGTCAGGTTCCCTGCAGCGCGAGAACAGAACAGTCTTTAAAAGAGGATTGAAAATGTATTTATTCGAACTGGCTTTTATAAC
Source organism: Neoceratodus forsteri (assembly GCA_016271365.2). Lineage (NCBI taxonomy): Eukaryota > Metazoa > Chordata > Ceratodontiformes > Ceratodontidae > Neoceratodus > Neoceratodus forsteri. Next base: position 155,394,176 of record CM057454.1, read on the forward strand.
GTGAGTTTGTTGATAGAATGAAATTCTGTATTTATACTGATTTTATTATGTGTGTTTTGTGATTTTAAATAATACTGTATTGTGATTTTATTGTACAGCGCCCAGAGTCTCAGGAATTGGGTGCTTCATAAATAAAAATATCTATCTATCTATCTATCTATCTATCTATCTATCTATCTATCTATCTATCTATCTATCTGTCTATCTATGGGTTGCACGACCTGGGTCACAGTAAAAAATCCAGGTATTCCCTGTAGTTTTGGGCCAAGATCCAGGAGCCAGGTAGGGGAAGCAGCATGCTTTCCTGCACTGGAGTTGGGGCAGCGACCAGTGCCAGAGTGTTGTGTGTAACCAAGAGTAGAGTAGAATGAAAAAAAAAAAGATTTGGCTTACCAGCGCCACTGAATCAGGAGTCTGTGAGTTTCTGAGAATGAAGGTTCCTTGGGTAAAACATCCAAGTAGGGTAAAGTGAAGGAGTCTCTACCGTGTCATAATATCACAGATGAAACCGTACACAGCAAGACTGCACTGCTAGTAGCACGTGTGGCTTTACAGCGATAGGGGAATTACAGTGATATGAAAGTATTGCTACCCCCTGATGCTCACCAGCAACAAGAATATAGATGTAGCTGCGGCCAGTTGGGTGCTCGGTCAAGCAGCTCCAATGGTGGAGTGGCTAGTGCACCCTACCCAGCAGTGGATGGGGTCAGGGGAAGTGGTTTGATTCCCTGTTAGGGAATCTTTTTTTTCTATTTTATTTCTTCCCCTGTGTCCACACCCCCTTGGAGTTGATTATAATAGTTTTGGGGGGTGTGGGTGGCGTGGGGGTGAAGCCCCCTTCAAAACACAACAAAAACAGTCAGGTGTTGCCATACACTGTATTGTGCAGCGCTGTCTTGATGTGCGCGATTTCATGCCCAACATTATGACGTCATGCAGAAGGAGTGCTGCTGTACTGCCTGTATTTGATGTGTTGCTCCGAATTCCAGTCAGGATGAATTGTACAAAGTTAGATAGCCCCATGGAGCTGCTTTATTTATTTATGAAGAATGTGACCCCTGCATTCCTGGAATCATTTGGAATGCTGGAGCTAAATAAAGAAGCTAGTTTGGGAAGAAATCGGTAGTGGAAACTGCCTTATTTAAACTGGAAGGGGGATAGAATGAAATAGGAACTCCCCCCTCATTGTGACTGATTTATCTCATAAGTTTTAATTTCAGAGGAGTTTTTCCAGCATGCTGCATTCTGGATCAAAAGGCTCAGGGGTGCAGAGAGTCAGGAGGTTGCAGTTTGGAGATCCTGGTCCGGTGGTCAGCGTTCAGAGGACAAAATCCAGATTTGGAGGTGAGATCGAGAGTGCACTGGTGAATGAATTAGTCTAAAAAGTAGGACCACCATTTTCCTATCTTGAATACGTATGCACTGGCTCAGATTAGCGCTTGATGTAGCCTTTCTCTAGTGCTCTTTGGAACAACTGCGATATGATTTATGCCCCCTAGATGAGGGGGCCAGGGGGGTGGGTGGGTCTACATATTCCTTACAGAAATAATTATATGAAATGTTTTCATGCTGCACACATAAAACTACCAATGTGATATGCGTGCTGCAAGAATGATTTAAATGTTAAATTAGAACCAATTGCATGCATGTGGCATGCATGCAGCAAGCAAGTGTGGAAAGCATGCTTTTTATGTTAAATTGGAACAGACTGCATGCATGTGGCATGCATGCAGATTGCAAGTGGTCACTGATAACTGCACACATAAGAGTTAAGTGAGTTCCTCATTCACACCATGTATAAGCAGGTGTTGATGAGATTCAATCCTAGGTCTTCAGGTCTCCAAGTCTCCTGGTTTGCAGTTCAATGCCTTTAACCACTAAGCTATGCTACCTGCACACATATGGCTTGCTTGTACTTCAATATAAATCTGCATACCTCTGCACACATGCAGCATGCTTGTATTCACTGTTATACCTTTTAGTTTTCATGTCCACTCTCATGTCAGCTGCACAGCTGAACTGTAGCACAAATACCAGTGGAAACACATGTGGTTCTCCCCAACCCCAATACACACATTTACCAACAAAACGACTTAATTACTTCTGTCTGGCCTGTACTCCTACTATTTTCTCTGAATAGTTTTGAATGCTTCCACGCAAACAGACTTTAAGGGGCAAATACAAAAGTAGTAATAACTTGATACCCCACCCACATGGCCAGTCCCTCCACCCCCCCCATGCGCACACACACTGCAGCAGGTGTGGCCATGCTGCTGCAGACAACTCACCAAGTATAGATATAAGTTGAGAGGTTCTTATCTGTATACCAGGGAGCCAGAGGCAGGAGTCTTTAAGAGACGATGTCTATGGGTCAGAGTGCTGAGGCGTACCCCTTTGAAATGAATGGAGTTAGTTGTTATTACTGTTTTATACATTTTGATGGTGAGTTGGAGAATAATGAAGGTCATTGTTCTACTAACAAGGCCCTTGTTAGTCATGTGGTGGCCTTCATAATCTCCAACACTCCATCAATAATGTATAAAACAGTAATAAAAAAAATACCCCCATTCATTTCAATGGTGCACACCCCTGCAGTCTCCCTTGTCCTATGTCATAATGTGCTTTAGAGTGGGGATGTGGAGGTCAGCTTCACTGGGGGGGCATAAGCCTGACTATAGTGGGGCTCCAATAGTCTGTACATATCATACCACTCGTCTGTCCCTGAATGCAAGGGCAGCATAAGTTTTAGCCTCATTTTACCCCAGAAAACTGCTCTGCTCCTCATCCATCCCTCATTGGAAACATACTGCTCACACTGAGGATGTTCTGCAAATTTAGACTTTATGGCAGGGGCACCATTTTACATTTTAGCAGGGTGGAGTCAACAACCAGTGGAGGCCAGGTGCTAGTTAGCCCCTTGGTGGCGAGCTCTAGTATGTCTGGAATGTCTCCAAAAGGTTAAACTTATTTGCTGTGACTGAAAAGTGATATGCAAATCAGGAAAAATTCAAATGTATAAGATTTATCTGTCTATATCCCAGAGGTGTGCATCAGATTTAGGCTTACCCCACCTAGTTACTAACCACATTTTTTTCCTGGCTGAAGTTCTGACACCCCCCCCAAAAAAATGCTGTCCCAAATTGTCTCCCCAACTCCATTCCACTCAATACCCATCTAGTATGTGTCGTGAAGCCGCCCAAAGGCACAGAACAGTGAAAAACACATCAATATTTCAGTCCTTCCTCCTTCCTCAATCCCCCGTTAAAAAAATGATTTACTTTTACTTATCCGGCTATCTGGCCAGAACCTGCAGCCTGACCCAGTGTGCCACCAACCCAGTTTTCAGTCTGCTTCTCCTCCATCCTTCTGCTGGAAGTTGAATGCTAGATCCAACCATCCCAGTTCCCCAGCGTGGTCGGCGACCAAGTCACTTCACCAACTGAACCCTCCCAACCTGTGTTGTTTGCTTCTTGCTTGTCTGCTGCCATGGCTGCTGCTACACTGCACTAATCAAGGGCTATGAAGGCCATCCACACTGCTGTTGCCACTGCTGCTAGGCCTAGCTTTCTGCAGTGAGGGCCTGTGCTATTTTTTTTGTTAGGCAAGCCAAGTTGAGTAAGTAGGTAGCCTAGTCTCAAGTTAGCTTATAGCTCACCCTCTGCCCTTTCAGCCACCAGGGGAGATGGAGATGCAATAAGAGTAGACCAACAAAAATATACCGCCACAACACTGCTGTTTAGAGTTCAGTGCTCCCCAACTGTTCCAAGCTGTAGTATGCAGCCTGTTTACTCTGTGACAGGAAGACAGTTCCGCACTCATGTGACTCATGCTCTTTCTTGACTGGAGCTCCTCCATGTCACATGTGATGGTGCTGCTGCTAATAGGTGGAGAGAGTGGACAACACAATACAGACACAGTCGAGTCAGGAGTGCACCTGCAGCGTGAGCGCACACAGGCTGGGGGGGCACTTATTGTGCAAAAGATTAAATCCAAATTTAATGTAATTATTGCCACACCATAAGAGCAACCTAGGCACAAATGCGGGGGTGGCACCCCTGCTTTATGGTAGAAATTTGTTGTCAGGTGCTAATATTGGTACAAGTAAATGCAATGATTTCTGCTGTGTTCTGAGGTACTGTATCTCCATGTTTCAGGATGTGTCCTAATCATTGTGAGGGTTAGTGTAATCATTGTCCCTCATTTTGAGTGTCTGTGTCTCTCATTTCAGTGACAAAATGCGAGGTATGGTGCATATTTCCAAGACCCTACTCAGCACAATGAGTTCTAAGCATGGCCATAGTGTATATGCTCCATACAGAATGACAAAGAGAAAGTAAGTGAGCTGCAGCAGTCATGGAGAAACACATTTGTAGCACAAAATATGCATAAGGGGATTTGCATGGCCCAAAACAGAAAGGTCAGGCTTCACAACACAGAGGCCCCTATTTGCACATCTGGGATGGGGGATGTTGGCTGACTATCCTAGGCATTTAATGCATTAAGCAAACAATACTTTTCAAATTAATAGAAATTTAATGACAGAAATCAAAAACTAGTAAACAACTTACAAAAGGATCTGAATTAATGAGTTTACCTAATTTGAATGGGGAATCGATGAAAATGTATTTTAATGGCTCTAATTGCTAGCAGTAGTATGAGAAATAGAAACTGATGTGTTTTTTAGATGAGATTTGCACCAGTTTACAATTGCTGCACACATGGCAAGCGTGCAGCATGTGAACCTGATGTGATTTGTAAATGATGTTCATAACAGCTTAACTGCTGCACTCATGTCAAGCGTGCAACATGTGAACCTGATGTGATTTTTAGATGTTCCCACCAGCTTACTTGCTGCACACATCAAGCTTGCAACATGCGAACCTGATTTGCTTTTTAGACCTGTTTTGCATAGGTTCACTTTGTGTATGCAAACATTGCACAATTAAGCATGTGGCATGCATTCTGCATGTAGCAGCAGCAGCACACTTATATTTCTGTAAGGGAGAAAGAGAGAGAGAGAGAGTGTGTGTGTGTGTGTGTGTGTGTGTGTGTGTGTGTGTGTTTTGAACATTCTGCCATAAGCAGAATTTTGATGTCCTGCATTCCATGATAAACAAGCATTCCATCTATTGAATGTGGAGAAAGACACAGAAAAAAGAAACGGGGTGGAAAGGGAGGCATTCTCTAAATGCTTTAACATAAATATTCCTGCAGTTCTTTAAAGTACATGTATTGTAACCAGGGAGGTATGAAGCTGTTCATGAGAACTCACCTTCTGTGACAAAAACACTCCACCTCCAGCTTCAGACAGTGATTGAATTTCTGGCTATTTTACTAAATGATGGATGTACAGTATCACATCATTATTTATTGCATTTTAACAAAATATTTAATTAAAACATTTATTTGTTTTGTTTTTTTAGTGATTTTCACAGATGGGTCCATTTTGTAACTGCAATAAGGCATTCCAGGGCATTGGTTATTTAAGCAATTATACCAAGGATGTAGGTAGGCATACTCACCGTACACATTTGCGTACAGTGTCTTTGAGTACCTGTCTCAAACCATATGCCTCTTGTCACCACTAACATTATGAATCTGTAATATTTGAGTTTATGTAGGCCACCTAGTGTCTGTACGTGTTTAAACGTCTATTGTTCAGGACATATATATGCGTACAACCTGTTTAGGGATTAATTAAGTCATCTAATACTCTGATTTGCTTTGAAATTAGGGGCAGCAGTTTGAAAGGGTGTGTACATTTTAGTTTAAACGGGGGGCAGCATTTGAAAAAAGTGTGTACAAAATGGAAATATTTGGCTACACCCCTGCAATATACCATGACAGAGTGTGGGTTATGCTCAGCAGTAAACCTTAACTTTTCTTTGCACTAGCTAGCAGGAACAGCTGATTCAAAATTGCACTGGCCCGCAGATGGTTGCATTAGCCCAAAATTCTAATGGCAAATTTTGATTACTTATACAGGAAAAAATGCAAGCCAAAAAAGTACTCAGATTATTTCACATTTGTTCTGCTCCCACATTGCTTCTGGCCCCTGCAGAAAAAGACTGTAATGCCATCACACACAGTGTGCCCCCAACATTGTTTTGTACCACGCCTCCTCTCTCTTTCTGCACCCCGCCCCTGAACCAGAAGATAACACATTAGCAAATGTTCAGTCAAGTAGACCTAGCTCTGCACACACAATAGCTGGCATCATCATGCACCTCGCCACACTCTCACCACCACCCACAGGGTAATGAACAGAGTCAGGCAGAGAAAGACACTCTCAGCCCCCACCCTGTAATCAACTGGAGCCTGGCACTTCTGGAAGTTTTTGTACAGTGTCAAGTGGGCCAAGGGCACATATAGGATTTTTTTGGCGAGGGGGCTACATAAACCTAAAAGGACTGGGAAACAGAAAACTGACATTTTTATTTTGAGAAGTATTGATTTTAATATGCCATGCCCCAACAGTAACAAGCTTTTTTTAAACATTCTCCTTTCAGCAGGTCAGGGTAAACAGTACACAGGCATGTTACTATACTCTACTACCTCGTTTCTACATAGGATGATCTATGCACCCCAGGAAGGCTTATTTTAACCTTTCAAATGATGTGTTTTATTTTGTACCATATGTGCTCCAAAGGTTTGTTTTTTTAGGATGAAAGGGCATGCTGAGTAGGATAAGGGTGGGATTATATGGATGGCGGTGGCTGGCATGGCCATTTCGAAGAGCTGGGGGAACCCTACACATAACAATAATGGAAGTTGTGGGTCTATGGACAGTCATTTCAGAGTATGGTCTGCAGTGGTGTCCAGGGAAAGTAGAGAGTTGAGAGATTTGGAGTGGAGAGTGTGCAACTATGGCGAGGCTGGGACAAAACCCACCGCCTGCAGAGCAGACCCTGTATTCCTCTTAGCATTTTGTCACTGAAATGTTGGATACAGACACTCAAATGCAGGAAAAAGTAGGGAAAGTACAGAGTTGAGAGATTTGGAGGGGAGAGGGAGTAGCTATGGTGAGGCTGGGATAAAACCAACAACCTGCAGAGCAGACCCTGTATTCCTCTTAGCATTTTGTCACTGAAATGTTGGATACAGACTCTCAAATGCAGGAAAAAGTAGGGAAAGTACAGAGGTGAGAGATTTGGAGGGGAGAGGGAGTAGCTATGGTGAGGCTGGGATAAAACCCACAACCTGCAGAGCAGACCCTATATGCTTCTTAGCATTTTGTCACTGAAATGTTGGATACAGACACTCAAATGCAGGAAAAAGTAGGGAAAGTACAGAGTTGAGAGATTTGGAAGGGAGAGGGAGTAGCTATGGTGAGGCTGGGATAAAACCCACAACCTGCAGGGCAGACCCTGTATACCTCTTAGCATTTTGAATAACTGAAATGTTGGATACAGGCACTCAAAATGTAGGGAAATGAGGGGCACTGGTCTTAATAATATGGGACAAATTGTCAGATAGAGACACATTCAGAAAACTGGAAGCTAGTGACTTAGCTTCTACCTTAGAAAATGGGCTTTTTATTTCCTGCTCTCTAATTGGCTGGTACCCCTGCCAGAGGGGTACATTAACTTTCAATAGACGACCAAGAAATAAAAAGTGCCTTCCCCTGTGCGCCTTTGCCCACTGAGGTATCTTGCTGCCCAGCCTGCTTTCTGATTGGCTGTAAGCACATAATCCAATTTAAAATAACCATCATTCTTTTCTCTTGCTTAGTGAAAGAAACTGGCCCCCCATGGCTACATAGTTTAGTGTCAACTGCCTGATGAAACCTCACAGAAAGCTCCCATGAGCTCATTTCTGACTACACCTTTTTCTGTGTGTGCGTGTAGTGTCGTTTGTTCTCATTTGTGCATCCACTATTCCCCTCTCTCTCAGAGTCAGTTCCCGATGCCTTGGTCTCACAGCATGCTCACACATATCCATCCCAACCACAGTCTGGTACTGCACCAACAGTCTCCAGTCCTCACTTACTAAATCCCCCCCCCGGAAAAAAATCTTACTGTCAAAGCCGTGAGATTGTTTCTTTTGTAGCCCTGTTCTTGTCTTTCTCTGCCAGCTCACTTGATCTCCCTCCAGTGCTGCTTCTTAGTACAATTGCCAGCAATGGCTGTGCTGCTGATTATCGATACTCGGCAGCATGGCCGTTGCGGGCAGTCGCACTTAGAAGCAGCACTGGAGGAAGATCTTTACTCAGACTAGTGAAGTCCTGCATAGGTGAAGGATGGTGGTGCTCCAGGCAAAACTGCAGAACATGGAAAAAAGCAGAGCAGAAACGTGTAATGGAATGGAGCAACTCACATCCAAGCTCCCTCAAACACCAGCCGGTCTAGTACTTGTTGAAAGCTGGCAATGCGTTACCGTCTCCTGGGACTCAAACTCCGGAAACAAGTGCAATCACTCCTCAGGCAGATTCCATTGTAAACACAGTAAAACTATATACTGTTTAACAGGCTTACTTTTTTCCTTCAATTAGCCATGGTATTCTGGCTCCTCCTACATCTACACTCAATCTCACTGAGACCACTCCTCGACCCGATTCTGCTGATGGGGGATGCACAACAGCAAGACTTCACAAGTCTCCTTTTATTTTCTGTCTTACCTTTTTTTTTTTAAATGTGCCTACTACTTTAGTTTGCCACAAATAAAAAGGGTGGCGGGGGTTGCGTTTTTATCTGGAAGTTGTGTGTGTGTGGGGGGGGGTTAACTGCAACAGAATGGCTCTCTGGGGAGGAGCAACAAAAGACGGAACAGCATAAAAAAAGGGAGGGACTACTTTACCAGCAACAGTTTTTTCCTGTTCTTTCTATTCATATTAAACTAATTTCCTCTCTTATTTTATTACCTAATCAAACATGACACAGATACCAATTTTCTAAGCGCAATAATACCCTCCAGGGTGGGCGGTATGGGCAATACCAGACCTTCCCGGGCCTCATTATGTCCCTGGGTGATCCGGTATTGCCCAATACCGCCCACCCTGTTGGGTATTATTGCTTACATTGATCACACCCTGGACACTAGCTGAAAGTTCGAACAGTGTAGTGATAATTACTCACATTGAGCCTTTTGTAGGATCCCCTTCTTGAACTGCTAGATAACTTCAGGTCTTAATGAGGTGTGAATCACACCAGGCCCTCTGCAATACTGAGAGAGATTAGCATGAGGACTAGAACTTGCCAAAGTAGGGATATTTTTAATTTAATTAACACTCAGCCATGGAAAACCTGCAAGCAGAGTTTTAGCTGCACTAGCCCTGACCAATTTGCACTAGATTTTGGGATAGTAAAACAATGTCAAAATCGAACCCTGGTTATGCTGGAATTTGCCCACACTTGGTGTGGTTTGGTCACAAGGCCACAGGTGGAGTGAGTAAACCACACCAGAAGTTGGTAAATCCCTGCATAGCCTACGCCCTGGAGTGGTGTATTGAGATTATACAATGTGCAAAAAGTGTTGGATTTAAAATAAATATTAAAAAGTTTAAGAAAAACATATTTTTATTGATTTTAAGGTGTGGTATCCTTCCTCTATGTCCTATGTTCTAATACTCCTCTGTTGTTAGGCAGAATGTGTGTGTGTGATACACATGCTGACGAGTTCCTAATTTAGCCCTCCCTCCTCCCCTCTCCCACACACACAGTAACATACTGTAATTTCTTTCCCCTGAGAGAGAGAGAGAGAGAGAGAGAGAGAGAGCCTGCGAGTTGTAGGTTATTTTTTTTTACAGAGACAGCCTGCAACTGCTGACATTCTGTGGTGTGAGAGCTAATAGGCTGCCATCTCTGAACGTGTGCTCTCAGGTTTTGTGGTCCGTAGGAAGTGAGGTTAGAGTTGGGTAATTTCGATACTGGAATGATGCGTGACTGGTGGCGTCCTGAAAGAATATATTTTTTTTTCTCAAACTGGAGACATCATTTGCTGTATGAGTATTATGGAGGAGTGAATGGTTTCAGGAGCTGTGATGCTCTTGGGAATGTGGCAACAGAGCCGAGCCGGCAGCAGCTGATGTTGGGAGTTTCTTGAGCCATGCCATCCAGGTAACGATTCTCACTGTGGTCAGGGACAGCCCAGTTGAGGGTGCTGCTGACTGTTCCATGGTTGGCACCGACTGTCCAAGCTTGATGCTGCTCACGGACCCGGCCAAGTCCTTAATGGAGCCACAGGCCTCGCACTCTGCCTGTTGTTGATAGGGAATCATGGGAGTTTGAGGTAGCAGGTGGTGGAAATGGGCCACTGGTTTTGGTTCACTCCATGTATGGCTAAACTACATCAGAAGAAATGCAAGTTTTAAAAATGGAGACAAGCTGCAATTTGAAACTCGAGTGTATTTTTTGCGATGCTGTTTAGTGGGACGGCAGTATGGCGGCTTTGCTGTTTGTGTTTGAGGGGGGTTGGAGGGATTTTAAAATGTGGGGAGTCTTGATGTGGCTGACTGACACCTTTTCCCATGGGTCATGCTAGAATTTAGCACGGGTAAATTGTGCCAGTCAGTCAGTCAGAATACAACATTTTCAGATCCATTGTAAAATGTGGGATTTGCCCACTTTTCATGTTTTATTTAAGGCACTTGGCTGAGCTTTGTAACACATCACACGAGGTGTGGGTAGCGATCCCACAATGATCCACACCCTGTTGTGCCTTATTTGCTTAAGTTAGCAGCCTTGAGACTTAGAACACTGCATTATTATTCTTTATACACTGAGTAAATACGTCAGCTTTGATTTGTATTTAGAATACAGTGACCATTAATGATACAATACTGCCATATCAGCCTGCCAAAATACATAGAAACATAGAATTTGATGGCATATAAGGACCGCTTGGCCCACCTATTCTGCCCAATTCCCTACCTGATTTCTTGACAGTTGAGCCAGCCTTTAGGTATACTTGTAAGGACTCCCCCATGTATACTTGAATTTTGAGGACTCTGTTGTAGGTTTGACAAAGTTGCAGTGGGGATCACAGTGGCGCCCAATCTACTGAACCCCCTGCTAACCTCTCAGTGGAGAGAAGAACCCACATGGCTGCCATGGAGCTACACTACTGGTTAGTTTATCAGGAAGGGAGCTGTATCAAGAAAAGTGCTACAGCTGTAGCTGTTGCAGTTTAAGCTGTAACACAGCCCTGATTTTAATACAGAAATGTTCTATCTTATGACTGGCCCATCGGCGCAGTGGTAGCACTGATACTCATGACACCAGCGACCCAGGTTTGGGGATGAGCCTTGGTCATTGGCAGCCAGCTGGGGGAGGATGACTGAGTGTCCCAGAGGATGCTGTCCCCCTCTGAGGAGGGAGAGCTGCTGGCTCCGCTGTTATACTGCCACCTGCGGGACCACAGGTGGCAGTGCAGTCGGGGCGATGCAGGACGTGGGGGACGCATTCTGGTGCTGTGCATGTTCATGTGTGTGTGCGCATTCTCACCTGTGCCACCTAAATCCCGAGGGATGGGACCAACTAAACAAGTCAAAAAACCCTGGCAGAAGGCAGGATGACTATCTGGTTTCCTGCAGGCCCTGAAGTGGCAATGTGGCTCTCCTCCAGTCTGGGACCTGGACCGAGCGGCATGATGTTGTGGCCCACTGCCACCTGTCAAGGAGGAGAGATGAGTGGAAGACAAATCTGAAAGGTAAACCCACAAGAAGCCAGGCGACGGGGCTGGGGGAGGCCTGCAATGAAAGGGGCATAGCTGGAGAGGAGAGTAAACCAAAAAAAAAAAAGAAATGCTCTCTCCTTCTTGGCTCAGGGACTTGAACATCCCCAACTTGGTTTCCAAGTTTACTTTTGTCCCTTTTGTTAACTATAAATATTATTATATCGCTCAAACACTTCAGACACACACACACGCACACACACACACCTTTTAAATATGCACATTCTTGTGTGTTGCAGTGTATAGTTTCTAAATGAAACAGTTAGTGTAGATATAATGAATTGTTGTCCAACAGAAACTAACATTTTCTGTTGTTGAAACTGGATCACTGTATTGTCCCTCTCCCACGTCATAAATCAAAGGTTATGGCCATCTTGATCTGTTCCCCATCACCCCTGTCACAGATACATAGATACATAGATAGTGTCAGCAGATAAGGGCCTACGGCCCACCCAGTCTGCCCGTTTGAGCTTGTAAGTTCACTTTATGTTTTCCTAGAAGTCTGTTGCCCCTTAACCCTGACTTCCAGAATTCCTTTATGTCTATCCCATGCATTCTTAAATCCTGTGATCATTTCAGCCCCCACCACTTCCTCTGGCAGGGAGTTCCACTTGTCCACCACCCGTTCTGTGAAGAAATTCTTCCTCATGTTTCCTCTGAATTGTCCTCCCTCCAACTTCATCCCATGCCCTCTAGTCCTGGAACATCTTTTTCGCTTAAAAATAGTGTATTCAAACAACATGAAGTCTTGCTATATTATGACAATTGCAGTATGACCGCAGGTTAGAACTGCTCCGGAGGTGAAATAGTTAACTTTCCATGCAGGCATGTGGAACTTAGAGCATGAGCTCAGTTAGAAAACTCTGTCTGTTGTACTTCAAGCGTAAACTGTCAGATTCTTTACTCCGCCTCACTGAACAGTCGCTCGGAGATTTCTCCTTCTGCTCAGTTCATTTATCGGTTTAAAAGTATTATTCTTCGGTTTTTAGCTGAAATTAAACCGCAACCGGTCGGTTCAAGCTCTGTCTGTGGTAATGTAAGTAATAGATAGGTTTTACATTTATTTTTTCTGTGTGGAACTTGTAATTCTTTATCGGTTCGGTTTGAACCGATCAGGTTGTATTTAAAATCTACTAGTCCTTTTTTAGAGTGCAGTTCCCGGTTCTTATCGGTTCTAAAAAAAACAGATTTCATTACATTTTTCCACAACCCGTGACACGGTTAGGAACCGATAAGGTGTCTTGCTTGGTGGATTGCCATAAAGGGCAAGTTGGTTAGGCTGGCATTATATCTAGAAACCAAAAGAAAACCCGGACCCTGGGTTTCCAACACTGTAGTGTTTGTGGGAAGCTTTTGCTAAAGTTTGACCCACACACCACATGTCTATTGTCTGGGGTTTGACCACCTCAATTCAGACTGCCAGATTTGTCACAATTTCCTGCTGCCACCATAGATAAGAGAGTTGGTAGGCTCAGGGAAGGGGAGGCCCAAAAGTCCGCTGACCCAGATGGCCAGCCCGGTTCGGTGCCAACCGAACCGGAGGGAGTGCTCTCTGACCTGGGTGATACTTTCTTGGGCAAACGAAGAGCCGGTTCTGAGGAGCTGGTTCCAGCAAAAAGGACTAGAAAGTCAACTAGTGTAGAGCCAAAAGTTCTCTCCCCAACTGCTGAGGAAATAGCTAAAGCAATTCAAATTGTCCAGTCTCTCTCTCCGGTTCCGACCGAACCGACACCTTCAGGGAGGCGTTCGGTTGGTTCAAGATTATGATTTTGAGGATTTTTATGAACCAGAGGAGGGGGAAGAGGAATATGAGGAGAGTGAATATGGTTTTGAAGATCTGGATGTGCCTATTGAACCGGACATCTCTCCAGATAGACCCTTAGGGGTTTCTCCTCCAAGGCTTTCTGAGTCCCTTCTCATTTCATGTTTTATAAAAAGTTGCTGAAACTCTCCAGCTCCCTGTTGAGAAGCTGTTGATGACCAAGAGGGCGGACTATGGTGAAAATAATGGATATTTCAGAGTCTAGGAGACTGTCTATTCCTTTGCATAAATCTTTTGGAAACAGACAGTAAAAGTTTTAAAAACTCCTCACACTATACCTCCTGTGGATAAAAGGATGGACAAGAGGTATACCTTATCAGGCTCCGACACTGATTTCCCTCACTCAACAATGCAGCCATGTGGGGGGTAGTGCAGGCTGCAGCCTGTGACAGAGCTAATATTCCCCTAGCTTCCACCCCTGGTAGGACTCAGGAAGATTGATGCTATGGCAAAGAAACAGTACATGGCAGCATCTTTGGGACTCAGACAAGCAAATTATATGGCTTATGTTGCTAGGTACCAGAAATCCAGATGGGATACTGTGCTGGCCCTAGCAAAACAAGTCCCTGACCAGCTTGCCAGGGAGCTGGAACAGGTGGCTATGGATGGTATTGAGGGCATCAAGGTGCAATTTCATGCTGCAGTGGACTCTAATGATGTTTCATCAGAGTCATGGCTACATCTGTGGCACTTAGCAGGATGGCTTGGCTCAGATGTACTACCCTGTCTCAGGATACCCAGGCTAAGGCCATGGATTTTCCTGTTGTGGGAAATTCTCTGGAGCAAACAGAGAATTACATAGAAAATGGATGAATATAGGACCTCCTATAGGGTGCACAGGCCAAGGAAGGCAGGCCACTCCTCCAAAAGCAGCTTCCTAGAGGCAGGGGCAGGCCTTTTCATAGGCCTTTTACCAAACCAAGCTTCCTCCTCCGCCTATGCTCAGAGGGGGTTCTTTAGAGGAGGGCAGATGGGGTACAAGCAGGCCTGCTTCCACCCCTCAACCCAAAGCCCCTGCAAGCAGGCACCCTGATGGGATTGCCAGGGCGATTCTTTTCTACCTGTGAGGGCAGGCTGGCTTACTTTGTCCAGGACTGGAAGTCTTTAACATCAGACAAGTGGGTCCTGGAAGTAGTAAGCCAGGGACTGGTTCTCAGCTTCAAAATTTCCAAAGCTGAGAACCAGATCTTTCCACCTGCAACTCCATCAGGGCACTCTCCTAAAGGCAGAGGTCTCTACCCTCCTGGCTCTCAGAGCCGTGGAAAGGTTCCTCCCTACACCAGGGCAAAGATTTGTACTCCAGGTACTTCCTTACCCCAAAAAAGACAGGAGAATGGCGGCCCATCCTGGATCTCAGATATTTAAACAAGCACCTTTTAAAGCCAAAGTTCAAAATGGTGACTCTGGAAATTATCCTACCCTCCCCTAGGCCAGGGGACTGGCTAGCTTCCCTGGACCTCAAGGATGCCTATTTCCATATTCCCATCAAGCTCCCAGAAAATACCTCAGGTTCGAGCTGCCCTCAGGCCACTATCAGTTCAGAGCAATGCCCTCTGGCCTCACTTCTGCCCCAAGGGTATTCACCAAATGCCTAGCGGTAGCAGTTGCCTACCTAAGAAGGCAAAAGATTGCCATCTTTCCTTACCTGGACGATTGGCTCATAGTAGGCCAGTCCCCAGACCAGGTCAATTTACATCTTCAGATAACGCAGCAACTGCTTACCTCTCTAGGTTTCCTTCTGAATCTCTCAAGGTCAGTTCTAGAGCCTGTCCAGCTTCTTACATCCATAGGCACAGAACTGAACACACAGGAAGCCAGGGCCTTCCTTCCTTCCCCTGGACAGGGCAAAGACCCTAGTCTCCCTGGCCTCCTCATTTACCCTGCAGGTCTCCCGGCCAGCAAGGCATTTTCTGCAGCTCCTAGGACACATGGCTGCTTCCACAGCAGTTGTGCAGGGAGCAAGATTTCAGATGAGGGACATCCAGTTCCATTTGAGAGCTTTTGGTCTCAAAGAAAGGATCCTCTTACCAAGTTGATCCCAGTAGCAGACCCTGATCCAAGCCCTACAGTGGTGGCAGGATCAGAGCAACCTGAACAAGGGGTTCCTTTTGTCACTCAGTCTCATTCTCTAATCCTTACTACAGATGCATCCCTCTTGGGCTGGGGAGCTCATGGGCGACCTCACCACCCAGGGTCTGTGGTCTCCCAGGAATCTCTGCTCCATCAACCTGTTGGAGCTCAGAGCAGTTTTCTAGCACTTCAAGCTTTTTCCAAATCTGTTTCAGAACAAGAGTATTCAGGTCAGAACAGACAACACCACTACAATGTGGTACATCAACAAGCAAGGGGCACTCGGTCTCGACCTTGTGCACGAAGTGATGAAGTTGTGGTCTCTGGCTTACTCCTAGACACCTCCCTTACGGCAGTCCACCTCCCAGGCTAGGACAATGTCCTGGCAGATGCTCTCAACCAAGGATTTCCCAGGGCCACCACGAATGGTCACTGGATCCCTGGTCTTAGGGAGTAGTATTTGCCAGATGGGGCACCCATAGATAGATCTTTTGCAGCCCCAGACAATCACCAACTTCCTCTTTTGCTGCAGACCCCCAGTGTTGGGCTCACTTCCCTGGATGCCTTAGCCCTCAGTTGGGAAGGGAAGTTCCTCTATGCCTTCCCTCCCTTTCCTCTCCTGTTCAAAGTGCTAGTCAAAATCAGATCCCAATCCTGCAAAGTCATCCTGATAGCTCCAGATTGGGCCAGACAACCCTGGTATCCACTCCTGCTGTCCTTAGCAGTCCATCCTCCCTGTCCTTCCCAGGAATCACAATCTGTTAACCTGTGCCAGGAAGGGTTTGGTATCGAATCTCAAATCTCTCAATCTCAAGGCTTGGTTCTTGAAGAGTTAGAGTTTGCTGATTTACCCTTCCCAAGGTGTAATGGATATATGAAGGCCTCAAGGAAGCCTTCCAGCAGGGCTACTTACAATTCCAAATGGAAAAGGTTTTCCATATGGTGCTCGGAAAAGCATATTTCCCCAGTCTCTGCTGATCTACCCACAGTCCTGGATTATATGGCACAGTACTACCACAGCACTACTAGAATTTACATCTTACATTCATGAAGCCCTTGAACAGGGGTCAGCAGTTGGTACAATCTATATTGATTTGACCAAAGCATTTGACACCGTCAATCATGAGCTTCTTCTTCATACCCTGGCAGCCCTCCATATTGCTCCTGAAGCTATCTCCTGGTTCAAGAACTATCTGACTGACAGAGCATGAGAGTAAAAATTAGTCACACACTCTCCTCCAAACTACCAGTTCTGGCTGGTGTCCCCAAGGGTCAATATAGCCCGCTCTTGTTCACTCTTTTTCTGAACTCACTCCCCTCAGCATGTAGTGAAGCTGTTACTATATGCGGACGTGCCGTGCTATACTGGAAACACACCAACCTCATACATCTCAAAACACCCTTCAAGGCTGTTTTAGGGAGCTTGAATACTGGTTCACTGACCACGTCTAATACTTAACTATGACAAGACAAAATCCATGATGTTTGCCCATCGTCAAAACCCCTCTATAACTCCCTGCTCTCAATCTCAAACCTACAGGGTAACACATTGAACAGGTCACCCACTTTAAATATCTAGGTTATACCCTGGACACATCCCTTACCTACCACCAGCACATTAAACTTCTCTCCTCCTCAGTTAATACCCGACTTGGCATTCTTTACAGGCACAAACACTGCCTTCCTCCTCAGGCTCTATGTTTGGCAGATTACTAGCTTTCAGTCCTCATTGGTGATTATGGAATAACTATATGCGGTAGCTGCTGACAAATTCACCCTACAGCATCAATATAGCACTAAACAAAGCCTGCCGCATGGTCACCAGCAACGATGAACAAACACATACCTGTCAGCTCTATTATCAGCGGACTGGCTAACGCTGAAGGAGGCTTAATACCATACCTGCCTCCAAGCCAAGAAGATCCTTATAAACTAAGCACCATCTGTCTGCATTCGCCTCATCAACCAGCCCCCAATAGGGCACCCCTTAAACGATTGGCTGGGACCTCCCTCACATGATTCCCACTGCAGAACCTCTCTGGGGCAAAGATCTTTCCGTTACGTGCTCCACTTTGGCTAAACAATCTACCATCTTCCATCTTGCTTGCCCCAGTCTAAGACTATTCAAAACAGAGTGCAAAGTATCTGCTCAACATGTAGAGACCTGTAGCTGTTTTCCATCTTTTACGCATAGATTGTCAGGCACCTGGGCCACCACATCGTTAGGAACACTCATAACTCACAGATATTATCTCAGTCTTGGCAATACCCTATACTGTGATTGTTAAACTCTTGTAATGTCCTGGCAATTTTCTGTACAAACCTTGTCTCTATGTAAAATTCAATATTACAACTGACGGTAGCCTTTGACTTAAGCTATGATTTTAAACATTTGTCGAAATGTAATTTCTCTGTTTTGAGAACATTGTCCATACTGTCTTGTTGTAATTGTACTGTCATGACTGACGTGGAGCCTTTGCAAAGGAGTCCTTGACTCAAAGGTTGTAATTCCGAAATTTTCAATAAATAAAATAAATAAATAAATATGGTCCATCTGAATTCTTTGGGGCTGAGACCAGCTACCCTGAAGGTGCATTTGGCAGCTGTGTCTGCTTTTATTTCAGCAGGTAAATCCTCTTCTCTTTCAGCTCATCCTGTATTTTCCAAGTTTTTTAAGGGGTTGCTTCACACCAACCCTCCATTCAAGGGATCCTGCCCCTGCCTGGGATCTTAATGTTTGCATTGCTCAGCTTATGCAACCCCTTCGAGCCCTTGTCTTCAGCTGAGCTCAAGTACTTGACTTGGAAAACTGTGTTTTTGGTAGCCATCACCTCTGCCAGACGCATAAGTGAATTACAAGCGTTGTCAGTGGAGCAGGAGTTTATCTCTTTCACAGAGATAAGGTGGTCCTTCAGACTAACAGAGTTCCTGCCTAAGGTGGTTTCAGATTTCCACCTTAATCAATCTATTTCACTTCCAGTGTACTTCACTAACCACTCTCCTCTGGGAGAGGCTGCACAGCTCTAGATGTGAAGAGAGCCCTTAGTTACTACATAAGCGCAACAGGGTCATAGGTTTGACTCCTCCAACTGTTCCTCACCTATGGCGAGGTTGGTAAAGGAAGCCAGCCACTAAAGATCCATTGCCAGGTGGATTGTCTCTTGTATCCAATTCTGCTATGAGAAGTTGGGTAAAGTTCCCCCCTCAGGCCTGAGGCTCACTCTACCAGAGGTACAGCTGCTTCTCTGGCTGCTGCCAGAGACATTCCTATTCTAGAAATATGTCAAGCAGCTACCTGGAAAACAGTTCACACTTTACCAAGCATTACTCCTGGACATCCAGGCTGGGAGTGATAACTCAGTTTAACACAACCATGCTTCAAACTGTTCCTAGGTGGGTTCTGTCTCCTCCATGGGGTACTGCTGTGTAGTCTGCATTGTCATAATATAGCAAGACTTCATGTTGTTTGAAGAAAAATTACTCACCTTAGTAATGTTGTTTCTTCTAATGAGTCTTGATATTATGACCTCCCTCCTGCCTGCCCCTCTCAGAACCTCTGTTTTGGGGATGTGGTGGGCAGTACAGGGCTAACATTTTTGATACCCACCTTGTTGTTTTTTCACCTACCTTTGTGGGTGAATTGGTGTTATGTTTTGCATTTTGGGTCTCCTGACTTGAGTCTTTGTTTTAGGCCAAAATGAGTGTTTATGTTAGTAGCCAGTTGGCTAGTGTAGGTTTACAGCTTCCACACACAGAACCTTGGTGAGTTTTAGCTAGTAAAAGATCTGACAGTTGCTTGAAGCACAACGAGACAGAGTTTTCAACCGAGCTCGCACTCTGAGTTCCATGCCTGAATGGAAAGTTAACCATTTCACCTCCGGAGCAGTTCTAACCAGCTGTCATACTGCAATTGTCATAATATAGCAAGACTCCATTAGAAGAAACAACATTACTAAGGTGAGTAATTTTTTCTTCCTGCACCCTGTTCCTCCCTGCAAGATACTTGTATGTCTCTACCATATCCCCTCTCTCCCTCCTCTCCTCCAGGGAGTACATATTCAATTCCTTCAACCTGTCCTCGTACAAAATACTCCCACTTGCTGCTGCCAATCCCAATCACTTCCCCGCTACACCTGTGCACATTCAAAATACTCCCAATAGCTGCTGCTGCCAATCATGCCCACCTCCCCATCACTTCCATGCTGCCTTGTTCTTATTCTGCCAGTCCTGCCACTCCATGAGTGCTATCTGCTGCTGCGGTGAGTGCTGCATACTGCCTGACACACTGGTGAGTGCTTCAAGTCCCTAATGTGAAATGGTCCCCCCACCAACCCAACCCATTCCAAACTGTTGGTGCCTAGTGGTTCCCCCTTCCCCTCCCCTGATATACAACATTGTACTAAATATAAGACAATATATATACTTCACTGCATCAGCAAATGCTATGTGCACTTTACCGAACAGTCTCTAGCATCTAGAGGTTCAACCATCTGTCTGTACTGAGTAGTCCTTAGTATCTAGCAGCCCACCCATATCAAACAGTCCATGGCATCTAGTGGTTCCCCCCTACCACCCATACAGAGCAGTTACTGGCATCTAACTGCATCCCCTAATTTTCCCCCATTTATACCAAGTAATCACTGATGTCTAGTGGTACAACCCTCCCCTATCTCTAGTAAGTAATCCCTGGTGTCTAGCAGTTCCCCCTACCTCTTAGCGACCTTAACAGATAAGTCCGACAGTTGGCTGCTAATCCACACTGACAGTGAAGGATGTCCCCATCCCCAGCTGCTGTACAACCAAACAAGATAAATCTGGTGGTCTGGTGCCCATTCACATGACTAGTGAAGAATGTGCCTCTCCCAGTCTGCTCTGTGGCCAAGCAACATGCATCCCATGGTGGGGTGCCCAGCCCTGTCATCAGTAAAGAACTTCCCCTCTCCCAGTTGTTTATGACCAAACTAGATAAGTCCAGTGACTTGCTGCCCATCCCTGCTGCTGTTAAAGTTCTTAAATCATGGCCACTGTAATTATCATCTTTTGACTTTTTAAGGTGCCCTGGTCAAAGTCCCCCACTCTTCCTTTGTTCTCAGTCTTTCTTTTGGCATTCATTCCAACCAAATTCAGAATTATCCTTGTTGTTAAGTGGTGTTTTATGCGTAACCCCCCTACAAATGGGGGTTCCCCAAAAAGTCTTCTTTGAGCTTGCCTACATGCTCACTGCCAGGCTGGTGTCCTGCGTTTTAGCAGTTTAAATGTGATTACCAGAGCTTGTATAGCCTCTGTGTACTGTCTCTTTAAGAGCTGCTTGATTGCAGCATAAGTAATCTGAGATGGAGCTCTGTTGAAAGATGTAACTATTTGCTGAAAACCATTTAGAATTATAATGATAATGTAGTTTGTCTAACTTGCTTTCTTTGTAGCAAGGACTGTTTTGTTTGTCTCCACTATCTTGGTCCTGGACTGCAAATTGGACCAATCAGTTCTGGTGGGACCTAAAATGTAGCCGGACTACAGGAGCTGTCTGAATTCAAAATCTATAGAAACTGTGGTTTGAGTTTTTATGCATTTTTTGCAACTGAATGGGGAGCTCTTGCTTTGACTGACAGCCAAATCAAGCCAACCAAATCTTTTGGATCTTGGGGAAGTCCCAGGCTGCTTGCAGTTTTCAGTTTAGTTCTGTGCTGGAAGCTCAAGAAGAAGGAGCTGAAGTAATTTTGGGCAGAAATCCTGAGTGGATTCGCATGGGAAAACCGTGAAAGGGATAAGTTTTTGGCTTCATGTCTGCTGCTGCTCCATGAGAGGGAGAGAAGAGAGTTATTTTGGACTAAATCCAAGTTTGTGTGACTAAAGTAAGCTACCTGAAGTGGGCCAGGCTCAACCTGAAGAAGACCGGAATATTTTGCTGAATGCGATTGGCCTGTCAGGAGTTCCAACTACCCCTAAGCTCCCGTGTGTGCAGAGACTTTGCGATTGTCGACCGGGAGCACTTTGCCTGGTACAGTAGAGTTCCGTCACATGCAAATGTGCTATGAGCTGCTAGTGGGCTGTGAGTTAGTTCCCACTGTGTGAACTGTGTTCTGCTTGCTGGAGCTGTATCCAGCCCAAAATGGACTGCATCGAACTTGTCTCCATGCGGTCTGGGCTTTGCCAGAACTGGCCCAGCCAGACTACCACTGCAGAGAGACCATCGACAGAGACTGCCTGGGGATCAGCCCCCCTGCTCCATGCTTGAACAGGAATGACGCCTCTGTGACTTGTGTGGGCCCTGCTTCTCCTGGCATTCCAGATCAACCACTTGCGGTCTTGATTTTTGTCCAGCCTGTGTCCAGTCTTGGGTATCGTGAGTAAATACCCGGGTAGCTCCCTGCACCAACAGCTTAATCTGAGTGTCATCTGATTGTCTTGTTGTTTCGTTTCCTTTATGAACTGAGCCCTCTGGCTCTGGATTACAAATATTGTGTACTGTGCATGTTGTGTTTTCCATCACAGGGCTCCAACCAGCTGCAACCCCGGGCAACTGTCCTGGCTAGCCCATCTCTTCTCCACCTGGGTACCCAGAGGTGGACTGTGTGGGGGGACTCAAAGCGCATGCATAACTGCTTGACTGATATAACCTTTAAGCTAATTAACCTGATTTTGCCCCTCCCTTGTTCAAGTCCTCTGAATAAATCAGATCTAACTTTTTCTGCATGTAATCTGACTGTGGTTTCAGTGTGTGCTCAAAGTATTGTACTGTTGCTATTTGCTGTGCTTAACCTTGTATTACAGGGGATCTCCAGGGTTGAGACAGAGGAACCAGCCCTGGTGGTAAGTGCAAACAGTGTGGGTACTTGTGTGGTGTACCAGGGGTATTGTGAAAGTGATTATTGTACAGTGTTCAGGCCACTAGAGGGGAAAGAGGGGGGTTACAGTATCCTGGAGGGCTGTGCCCAGGTTAGCTTGACCACTACCAACCCTGACCTCTGGGTGGAGGCACCCATTTCAGAATTCAGGCCCCTTAACCTGCTACTAGCCATGCAGGCAGGGTAGTAGCCCTTGAGATAGCGCCACCTAGGGGTTACATCTTGGAGGCTCACCGCTGGGATTTTGTGTCTTCTAGTGGCCAAATTTATGAATTGCTGTTAAAAATAAATGGCTACCCCAACAGAAGTGGCTGTACACCAGTTGGTGGGTTGGTGTACTGGGCAGGAGATCAACACCCAAAATGCTATACTTATTCTGGACATTCCCCTGGTTACCAATAAGGACACTGTAGAGGGAGTACTTTCCGAAGTTGAATGTTTACAAAACCCTGTGGTTGTGGGTCGACAGGCTAATCTGCTCGCCCAAAGTTTCATGGCGTTAGTAGAGTATAAGGACCCAGTAGACAGTTCCAAAGTGCTACGGACTATCACCCTGAAGGAGCCCTCACTGCCTGGAGAGTGATAACTGAAGACAATAAAGAGCCCGGGGAAAATGAGCCCCCCCCCCACTATCTGAGACTTTTGAGGAGAAATTTGCTAAGCTGTTGCTGGAGGAAGGGAAAACTGTGGAGGACTTAAAGAAACTATTCCTGCAGCCTGAGGGTGTTCCTCCCCCAACATCCCCTCCCACTCCCGCACCCGTTTTTGCCCCTCCTTCTGTGCCTGCGCCAATACTGGCTCCTATGTCTGTACCTGCCATTAGTCACAACTCTTACCGAAGGTTGAGAATCTTCTCTGACACCCTCCCCACCCCCCAAGGGGAGGATGATTGGGAGACCTGGATAGATTGTGTTGCCCCGTTGATACCTGAATGGCAGTATGCAGAGGCTGAGAAATGGAAAAGAATCATAGAAAGTTTGAGGGGTCCCGCACTAGAGGCCATTAAATTTCTGAGGTCCACAAACCCTGATGCATCTGCCCAGAAGTACCTATCTGCACTCAAAGGCAATTTTGGGAGCATTGAGTCAGGGGAGAACTTGATGTGGAAATCTCAAGGTACAAAGCAATGGCCATGGGGAAGTTTGTCTGCATGTGTTACTCGTCTGGAAAGAGTGCTGCAAAAGGCTTACCGAAAAGGTGGGGTAGTCACCAGTGACTTACACCATGTGAGGTTGGGTCACATATTGAAACATGCAAAACATTCTAAACTGCAGCTCCTTCAATTAAGGCTCCCAGATAGAAGGGGTAACCCACCGGACTATTGTGACTTGATAAAAGAACTCCTGAAGGTTGAAGATGAAGAGGGGGATTGTAATTCTAGGGTGAGTGCAGCCCAAGTGATCACGGCATCGAAAGGCCCTTCCGAAGTGGGGACCAATGAGGGTGTGCCACCATGGGATGAACTGTTGAGGGAGTTCAGGGAAATACAAAACAGTCTCTTTATGAAGGCTGCTCCTGCAAGTACAGGCACCGAGTCTTATCCAACTGCATCTGCTATGGGGTGGGGGTGTCCACCCAGGCATCTCCTGCTGACGACAGCTTGAAACTCGATGCCTTGACTATGGAAGTAAGAGAATTGATGAGATGTCTCCAAATGTTCACCATACAGCAGACAGAGATGGCACCAAGGTTTTCAGTTGGTAGTACCGCCGCCCCAGCTCCCTGTGTGATGCCTCGGCCACCCCAAATCCCAGAAAACATATTTTGCCATAATTGTGGGAAGGATGGGCACATGAAGAGAGAATGCCGGTCCACAAAAGACCTAGATAAAGTTGTATACGGGCTTCAAGGAAAGCTTCAGAGAATGAATCAGTGGTCAAGGAGTGCCCAAAATGACCACAGTGAGGGTTCAAGAAGTAGTAACTCAAATCCCTATGTGGCTAAATCATCCCTCCAGACCCCTGCTGCTGTCCCTCCAGACTGGTCCAAAATAGTGGGTCCTTCAATGGAGACTACTGTGGCTGTGAATGGTATTCCTACTCTGGCTATGCTGGACAGTGGGTCGCAAGTGACCATTGTATTTAAGGACTGGTATAACAAACACTTATCTGCTGTGCCCTTGCAATCCCTGGAAGGCCTACATGTGTGGGGGCTGAGCGACGAGCCTTATCCCTACCTAGGATATGTCCACCTCTGGTTGTCATTTTCTGCAGCTGTAACTGGTGTAGAGGAGCAAGTCGAGACACTGGTCTTAGTGTGTTCCCTTACTGGACTGTATGATGGGGTTCCCCTGTTAATTGGGACCAACGCCCATATGTTTGGGAGACTGGCACAACTGTGTCACAAGAAACAAGGGCAATGGACCGGGAGGGCCCTAAGAATTCCCGCTCTGATCAAGAGGGCCCATGATTTGCAACAGAACCCCAAGGGAGTGGACCAGGATGAACCAGTAGGGGTCGTGTGGAAGAAGGATCCTGATTCAATGGTACTGGCCCCTAATGCCCAGTGTACCATTCAAGGGGAGGTCCGCCTCCGCAAAGATGTCAAGAACAAAATAATGATGTTGGATGTGCCAGACAATGGAAAGTTGCCGGAAGGATTATTGGTTAAGCCCAGCTCATGCTCATGCCTATGCATGACGAGTGATGGTCCAGATTCATAATGTGTCAGATCGGGAGATCTGGGTGAACAGAGGATGCACCCTAGCTATGGTACACTGCACAGACACTGCAGTGTTGCCCAGCAACAAGCACCCTGGCAAGACAGACAGAGTGACTCCTGACTTGTTTGATTTTGGTGACTCCCCATTCCCAGCTGAATGGAAGACTAGAATTAGCCAGAAACTTGCCCAGAGAGATTAAGTGTTTTCGTTGAAGGAATGGGACATGGGATGTGTCCAGGATGCGGAGCATCACATATGCCTGCATGATGAACGGCCATTTCGAGAGAGGTCTCTACACCTAGTCCCTGCAGGCATAAACGACGGGAGAAGGCACTTGCAGGAAATGCTCGTGGCTGGTGTAATACAAGAATCCAGGAGCCCATGTGCTTCTCCCATTGTGGTTGTGCACAAGAAGAATGGATCTGTGAGAATGTGTGTTGATTATCGAACTCTGAATCGGTGGACCATCCCCGATCAATACACCGTGCCCTGTATACAAGATGCTCTGGATTGTTTGAATGGGAGCAAATGGTTCTCGGTGTTGGATCTTCGCAGTGGATATTACCAGATTCTGATGGCTCCAGAGGCCCATAAGAAGACAGCCTTCATCTGTCTTTTGGGGTTCTACGAATTTCTGAGAATGCCACAGGGGATATCGGGCACCCCAGCCACCTTCCAGCGACTGATGGAATGAGTGGTGGGAGACATGAATTTGCTGGAATTCCTGGTGTACTTGGATGATGTCTTTGTGTTTGGGAGCTCCCTAGAGGAACATGAGTCAACTGTTCAAAGTACTGACTGGAAGATTTCGGCCTCAAACTGTCCATTGACAAGTGCCAGTTTTTCCAAACCTCTGTGAAGTATGTGGGGCACATAGTGTCTACAGAGGGGATAGAGACTGATCCTAGTAAAGTTGAAACCTTGACTACTTGGCCCCAGCCCCACAATTTGAAAGAACTACAACATTTCCTGGGATTCTGTGGCTACTGCCGCCGGTTCATAAAGGACTATTCCAAAGTGATTTGGCCACTCTTGAATCTTACCCAGGGTTACTCTCCTACCAATCGGAAATACAAAAAAGAGTCCATCAAAGAACCAGACAAAGCATATTTCCGCCCAGGTAAACTTTTCGTGTCCCGTTGGATGCCTGACTGTGAAGCAGCTTTCCACGAAGTCATATACCAGCTCACTCACGTCCCCATCCTCGCTTATGCTGATCCCACCAAACCCTATGTGCTGTATATTGACACCAGTCTGCAAGGTCTAGGAGCTGTACTGTATCAAGACCATGAGGATTGTTTGAGACCAGTGGCATTCGCCAGTAGAAGCTTGACCCTGTCAGAGCAAAACTACCCTGTGCACAAGTTGGAGTTCCTTGCGTTAAAATGGGCCATTGTCGACCAGTTTCATGATTACCTCTATGGGGCAAAAATATTGGTGAGGACTGACAATAACCCATTGACCTATGTACAGACTTCAGCTAAGTTAGACGCCACAGGGCACCGGTGGCTTTCTGCATTGTCAACATATGATTATGCTGTCGAATACAGACCAGGCCTGAATCATACTGATGCTGACGCCTTATCTCGGAGGCCCATTTCCGAGAGCGACTGGGTCAGGCTGCCTGAACCTGACATCCGAGCACTGGGCCAAAATTTTTATAGAAATGAACAGATGTCTACTGACACAGCAGACTGCTTAGTAGATTGCTTGGGTCCCTCTGACACCTGCACACTGGCTGCGTATTGCCACTTCTCTGCTCTAGATATTAGTGCAGTACCTCAGTTTGACAATGACAGCATTCAGTGGGCTCAATCTCGAGATCCTATGATTCAGCCAGCACTTGACGCCCTTCGTGCAGGAAAAGATGTGTCCAAGTTGCGTTCCTCTGATGTGCAAACCGCTTTGTTGTTTAAAGAAGGCCCCAGGTTGAAGCTGCTTAATCAGTTGTCATATAGAGAGACTGTAGATCGGGATGGCCAAATAAGCAAGCAACAATTGGTCCTGCCCACAGCCTTCAAAGATTTGGTACTGAGATCTCTCCACAATCATATGGGCCACCTCGGTATCGACCGGACCCTTGACCTAGTACGATCTCGACTCTACTGGCCCAAGATGGGGGCCAATGTTGAGCACCATGTAAAAACTTGTAGTCGCTGCCTGCAGAAAAGCCCTACCTCAGAGGCTGCCCCTTGTTAGCATTACTACAAGCACCCCAATGGAACTAGTCTGCATAGACTTCTTGAGTTTAGAGAATGATCAGCGAAACATTGGCAATGTGTTAGTGGTTACGGACCATTTCACACGGTATGCACAAGCTTTTCCCACCAAAGATCAAAAAGCATCTACCATGGCCAAGGTACTAGTGGAAAATTTCTTCGTTCACTGTGGTGCCCTCCAGCGAATTCACTCTGATCAGGGCCGGGACTTTGAGAGTCGGCTAATCAAACAAATGCTCTCACTACGGGGGGTGCGAAAGTCAAGAACCACCCCTTATCACCCGCAGGAGGATCCTCAACCTGAATGCTTTAACCGCACCCTCCTAGACATGCTAGGCACCCTCCACCCGAATGATAAGCATAAATGGAGCCAGCAGATTAGCACCTTGGTACACGCATACAATTGCACAAAGAATGATGCTACCAGGTTCTCTCCCTACTGCCTCATGTTCGGGAAAGAGGCCCATCTGCCTGTTGATGTCTGTTTCAGGGTTTCTCCTGATGGGGTCCGAGCTGACAATTACCTGCAATATGTACAAAAACTTAAAGCTGAATTGAACCATGCCTATCAACTGGCTTAGACAATGGCCACCAAAAGAAATCTAGCCAACAAAGAAACATGATAGAAAAGTAAAAGCTCAAGAGCTTAGGCCTGGAGACCATGTGTTGTTGCAAAATTTAGGATTGCATGGTAAACACAAAATTACTGATCAATGACACCATCTTCCCCATATCATAGTTGGAAAGCTGGATGATTTGCCAGTGTACAAAGTGCACCCAGAGAATAACTGCAAAGCTGTCAAGACCATGCATCGTAACCACTTGCTGCCTATTGGTCAAGTTATAATTGAGGCTGAACCCACCGAGATTGATTCCCCTGGACCAGTGACTCGTGCTGCTGCAAGAAAGAAACAGAGTCAGCCTGCCCCCTTGGTTGCCGATTTAAGACTTCCCCCACAGCAGGCCCAGAATGATAGTGACTGCCAGTCTAACTCGGATGACAGTGAGTGTGATAATGCCTATTACCCCTCATATGAACTGAGTCAGTTGTTTTGTGGAAATTCTATGTTGAATTATGGGGATGAAGCTGGGCCTTCTGGACTGCCTAACGCCCCGGCATCATCCTTGGAACCAATGCTCCCTGAAGGTGAAGTGCAAAGTATCACATCTGAGAATGCTGAGTCTTTGTGTATCGTGGAACTATATGATTTGCCTGAAGGACAGGCTGATGGTATGAGTCTTTCTGGTGACATGCCAGAACTTGAGGAACACTATGAGAGTGCTGACAACCCCCCCTTCAGTTCCAAAGTGTCTTCAAAATGAGCCAAGTGTTGTAGAAACAGACTACAGAGCAAGGGGCTGACAGTGCTCCCAGCTTGGACATTTCCCTTCATGCAGAGGCACCCCTCACAAGTGATGAAAGCTCCAAGGCTATTGCTGAAAGCACAGAGACTGTGGTTGTTCACCCCAGAAAGACTGGCCGAGCTGTCAAGTTAGTGGTGCGCTTCAGTTACGATTTCCCCAGGAGGCCAGTGGATTTGCCTCTCAATGTAGTCCACAAAGGTGTTTGTCTCTCAGCTCACTGCCAAAATTGAGCTTGACGGCCCATTCCAGGTTACTTGTCCTGCCCTCTCACCATGGTGACCCTGCCCTATCCAGCCCCAAGTTAGCTGATAGGGAAGGGCCCCCTCTTGCATTGTTTAGAGTACAAGAAGTTATTACATGATTCTGTATAGTAATGTTCAATTTACCTGTGTGAAATATGCATAATATAGTGTCAGAATGGAAATTATATAGTGGAGTACACTGAAAAGTATAATAAAGTGACAAGTTATGCCAATTGATGAATCAGATAGTACTTGTATAGCATGCTAATGGTGTAAATACCTTGTATATGTTGCTTTTTCAATGTTATGATGGTACAGACTTGACTCGGACATCAAGTTTTCCCAGGCAGGGAATGGTGTAACCCCCCTACAAATTGGGGTTCCCGAAAAGTTTTCTTGAGCTTGCCTAAATGCTCAATACCAGGCCGGTGTCCTGCGTTTCAGCAGTTTAAATGTGATTACCAGAGCTTGTATAGCCTCTGTGTACTGTCTCTTTAAGAGCTGCTTGATTGCAGCATAAGTAATCTGAGATGGAGCTCTGTTGAAGGATGTAACTATTTGCTGATAACCATTTAGAATGATAATGATAATGTAGTTTGTCTAACCTGCTTCCTTTGTAGCAAGGACTGTTTTGTTTGTCTCCACTATCTTGGTCCTGGACTGCAAATTGGACCAATCAGTTCTGGTGGGACCTAAAATGTAGCTGGACTGCAGGAGCTGTCTGAATTCAAAATCTATAGGAACTGTGGTTTGAGTTTTTGCACCTTTTTTGCAACTGAAGGGGGAGCTCTTGCTTTGACTGACAGCCAAATCAGCCAACCAAATCTTTTGGATCTTGAGGAAGTCCCGGGCTGCTTGCAGTTTTCAGTTTAATTCTGAGCTGGAAGCTCAAAAAGAAGGAGCTGAAGTAATTTTGGGCAGAAATCCTGAGTGGATCCGCATGGGAAAACTATGAAGGGGCTGAGTTTTGGGCTGCATGTCTGCTGCTGCTCCATGAGAGGGAGAGAAGAGAATTATTTTGGACTAAATCCAAGTTTGTGTGACTAAAGTAAGTTACTGAAGTGGGCCAGGCTCAACCTGAAGAAGAGCGAATATTTTTGCTGAATGCGATCGGCCTGTCAGGAGTTCCAGCTAACCCTTAGCTCCCCGTTTGTGCAGAGACTTTGCGATTGTGACCGGGGAGCACTTTGCCTGGTACAGTAGAGTTCCCGTACATGTAAATGTGCTATGAGCTGCTAGTGGGTTGTGAGTTAGTTCCCCATTGTGTGAACTGTGTTCTGCTTGCTGGAAGCTGTATCCAGCCCAAAATGGACTGCATCCTAACTTGTCTCCATGTGGTCTGGGCTTTGCCAGACTGGCCCAGCCAGACTACCCACTGCACAGAGAAGCCATCGACGAGAGACCTGCCTGGGGATCAGTCCCCCTGCTCCATGCCTGATCAGGAACGACGCCTCTGTGACTTGTGTGGGCCCTGCTTCTCCTGGCAATCCAGATCACCACCTGCGGTCTCGATTTTCGTCCAGCCTGTGTCCAGTCTTGGGTATTGTGAGTAAATACCAGGGTAGCTCCCTGCACCAACAGCTTAATCTGAGTGTCATCTGATTGTCTTGTTGTTTCGTTTCCTTTAAGAACTGAGCCCTCTGGCTCTGGATTACAGATATTGTGTACTGTGTATGTTGTGTTTTCCATCACAGGGCCCCAACCAGCTGCAACCCCGGGCAACTGTCCTGGCTAGCCCATTTCTTCTCCACCTGGGTACCCAGAGGTGGACTGTGTGGGGGGACTCAAAGCGCATGCATAACTGCTTGATTGATATAACCTTTAAGCTAATTAACCTGATTTTGCCCCTCCCTTGTTCAAGTTCCCTGAATAAATCAGATATAACTTTTTCTGCATGTAATCTGACTGTGGTTCCAGTTTGTGCTCAAAGTACTGTACTGTTGCTATTTGCTATGCTTAACCTTGTTTTACAGGGGGGGTCCCCAGGGGCAAGTGCAAACAGTGTGGGTACTTGTGTGGTGTACCAGGTGTATTGTGAAAGTGATTACTGTACAGTGTTCGGGCCACTAGAGGGGAAAGAGGGGGGTTACAGTATCTCGGAGGGCTGTGCCCAGGTTAGCTTGACCACTACCAACCCTGACCTCTGGGTGGAGGCACCCATTTCAGAACTCAGGCCCCTTAACCTGCTACCAGCCAAGCAGGCAGGGTAGTAGCCCTTGGGATAGCGCCTCCTAGAGGTTACATATGTTATATTGAATGGCAGGCAGGCAGGTAGGCAGGCATTCACATGAATTCCACTTATCAGGTCAAAACATTAGCAGTAGAGCTGGCAGAACTCTGCGAAGTTTTGACCCTTATTAAATAAGAACCGGAACATGGGGAGGTCTGATTACTTCTGATTATTAATAAATATTTGAATAAATGTGATAAAATGCATAAAAGGGGCCAAATTCTATAATATTTAACACAGAGGCCCCAAGGGAATAATGGGAGGGCTTTTAGCCCGTGGTTCGATGGGTGGAGCAACAACGTCACTCCCCCATCGAGTTTAAAGGTCACAACATCCTGGGCCTCACCAGGATTCTTTTTCATTGCAGCTGGAGACGCTGCTCTCCTCTGCCTTGGATTTCTGCTGCACTTTCTCATTCGTGCTGCTGCCTCCGGCTGCCCATTCGTTCCTCTATACGCTTCTTGTGGGCTCCCTTGCTGCTGCTGCTGTTCTGCGCCATCGTCTGCACCTAATCCTTCACTCCTGCCCCCCCCCCATTCTTTGCTGCTTGCAGTAGCTTTAACTTGTTCCATGCGCCTGCTGTTGCTAAAGCCTTCCGCCTCCTGCCTGTACTGCTCGTTCTTCCACGTCCCATCCAGGCTCTTAACTGCCCACTCCCTTCATCTGCTCATCACCGGTGCTTGGGTTTGTATCCCCCAAGAGCCCTCAGTGCCCGGCTCTTCCCTTCTGTTGTTGTATCTGCTTCTGCGCTAGTTCTCTCCTTTTCTCCCCTTGCTTTTGCTACTGCTTGCTTTCCCTAACCAAAGCTGTCACCTGGGACTTTCCTATCCAGCTGCCCTTTCCTGCCTCTGCTCCCACTGAGCAGACCCTTGGCAGGCTTACAGCGCCGTTCTCTGTTCTCTGCTGCTGATCCATTACCTCTGCTTCCTCGCCCCTTGAGTTTCGTGAATGTCCTGCATCTCACCTTCTTATCTGTATGTCAGTACTCACTGCCTCAGCTCTCCTACTGCTCGTTCTTCTCCCGTTGCATTCCACAGTTATGGTGCAGTGCTGGAGCGGACACCACTGCAGCTGTAACTTTCCTGGTTCAACTGTGCTCTCCTCGTTCTGCTCTCATTTCAAGCTCCTTACTCTGCTCATCATATCGCTATGAGGAATTCATGCCCATTCGGCTTGATTTCCCTCTGCCCTCCTCGTATTGCCACTCTTGCTCCCATTTCCAGCCCGAAATGCTTGTTTTCGGTTCTTCTGCTTGGCCTGCATCGTTGCTCGAGTTTCTTTACAGCAAAAAAAAATATATACATATATATATATATATATATAATTAAATAATACTATAAGATGTGCACTGTATATTGCCATGTTACTTTTCTAGTGGCCCATGTAGTCTTAGCCCTTCTCCTGCGGCGTTTGTTTGGTGGACCCCATCATTTTGGTCTACCCCACTGTACCCCGGCTCTCTTGTATTACCCCTATTGTTTCTGTTGTCCCAATCTAGCCTCTCGATGGCATTGTTTCCCCATTGCTTCAGTATCCATTCCAACCGTCGAGGCTTCCTTGGAGTCCTGGCTTCTCTGTCATCCTCCCTT
The DNA here is from genome assembly GCA_016271365.2 of Neoceratodus forsteri. Taxonomy (NCBI): domain Eukaryota; kingdom Metazoa; phylum Chordata; order Ceratodontiformes; family Ceratodontidae; genus Neoceratodus; species Neoceratodus forsteri. Next base: position 155,426,890 of record CM057454.1, read on the forward strand.
CCGTCCTTTGTCCTTTCCTCAGCACCTATTCCTTTCTTTCCTCCTTTCCCCATCCTCAGCGCCATGCTGCCCTCATTGTCTCCCATTTCCTTGACTCATTCAGTGTATTTCTCCTTGTCTCCTCTGCTCTGACCCATGCATTCCTTTTGAGCACCCCTATCCTCAACTCCTCTGCCTTTTCCTCCCCTATCGTACATCATTCCAGTCCATACCTCACCTCTACCTGTACCAGCCTTCTTGGCTTTTCTTCCTTTATAGTACATCATCCATTCCTTCATCGTACCTCATCCATTTTTACCTTCATCCATTTCATACCTCACTTCAGTGTTCCAGCCTTCACGTCTTTCCCTCCATTCTCCTATATCTCCAGGTTCATGAGTCTGGTCTTCAGTTACTCCTCCGTAATCTGTTTACATCGCTTCCTCGATCATTCCTATCATTAACTCCTATGCTACCTCATTGAACTTGCTACACGTCCGCAGTCATCATCATCGTTGTCAGTCTTCATCATTCTCAAACCACGTCTGGATTCCCTACCTCTTCGTTGAGCCACCCTCCTGAGGTGATCATCATCTTCAGTCTGCATCGCTTCCTATATTTATCATGGGGGATTTATGGTCTTTCTCAGGCTCATTCTCTTCCTGGCCAGTAGGTGGCACCATACACCATCTCTGATCTGCTGCAGGCATTTCGTGGCCTGTATTAGTTATTTAGCTGGGGCATACCTATCCTGACTCCTATGCCTTCCCTTATGGTTCCTCTATTTACTTCTCGATGCCATTCTCCACCGCATCAGGGGTGTCTACCCCATCGATTCCACTCGTTGCCTTCCTCCTCCTCAGTCATCGTCTGGTCTGCACTCGATATTATTTCAGCATACCTATCCTTTCTCTGTGCAGGCTGTTACCAACCTGCTCCTCTATTTCCATTGTTCATTCTGTCTTCCTTGGCTGACCATTCTGCTTGCCTCGGCTGACTCCGTCTAGCTCCCCTACTCTTGTGCTTTAATTTTGAGGGGCCTACTAACTCATACTGCCTTCATACCAGTTCATTTCAAGTTCATTCCTGTCTCCTCCTAATTCCCGTCTCCTCCTCTTCCAATTCTGTCTGGCCTTCTAGGGGTATGCAGGAACTTGACTACACTGGCCTCTTCCTCCTACAATTCGCACTATTCCTCTCCCAGCGCAGGCTGTGTTGGGGCCAACGCTCCTTTCTTCATTTGTCTTAAGGCCATACCAAGGGCTAGTGTAAATAAGCAGAACAACAGCACTGAGATTCTTCTTTTCACTTCCTGCCAGTAAATGGGCCCATCGACCCCATATTTAATTTCCACTGCATTATGTTTCTTGTGCAGTGCTGGTCACTGAGCTCCTTCCCATACATGTCCTTCCCACCCACCATGTCTCTCTTCTTCATTCGTTTTGCATGATCTGCTTCTTGCACTTATGTCCTGTGCCACACCGAACTACTGTGATCTCCTTGCACTGGCTGTGTTCTATGTTACCCAGTGCCCTCCCTACCATCCTTCGCCCTTCCTATCCCGTTTTCCTGTGCCAGCCTCCATAGCTCCACTCCATTGACATACCTCACCTGTTCCCTATCTTACCTTCCTTGTTCTGGTGCCTTTTCTCGTCCCACCCAACTCTGTCCGATCTACATTGGATTTCTTTTGATCTTACCGATCCCGACTCTTATTGCACCTCATCGCTCCACTGCCTTCCTGCCGCATGTCTCAGTTTCTCTCCCTGGTCCTCTTTGCCATTTCTTATCTCATTGAATTGCACTTCATAGCTTCATTCTATCATCGGCCTTCATGGCTCCACTCCAGTCATAGTTTCCCTTGGCCTTGGAGTTTCATTTTCCAATCACTTGCTCCTGCATCTGCTGCCTTACTACCTCGTAGGTCCACGATGCCTCTCTTCCTGCTCATTTTTCACTCGCTCACTCAGTATGCCTCGGCTGCCTCTTATGTCTCTGCTGCCTCCCCTTGGCATGCATTTGATAATTCTTTTCGGCATACCTATCATTACCCATATACTGCCTCATCGACCTGCGGCTCTACGGCAGCCTGTATCGGGTTCAAGACTCTGGTCATCATTCACCACTTCTTGCCAGCCATTGGAGATCACTCCACTCGTGACTTCATTCCTCTTTCATCCATGCTACCCCGATTCGATTCTACCTCCACCCAAGAGCCATGTCTTCCTGTCCGTCGCCTTTGCTAAGTGCTGGCTGGAGGCTCTCCACCATCATTCAAGTTCCTTTCACATTCCTTTCCAAATCTACCTCCTTTCAAGGAGCCTACTTACTCACATCACTCTGTTCATTTCCAAATCTACCTCCTTTCGAGGAGTCTGCTTAGTCGCATTGCTCTATCAGGCTCATCACCTCTCTAGTTTGCATACCTCCTGGTTCCAGATATGCCTTCTTGGCCTCAGAGTATATCTCCTTTTGAAGAGCCTTATTATTTGCATCACTCCATCAATTCGTATGATCTCTCATGGGCCATCCACGGCTGACTCTATCTGACCTTCCATCAACCCGGGCCTAAGCGCCACCTCCTCCAGCTCGCCCTCCTTTCCCCTGCAGAGCCTTCCTCCTTTGAGGAGTCTACTTGCTCCATGTTGTCCGTCATCGATCCCTTCATGAGAGATCCTTCGACTCCTTAGCCTCCTTAGCTTGTGATGCCTGGCCTCGACCTGCTCGTCTACTTCATTTCCTCTCTCAGTATGCTTTGGCATGGTTCACTGCCTTGTCTACACTTTTCCCTTGCTCCGTCCAGCCATTCCTATCATGGATCATATACTGCCTAATCTGACTTGCCCCTATGCAGTTCTCATCCCGTACCGGCTGGGTCCTGTGCTAACCTATTGACCTCCCTACCGTCCTTCATCCTTTCACACCTAATTTTCCAGTACCTGCCTTCCTGTTGTCAGTCCCTCACCGTCCCTCATCTGTTCCCGTTACCTTCCTCAGCCTATCGCTTCTTCTAGTTCTGACCATCGTGGATTCCTTCCGCTCATGGCTTTCCTCCTCATCATGCATCACCTGATTTTTCTCCCCCTGATCACCGCCCTGTGCTTCCCTTCTGATTCGCATGCCCTCTGGTTTCTGTCACGCCTTCTTGGCCTCGGAGTCTGCCTCCTTTTGGGGAGCATCATTGTTCGTTTCACTCCATAGAGTACTTTCCCTTCATTCTAGTTATTTTCCTGTTCACTCCTGTCTCCTCTTCTTCCGATTCCATACCAGCTCTTCAGGATTCACTCCACTCATGGCCTACTGTCAATATTTCTTTTTGGCCGTACCTATCATAACTCCTAGGCCACCTATCAACTGCGGCCATTCTGCCTTACGTATATAGTTCATAACTGCAGTCATATCGAGTTCATATATCCAGTCATCATTCACTCAGCATTACCTCAAAGCGTACATATTTACAATGCTTATGCCAAGATTCCTATCATTAAATTCCATACTACCTCATCGACTACAACCGTAGGGTCTAATCGTTCAGGGTATATTCATTTACATCACATAATTAAGCATGCCTCTTCAACCTCAGTGTCTGCTCGCTCGCTTCGCTCAATCAAGCCAGTCTGCAGTATTTATCTCCTCGTGAGCACACCTGGAATATCCTCGTGAGCACATCTGGCTACCCCTTGCTCCTCTGACTCTCACATGGATCTACTCCCTCCCATCCTTGCTCCCCGATCTACTATCTCTCATCAACTACTTGAGTATACCCTCCTTGGGTCCAGCAAGGTTTATCTAGTTATGTCGTTCTTTCGAGCTGTCCATCATTAACTCTGACGTTACTCATTGATCACAACATCAGGATCTAATTGTTCACATCGCATAATCATGCCTTGTCGACCTCAAATATCTAATTCCTCGCCCAATTGATCATACCTCTCATCGGATCTCATGCTACCTCATTGACCTGTCTACCTCCTGCGGTGATTATCACCATCAGTATTCATCGTTGCCTCATGTTCCTTATTCGATTCTTGCACAGCCTCATGTACCCTCTTTGACCCATGCTTTCTTTTGAAGATTTCCCTATTCCATCATCATCCTCCTTACTCGTATCCCTCTGGTTACTGAACCCTTATTTTAACGATGTACTTCCTCAAATCAAACGTCGTCAGCCTGGAGGGAAGGCGACCTAGGCCTTGGATCTCCAGAGGTTTCCTCCTCAAAGGAGGTTTTTCCTCTCCTCCGTGACAATGGTCATAATATTAGTTAGAGTTAGTGATTTCTTCTTGTTAGTTAGTTAGGTTCTGCTGTTGGATGGAGACAGATGGTGGCCAGGCTTTCCCCTCTCTCCTCAGGAAGTTAGCCCTTCTTCTCACAAAATTCATTATCATCCTCGCCTCTTCAATGATTGACATCTTTGGGTATTCTTTTTGGGCTTCTTCCTAACCTAGCTTTAGCCGATGCACTCATTCTCGGCACCTGTGGGGGGGACCCTCTTCTAGGGTTCCTTGCGTCGTACTCCTACAGGGTGGTATATCTCAAGGATAGAGAGGTGGAAAGCCACAAAGAAAACTCGAGTTACACAAGCATTATCTCATACTATCACATTCAGTTGCACCAGCACATCGAATGGGAGGGCTTTTAGCCTGTGGTTCAATGGGCGGAGCAACAACGTCACTCCCCCATCGAGTTTAAAGGTCACAGCATCCTGGGCCTCACCAGGATTCTTTTTTTGTTGCCCACCATCCTCCCCTCCTCCTCCAGTGGCACGTGTCTCCTACCCATGGGCTTCTTCCTAACCTACCTTTAGCCGACGCATTTATTCTCGGCACCTGTGGGGGGGGCCCTCTTCTAGAGTTCCTTGCATCGTACTCCTACAGGGTGGTATATCCCATGGATAGAGAGGTGGAAAGCCACAAAGAAAACTCAAGTTACACAAGCATTATCTCATACTATCACATTCAGTTGCACCAGCACATCAAACTGAATTCATTATGTGTATGAAAATTAAAGTAAAACTACTAAAGCAGAGCAATCAGTAGCTCCTTCATGACTGGCCTCCCTTGGTGGCATATACCTGCTTGGATCCATTAGTCTGCTGGGAGAGACAGAACCAGAGAGACAGTCAGATAGACAGACAGACAGATGCAGGTACCTAACACCATACCTACCACCGTCGAATACTAAGCAGCTAAGATAGTTTTTATTAATGCTGAATGAGTATATTATGAGTGATGTTCTAGAGCAGTCCAAGCCAGAACAAGCATTTGTCAATGCCGAATGTTTGCTTGCTGGTATTGGCATTGGTAGTGCAGGAGTTAGAGAGACGCATAATAGGAATGGCAGTGAAGTACTGAAGTAGCGCCAACCCCACCCCACCCTGCAGAGACGGCAGGCATTGGAGGTGTGCCTTTGGGGTCATCGGCCATAACACTCACCCCATTTCACCTCACCCCACCCTGCAGACACTGACAGGTGTTGCAGTGTGCCTTGAGGTCTTAGGCCCTTACGCTCACTCCATTCCATAAGGAAATAAGTTGAGATGGGTACAGTATAGGAGAATGGGGTGAATGTTAGGGCTGAAGACCCCAAGATGCACCTTGATGCCTGTCAGTGGCTGTAGAGTGGGAGTGGGGGAGGAATGGGGTAAGCATTATGGACGACAACCCCTAGTCACACTCCTGACGCCTGTCAGTTTGTACAGGGTGGGCATTACAGTTGGAAACCCTAATGACCAAGGCATTTGTTGGTACTTTTGCTCCAAATTTTTAACATGGGCTTTTTGGGATCCCACCTCATGAACAGTGGCAGTATCATTTCGTTACTCAATCCCAAAAGGTGATTTTGCACAACAAGTGTGCCATTCGGCTCCACGGGTGCAAAAACACATTTCAGACAGGATGTGAAAAATTACCGCTGTACTGTTCATGAAGAGATGTGAAAAAATTACAGTGTTTAAAATCTGGAGTGAAAATATGAAAAAGTGGCGAAGTTACGAGTGTGCATAGCTAAAACGCACGCCGTAACGCAGTTTGTTTTGAATATTCACCAAATTTTCAACTCGGCCTTTTTGGGACCTCCCCTCATGAAAAGTGGCACTGGGATTTTGTTAATCTGTTCTGAAAGTTGATTTCGCACAGTGACTGCACCATTCTGCGCCACAGGTGCAAAAACACATTTTGGGAAGGTTGCAAAAAATGACAGCTATACTGTTTATAAGGGGGTGTGAAAAAATGACAATGTTGGAAATTTGGAGGGAAAATATTAAAAATTGATGAAGTTACGAGCGTGCGTAGAAACTGCACAATGGATTACCTACTCAGATCATTTTTGGAGTTTTTCACAAATTTTGCAACAAGGGCTTTTAGGACCCCACCTCATGAACAGTGGCACTGTCATTTCATTAACTGGTCGAAAGGTGATTCCATGCAGTGACCGCGAAATCACCTTTCGGACTGAGAAACAAATGATAGTGAAAGTGTTCACTAGGTGGGGTTCCAAGAACCCCATGTTGAAAACTTGGGACAAAAACTCCAAAAATTGGCTGAGATGTCAACCTAAATTGAAGCCCCCCCCCCCCCATCGACTGCCATTATAGGGCTTACCGTCATTTCTTCAGTTCCTGGTTGGTCTTTAAAGAGTGCAGATGTGTTCCCGGTCCACAGAAGATCTCTGCTCCCGACCTCCGGAGGTAAGTATGTGTGAGGGGTGGTGTGGGGAGGTGGGGTGCACAGAGGGAGAGTGTGGGTTGGGGGAAGGGGCTGGTGGGAATGACGAGGGACCGTTTTCTTTTTTTTTCAGGTTTAAAAAAAAGTACGTCATGGGACTGTTTTCTTTTTTACAGGTGAAATATTACAAAACAGATTTTGGCACACTGGGATAGGTTCCCAGTGTGCCAGAGTACTGGGGGGGATCAGTTCTGACCTGGGGATTGGGCACCCCCAGGTCAGCTGAGAACATAGGGGCGTGGTGGAGGGCAAGCATACGACACCGGGAGTGGGCATCCTGGTGTCAGAAACATCAAAGAAGTATTTTATGGCACACTGGGGTGGGCTCCCAGTGTACCACATTAATGGGGTTGGGGGATACATGCTGATACAGAGATTGAGCACCCCAATGTTGGCAGAGGATGGAGAACGGAGGGTGCGGGGTTGGCAGCAGCAGTGGGAGGGAGCTAATTTGTTGTCCTGCTGTGTGACTGGTTAGAAGGGAGGTGGGACTGCCACTGCAATGATGAAACTGCCACTGATTGCAGCGGCAGATTTCTTTCAAGTGCGTCGCTCGCTCTGACACTGCCGTCATCGGCAGCTTCAGCATTAATTGATGGCCGACGGATGCACCCATTAAAGCATTCACTGGATTGGCCACAACACTGTTACACCTCTGCAATGCTCTACTACCTCAATATGTTTCTTGTGTGCTACGTGCACAAGCAAACATAAAAATGGCTCATGTAATGAGTGATCAAATGAGCAGAAGTAAGAGCCCACCCACCCTACTCATGTGATGCAGTTGCTTTGCATGTTCGAGTGTAATAATAATAGTAAACTTGATTTTTAAGGCGCCTTTCAAAAAACCAAGGCGCCGAACAGATTAAAGCACACCATACATCTCAGTATCCTTAAAAGTATAAAACAATAATAAAACAACTAATATAGTCAAAGAAGACTTCAACCACCAAACGCTTACCTCCATAAATAAGTTTTCAAGGCCTGTTTAAATCCCCCACACAGTCGGGCACTCCCGCGTACTATGGTACGGTACACTACCTTATCCAACAGGTGGTACTGTTTTCTACTACTTCTTTGACTCAGCAACATCTTTTAAACAAGAAATGAAAGTGATCTTCTTACTGACCGCCACTAGGCAGTCACATCAGTCAAAAATAAAATAGCTTGCCACTGCTGTGTGCACCTGATGATGCACAATGGTAATACATCCTTCCTAGTTCCAAGAAACAGTTGCTGTCAGTGGCAGGTACGTTAAGTACATATAATGTAAAATATAATCTCAGTCCAGACAGTTTTTTACTTTAACTGAGATGTAGTGTTACATCATACTACAAACAGTGACTGAATTAATTAGTAACATTTTTGTCTAGTAGTTGCAGCCAAATCTGGTTATGGAGGGATGTGAGAAAAATAGATATCCAAAGAAGAGAATTATGGCTTCAGCTAAGCCATCCGTTTTAAGAAAATTAAAATAGTAAGTGTAGCATTAATATCATATTACAGTAGTCAGGTGGTAAAAATAATATTTTTATGCAATTGTTGACAAGTAGTAGTAGTAGGCAGCAGTACCCTACTTTCCAGATCAGATAAGTAGTACTACTAAATAAGTTTGGGACATGAAATGCTGTTGCTTGCTGTATTATATGGACTCTGGACCCACTGATTTTATTATTTTTTATGTATCTGTGCTCAATTTGTTCCATCAAGTAATCTTGGCCTGGCCTGGTCTGACCTGACTTGTTGCCACTATGTCATGCCTGCCTCATGTATTAATATAATTAATAGACATTATTCACAAAAGATTCTTCACCACAGGCACCATGGGGGAAACTGTTTTGTGGATAGAGTCAACTCGGAGTCAGTGGGGGGGAGGGGAAATTGGTTAACTAGGAAAGGCACACTAAGCCAGAGCTTGTTTCCAGGTGCGACCTGGGAGCACAAGGAAGTTAAGTGACTTGCTCAGGGTCACACGGTATGCAAGTGGGGCTGATGAGATTCAAACCCAGGTCTTCAGGTTTGCAGCTCAGTGCCATGAACCACTACGCTATACTGCCTCCATAAGACCAGAGTCAGTATGATGTTAATGTTTCATTTCAGATATCATATTTCAAATTAAAGTGAGGAATGTTGACTTTCAGAAATGTCAAGTTCTCAGCATTTTCTGGTGTCAAACAGGATCTTGTGCCAGTAATAATGTTCACTGACCTATGCAGCCAGTATAGTGTTATGCTTGTGCAACTGTGTTAGTTTGGTTTTGGCCGTTAGCACTCTCTATTCCAGAGGAAGTACCACCCTGTACGGGTACGACGGCAAGGAACTCTCAGAGAGGGTTCCACCCCTAGAGGTGCCATGGGACATTTCTCGTGGCTAAAGGTACCTTAGGAATCCCCCTAAGGAGAGAGTGCTGCCACTGGAGGAGGAGGGGAGGATGGTGGGGCAAAGAAAAAATGCTTCACAGAGAGGCTTAGAGGAACTGCTGCTTATATAGCTCAGGAAGCAGGAGTGGCTGGCTGCTTGGCCACTGAACTTTAGGCATAGCCTTACATTTCACTGTCCTATGCAGCCAGTATAGTGTTATGCTTGTGCAACTGTGTTAATTTGGTTTTGGCCGTTTGCACTCTCTATTCCAGACAGTGGCGGCTCTACACCAGGGCCCGCCATGGGACGTGCCCTGGTAAAAAATGCTGTGCCCCAGTTGGTGCCCCATATGGTGCAGAGCTTCCTCCATACTGGTGCCCCATATGGTGCAGAGCTTCCACTAGTAACAATATATCAGTGCCCTGGCTGCCATCTATTGTGCACCAGCTGTGCCCTGGTAACCATTTGTGGCTAGAGCCGCAACTGACTACAGAGGAATTACCACCCTGTAGGGGTACGATGGCAAGGAACTCTCAGAGAGGGTTCCACCCCTAGAGGTGCCACGGGACATTTCCCATGGCTAAAGGTATAGAATCCCCCCCCCAAAAATGTAGTATCATCCCCAAAAAGGAGGCAACATGAAGCATAATGCATCAGTAACAGTGACGTGGAAGCAGTAAACTGTAACGTAGTAGTAGAGAAGCATAGGCAGTTTGATAGTTCAATGACATGCTCAGTTGTTGTAGTAACAGCCCAGGTTTGCGTAGCATGATACTGATGGCTTGCATTGAGAGAAGGGGATCCCCTAAGGAGAGAGAGGGAATGGCAGGACATCCTCCACCTCCATTCAACAATGGAACCTGCCTAAAGAGACTAGGGAAAACAACTATGCTAACTAAGAGTTATGACCTGAGGCAATGGAGGAGAGAAAAACCCCCTATGAGGAGGAAATCTCTGGGGATCCAAGACCTGGAGTCGCCTTCCCTTCAGGCTTGGGAAAATTTATTTAGTGATGGCTCTGCAGCTGCAATTTGGAAAACCCAATTAAAGGGAGGTGAAAAATATTCCAATTTGGAGGGAGGCTCTCACTCAATCCCTCTAGCGGGAACATCGTGGAAGGTTGCGAGAAAACTCTGCAACAATACGTGCATCCAAGGTGCAGGAGGAGAGCAACAACTACTGAGGCACTCACCTGGCCTGTCCGCCCTAAATGAAACCAAGTGAACCAGAGGCAGTCGTGGGGAGAATGCGGTGAAGGTGCCTCTCTAGGGAAACCACTAAAGTCAATGGCCAACCATTATAGTGGAACACTAGAGCCAAAGGAGATCGTCGTAACCACCCTTCACCGCTAATCTTAAATTCTACACCAAGAGCTGTTGTCGCGTAGCAGGCAGCTAAAGCCAAGCCCGGGGTGAGGACACTCCCAGCTATGGGCCAGGTGAGAAGGATTCTGCCCCAAGTTGGAGACGCTCGATGATGCGGACTAAATGCAGAGCAAGACTGTCAGCTGCAGGAACCCTGCACCAGATTAGAATGGCTGGCATGCCCCAGAAATTGACTGAGCCAAAAGCTGGTGAGCTGAATGAGCACGGTGTGCTGAGATCGTAATGAGCATGGAGTGCTGAGACCTTGCAAGGTCTAATGCAGATCGAGTGCAGCAGAATCCCAGGCTGAATCCAAAGGGATGGCAGTATGCATGAAGTAATTGCGTAAGCAAGGAGTAACAGCTGTGTAAGCAAGTGTAGACCAGCACATAGATCAGTAAGCAGTAGTCGTGATAGGTAAACCAGCATATCAAACTTGTATAGCAATTAAACAACTGAATTGGGAGCAAGCCAGACAGACAGTACAAGGCCAAATCAAGGTGACAGACTCTGAGGATTTTCGGTGGCGAAGACAGATTTTTTAATATTAAGCTAAATTAACAGCCTCAGCAGGAGTTAGTTGGCTGATCTCAGAGTTAGAAGTGCAATAAAACAGGGAGACAATGCTTGAAAGCAGGTGTAGCCAGGCAGTGCAGGGAAGCTGCAAGTATAATGAGAAGCACAGGTAGGGTGAGAGTAAACTGTGTCAGGTGAAAAGAACTGAGTATGCAACATAAGCAGCTAAGGCTGAGCTGAAACACACAGGTAATGAATGCAGTTGCATTGTAGTAGTTTGAGTGTGGTGAGCACATTGTTAAAACACAAGCACTGGGTACAACAGTAATTAAAGTAAACAGCAGTGGCTGCAATTGTAGGTAAGTGAAAGCAGTAGCATGAGCTCTGAGTAGGTTCGTAGTAGCAGTGCAAGTAATTTGAGAGTTGCAAATGAAGGCCAGCAGTATGAGCTGTGTAGTAGCAGTATGCTAGGGGCGGGATATTCAGACTGTGCCAGGCTGTGGCGCAAGCCTGGGTGCTGCGCAGGGGCATTGACAGGGTGATATTCAACAGAGCTGCGCCATGGCACAGCATCGTTGAATATTGCTCCTTGGCCACCAGCAGTGCACATGGCGCAGTGGCACTGCGCCAGCACAAGTGGCCAGAGTGGAGCAGGGGGATGCGCAAGCACAAGTTCTATTGCGCTAGGTGCAACAACCGTGATATTCAAAAGTGCACATGCAAATGGGTCCATAATGTATGCAAGGCGCAAATGGGGCCATTTGCATGTCATTATGGCCCCATTTGCATGCAGGTGCGCCGATCCCCAGCGACTTGCGCCTGGCGCCCTGCCAGGCTGCAGCCATTGGGGACCAACACCCCATGCACATCGCGGCAAAATGCCACAATGCCCGATCGTGGGCATGTGTAAATGTTAAAACATGTCCAATATCTCTGGTGGTCCAGTGGACCACTCGCAGCCCGATCGCGGGCATATGTAGTAATAATATTAGTCCAATATCTCTGGCGGTCCAGTGGACCGCTTGCAGCCCGATCGCGGGCATATGTAGTAATAATATTAGTCCAATATCCCTGGTGGTCCAGTGGACCGCTCGCAGCCCGATCGCGGGCATATGTAGTAATAATATTAGTCCAATATCCCTGGCGGTCCAGTGGACCACTTGCAGCCCGATCGTGGGCATATGTAGTAATAATATTAGTCCAATATCCTGGTGGTCCAGTGGACTACTTGCAGCCCGAAGGGCGCCAGCAAAATAATGTCACACCAATCCAACCCTGGTGGTTTAGCCGTACCCCTCCCCACCCACCCACTGAGCCCCACCGCCTGCTCCCTCGTCAGCGGTGGCGGCAGCTCCCCACCCGCTTGCCACCACGCCTGTCGACTGACACCATATTTGGTTGCACTATTGTCCACAGCTGTTGGAGCCAATGGGCGTGCAGTCCATACCGTACTACACAGTCCAATCTTTCTACAACATATGCCCACGATCGGGCTGCGAGCGGTCCACTGGACCACCAGGGATATAGGACTACATATTCTACAACATATGCCCGCGATTGAGCTGCAAGTGGTCCACTGGACCACCAGGGATATTGGACTAACATTATTACTACATATGCCCACGATCGGGCTGTGAGCGGTCCACTGGACCACCAGGGATATAGGACTATCCTTTTTCTACTTAGGCCCGCGATCGGGCATGGGGGGCACCGCCATGATGGTGCAGCTGGAGCTCGGGTAGCCACCCACAGGTGGCAGCTGCTGTGTTGCACCCTGCAATATGGCAGCTCACCTGTGGGTGGCCAGCTGGTGCTCCTTTTTTTTTTGGCTCACCTGTGTGCAGTGCAGGTAGGGGTTGTGCATGCATGGGCTCAGCACATCCCGGGCTGAATATCAGGATGTGTGGAGTATGCATGGGCACCCCCACCTGTGCTGCATACATTACTGATGCAGTCCGGCACATCGGGATTTGTGCCAGGCTCAATCCCCGTTTGAATATCATGCCGGGATCCCGCCCTAGAAGTTTAGAAAATAAAAGCCCCCCAAAAAGACTAAACCAAAACACAGCAAAACAGAACAGGGAAAGGCCCCCAAAAAAGAAACAAAACACCTAGGGAAGCACACAGCCAGAGGAATACAAACCAGAAGCAAGAAAACAAACACCGAAGTTCAGCAGACACACACATATAAACAGCGGGGGGGGGGGGTAGGCCCCAGTCAGCTCAGAGAACAAACCAACATAGCCTCTGGCTGCAAAGAAAAAATGGTTCACAGAGAGGCTTAGAGGAACTGCTGCTTATATAGCTCAGGAAGTGGGAGTGACTGGCTGCTTGGCCACTGAACTTTAGGCATAGCTTTACATTTATCAGCTGAACTCAGCAATCACTGTGAATAGATGCCAGTTGAAGGGCAATTAATGTACTTCATTGCAATTTGTACTAAAGCAGGGCACATATTTTTTATTTCCAGTATTTCAAAGGATCAGCATTCCAATTAATATTGGGCTGTGCTGGGTACATCTCAACAATGGTCTCTGCTGAGGCTGTTAGAAGAAGTGGATGAAGATGTTACAGTGACATCTTATAAGTGACTCCAGAGACCTGAAGCTGAACCATGTGATTGTGGTGGGACAGTGCTAGTTTTGGATGGTGGTGAAGAAGAAGATCCTGCTGCAGTGGCCCGAAGAGGAAGAGGGAAAAAATGCTGGAACAGCAGAAGAGGGAGGGGCCGCCCGATGCTTTGCTGTGAAGAATACTCTATGCTGTACTCTGTTCCATGGCAGCATGCACTTCATAAATTATTTCTTGATTATCTCAAAAGAAGTGTCATCATTCAGTAGTTGCTTTAATTTGTATTATGGGTCTAAGATGGTATCATGTCCGGACAACGACCCGACTACATCAAAATACCACCACAGCGACAAATCTTGCCAGGTCGAAATTCTTCGCTCTGGTGGTCCACTGTGCTCAACACCGCAACTCCCGATGTTCCACCCCCCACCCCCAAAACAACTCCGACTCGGAGTTGTATATTTAGAGATGGGGGGGGGCACAGTTTCCCGAAGGGAACAGTGACAACAGTTGGCATTGTCCCGTCGCTGTCAGAGATGTCGAGGACATCCCCGACATTGTACAGTGGTGGAACCGTCCAAGATTGTTCCTTTAATGTAGTGCTCAGACTGAAGCATTTTATGTAGTTTTCATCTTCATCAACTTCTTGATCATACATCTGGTTATATCTTTTTATATTCTGGTGGGCAACCTGTTTGTGCCGGCACCATTGGCAGCATGTGTGATGGAATTGTCTATGTTCTCTAAATGCTTCCTAAGCAGTACAAATGAACAAAAAAAAGACTGTTCCCTAATCAGATTCAGTCCGAATTTTAAAATTGTTAAGGGTATCACCTGGCTCAGAATTGCTGTGTTTGCACTCACCTGTCTGGTGATGTCCTCAAATGGCTGGAGGAGGTAAAATTGCAAACTCCAGCATGACCCACTGTAATGAAGTAATATAAACATCTGCTTTACCAGTTTTATTTTCCAAAGTGTACTATCTGACAGCTTTCTTTTGTTCCACCAGCCTTTGGAACATAAGAAAGGTTGAATTCCACCCAGTAGAAATGTCTTGGATCAGTCTGTGCAAAGGTAATTTGTCCTCCTCCTGTATTTTTTCAAATAAGTGATGGCCTTTGCTTGAATGATTGAAGTGAGTGCTGATTCTTTGAGCAGTGCTAACAAGAGTCTTAATGTCTCTGTCATTCATAAAAAAACTGTGAACTATTAAATTTGAGCAGTGCGCATAGCAGTGGATGTGAACAAAGCCCCCTACTCCAAGGCTTTCCTTATGTTGGACCCATTACCTGCAACAATAAAGCCAACTGACAGTCCCTGTGACATGAGCCATTGCTGTATTGGTTGTTGGAGCTTCTCACTGATGTTCTATGACTTATGTTAACATTCTTAGAATAGCAAACTGTGTTTCACTGTCCTCACAACAATTATCAAAATGTGCCCAATGGGTAGTGACAGACAAGAAGGGTTCAGGCTGACAGCTTGTTCAGATATCTGTTGTGAGATGCACCACCCTTTCAGTAGCATTGGTCAGAACTTGTCTGTTTTTTATCTATATCACCGTAGAGATCTGGAATCCCTCTTGAGAAGTATTTTCATGATAGCAAATTATATGAGGTACTCAAGCAGCTGCCTGAATCCTACATGTTCAATTATACTATCTGGTATCAAGTCAATGGCTCTCATCTCTGACATTTTGTTATTGTAACAGCAACAAGGTGGGTCGATGGATATTTGGCTTTATGTTCACATGTTTCTGAGATAGTAAGCTGTTTCCTTGAAGGAAAGGGGCTTTTGAACACATGACCACTATCAGTATCACTAAGACTTGGAGTCATCCAAATGGAAGGAAGTGCTAGAGGTGTTTTTGTATTGCTACGGGGGCTGCCACTGCTTTCGTCTATCAGAGTTACCCCTTAGTGTAGTGAGTTATCATCAGTGTCACTTTCTCTTCTATTCTCAAAAATGGATTTCTTATTAATGTTATGACGTCTGTCTAGATGCCTTTCCAGTGCTGAAGTTCCCAGTGCTCCTTTCTTTTTACCCCTGCTGATTGCCCATTTACAAATAGTGCATGTTGCAACCAACTCACTGAAAACAGTAACAGGAAGTATGACCAAACAAAGGATGATGGGCCTGATATTTAGAAGTTTGTGTGGGTGCTAACTGGTGTTTGCCTGCGCAGACTAGGTGTTGCGCTGGAGCCCAGTACTGAAAGGGTTCTGTTGTGCCCGTGCAAACCAAATGGGGGGGATATGCAAATGCTGGGGCGGGGACAGGAATATCAGCGCAAGTCAGTATTCAGTGAACTTGTGTGGTGCATCCTTTTGCACTGCGCAAATACTGCTGAAGAAAACTTCCCTTTACTCCGTGCAACCCTAGTAGCTGCTGGAGGTAATGCAGCCAACCAGCTGGTTGATCGCTGGGGGAGCATACCCGCCCCTGTGTTCCATTGCACCCCTTCCCAATTCTCAGTCCATGAGTTACAAGAAGAATTCCTGGTGCTAGTGGTCCCCCCCCCCCGACTGTCAAACCCTCATGTAAAATACTGTATCCCTGGTGCTAGTGATTCACCCTCCCTCTGATCACCAGCCCAAGATGTGAAGAAAAATCCTGGTGGTGGTGGTTTCCTCGCCACTCAATCACTAGCACCTACTGTAAAGATGAGAACCCCTGATGGTAGTGGTTCCCCCATGCCCTCCAACCAGCGGACTTTAACTGGAAAAAAGAACCTCTGGTGCTAGTGGTCCCCCCTAACTGCCAGCCCAGAAGTATAAAAAACAAACCTCCCTGGCATCCAATGGTCCGCCCCCCCGCTGCACTGGGCACTCCTCTACTGACCTTATCTGTATCTGCGGTGCCACGGGTGCATACAGCAACCGGCACAGCCGTCCTCACACCTCCTCAGTCAGCCTTTGTATATCCAGATAGGGAGCATGCCTCTAATTTATAGGACAGGGTGCATCACCCGTGGAACTGCGGATACAGATAAGGTGAGTGGGGGGTTGCCCTGTGTGCAGCGAGGGGACCACTGGATGCCAGTGAGGTGATTTTTGTTTTTTACTTCCAGGCTAGCGGTTGGGGGGAGGGGGGGAAAACTAACACCAGGGATTCATTTTCCAGTGAGGGACTGGTGATTGGAGGGTAGGGGAAGGGGAACCACTACCATCAGGGTTTCTCTAATTTTCACAGTTGGGACTGGCAATTGGAGGGTGGAGGAAACCATCACCACAAGGAATTTTTTCCTTTACATCAGTGGCTGGTGATCGGGGGGTTGGGGAGAACCACTACCACCAGGGGTTCTTTCTTTTACATCAGGGGCTGGCAGTTGGAGGGAAGGGGGACCACTACCACCAGGGATTCTTTTTTTTTTTTTACTGTAGGGGCTGGCGATGGGGGGGTGGAGACCACTAGCACCAGGGAAGGCTGGAGATGCCATGGATGGTCAGGGGTGCGGCACCACACTACCTGCCTCTGCTAGCCATGCAAATGGGCCCATAATGGGCATGCAAATGACCCCTAAGTGCCTTGCATGCCAAATGGGCTAATTTGCATGGGTATCTTTGAAAACTGCTGATAGCGCTCCAGCGCTGTCAGCTCTTGAGGCCCACTTTGGGACACATGTCAGGGTGGTGCTACCTGACTTCGCACTGTGCCAACGTGGCCCTATATTTAGTTGCATAGCGCGCAATTGAATATATCATCCTGGGACCCCTGGGCATTTGCAAAGCGCAGTGCAAACACTTGCAATCAGTGAGGCTGATCATGATGTGCGTTCTAGTTTCCAGGGCTTAAGTCCATGTAGTTGAATGAAGCCAACCACTCCATTTACAGAGCAGCTGGCTTTTTTCATCTGCATAAACCTGCCCAGGGCCTGAAAGCTGAGCACAGACTTCTGGCTGGTATGCAAGGGTGTAATTTTGGAGGGATGGGGGGACAGGTCCCGCCCAACATTTACAGCAGTGCAGCATTTTCACTGCTGTCCCCACAATATTTACAACCTTGGTTATGACTGTTTTGAATGACTGCCACACTGTTTGTTACCAGCATCCATCAGCAGCCACCAGAAGAAACAAACAATGAGATGTCACTGCACTCACACACCACCTGTGTAATTTACAAGTGTGTGTGCCACCATCTGAGTCAAGTAGGGGGCAGGGGCCAGTGCCGTGGGCACATAAAGTGGCAAGTTGAAGTTGGCTTTTGCTTTTGTCTTAATTACTTACTATTTGCAAGCCTATTGTTTTGTTGTGCCGTTGGTGTTACAGTCAGTCAGTCAGCAGCCTAGCAGATGAGGGGGAGATAGCTAGCATAGCATGGCATCAATCATCTGTGAAGCCAGCCAGGTCATAGATCAGGGTGTGTACTAAGGATGCAAGATACAGGAAGGAGGCTCTTATGTTTATCACTCCAAGCCTCTGGTTCTCTTTTTGGCAAGACTGCCTGTGATGTGGGGCTGGTGGTGGGGGAATCTACCATCTAGCTGATTGGATGGTTGTTACACAGCTGAAGCCATTGGTGATGTTGTGGGACCTACGATGTATATTACTAAATATGGCACAAAACTAATGTTTTTTTTAAACTTGATTTTTTGTCCCAGCAGGTCTCTTAAGGCAGGATAAAAAGACTGGCAATTGAAGTAGCCTACTTCTTTTTATCAGTGCAGCCTGACGACTGACGAACGAGTCTTCCCTGCTGCTGTCAGCTACTGACTGCAACAACGATATCACTGCATTTTTTTTAGATTGCTGTGGTTTTGTCTCCAGACTCATCAGCTCAACACTCCAATCCTCCAGCCTCTTTTCTCCTGATTTTTGCCTCACCTCAGTCTGGCTCTGCTCTTCTGAGTTCTGTGTCTTTTAAATAAGGTAATGTATCTTGTCTTGTAAATATCTACAATATCCTGACTCCCCATGTTGCCTATTTTCATTTTACAAAACTTTACTTTGCCATCTGTTTAAATTTAAAATGTTTTGTGTTGCTAGAAATTAGGGGAAAAAGGACACCCTTCCGTTCATCTTGCTAGTTGGGGGGCATTGTTGCAAAACAGAAGGAAAGCAGTGGAATGCATGGGGGAAAATCAGGATACTGTACCTTTCCTGTCTGGTTTAAGTTTTATCTTCTTGATTTTTATGGCTGACCTTTTGTAGGTGGATGAACAGTGTAGCCTGGCTGGCATCGGATTAATAATAATAATAATAAATTTGATTTCGCACAAGCGCCTTCCAGGCCATCAAGGCACCTTACAATAAGATAAAAGCAGTCATGATAAAAACAGTGAACATAAGAATAGAATAAATATCAAAATAACAGAAGATCCAAGTTATTCAGTGCCACCAAAAGCATGGCACTATAAAAAGGCTTTCAGTGCCTGTTTAAACCCTCCCACAGTCATGCACTCCCGAAGCTGATGGGGTAGAGAATTCCAAAGGGTTGGAGCCACTTGCACAAATGCATGGGCCCCAGAACATTTCAAAGACACCCTCCAGCAACCCCTCGTCAGCCGAACGCAACTGTCGCACCGGGCAGTAAGGCACAAGGAGCTCTTTCAAGTAGTTGGGGCCCAGTCCATGTAGGGCTTTATAAGTTAGTAAGCCAACTTTAAAGGTGATCCACCACCTAATCGGCAGCCAGTGCAGATCGCGCAGTACAGGAGTAATATGGGAAGCCCGAGGGGCCCCCGTCAACAATCGTGCTGCTGCATTCTGCATGAGCTGCAGGCGGCGGATATCAACCCCAGGAAGCCCTAAGTACAGGGAGTTGCAATAATCAAGGCGTGAGGTCACAAAAGCATGGACCAATGTAGGCAAGTCGCCGGACGGAATCAGGTGCTTAATCCTGGAGATATTCCTAAGATGATAAAAGGAAGTCTTAACGACGGCTGACAACTGGTCTCGTAAAGTCAGCCCGTCGTCAAGCACTACCCCCAGGTTTTGCACCCATTCAGAGACTAGGATCTGAGAGCCCCCAAGAAAAAGTCCAGAGGGCTGATCAGCCCTCAACCCCTCTATCCGGCGACCCGGATCCACTACCATCACCTCCGTTTTTCCAGCGTTCAACTTTAACCAACTCGAGTTCATCCAGTCCTGGATATCGGCAAGGTAGGTAGAGTAGTAAGAGAGGGAAGGGGCAGTCAGTATATTTTTGTTAATGTAAAAATCTTACACTACTGTATGTTGATTTAGATTGTGCTTAGTGCCTTGTTATTGTGGGGGTGGGGCTGTTACAGGGGAGCTGAAGGGTCAATGAAATTGATGTTTTTTATGGGGAGGAATGCTGGGACGGTGTGCCTCTCCAGTCTAGTTTGGGTTTGGCTCCTGAATTTTTGAGGTGGACTTTTTAATTATGTAGGTGAATGAAGTTCATCCTCCTATGAAGAGAGTCGACTATCAGAGTCCAGGGCCTTGAGCCGGGCTTGAGAGGTGCATTGTCCTATTTCTCCCCCCCCCCCGATTCAAAGACACATTAAATTTCAGTACTTCTTTGGTTTCTCTGCAGCAGCACCTCTCCCCTCCCAATTATAAAGCACTGAGCACATTAATTACTGCTAAGGGGATTTCCTCCAAAAATGAGTGATAGAGCAGCTGTGGCATAGATTATGTTTTTAATTTATTAATAAATATACCATCACTAACTACATCTGTCTTTCAATCCCATGTCAAGCCACACACAGTTCATCCATCTACACAGTTTTTTAAATATATACTGTATATATATATATTAACAAAAGTGTGCTGTCTGCAAACCTCCTCTATCTCACTGGGGGGCCAGTCAGTCCACACAGTTGTTCACAGCAGCTGTGTGGCCCAACTGGCATGGTGTTAAGAAGGAGGGGGCAGTCAGTTTATTTTTGTTAATATAAAAAACATATAGTACAATCCTGGGCCCCTTTCTTTTCTGTCTATTTGTAAATCATCTTCCCTCAGCCTGTAAGTCCACAAAAATTCTTCTATATGCTGACAATGCTGTAATTACCTCCACCGAGAGTTCCTAGGGAAACTCCAGCTAAGGTTACAGACTGACTTTTTTGCAATCCAGCATTGGTTCTCTTCCAATCTACTTGTTATAAACACTAAAAAAAGAAAATCTATGCTCTTCACCACCTGCATTAATGCTCCTTCCTCTCTATCTTTAACCATTCTCTCTTCCTCAGGTATCCCCATTGAACAGGTAGACTCCTTCAAATACCTGGGAATCACTCTTGATTCAGGGTTATCCTACGCAGCATGTTGATACCATAGTTAAGACTTCCAGCTCCAGACTAGAACTGCTTTATAGACACAGGCACAACTTTCTACCAGATATAAAGAAACTTCTGACCAGAGGTTACATCGCCAGCTTAATCGACTATGGCCTAATAATCTGTGGCACTGCCAGTGACAGTGTACTGGCTAGGGTCAGGGTGCTACTGAGCAGAGCATGTCATTTTGTGCATGACCTAAGTCAGGACTCCCAGACCTGTGTACTTTACAGCAACCTTGGATGGCTAAACCTTGACTCAAGACTACACTACAGCACCCTGTTTACTGGCAGTAAAGCCCTTCTTGTCATGCTGCCCCCCGCATGCTGGACATACTTCACCCAGTTGACCAAAAATATGCTACAAGGGGTGTCGAAAATAACTCCCTGGTGCTACCAAGTAAAAACATTTCCCTAGGCCAACCTGCTTCTCCTTCAGATTCCCTAAATTGTGGAATGGCCTGCCTCCCTCTCTGAAATCATTTGGTTCTATCAATCTGTTTAAATCTTAGCTTCTCTCCTTCTTCAATGCTCCCAACCCTTGCAACTGCTACCGCTATCTATCCCTGATCTCTTTCTGGCTGCTTGCCATGCTTGAGCACTTGCACTAGGTAACTTACCATCTAGTAATGGCATTGCTATACTCAGCCAAACTGATGTAACTTGGCAACTCATGATATCACACTTTTATACTGCATGACTAGTTGTATTGTACCAAATGCTTTGTATTGTATAACTGTATTGTATCTAAAATTCACAATGCTATTTTGTACACTCATTGCTTTTACTTGACCTGCGTTATGAATTTATATATTATATACCTGCCCATTTTTGTTCTCTGTTGTATCTGACTCTAGACCCTTTCAAAAGAGGCACATCCTAAAGGGGTTAGTGTGGAATAAATAAAATACTACATGTAGATTGTGCTTAATGCTTTATTACTGGGGACTGCTGCCAGGGAGGCCATGAAGTTGGTGTGTTTTCTTGGGGGAGGATGTTGTGCCTGTCTTATTTGGTGTGGGTTTTAGCTCCTGGATTTTTGTGGCAGACTTTATATGAAGGTGGATAACGTTCATGCACCTACATAGGGGGTCAGCCATGACAGTTGGGGGCTGGAGCTTGGGCTGAGCTGGAGAAGTGTATTGTCCTGCTTTTTCTTCCCCTTTAATGGCACATTAGTTTCACTGTTTCTTTAGTTCCTTGGCAGCACCTTCACCTCCATAATAAAGAACTAAGCACATTAATTAAATGCTGCTGAGTAGTTTTCTCCTGGACATGGGTGGTGCAGAGCAGCTGTTCTATTGATCACATGTTTGATTAGCAGGGGTATACCATTGCTGGCTGCCACTGCCATTCATTCTCATGTTGGGCCATGCACAGTTCGTCCATCTGCATAAGAACATTTTTTTGTACTGTCAGGGGTGTACTGGCTGCCTGGCCTCACCCTCTTGGTGCTGTTTTGGCCAGGCTACAAAGTCCATCTGATGGGCTGTGTGAGCCGTGTGGCTTGCAAGGTGTAGAGGGGGGACATGGTTGTGCCCCCCTCCCAACTATTACACCATTAAAAGTACTTCTCTTTCAGTATATTTAAAAGAAAGCCTTCTGTGGCTGTCTTCCCCATCACCGCTTCTGACTCTCCCATCCCACCAGCAAAAATCAACTACTGGCTCTGCCAGGTTACTTGGTTTACTTGGTGTTTAAGACAAAAGAAGGCAATTGCCCATCTAGATTATCCTCCACACAGTGGGATAATAAACCCTCAGTAGTGTTTATTAAGAAGCCATTTATCCAAATTGGATTTAAAGGTGCCTATATTAGAAAAATCAACAAGTTCTTGGGGCAGTTTGTTCCACAGCCTGGGTGCTCTAATAGTAAAAAAAATGTAATCTTTTGTTTGTCCTAGCCCTTTTAATATACAGCTGTTTATTATGTAATATAGGCAAAGTTTTTCTTGTATCATACGAGATACCACACTGGGACATTAAAGTTGAAGATTGAATGATTTTATAAAGTTGTAAAAGATCTCCTCTAGTCTTTCTGATCTCCAGGGAATAAAGACCAGTAAAATTAAGTCTAACATCATAGTCTTGTTGTGACATATAAGGAATCATTTTGTAACTCTATGTTGTATTTGTTCAATCCTCCTTATGTCATGAACCAAATAAGGGCTACAAAAAGGTGACCCATAATCTGTATAGGGCTGAATATAAGATTTGTATAGTGTTATTATACATTGTTCAGTTTTTGATGTGAATGTGTGATTAATCCTTTTAATTAAAGCGTTAGCTATGTTAGCAGTTTTATTACAATGGTCAACTGATGAAAGATTATGATTAGCCATAATGCCCAGATCCTTTTCCAAGAGGGATGTCTTAATATTAACACCATTTAGTGTATGGGAGTGAGT
Source organism: Neoceratodus forsteri (assembly GCA_016271365.2). Lineage (NCBI taxonomy): Eukaryota > Metazoa > Chordata > Ceratodontiformes > Ceratodontidae > Neoceratodus > Neoceratodus forsteri. Next base: position 155,450,052 of record CM057454.1, read on the forward strand.
GGGGTTATTTTTACCCAGATGAATGATTTAGCATTTGTTAACATTGAAGATCATACCATTTGTAATTGCCCAACATTCAATATGCCCAAGATCTTGTATAAGAGAGCTCATGTTTACAGGGGTGTCAACTCTTCCCCCCAATTTGGTATCGTCGGCAAACTTTGTAAAAATGTTGCTGGAATTAATTTTCTTATCACTAATGAAAATGTTAACAATGTTGGGCCCAAAACCAAGCCTTGGGGAACTCCACGAGTCACCTCCCTTGTTGCAGAGAGAACTCCGTTTACCCTGACCCTCTGGGACCTGCTGGTAAGCCAACAGTGAACCCACTTAATAATGAGTGGCAAAAAGCCTAAAGTAATAAGTTTATCCACTAAAGTTGTATGTGATACCTTGTCAAAGGCTTTACTAAAATCCAGTAGGATGAATTCAACAGGGATGTTGCCATCCAAGAACCTACTGATGTGTTCATAAAAGGTCAATACATTGGTTGTACAGGAGTACCCTTGTTTAAATCCATGCTGGGAGTAGTCTGTAATGTTTAAAGAGTCTATTTCATGATCGACAATAGTTTTCTGAATTTTTTCCGTCATCTTTCAAGGGATGGAAGTAAGAATAATGGGCCTGTAATTCTCAAGTCTGGAACGCAGTCCTTGTTTAAAAATAGGAATGACAATGGCAGTAAGCCGGTCAGGCAGTACAGTAGATTCCTGTAAGGATTTGTTAAAGATTAGTGTTAATGGCAATATAATGTTATCTAGAATCCCTATCAGAAAATTTGGGTTAATATTGTCTTGTCCTGGGCGGGAAGATTTTTTTAAGGTTTTAAGGACTTTCTCAGTTTCTTCTAGGGAAATAGTTAGCCTCTCATGAGGGGATAAAGTGCAGTAACAATGTTGCCGTCCATTAATTGCAGCAAACAGAACAAAAGTAGTCATTAAAAGCGGAGGCTGTCTCACTATCAGAGATCAGTGATGCATTATTAATAACCAGTGGTCCAACAGCTCTAGTGTTCCCTTTTTACCATTAAGGTAAGAATATAATAATTTATGGGAGTCCTTTGTATGAGCAATTTTAAACTCTAAATTTCTTTTAGCTAGTATTATAAGTTTTTTTAAAGTTCTGGCGGATTGTCTGTAATTAGAGAGAGCCCCTGGTCTATCATCTGTGGGACACGTTTTTAAAATTTGAAATAATTTCTGCTTAGTTACAATTTGTTTTTTTATTGTGTTATTAAACCATAATGGTACTTTCCCTTTATTATTATATTTGTTTTTTTCAGGGACGTAGAGATATTCCAACTGTAGAATTGTATTTTTGAATACAGACCAAGCATCTGGTATTAAGATTAAGGAAAATGTTTGCCCAGTCAAAATGTTGTCATTTTTCATTGATAGATAAGAAGTCAGCCTTCTTATACAGTTTAATCTTGGTTTGGTTGTTTACTGGATCGGAATCATATGAAATAGTAAAATATAAGGATAGGTGATCGCAATTACCTAAAGGAGCAGAAATATTGAAATGTGTTCTTTTATTTTCAATATTGGTAATAAGAAGGTCCAAGATGTTATTCCCTCGAGTTGGTTCCTTTACTATTTGGGTCAAACCTAGATCAATTATAGATGATAAAAAGAGCTTATCGTGTTGAGAGCTACCATATAAACATTCCCAGTTGATAGCGGGCAGGTTGAAATCACCCAAAATAATAACCGTACCGTTATTAGCTAGTAGTTTTATTTCATTTATTAGAGACTGGGTATATGCCAGGCCAGCTGACGGGGGTCTATAATAGGTGCCCATTATTAGTTTGGGTTGTCCGTAAAATTGAAGGGCAACCCATAAACTTTCTAGGTTGGGGTCAGAACTAATTTCATAGGATAAAATGTCATTCTTGACATAAAGACAGACCCCACCACCCTTCTTGGTACCTGTTCTATTTTTGGCATAGAGTGTAAATCCTGGTATTACCATTAACCAAGATTTATCTGGATTTCCCCATGTCTCGGATATAAATATAAGTCCGAGATCATGTAGTAGAATTTTGGCTTCAAGTTCTTCCATCTTAGAAGAATTCAATGCACGAACATTAAGAGAGAGAAAGTTAAATTGTTTTTTCTGTTGTGGGAGTCTGGAAGTAATAAGAGACCTACAGATAAATCCAGTCTCCCCCCTCAATTATTAGTTTAAATGGCTATGAATAAAGGAACACATTTTACATCCCAGTAATGTGTTTCCTCTTTTGCTGAGATGTAAACCATCCCAGCAAAAGAGGGATGGATAATCATTAAATTCTTCTCAATGTGTTAGACACATGGGATATCCTGTCTGAGGCAGAATTTGTGGAGGCATTCATTTATGGCTTTTATTTTTCTGGACATGAGATAAGTGACTCTCAGGACAGGAAGAATCTCCAAGAAACAGATACTGCAACCTCTGTCTACTAGTATGTTATAAAGTGCCACATAATCCTGCTTCAACTGATCAATGGGTATTCTATTGATATTGTTAGTCCCACAATGAATAACCACAAGGGGGTTACTCCCTCCCTGAGATAAGATAGTTTTAACCATCGTTGTTAGGTCAGAAACCTTTGCCCCCTATAACTGGAACAGGGTCTGTTAATTTTATCGGGGTTACATATAATACGATCAGTAAATTTAATTAGGGAATCATCCAAGACAAATATCTATCTGTTCTGTGGTACAAGTATAGACTGATTGTCAATCTGGACATCAGGAGTAACAACCTATTTTGATTGTAAAAATTCATTAGAAGGTTCAGTGAACACAGAAGTAGGGGAAGCTTTGTTATCCTTTCACACTGTTTGAATTCTTGAATTGGAAACATGTGAGACAGGAATGTCTGGAGAACAAGGTTCATCAATATTTAAGTAAGTTAAGGGGTGGACAAAAATTGTGCAGGAGTAATGTAGGAGTAATGATGGTAGTACACCCATCTATCCCCAAGGGCAATATAGAACTGTTGGTAGTTGTCCTCCCATCAATCCCTGGAGCAGTTGAAAATAATACCCCCTCCTCACAGATGGAAAATATCTTGACATGAATAGTAGGTTTGGTTCTAATGATAGCTGGAGTGGAACTAATAAAAGTGCCCCTACTGGGGGAAGCATTGCAGGTAGGGAGAACTAAATCTTGTCCCTCATCTGGTTTCTCAGGTGAAACGACTGAAGCATCAATGTCCAATAGAATGGACATTTGGTCAATATAGTCCTCCAGTGCTTCTATCTCAGTTTTATTACAAGTTCTAGTAGTAAGACGTTTTATGTCTTCCTGTAATGTTGTAATGAGTTGGCATCTTGTACATATGAAATTGGGTGCTCGTTTCCCAATAGCATACATTTCACAGGAAGTGCAGCGATTCAAACAACATGAAGTCTTGCTATATTATGACAATTGCAGTATGACCGCAGGTTAGAACTGCTCCGGAGGTGAAATAGTTAACTTCCATGCAAGGCATGGAATCTTGAGCGCGAGCTCGGTTAAGGAAGCTCTGTCTGCTTGCTTTCAAACCAAAACCGCCAGATTCTTTACTCCGACCACTGAACAGTCGCTCCGGAGATTTCTCCTTTGCTCGGTTCATTTTCGTGGTTTAAAACAGTTTAAAAATATTAAATTTGTCTAAATTTAACCGCAACTGTTCGGTTCAAGCTCTGTCTGTGGTAACGTAAGTAATAGATAGGTTTTACATTCGAATTCTGTGTGGAACTTGTAAAACATTTATCGGTTCGGTTTGAACCGATTAGGTTGCATTTTCAATTGCTAGTCCTTTTTTAGAGTGCGGTTCCCGGTTCCTATCGGTTCTAAAAAAAACAGATTTCATTACGGTTTTTTCCACGGCCCGTGACACGGTTGGGAACCGATAAGAGAGTCTTGCTTGGCGGATTGCCATAAACGGGCAAGTTTTGGGTTAGGCTGGCATAATGTCTGAGAAACCCAAAAGAAAAACGGGCCCACTGGGTTTCAGCACTGCGATGTCTGTGGGGAAGCCTTTGCCAAGGCTGACCCTCACACCACCTGTGTTTATTGCCTGGGGTTTGACCACCTCAATTCAGACTGCCAGATTTGCAAGAATTTCCCTGCTGCCACCATTGAAAAGAGAGTTGGTAGGCTCAGAGAAGAGAGGCCAAAAGTCAGCTGACCTGGATGGCGGCCGGTTCGTACCAACCCGAACCGAGGGAGTGCCCTCTGACCAGGGCCAGACTTCTCGAAAGCAGCTGGCTCCGAGGAGCCAGTTCCTGCAAAAGGACTAGAAAGTCTGCTGCTGTGGAAAAGTCCTTTCCCCAACAGCTGAAGAGATAGCCAAAGCAATCCAAATTGTCCAGTCTCTTTCCCCGGTTCCTGAACTGACCCCATCTGGGAGATGTTTGGTTCACCAGGTCCCACCGGTTCAGGATTATGATTTTGAGGAATTTTATGAACCGTGGGGGGAGGAAGGAGAGTATGAAGAGAGTAATTATGGTCTGGAAGATCTGCACGCTTCTATTGAGCCAGATATCTCCCCAGACAGACCTTTAGGGGTTTCCCCCCCTAGGCTTTCTGAGTCCCCTGATCATTTCATCTTTTACAAGAAGGTTGCTGAAACTCTTCAGCTTCCTGTTGAGGAAGCTGTGGATGATCAGGAAGAGCCTGATTATGTAGAAGTGATGGATATTCCAGAATCTAAGAGACTGTCTATTCCCCTTCATAAATCTTTCAGGAAACAGACAGTAAAAGTTTAAAACTCCTCATTCTATACCTCCTGTGGATAAAAGAATGGACAGAAGGTATACCTTATCAGGTTCTGACATAGAATTTCTCACACAGCAATGCAGCCATGTGGGTGTAGTGCAGGCTGCAGCCTGTGACAAGGCAAATATCCCCTAGCTTCACATCCTCCTGAAAAGGACTCCAGGAAGATTGATGCTATGGCAAAGAACATACACATGGCAGCATCCTTGGGGCTCAGACAAGCAAATTACATGGCCTATGCTGCCAGATACCAGAAATCCAGATGGGATACTGTGCTGGCTCTAGTCAAACAACTCCCTGACAAGTTTGCCAGGGATCTGGAACAGGTAGCTTTAGATGGTATCGAGGCATCAAAAATGCAATTTCATGCTGCGGTGGACTCTAATGATGTATCTTCTAGAGTTATGGCTACTTCTGTGGCTCTTCGCAGAATGGCCTGGCTCAGATGCACCACATTGTCACAGGATACCCAGTCAAAAGCCATTGATTTTCCTGTGATTGGCAATTCTTTGTTTGGGGAGCAACAGAATTATATGAAGAAAATGGATGAATACAGGACCACCTATCGGAGTGCACAGGCCAAGGAAAGGCAGGCCACTCCTCAGAAGCAACCCCCAGGGGCAGAGGCAGGCCTTTTCATAAGCCTTTTTATCAGGCTCAAGCCTCCTCTTCCTCCTATACCCAGAGGGGATTCTTTAGAGGAAGGGGCAGGAGGGGTTCAAGCAGGCCTACTCCTCCTCAGCCCAAAGCCCTGCCAAGCAGGCACCCCTGATGGGGTAGCCAGGGCCGCTTCTCCTCTACGTAGGGGCAAGCTGGCTTACTTTGTCCAGGACTGGAAGTCTCTCACATCAGGCAAGTGGGTCCTGGAAGTAGTAAGACAGGGACTGGTCCTCAGCTTCAAAAAATTTCCGAAGCTGAGGACCAGATCTTTTCCTCCTGCATCTCCATCGGAGGCACTCTCCTTAGAGTCAGAGGTCTCCACCCTCCTCACTCTCAGAGCCATGGAAAGGGTTCCACCCCTACACCAGGGCAAAGGGTTGTACTCCAGGTACTTCCTTACCCCAAAAAAGACAGGAGAATGGCAGCCCATCCTGGATTTCAGATACCTAAACAAGCACCTTTTAAAACCAAAGTTCAAAATGGTGACTCTGGCAATCATTTTACCTTCTCTAAGGCCAGGGGACTGGCTAGCATCCCTGGACCTCAAGGATGCCTACTTCCATATTCTCATCAGAAGCTCCCACCGAAGGTACCTCAGGTTTGAGCTGCCCTCAGGCCATTACCAGTTCAGAGCAATGCCCTTCGGACTCACCTCGGCTCCGAGGGTATTTACCAAGTGCCTGGCAGTAGCAGTAGCTTGCCTAAGAAGGCAAAAGATTGCCATCTTTCCTTATTTGGACGATTGGCTCATAGTAGGTCAATCCCCAGATCAGGTCAACCTACATCTTCAGATAACCCAGCAACTGCTTATGTCACTAGGTTTCCTTCTGAATCTCTCAAAGTCAGTACTAGAGCCTGTACAGCTCCTAACCTTCATAGGCGCAGAGCTGAACACCCAGGAAGCCAGGGCCTTCCTCCCTCTAGACAGGGCAAACGCCCTTGTCTCCCTGGCCTCTTCATTCACCCTGCAGGTCTCTCGACCAGCAAGGCATTTTCTGCAGCTCCTAGGGCACATGGCTGCTTCCACAGCAGTAGTGCAAGGAGCAAGGTTTCAAATGAGAGACATTCAGTTCCATCTGAGGGCCTTTTGGTCACAAAGAAAGGATCCTCTTACCAAACTGATCCCAGTAACTCGAACCCTGATCCAAGCCCTTCAGTGGTGGCAGGATCAGGGCAATCTGAACAAGGGTTCCCTTGTCACTCAGCCTCACTCATTAATCCTTACTACAGATGCATCCCTCTTGGGGTGGGGGCCCACATGGGCGACCTCACTCCAGGGACTGTGGTCCCTCAGGAATCTCTGCTCCACATCAACCTGTTGGAGCTCAGAGCAGTTTTTCTAGCACTTCAAGCTTTCTCAAAATCTGTTCAGAACAAGGCTGTGCAGGTCAGAACAGACAACACCACTACAATGTGGTACATCAACAAGCAGGGGGGCACTTGGTCTACGGCCTTGTGCACCGAAGCCATGAAGTTGTGGTCTCTGGCGTACTCCTGAACACCTCCCTTTCGGCAGTTCACCTCCCAGGCAAAGACAATGTCCTGGCAGATGCTCTCAGCAGGATCTCTCAGGGCCATCACAGTGGTCCTGGATCCCTTGGTTCTGGGAGTGGTATTTGCCAAATGGGGCACCCCGAAAATAGATCTCTTTGCAGCTCCAGACAATCATCAACTTCCTTTCTTTTGCTGCAGGCCTCCAGTCTTGGGCTCAGTCCCTCTGGACGCCTTAGCCCTCAGCTGGGAAGGAAAGTTTCTCTATGCCTTCCCTCCTTTCCCTCTCCTGTTCAAAGTGCTAGTCAAAATCAGAGCCCAATCCTGCAGGGTCATTCTGATTGCCCCGGATTGGGCCAGGCAACCCTGGTATCCTCTCCTCCTGTCCTTAGCAGTCCATCCCCCGTGCCTTCCCAAGAATCACAATCTGTTAACATGTGCCCAGGGAAGAGTTTGGTACCTGAATCTCAAGTCTCTCAATCTCAAGGCCTGGTTCTTGAAGAGCTAGAGTTTGCTGGCCTACACCTCTCTCAAGGTGTAATGGATATACTCAGGGCTTCTAGGAAGCCTTCTACCAGGGCTACTTATAACTCCAAATGGAAAAGATTTTCCATATGGTGCTCGGAAAAGAATATTTCCCCAGACACTGCTGATTTGCCCACAGTTCTAGATTATATGGTCCATCTAAACACTTTAGGGCTGAGACCAGCTACCCTGAAGGTACATTTGGCAGCTGTCTCTGCTTTTCTTTCAGCAGGTAAACCCTCTCCTCTTTCATCTCACCCTGTATTTACCAAGTTTTTTAAGGGTTTGCTTCACACTAACCCTCCATTCAGGGACCCTGCCCCTGCCTGGGACCTCAATGTTTGCATTGCTCAGCTCATGCAACCTCCTTTCGAGCCCTTGTCTTCAGCTGAGCTTAAGTTCCTGACTTGGAAAACTGTGTTTTTGGTAGCTATCACCTCTGCCAGATGCATAAGTGAATTACAAGCATTGTCAGTGGAGCCAGACTTTATCTCCTTTCACAGAGATAAGGTAGTCCTTCGGACTAATAGAAAGTTCCTGCCTAAGGTGGTTTCGGATTTCCACCTTAATCAATCTATTTCTCTCCCTGTTTACTTCACTGATCATTCTTCCTCTGGTGAGAGGAGGCTGCACAGCTTAGATGTGAAGAGGGCCCTTAGCTACTACATAGAGCGTACCAAGGGTCACAGGTTTGACTCCCTCCAACTGTTCCTCACTTATGGTGAGGTGGGAAAGGGGGGAAACCTGCCACTAAAAGATCCATTGCCAGGTGGATTGTCTCTTGTATCCAATTCTGTTATGAAAAGTTGGGTAAGACTCCCCCCTCAGGCCTGAGGGCTCACTCTACCAGAGGTACAGCTGCTTCTCTGGCTGCTGCCAGAGACATCCCTATTCTAGAGATATGTCAAGCAGCTACCTGGAAAATGCTTCACACTTTTACCAAGCATTATTCCTTGGACATTCAAGCTAGGAGTGATGCTCGGTTTGGCACAGCTGTCCTTCAGAGCCTATTCCCTAAGTAGGTTCTGTCCCTCCTCCATGGGGGTACTGCTGTGTAGTCTGCAATTGTCATAATATAGCAAGACTTCATGTTGTTTGAAGAAAAAATTACTCACCTTAGTAATGTTGTTTCTTTTAATGGAGTCTTGCTATATTATGACCTCCCTTCCTGCCTGCCCCTCTCAGAACCTCGTTTTTGCGCTGTGGGTGGGCATCACAGTGTTGGCACTCTGTTTTTCTTGCCACTTTGTTGTTTTGTTTCACCCTCCCTAGGGTGGGTGTGTTTTTATTTCATTATTGGGTCTCTTGACTTGAGTCTTTTTTCGAGACCAACAAGTGTGTTTGTTAGGGTAGTAGCCAGTTGGCGGTGTAGGTTTACAGCTTCCACACAGAACATTAGTGAGTTTTAGCTCATAAAGATCTGACGGTTTTGGTTTGAAAGCAAGCAGACAGAGCTTCCTTAACCGAGCTCGCGCTCAAGATTCCATGCCTTGCATGGAAGTTAACTATTTCACCTCCGGAGCAGTTCTAACCTGCGGTCATACTGCAATTGTCATAATATAGCAAAATTCCATTAGAAGAAACAACAGTACTAAGGTGAGTAATTTTTTCTTCTTGGCCTGTTTCATTTCTGAACTGAAAGGTGGTCCTTACCGATTATTCAATTAGGGACCCAGCAGTAAAATTCTTGTGCATTTTATAACCTCTGATGTCCTGGTCCCAGTGCTCTCGGTGGACACAGTAGACACGCGCATCTGCATGTGTCTCCGCGCGTGGCCCCATGCAAGCTTGCCCTGCTCGCTAGTGCAAGTGTATAAGTAGTGGTAGAACCGGAAGTGAAGATACTTATGTACTTCCAGTTTTGCGCTACAATTTAGAGTACACAAGTGCAATTTTAGCCGTTAAAAAGGCTAAATTCACTATTTGTGGTTGTTAGTTCTAAAAATCGCTGTGGTTTAGATAAAAAATAGCTTCCTTTGGGCATATACTGGTCGTCTGAGTTCAACACCTAACTTCAGACCTCCAGTATCCCATAAAGCAAAACAGAGGAACAATAAGCTGTAGGAGATAGGGAAAGAATCCCAGTCCCCAAATGTGCAAGACAACGTTGTTTTAACAAGTATAGTGCATTCAAATAAAGCAAATAATAGTGCTCTACCTCCAATTAAGGTGATAAATCACACAACTGCTCTATTCTGAGGTCTGCTCGCTAGTGCAAGTGTATAAGTGGCGATTAGTTATATTAGGGGACACATAGTGCCCTGGATCTCGAATTCTGCGGATCACGGTACTCGTTCCTTCAACCCGCTGACAGTGCTTACGCCCCTTTTTCAACGTCAGTTTTCCCGCCCCCAAACACACCGCGGATATCTCCATGCCCATGTTACTGAACTATACTGTTCTCCACCCCCGAACAAATAGGTAACATCATTACAACATCACAGCATGAGACTCACTTATTCTTACACTTATTAAAATGTTACTTGTTAAAATATTGTAATATCGACACATTTTGTAGTTTCGGCTTTAATACTTTGCAATAGCCTTATTTATGTTTGTTTGTTCTGTGGGGCACTCTGCCCCCGCCCCAGGTCCAGGAATATGTCGATATGTTTAAATATTGTAATAACTACATTTTGGTAGTTTGTTCTGTGGAAGCGTACTTCGCCCCGGATCCAGGAATATGTCGATATGTTTAAATATTGCAAAAACTACACATTTCGGTAGTTTGTTTGTTCTGTGGGGGCGTGACGTCTCAGTGACTGCAAAGCGCATGCGGCCATATTTCTCACTAGGAGCACTAACTTCCAAGGTGTGTCCCCTAAAGTAAATATATGCCGTATAAGTAGTGGTAGAACTGGAAGTGAAGGCACTTGCGTACTTCCGGTTTCGTGCTACGATTTAGAGTATACAAGTGTAATTTTAGCCTTTAAAAAGGCTAAATCCACTATTTGTGGTTGTTAGTTCTAAAAATCGCTGTGGTTTAGATAAAAAATAGCTTCCTTTGGGCATATACTGGACATCTGAGTTCAACACGTAACTTCAGACCTCCAGTATCCCATAAAGCAACACAGATGAACAATAAGCTGTAGGAGATAGGGAAAGAATCCCAGTCCCAAAATGTGCAAGACAATGTTGTTTTAACAAGTGCTGTATAGTGCATTCAAATAAAGCAAATAATAGTGCTCTGCCTCCAATTAAGGTGATAAATCACACAACTGCTCTATTCTGAGTGTTCCATATGCTGACTGACATCTGGCTTCTCTTTGAGTGCTGCTGTCATGTGCCATTTGTTTTTGTATGTACACCCCCCCCCCCACATACACAATGCAGCTGTAGCTGAGTCCCTCACATTGGCCCAGGCCAAAGTTTTGTATCTGTTTTCCCACCCATTGTCTCATAATTCCATTCTGTCTTGCTTTTGTACATGCCCCCCCAACACACACACACACACAGCTGCCGCAGCTGTGTGGTGGTTTGAGAGAATGAATTCTAGAGAGAGAGAGAAGTGGCATGGCAGCAGGTTGCAGTCAGATTGCAAAAGCTTTGCAACCCTCAGCCTGTATTGGTGGTGTGTGTTGGTCCCCTCCACAGCCACTCTGTCGCTGCAACTCAGTGTCTGTGTCTCCACTGTTGCCCTGGTCCACAGCTTTGTATTTGTGATCAGGATGGGGTGTATGAATTTTGTTGCAAGCTTGTGCGCCCCCACACCCCATACCCAGACTTCTGGCTTGTATGTTTAAAAGAAAGCCCTCTGAGGCTTGCAATCTGCTGCTGCCCCCCCCCATCACCACTCCAAATCTCCTCTCCTGCCAGCCTGACAGCAAGAGTCAACTACTGGCTCTGCCAGTGTTCTACCTGCTGATATGGAAGTGCGGCACTTCTTTCTGAGTGCGTCTCTCCTGTGCTGTTTGTTTTTGTATGTGATGTCCCCCTCATGCAGCCTTTAGTCCGTCCATCACATTGGCCCAGGCCACAGTTTTATATGTTTCTACACCTGTCCACACATAATGCCATTCTCTCCCTCTTTTGTATGTGTCCCCCCTCCTTCCTGGCTGCTTGCATCACAGCTGTGTTGTGGTTTGACACAATGGATCCCTGAGGGAGAGAAGTGGCATGGCAGGGGTTTGCAAAGATTACAAAAGTTTTGCAACCCCCAGCCTCATTGATGGTTTTCTATGCAGGCCCAGTGGCTTAACTATGCATACTTCCTGTACGCACTTGCATACAGAATCTCTTCCACAAACTTAAATCATCTGGAGAGGAGAGTGGGCAGCAGTGGGACTGAGGAAACTAAACACACTCTCTGTGCTAAGTCTGAGATGTCAACAACTAGCAACAGTCCACCACCACTATCCACAGCACTCAGCCTGTCTCTGACCTCTCTGGATTTGCCACCTTTCCATGGGGAGAAATATGTGAGCTGTTTGGCCCTGCCACCCAGGCTGTGTTGTCTAGTTTTTCAGACATGCACCTCTGCCCTGAAGAATGATCGACTGCAGCTGAGTGCCCACACATGAGGGGTGGATCAGCAGCAGTTCGGTATGACTGGGCCTGGAGCTTGTTGCATTGACAGTCCGCATGGGACAGAGGTGAGGAGAAATGTTGTTGGGGGCACAGCAGCATCATGTTTGAATGGCTGCATCATGGTGGAGGAAAAACAGTATCACCAGCAAAGTGAATAGATGGGTGACAGCTGGGCTGAGCACTGAATAAGATAGGAGTTGGGGAGCATGGTCAGAATGGGGTCAGGTTGGGAAACTGTTAACCACACACCAGGTTCAAAAAAGTTAAGGAGAGAGAGAGAGAACACTACCAGCCTGTGCTGCCACAGAGGGGTTCTTTTTTTTTTTTAGATTTCATGCAAGTACATAGCATTAAAACTTCCTGTACAATGCAATACATCATTAGGTAAGCAACATGAAAAGGATATGCAGATATATAATCCATTGTAACAAGTGGTACAAGAGTTGGGGGAATTCCAGCTCGCAGTGGCTTAATAATACAAATTTCTTCGCATTGGCAATGTGCTATCAATGCAAATTATTGAAATTCGATATAATACCTCACTTATGTAAAATACAAACAGGGCTGGAGTGCCCTATAACTGTTATATACTCTATTATTAATACAATTCCTATATACCTCCCAAAATGCTCCCTCAGCGTCTAATTCAAGGGGGAACCTTGTACTAGGTTACTAAATCAGCTCTCCACATTTACCGTAAGGTCACAGTTCCCCACAACTCCTGCTCAAGAACATTTCTCTGCCTAAAGCAAAATAAGAAGGATGAACAGAAGGCAAAGGCACTTTCCCCATAACCTGGCAGTATTCAAACATCTCTAAGTCTGTAGAACTAGGCTTAGCAAATTTGTGCCCCTTAACGCGTGAAAACAAACTGTTACATAATAAGATAATAATTGCCCCCCTTTCCCCAAAGAGGTCGAGGACCGACTGCAAAACATTTCGGTTAAAATGATAACTGAGTTTATTTAACTACTTAAACAAAGTGGAAATTCAGTCCTTATACTCAAGTTCAAGTGTCCCCTTCAGGATCGCCTTCTTGAGCCGCTCGTTCGACTTCTAGCTTGACCATTTTCAGAGCTTCTTTAGGGTTCGTATAAATATACGACTTCCTGCCCACAGTTACATGAAGCCTAGCTGGCATCAGCAAGTTGTTTGGGATTTCCATCCACAGGGGGGTTCTGACTACACTGGACCTCTAGAACGAAAATCAAAAGAGCAAGGTGGCAACACAGGCTGGTTGATCATGTTGTTGCCCAACCAGAATTTTTTATAATGTATAGTTTTTATGTTTGCTTGCACGCATGTGCAAGAAACATAGTGCCATCATCCGAGTTTTTCGGAGGTGTGTCAGCGTCTTCCAATTCAGTCAGTGTGTTTGCAGGCGCGGTCGCAGTTCTCCAATCACTGCTGGAGCTGTCTATGACAGCAGTTGAAAATCTGATGGCATACAGTTGAAAGAGGGAGCTACGCTTCAGTGAGCAGCGATAAGATATCGCCTGCTCATCGTGCTCCCCACACACACTGCAGCATGCATACTGTGTGTTCGCCCACACACACACACACACACTGTATAGCCAAGGGGCGCCTAACCTCGCCGGCTGTGCTACACTTCCCCCAAACAGAGTTCCAGATGCCACGCTGGGTGCCCACCCCAGCGTGGCAACACATCCGTATGGGCAACGGGGTGCCCAATCTCCCATCAGCTCCAGACCCCCCAAACAGCCTTACAGCTGCCACGCTGTGAGCCCACCCCAGTATGGCACAAGTCCGTATGGCCGACGGGGGTGCCCAATCCCCCGTTGGCTCCAGCCCCCCCAAAACAGCCTTACAGCTGCCACACACTGGAGCCCACCCAGCGTGGCCTGCCGTCCTGTATGGCCGACGGGGTGCCCAATCCCGTTGGCTCCAGCCCCCAAACAGCCTTCTAGCTGTCATGCTGGGAGCCTATGCCAGCGTGGCAAGCGTCCCGTCGTCTTCGGTTAAAAAAAAACAAAACATGTAAACAAGAAAGCGTTCCTCGGCGATCACCCAGCCCACCCGCACCACCACTGCGCACCCTGCCTCCCACACCCCCACCCCTACTTACCTCCGGACTCTGGTGCGACTATCTTCCATGGACCGGGAACACGTCTGCACTCTTCAAAGCTGAGCCGCGAACTGAGGAAATGCCAGTAAGCTGTATAATGGGATAGATAGGGTTTTTTCAACTTTGCTGCATATCTCAGGCATTTTTTGGAATTTTTGCACTAAATTTTCAAAATGGGGTTTTTGGGAACCCTTCTCATGAATGCTCTCACTGTCATGGCGTTAATCGGGCCCGAAGGGTGATTTCGCAGTCAGGGCGCGAAATCACCTTTCGGGACTGAGTAATGAAATGACACTGCACTGTTCATAAGGTGGGCTCTCAAAAAGCCTATGTTGAAAATTAGGTGGAAAAATTCCTAAAATGACTGTTTATGGCGTCGTTAACGCAGTTCCTTGCGCTCTTGGGATTCAATTTTCAATATTTTCACTCAGATTTTCAACATTGCCATTTTCCACACCTCCTTATGAGCAGTACAGCTGTCATTTTCACATCTTGCCCAAAGCGTGTTTCCGCCCATGTAGCACACAATGGCGCAGTCAGTGTGCGAAATCAATGTATGGGACAAATTAAGAAAATCACAGTGACACTGTTCATGAGCAGAGGTCTTAAAATGGCTATGTTGAAAATTTGGTGAAAAAATTCCTAAAAATGACTGTTTTACGATCGTGCATTGCGCAGTTCCTACGCACGCTTGTAAGTTTGCGAATTTTCAATATTTTCACTACAGATTTTCAACATTGCCATTTTATTACACTTCCTTATGAACAGTACAGCTGCCATTTTTCACATGTTGCCCAAAATGTGTTTCCGTGCATGAGCGCACAATGGTGCAGTCGTTGTACAAAGCAATGCTTGGGACAGATTAAGAAAATCACAGTTACACTGTTCATGAGCAGAGGTCTTAAAATGGCTATGTTGAAAATTTGGTGATAAAATCCATAAAATGACTGTGTTACGAGGTGAGCGTTACGCAGTTTCCGCACCTCTGAAGTTCATGACTTTGTAATATTTCCAGTCCAGATTTTCACCAGTGGCATTTTCCACACTTCCTTATGAACAGTACAGCTGTCATTTTTTCACAACATGGCGAAATGTGTTTCCACACTTTCAAGCGCAGAGATGCATGGTCGCTGTGGGAAATCATTGTTGGACAGATAAAAAAATCACAGTGACACTGTTCATGATCGGAGGTCCCAAAATGCCTGTGTTGACAATCTGCTGTAAAATCCCCAAACTAATTACACTCTGATTGTGTTGCACAGTTTCTATGTACGCTCGTGACTTCACCAGTTTTTTTAATATTTTTACTGCAGATTTGCAACATTGCCATTTTTACACCTCCCCATGAACAGTACAGCTGTCATTTTTCACATCCTGTTTGGAATGTGTTTTTGCACCTGTGGTGCTAAATGCCATAGTCGCTGTGCATAAGCAGCTTTCGGCTAACAAACTGATATTGCCACTGTTCATGAGGTGGGCGTCACAAAAAAAACATGTTGAAAATTTGGAGTGAAAATACCAACGAATGCCTGAGGTGTTAGGGTTTCCAACCATAACGCCCCAGCCTGTAGAGAATGACAGGCATCAGGGGTGTGACTTGGGATTCTTGCCTGTAATGCTCATACCATGCCACACCCTGCAGCCAGTGAGAGGCATCAAGTATGCCTTGGACTCTTCGGCCCCAAAGTTCACCCCATTCTCCTATACTGCACCCATCTCACTGTATTTCCTGATGGAATGGGGTGCGCATAAGGGCCAAAGACCCCAAGGCACACCGTGACACTTGTCAGTGTCTGCAGGGTAGGGTGTGGTGAAATGGCGTGGCCGTTATGCCTGACGACCCAAAGGCACACCCCAATGCCTGTCACTTTCTGCAGGGTGGTGGTAGGGTTGGTTTCAGTTCAGTACTTCACTGCCATTCCTATTATGCAGCTCTGTAACTTCTACACTACCAATGCCAATGCCAGCAAGCAAACATTCGGCATTGACAAATGCTTGTTTTGTCTAGTTTTTATGCATTTTTTTAATGAAAGTGTTTTTACAGTACTCCATGGTGGCAATGAATGTGCTGCTGGTTGCAGTTCAGAACTTGAATTGCTTGCTGTGCATGTGACAGTGCTGTGAGAAACACTAGCTGTCTTGAGGATTTCCTATCATCTAGAACCTTGTTGTACCACAGAAGGGTACAACCGTGTTCCATGACCTTTGAACTGTTGTACAACAAGGTTTCAGCTGGCATGGAAACCCATATAGAAGAAATCCTCACTATACACTATAAAGGCATAGTTCATTTAGTAACTTGCTGCATGAGCCCTGAAAATATGATAAAGGCGGAGGTGCTTTTTTAGTGCTAAACTGTAGCACTGTCTAGTCTACAAAAATAAAAAGTATGGTTCCTTGATTTAAATAAATAGATATTCATTAGACACAGAAGGACCTGTCCTGGGCCTGAATTAAAGTACTAAGACTTGAAATGCTCGGCTGCCGGGAAAGGTGCTGATCACTTGTTTTATCTGAGGTCTTGGTGTAATGAGACTGTCTGCAAGAGGGCTGTGTTTCATTTATGTCTGCAAGACATCAATTGAAAGTTGTTTTTTCAACTGATGTGAAAAAACAGTAGACCTAAACGAGTTCCTGATGCTGTTTTAATTAATAAAGAATTGCTATGTTTCGTTTGTTTATTTTGTTCATGACCATCTGGACCATCCAACAGGTCTACAGCTCCAGTGACAGCCCCCTCCATCTCAATGGAGGAGGCCTGCCTATTTTTGTTTTGTCTTTTATTTGCAATGCAACTATGGGCCCTGCACTTATGGCCAACCAGCAAGTGGGGGAGCAAGTGAAGTGACCCCCCCCATTCTGTTTGTGGAAAACCACCACCCTGTAAAATCTCTGGCCCCCATCCCCAATTCTGCCAAGTCAAATGCCCAGTTTGTGGCAGTGCACCATGGCTGGGAGGGATGGGAAGCAGATCCTAAGGATCACTAGGGTGGCAGGAAGAGAGGGAGAGCTGGATATCATTGTTCACCTAGGGACTAACGACCTGGCTAGGGATGAGGCTAGGAGAATGAAGGAGGAGTTCAGGGAGTTGGGATGGGTCTTAGGCAGGTAGCATGCTCAGTGGCCTTTTCTGAAGTGCTTCCAGTCTACGACAAGGGGGAGGACAGGTTACTCTGTACCAGGAGCTTCAACCAGTGGTGGAAGGAGTGGCGAAGAGAAGAGGGGTTTGGCTACTCTGGGGACTGGGGTCCCACTTGGAGGGATAAGGGTCTATACAGGGGCGATGGCCTGCATCCATCCAGGAGGGGAAACTCAGTCCTCACTGGACAGTTTAAATGTTACATTGGTGAGCATTTAAACTAGCCAAGGGTGGTGGCAGAAGGAAGCAGGGTGACATAAACTGCCCCCCCACGCTGAAGAAGTCAGTAGGGAGAATCCTAAGGGAGAGAAATCCCAAGGGGTACCAAACAACAGCAACAAAAAACAAGCATTTGTCAATGCCAAATGTTTTCTTGCATGGTTTATGTGCCAGGGGAGTATTATGTTAGTTGAACTTCTGATGGGAGGAAAAGCCTGCCTGAAGTATGTTTTGACAAGCTGTCATATTTTGGACAGCATTTGAATACAGAAGCTCGGTTAATAAGAAGGCTATGTTGAAAATGTGGGTTGCATTGCTGGCCCAGTGACACTGAGGGTTGAGGTACTGTATGCCACACTTTGCACCATGCCGGTGTCCCATGTCCGGGAGTGAGCACGGGCCACCGGGGGTCTGCAAGGGAGGAGAAGGATCAAGCATTCCAGGGACAGCTCTCCTTCTCTGGGGAGGAGGGGCAGCCAGTTGTCAGTACATGCCTGGCCCATAGTGGTGGCTGGGGGCTGGCACACTGACAGTGCAGACATCGGGTCAGAGGCTGGGCAGATACCTGATGGGGTGCGCGCACAGGAGGATGCACAGCACTGTCGCTGGTGTCCTTGCATGCTCCGCTCCTGAACGGGAGAAACAAGGAGGAAAAAAGCTCACAGCAGATGATGGAGGGAACTTGCTGGTTCCACCCCCGATTAGCCATGGTGCCGACCCCTGTATTGGATCTGGTCTTGGTGGGGTGGGCCCCCCGGTCTTGGTGGGGGTGGGTCCTGCCTGCTGACCCTGCCGGTTGGGTAGGCCCTGGGGGCAGTTGGTCGGCATTGGCTGGTGGACGTCAGGGGAGGGGCTGGGGCTCCCTCCAGATAGAGAGAGACATACAGCAGGGATATAAATAAAAAAAAAAGTGGGGTGCAAATATTTAAGATTTCTGCATTTACAAGCATCCATACTGAAATTGCAATGAATGGCCATAACTTTGTCATTTTTTGACCCCAAGTGTTGAACATAGTCTTCTTATCATCCCACCTCATGAACCCTGTAGGTGAAAATTTTCAGATTCGTGGGAAAATAGCATTCCACACCACAGGTGCAAAAACACATTATGGGCAGGATGTGAAACACGATGGCTGTACTGTTCACGAGGTGGTGTAATAAAATGGCTATATTGAAAATCTGGAGTAAAAATATTAAAAATGACCAAAGTTACACACGTGTGTAGAAAAGTTTGAATGATCGGGTGTAACTCTGCCATTTTTATGTTTGCTTGCATGCATGTGCAAGAACATAGTGCCACCATACGAGTTTTCATAGGTGTGGCACCCCCGCTTCCAATGCCCTGATCATTTTTGCAGGTGTGGCAACAGGGCACCAATGAATGTCCGACCTGTCTATGACAGCAGTTCAGATGCAGTGGCGTACAGTTGAAAGAGAAAGACCACTACAATCAGTGGTGTTAATGTGTGGGCAATTTGCATACTGCCGTGCTGTCAGCAGTATGCAAATTATATCTCGTATAACCTTGCAGTCGTTCTCTTTCAGCAGTACGCCACTGCATCTCCCAGCATGATGCGCACCTCAATTGTTGTGGTGTTGAGGGGTGCTCAATCCCCGGCACATGCACTCCCCAAGCACACTATATGTCCGATGGGGTGCCCAAATCCCCATCGGCTCAGTCACCCAAAAACAAACTTCAAGGTGCCACACTGGGCCACCCCAGCATGGAAAAAGTCCCATGTCATCATGTGCTCCCCCACACACTGTATGGTCAACAGAAGTGCCCAATCCCCCGTTGGCTCCACTGCCCCCCAAACAAATTTCCAGGTGCCACGCTGGGAGCCTACCCCACCATAGCAAAAGTCCTGTGTCATCTTTTCTTTTTAAAAACCCTGTAACAAAAGAAAATGGTCCCTCGTTGACTCTCTTACCCCCCAACCTGCGCCCACCCTCTGCGCACCCCACCTCTCCACCCCCCCAACCCCATACTTGCCTCCTGAGCCTGGTGCAATGATCTTCGGTGGACCAGGAACACGTTTGCACTCTTCAAAGCTGACCACGAACTGAAGAAATGCCAGTAAGCTGTGTAATGGCATAAATAGGGTTTTTTCAACTTTGGTTCATATCTTGATAATTTTTTGAATTTTTGCACCAAATTTTCAACATGGGGTTCTTGGGACCCCATCTCATGAATTCAGTCACTGTCATCTGGTTATTCATTCCTGAAAGGTGATTTCACAGTCACTGCATGGAACCACCTTTTGGGACTGATTAATGAAAAGACAGTGTCACAGTTCGTAGTAGGCCCAAAACCCTATGTTGAAAATTTGATAACATCCCAAAATACTGTTTTATGGTAGCGTGTTGCGCAGTTCCCACGTATCAGAACGTCGATAACTTTTAATATTTTCCTCCAGATTTGCAACATTGCCATTTTACCACACCTCCTTATGAACAGTATAGCTGTCATTGTTCACATCTCACCCAAAATGTGTTTTTGCACATGTAGCACACAATGGTGCAGTTGGTGTGTGAAATCAATGTTCGGGACAGATTAAGAAAATCACAGTGATACTGTTCATGAGCAGAGGTCTTAAAATTGCTATGTTGAAAGTTTGGCGACAAAAGTCCATAGAATGACTGTGTTATGAACGTGCATTGTGCAGTTTCCTCGCACCCTCGTAAGTTAATGAATTTGTAATACTTTCAGTCCAGATGTTCAACATTGGCATTTTTACACACCTCCTTATGAACAGTACAGCTGTCATTTTTCACAACCTGACCGAAATGTGTTTTCACACTTCTGGCGCAAAATAGTGTGTTCGCTATGGGAAATCAGTGTTCAGGACACATTAAGAAAATCACAGTGACACTGTTCATAAGCAGAGATCCCAAAATGCCTGTGTTGAAAATCTGCTGAAAAAAATCCCCAAACTAATTACCTTACGGGTGTGCGTTGCGCAGTTTCTACGCACTCTCGTGCCTTCACCAGTTTGTTTATATTTTCACTCCAGATTTTCAACATTGCCATTTTTTACACCTCCTCATGAACAGTACAACTGTAATTTTTCACATCCTGTTTGCAATGTGTTTTCGCACCTGTGGCCCCAAATGGTGCACTCACTGTGCAAAATCACCTTTCGGCTAACGAACTGATAGTGTCACTGCTCATGCAGTGGGGTCACAAAAAGCCCATGTTGAAAACTTAGAGTAAAAATACCAAGAAGCGCCCAGAGCATTAGGGTTTTCGACCATAACGTCCTACCCTGTAGGGACTGACAGGCATCGGGGTGTGACTTGGGACTGTCGACAGTAATGCTCATGCCATTCCACCCCCACCCCCACCCTGCAGCCAGTGGCAGGCATTGAGGTGTGCCTTGGACCCTTTGGTCCCAGAGTTCACCCCATTCTCCTATACTGCACCCATTTCAGCATGTTTCCTTATGGAATGAGGTAAATGTAAAGTCCAAACACCCCAAGGCACACCTCAGCACTTGTCAGTGTCTGCAGGGTAGGGTGAGGTGAAATGTTGTGACCGTCATGGGCGATGACCCAAAGCCACACCCTGTCCATCTCTGTAGGGTGGGGGTGGAGTTGGGTCAGTTCAGTACTTCACTGCCATTCCTATGCTGCATCTGTCTAACTCCTGCACTTCCACTACTAATGCCAGCAAGCAAACATTTGGCATTGACAAATGCTTGTTTGGAGTTGTTTCACCAAATTTTCAACATGGCCTTTTTGGGACACCACCTCATGAAGCGTGCCACTGTCATTTCGTGCACTCATCCTGAAAGGTGATTTCGCACATCAACTGTGCCATTCTGCGCCACACGTGCAAAAACACATTTTGGGCAGGTTGTGAAAAATGATAGCTGGACTGTTCATGAGGAGGTGTGAAAAATGGCAATGTTAAAAATCTGGAGTGAAAATATTAAAAATGTGGCAAAGTTACAAGCGTGCGTAGAAACTGCGCAACACACGCTCATAACTCATTCATTTTGGGGATTTTTCTGCACTAAATTTTCAACATGGGCTTTTTGTGACCTTTCCTCATGAACACTGGCACTGTCATTTTGATACTCAGTCCTGAAAGGTGATTCCGTGCAGCGACCATGAAATCATCTCCCCAGACAGAGTAACAAAATGACAGTGACAGTGTTCATGAGGTGGGGCCCCAAGAACCCCATGTTGAAACTTTGGGGTCAAAATTCTTAAAAATGGGTGAGATATCAACATAAATTGAAACCCCCACTGACAGCCATTATAATGTGCTTACCTTGATTCCTCAGTTCACAGTACGGCTTTGAAGAATGCAGACATGTCTTGGTCCCCAGAAGATCACAGCTGTTGACCTCATAGGGTAAGTATGGGATAAGGGGGTGCAGATGGAGGGTCGCGATGGGGGAGGGGTACGGGGGAGATGACGAGGGACTGGTTTCTTCTTTACAGATTTAGAAAAAACATTGGGGGACAGTTTTCTTTTTTTTAATGGGGGAAGAAGATGTGTATTACTGGACACTGGGAGTATTGTCCAGTGTCTGGAGGGAAGGGAGTTTAGATAATACCGAGACAGGGATTGGGCACCCCGATGAGTGGGGCAGATGCATGCATTGGGATGGAGCAGGAGGGATAATTTGGATATAGGGGAACAGAGGGTGCAGGGCAGACAGCATGCAGTGGGAGGGAGCAGGAGGGCTCAATTGAATGCTGGCTGGGGGAACAGAGGGTGCGGGGCTGGCAGCGCACAGTGGGAGGGAGCGGGAGGGTTTTCTATGAACTTACAAACATATGAAATTGTCAGCAGATACAGGCCATATGGTCTATCTAGTCTGCAGCACTTCAGCCCATTAGATTGTGGCTGCCCCCCTCCCATTAATTCTTCACTCTCCCAACTGCCCCCGGTATGTACTTTCCCCTTGAATTTGACCCTCCCCCTCTTGAAGCACCCCACGGTCTGCACTGATACGAGTTGCTCAGGCAGTGCATTCCACCCTGTTACTACTCTTTCAGTGAAGTAGTGCCTCCTCCTTTTCCTCCTGAATCTGCCCCTCTTTAACTTCAGGGAGTGCCCTCTAGTATCTCTTCCATTCTGGAGAGTGAACCTACCCTGGAAGCCTACTCTGTTCGTCCCCTTCAGGTACTTGAAGGTCTTAATCATGTCCCCTCTCCCTCTCTCTCTCTCTCTCTCTCTCTTCTATCCTCCAGGGTATATATGTTGAGCTCTTTTAGTCTTTCCTTGTAAGTTCTATCCCCCAATCCCTGGATCATCTTTGTTGCTCTTCACTGCACTGCCTCCAGTAGTTTGATATACCTTTTCAAGTACGGGTGCCAGAACTGCACGAAGTACTCCAAGTGCAGCCTTACCAGGGACCTGTACGGGGCAATATGACTTCGCTACATTTGGATGTGATCCCCCTTGCTATGCACCCTAGCATCCTGTTAGCCTTAGCTGCTGACTTCCTACACTGGGCCGAGTGGTTTAATTTCCCGGTCACCAGCACCCCAGATCCTTCTCCTCGTTGGATGGGGACAGTTTGATACCATCCATCCAGTAGCTGTATCCTGGGTATTTGCCTCCAAAATGCATCACCTTGCACTTCTTGGCATTGAACCCAAGCTGCCAGGTGTGTGACCACTCCTCGAGTCTTGCTAAGTCCTCCTGCAGTAATTTGCCACCCTCCTCCCCATCCACCTCAGCACAGATCTTGATGTCATCAGCGAAGAGGCTGACCTTATTCTTGATCCCAACCACTATGTCTGGATTGAAAATGTTAAACAGGAGTGGTCCCAGTACTGATCCCTGTGGGACACCACTTGTCACTGCCCTGAGCTCCGATGCTTCTCCCCCCACAACTACCCTCTGTTGCCTGTCCCTCAGTCAGCTTTCTACCCATCGGGCTAGCTTCCACCCTATACCAAGACTCCTCAACTTGCAGGCCAACCTTCCATGTGGCACTGAATCAAAGGCCTTGCTGAAATCCAGGTAGACTACATTTACCACATGGCCCTCGTCCAGTGCCCTCGTGACCCAGTCAAAAACATCAACCAAGTTTATCTGACAGGATCTGCCAGTGATGAGCCCTTGCTGTCTGTCACCTTGCAGATCATTATCCACAAGAAACTGCACCAGCCTTTCTTTGAGGATAGAGTCCTTTCAGGTTCCCCACAATTGCGATGAGGCTCACTGATCTGTAGTTCTCTGGTTCATCCTTGGGCCCACTTATGTGGAGAGTTATCACGTGCTTATTAGATCACTGCCAGTCTGGTGGGGGAACAGAGGGTGCTTGGTGGGCAACACACAGTGGGAGGGAGCGGGAAGGTTTCATTCCATGATGCTGAGTGCAGAGACAGGGAATGAAGGGAGCAGGGCAGACAGCATTATGTCAATGAAAGGAATGACGCGCTCTCATCGGGGTGCTTCATTCCTTTCAAGTGTGGACACTTCCCCACTGTGAAATTCCAGCCACTGTTACTGTCATCACTAAATTATACATTGCACTGATGATAATGTTTGTATATTTTGATTTTGCAAGTATATTTAAGATGTACTATGGGCCCTGCTGGAAATGAACTTGTCTCAGTGGAGTTGTACCTATTCATTGTTTTCTCAGATGAATAAAAATGTTAACTACTGCTACTCTGCTTGTGTAGTCATTGGTCTGTCAGGGTTGAGCACACCATACAGAGCTTTGCATTGGATTCATCCCTGACACACCTCTCAAATGTCATTCTACCACAAGATGTTTCTTGCGCAAGTGCAAGGAAACATAAGTATGGGACAAATGAAGAAATACGGGAACGAGAGCAGAGAGTGTAAGAGGAGGAGACAAAAGTGAATTTGTGGGGTTGACAAGCAGGGTGGTAGCAGAATCTGGAGGGCCATGTGTGTAAATGCTTGAAGTCTGGGAAATAAAATCCCAGACCTAGAGGCCATTATGGCAGAGGCTGACCTGGACATTGTTGCCATTACTGAGTCATGGTGCCATGAAAACCATGACTGGAACATAGCCATTCCAGGCTATACTCTGTTCAGGAAAGACAGGATGGCAAAGAAAGGGGAAGGAGTGGCTCTTTATGTGAAGGATACCATAAAGGTGACAGAAATTCAGGGAATACAGGGAGGGGCAGAGTTAATGTGAGCCACCCTAAAAATGGGGAACTAAGCCGCAGTTCACACTGGCGTGATCTACAGACATCCAGCATGGGAGGGGGAGGGGGGAGCTGGACAAGGATCTGGTGGAAGCCATCTAAAAGATGGCAAGTAAGGGTGAGGTGCTGCTGGTAGGGGCTTCAATCTGCCAGATGTAGAATAGAGCATCCCAGTTGCAGCTTCAGCTAGGAGCAGGGACATCCTAGACTCCCACTAGGGGTTTTCCTCAGGCAACTAGAAAAAGAACCCACTTGTGAGGGAGCAGTACAGGACCTTGTACTCACCAACAGGGACAGTGTTGTAGACTTCACAGTGGGTGGCCACCTGGGGACCAGTGATCACCGTACAGTGTGGTGCGATATATGCATGGTGGCAGAATCAAGCCCAGAAAAGACGAGGGTCCTGAACTTCAGGAGTCCGATTTTAAAAAGATGGGGAAATGCATCAGGGAAGGCTGGGAGGGGAGGACTTGGGTGGAGTGGAGGAAAAGTGGGCAAAACTACTGTAAAAGAGGAGACAGTGAAGGCTACAAAACTCAGGCTTGTAAGCAAAAGCAAGAGGAAAATGAGACTGCTATGGTTCTCAAAGGAGGTGGCTGGGAAGGTAAGGGCAAAAAAGTTAGCTTCCCGGAGGTATAAGGAAACATAGAGGGAGGAGGATAAGGAGTTGTATCAGGAAAAACAGATGGAGGCAAGAAAAGCAATTAGGAGCACAAAAGCACAAATGGAGGAGAAATAGCCCCGGCAGTAAAGAAAGGGGACAAGCCATTTCTCAGATATGTAAGCAACAAGAGAAAGACCATGGGAGGGATAGTAAGGCTTAGGAGGGAAGGTGAGGAGTGTGTGGAGGAACCAGGGAAAAAGCAGATAACCTCAACAAATGCCTTTGTTCAGTGTTCACAGAGGAACGGGAAAGTGAGGGACCAAAGATAAATGCCAAGAGCATTGTTGGAAGAGGGGGTAGAACTGGCACAGAACACCAGGACAAGGAGCTGCTGTTATGACTGGACTTCTCTACTGGGACTATATTGCCCTCCTTCCCTCCCCTCCAGCCCCCCACCCAAAGCCAGTTCTACTTTTATAGGCACAGGAATTGACTGACAATAGGAACTTCCTGTTTGGGAGCAGGAAGTGAGTGATCACAGAGCTGCCAAAGACTCCCTATCCTAGAAGGACAAGAGTAGCTCTCCGTCCCCCCCAGCTGCTGGAGGTCTGCCTCTGAGCAGGTAAGGGGACTACTGAGAAATATAGGATCTTCTTGTCTCAGAACAGGAAGATCGGGAGCTTAAAGGGCACGGAGGCAATAAGTAATTAGGGAGAAAAAAAACAAACAGAGGAAAGAGTAAAGATTCCAAACAACAATGAAGGGGCCAGAAATGAGACATGATGGGAGTGGTGCAGTGCAGTGGTTGTGGAGCAGCAGTCTTCCAGGAGACGTTCTGGAGGATGCAGTGTTGTCCCATCTGCAGGCACTTCTCTGGGCTGAGGGAGGAGGCTGCTCATTTCCAGGCTGAATTGGCCAGGATTTGTGGGACCTCCTCTCCCATCCAGGGACCACCAGGGCCACTGCTGCTGCCTCAGAGGTTGCCAAGAAAGAGGAGCGGTTGGACCACAGTGGGCTCAGGGAGGGTGAGGGTGGTGGAACAGAGGCACATACCTCCAGTTGTACCTCTCCACAATTCATATGCCATTCTGGCAAAGTGTGGTTCCTCTATGGAGGCACCTGCAGTGGAGACCAAGGAGGATGCTGGGAACCTCCACAAAGGAGACCCACAGGAGGGTGGCATGGGACCCCACAGGGGAAGGAAACAACTCCTGGTGGGGGACTCCATTGTTAGGAAGGTAGAACTGGGGGAGGAAGGGGAGAGGGAGGTAAGGTGCCTGCCTGGCGCCATGGCTTGGAGGGACAGAGAGCAAATCCTCAGGATCACCGGAGTAACTGCACAGGGGAGGGAGCTGGATGTCATTGTTCACCTAGGAAAAAATGACCTGGCTATGAAAGGAATCAGAGCAGTGCAGGAAGAGTTTGTGGAGTTGGGGAGGGGCCTTAGACAAGTAGCATGCATGGTAACCTTCTCAGAGGTGCTGCCTGTCCATGACGTAGGTGAGGCTAGGGTGCTCCACACCATGGGATTCAATCAGTGGTTGAAAAACTGGTGCAGAGCTCAGGGATTTGGCTTCACTGGGGACTGGGGGTCCACCTGGAGTGATGCAAGCCTATACTGGCATGATGATCTGCATCTATCCAGGAGAGGAACCAGGATCCTGGTGATAGGTTTAAATGCTTCATTGGCAAGCATTTAAACTAGCCAAGGAGAGAGGCACTGGAAAGGAGCAGGGAAATCCTAGCCCCCCCCAAAAAAATCAGGGTAGTAAGTGAGGTAAACACCAAGTTAGAGATGTTGATAGGGAGAAGGACAGGGGTAAATGGAGAAAGTGACAAAGGTAATGAGGACAGGGATGGGGCAAAAAAGGGTAAAGCCATCAGGAAATGGAGTGTAACTGCAGTTTTCAACATCGTGGTGCAGCTATTGTGTGGACTGAAGGGCAAGGGTGTAAATTCGTGTGTGCCAGTGCCCCCCCCCATTCTGTTTGCCCAGACTGCATAATCGCTGTTTTAGCTAACATAACAACTATGACTACAGCCTGTGGTGAAGCTCCCAGTAACCGGAGCAGTCAATTACCATCAGCTGTGATCTCAAGATTCAGCGAGTCAGCAGGGGAGGAGGGGCAGAACTGTTAAAATAGCTTGGGCTGCTACTACTACACAGGAAGCAAGGTAACCGCAGTTTTCAACATCGAGGTGCAGCTATTGTGTGGACTGAAGGGCAAGGGTGTAAATTTGTGTGTGCCAGTGCTCCCCCCGTTCTGTTTGCCCAGACTGCATAATCACTGTTTTAGCCAGCATAATAACTGTGACTGTAGCCTGTGGTGACACTGCCGGTAACTGGAGCAGTCAAGTACCATCAGCTGTGATCTCAAGATTCAGAGCGTCAGCAGGGGAGGAGGGGCAGAACTGTTGAAATAGCTTGTGCTGCTACTGCTACACAGGAAGTCAGGTAACTGCAGTTTTCAACATCGTGGTGCAGCTATTGTGAGGACTGAAGGGCAATGGTGTAAATTTGTGTGTGCCAGTGCTCCCCCCGTTCTGTTTGCCCAGACTGCATAATCACTGTTTTAGCCAGCATAATAACTGTGACTGCAACCTGTGGGGAAGCTCCCAGTAACCGGAGCAGTCAATTACCATCTGCTGTGATCTCAAGATTCAACGCATCAGCAGGGGAGGAGGGGCAGAACTGTTGAAATAGCGAGCGCAGTAGCACGAGCGTGAGTGGTGTGAGCACCACTCGGAAGAGAAAATAAAACTGGGACACTGTTTAGCTTTGTTGTAAATAAAGTATTAAAGCTTGTAGGATGACTACACAATTTTATTTTGTTTAGGAATATGTTCTAAATTGTGTGGTTCTTAACTGAGTATTATTAATCATAAGAAGTTTTAAATATAGGGATTAATTGAATCTCTGTTTTACTGACTTTGGGAACACTAGAGTAAACATAAGAATAGTCTGCTATTGAAAGTTTAGTACTGTGGGGAAAAATAGTTTGGAGAATATAATCATAGGAGCAGGTTTTTGTAAATTAAAATGATGTTTACTTTATTAATAATGTTATGTATTGGGTTCTGTTCTGACAAATTGCCTTATTCACAGCCAGTAGATTCTATACATGATTTAAAATTTTCACATCTTGAATTTAATGGAAAGATTACTGCAGAAGGTTGAGGTGTCCCACTAATAGGATGGAGGGGAGGTATATCCCCACAGATAATAAGTAATGTATTAGAAACACAATTGATTAAGTGGATACAGCTGATTAGAAATGCTGATCTTACTGGTAGGAAAACCTTACAAAAAGAACATGGTGGGGTAAGACAGTATTATGTATGTTGGGTTGGGTATTTGGTAAAACTATTTAAGGTAAGCATGATTATGAATTTAATTGTCTGTGGGGATATGCATCCAAATCCTGGGTCTGTTGTTAAAGGAAATAATATATCCCAATTGTTAGGTGAGAAAGGATTAATTATGGTCCACATAAACATGTGTAATCTGACCAAAAAGTTTCTATTTTTTCAGGAATGGGTTATATGTTATAAACCAGACATACTATTTATCACAGAATCATGGGTAACACAAAATATACAAGATCAAGAGATAGTTTTGGAAGGTTATAATTTGTGGAGACAGGATAGGACTAAGCGTGGTGGTGGTGGTGGAGGGGGGATAATATATGCCCTGGAGAATTTAGATATATCTTGAATAGATTGTGTAGAAAACTGGGAAGAAGCTGAAGTACTAGTTCTGAATCTAAAAATCCTTTATGTGAAACCATTGTTACTAGTGGGAGTTTATCATCCCCCCCAAGAACGGTGACCATATATTTGCCCATTTGACAACTTTTTGGGAACCCTATCAGGCCACCCAGGAAATTTACCTATTAGGTGACTTCAATGTTGATTGGAACAAGGTGGAAGAAAATCATGACATAAAAGAGCTTAGTTGTTCATTGGTTTTGACACAATTGATAAAAGAGGTTACTAGATTAAATATTAAAAATCCATCTTCAGCCACAATATTAGACTTAATATTTGTTTCACACCCAGACGAAATACTATCAAGTGGAGTGTTACCTGACTTGATGTCTGGCCACCAGATTGTTTATTGTGTTTGTGCCTGGAATAGATTTAAACAGGCAAGAACAATAAAATATAGATCCTTTAGGGACTTTATGTTCAATTTATGATTGATATAGAGAATCATAACTGGGAAAGATTACTACTAGTTCCTACAGTGGAAGATGCTTGGAATCTGAAGATTTTATGAAAATGAGCAATAAGCATGCCTCAATAAAATTAAGGCAAATTAAAGTAGGAAATAATTCCCCCTGGTATAACTTTTATCTCTATAAACAAAAACAAATTAAGAGATAAGGCTAGGAAAAAAGCAAAAGCAATTAATACACAGCAGGCATGGAATAATTATAGAATGCTCAGGAATAGATATACTAAGGTGATTAAAGACTCTAGACATAAATATTATAATAGGGAATTATTGGCCTCTGTTAAGGGCAATCAAGGGGATTTTTGGAAATATATGCGAAAAATACAAAATGTAAAAAAGTTTAGTTTGCCAGAAAAATTTAGCATAAATCAAAATGATATTCCTCTAGGACCTATAGTGGCAAATGAATTTAACAAATATTTCATTACTATGGGTACTCAGGTGCACCTTAAAACCAAGGGGGAAACAGGTCAATTAGCCCAAACAAAAACCCAATGTGATCCAAGTTAGCTGGGACAGGTGGCCTCTCCTGAACAAGAGAGGGGATTTGTCTTTACTGACCTGGGGATAGATGAGGTACAAGAGGCTCTGTTGAAATTGAATATAAAAAAGGCAATTGGCCTTGATGGTTTGCCAACTGTACTATTAAAGTATGCAGCCTGAATAATTGCTTCTCCACTAACTTTTATATTTAATTTGTCATTGACACAGCAAAAGTGGTCCCTATATACAAGTCAGGCACAAGATCATCAACTGAAAATTATAGACCAATATCTCTGATTCCAGTTATTGCAAAGGTATTTGAGAGACTGTTGGCAAACCAGATACAGGGCTTTTTGGTGGGTGAGAAGGTTATAAATCCATTTCAGTCTGGCTTCAGACTGTTACACAGTACAACAACAGCACTTATAAAGGTTATGGGTGATCTCACTGAGGCTTTGGACAGGGGTATGTCTATGGGCGCAGTCTTTGTTGATTTATCCTAAGCATTTGATACCTTGGCCCATGACATCCTCCTGTCCAACCTCAGAGATATTGGTATGTCCGGCTCAGTAATAAAATGGTTCCAGTAATATCTTATGGGGAGACAACAGATGATAACTCTGGGGGATTGGAACTCTGATATGGGAACTGTGGTTTCAGGAGTCCCTCATGGTTTCACATTGGGACCCATACTGTATAATATCTATATGAATAAAATAAATATTACAGATAGGGTTAGATACCAACTATACGCAGACAACACGATTATGTGTCTGGAGGGTTCCTCCATAGCTAGTATACAACTTCCCTTGCAGACAGCATTTGATGAGTTACAAAAATTCTTTACTGAATCAAAATTGGTTTTAAATGCAAAAATATAGCAAGTGATTTGTTTCTCAAGGCAGAGGAATAAGTGTCCCTTGAATATTTCCCTACAAATAAGAACATTTGATAATATTTTGGTGGAACAAGTACATACTTATAAATATCTGGGGATGTACTTAGATTCAGCCTTAAAATTGGATATACATGTGGAATCAATAGTAAAGAAGGTGGGGAAATGTCTGGGTTTATTGTATTAAAATAAGAGCTGTACGAGAGAGGCTACTAAAAAGAGTGTGGTACAATTGTTAGTCATGCCTATGATTGACTATGGGGATATAATGTATCTAGGTACTACTCCTGGAAGCTTGACCAAACTTGATGGCATATATCACAAGCTGGCCAGATGTATCCTTGATGCACCTAAAAGAACACATAGTTTGGAATTATATGATAGGTTACAATGGGACAGTCTTGCAGAAGGACAATCTCTGCATATTCGTACCAGGCCTTCCCTGCCTTCACACCGGAGCTGTGGAACTCCCTGCCAGCCTGCATTCGCACCTCCCCATTGCACTCCCACTTCAGAACCTCCCTATGGGGCTTCCTGAAATCAGCTGCCAAGTGTCTCTGTGCCTAAATTTGCTTCTCCTGGTACCTACCTTCCAGGTGGCCTGTCTGTGGCAAAAACCAGCACTTTGCCCCGCTGGACTCGGGTGCTCTATTACCCTGTAGTGACTGGTCCTGGATGGTAATCTACCTGATTCTCCTCTTACTCCCTGTTTCTGACTTATCCTGCTGCCATGTACCTTGGTATTCTTCAAGTTCGTTGGGAGTCCACTGTCACCTATTTTTTCCTGGACTCGGCTGATGCCAGTTCACGTAGTTATCCATGCTACCCCACAGTTGATTTCCACTCATTGTGCTCGGTCAAATGTGATCTCTGTACCTCAACCATTTTACCTTAATCAAATGTCTCTAAAGTGCTTTAATCTATGTACCCTATTCGTATGATTTATCATGTTGCCTGAACCCAATGTATGTTAACCTTGTTTATACCTGTATGCCTGATGTTCATGTATTGTTCCTTTGTAACCCTCCCCGGTCGCGCCTGAAAATAGGCACTTGGCTGTCTAGTGCGCTTACCCAGTAAAGAAAAGCAAATAAATATGGTTCATTTTATGATAACATATTCAAAGCAGCTTGTTCTGGATTATATCTTGGATTACTTTGAGGTTAAACCTGTTAAATCTGGTCTTCGGACCGAGTCAGGTTTGGAGTATAAATTCCCGAATCTAAAAACAGTACTGGGTAGGAAACGTATATTATATAATGGTCCTGAAGTCTGGAATTCATTACCCCTAATTCTTAGGAGTAAGACTATCTGTGCTGGTGCAATAAAAAAGTGGACATTCAATGAGGCACAAGTAAGAACAGTTGTAGAGTTTAGTTAACATATTGATTGATTGAGGTATTGGATGTTTAGTTTAGGTATGTTTCTTTTTTGTATTGTATGACCATGTATATTATGCTTTTATGTTATGTCCTAGTGATTGTGATTATTTCATGTTAATTATCATTTTATAATGTTGAAGTCTATAATATTTTATGTAACTGATTGCTGTTTTGCACAAGGAACTCACTGGAAATGAGTTAGTCTCAGTTGAGTACTCCTATTCAGTCACTGAATAAAAACTAAAATGAATGAAAAAAAAAATGAAATGAGTACCAATGCCCATAGTCTGGGCAACAAGTTCCCTGAACTGGTGGCCTTGTTGGAAGAGGGATGCCTAGATATTGTAGCAGTCACAGAAACATGGGACACAGAGAACCATGACTGGGATGTTAACATACCAGGGTACACAACCTACAGGAGAGACAGGGAGGGAAGAAGGGGAGGAGTAGCTCTCTCTATGTAAGGGAAGAAATAAAAGCAACTGAACAAAAGAGTAAACAGTGAGGGGAGGAGAGGAGGCACTGTGGGTCACCTTAGAGACTGGAAATGGTACCACAACCGCACAGGGGTTGTATACAGACCCCCATGTCAGGGGGAGGGAATGGGCAAGGATATGATAGAAGGCATTCTTAGGATGGCAGAGAAAGGGGAGATACTGTTGATGGGAGACCTGAATATGCCAGATGTTAACTGGAGCACATTTGCTGCAGCCACATCCAAGAGCAGGGCCATTCTCGATGCCCTACAGGTGGCATGCCTCAGACAGCTAGTTTTGGAACCCACTCATTCTGGGAGCAATCTTAGACCTTGTACTCTCAAATGGGGACGAGAGGATCTCAGATCTGAAGTCGGTAGCCATCTGAGAACAAGTGACCACCAAACAGTGTGGTTCACGATAAACTCAGCTACAGAGTCAAGCCATACAAAAATGAGGGTACTGGACTTCAGAAGGGCTGACTTTGGCAAGATGGGAGAGTGTCTTAGAAAAGCACTAGCAAACAGGTTAGAAGGAGGGGTGGAGCAACAATGGGGAAACATCAAAACTGCCATCACAGAGGCAACAAGCCTTTGTGTGAAGCAAATAAACAAATCAAAATGAAAGAAAAAGCCATTATGGTTCTCAAAAGAGGCAGAAGGGAAGGTCAGGGAGAAAAAGATAGCATTCAGGGAGTATAAGGAAACACAGAGGGAGCAGGAAAGAGAGCTGTACCAGTTAAGGAAGAAGGAAGAAGGAAGCAGGGAAGGAAGTCAGAATAGCAAAGGCCCAAACTGAGGAAAAGATAGCCAACTCAGTTAAGAAGGGGGATAAAACCTTTTATAGGTACATCAGGGAGCATAGAAAGACAAAGGGAGGGATGGTGAGGCTGAATACAATGGACGGTGGGTGGGCAGAGAGGGACAGTGAAAAAGCAGGGATACTGAACAAATATATTTGCTCAGTATTCACAAAAGAGGAGGTGGGGTGGTGCCTAATCCAATTAACAGAAGCACTCTGGATGGGGGGGGTCGATCCCAGTCCTTTCACAGAAGAAAGGGTTCTGAAAGAACTCCTAAAACTGAAGGTGGACAGAGCAATGGGCCCTGACAGAATTCACCCCAGAATTCTAAAAGAATTAAGGGGAGAACTAGTGAAACCACTTACTACCCTTTTTAACAAATCATGGGAAGATGGTGTGGTACCTGAGGACCGGAGGAAGGCGGATGTGATTCCCCTTCACAAAAGTGGGACCAAAACAGAGGCGAAAACTACAGATCTGTCAGTTTGACCTCTGTGGAAGGAAAGTGATGGAATCGCTACTAAAAGGAAATAATTGTTGAGTACCTAGAGTACAAGGGCACAGGACCCAAAGCAGCATGGCTTCACGATGGGAAGGTCGTGTCAGATGAAGCTAATTGATTTCTTTGATGGGGTGACCAAAGTAGTAGACCAGAGAGGGGCTATGGACATGGCCTACCTAGATTTAGCAAGGCATTTGACACAGTCCCACACAAACGATTAATAGTCAAATTAACCAGCTTGGGAGTGGGTCCCAGGGTGGTAGCCTGGGTAAAACATTGGCTGGACAACAGGACACAGAAGGTAATTGTAAATGGAGTCCACTCTGAAGAAAGAGTCGTTACTAGTGGGGTACCGCTGGGTTCAGTACTGGGTCCAGTCCTTTTTAATGTCTTTATAAGTGATATTGCAGAGGGACTGGAAGGAAAAGTATGCCTCTTTGCAGATGATACAAGGATCTGCAACAGGGTTGATACACAAGGAGGCGTGGAAAGGATGAGAAGGGACTTGGCAAGGATGGAGGAATGGTCAGAATTATGGCAGCTAGGATTCAATGCAATGAAGTGATCGGGGACATGGTAGAGGTCCTCAGGTACATGAAGGGGCAATAGGAGGAACAGTCAGGGTGCTTCAAGGAAGGAGGAGGGCCACTAGAGGGCATGGGTGGAAGCTGGAGGGGGGAAGATTCAGGGGAGAAAGGAGGAGGAGGTGCTACTTCACTGAAAGGGTGGTGGAGCCATGGAATGCACTGCCTAGGGGGCTGGTGGAGGCAGAGATGGTGGAGGGGTTCAAGAGGGGGTGGGACAGGTACAGGGGAAGGGTTCTGGAAGCAAAATCCAATGCAGCGAGAATATCCGGAACTGGGAAGGGAGAAGGTGAGGGGGGCAGCAAGTTCAGCTCCCAGGGTGAGGGCTGACCAAGCGAGCAGACTCAAAAGACCATTAGGCCTATTCTGCTGGCATTTTAGTATGTTAGTAAGTGCAAAATAATGCACCTGGGAAACAAAAACCCAGGGGAAGATTATACAATGGGGTGGGAGGTAGTAACAACAACAAAAATGGAAAGGAACCTGAGGGTAATCATATAAATGACCTTAAGGTTAGCAAGCAATGTGAGAAGGCAGTAGGGAAGGCAGGGGGCATACTGGGATGTATAGGGAGAGGCATCACCAGCAGAAAACAGGAAGTTGTTATCCTTCTGTACAGATAGTTGGTGAGACCCCATCTGGAGTACTCTGTCCAGTTCTGGAGACCCCATCTCTGCAAGGACATAGACAGGATAGAGGCAGTCCAGAGGAGGGCAACTAAAATGGTGCAGGGTCTGCAAGAGAAGCCATACGAGGAGAGACTAAAGGAGCTTAATATGTATACCCTTGAGGAGGGGGGGGGACATAATAGGAACTTTTAAATACCTCAGTGGAATCAACAAAGGCCAAGAGGGTAGCATCTTTCAGAAAAAAGAGATGTGCAAGAACAAGGGGACACAGTTTGAAGATGGGAGTGGTGGTTCAGGGGTAATGTGAGGAAGTATGTTTTCACAGAGAGGGTGGTGGATGCATGAAACAGCCTTCCTGAGGAGGTTGTGGGGTCTAAAACTGTGGGAGAATTCAAGAATGCATGGGTCAGACAAAAGGCAATTTCTGTGGGGGGTAGGAAGAAATAGGCTGTTGGTTAACTAGGATCTGTAGCTTATCCTGTAGGTAGGGAAATGGGCAGACCAGGCGGGCCAAGTGGTCCTTATCTGCCGTCAAAGTCTATGTTTCTGTGGTTCTATACTAGTCCATGTACAGAGTTGAGAGTCCTGAAGGAACTCACAAATCTGAAAGTGGACAAGGCAAGGGGGCCAGATGGGGTGCATCCAAGGATACTGAGGGAGCTCAGAGAGATGCTAGCTGCACCTCTGACAACCTTGTTCAACCAGTCATTAGAGACAGGAGTGGTTCCGGAAGACTGGAAGAGGGCAGATGTAGTCCCACTTCACAAAAGTGGGAGCAGGAAGGAGGCTGGCAATTACAGGTCAGTCAACCGGGCTTCAGTAGTGGGGAAGTTAATCGAATAACTCCTCAAGGAAAGGATGGTGGGATGTCTGTTAGGGATGGGCCGACTGTCCTGCCTAAAATCAGAACCCCCCCCGGATCCAATGCGGCCCATCGGACCTGGATAAACAAGAGCCCATTGCATGATTGTCCCAAGTCCGGGTCCGACGGCGCGTGTGGCTAGAAACATCCCCCGATTAAAAAAATGTTAGGAACTCCGTCCTCCAATCACACTGGTCGAAGGGTGAGAGGAGATTGACTGCTTTTTGGCAGCCTTCTTGTTCAAGTCAAACTTCACTGCAAAACAGGCGGTTCCAGAATGCAGCCTGAGCTGCGATAAGCCTGCAGCTACAAGCTGCAAGACTATTCTGCAGCTTGTAGCTGCCGGTTAATCGTAGATTGGTGCTGCATTCTGAAACTGTCTGCTATTTGCACTGAAGTTTAGACTTGGAACAAGAAGGCTGACAGTCAGTATTAGTAAGCACTGCAGTCAGTTTACTCTCACCCAACAGCCACACACCTGGATATAGAGAGCAGATCAATTTAAAAATCTGTGACCGACGCAATCAGAAAATGCGGGGGTCCACTAGACAAAAGTGTATAGGAGATGGGGATGGGGTACCTGCTGGATCTGTCTTTTAAGTTGGGGGGACACAGTCAGAGGGAAGACAGAGAGAAGTGCGCTTGGCCCACCAAAAGGTGTCAATCAACAACTAGCCATCAGTTTCCGAGGTACTACTTACTTTATCCTTTCAAAAAGTAGCCGCATATTTACACAAGGCAGCGAGTGACCAGTTCCAAGAGGTCCAGGGAGCAGCTGTAACCTACCTCGCCCTTTGTAGCAGCAGTATATTTAATTGCTTGCATTTGCACCAGACAGGCATGTCCTAGCAGGGGGTTTAAATGTGTTTAATTTTAGAGTACTTAGTTTTTACACCCATTTTGTTTTCTCCACCACTGTGCACACAGAACATGGGATGATGGTTTAGCATGTGTGAGCAGATAAAAAAAAAAAAGCTGGAGTTACTGTAAAAAATGCAGCAGGAGTGAGTTTTACTGAAGACCCATCTGGGAGCGTATCTGTGCAGTCAAAGGTCTCTGTTTTATTCCCCCGGTTCTCACTCATCCAGTGTAAGTCGTCTGGAGCTTTTTTTTTTTTTTTTTACACATTTGCCAGGTTCACATTTGCAACTGGTCCTGATTGCGCTTGCGCCACACACAGACGCACATGATGGTGACATACCTCTGCCACCTGACTAGCTGTATGTTGGTCAGATGGCACTGAGGTATATAAGGCTGCATGTGGCGGGAACTGCTCAGTACGTGGCTGAGAGAGATACAGTCAAGACAAAGCTTGTGAGCTGTCTATCGTGTGTGTATATCAGTTGCAGTTTAAATACTTTACCAAAAGCATCCAGTGAGTGATTGACTTTTACTTAACAAGAAATTTAAAATAGTGAAACAAACAACTACAGAGAAAAACAGGGAAATAAAGGAATTAAAAAAAGATCAACCTGCCTACTGGCAGGATTTGAGTGCTCGTCACTCACAGTGGACGGCCTGACTCTATATCTCCTCATGTTTATCAAATCTTTTCTGTGATTATTTGCAAACGTAAAGCCTACTGCAGTGCAAATAAACAAACTAAGTGCAAGAATTGTATTAAGAAACAAAAGCAGGCTAGTGGTATATAAACTAGAAAAGAACAAAAGGGGACTAGAGAGAGAAAGAAAAAAGCAGATCACCATCAGCCTGGCAGGTTGAAACTTGAAAGCTTTGAGTGCACTCTGAGTTTTCCTTTCCTGCTTTTTCTTTTCAAGTTAGCTGAGCTTTACCTGATTTAAAAAAAGAAAACATCAGTGAGTTAATCCCCCCCCCCCGCGTCGACCTCTGAGCTTTGAAGTAGGGTGGAAATTGCTGCAAGATTCTACTTTGCCCTTACTGGAGTGCTATACTTTGTCTTGCCTGGAAGACATTAATTAAAGAAAAAACTTGCCAGTTTGCCTGTGTGTGACTGACTGTGTGTTTGTTTACCAGCTGCTATTGTAAAAATATATCATTGCGGCATGCTCCCTGCTAAATAAACAGAACCTACATAAAGGAAAAAGCTACAATGGTAGAAGGGGAGGGTGACAGGGAGGCAGAGCTTGTCCTGATAGGACAGAGAAACTTGAGAACAAGTGAGAG
Organism: Neoceratodus forsteri; assembly: GCA_016271365.2. Classification (NCBI taxonomy): domain Eukaryota; kingdom Metazoa; phylum Chordata; order Ceratodontiformes; family Ceratodontidae; genus Neoceratodus; species Neoceratodus forsteri. The sequence goes on from CM057454.1 coordinate 155,488,197, forward strand.
GAGTAAAAAAAAAAGAAAATTCCTACTTTAAAAAAAAAAAAAAAATAGTTACAGTGGTGGAAGGGGAGTGTGTCTGTCTGTGAGGGCGAACCCTTCCGCAGAGAGCAGAGGTACTTGAGAACAAGTGAGAAGACTAAAGATAATTCCTACAGGAAAAAGCATTGTGTATATAAAAAAAAAAAAAAAAAAAATAGATACAGTGGTGGAAGAGGGAGTGTGGCTGTGAGGCCGAGCTTGTACTGAGTTGTCAGAGAAACTTGGAAACAACTGAGAAGATTAAAAAAAAAGAAAACACATACAGGAACAAGCATTTTTCTGTGTAATAAAAAAGGCTAAAAATGTGCACCAGACAGGGTGAGGAGGTGGCCAAAATGGGGAAAGGTATGGGGAAATGTATGGCACAAACAACACTGCACAGTCTGACTGGTAAAAGACCAGTTCCTGGGACTTCATCCAGTAGCAGTAGTGGTTCTTCCACAATGATGTCCAAACAGACAGGAAAGGCCATAACTACCTTAATTAAAACTAAAGGAGTAGTCAGCACCACAAGGAGTGGCAAGCCAAGATATGGTACTTATGTGTACTGTACTACCAGTACAGATTTAAATGAAACAGAGGAGAAGGAGAAATCTAGCTGTGTTGAGAGTAATGATTATGAAATGGAGGATGTAGACAAGGAGGGAGAAAAGCAGAAACAAATGGAAAGCCAGAATGAGGTAGAGGTGGCAGTTGCATAGACGCAGGACGAATGTGATGATAAGTACTTGGATGAGAGGGGCAGTTTGAGCACAAACAGTGTGGTGCAGGTACAGGAGAAACAAGATGAGGGGGTGAGGGGGCAGTGCATTCAGATTTAGGTTCTGTTAGTGGCCTGGAGGAGCTGTTGGATGCTGATAATGGTGAAACAGGAAAAGGCCATGATGAGCAGCTTCCCAGTGTTGAGAAAGAACAACACAGTGAAAGTGGCAAAGGAGGACAGTATAGTATGCCTGGTAATAAAACAAAAAAGGTGCCATCTTATGTGTGGTCTTACGTTTCTCTGGCTGCCAATAATGAGTTACGAGCTGTTTGCTCAATACAGTATGTAAAAAGACCATCAGCAGAGGGAGCAAAAAAGGTGCTTTGGGTACCTCAGCATTAAAGAGACATTTAGAGAGATGTCACCCATTACGTCTCAGGCATGATGTTTTGGTCAGAGAGAAAGAAGACAACATGCAGGCAGAGTTAAGTCAGACTACACCTGCACCTGTTATGTCAAGTGATAGCAGCAGCTCTGCTGCTTCAGTTGTACTGTCAACTCTTTCTCAGTCTTCTTCTAGAATAAGTACTACAAACAGTCCCCTTTTGCCCTTATCATCATCCAGCACTCCTAATGTTGGCCATCTGAAAACTTCAACTGCTAGAAGACAACTCACGATTTCAGAAACAATTGAACGTAAAGGTAAGTACCAATGTACTCATCCTGAGGCAATTGCTATAATGAAACTAATTTCAGAGATGATAGCACTGGACTTACAGCCTTATAGAATTGTAGAGTATGTTGGATTTAAAAGGCTTTTGAATCACCTGTCACCAAGATACAGTATTCCATCCAAGAAATATTTCTCGACTGTTGCAATACCACAGATGTATGATTTAGTAAGTGCTAAACTGAAACATGCTTTAAAAGATGCAGTTGCTGGGGTTGTCCATCTGACTACTGACATATGGACAAGCTGCCAGCCAGAACCATTTATGTCACTGACTGCACATTGGGTATCATTTACTCCCTGTAGTGACACTGACAGTTCCCCTCTGAAACTGGCTTTCCTTCACATCCAGTATATCCCGCAGGATCACACAGCTTTAAACATCCTGAATGAGCTCAATAGAGAGATACAGTACTGGCTGACATCACAAGGGCTTTCTGTAGGTTTTATTGTGTCTGACAATGGTTCAAACATAAAGAAAGCATTGTCTGATGGGGGCTTTGTCCACATTCGATGTTTTGCACACTGCCTAAATTTGATTGTGCATGCATTTATGGAAGAGGACAGAGATATAAAGGCTCTCACATATGTGGAAAAAAGAATATGCACACATTTCAGCCATTCCTGCAAAGCACGCCAATGTCTTCGGGCCATACAAGAAGAGCATGGACTGCCTCCTAATACACTCATCCAGGATGTTGCAATGAGGTAGAACTCTGCCTTTTACATGTTCCAAAGACTGCTGGAGCAAAAAAAAGGCTGTAAGACAGTATACACTAGAGAACAGCAGAGAGGATGCTGATGTGTACATTAATCCTCAGCAGTGGGCTGTTTTAGAACTTCTCATCAAGATCCTGCAACCCTTTGAGGAAATTACTAGGGAAGTGAGTTCCAACAGTGCCACACTCAGCCAAATAATCCCATTGATCAAGATTCTTACATTTCAGCTGAATGCAATCAAGGATGAGTTGGAAGGTGCAACAAGCCAGTTTCAGATGGGAGAGTCTAGTGCAACTGAAAGGGACTTGCCACCCAGAATTAAAAAAGACATAGTACATAGAATGATTAAAAAAGTCAGAGATGATGAGAAACTTGATGAAATGCTCGTGGCAGAACATTACATTATTGCAACAGTACTAGACCCACGGTACAAGATGAAACACCTCTCACAGTATGACCCAAATGTGTTCCGAAACTGCAGAGAGAAAATCATTCAAGATGTAGATTTGCTTTTGAAGAAAACCATGACAACAGAAGCAGCCCCCTCATCCATTCCTCTTGCACCTTCACAGCTCTCTCTCTTCTCAGTCTGTCTCCAAAAGTCAGCTGTTGCCATTTGTTCCACACCCAGCAGTCATCGTTGGGGTCACTTGGATGTTGTCGTCCTGGAAAAATTAGCCCTTCCTTCTCCATATGTCACTGCTTCAGCCCAGGCCATGGTTGACTGTTATTTAGTAGAAAAAGGTATTGAATGGAATGAAGATCCTATTAAGTACTGGCAAAGCAAGCAGCCTGTATGGCCGTACTTGTGCAGGTAGCCTTGAAGTATATGGTCTGTCCCCCAACCAGTGTATTTTCAGAGCAACTCTTTAGCTGTGCAGGAAATGTGGTAACAGATACATGATCTAGGCTACTACCAGAAAATGTTGAGAAGTTAACAGTCTTAAAAGTAAACCTCCCATTGACTGGTTACAGCTATGACCCAGAGGCAGCAAATACATTTCGCAGTGACCTCAAAGATGACTACTTGGAAGAGTAGAAAGATCACCGTTTCTTCAGAAAAATAAATTAATACTCAACTAAGCCTATATGTGGCCTGCACAATTTTTGGACCTGATGGCACAATGTTTTCAGCATGTCCTAACAGATTTTGCTAATTTTTGGATTGCCTGAACCTGATAGCACACATTTCACATTTTGTCCTAGTAGACTTCTTTAATTTTTGGATCGTCTGAAGTTGGGACTTATGGCACAATGTTTTCAGCATGTCTTCCTCACGTGCTTTGCTAATTATTGGATTGCCTGAACCCGATGGCACACTTTTCGCAGCATGTCCTCATGGACTTGTGTAATTTCTGGACTGCCTGAACCTGATGGCACACTTTTCGCAGCATGTCTTCATGGACTTGTGTAATTTCTGGACTGCCTGTAGTCGAGACTGATGGCAGAATGTTTTCAGTATGTCCTACTTTCTGGATTGCCTGAACATGATGGCACATGTTGTTCAGTATGTTCTAATGGACTTGTCTAATTTTTGCATTTTTGGATTACCTGAATGTAGGTCTCTACCCACTCAGTACAGGCTCGACCTCACAGCCACACTCCTCCTTCCAACACAGTAGCTAGGTCTCTGGATTCCTAAGGATATGCAGTTATTTTTTTGGTAGGGGTCCCCTAAATATGTCATCAATTTGGGTGGGTGGGTGGAGAGGACCCCATGCCATAGAAAATAACTGCATGACTCTCAGTGGAGCAGAGAAGGAACTGGAACAACAATACCAAACTGATATCTGTCAGGAGGAAGTAGGCTGCTGGTTAGCTAAAACCTGCAGCTTATCCAATAGGTAGGGAACTGGGCAGATTGGGTGGGCCAAGTGGTCCTTATCTGCCATCAAATTCTATGTTTCTGTTTTTCTATGATATGTCCATATAGTGTGTGCTACTAAATGGGAATGGGATTCCTCCTCTGAGGCCAGACAGGTCAGTTTCAGTTTACAGTTGCAGCACTAGTATTACTGATTCTGAGACAGGGAACAGAGGTCAACTGCATGACTGCCATATTCAACTGACCAGCACGTCAGTGCTATAAACTTAGTTTTCATATCCTGAAATGCTGACTACAATTCTATGTGTGTGTCATATATGTCAGTGTTGTTTTGTGCAATTATATAGCAGATTTGCAGTTTTCATCACATTTTACAAAAGGTTCTGATTCGAATCAGAACTTATCAGGACTTCGGTTTGGATCCTGATCCTGATAATAAGGGTCAGGACCTTTTCGGGTCCACCCAACACTAACCTATATGACCAAGGCAGAATTAATTCACTGGGGTAAGATCATGCCAAACAAGTCTGATTTTTTTTGACTGGCTGACCAGGGAAGTAGATCAGGGTGGAGCAGTGGATGTGGCCTATCTAGATTTCAGTAAGGCATTTGACACTGTTCCACATAGGAGACTCATAAACAAGCTGGGCAGCCTAGGAGTAGGATCAAAGGTGGCTAACTGGGTAAGGAACTGGTTAGGGGATAGGCGACGGAGGGTGGTAGTAAATGGAGTTCACTCCAAGGAAGGGAAGGTGACCAGCGGGGTGTCACAAGGATCAGTACTGGGACCAGTTCTCTTTAATGTCTTTATTGGTGACTTTGCAGAGGGGCTAGAAGGGAAGGTCTGCCTTTTTGTGGATGACACTAAAATCTGCAATATGGTAGACACTCCAGGGGGGTGGAACAAATTATTAGAGATCTAAGAAAGCTAGAAGAGTGGGCAAGAGAGTGGCAGCTGATTTTCACTGTAAAAAAGTGCAAAATCATACACTTGGGGCGAAGAAGCCCAGTGGCAGACTGCAAAATGGGGGGTGTAGTATTAACGACCACCAAGCAGGAAAGAGATCTGGGGGTAATCATATCTGATAACCTAAAAGTGGCCAGACAGTGTAACAAAGCAGTGGGGAGAGCTAGTCTGATGCTTGAGTGAATATTGAGGGGTATCACCAGCAAAACGAGAGAGGTGGTATTACCACTGTATATATCACTGGTGAGACCTCACCTAGAGTACTGTGTCCAGTTCTGGAAACCACATTTCTGGAATGACATAGACAGAGTTGAGGCAGTCCAGAGGAGGGCAACTAAAATGGTGCAGGGTCTGCATCAAATGTCCTATGAGGAGAGACTACAGGACCTCAATATATAATCCCTGGAAGAAAGAAGAGAGAGGGGGAATATGACAGAAACCTTCAAATACCTCATGGGTATAAATAAGGTTGAAGAGGGAAGCATTTTTCAGAAAGCAAAGATGCTCAAGAGCAAGGGAACATGCAATGAAGATGGAGGGGAGTAGACTCAAGGGAGATGTAAGGAAGTACTTCTTAACAGAAAGAGTGGTGGATGCCTGAAATGGCCTCCCAGCAGAGGTGGTGGCAAAAACAGTAATAGGATTCAAGAATGCATGGGATAGGCATAAGGCAACCTTGGTGGTTAGAGAAGGGAGGGCTAAGCTGAAGATCAAGTAGGGTTTGCGGTATTACAGTAGGTAGGGTAAACGGGCAGACTAGGTGGGCCAAGCTGTCATTATCTGCCATCAAATTGTATGTTTCTATGTGTAGATTAGCACTGTATTCATGTCCTCTGGGGAGCTGTAAGGCTTGCACCTGTTTGCCACGGGCAGGCTGCTGGGCAGGGGGCAGAATAGTTCACAACAACTATTTCACTGATAAATGGTTGAGAGGCATATGATGTCAGTAGTAGTGATTATTTAGCTCTACAGTACTGGAGACATCACATACCTCAGCCTCATCCTGTTGTCAGTGAACTGTGAAACAATGTTTGCTGGACATTGGCCTGAAAATGTGTGACACTGTTACATGTAGGAAACACTGGTCTATAAATGTGGGACACATCAAATATGGAGATACATCCATGCTCTGAAACCTATTGAAATTAATGCCATTTACTTGTGAAAGTTTAAGTTTCCTTTAGAATCATAGTGTTATTATAATTTTCTGCTTTAATGTCTGCATTTACAATGTTAAACAGAACCTTCTCTGTGTGGACTGCACATTTTCCATGTGAGACAGATATGGGACTGAGTCTATATATGTGTGTGAGTGTGGGGGGGGGGGTGGTAATAAGAAACATCCCTAGCAATGTGTGAGAGAAATTGCAATAGATGAGTTTAATCAGACAGCAGTGCAGTGTATTGACTGATTGATGATAGCACTATAATGTTTGAAATAGTATGTTGTTGTCTGTCTACTGAAATTCATCTAAGATCTGAATTCTACTGTATATCTGCCGTGACACATGAGACAAACTCTGGTCGGAACAATCACGGCTGCTGTTCTGCTTTCGAGGGGCACTGTTACCTGTTGTCTGACAGAAATTGTATGCACCATGGACTTGGAATAAAGATTTAAGCATTTATTTGTATGCTTTAAGCTGTGTTCTTTAAGCGATGCTACTTTGCTTTGGAACTATTAGTACACTTTCCCCGTGTGTCCACCCCTCCCCCCCACTTAGTTTGAATACCATGCCAGTCATTATTATATTTTTCCTTGGTGACCAGTGCCCCTCCCAAGCACCCACCTGAACACTTTGAAAATCATTATTACAATTTTCCCTGGTGTCTCTAGAAGATGGGGATGTATGATGTCAGCATGGGGATATAGAGCTGGCGAGGTGCTGACATCGTGGAGAGCATCCTAATGTTAGTTACCATTTATTTACTCAGGACAGCTGAAATGAGTTGCAACATCTCATGTTCCGTGGAATCCTGCTTCTACCTGCAGTGTGAAGTACAGTAACTCCCGATACAGAACTGTGGAGAAGTCAGCAACACTTTTGCTTTAGCACGGACACGACCTCGGACACTTTACAGTCACAATGCAAAAATCAGTTATTGCAAAAGTCAAACTTCTGTTAATGATTTTGGTTACATTAACTAAGTTCTTTGGCAGCAGTTTTCAAACTCTTCAGTTTGCAGCCTGTTTGGTCAGTTGGCCATTAAACATAAAGAGAAAAGCAACACTTGGGACAGGCTGACAGTGTTGGCATTAAAAAAAAAATGTAAAAGGCAATATTGGACATGAACCCTGGTGCCAGGAATAAAATAGTGAAAGCAGACACCATGTAACATGGCTGCATCTTTACATCATAGATAATAAGGAGACATCTTACTTGTGTGCTGGGGAGCTTGGGATGGAGTTCTTAGGTGATATCCAGAAGTACCTGGAAAATAGGAACAGTGATGGGTCACAAAGTGTCTGTAGCTCTTTGGGAACAAAAGAAGGCAGACAGGGAAGGTTAAACATAAAACAATACTTATCTGATACATGGGGATTGATGTCCTGTCACATCGGGGATGTCATCTTGTCAGACCTTTAGAAATAAAGAGAAAATGGGTTAGTATGAGGAAAAAATATTAGTGAGACCAGGGCAAGATATGGTTTCATTGGGATTAGTATCTGACCACAGTAGAGTTTATGTTGGACTGTCCAATAGGTGACACAAGAAGGTGACTGCCCCCCCCAGTTGTACCATAAGGGTGGGATTGGTTTGGTGAGTCATGGGGGGGGTAGGGGGTCCTTGCAGTAACCAGAGGAAGCCAAACGGCACATGCATGTCCTAGACAAGGTCGCAGTGGAACACAGGTTGGGCTAGGAGGATAAAACTGAACTAAGTCCCTGGTTTCTGGCAGCACTCCCCACCATCCTGATGAAGCAGCCTAGGGCATTATGCAGAACTCCTTTCAAATTCCAGTGTAGGACTCTGTGGTGTCAAACCCATCCTTCACTTCTACATGCCAGGTCATTTGATGTGTGTACGGGAATGCTATGGAGCAGAAGGCAGTCCTGCCATGTTAAAGATTAATGGCTACCCCAGTAGAAATGGCTGTACACCAGTTAGTGGGGTGGTATACTGGGCAGGAGATCGACCCCCAAAATGCCCTACTTATACTGGATATTCCCCTGGGTACCAGTAAAGATACTGTAGAGGGAGCACTCTCCAAAGTTGAATGTTTAAAAAACCCTGTGGTGGTGGGTCGACAGGAGCTGTCTGGAGTCAGAATCTGTAAGAATTGTAGTTTTGGGCTTTTTGCACCTTTTTGCACCCGAAGGGGGAGCTCCTGTTGTGACTGACAGATGAATCAGCCAACCGAGCCTTTTGGACCTTGAGGAAATTCCCATGCTTCCTGGCAGTTGAGTCAGATCTAAGTTGGGAGCTGAAGAAGCAACAACAGCTTGAGACAGTCATGCTGCCGTCTGAGTAGTTTTGTGCGGGAGAACTGTGGAAAGGCCTGAGTTGTGGCCTGCATGCCTACCTGCTGCTCCTGAGAAAGAGAGAAGAGAATTATTTTGGAATAAATCCAAGTCTGTGAGAACAAAATAAGCCACTGATGTTTTACCAGGCTCATACCTGAAGAAGACCAAAGATTTTGCTGAATGCGATTGGCCCGTCAGGATTTCCAGCTGCTTTTGAATCCCCGGTTTGTGCAGAGACTTTGCAATTGTGACTGGAGAGCAGTTTGCCTGGTACAGTAGAATTTCCTTATATGTAAATGTGCTGTGTCTTGAAAGTGGGTTGTGATTTGGTTCCCCACTGTGTGAACTGTGTTCTGCTTGCTGGTACCATAGAATCCTTTACATGTAAATGTGCTGTGTATTGAAAGTGGGTCATGATTTGTTTACCCACTGTGTGAACTGTGTTCTGCTTGCTGGAAGCTTTATCCAGCCTAATTGGACTGAACCTGTGTTCATCTCCATTCGACCTGGGCCATGCCACACTGGCCCTGCCAGGCTACCCACTGCACAGAGAAAGCCACCGATGAGAGATCTGCCTGGGGACCAGACTCCTGCTCCATGTTTGAACAGGAACGACGCCTCGGTGAATCGTGTGGGCCCTGCTTCTCCTAGCACTCCAGATCAACCACCTGCAGTCTCCATTTTCGTCCAGCCTGTATCCAGTCTTGGGTATTGAGTAATCATCAGGGTAGCTCCCTGCAACAACAGCCTAATCTAAAAGTGTGCCATTTGATTGTTTTGTTGTTTTCTTTTCTTTTCATGAACTGAGCCCTCCAGCTCCGGATTACATTAGTGTGTAAGGTGTTTGTTGTTTTCTTCCATCACAGGGCCCCAACCAGCTACAGTGTTCCTGGCTAGCCCCCATTCTCCATCTGGGTACCCAGGGTGTGTGACTGTTTTGGGACCCTGAAGTGCATGCATAACTGTTTGATACAGCCTTTAAGCAAATTAACCTAATTATGCCCCCCCCCATTCAAGCCCCTTAAATAAATCAGATCTAACTCTTTTTTGCATTTACCCTGACTGTGGTTCCAGTTTGTGCAAGAGTACTGTACTGCTGTTATTTGTTGTGTATAACCTTGTTTTACAGGGGGTCCCCAGGGATGAGCCAGAGGAAAGCCCTGGTGGTAAGTGCAAACAGTATGGGTACTTGTATGGTGTATCAGGGGCATTGTGAAAGTGATTATTGTGTATTTTTCCAGCCACTAGTAAGGAAAGAGGGGGGTTACAGTGTCCCAGAGGGCTGTGCCCAGGTTAGCTTGACCACTACCAACCCTGACCTCCGGGTGGAGGCACCTGTTTCAAAACTCAGGCCCCTTAACTTGCTACTAGCCAAGCAGGCAGGTGTAGTAGCCATTGGGATAGCGCCACCTAGGGGTTGCACTATTTTAAAACAAACATAAGTCATAGTAACCACTCAGTGTAAGAAAAGCATTGTTGTGTATGGGCTACCATATATTATCCCATATGTTTAGAGCAAATCTCAGTATTCTGGAATTCAGTAGGCTGCTGCTTCAGATGTCCTATTAGAACCAGAACTCTATACCAGGAAATCTGTTTCTAAGCAACAGTTGGATTATGGGTAAACAATGAGACTGAAATTTAAAAAAAAATAAACATCAAGAACTCATCACCCATTGAAAGCCCACTAAATAGTGAAAAAGAAAACCACAACTGTATAATCTTTAAATCAGAATTGTAAAACACATCTGATATTCAATAAACATGAAGTTTAAAAAAAAAAAAAAAAGAAAACCACAGTCCCACATAATTAACAGCAATCACAGCAACAAGCCAGCAAATCTTATTCATGAAGACAACCCCAGAAAAGCCAGGCACAAACTGCCAAACTATATAAATAAAATGTAATTGACATGAGACGTGATACCAGGTGGTACTCCTGCAGTGGGAGCAGACTGTGTCCCACACCAACGATGCAAGCGTCTCCCCCAACCAAGACTCTCTCCCAGTACCAGGTTGCCAACATCACTAGCAGTAACCCTACAACTGCACAGACAGGCTGGCCCCAGGAAAGGAATTTGGTTGCACGTAGCATATCTCAGACACACTGTGTACAAAATCTCTTTACAAGTTATGAACAGTTACAACAGCCATTGTATGGCAGCCATACCCACAGGATTGAGGCAAATTCTGTCAAAGTAGCACTGGGCATCAGAGATAGAGACATTGTAAAAGTTCCATACATAAAGGCAGCAGGAGCGTCACCAGAGGTATAAAGTTGGGGGGCTAATGCCCCCAGTCAAAATCCTAACAAAACTACAGTAGAGGGGTCTGAGGGCATGCCCCTGTAAAATTTTGAAGTTTTTACCTTCAAGTGGTGGCTTTTCCTGCATTTTAATGGTAAAATAGATGTTTGAAAAGCCTGGTTATCATGCCCCCTGTTTAATGGTACATGTGGAAAAATGTGGTTACTGTACCACCAGAAAGAGAGACACTAGTATCCCAGCAGATCTGGTGATAAGGTTAAGGATCCCAAAGAAAGTTGGAAGGTTACTGGAGTACTGGACCCCAGATAACAGACAGACACAATTATCCCAGCAAGTCTGCTGGGAAGTTTATAGCACCACAGAGGGAAAAAGAGACAAGTCAGACACCATTATCTCAGTAATGAGTCCACTACAAGAAAAATGCTGTTTTATAATACAGATGGAGTCTAAAACACAGGGCTCAAAGTATGCCAAGTAATAAGTCTGCTACAGGAAAATGCCCTTTTATAAAATAGACAAAGCCTAACACACAGGGCTCAAAGTATGTATGCCAAGTACTATAAGAGATTAAGAAAAATACTCAGACTGGTAAACAGGGCTAAAATTATACCTACTCACTCAGTAGGTCATACACTACATAGAGGATTATCTATGGGGAGTCATTCACAACAAGGATATTCTCAGTCGAGAGAGGTCTCCTTGGCAACGTTAGACCTCGAGAGCGAAGCTCGAGGGTCGTCCATTGCCAAGGAGACCTTGAGATTTGAGAAGATCCTTGTTTGTGAATGACTCCCCATAGATTATCTTTTATAGTGTATGGGGAGTCTATTCAACATAAAAAAACAGTGAATGGACGTAGAAAGTAACTGTAACATTTTTAAAACAAGCCTTACTTGGCTTCCGTGTAGCAGCGTGTTCCGGCGCTACTCGTTTCCTCTCTGCAAATGCGTTCAATCTTGTTGTGCTGCACCGGTGACATACTGAGTGCAGCAGAAGATCATTATGCACTGAGGGCAGCACAACAAGGATATTCCATGCATGGATTTCCATGCACAATAACGTTCCCCCATACACTATAGGAAAATGCTCTCTTATCAGAAAAAAAGAACTGAGCCTAAGACACAGCAGGTCTGAACACCTTACACTATGTGAACTTCCACGTACTGAAAACAATGACTTTCAAACCAAAATATTAATCAGATTATTTAGGTTTTGCTTAGCTCACAGCCTGCTTGCCTGTTTGCCTGCCCTTATTCACTCTGGCATGTACATAAAAAATCATGACAAAGGTTATACTCAGGCAGCAGTTGTAGTGTGTATCATAGGCTGTTTGAGCTGGCTTATAGTAGTAATCTTAAACTTGTTTGCTTGCCAGTCAAACCCACAATGCAAAAACCCCTGTAGATAAGGCAATTTATTTAGAAAAAACATGCTGTTATTTTTTTATGAGCTACAGCCTCTCAGTTCAAGCTATTTGTGAGAGAGCCTTAACAACATAACCCACCGAAGTGTTATTTCTTTCTGAGGAATCGGCACTAGTGTTGGGGACAGGAGACTGGAAGAGCCTTTTTTATATTTTTTTATCAAAGAATAAACAGGGTACATACACAACATTACTACTGACAGTTAAAGTAAATAAAAATGCTATCACTTAAGTCTGTGAGCTTTTAAAAAAAATCAACAACCCCCCCCCCCAGCTTTGTCAGACTCTCAGAACTGCAGAAACAGAACAAAGGTAAAAAATAAAGTAATAAATCTGATCTCAGCTCTAGTGGGAGCCTTTGATTGTGAGTGCATGTCTGTGTTGCATTTTCTATTTATTATATTTCAAAAACTTTCAGATCTTGAAATAATCAGCAACCAAACCAAGCATAACTCTGTCTGCTCAGCAACCAAAGCTGACTGTCTTCTACTCAACTGCATCACTGTCTCTTGCTGCACAGCCTGTGTGTACCACATGTGTGTTGGAAAAGCACACTACGTGTTTGTACAATGTTTGGCTCAGCTATACAAGCAAGAGGTATGCCGTTGGCTTTCAGGGTGCCACTCAGAAGCAACCCCCCTTGTCTATCTCTCCCTCCCTGGTGGACTGTCAGTTGAGCTGGCCTGTCATATTTTGCACTAGTGGGCACTTTGTGGCTGTGTTGACCTCCCCTCCTCTGAGTCCCAGTCCTCTCCCACAGTAGAACAGAAGGCAGATGCCTCCACCTACACACACAGCCCAGCCCAGACCCCTCGGGCTGATCTGAGTGCCATGAACGTGTCCTGCCCCCGCTAGAGCTCATTCACAATGCCTGCCAGTGACGGTCCTAGCACTAACCTGCTGCTGCCAGACGCAGTTGCAGATCTGCCCCATTGAAATGCTGTGAGCTCTCATCTCTCCCTGAGGCATCTTCCGCATTCCCGATCTGACACCTCCCCAATCAGGCCAGTAGTGGCGATCTCCGTCCTGACGAATCAGCAGCCCTGTGCGGCAATATGTGCATGCTCACAAAGATCATAGTCAGACACAGACTAGTTTAGTTTCGTTTTTCTCTGTTGGACTTCATGAGCCCACGAGGAGCACTCTCAAAGTCCAGTGGAGAAAAACAAAAGTGCACTCCATGTGGTGGCTCTGTGAAGCACCGCCACTTATGGAAAAAAACATCTGGCTAGTTTTTTTTTTTTTTTTTATTTTAACTTGTCTTAAGTTAGTTTAGCAAACTGATTGGGGGGCTTTAACGTACATTGGGGGTCTCTAGCTTTCCCAAAATCAGCCTGATGACGCTACTGAAAGGCAGTATTAAGGGACGGGCAATGCAGCGTCATTTTCTCATGATGTTATCAGTGAGATACTCTGGGGTTGTTGAGCACCATAGTTAAAATGCTGGGTCTTACAGAGGTTTGGGCTATTTTTACCAGTAGTCAGGTAATAAAACTATTAATTTGAAATGGTGCCTCCAGTGGGGATCAGAGAGGTGAAGCCCCGATCTGTGCAGTGGTCGGGGCTTCACCTCTGCCAGTAGTTCTCCTTTAATATATGGCAAAACAGTCACATAGTCAATTTGTTTGGGTCTAACAGGACCCGTCAACTTATAAAAACAAACTAACTTAAAACATCGCCTATACATCAGGTCACTAAATTAATCTGAGAAAGTATAAATAAACTGTCATGGGAAGACAAACTGCGAGATGTCTGTCTTTGTCCAGCAATACCTATTCCTGGACTGGAGCAGGGTTTCAGTTTACAGTACATGTTTACAAACAAGGGTCATGATCTGGAGTTCAGGGGTAGCCCAACCCATCACACAAAAGTAGTCCCCTAAACATTCAGGTGATCACTTTGACTACCAATCAAAACTAAACTGGCCAAAACAAAACTGCCAGGTAACCAGTTTTATGTGTCTGTGTTTTCAGATAGCTGCACTGATCACTGAGAGATGTCCGCTAGTAGAAGAGAATTCAAATGAGTTTGGCCAACATTGTCTTGGTCATGTCATGGGAAGCCCAGGCTACCATATTTATTTTATGCGAGTTAGGCTAATAGTACAGTAGTAGTAAGCTGCTGCTGACTGTGGAGTTTGTGAAATGTGTGAAGCCCCCCTTCCCCTTCCTTGCAATGCTAATGGTGCTTTTTAGAGAAGAGCTGATAGTCAGGAGACAGCACAGGCAGTACTATCCTGAAGCATTCTAGGTGCCAGTGTATTTATTGGCAAAGCACCTGTCAATATGGTGACACCAAGTCCCTTGACTACCTTGAGTTGTAACCCTTCCTATTTGTCAGACAGAGAAGAGGCAAAAGTCTTTTTAGTACACCTATAATATGGTATCTTTTAACTTATAAGCAATGGGTTCCTGCAATGCCTGCTCCCATAACTTTGCAAAAGAGTAGACAAGAAAACCTTGCAAGATTAAATTACAACCACCAGAATTACTTAGGCTAGGTGTGTTATCAGTCATTAAAAGTGTGTTACCACTGGCTGATTTAAAGTTGACATTATTCATCATCACTTTCTATGAAGACTTGCTTGCCCTGTCCCTAGACTGCCAAGGTGCTGTGTGGGTTATTGAGCAGGGCCCTCGTCTAACTGGGAAAGAAGTGGGCCACCCTAACCTCTATGCACCACTGCTGACCAACCATGAACAGCATTGACAGTAGCTGCTAAGGCAATTGCTCACCCGCTGTCCTGTTCAGAGACACCTGTTATGCGCCCACAGTAACTCTGAAGAGCAGTGTGAGGTGGGGGACTACAGAAAGAGTGTCTGTCCCCTAAAAAAATCTGGGGGTGTCCTATCACTACAACACCATTGTAGACGCCTTCCTGACATTGCTGTTAATAAAGTTTGGTATCAGTTTTAAATTGTAATTGGCTAGTGACATATGGAACCGTGCTTCAGGAAAACAATTTGTTTGAAGAGTCTGAAACCCTCCTTGCAGATTTTCAAGGCTCACACACAATTTTTTTTTTTGAGTCACGTCCATTAAAATACCTTATCTGTATGTAAATGATGGATAGGGTCCATATAAAAACTCTGGCTCGTGGAATGAGTAGTACAGCACTGGACCCCCACCACTAAATAGGTTACTGAGTCCCTGAGTCCAGACAATAAAAAAAAGAAAAAAACACATAGAAAAAATGGAAGATGACCTGCAAAGTAAAGCAATTATGTAACCCCCCTACAAATGGGGGTTCCCAAAATGTCTTCCTTGAGCATGTCTAAATGTTCACTGCCAGGTTGGTGTCCTGTGTTTTAGCAGTTTAAATGTATTGCCAGAGAGTGCCTGTATAGCCTTTGTGTACTGTCTCTTTAAGATCTGCCTGGATTGCAGTTATATTTAACCTGGGGGGGCTGAGTGTTTCTATGCCCGAGTTCTGCCCCGGGCTGCCAGATAATCGCTCCGTTCTGCCATCGCTAATTGCGGAGAGGGAGCTCTGTTATAAGATGTGTTCATTTGCTGAATGTCTATTAGAGTGGTAATGATATTGTAGTTTGTCTAACCTGCCCTTTTTGCAGCATGGACATTTCTGTTTATCTCCACCATCTTGTTTCTGAACTGCCGAAATGGGCCAATCAGTACTTTTGGGGACTTTAAAATGGAGCCTGTCCCCAGGGGCTTTGTGGGAGCAAAATTCTGTAGGAATTGTAGTTTTGGGCTTTTGGAGCCTAAATGAACCTGGAGGGGGAGCCCTTGTTGTGACTCACAGACAGATCAGCCAACCGAACCTCTTGGATCTCGGGGAAAGTCCCAGACTGCTTGCAGTTTCAGATCAGATCTGAGCTGGGAAGTGAAGGAATAACAGCTCGAGATAGTCAGGCAGCAGACCTGCATAGTTTCACACAGAACAACTGTGGAAAGGCCTGAGTTGTGGCCTGCATGCCTGCCTGCTATCCCTGAGAGGGAACCTGTGCCTTTTTTCGGACTGAATCTGAATTTGGAGAGCGAATTAAGCCACTGAATTGTGACCAGGCCCCTACCTGAAGAAGACCGAAGATTTGCTGAATGCGATCAGCCTGTCAGGACTTCCAGCCACCTCTGAACTCCCGGATTGTGCAGAGACTCTGTAATTGTGATCGGAGAGTCACTTGCCTGGTACAGTAGAATTTTCTTACATGTGAATGTGCTGTGTGCTGATAGTAGGTTGTGATTTGGTTCCCCACTGTGTGTCTGAACTGTGCTTTGCTTGCTGAAGGCTGCATCCAACTCCATGGACTGAATCCGTATTCATCTCCATTTGGCCTGGGCCTTGCCACACTGGCCCTGCTAGAATACCCGCTACACAGAAAAAGTCATCGATTAGAGATCTGCCTGGGGATCAGCCCCCTGCTCAATGCCTTGAACAGGAATGATGCCTCAGTGATTCGTGTGGGCTCTGCTTCTCCTGGCACTCCAGCTCAACAACCTGCAGTCTCAAGTTCATCCTGCCTGTGTCCTGTATTTGGTATTGTGAGTAAACATCAGGGTAGCTCCCTTCAACAACAGCAAAATCTAAAGTGTTGTCATCTGATTGCCTTGTTGTCTTTTCTTTCATGAACTGAGCCCTCTGGCTCCGGATTACAAATAGTGTATGGTGTGCATGTTGCTTTCTTCCATTACAGAGCCCCAACCAGCTGCGATGCCGGCCTACCCCAGGCAACGTTCCTGGCTAGCCCACCTTTTTCCTACCTGGGTACCCAGAGTGTGTGACTGTGTAGGGACTCTGAAGTGCATGCATAATTGTCTGATTGATATAGCCTTTAAGCAAATCAACCTGATTATGCCCCTCCCTTGTTCAAGTCCCCTGAATAAATCAGATCTAACTCTTTTGGCATTTAACCTGAATGATTCCAGTTTGTGACAAAAGTACTGTACTGTTGCTATTTGCTGTGCATAACCTTGTTTTACAAGGGGGCCCCAGGGTCAAGCTAGAGGAACCAGCCCTGGAGGTAAGTGCAAACAGTGTGGGTAATTGCATGGTGAATAAGGGTAATTTTGAAAGTGATTACTGTATATTGTTCTGACCACTAGAAGGGATGGGGGGTTACAGTATCCCAGAGGGCTGTGCCCAGGTTAGCTTGACCACTAACAACCCTGATCTCTGGGTGGAGGCACCCGTTTCAGTACCTGGACCCCTTAACCTGTTACTAGCCAAGCAGGCAGGGGTAGTAGCCCTTGGGATAGTGCCACCTAGGGGTTACACTTATAAAGACAAACAAGTCCCGGTCGGAGTCAGAAAGGTCAGGAGTTGACAGCCAGCAGCAGTGACAGCTGAGCAGCGCTCTCTCTGGCAAGGACCTCGGCCCCCTTCCCCAACTGACCCCATGTGCCCCATCACTGACGGCCTGAGGTGCTACTCATAGTGCAGTGCAATGGCTGTGGGGCGGCAGTGTTCTGGGAGACATTCTGGAGGCTGCGATACTGCCCTATTTGCAGGCACCTCTCTGGTCTGAGAGAGGAGGTTGCCTGTCTCCAGGCTGACCTGGCTAGGATTCGTGAAACCTCCTCCCCCACCCAGGGACCACCAGAGCCAATGCCACTACCTCAGAGGTTGCCAAGAAAGAGGAGAGGCTGGACCAGGGTGGGCTCAAGGAGGAGAGGGTGGTGGAACAGAGTTGCATCCTCCAGCTGTACCTCTCCACAATTCATTCGCTCTTCTGGTGGATAGTGGTTCCTCTATGGAGGCACCTGCAGTGGAGACCAAGGAGGATGCTGGGAACCTTCACAAGGAGACCCACAGGAGGGTGGCAGGGTCCCCACAGGGAAGGAAACAACTCCTGGTGGGGACTCAATCATTAGGGGGAGGAAATGGGGAGGAAGGGGAGAGGGAGGTAAGGTGCCTTCCTGGCGCTACGGCTTGGAGGGACAGGAAGCGAATCCTCAGGATCGTGGGAGGAGCTGCATGAGGGAGGGAGCTGGATGTCATTGTCCACCTAGGGACAAATGACCTGGCTAGGAATGGGATCAGAGCAGTGCAAGAGGAGTTTGTAGAGTTGGGAAGGGGCCTTTGACAAGTAGCACATACGGTAACCTTCTCAGAGGTGCTGCCTGTCTATGGCAAGGGAGATGCTAGGGCACTTCTCACCAGGGAATTCAATGAGTGGTTGAAAAACTGGTGTGGAGTTCAGGGTTTGGCTTCACTGGGGACTGGGAGCCACCTGGAGGATGCAGACCTATGCTGATACGATGGTCTGCATCTGTCCCAGGGGAACCAGGATCCTAGGTGAGAGGTTTAAATGCTTCATTGGCAAGCATTTAAACTAACCAAGGGGGGGACACTGAAAAGAAGCAGGGAAATCCGAGCCTCCCCCCACAAAACATGGTGATAAGTGAGGTAAACACCAAGGTACAGAAGTTATTAGGGAGCAGAACAGATTTAAATGTAAAAAAAGACAAAGGCAGTAAGGACAGAAATGGGGTTAAAAGGGGTAAGGCTATCAAAAAGTGGAGGGTGATGAGTACCAATGCCTGTAGTCTGAGTAACAAGCTCCCTGAACCAGTGGCCTTGATGGAAGAGGGTTGCCTGGATATTGTGGCAGTCACAGAAACATGGTACACAGAGAACCATGACTGGGATGTCAACATACCAGGATACACAATCTACAGGAGGGACAGGGAGGGTAAAAGAGGAGGAGGAGTAGTTTCTATGTAAAGGAAGGATCAAAGCAACAGAACTAAAGAGTAAACAGGGAGCAGATGAGGCACTTTGGGTCACCCTGGAGACAGAAATGGCACCACAATCCGCATGGGGTTGTATACAGACCCCCATCTCAGGGGGAAGGAATGGACAAGGAAATGATAGAAGGCTTTCTTAGAATGGCAGGAAAAAGGGGAGATATTGTTGATGGGGGACCTAAATATACCAGATGTTAACTGGAGCACCTTTGCTGCAGGCACATCCAAGAGCAGGGTCATTCTTGATATCCTACAGGGGGCATGCCTCAGACAGCTTGTATCGGAACCCACTCGGGAGGGAGCAATCTTAGACCTGGTACTTTCAAATGGGGACGGAGAAAGAATCTCAGATTTAGAAGTGGGTAGCCATCTGGGAACAAGCGACCACCGAACAGTGTGGTTCACGATTAAACACAGCCATACAATCAAGCCATACAAAAGCAAGAGTACTAGACTTTAGGAGGGCTGACTTTGGGAAAATGAGAGAGTGCCTCAGGAAAGCAGTAGCAAACAGGCAAGAAGGAGGGGTGGAGGAACAATGGGGAGTGATCAAAACAGCCATCACAGAGGCAACAAGCCTTTGTGTAAAGCAAATCAATAAAACACAACGAAGGAAAAAACCGCTATGGTTCACAAAAAGAGGTGGCAGGGAAGGTTAAGGAGAAAAGGACAGCATTCAGGAAATGTAAGGAAACACAGAAGGAGCAGGACAGAGAACTTTATCAGTTAAAGCAGAAAGAGGCTGGGAAGGCAGTCAGAATAGCAAAGGCCCAAACCGAGGAAAGGATAGCCATTCTGTTAAGAAGGGGATAAGACCTTTATAGGTACATTAGGAGCGAAGAAAGACCAAAGGAGGGATACTGAAGCTTAATAAAGGGAGAGAATGTGGGTAGAGGGTGACAGTGAAAAGAGGATACTGAATGAATATTTCTGCTCAGTATTCACAAAGGAAGAGGAGGGAGAGTTACCTAAACCAAACAAGATAAACACTCTGAAGACGGGGTTGATACCAGTCCATTTACAGAAGAAAGGGTTCTGAAAGAACTAACAAATTGAAAGTGGACAAAGCAATGGGGCTGATGGGATTCACCCAAGAATTCTAAAAGAACTAAGGGTAGAACTAGTGACATCGCTGACTCACTCTCTTTAACAAATCATGGGAGGATGGGGTGGTACCCAGAGGACTGGAGGAGGGCAGATGTGATTCCTCTTCACAAAAGTGGGAGCAGAACAGAGGCAGGAAACTACAGACCAGTTAGTTTGACCTCAGTGGTAGGGAAAATGATGGAATCACTTCTGAAAGAAAGGATTGTTGAGTACCTAGAGGCCAGTGGGGCACAGGACCCAAGGCAGCATGGATTCACGATGGGAAGGTCGTGCCAGACGAATCTAATAGATTTTTGACTGGGTCACCAAAGTAATAGACCAGGGAGGGGCTGTGGACATGGCCTACCTAGATTTTAGCAAGGCATTTGATACAGCCCCACGCAAAAGATTAATACACAAGATAGCCAGCCTTGGAGTGGGTCCCAAGGTGGTAGCCTGGATAAAAAATTGGCTAGACAGCAGGATGCAAAGGGAAGTAGTAAATGGAGTACACAGTGAAGAAAGGAGGGTTACTAGCGGGGTACCGCAGGGTTCAGTACTGGGACCGGTCCTTTTTAATGTCTTTATAAGTGTCATTGCAGTAAGGAAGGCTTGGGGGATACTGGGATGCATAGGAAGAGGCATCAATAGTAGAAAACAGGAAGTTGTTATCCCTCTGTACAGACAGTTGGTGAGACCCCATCTGGAGTACTGTGTGCAGTTCTGGAGACCCCATCTCCGCAAAGACATAGACAGAATGGAGACTGTCCAGAGGAGGGCAACCAAAATGGTGCAGGGTCTGCACCAGAGGACATACGAAGAAAGACTAAAGGAGCTTAATATGTATACTCTTGAGGAAAGAAGGGAGAGAGGGAACATGATAGAAACTTTCAAGTACCTCAAGGGAATTGACAAAGTCCAAGAGGGTAGCATCTTCCAGAAAAAGAGATGTGCAAGAACAAGGGGGCACAATTTGAAGATAGAGGGGGGATGGCTCAGGGGTAATGTGAGGAAGTATTTTTTCACTGAGAGGGTTGTGGATGCATGGAACAGCCTCCTTGAGGAGGTCATGGAGTCAAGAACAGTGGGGGACTTCAAGAATGCATGGAACAGGCATAAGGCAGTCCTCGTGGCGGGTAAGAGGAAGTAAGCTGTTGGTTAACTAGGATCTGCAGCTTATCTGTTAGATAGGAAAATGGGCAGACTAGGTGGGCCAAGCGGTCCTTATCTGCCATCAAATTCTATGTTTCTATGTTTCTATAGGGGACATGACTCAGGAAAACAGCAGCAGCAACCCACCACCCTTCCCCCATTTATTCCTCAGCTCGAATTACTCAGCCTGGCTGAGATCAGCAAGCAGCAGCAACATCAAGTTTGAGCAGCCTTGACTGTCTTCAATCCTCCCCCCACCGCCTGAGCCGACAAGGCCATCTTCCCACCCTGGCCAACTCACCAGACCATCATACTCTTCAACACCACCTTGAGACCATTGTCACTAACCAGGAACTCACACCAGCAGATCAGCAGCTCTTTGATTTCAGGATGAAGGCTACTCAATCGGAAACACACATACTTTTTGGAGTAAATGTTTTTCTGGCACGGTGCGCGAGCCCTACTGGGAGTTGTAATTCTATGTTTGCACTGTTGTTTGCTCGGTCACAAAAGAAAGCAAATATGTTGTTTAATTCTTTGCATACTACCTCTCTGCTGTCCCTGATTTTTGCCTCAGAAATTCCTGTCTCTTCAAAACAGGTGTTTCCATGATGGAACAGTTGTATATTTGTGGGTAGCAGTAAAATACTGTGCCCATGGGGGCTACTGCAGCGTGGATGGGGACTGTGGCAGCAGAGGGGAGGGGCAGAGGAAACACCACACATCACCAGCAAGATGTGCACTGTAAAACAAATGACTGCAGCACTGTAGGAGAAGACTGGGATGCAATCTGGTCAAGGTCCCTTATAGAAACATAGAAACATAGAAGTTGACGGCAGATAAGGACCGCAAGGCCCATCCAGTCTGCCCATTTCTTTTTCTACCCTATAAATGTGCCATCGGCCTTTGCTCTGTCAGTGACCTATCTATTCATAGTCATTTGTATTGCTCCCTTATGCCTATCCCATGCCTGTTTGAAGCCCTGCACTGTATTCATAGCCACCACTTGTGGGCTATTCCATGCATCTACCACCCTTTCTGTGAAAAAGAATTTCCTCACATTCCCCTTAATCAGCCTCTAATCTCATGCTGTGTCCTCTTGTCCTGCTATTTTTCTTATATTTAAACATGTTAGACTCTTTCACCTTGTTTGTGCCCTTAAGGTGTTTAAATGTCTCGATCATATCACCTCTCCCTCCTTTGCTCAAGGGTATACATATTGAGCTCCGTTAATCTGTCCTCATATGTCTTCTGATGCAGTCCCTGCACCATTTTGGTTGCCCTTCTCTGGACTGCCTCCAATTTGGTTAATGTCCTTGTGAAGCGTGGCCTCCAATACTGCACGCAGTACCCAGATGGGGCCTAACCAATGTCTGCACAGAGGGATTATTACCTCCTCTACGACTTGTGATACCCTACTAATACACCTTAACACCCCCTAGCCTTACCTACTGCTTTAGAGGTCTGCTTGGATGATTTTAGGTCATCAGTGATGATGATGCCCAAGTCTCTTTCTTCCTTTGTGACTGCTAGCAACTCCTCCCAGCCTATAAGTGGCTTCAGGGTTTCTCTTCCTATGTGCATGATTTTGCACTTCTTTGTATTAAATCCCAGTTGCCACTCTTCTGACCATTTTGCTAGTTTATCCAGATCTCTTCTCATTCTGCCCACCCCATCTGGATCATCTACTCTGTTGCAGATCTTAGTGTCATCTGCAAACAGACAAGCTTTACCTCTAGTCCATCTGCGAGGTCACTAATGAAGATGTTGAATAGGACTGGCCCCAGGACTGATCCCTGAGGTACCCACTTGTGACTTGCATCTTTCTGACTGTATACCATTTACCACCACTCTCTGTTTTCTGCCAGTCAACCAGTTTGCCACCCAGTTGACCAACTTCTGACCCACCCGAGCCTATCTAGCTTATTTATCAATCTTCTATGTGGAACAGTGTCAAAGCTTTGCTGAAGTCAAGGTAGGCGACATCAACTGCTCCCCCTTGGTCCACCACTCTGGTTACCCAGTCAAAGAAATCTATGAGATTAGTTTGACAGGACCTTCCTTTTGTAAACCCATGCTGTCTTGGATCCTGTGCCCCTATGGATTCCAGCTGTTGCACTATCCTTTCCTTAAGGAGTGCCTCCATAATCTTGCCCACTACTGAGGTAAGACTGACTGGTCTGTAGTTCCCTGCCTCCTCCCTGCTACCACTCTTATGGAGCGGGATCACATGAGCCCTTCTCCAGTCTTCTGGGACCTCTCTGTGCTCAGAGACTCACTAAACAATTCTGCTAATGGCTCTGCTAGTTCCTCCTTTAGCTCCTTAAGTACCCTGGGATGTATGCCATCAGGTCCCATTGCCTTATCCACCCTGGAGCTTAGCGAGCTCTGTAGGACCCTTCTTTGTGAAGGAGTAGTGCTCACCTCCCTCCCCCTGTGTCCATGATGGTTGAGCTGTGGGCCCTGCCCTACCTTCTTCAGTAAATACTGAGCAAAAGTATCTATTTAGGATAGATGCCTTTACAGGGTCCTCCTCCTCACATGCTCCC
Source organism: Neoceratodus forsteri (assembly GCA_016271365.2). Classification (NCBI taxonomy): domain Eukaryota; kingdom Metazoa; phylum Chordata; order Ceratodontiformes; family Ceratodontidae; genus Neoceratodus; species Neoceratodus forsteri. Next base: position 155,511,829 of record CM057454.1, read on the forward strand.
TTTTCTCCATTAGCTTAGCAATGCCCCTCTGGACTTTCTCCTTCAATAATGTATCTATAGAAAGTCTTGTCACCTTCTTTTACTGTTCGTGCTAGTGTTTCCTCAGTTTGGGACTTTGCCTGCCTTACTGCCTTACCTGCTTCCCTTAGGGCAGTTTGGTATGCCTCCCTATCTTCATCCTGCTGTGTTCCCTTATATTTCCTGAAGGCCAGCCTTTGGCTCTGACCTTTTCTGCTACTGTATTTGAGAACCAAAGTGGTTTCCTTCTTCTTTGCACTTCCTTTCTGTCTAACACAATGGGATGTTGCTTCAAGTATTGTATCCTTAATGCTTGCCCACTTTGCCTGTACCTCCTCACCTGTGTTTCTTTTGCCAGGGCTAGCTTAACTCTGTTGGCCATCTTATCAAAGTCAGCTCCTCTGAAGTCCCATATTTTTGCCTTGGAATGGGATGATTTAGATGTAGTAGCCAAATTGAACCATACCATGTGATGGTCACTGGCCCCAGGTGACCTTCTACCTGGAGATCTGTGATCCCTTCTTTGTTAGTCAGTACTAGATCTAGGATAGCCCTGTCTCTTGTGGGTTGCTGTACCAGTTGTTTGAGGCCCTCCTGCAGGAATCCACTATGAGTCTAGTTCTGGCAGATGTTCCTGCTGGTATTGACCAATCTGTATCTGGCATGTTGAAGTCTCCCATTATCAGAACCTCCCTTTAGCTGTCATGTTTTGTATATCTTCTAACAGTAATGTGTCTATGTCCTCCCTCTGGTCTGGGGCCTGTAGACAACCCCAGTTCTTATGGCTGTCCCATTTCCTGTTTCCAGGGTGACCCACAGTTCTTCTGGCTCCTTATGTGTATTCTGAATTTCTGTAGCTTTGATATTTTCATTAACATACAGGGCCCTCCTCCCCCTCACCTCGGTCTCTTCTAGACAATACATGGCCAGGTACTGAAGTCTCCCAAGTGTGGTTACTGGTAAACCACGTCTCACTAATTACTACTATGTCCAGTTTAGCCTCTGACATTATTGCCTGCAGGTCTGGGATCTTATTTCCCAGGCTGTGAGCATTTGTGTACATGATTTTCCATTGGCCAGATTTTGGTGTGTTTGTTGGGTGAAGTTTGGCATTACCCCTGTGCATCGTATGGGGAGACAAACCTTTTTTCTTACCTGGTGATGCAAATGAACGGCAAACACGCTGAATTCCTGTTTGACCACTAGCTGAGGGGGGAGGGGTGTTCTTCCCATTCGACGTATGGGGTGCTGCACCCCTCTCCCCATTTGCTAGTTTAAATATTCTGCAAAGACTTCAAACTTCTGCCCCAATGCACTGACTCCCTCTTTAGTCAGATGCAGTCCATCAAATTTAAAGAACTAAAGAGGGAGTCAGTGTCTCCTATAGTGATAGCTAAATGCCTGCAGGGCTCTGCCCATGCAGCTGTAAAAATATATATTGGGGAAATCAATGTTTAATTTATAGCCCTTGCCTGAAAAGTGGCTCTTCTGTGGGTCCCTGGAAAGGAAACAGTTTGAAATGGAATTTGTGGGGTGGAGGCTCAAATGCAAAGTGTTGAGTTGGGGGAAGGACCAGGGGCTTGCCTGGGAGCAGCTGGCTGCCTGGCTGAGCCTGGGTTATGGGGAGGGAGGTTTGGGGCAACATGCTAGACAGTGGGGACTTAGGGTCAGAGAGGGGACAAACCCCAGGCCTATAGTTTAAATTTTATAACCTGGCTGCTGTGTGTTGCCTTCGTTGTCCCCATGCACAGCTTTGTATTTGTGACCTGGAAGTGGTGTATGAATTTTATCTTAAGATTGTATTGCCCCCCCCCATTGTGGATGTATGTGACTGTTCACATTGTCAGATTTGTATGTGTTCCTCCATCCAGCAGGGGAGGATAGAGAGAGAGAGAGATAGAGGAAGGTAGGGTGCCTTCCTGGTGCCACGGCTAGAAGAGATGGAAGGAGGATCTTAGGGATCGCTGGGGAAACAGGGGGAGCTGGATGTCATTGTCCATTTGGGAACAAATGACCTGGCTAGGGAGGAGCCAGAAGCAGTTCAGGAGATTATTTATTTATTTATTTATTGAATTTTACTGACCGGGTAAGCCCACTGAGACTAGAAGTCCCTTTTTCAGTGGTGACCTGGGGGTGGGGATACAGATGGTAACCAACCAAAACTGAACCGGATTAAGCTGTTGGTGGTATTTCTAGTGAATGGAGGAACACTGGCCAGGACACTGGGGAAATTTCCCCTACTCTTTTCGAGAAGTGCCATGGGATCTTTAACATCCACCTGAACAACCACCAGAACAGGCAGATGGGACCTTGGTTTAACGTCTCATCCGAAAGACGTCGCCTCAGGAGTGCAGCATCCCCCTCATGCTGCACTACAGTGTCAGCATTGGGATATTAACCCAAGTACCTGGTGTGGGGTTAGAACCCACAGCCTTCTGAACTCTCGGCCTCAGAGGCAAGTGTGCTACCTACTGAGCCACTGACACTGAGATTGAGGAGGGGTCATAGGCAAATAGAACAATCAAGTTACTTTCTTGGAATTGATACCTGTCCATGACAAGGGGATGACAGGAGTCTCCACACCAGGAACGTTAACACCTGGTTGAAGAAATGGTGCAAAGAAGAGGGATTTGGATTAATTGGGGACCGGGGCTCCACCTGGAGGGATACAGGCCTGTACAGAAGCTATGGCCTACTACTTCCATCCAGGAGGGGAACTGTGATCCTCAGTGAGCAATTTAAATGCTACATTGGTAAGCATTTAAACTAGCTGGGGGGGCAGGTTAAGGCAGAAACACATGAACTGTTCACCCCCTCATGCTAATAATATCAGCAGCAGGAATCCCAAGGGAGAGAAGTCACAAAAAGAACAATTACAGGTAGGTGTCCAGGAAGGAGGAGGAAGGGGAGAAAGAAAAGAAAAGAAAAAAGGGGAGGGCTAATCGGCAGGATGAGGGGAGGTAGCGGTAAAATCTGGAGAGCCATGTGTACAAATGTTCAAAGTCTGGGCAACAAGGTTGCAGACCTAGAGGCCACCATGGTGGCAGTGGACCTGGACATAGTCGTAATTATGGAGACCTGGTGCAGTGATAACCAAGACTGGGATATAGTCATAGCAGGGTATGCTCTTTTCAGGAGGGACACAGTAGGAAAAAAGGGAGGGGGTCTTTATGTGAGGGAGAACCTAAAATCCACAGAAATATAAGGAGATCAGGGAAGCAGAGGTACTATGGGTTACCCTAGAAACAAAGAAGGTGGGCGCTGTTCAGACAGGGGTGATCTACAGACCTCCAGCATGGGGGAGGAGGTAGATAAGGAGATGATGGAGGAAATCCGAGGGATGGCTAGTAAGGGGAAAGTACTGCTGGTGTGTGACTTCAGCATGCCAGATGTGGATTGGAGCATCCCAGCTGCAGCTACAGGTAGAAGTAGGAAAATCCTAGACTCTCTGCAGAAGGTGTTCCTCAGGCAACTGGTTGGAGAACTCACTCATGGGGAGGGAGAGCGATACTGGACCTGGCACTGTCAAACGGGGCAGTGTCACTGATGTCACAGTGGGGAGTCACCTGGGGACAAGCGACCATCGTACGGCATGGTTTGATATTAGAACAGGGCCAGAAATAAAGCACACTAAAACAAGGGTCCTGGACTTCAGCAGGGCTGATTTCAAGTTAATGGAAGAGTGCCTCGGGGAAGCACTAGCAGGAATAGGGAAAATGGAAGGGTAAAGGAGCAGTGGATGGAAATAAAGAAGACCACTGAGAAGGCAACAAACCTCTGCATCAGGCAGATTACAAAGGGCAAGAGAAAGAAGAAACCACTATGGTTCTCCAAGGAAGTAGGAGGGAAGGTAAAGGCAAAGAGGCTAGCATTCAAAAAGTACAAGGCAACAGAGAAGAAAGAGGACAGAAAGGATTATTAGGAGAAACAAAGGGAGGCAGCTAAAGCAGTTAGGAGAGCCAAGACACAAACAGTGGAGAACATAGCCAAGTCAGTAAAAAAAGGGGGATAGAACATTCTTTAGGCATATAAGCGAAAAGAGGAAGAACAAGGCAGGGATAGTAAGACTAAGAGGGGAAGGAGGTGAGTATGTGGAAGAGGACCAAAAGAAAGCTTACACATTGAACAAGTACTTTTGTTCAGTATTTATGAAGGAAGGGGTAGGTGATGGGCCACAGATAACAGGAAAGGGCATTAATGGAAGGAAGGTGGACACTAGCTCTTTTACAGAGGAAGGAGTCCTCAATGAACTAGAGAAGCTAAAGGTGGCTAAGGCAATGGGGCTGGATGGGATTCACCCCAGGATATTGAAGGAACTAAGGAAGGCGCTCACTGCGCCTCTGATGGCTCTTTTCAACTTATCGCTGGATACAGGGGAAGTTCCAGGGGACTGGAGGAATGTGGATGTGGTCCCACTTCACAAAAGTGGTAATAGGGAGGACACAGGAAACTACAGACTGGTAAGCCTGACTTCAGTGGTGGGAAAAGTTATGGAAACACAACTGGAAGAAAGGATTGTGGGATGCTTTGTGACAAATGGGTTGCAGGATCTGATGCAGCATGGGTTCACAGAGGGGAGATCATGCTAGACAAACCTGATCTTTTTCTTCAATTGGGTGGCTAGGGAAGTGGATCAGGGAGGGGTGATGGATGTGGCCTACTTAGATTTCAGTAAGGCCTTCAACACTGTTCCACACAGATGACAGGTAAACAAGCTGGGCAGCCTGGGAGTGGGTCCAAAGGTAGTAAAATGGGTACAACGTTGGCTGAGTAACAGAAGCCAAAGAGTGGTGGTAAATGGTGTTCACTCAGAAGAAGACACGTCTACCAGAGGGGTGCCACATGGGGTCAGTTCTGGGACTGGTCCTCTTCAATGTCTTCATTAGCGACATCGTGGAAAGGCTGGAAGGGAAAGTATGCCTGTTCCCAGATGACACAAAATTCTGCAAGAGTGGACACATCTGGGTGTGGGGGGGGTAGAAAACATGGAGGAAGACCTGAAAAAGCTGGAAGAATGGTCAACGGTATGGCAGCTGGGCTTCAATGCCAAAAAGTGCAAAATTATGCACATAGGGCACAGGAACCCGGGGGCAAAGTACCAACTGGCGGGGGGAGGTGACAACAACAAAGCAGGAAAGGGACCTGGAGGGTCATCATATCTGATGACCTGAAGGTAGCAAAGCAGTGTGATAAGGCTGTAGGAAAGGCTAGTAGAATGCTGGGGTGCATAGGGAGGAGAATCACCAGTAGAAGGAGAGAGGTGGCGTTGCCCCTGTATAGATCGATGGTGAGGCGACACTTGGAATACTGTGTCCAGTTCTAGAGGTCACATCTCAGGAAAGACATAGACTGGATGGAGGCGATACAGAGGAGGGCAACCAAGATGGTGCATGGCCTGCATCAGAAGTCCTATGAGGAAAGACAAAAAATTAAATATATACTCTCTAGAGGACAGAAGGGAAGGAGGAGACATGATAGAAACATTCAAATACCTCAAGGTTGTACTGTAAATAAGGCACAGAAGGGTAGCATTTTTCATAGAAAGAGATGCTTAAGGACAAGGGGCATGACTTGAAACTGGAAGGCTCAGGGGGATATAAGGAAGTACTTCACAGAAAAGTTGGTGGACATCTGGAACAAACCAACAGAAGAGGTGGTGGGTACCAAAATAGTGGCAGGATTCGAGCATGCATGGCATAGACACAAGAGAACCTTAGTAACAAGTCTGGGAGGGGGGGATAAGGCCAGAGATCGAGTAGGGTCAGTGGAAACAAAGTAGGTAGGGAATTTTAGGACAGACTAGGTTGGCCAAGGGATCCGTTTCTGCGAACAACTTTTATGTTTCTGTATATGGTTCTGATGGTCTGGTTGGGCTTCTAGAGGGTCAAGTCACTTCAGAGGTGGAGATGATGCATCATTCTAAAACTTAAAATATTTTATTGTCATCTTGTCAATATAACATACAATGCAGGTAAACAACACATGGCACACATTAACACACAGCATTGAAAAGAAAAAGGAAAACAAAGAGGAGTGTTTGCTGGATTTAGTCTGTCTTTGCTACCTTATTCCGAAGGGTCTCTTAATCTTTCATATTTTCCTGCTGGTAGATTCCTGTTTAACATGGCTCTTCAGTTGTCATCATACATATCTTAACCTGCTATGCAAGAAACATTTTGCTCCCTTAATGCAGAGTTCAGTACAAAACCATGTATCCTGTTAATCCCCCCCCACCCCCCACCCCGCTCCCCGCATGCATTGGTTCATGCAATGGAAATAAAAGAAGGCTTATGCACATAAACAAATACTCATCCTACTGTCTTCTGAGACATCTTTCTGATGTGCTGGTCTGGTTGGAGTTCCAGAGGGTCATCTGACTGCAGAGGTGGCATATCCAGTTTCTCCACTCACTTGCTCCACAAAAGGAGATGACCACACCCCTTCCCCACCCAGCAAGTCTCTGTCCCCTAAGTATGGTGGCAGTAGCTCCCCTCAGGCCCTGATAGGCAAATTGTTAATACTATTTAACATATCATAATCTCCCCCACCGAGTACAAATAGAGGAGGATCCCCCATCACACTGATTGTCGCCTGCCTTGGTCCCCTGTCCGCCCCAATCTGGGCCTACCTTGGTGCCGACCTTTCATTATCGGTAAAGCTATCTTCTCCCCCAGTCCCACATTGTGTACCGGTAGAAAACTTCCAGCAGCCCTGGTTCTGCCTACTGACCTCAGGTAGTGGTGCCTTGCTGACCAAAAGAAAGCCCTGGGGTTATCTACTGCTAAATACCAACAAGACCAAGGCAGCCCAGGATCAGATGTGGGAGTGCAGTAAGTTAAGTAGTGTTTGTAGTTTGCCCATTAGGGCTCAGGGGTTAGGGGAGAAGTGCTGCTGCTATACTTAAGTGATAGAGGAAGCTTGCTGGTGATCTCCTTCTGAGGAGTGAGAGATGAGTGGATAAACTGGAAATTACAAAGGATAGAACATAAAGAGAAATGAAAAATGTTATTTTTGGCTGTACAGTCACCGGAAGAAGACCCATAAGGGTCACGTCTCCAGTGCTCAGCCACCTGACCCTCCAGGAAACCCAAGCCAAAAAAGTAGCCCTACAAGGTACAGAGAGAGAAGGAGATTTTACAGTGCAGAATAGGATTCCACTTAAGTATCCAGCAGTGGGTTTTCCGAATTCAGATTCTTGGCCTTCAATGCTGAAATTCCAAATTCCAGAAAACAAATCAAAATCCAAGGAATCTGATTCCAATGGACACATTTTGAGCAATCCTACTGTTAATTAAGCAATAAGGCACTCCCAGGGGTTATGTTAATGGTCTGTTAAGCACCCTCTGAGGGTGTAATGTGGCATGAGGCGTAGTCGAGTGCTACATGCCCCTAGAGGGTGATTAACTGACCATTAACATAACCCCTTGGACTGCCTTATTGCTATTATAATAAAAATGTTTTTTAAATAGTGTTAAACATTGTTCAACATATGATTAGGCTGTACATGTATGTTAATCAAAGATTAACATGGGGCTGATAGAATGTTTACAACCAATCAGAAAGCTCTATTTCTCAGATCCTTTTTATAATAAAAATATAATGTATGGACAGTGTCTATTAACTTGTTTTCAATCAGTTTATAAAAAGAATAATAGATTAGTGTATATTGCAAGGCAATAATTCCATGGACAGGTTCTGGGGAAATAGGGAACATCGAGAGCAAAGCTTGAGAGGTTCCCATGTCCCCAGGACCTCGAGATGGATTTACTGCCTTGCAATATACACTAAGTTGTTTGTTATTTTTTTTAATATATGGATCCGAGTTTGTGCAAGCACAGCAGATGACCAGGAAGAGGTGCTAATGGTCTGTTAATTACCTTCTAGGGTGTACTGTGGCACGAGGTAGCTGAGTGCCACATGCCCCTAGAGGGTGATTAACTGACTAATAACATAATCCCTGGGAGTGCTTTATTGCTATTATAATAAAAAATGTTTTTAAACAGTGTTAAACCTTGTTCAGCATATGGTTAAGCTCTACATGTATGTTAATAAAAGATTAACATAAGGCTGTTAGAATGTTTGCAGCCAATCAGAAAGCTCCATTTCTCAGACCCTTTTTATAATGCCTTTTGAGACGGGCGGTCAGCCACTTCAGTGAAGGACTGTCTGGATTCTGGCTGACTGCCGCACTATCTCACGCTGTCTCATTCCCCAGTTACTCACTCATTGTGTCACTCGCTTTGCGCCTCCTTCCTATAAGCACGCCATAGTAGAATTGGTAGGCAGTCCTACCTTTTCTTCTGTTGGGGAATTGGGAATGCAGGATCAACCAGATAAATCCATTTTGAGGCACACTTGAAATAAAAAAGAAAAAAATCGGGGAAATACAGAGGGCCCGGTTCAGTCTCGTTAAGTGAGAGATGGCCGCCATGTTTTAAGAGTTGTTCTGCCTGTCTACTAAAGAAAAGTGGCCAATCAGGAGGCACACTTTGGGTGACGTTGGGTGGCAGACTTGCGGTTGCGCTGTTTAGGTTTAATGATAATACTATCGTTCATGTCTATTACTATTATGGCACCTGAACAATAGTGTTATCACTCATGAACGGTGGTATTATTACCAGGAATGTTTTGAATACTTTCGTACTTTAAGAATCCATATATTAAAACCTGATAACCTCATCATTATGACATCATTATGCTGTAAACCTTGCTTAACTATGTCATAATGATGGGATTACAGGATAGAATGTCACCACCTGTCAAAATTCTTGGAAAGAAAAGGTGTTCTGCTGTTTGGACATTCATTCAAAACACACACATTCCATTCAGACAGTTACAGACCCACTGCAGTATAGAACGCAGTGGCTAATTTCAGCACTTCAGTTGCTCAACATTCAGACTAGGAGGCATTCGTAGCTGAGCAGGAGAACAAATGCACATTGAAAAAAACTGTTTTTTTCCCACAGGGGCTAGTTTTTCCATACACTATAAAATACAATGCTAGAGCAATGGTGGTCAACCACGGACATAATCACCTCTTGCGGTTGCCATGACAACTATAAACCTCTCAAGCTGCGCTCTCGAGGTTTATTTGGTTGCCCTGGCAACTGCTTGAGGTGAATACATTGTGGTTAACTACTGTTACTCAGGTATTATCCTCTATGTATTAACAGGACACTCCGAAACACTACACATTCTGATATTGGTACACTTGCTGTTCCCCACCAATCCCCTCACATTTTATTTCTTTACACTTTTTCACTGTTCTCAGATTTCTGGACTCCACTGCAGCAAAATTGCACTGCAAAGGAGATACTGCATCTCAAAATGGTCTATCTTTGGGAAAAAAAAACATTGTAAATGCAGGACCCACTGAAAATGAGATATTGCCTCTTAGCTGTGCTACCCTGGGTAAATACTTTTTAAACTTGGGTACAAGCAGGGCCCCTACTGAAAACAGGATATTGCATCTTGCTGTGCTATCCCAGGTAAATACAGTACAAAAATGTAAAGGCAGGACCCCACTGAAAATGAAATATTGCATCTCATCATGGCTATTCTGGATAAATATATTGCAAGTACTGTATGTGTAAAAGCAGGACCCCACTGAAAAAGAAACATTGCATATCAGATAGGCTAATACTGGTACTGTTGCAAAAATATGTAAAAGAAGGTCCCCATTAAAAATGAAATATTGAATCTCATCTGGTCTCTCCTGGGAAAAATACAGTGTAAAAACATTTATAACTATACATGCACTCTAAATAATGAAAGCCATCACTCCATCTTACTTGAACTAGGTCTACTTATTGTGTGTGTGTGTGTGTGTTGGGGGGGAGTTAAAAGTTGACAATTGAAAATGTTGGTGTACCTATTCCAGTAGCTATCTGGAGAAGACATCCAAAAGTAGATTACTGTATAAATGCTGTCATTCTAGTAAAACGCCGGTAAGGATGAAATGTTATGCTAATTTGCAAGGGGCAGCTCCTGACTTCCAGCCTAGTGTGCCAGATGCGGATGCAGCAATGAATGACAATTTTGCAGGCATAATCAACAGTTTTTTAGCAACTACCATGGTGACCATTAAAACAAAATGAACAGCACTGCATAACATTCAATTATATGGAGTATCTGAGTTATGAAACTGCCTTCTACAGTCTGAATGCATGCAGCTGCAAGTACAGTGGCAGTCAAAATGGTGCTGCAGTACTGCTGTTCGCATGCATTGCCTTTTGTCCAGCACTGCTTTTCCTGATTGCTATTGCATTACTCAGAAAGAGGCCATTATCTACACTTTTAAAGCAAGTGTTGCTGTGCAGCCTAAGAGGCTCAGACTCCCTTGAATAAAAAAAAAAGACACTACTGAGATTTGTTTTAAACTTGCATTTTATTGAAATTTTCAGACAGCTACAAACGTGAAAATGTACACTAACAAGGATACGTGTGTGACGCTTGGCCAGCTGGTTATGATTGTTGTATGATATTTGCAATATAAAATATAGTATGTGAGCCTGTGTTTCCATGGGTCCCCCCCACCAGGTTTCAGTGAAGCTACAGGATATGTAAACCGACCAGGAGATCTCTGTAATGTAATTAACTTTCTTGAGAAATTGCATTTTATGGCCTTTTTATGACCTCATGCTTTTAAGTTGGAAACTAAATATACATTATATTACAGGACAGGACATCATTTAGCTGATTCCTGTTGGCTATATCACACCTAGGTGACAGACTGCAGGGTTGAAAACCTCAAAGAAACTGGCTGATCAAAGACTCGTCATTGGGAAATGAGTTTTTGCTGATGTCACATTATTTAATATACCTCTTGATAGGACATCATGTTTGTGATTTTTATATTCTAAAAAGAGGAGCTAGATGACTCACAGAAGGGGTGTGGAGACACAGAGTTTAAACTGATACTTGTGTCTGGACTGCCATATTATTTTTGAGACTCCAGAGAGACAGCTGTCTGATCTAACTTAAGCACTTCTAGAGGTAATACCTTAGACAGCAAAGGTCTAAATGTATTGTGGTAGGAGTTTTGTTTTGTAATCTTCCTTTGTTCTTTTATGTGATTGTGAGCTCTTTGATATATTGTTCCGTGTTTACATTTTTCATATTTTTATCATCTTTTAGTAAAGAACCTTTTTTTCAAGATACTGCCTGGGTGCGTCTTTTAAGTTCTTTTTGCATGTGATGTATAGATGGTTAAGTCTGACAATTGTTCAACAGCTTGATGATGTTACTGAGCATGTGTAAAAAGGTAAGAATATACCTAAGTTCTTTTATAGAGTTTTAAGTGTTCATTTTGGAAGCCTGGCTTGGTGCCCCTGGTGAAAGATTGTACCGCAATCCCCAAAGAGGGTACATATCTGAGTCTGTACATTGGGTATGCTAGCATAAGGTTCACAGTTTGAATCCCCCCAGAACTTGAGACAAAAGGTGATGCAGATCAAAAGCAGACAGGAGGGTTACCCTGTATGTCACCTGTTCACACTATTGCGCTCTGAGGTTGGCACTGTCGGAGCAGAGGGACTGACCTGCAGAGTGCATTTGTGACAGATTTGGTGGTAGCAGTGGGATAAATTTGGTAACACAAGCTTTAACTGTTCAGTGTGTCAGCTTAATACTGTACAGCTCACTTGCAAAATAAGGCAGCGATTAATTTTTAAAAAGAGAAAACAGAACTATCTCATTTTGCTTACGGTCAAGTTCCTACCTGTTTTATTTTTTTTTCTAAAGTGCAAGTTAGAGTAACCATAGTTAGGGAAGAAGATGGCTTCCAACTACAGTGAGCACACTGCAGACTACCTGAAGCAGTTGTGCAAGGAGAGAGGAGTCCTGCATGAGAGGAGAGCCACCAAGCAGAACGTCATGGATGACCTGATGGCAGCAGATGCCCAGAGCATGAAGTCACTGACTGTGACTAGAAAGGACCAAACCTTGGGCGTGGAGGGGCCAGCGGCCAGTGCAGTGTCCAGATCCAAGGATGAGGACAGCAGGACCAGTGCAAGCCAAGGGTCATAGCAGCAGGGGAAGGTCACCAGCATTCTGGAGCCAGAAGCAATCAGACTGCAGATTGAGTTGCGCAGAATAGAGTTGGAGTTCCAGAGAGTGGCTGAGCGAGAATGGTGAACAGCAGAGTGAGAAAAACAAGCTGCAGAGGAGAAGAGGGAATGAGAACAGAGAGAGGCTGAGTGAGAGAAGCGAGACACAGAGGAGAAGAGGGAGTGAGAACAGAGAGAGGCTGAACATGAACAGCGAGAGGTGGACCATGAAGAGCGTGAGTACCAGAGGTGACATGAACTGGAGAAACTACAACTCCAACCACCAGCACCAGAGCAGGTAAGTGGCTTGGGTTTAACTGGAACTACAGGACTGGGTTACAAATTAAATTCTGAATTGATAGCTGAATTTAAAGAGGGGGCGGATATGGATGACTTTTTAAATTCCTTTGAAAAAGTTTGTATTCAGCCAAAAATTCCTAGAGGGTCCTGGAGCTTCCAGCTATCCACGCTACTTACCAGGAAAACTCAGGATGCATTGGGTCAAATGGACAATGAGGACAGTAATGATTACAGCAAACTTAAAGCTGCACTTTTAAAAATGTTTGATTTAACTGCAGAAGCATACAGAGTTAAATTCCATAAGCTCAGGAGAAGCCCTGACATGAGCTACGAGGAGCTAGCCACGAAACAACATCGGTGTTTAAAACATTGGTGGGAAGGAATTGAAGCAAACTTTGTAGATAAAATTGAAAATGATATATCATTAGAACAGTTTTTTTGGGCATACCCAGCAGAGCTGAAAACCTGGCTGGAGGACCGAGATCCCAAAACAGTGCAAGAGGCTGCTGAACTCTCGAACCGTTATGCCAAGAGCAGACCTGCTCTGAGAAGGAATGAAGTGGGTGTGGCAGCGCAGAAAGGGAAAGCAAGCCTTCAGGGCAGCTAAAACCCTCACTGCCTCCACCGAAACCAGTTAGCCCCAAGTTTCAAAGAAAAGATTTTTTCTGAGAAAAGAAACAAATGTTAGGTTTGCAAAGAAACTGAGCATATTGCCAGACAGTGTCCCAAAAGGATGAGCAATACGCAAAATGGGGCTAGGAAAGAAGTGGGTTGTTTGTGTGTCCCTGGAAGCATGCCTGTGAACATGAGGGAACACATGCACCCAGTCACTGTGAATGGTGTACAGATACAAGGGTTAAGAGACACAGGGGCATCCCTGACATTGGTAAAAAGGGATGTGGTAGAGCCTGGTCAGCTTATACCCAATACATTTGTAACTGTACAAGGGTTCACTGGGAAGGAGACAACATTGCCACTCACCAGTGTCCTCCTAGACTGGGGTGAAACAGGGGGAACTGTGCAACAGGTGGCTGTAGCCAAAACGTTAGCAGTTGACATCATTCTTGTCAACAATCTTAAACAGGTGATCGTGTGTGCAGTTACCCGTAGCCAAGCAGCAAGGGAAAATTGTAGTTCTCTGTACTCCACAGAAGCCATTGTGGTAACCACTGGGAGGCTGGTTCCCCAGTCTGTCTCCTGATATGGAGACTAATGAAAAGGGGGTAGAAATTTCCCCAGTAGCAGTTAACCACACAGCTACAGAGGGTTACTCCGGAGAAGGAGGGTGACCCATTGTCAGAGGGTAAGGGATGATAGTGATCCTGAGTGCCCTGATGCTAGTGCTAGGGACCCTAGTTTAGAGACTAAAGGGGGTCTGTCCCATGCCTTGGGAATGTGTAAGGAGTTTGCAGCTGCTCAGAAAAGTGACCCTAGTCTAGAGAAGCTGAGGGCTTGGGAAGACTCTAACGGAGTACAGGGAGGTGATGGTAAACACAACATTTATTGGGAAAAAGGACTGATGTATACTCAGGATGCTAAGACAGAGAGAGGGGTGATAGGCAGGCATTTTGTCATTCCCCGGGGTAGCATGAGCAGTTGCTCAAGACCGCACATGATATTCTCTTGTCTGGTCATCTGGGAGTCACTTGAACTATGCAGCGGTTGGCCCAGAATTTCTATTGGCCCAACTTCACCCAGCAGGTGAAGGAGTATTCCAGGTCTTGTCACCAGTGCCAAGAAATAGGGAAGCAGGTAAGAAAACCCAAGACACCCTAATTCCATTGCCCATAGTGGAGGAGTCATTCCAGAGGGTGGGAATGCATATTGTGAGGCCTTTAAATAACCCCAGCTCCTCCAGGAAGAGGTTCATGCTGACTATGGTGGATTATGCCACCTGGTATCCAGAGACAGTCGCCCTATCCTCACTGAGGACAGACAAAGTGGCAGATGCCTTACTTGGGATTTTCTCCTGTGTTGGGTTTCTGCAGGAGGTTATCACCGATTGAGGGGGTTCCTTCATGTCGGACCTGATGAAATGTTTGTGGGAGAAGTGTGGGGTGGTGCAGAGGTGCACAACACTTTATCACCCGCAAGCCAATGGGCTTGTGGAAAGATTTAACTGTACCCTGAAGTCAGTGCTCCAAGCATTTGCTGAACAGCATGGGAGGGACTGGAAAAAATTCCTTCACCACCTGTTGTTTGCATACAGGGAGGTTCCCCAAGAGTCGACAGGATTTTCCCCCTTTGAGCTCTTATATGGACGCCAGGCACGTGGGCCCCTAGACTTGATCTGGGAGGACTGGGAAGGCAAGCATGCCACCCAGGGCACTCCCATAGTGGATTATGTCCTTAGGTTTAGGGAAAGGCTGAAGGAGCTTATGGGGACAGCCCAGAGCAACCTGGCAGCTACCCAACAGAAACAAAAAGTGTGGTATGACCACAGAGCCAGAGCTCACTCGTATACGGTGGGTCAGGAAGTCATGGTCCTCATTCTGGTTCAGAAAGACAAGCCTCAGGCTGAGTGGGCAGGATTGTACAAAGTAGTTAGAAAGGTAAATGACGTGAATTATATCACAGAGTTATCTGACATAAGACATACAGAAAGAATGTACCATGTCAACATGATGAAGCTGTATGCTAATAGAGCTGACATGGTGTTTGCTGTATGTAGTCCTGGAGAGGGGATGGATGAAGGAGACCCCCTTCTGGACTTGCTGGAAGAAAGCAAGTAGGAGTCCTCTGTGGAGGCAGTTAAATTGTCACCCCAGCTGGCCCCGGATAAGATCCAGGAAGTAAGGGAGGTTCTAGCAGACTTTGCCCCACTGTTTAGTGCCAAGCCTGGACTAACCCCTTTAGCGATGCATGATGTAGAGACAGGGACACAGACAGCCATACGGCGGACAGCATATCGGGTGTCAGAGGCTGTCCAAAAGGACATTAGGAGGAAGGTGGAGGAAATGCTGGATTTAGGGGTAATCCAGAAATCCCACAGCCCCTGGGCCTCACCTGTGGTCCTTATGCCCAAGCCAGATGGCTCTACTCATTTCTGTGTGGACTATCCTGGACTGAATGCAGTCACGAAGTCAGACACCCACCCGATGCCCTGGACAGACGAACTCCTGGACAAGATGGGAGAGGCGACATACCTTACAACTACTGACCTGACAAGGGGGGTATTGGCAGGTAAAGTTAACTGATAGAGCTAGGGAGAGGTCAACCTTCATCACTCCGATAGGCTTATTTGAATTTAAAGTAATGCCTTTTGGAATGAAGAACGCCCTGTACACTTTCCAAAGGTTGGTGAATCAGGTGTTAAATGGTGCTGAGGAGTACACCGTGGCCTACCTGGATGACATTGCCATCTTTAGTGCCAGCTGGGAGGAACACCTGTCCCACCTTAGGGAAGTACTGGGCAGAATACAGACAGCTGGGCTCACTGGCAAAGCTGGGAAGTGGCAGGTGGCCATGGCTTAAATGGCATACCTCGGGCATGTTGTAGGCCCTGGGCAGCTCCATCCTAACCAAGTAAAAATAGAGGTGATCAAGGCATGGCCCAGACCAGAAATGCAGAAGCAGGTCAGGAGCTTTCTAGGGACAGCAGAGCACTATAGGAAATTTGTACCCAATTACAGTGCCCTCGTTGCTCCCCTATCTGACCTGGTAAAGAAAAAGATGCTTAAGAAAATTACCTGGGAACCAGCCTGTGAAAAAGCCTTTACCAGACTGAAGGAGGCACTGTGCAGTGCTCCTGTATTGACAAGTCCTGACTATAGCAGACCCTTTATAGTCCAGACTGATGCCTCAGATATGGGTGTTGGGGCAGTACTGAGTCAGACAACCAACAAAGGGAAAGATCACCTTGTAGTGTACCTGAGTACAAAGTTACTTCCTGGGAGTAGGCTTACTCTACTGTGGAAAAAGAGTGTCTTGCCTTAGTGTGGGCCCTAAAGAAGTTAGAGCCATACTTATATGGGCAGCATTTTGAGGTACAAACTGACCCAACCCCCTGGTTTGGCTGACACAAATGGGAAAAACTAATGGTAGACTATTAAGATGGAGTCTTGCCTTGCAAGGGTATGACATGAAGATCTTACTTAGGGCTGGAGCAGCCAATCAGAACGCAAATGGCTTATCGTGTCTATGTGAGGAGTGAACTGACTTGGGAAGCTCATCCCATGCAGGGGACAGAGCCCCCAAATTCATTCTAGGTGGGGAGGATTGTAACGCTTGGCCAGCTGGTTATGATTGTTGTAAGATATTTGTAATATAGTATGTGAGCCTGTGCATCCATGGGTGCCCCCCCCAGGTTTCAGTGAAGCTACAGGATATGTAAACCGACCAGGAGATCTCTGTAATGTAATTAACTTTCTTGAGAAATTGCATTTTATGGCCTTTTTATGACCTCATGCTTTTAAGTTGGAAACTAAATATACATTTTATTACAGGACAGGACGTCATTTAGCTGATTCCTGTTGGCTATATCACACCTAGGTGACGGACTGCAGGGTTGTAAACCTCAAAGGAACTGGCTGATCAAAGACTCATAATTTGGGAAATGAGTTTTTGCTGATGTCACATTATTTAATATACCTCTTGATAGGACATTATGTTTGATTTATATATTCTAAAAGGAGGAGCTAGATGACTCATAGAAGGGGTGTGGAGACATACAGTTTAAACTGATACTTGTGTCTGGACTGCTATATTATTTTTGGGACTCCAGAGAGACAGCTCTCTGATCTAACTTAAGCACTTCTAAAGGTAATACCTTAGACAGCAAAGGTCTACATGTATTGTGGTAGGAGTTTTGTTTTGTAATCTTTCCTTTTTTCTTTTATGTGATTGTGAGCTTTTTGATATATTGTTCTGTGTTTACATTTTTCATATTTTTATCATCTTTTAGTAAAGAATCTTTTTTTCAAGATACTGCCTGGGTGTGTCTTCCAAGTTCTTTTTGCATGTGATGTATAGATGGTTAAGTCTGACAATTGTTCAACAGCTTGATGGTGTTACTGAGCTTGTGTAAAAAGGTAAGAATATACCTAAGGTCTCTTATAGAGTTTTAAGGGTTCATTTTGGAAGCCTGGCTTGGTGCCCCTGGTGAAAGATTGTACCGCAATCCCCGAAGAGGGTACGTATCTGAGCCTGTACATTGGGTATGCTAATATAAGGTTCACAGTTTGAATCCCGTCAGAACTTGAGACTAAATATCATTTGGACCCAAAAGAAGACAGGAGGGTTACCCTGCCTGTTACCTGTTCACACTATTGCACTCTGAGGTTGGCACTGTGGGAGTAGAGGGCCTGACCTGTGGAGTGCATTTGTGACAATGTGTTGTGTCACGTATGTCATGGTGTGAATGTGCATGCATGCACTGTGGTTTTCATGGTAGTGTCTCACTGTCACAGTGAAAATGAATGAAAAGAAAATACAGACATTGCTTATACTTTTGTCTTTGAGTGAGACACACTTCTTTGATTAATCCCTGATGCCATCTCAAATCACTCACTGGAACAAAGGCTTCCTTCCCCCAAATTGATGACAATTTTATTATTATAACTCCTGTTATTAGTTTGTTAATTTTACCCTCTGTGCTATCTATACCCAACAACTGTGCAGCCTAAGCAAGCTAACATCTGGCATTGACAAATGCTTCTTTTTTTAATAACTGCTGCTTTGCCCTCCACTGGGCCTACCCTTAGACAGCCAGCAGCACTGCATCACCTAAATCAGTGGAAGCTAATTTTCTTTGGCGTTTTGTGTTTGTTTTTTCATTGTAGAACTGTACTTGTTCACTTCTTGTCCTCCTTAATTATTTTTTAATACCTGCTGCTTTGCCCTCCCCTGATGGGCCTAGCCCTACACAGCCAGCAGCACTGTTTATTTATTTATTTAAAAATTTCAACTGGAAGGCATACTGAGTGGAGTACTGCTCGATTCCAGATGCGTCCTGGGGGGAGTGGAGAAATACAAAAATAATAACATAGGACATGAGGTACAAAACTGGAGTGGTTACAGAGATATGAGCAATATGCATGGGAAATCAGCATAACCCATGACAGCAGATTAAACATTTTACTGTACAATAGAATATTTACATAGCGAAACAGAGAAATACCATAGCCAGGCCCAACATACTGCAGAGAGGTAATGGTAGCATAGAGGGCAATCGCAAATAGATACTACTTGACAGTGGTCTGCAAGAACCTAGCAAGCGGCCAGGGTAACTGTGCAGCAGGAGGTTAAATTAAGTTTGGAGAGGGGGACACTGGCCCTTCCAAGCTGTTAGAAGCAGGTGCAGGTGGAGGAGAAATGAGACTTGAGAAAGGAGTTGAGTTGTGGAGTGGTGTCAGTGTGCCAAATGGCTGCTGGCAAGGCATTCCAAATTTTAGGCATGCAGTAATTGAAAGCTGCTTGGCCTTTGGATGTGGTTATATGTGGGACATGGAGAAGCCGGGCGTTAGTATTCCTGAGTGAGTACTCAGGTGGGGGTTGAGCTGTGAGGGCTGACTCGAGGTAGTGGGGAAGGGAGTGGGTCCAGAATTTCACTGTGGTCATGGAGCAGTGGGCCTGTCTGTGATCCTAGAGCAATGGAAGGTCTAGGGACCTGTATAGGGCACAGTGGTGGATCATGGGAGGGCAGTCCAGGCAAAAATGACAGAAAGAATGAAACAGTGGGTCTAGTCTAGCTAGGGTGGACTTAGGAGCGGCGCTGTAGACTACGTCCCCATAGTCAAACACGGGGAGGATCATTTTCTGTACAATAGCCTTGCGGGTTGACAGAGGGTTGCAACTCCTGTTTCGATATAAGGCACCCAGTTTGGGATGCAGTTTCTTATGGATCGTGTCAATATGAGTGGAAAAGTCAAGGTGCTAATTGAGCCAGACCCTGAGGTATCTGAAGGAGGTTCAAGCTTCCAAGGGAGTCCCATTAATGATGTGGAAAGTGGGGGTAGGGGGGAGTTGGGAGAGTCTCTGCCTCATGCTGAAAGTTAGGGAGAGCGTTTTCTTGGGATTTAGAAAAAGTTGGTTTGCATGGAACCATAGTTGCACAGCATTGAAATCCTCCTGGAGGCCACTTCTGTGGGGGAGGGACCTGAAGCATACAGTACAGTGTCATCAGCGTACATGTAAATGGATGTATGTGGGCAGACTGATGGCAGATCATTCAGGAAAAATGAAGAACAGTATCAGGCCAGAGACACAGCCTTGAGGGACCCCTGCAGTGACAGGGAGGGGTACAGAAGTGACAGGGCCAATTCTTACTGATTGAGACTTACCTGCCAGGTACAAGTGAAACCAGCTGATGGCAGCTCCAGAGAGTCCGACATGGGAGAATTTAGATAATAGAAGGGTGTGGTCGATAGTGTCAAAGGGCTTTGCCAGGTTGACAAAAATAACTGAGGTAGTGTGCCCCTTATCCATGCCTGTGAGGATGGTGTCGGTAAGCCCTAGAAGTGAGGTGATGGTGGAATGTGTCTTCCTAAAGCCAGACTGGTAGGTTGTGAAGAAGGAAGTGGAGTCGAGCCAGGAGGAGATTTGGGAGAGAACAAGGTGCTCCTGTAATTTGGCCAGTATCAGGAGAAGAGAGCTAGGACGGTAGTTGCCTGGCGAGGAGGGGTCGCCTCCTTTAAGGAGGGGGATAACCGTGGCACATTTCCAGTTGGATGGGATTTCAGCAAGCAAGAAAGAGAGATTGAAGAGAGTGGCCAGAGGGGCGGCGATGGCTGGGGCAGATAGGTGAAGCATTTTGGAGTCCAGTCCTGAGGGGCATTTACCTTTGGAAGGATTGAGTGCACGCAGGGCTTTTAGTACTTCGTATGGGATAACCATGCAAAAGAAGAAGCAGGAGGACTGGGAGGTGGAAGGGATATGAGTGGGTGGACTCGAGAGGTAGTGAGGTAGAGAGGACATTAGAGAGGATGCACAGCTTGTGAAAAAAATATTACAAACTGAGGCCACTTCACCAGGTTCTGTGATGATGGATCCTGCCATATTGAGGGCCAGGGTGGGGGCTGGGTGGGGAAGAAGAGTGATTTTTCCAGAACTTAGCTGGGTGATTTAGATTTGCATGGAAGGCAGCTTTGAAGTAGTTAGCTTTGGCCTGTCGGACAAGTCTTGTGCAGGTATTGCGATAGGTGCGAGAGCTGGTGTGCCGCTGGGGAACCAGTTGCCTTGAAAGATTTCCATGACTGGTTCCTGGCGCAGAGTTGATCTATGATTTTGGCGGTGACCCAGGGCAGGTGGGTGCCCCTTACTCTAGTCCTTCGGAGAGGTGCATAGTAGTCCCAAACGGTGAGGAACCTGGACTTGAGAAATTCTAGGGCTGAGTTGGTGGACGATGCTCATGGGATGAAGGACCAATCAACGAGTGACAGGTCCATTAAGAGGGCAGTAAGGTCAAGGGATTTGTATGACCTGGTGAGAAGCATGCATGGGGGAGGTGCTTTGGGACTGTAGATTTTTCTTACCACGTAGATCATGTGGTGATCACTTAGAGAGTCCGGAGGAAGTCCGGCCTTTAGTATACGATGGGGATGTGAAGTAAGGGCCCAGTCCAGTAGGGAGTGATTCTAAGATTTGTGGTTTAGGCTTGTTGGTTCAGATATTTGTTGGGCCAGGTTTAGTGCATTCACTAGGCTACGTAGCTTAGAGCTTGCATTGGAGAGCCAGTTAAAATTGAAATCCCCCAGGACATGTAGCTTGCCCCCTCTGCGAACTTCTTTGGGGTGCTCAGGTGGTCCAGCACAATTTGGCAGAGGGGTGTCAGGGGCGCAGTAGGACCTGCTTCATATAGTGGGATTGAGTGAGGGAGTGAGAGGTTGATTAGCAGGGAGTTTATGGATACATGCATGGATAGTGGGACAGGGGTGAACTGTAGTTTAGAGGAGATGAACATGATGATGCCTCCACCCCTCTCACTGCCCAGGCGGTCTAGCCTGGGATAGATACTTCTGAATCCAGGTTGTGGGGCTTCAGCCACGTCTTGGATATAATCAGAATGTCAGAACGCAGCAATAGGACACTAGGTTGTAAGTCTGTGAGTTTGTTCAGGATGCTGCAGATGTTTAGGTGTATTATTCTGAGACCCCTTGGAAGTTTGAGAGAATGAGAGAGGATGGGGTGGGCTGGACCAGGATTTAGTTCTACATCCCCAGCCAGGAGGAGCAGTAGTGTAAGCAGCTGTATGGTTTTGGGCATGGCCCATAGGGGCTGCCGGCAGGCAGGAGATTGCTGAACGGTTAGCAGAAGTGTGCTTGTTTTGGTGATGTTTATTACTGTCGGCCCAGAGTGAAAGGAGGGTGGCAGGATGGAAGCTCCTTGAGACCAGTTGTTCAGGGGACATAGCTGCGACAGCCATAAGGAGGTAGTGGTGCGATGTGGAAGTGGATCTGCTCTAGAGTAAATTGTAAGGGGGCTTGGCTGTGGTAGAGGGTAGGTGGAAGGTGAGAGGGAGGCTAGGGGTGTTAGCAGGCATAATATTGACAGATACCGAGGCAGCATATTGTTTGCAGGGTATTGGTAGTTGAGAAATGCATTTGAGCAGCCACTAGTGGTGAGCGCAGATAATCTGCTGATGGGAAAGTGGGCTGATTGGTCATTTTTCCACACGTGACACAGGCAATATAACACTCAGCTCACCTAGGGTGGTGGTGGGGGTGATGGAGCAGCCGGCGCACAGCGCTGGCAGGGTCCTCCACGCACGCAGTTCAAATTTGGTGTCTCCCTGAATGGCTCTGTGGCATACCTGATTGCTTTCACCAGGGAATTTCATTCGGTGGGGGTCCATCTTGGGGGAGGGCAGGATGCACGATGGCCCTCACGACCACCGAGTCTGCAGAGAAAGGAAGGACGGAGCTATATTAAATAACAGGTAGGCAGGAGGAGGAGTTGCAAGGAGCTTAATTTGAATTGGCTACGTCTGTCCTTGAATCAGTTTCTGCAGGATACTTGGTGAGACAAGCTTAAATTATTTATTTATTTTTAACAAACAAATCTGAATTGTCTAGCGTCTATCTACGAAACAGTTTCTACAGGTAATAGGTGAAAACAAGCTTAAATTATTTTAAAACAAATGCCCCTGGTTAAAGGGAATCAGGCTGGCCCAAACAGTAGCAGCTTAAATTATTTTTTAAAACAAACGCCCATGGTTAAAGGGAATCAGGCTAGCCCAAACAGTAGCAGAGACTAAAAATTAGATTTTACATTAGACATAGCAGAGCTCCAAATTCAACTAATCAGTACAGAGGTAAACGGTTCCATTTCTAGCAGATTGGCTATGGAGCTCCCTAGCATTTGCTAGCCCACTATTACAGAGTTAAAGAATTACACGTCGAGCCCTGAGAGTACACTAGGCTCACTGAATTACAACTAGATGACCCTAAGGATCACAGGGCAGATAACATTAAAAGAAATTAAAGCTCCCAGCAAATGGAGTTTAAGACACTGCAGACTGTAGAAAGAGGCTTGCACAAAAACTATCTGCATTGCTCTGCCGACTTGTCTTAAAGGACACTTTAAAAAATGGCACCAAGAATCTCAGTCCATTGTCCTCACACACGCAGTTCAAATTTGGTGTCTCCCCAAATGGCTCTGAGGCATACCTGATTGCTTTCACCGGGGAATTTCATTTGGCAGGGGTCCATCTTGGGGGAGGGCAGGATGCACGATGGCCCTCACGACCACTAAGTCTGATTGCTTTCACCGGGGAATTTTGTTCGGCAGGGGTCCGTCTTGGGGGAGGGCAGGATGCATGATGGTCCTCACAACCACCGAGTCTGATTGTTTTCACCAGGGAATTTCGTTCATCGGGGGTCCATCTTGGGGGAGGGCAGGATGCACGATTGTACACCTGATCAGTGGCAACTTGTATTTTCTTTGTTTTGTTTACTTTTTGATTATATAAGAAATAAAGTATGGGTGCCCATACACAACAAGCCTGTGTTTCCATGGAGGTGTTGAGATACCAGCGTATGGAGCTCTAGAGCAAAGCTTGTGAGGTCCATGCTGGTATCTCAACCCCGAGGTGGAAACACAAGATGAGTTGTGTATGGGCACCCATACTTTATTTCTTATATTATACGGTTTAAACAAAAAATAATGACAGGAGAAGTAGTGAGATTGTTGTACCTTTATTTAAGGACCACAACTGAGTAAATGTTTTAAAAATAATATTTGTTGATAGGCAGTGTTTTACTTATTAATTTCCTAGGTCTGCAGCTGAAATCGTTGAAGATCTGTTTGAGCACCAGTATAGAGTGTGAGAGAGAGAAAGAGATGGAGAGAGTATGAGAGTGAGCCAGAGAGAGAGAGTGTGAGAGTGAGCCAGAGGGAAAGAGTGCCAGAGTGAACCATTGGAGTGGCTCTGCAGGTAAGAGCTACCATTCAGAGCAGAATCCCTTCACACATGATGAGGATGGGCATCGCAAACCGCTAGTGTGGTCGCGAAGGCAGGCTGTAGCCTCTAGAAGTCAGTGCAAGCATTACTTTCCAAAATATATCTGCCGACAATTTCTTTTTAAATTTATGGACTTGAAGTGTTTCAGTGAATGGCATCTGCTGTTATTGTAGTGAGAGTGCATCTGTGGTAAGTACAGCACTGACAGGTGAGAACAATGTGAGAGAGTGGCAGGAGACAGCCATAGGGGTAAGCATGCCGCACTCAGAGGAATCCCCTGACATACGCTAAGGTGGACATCGAAAATCGCTAAGGTGGTTGAAAGGCAGGCTGCGGCCTGCAAAGCTGAGTGGGAGCCAGAGCACTGAGTGCAAATGAAAGTGCTGCAAGGCAGGAGTCGGCTCAACCAGGTACACAGGTGCACTTGATGATTGAACCTAAACAACTTTTAGAACGTGCACAATAACTTTCAGAATGTACACAACTTTTGCGCAGCCACTGATTTCTATACCGAATAAGCTCTAACCATATACTATAGAATCGTATTATTTCTTCTTTTCCTCCTTTATTATTTTTTAATAACTGATGCATTGCTTTGCCCTTCCTTGGGCTTACCTCACACAGCCAGCAGCAGTGCACCATGGTGCCTATCAGAGTGGCATTCACTCAGACAGAACACTCAGCCACTTTAGTTTTCTTAACTTGTTTTTTTC
This sequence comes from Neoceratodus forsteri, assembly GCA_016271365.2. Classification (NCBI taxonomy): domain Eukaryota; kingdom Metazoa; phylum Chordata; order Ceratodontiformes; family Ceratodontidae; genus Neoceratodus; species Neoceratodus forsteri. The sequence goes on from CM057454.1 coordinate 155,536,305, forward strand.
CCCTTGTAGTACTAGTAACAGTAATATTCAACTACACAATTGTCCTTGTTTTTTTTTTTGAAATGCTAAACTCACCTGCCTGACTGCCCAGTCTCCCTCCCTCCCTCCTCTCTCTCTCTCTCTCTCCCCCCCTCCCCCATTTGTGGCGACTCACTGCCCGCTCACTCTCTTCTGTCGCTGTGTGGTGCACTTACAGGGTTTATATACCCTGAGTGCCTGGTGTCACATGACATCTGTTTCTGCTGCTTTCCCTATAGGATACTGCCAGTCACCTGTGCTGATGCTGTACGTGGAGCATGGTGTGCCAACTGCATCAGTGCTCTCAGCAAGGCAGACAGGTGGGAAGGAATTCTGACCACTACGTACTGTGGCAGGGTTAGCTAATATGTGACACACTCACACCACCCACCCAATCTAATGTTAACTCCACTGCAGAATACTGGGAGGAGTTGAAGTAATGGTCATCAGAGCTGGGAGGGAAGACAGTGCACAGCTGCAGCAGACACCTGACATAGTGAGAGAACCTACCAAACCTGTGATGCTTACCCAGTGATCCGAAACTAGGCATATTTAACAAAGTCTGTATTTATCCAAGCCCGTGGGTTAGCGCCAGCTCGGGGGAGGGGGGTCTGATCAGCGGCAGAACAATCCACTCAGACCTCATTAGCAGCCGTATTAAATCTGACCAGAGTTTGTTTCTTTTACAACTGCAGCAGTTGGGAGTGGAGGAGTTGTCTGTGGCACAGACTGCCCACAGCAGTCCTGTCAGATTGAGGTGGAAGAGGAAAGACCCAGAACGACTCCTCCCCCAGCTTCTTAACCACCACTACTCAATGTCTGATTGGTGTGCCAAGTTTGCAAGGCTCCTCGACATCAAGGGATACAAAGTAGGCAACAAGTGAAGTCAGGAGTGAGCTTGCAATCACCAGATGCTGGCTCATCCCCAGGAAGCTCTCACTCACTTCACTTTCTGCCTACTTTGCATTTCTCATTTTTGCCTCAGGTGTTCTCCATCTTACCACCAAATGAGGAGCAGAAATGGCTGGTGATTGCCTAGAAGACCCTCTTCATACTATTTATAATTTGTTTAGTCATCATAATTGGTGGCTGAACAGATGCCACCTGCAGTATTCATAAATCTAGTTGACCCTGTCTACCGGCTAAAATTAAGATGTCAGTGACATCAGTGTTCCTTTGCTGGCCTCAATGTGCCTGCCTGTCAAATGTTTCCCTGCAGGGACTGATGCTATCTGGTATCTGCCCGAGGTACACACTTCTGTTATTGTAGGCCCCTCAGGGCTTTTTTATTTGCTGCCATGTAACTAGTACTGCTAATTCCTGCTTCCCTCATTCAACAGTTAGCCCCTTGGAGCTCCAACTACAGTCATGGAAGCAACTGTAATGTCGAGAATGCCTTCCACTTTCAGCTCCCTTCAGGGAGCATCCCCCTCAAACGTGACTCTCAACATATCCATTTAAGCCCTCACTGGTGCTAGCCAGCAGGCATGGGAGCAGCTTTCACATTTTGTGACTCTGTTCGCAGTTCCTACTTCCCACTTGGAGTCTAATACTCTTGCCCCACCTGGGCCTTTACATACAGTCACAGAATTAGTTCCATTAATAGCTCCAGTCCTGTCCCTGTGCAAGCTTCTGCAAGCATGTCTTGTGCAAGTGTAACCCCCCTGCAAATGGGGGTTCCCAAAAGTATTCCAGGAGCTTGCCTGAATGCTCCAAGTCTGGGCGGTGTTCAGCGTCTAAGCTGTTTAAATGTGGTTCTAAGTGAGTGCTATTTGAGCCTCCACGTACTGTCTCTTTAAGAGCTGTCTGCTTGCAGACTTAATTAGTGTGTATGGGGGGACTGTGTATTTAATGCTCGAATCCTGCCCGAGCTGTTGTCAATTCGCTCCGTCTCTACCGTCGCTACATGTGCAGAGGAAGCCTTGTTGAAAGATATGACTGTTTGTCAGAAATCATTTAGAGTGACTGAGAAAATGTAGTTTGTCTAACCTGTCTTCATTTCAGCTCGAACTGTTTCAGTGTAGTTTTTTTTTTTCATTTTGGTCCTGAATAGCTGACTTGGACCAATCAGGATGATAGGGAGACCCTAAAATGGAGTCTGTGGACGAATCGGAACTTGGACTCTCAATTTTGAGCCAGCCACAAGGGGATTGTATGGGCAGTGACTCTGAGAAATGTAGTTTTAACCTTGGCGCCTTTTTCCACCAACAGAGGGAGTCTTATTGTGAGTGACAGCTGAATCAGTCAACAGAATGGTGTGGAGCTAAAGGGAAATGCCCTGCTCTGTGACTGGAAAGATTAGATCAGTTGTGACTGTGAAGAGAGAAGAGCTCTGTGCTTCTGCGGTGTATAGTTTCGCGCGGGAAGTGCGTGTGAGGCCCTGAGTTTCGGTCTGCAGCCTTTGTGAGTGCCAGCTTGGACTGAATCTGAGTTGTGAGGAGAAAGAAGCACTAGAAGTGTGGAAACCAGGTTCACCCTGTAGAAGACTGGAGAAATTGCTGAATCGCGCTGGGTCTGTCAGGAACTGAAGCTGCTGTGTGTGCTCCCGCCGGGTATTTTGCAGTAATTGCGATCGGGATCGAGGAGCAGCCTGCCTGGTATAGTATTTTCCTTTTACATATGAATGTGTGTAGTGCTTGTGAGGAATCACTATTTCCAATCCCCCATGCTGTGTGCTGTGTGTTGAAGCGGGAAGCAAACCCCAGCTTGTCTCGGACTAAATCCGGTTGCTATCAACTGCAGTGGGGTCCAGTCACAAGGACCTTATCTCCATGCCCTGTTGTTCTGGCAATCCAGAATAACATCCACCATCCAGTCCTCAGCTTGGGTATTGTGAGTACAAATCAGGGTATTTCCCCTGCAGCCTGTTTTCAATCACAAGTGTGTCATCTAATTCTTGTTGTTTCACTGCTTCATGGACTGAGCCATCTGGCTCCGGTTTACAATTGGGTTTTGTGCACATATTTCCTTCTACAGGGCCCAATCCATCTGCACCTGCCGGCCAACCCTGGGCAATGGACCTGGCTAGCCCCCCTCCCAACCTGGGTACCCAGAGTGTGACTTTTCAGACCCTGTATGTGTGCACAGTACTGTGATTTAATGCCACCAATTAACCTGATTTCTCCCTCCCGTGTTACTGTCCCCTAACTAAATCAGATTTATTGTTGTTATACTATATACTGTCTGTGGTGTTGGTACATATGGAAACAGTATTGTCTTTTGCTGTGTATGTTGTTTAACCTTATTTTACAGGGGGTCCTCAGAGACGTGCTGCAGAATCAGTCTTGAGGGTAAGTGGTATCTATATGAGTGAACAGTGTGTATACGTGGGGTATTGGGGCTGTAACTCCGGTGTACTGTGTGAGCCACTAGAGGGAATAAAAGGGGGTCTCAGTGTCCCAGAGTTGCTGTGACCAAGCTTGTCTAACCACTACAAACCCTGACCCCTGGGTGGAGGCACCCGCCATAGGACCTAGGCCCCTCAACCTGTCCGTAGTCAAACAGGCAGGGGTAGTAGCCCTTGGGATAGCGCCACCTAGGGGTTACACAAGTATAAAAGCACTTTTGTTTAGCGTCCATTCCTTCTCTGGTCAAAGGTGCACAGAGGAGGCGGACATAAGAGCTCAGCAGTCTGGGGGAGGAGAAGCCATCCCTGAACCTTCTAGGCATCAGGGACATTCTCTGAAATAAAAAGGTGCTCCGAATCATAGTGGCCCTTTTACAAGTCCACTGGAACACCAGTCTGTGATTAAATACAGATCACTATGTCACTAGGGAGACAAATATTAAATAAAATAAACACTTTGGCAATGAGGGGTAACGCTGAATAACCCCCCCCATGGCTGCTCTTTTCTCTATATTTCTGTCTCTTCCGGTGTCTGTTTTTCTCTATTTTCTTCTTCTGCTTTGTTTTTCTATCTTCACTTGTTTTGCTCTCACTTCTGCTTTAAACAGCACTTTTTTCTCCAAAATAACTTTACTTCACCTCTGTTCCCCTATACCCCATGTACCTATGGATCCTTTGTGACCCTTCCCTATTCTTATTTTACAGGTCAGACTGGAAGTCACCCTGAGAGTCCCCTACTCTAGGCTCACCCAGACCAGTTGTCGATCACCTCCACCTTTTAACCTGTGCTAGGTGGGAGAACTGTAATGGTACAGCTCTGACTGTTACAACCGGACTTGTTCTGAGCATTCAGAAGTATGAATCCCAGTTCCAGATTCTCACATCTGTTTGCAATTAATATTACCTTAACTTGTGGTTTGGCAGTTCTCTCCCCTGGAGGGAAAACTGTAGCTAAGAGAATCCACTGGCTTTGAGTCTGAATACTTGCTGCTGATCAAAGGACAGGAACTGACAAGTGCCTGTCATGAGGCAAACCACCCACAGTTCTGCCAGTGTCAGCATCTCCCAGCAACAAAAGTAAAATGAGTAAGAGTGGAGTGCTCATTGGTTGGGAGGGACAACAGGAGATAAAAAAAGAATGCCAAGCTACTGTTAGAAGGTGGCATTCAGTAACTTAAAGCAGTATTTTCCTTCAGCAGTGCCAGTCATTTGAATCCACCAGATCAACTGGATCTGTTTATCTTAGGCCAGTACTGTTTTGTTTATGAATCAGTCTTGCTTGGGCCAGCCCACCGGTGCTACAGTAAGTTCTGCAGATGTCGGGTTGCTGCCTGTCCAGACTTAGACTGGATCATTGTTTTTTTCTAGTTTCTTTATCTGGTCTGGTTTTCACAGAGCTACTACAGTTTTGGAGTTGTTTAGAATGATAGAAGGTTGCTTAACAAACAAATAAAACCAATAAATCCTATCCAATCATTCATTGTTTAAACTGCATATTCTGGTTGCTCACAAGTGTCTGCTGTCACATAGACATGTGCTTGCTATACCAGTCAATCAGAGAGGTGGAAGGTAGCCACTAAGTCCCTCAGTGGTATATTAACCTTATATTGCCCGGTCCACATTTTGAGCACTATCTTTTACAGCTCCGCGAATGGCTTTTTTGATATAAACAATGGCATCGGAAGAGGTGTGATCAGCCCATCCGTTATGAAAATGGGTGGAGTTGGGGGCAGAGACTGAACTGTGATTTATTATCTTGTTCTTGCCTTTTCCAGAGCTCTCAACCCTATCTGCACTACCATGCAAACCCCCGACCTGGGCTGGTACAATCTCCAGCATGCAGCACAGACAGCCCACATGAGCTCTGGGGGAATGAGTGACAGCTGACTGTTGTTTGGGCACCCCCAACAGGCAGACTTGGAGTGGCACTGGTGCATGTAGGTGATTTAAATCCAATTTTCAAAACATTTTAACATACAATCTGATTGCTCAAGCAAATTTTAAATCACTTATTGGGCAGAAAACCACCTGCCCAGAATCTCTGCAGACATTATAGCATTGATTAGTCTCATAAATGGCCGTGATGTGCCTGGAAGAACCAAATGACACATGCAACCGTTTTGGAAATCTGACCCTGTGTCAGCACTCTCTTCCTTCTAGGACAGGGACAACAGGGTGTGGTCTTAGTCAGAAGAAGGAGAGAAAGCACTTACAGGGGAAGTAGCTCCCCGATTTGAACAGTGACTCAGAGGCAGCTTCTGCCCCCGATCCAAAGAATGGGTCCAGTCTCCAGGATGCGACCCCGCTATTGGAAGTGGGGAGGCAGTCAAGCAGACCTACATATTTGACAGCTGTAGAATCATGGGAGAGTAAGAAGCATAAGCTAGGAGAGGACTGATGGGGAGCAAAAATAGAATGGAAAAAATTGTGCTAATATTATTGCCAAATGTGTAATGCATCCCAGAAACCCACCTTGCACAAGAGTTCTTCCCTGATGATTAGTCTGTACAGCATTGGAAAATCTAACCTATAAAGCTTCACAGCACTGATCCCAGTAACTTCTAAGCACTAATTGTCCCATTATCCCCATAGCTATAAAGACACACAAATGTAAAGACATACACTGCACAAATGTATGACTTCCTGCTGGTGTGCAATTAGGCTATCTAGCTCTAGACATTGATTTAACACTGCACTGTACTTAAGCAGCAGAATCGTGGCTGCTCTTGAACAAAAAGAAACACAGAATAGCAATTTCCCTTAACCTGCAGAAAGCTTTAGACACCGTTAATCATATTCTACTGTTATCCCAATAACACTTTGGCTTTGCTGCCACTAGCCAGAAGGTTTTTTTAATACTATTTTACTGATTGAAACCAGAACATAACATTCAGAGTGACTCATCAAACTCAAAAACCGACAAATCTGGAACAGCACAGTGCTGTGCTTTATTGCAACATTTGTTTTCTTTATTAATGATCTCCATCCAGCTTTTTTTTCTTGGTTGTACTATTTATCAAAAAGAAGTGTCATCAGGATAATTTGTGGAGATAATGTTATTAACGTCGCATAAACCAAAAACTGGGGACCAGTTACCAACTAACAAACTACCTCACTCCTGAAGCTCGTCTTGCCATTGCCCAGAGCAATCTCCTCCCTCTCCTAGATTATGGCTCCCCATCTGCTCACAGACTTCCTCCACAAACCTACCAAGGCTGAACACCACCTACAGCAACATCTGCCATTTTGTCCTTCTGGCTCCTTACTCCTCCCACTACTGTACCCTATACCAGACACTTGGTTGGCTACCCCCTCAAGCTAGACATAGCTACCTCCTGGCCTGCACCATTGGCACAGTGATCTGTAATCCTACGACATCCCCTCTCTTACCCCTACTTTGGCTGAAGACGTTTAGCTGAGACCTCCATCACGCTGCAAGCCTCATGTTGGAATGCCCACAAGTCACTTCTTGCATGGGTCAGAGTACCTTTTCTTCTGCCACCCCCCCCTCTGGAACAGCCTGCCACCCTGTCTGAGAGCCATTGACTCCCCAGAGCACTTCCACCATCTCCTCAGGACACATCTACTGTCCACTACCACCTGTTCTTGCTCCACTGGGTAATCTCATGATGTAGCCTTTCCTCTGGTTACTCATCCTAATGTCACAGCTAATTTGAAGGCTGCAAATAAACTGTGTTTTTTTTTTTTGGCAGTTAGATTTTTTTATTGTGTTATAGAGACAAGGCATATATCACAGTACATATATGAGCATTTCATTCCATTCAGACTTTACATACTGTAACACAATGAGGTATTCACAGTTAATTCACAATACTCAGAAGGGAATGGAAGAAATCACAGAATTGATGTGGGACTGGGTTGGTTACTTACAAGGTGGGGTACTGGGGGGGGGGTCTCATACGCCATACACTATTACCAGCAGAGGGTGGAAGGATATGAGGCCTAGTCCACTCTCAAGGTGGCTTTAACATATCCTTACTCAAAGGGTTTACAGAATTAGGGGGTGAATACTGAAAGTACTGCATGAACGGAGCCCATTTGTCCGAGAAGGCTTGCATAGATGCCGCGGCCAAATGAGTCAGCTTAGAAAAACTAGCCAGATTAGCCATGGCTACTAACCAAGCCATGAGTGAGGGTACTTCTGTAGTCCTCCATCTACACAAAAGTAACCGTTTGGCTTCCATTGAGGCTTGTACAAGCCATGTCAAATGGGGGCTCGATGGTTTGAGTTCAGTGGGCGAAAGCCCCAGGATCCAAATGCTAGGGGAAGTAGGGACCTTTTGTCCCAATCTATGGGAGCAACATGTAAGTGTTTGAGGCCAGAAAGGATGAATAGGGCCACATTGCCACAATATATGAAGTAAGTCTGCTCCTGCCACATTACATCTCCAGCACACATCGTTCGTAAGTAAATTCATTTTCTTTAGTACTACTGGGGTACAGTACCAAAGGTGTCTTATTTTATTCTGGATAAAGAAACTTCTGGGGTCCCCACAGTCTTTTTTACTATTAACCAGCTACTTTGCCAGGCATCCTCACAAAAAGGAAGGTTCAACATACGCTGCCATCTTGCTTTGGCAGGTAGAGATGGATCTGGTAAGGATCCCCTCATAAACCTATAAATACGGCTGGCCAGGCCTTTCTGTGATTGTAGCCATCTATCTAAAGGCAATTTGTTTTGCTTGGCTTTGCCATTACTTTGGCATATCACACATGTACACCCTCTTTTCAGCCAGGATGAATAAACATGTCTCATTTGAAGATATCTCCAAAAATCACTGGGTTCCAAGTTATATTTCCCTTTCAGAAAAGTAAAACTATCTAGGGTATGGCCATCCCCCATTAGTATATCTTGTAGAGTATTGATCTGCTTCCCCTTCCAGCTCTCCCAGTAAAGGGGTTTATGGTCAGTGGTCCAGCCAGGGTTATTCCATAGAGGGAGGTGTTTCTCCAGGTTCAAACAGGTCTTACTTATGGCCCCCACTTGTTGCCAGGCCTTGTGAGCTTCTTTTATTGTGAGCCAAAAATGAAATTTGGAGGGGAAGGGGTTACCCATATGCCCAACCAGATGGGTCCCATGCAGGGCATTCCTCTCTATTGATTCCCATGCTGGTAAGTCAGAAGTAATTCTCCAAAGCAGTCTGCATGTGGCTGCTGCTGAGAATGCATATGCGTAGTGTTTGAAATGCGGAAGGCACCACCCACCCTTGTTCCATGAGGCTCGGAGTTTGGCTTTACTATACCTCGGGGTTTTATTGTCCCACATGAAAGTCCATATTAAATTGTCCAGTAATTGAAATCATTTCTTTGGGATCTCAATTGGTAGGTGGGATAATATGTAGAACACCCTCAGAGCAATCATCATTTTAATTGCCGCCACTTTCCCAGGGAGAGAGAGGTTCAACTGTTTCCACCTTTGAGTTTCTACCCTGGGGCTATCAATTAATGGGGAGAAGTTAATCTCCAGTAGGGAAGACACATTGGCATTTACCCTAATGCCTAGATATTTAATACCTGCCTTAGCCCTAACTAAGCCCACTGCTGCGATATCTTCGGATGAAAGCTGCTTATTTAGGGGGAGGACTTCTGTTTTACCTTGATTAATCCTGAAGCCTGAGATGCTTGCAAAGGATTGCAATAACTTCACAATGTGTTCAGTGCTGGTATGAAAATCGTCAGTTAGAATGAGACAATCATCAGCATATAACAGTGCGTGATATGACTCAGGGCCTACCTGTATGCCTTTAATATTTGGATGCTCTCTCAGAGCACTAGCCAGGGCTTCTATGACCAGCACAAACAACATCGGGGAGAGGGGACATCCCTGCCTATTGCCCCTATGCAATTCGAATGGTTCAGATAGTATATTATTAGTTAGCAGCCTGGCCATAGAAGATGTGTAAAGAGTTTTGACCCAGCCCCTGAACATATCCCCAAAGTTATAGTGCTGCAGCATCATATGGAGAAAATCCCACTCTACTGAACTGAAGGCCTTCTCGAAATCTACCGATACAGCGGTTGCTGGAGTAGGGGCTTTCCCTGCCTTCTGTACAAGGGAGATTAAAGATCTAATGTGATCAGTATGGGCACGGCCCTTCACAAAGTCCAGTTGGGAAGTGTGTATCAAACAAGGAAGGATTTTCTCCAATCTAGCTGCTAATACCTTAGCTAGAATTTTGGTATCGGCGTTAATCAACAAAATGGGCCTATAGCTTGTAGGCAGGGTGTGGTCTTTACCTTCTTTCAGAAGGACTGTGATAATCACCTCCCTAAGGGTGGTGGGGAGAATCTCCTGTGCCTGAGCTTCTTGTAACATATCCCTCAGGGGGTGAGATACTATCTCTGGTATTACCTTATAAAAATCAACAGAGAACCCATCTCCCCCTGGGGCTTTCTTAGGGGCCATCTTTTGAATTGCCTCTCTTATTTCTTGTATCTCTATGGGCATCTCTAGTTGTTCTCTCTGGGCATCTGTAAGCCTAGGAAGCTTTGTACCTGCCATAAACTCCTCAAATTTGGACTTGTCCCAGGTAATGTGGGAGCTGTACAAGGTTTTGTAGAAAGACAGCACAAGTTAGTTAATGACCTCTGGTTTACTATGTTTTTCACCCTTATTGTTCTGTAATTGGGCTATATGCCTCTCGGCTTGTTGTTTTTTTTAGCCGGAATGCTAGGAGTTTCCCAGCTTTTCCTCCCCCTGCCCAATATTTATGTTTTAATCTTAATATTTGAAGTTCTGCTTTCCTAGATGCTAGCATATTCAATTTCATTCATAGGGCCAGGAGGTCATGCAGCAGGTCTGGATTTTGGAGGTTAGTGGGATTCTTCTTGTACAGGCCTTCTTTCTCTCCCAATGCCCTATCCAGTTCCCTAGTTTCATTTTCTCTCTGCTTCCTATCTATGGTAGGCAGCATAGCTAATAATGCGACCTCTAATTGTGGCTTTAAAAGCCTCAGAAATGACTGCTGCAGTTGCAGACCCACGCGGATTGTCAGAGAAAAAGGTTTTTACCTCCCCTTTAAGCCATTCTTTAAAGTCTGTCTCTTGCAACAATAATGGGTCTAGCCTCCAACTAACTGACCTAGTAGTGGAGACAAATGTACCCAATGCTAATGTCAATGGGGCATGGTCTGAGATATACAGTGGGGCTATTGTGACATCCAGTACCTTATTTATAATGTTTAGGGAGATAAACCAATAGTCTATCCTACTTGCAACTTGTTTAGCTTCAGAGAAATATGTATAGTCCCTCTCAACTGGGTGGGCTACTCTCCATATGTCTTGCAGTTTATGCAGGGATAGCATATCCTTTAAAGCCCTAATAGATCGGGGGGTTGGGGTGCATCCGGCTTGGAGTTAGATCTATCCAGGAGGGAGTACATTGTCAGATTAAAATCCCCCCCCCCAGAAGAATGTCCACTTCCCCTGCCGCCAACTCCAATAGATCTTGTGAGAGTTTGTGAAAGAAATCAGGGGGGGGTGTCCTCATTTGGGGCGTAAATGTTAGCTAATAATATATTCCCTGTGGGGGTGCATACTTTGGCTAAGACCCATCTCCCCACTTTATCAGCCCTTTGTTCCTGCAAAGTCCATTTTAAGTTTTTATGGCACAATATAGCTACCCCACCTTTAGTTTTGTTGGCCACACTATGGACCTCCCAGCCCACCCATTCCCGCCTTAGTTTTTGAGCTTCCATATGATTTAGCTTAGTTTCCTGTAAGAAGGCTATCTGAGTTCTCAGGGATTTAAGTCTGGCAAGTACTTTCTTACATTTAATGGGCGAGTTCAGGTCCCTCACATTCCAGGAGGTAGCCGTCACCATATCTTTACCTGCCATAAGTTATGTCAGTCAGTAAAACCCGAGGCCCCCACCTAATTACCAGGAAACCAAGTAGTCTGTAAACAGGAAGCTTATCCTTCGAATCAACCCTTAATCCCTTCCCCTGTCTGTCCCATGTAATTCTGCAAACCCCACATAAACTACGGATCAGTTCACATACTGATGCTCTAGTCCCTATAACAACTTTTATTTTTACCTTTCCATACCATTCTCCTTGTACCACACCTTTGCCTAAGAGGCTCTCCCTATATGACCTGACCATTACAGATGGATATGGTCCATGATCAAGAGAACCCCTTCTGAGCATGGGGCCTGGTAATTTACCAGGAGCCGCCAACTTGACTATCATCAGATTGTGTAACCAACTCTGCTACTTGACCCGAAGTAGGGCCCTGTGAACCTCCACTTAACTAACATTGCAGGGAATATCAGATTTTATAGCAGCAATCATTAAACCTTAAAACTGAGAAACTGATAACATGATGAAACAGTTAAGACATTCCGTATCAGAGATAGTTCCCCTTTATAACCACTGGGATACGCTCTCCAGCGTAGTGAACCTGAGGTGCTGAAAGGAAAAAAAAAAAAAACAACTTTGCACTATCTCTCTCCTGCTTATAGAAACCACCTATCATGGTTCACCAAAACACCATGGCAAGCTTTAGGCCATCTGGCATAGGAAGCCGGGCAGGCCCCAAATATTGCCTCCATGCCATGACTGGCCAAAACATAACATTCCCTGGTCGGGTGCCAGCCTAACAGGGAGACCCAGCCCATGTAAGATTACTGGCAAGAGGGAGGGATGGGGAGAATAGCTCAGCCCCGACACAGCCATTCGAAACCCAGTGATCTGGGCAGGAATAAGAAATGGTTAGAACCCCTCCGTCATCTTGGCGGTTGTTGTTTGGTCAACAGCTCCCCCTCGCATTCGGCCCAGTCTTTACATTGCGGGGCCCATTCCATGAGCAGACTCTGGTCCGTAAGATCTTCTGGTGTCGGGCAGTCCAAGATCCTTGTTAAACCCAGGGCTTGCGGCACAAGGTCCCCCAAGGGTTCGTATCTATTGGGCACCTTAACTGGCGTAGCTGCTGGGGAGATCGTGCTGTCATCCGACAGGATTTGTAATCTTCCCGGCGACTCCTTGATCTGTCCTTCTTGGCTATAGATTTTTTACTTGGGATATCCCTTCCAGGCTTCCTCGAATGTCCCTGTTGAACTCTCTGCCAGGCCCCCTCTGGTTCTGTGCCTTTTGGTGCACTGCTGGTTGCTATATCCATGGACATCAGGGAGTTCTGCTTGTGTGTGGTCTATTAGTGCTGCTTGAGGGTTGTGGGGATTGATCATGCTCCTGCCTGATATTTGTATGTTTTGCAGAAAGTGTTCCACGTCTCCAGGGTTGCTAAACATGTGAAAGACACCATTGTACTGGTCTCTTAGCTGTGCAGGATAGCTGAGAGAAGTGGGAATACCTAACTTGTAAAGTTGCTGTTTTATCTCTGCGTATGCTCTTCTTCACCTTGCATGCTCCTGAGAGAAATCTTGGTGAAGCTGGATGGAGCATCCTTGCCATGTCAGGGTTTTTAGATCTCTGGCTAGGTGGAGGTATCGCTCCTTCACCGGGTATTGTAGAAATTTGCACAAAATGGGGCGAAGGCGCTCCCCTGGTTTAGGTTTGGGAGCAAGTGTGCAGTGAGCTCGCTCAATCTCTGGCGGGGCCTCAAGCTCCAGCCCTAGAATCGCTGGCAACGCATCCTCCAGAAAGGATATCATGTCCCTGCCCTCTATGCCTTCTGGAATGCCTACAATTCTGATGTTCTGTCTTCAGGCTCTATTTTCCGTGTCATCCACTTTGGAACGTAAGTACTGAATCCGGCCATGATGTTCCCTCAGGTGTCCGTCATGTTGTGAGATTTGCTCAGCTTGCTGCTTTATGTCCTTTTCAGAGCCCTCTACCCGAAGAGCTAACAATTGCAGTTCTTCATTTATTTGTGTAGATGACTGCTTTAGTTCTGCAGTGTCTTGCAAAACTTTGCTTAACATTGCCATCATATTTGCAATGTCTTTGGCCATGCTATCGGAGGTATTGGAGGAGGCCATTGCTCTCCCTGCTGTCTCCGGATTGTTGCCTGTTTGCCATGCGTCAGGTTGGGGGCTCTGAAACTCGGGTGGTGCTTAAATCTCGGTCTGTAGAGAGCGTGAGACATAGGTGGGCCCGGGCTGTCAAACACGGCGTAGATTTGTGATTGTGCCTCCGATTCCAACAAAAAATGGCTTATTTAGAAGTTCTGGTAATCCGACGTTGAAAGCTTGCCTTTCGGAGAACTAAACTCCCTACTGGATGTCACTGATGGGCTGCTAGGGGTTCAAAGGGTGTCTCCTGCAAGAGTTAGTGTGCCACCATGTTGGCTGCCAGGCTCCGCCCGCAAACAAACGTGTTTTATTAAGCATTTGTACTTTTGATTCTCACTGCATTCTTTTATACTCCTCAGGTGTTATACTCTACCCCCCCTTTTTTTAAAACCTCTGTTTATTTTCTCCTATTATTTCTGGTTACCTAGTGCATTATATTGACTTTGTTGTATATGTTCCTTGATGTAGTGTATCTCTTTATTTTTGTGCCATCTTAGTGGCACGGGTCATGCCTGAAAATGGTCCATGGGATCAATGCACCTGCCCTGTAAACAAATAAAAAATAAATACAGATCAAAAGTCATTGGTGTGTTATCAGCACAGATTGTATGTCATATGCTTACTTAACACAGTATTCTAAGTGATAATAGTTACTGTGGTTTAAACCATAAGGTTTCTTTTCTAAGCAGCAGCACCAGAATTGTCCTGCAGTGCTTCTTAAAAAGTGCAAATGAACTACCTATTTTGAGAGATACTTCCTTCACATGTACAGAATGTCTGCAATTATGTAGGGTATCTTCTCAGTGAAAAACAACCAGGAATCATGTAAAGAACGGTCTTGGATACTCCCCTTATAAAAGATGTGCATTCTCCTGAAACTGAATCATTTTTCTTAAAGGAATGTGCTGCAATTTGGTAATTGTGAATTTTGGAAATCCAAGACTTCTGTAATGTGCTTTTTGAAACAATAACAATATTGATAATTCGCACAACTTTTGCACAATTTCGTGAAAACTGTGTGAATGCAAGAATAGCAGTTTCCTGCTATTTAGCTGGCATAACTTAAATTTCATCCAGACATACTCAAAACAAACAAAGCAAAGAAATCAAACCATAAATGTTACATCATCATACAAAAGCACTTATTTCAAAGCTTTGCAATTTAAAATACATTGTATAAATAGGATACTTAATGGCCTGATTAAGAATAGCCACTTGTCATAACCTGTGAAGGAGCGGGACTTACATAATAACTAATTTGTGGCTTTGCCACTCGTGAGGTGAGTTATTGTCTTGCCGCCTCACAAGTGATGATAAGCTGTGTATTTTGAGGCAGGCCATTGCATATTCAAGTTATACACCCATTTATCAGTTATAACTTTTAGATCTGCTGTTTGTATGAGTATTTAACTGTTTCTCTTTGATTTCAATTACTGATTTTAGTGCCACACTAGGTAACTGTGATGTCATCAGGAATGGGAAAGCAGCCCTTTGATTGGTTCAGTGATCCATTGTGATGATACTAATCTACAAGATATAAATTGGAGTTTGGATGATATTAGGACTGTCAATGATAAGCTATCTGCAAGCCTACATGCTCTTGAGGCAAGGTTTACTGACGACCTTTTAGTGCTGAATGAAAAGAAAACTAAAGCTGTCCTTTTTGGGCCAAAGCATCTTGGTGTGTCCTGTCCACACCTTCTTGCCCTCAGCATCTACGCAGGTTGCCTCCTGGAGGTCATTGATAAGATAAAGTACCTAGATATTCACCTTGACCGGGATCTTACATTTAATCAACATGTGGATCATGTAGTGAAAACTGTGCACTAGGAACTTAGCATTCTGTACTGTCTGGGGGAATCTCTGATCCCTGAAAACCAGGATAACTGTGGTGAACAGTACCCTACTCTGCACACTGGTTTATGGTGCCCCTATACTCCAGTTTCTCTGAAACACTGAAATGAAAAAGCTGGATGTTCTGTACAACAAAATAAGCTACTTTGTGTCTAAATCCCCTCCGTGGAGACACCATTGTGAGGTCCTCTCCTCTCTGAATTGGCACACGCTCACCAGTAGAATGTCATACCCACTCCTCTGCATTACTTACAAATTCACTAAGGTATACACTCCACCTAGTCTTAATGGACTTATTGAATGAAAGTCCCAGTCACGATCCCCACATTTCTTGGGGTTTGACAGCCTCTTCATCTCCAGAGTCAGAACCAATTTGGGTAAAAGGTCCTTTGCCTATTCTGCCCCCTATTATTGGAACACACTACCTGCCTCCTTAATGAACTCCACCTCCCTTGGTGGCTTCAAGAAAGGCCTAAAAACTACATGCTGGAGAGGGGTCAATGCACTTGTTACCATTGAACCTTATATGCACTATTCCACATGCTGGTTACTGTACTCCAAAATCTACTATGTGATTCTTCTGCATATAACTACTGTTTAACCCTTGTGTTGTTACCCTGCTTTATTCACTATGCATTGTTGTCCTCCATTGTTTGTAAAATGTCTGTGATTTATCATACTGTCAACTCTTGTGATTTATCCTGCTATCGTTGTACGAAGTATGCGTCTGCCTGTAACAAACTCCAGGTCACCCCTTAAAAAGGGACCTTTGGTCTCAGCAGGCTTACCCGGTTACCAAAATTCAATAAATAAATTAATAAAAATAAATTATGACAGAATGTGCAACAATATACAGTATGTTTTTTTTGTTAGTGTTTTTCTCCCAAGTTACAGGGTTCCCATCAGGCCAGCCCCATCACCCTGACTTGCCACCAGGAATTATGTTCGTGCAGAAGAAGTGTGGCCTGAGTGCTCTCTGGGTGTGGGGTCTGCAGGTGGTTGGGAGTCATCTAGCCACCCAGAACCCGTTTCCCATGTTGTTCCTTATTTGGGAAGGAGAGGGCATGCAATGCTGCCCAAGATGGCCCCACACACACTTCTGTGTGTAGGATGTCAGTGACCAACACCCCTCCCTCCGTGCCAGTCCCTGGTTGCCATGCCCTCAGCTAGTGCTAGGGACCAGGCCAGCACAGAGAGCAGTTACACACTGTCCCCAGGAGATGAGAGCAGTCCTCCGAATGCTCTATCCTCTCCCTCCCTGGGCAACTTTCAGCAATCCAGTTTGGTTCCCAAATTTGGGTCACTGGTGTGATGGCAGCAATGTAAGCAATTATATCAAACATGGTGGGCAGTACTGACTGTACTGGCTCACCCAGGGGCATAATGAGACCCAATGCTGCAGGTGGAGGGCCTTGTAGCCCTTGGAAGAGCTGGTATAGCCCATACCACCCACCCTGGAGGGTATTATTATGCTTTGAAAATTAGATTTAGGTAGCATTTCAGAAAAAAAGTAAAAGAAAATACTGTAAATACTTAATTTGAATGAATTAAAACATTTTGTGTAAAGCAGTAGAGGACACTGTGTTGTGTCAGTATGTCAAATGTCTTGTCCCCCAGCAGTTTCTCTCTTCCCCTGCTTCCCTTCAGTAGTCTCTGTGCCCTCTCTATAAGACAAGGGCCCACATATTCAGAAGAGAAGTGCCTGCGCATCTCCAGACTTATGAGGGCTGTCGGGGCGTGGCAATATTCAGAAGCCTTCAATGTGCCCTGCAAACCTGACTGTGCCGCTATGCAGAATATTATTGTAACCCCTCACCCCTGCCTTTTTAGCAAAATGGCAGGTGGCATGCTGTTGAAGCTGATAGCAGTACCTGGTGGAGACTGGGTTCAGGGAAGATGAGGTTACTCGGCACAGGGGGGCCTAGGTTTGGCTACTCTGCACAGGGGCACCCAAGTAAATCCAAACACAAGAAGCAACAACTATAATGTCCAGAACCAGGAATGGGATTCTTCAGTGTGGATTTTATTCACATCTAAGCTGAACAAAACAAAGCATAGACGGACCCCCCACGGGGCTACATTCCTGGTAATGCAGATTAGAGATAACAGAACACTTTATCACTATTTCCAGCCCTCAGGCTCTGAACCCACCCGGCACACAGCCCGGACTTGCGCGCAGCTTTGGGTACACAGCCCGACTTGTACACTACTTGGGTTTTCCCCAGGGCCTGGCTCCCCCGCTGGCCACTTGATCCGAGGTCCATTTTGGGAAATGAACCAGTTATCCTGTTGTGGTTCCCAAACCACACTAGAGCCTTCGACTCCTAGAGGGAATTTTCCTTCCAATCCCATGTCTGGGTACTTCCCTCATCACTGGCCAAGTGCCTGAGGCAAAGCAGAAATCCACAGAGCAAATCCGTAGAGGTGGACCTGGTCACTAAAGATGGGGGGTCTCCCACATCCAGCTCCCACAGTCCATACTCGGCCATTTCTCTGGAAACTAAACATCTCTTTTACTGAAAGCTTGCAATGTAGATCCCTGGGTAGACGTATTTCACATCTCCTCCACATATCTTGAATTTCCCAATAAGCACTGGACTTGAACCTACTTTTACTTTTTGGCTAAGCCTATTACTCTAGGCCTCCCACTATTTCAGTAGTCCAATCCCCACATGTCACACAAGTCCCAGGGTGAAAAAACATAGGCCCTTTCAGGAAGCACTCTCTGGTTGCAGGTGCCCCACAGGCGACTCACAAGTCTTCTTGTTCTCCCCAAAAAAACTCTGGAACAAATAGGCAGCTTCTCCATTAGTAGCAGAACTAGGGTGTTGTCCCTGAAATATGCAGAAAACCCTTTCCTGCCTCCATCCCCAGGAGGGAGGGGGCACTGAGACCCAAAACAGCAGTCTCCACCACTTCAATTATCTTCTGTGTCTCTCTTTTGGTGGAGACACACATCCTTTTTGCCTAAAAGTAGCCCTCTGTCAGGGCTGAGGCTCCAAGCGCCTACACTGAGCTGCTGTGCTGCTTTCACAGCAAGCTCCCAATATCAACTGACCACAGACTACTGTTCAAACCTCCCAACATTCTATTGCAACTCCCTTGCTGCAGATTCCATTGTGGCTCATGCAGCTGCGATAGTTCTATTGGTGATGTCATCCCTCAGTCTCAGCTGAGACTGAGAACAGAGTGGGACAGTGTGAAACCTATTTAACTGGAGTTTCACAAGCTGCCTTCCCTGCCTACCACTAGGTCTTACTGGGATTCTAGTAACCCCGGGTAACAAGGGGGTTACACTCGCCCTTGACCAGGAAAATGACTATCTGCAGTCATTATTTACCCAGCCTTAGGCCATCCCACCCTATGTGCTACCTGCGGAGGGGGGTGATCAGGCCCCCTCCTACCATGTGCAAGCACAGGCAAGCAACACTAAGGGCCTAGAGGCCTTTAGCTGACATACCAGCCTCTACACTATCCACTTACTATGGACACCTAGTGGCTGTAGTAGAACTATCCAGAGCATAGCCCTGACAGATCAGCACTGCGGTCCCTATGGTCAGTCAGGACCACAGCCTGTCTATCCCCCAACCCTCTAGGGAAAACCTATCTGCCTTTAACTTCATACCCCCCAAAATAAAAACAACCTGGGGACCTCCCTGACCTTGGGCAACCTGCAACCACACACCAAGAAAATGCCACATTTTATACCACTTTACTGCCTCCTCCCTACCCCCACAACCACACCTGTGGAAGGAAAGGGTTAACACAGTAACAACAACAATAACAACACCACAGTACTTTAAATTACTACACACTAAAGTACTAACGAGGAACTCTGATGAGCCCCTCCTCCTCTTCTTGTCTTCTTTTCTATTTTCTCCAGGAACAACTGCAAGAAAAAGAAAGACAACACACACTCCTAATCTGCATACATAGTCTACCTAAACCCCTACCATCAAAACAATGGAGAATCCCAAAAAGATGTTTTTTTTTTTAGAAAAGGTAGAAAAACAGTATTTACATTAGAAAACAACAACATTATTTACAATACACATTTGTGGGGATGGAGTGCCCTAAAAGTCCCAACTAGTGACCACAATGCCCGAAGTCTAGTCCAATAATGTGTCTCTCCTGGGCTGGAGCCCGGTGAAGCACAGTTCTAACAGGCCAAAGTCCCGAAGGAGACAGTCTTTGAGGATAGTTCACACATTTTGGAGTCTGCTAGTGTAGGGTGTGTACTGCAGTGTCATAAAGATAGAAACGTTTGAACTTACCAGCCCCTTGTAGAATGGAAAATTCTGCACCGACCTGCACCTCTGACGAAGACTCTTCCTGGCAGCATTTCTTCCAATACAGCTGGGCAGACATCTTCCAGGAACCACAGGAGGGTACATCTGGGAACTGCTGGGCTGATGTCATCTCTGGTGATGGAACCTTAGAACAGGAACAAAAAGAAAACAGCTGGTCCGACGTCGTCCGATTACCAGGCGATGAAGCAGGATACAGCTGGGATGGTGTCCTCTCTAGATCTGAAGTCATCTGGTGGGCCAGTCAATGGATTCTGGAAAGGCCAGTACACTGTAGAACTGATGAATGTGGGGCACCTGAGTCCTGGATGTCCATACTGGTGGATCAATAAAGGCACTTCACAGTCTGGTGTGGCAGTATTGACTACCACTGCTTGGCTGTCCATTTAGTAGGCATGAACACATTTGCTGGGAGGTCCTTGCACTGAGACCAATAGTACTGGGGGTCAGGAGCTTTAATTATTACCCCATCTGGGTGCACATAATTCACACAGTGGGAGATTTCATGTCCCTCTCCGTCCACTATTCGCACTCTGTCCATAAACAGTGTCCTGCCTCTCTTCCACTGGGTATATTTCTCATGAAACAGTCTGTTCTTGACATGCTTGTTTGTACCAGGATGCACACATTTCATTGCTTTGGCCCAGATCCAGGATTTCCTGCTGTTCTCAATCTCCTCCCAGACTTTCCGAGGAAAGGTAGGAAAGGTCATACCATAGATCTCATTTGCCTTTCTATGAACCAGTCTCTCCTCTTTACTAGCTTTGGTCAACCTGAGACCGCTGGCCTGGCTTGGGGGTGGCCAGTCCTGGTTCTGCCAGCTATGCATCCTTAAAGAAATTGGAAACAGATCCCTGACTTCTTCCTCTTGCAAAGCCAGGGCAGTGGCATCACCACTTTCTTCCATGCATTCCTCCGAGGCAAGATCTTGAGGCTGTATACCCATTCCTTTTTCACCAGGCCACATAGGTTCCCCCTCATCTTCCTCTTCACTGAGGATCTGAACCCAGGAGTGAGCAGTCGTTCTCACTCCTGAGACTATCCACTCATCACTAGGTGCAGAGGTCGACACCTCCCATTCAAAGGCCTCCCGCATCTCATCTTCTTCTAAGAGACTTGGGCTAGGCCCCCCCCAGGGGTCTATTGATGCTTTATCCGAACTTTCCTTCTGGGATGCAGCATCCGAAACTTCAACTTTGGGTTCTGTCTCTAACTCTGCACCCCCTAGCTTTGTGCCACACTGCCCCGAGGGACCTTCCTCCACAGGCTCTGCCTGGTGTTGTGTGCTGCCAACTGCAGATTCCTGAACCTTTGTCCATGTGGGAGCCAACTGAATTTGAGGCGCTTTATACAAGCCATATTTTTCTAGGCATCCAGCACAGTGAGGAATCATGAAGACGTCCCTTCCAGCTCTCAAGCATATTTGACATACATGCACTGGATATCCAGGAATCACCACATGAGAAGGAAGTTGTCCTCCATAGCACCACTTTTCAATATCCCTCAGTCTATTTACTGCTTCTGTTACTGCAACCCGGGCATGATCCAGGTAGCGAGCTGGTCCTGAGGCCATAACTGCAGAAAAACAAACAAAACTTCACTGTAACTGAAAGTCCCACTTTACTGAACACTTTCTTTAGTTGTAAAATGGCTCCTCTGCTGCTGTGTTTACTTTACTACCCCACCCTGTAATGGCGGCGGCAGCACTCCTGTGCATCAACATTCAGAAATTGGGTCAAGCCACTGCACACACGATTTACACAAACTACTGACAACTTTTGCTCAAACTGCACAGACTTGCTCTGTTCTTGTTTTAAACACATTTACTTGATTTTCCATGGACTTTTTAGATGCTGGAAACATTTGTTTGACTCACAGTCCCTTAAAGCTTCAGGTTTTTAAGCACAGGATTGCCTGTAAAACTAGTGCTGCACATTTGGCTACAACTCACAGTCTCTCTCTGGCTTTAAACTTTAAACTGAGGCTGAATTCATTACCATGCACACAGTCAATGGCTTAACAGACTTGCACTTGCTGGCAGGACTTGACACAGTCATTATTTGTAAAGCGACTACACTGCTGCACACACATTTATATGACGTTGGGCAGAAAATCACTGTTTGAGCAGTTTCCATATTGTTACTTACTGTTATCAGTAGCAGTTTGCTGTGATGAGGAAAAATGACCTGCAGCCAGTTCTTGGAGGCCTCAGAACAGAAACGGGCGGGCAGTCCTGCTGATCATCTTCTCGACCACCACACTTGCAATTCCAATGATCGATTAGCGGGTTGAGCCCGATTTTGAACAATAAAATCTATATTTACAAAGTTTACAATGATTTTAATGCTCCGTGACTCTCCTCCACTAGCCAGTACACGCACTCCACTCACACTGCCTCTCGAATGCTGGGGCAGTCACTGTAGAGCTGGCTGAGGGGCCGGACTGATTGCAGCCTGACCAATCACACAATGCCATGCAAATGAGCCTCTTCTTCCTCGTGAGGGCTCCTCTCCTCATGGTGATCGTCGACCAGGCAAATTTAAACTGCAGAATGCAACTTTTTTTTTTTTTGTTATGACTACACAGCGGGAGCCCATTTCAGCCATATAGCCATTACTCCTGCAAGTCTCTCAGTTCTTTCAGAAAGCAATTCCAACGTCCAGGGCACAATTTTCCTGTTGCTACCCCTAGTCTTCCACACTTTCCTTTACCACAGTTCATTTTAAAGCAGGCAAAAATGCTGTAAACAATTTGATGCAGGACAAGGGCACACTCTTTGGCTTTACTGCTGCTTGGTAAACAGTTGGTATTTTAAACAGCAGCATAAGATCCACAGCACACAGCAAAACACTTAGTTAACTTGCTTCAGCTTTTTGGGCTACCCACTGCCAGATAGCCAAAACGCTAGCCCCTTGCCCGAGCACCTTCCTCCCAGAACAAAATCCAAAGCGGTGCCTCCATTTTTGTAACCCCTCAACCCTGCTTTTTTAGCAAAACGACAGGTGGCATGCTGTTTGTTGAAGCTGACAGCAGCACCTGGTGGGGACTGGGTTCGGGGAGGATGAGGTTACTCGGCACAGGGGGCCTAGGTTTGGCTACTCTGCACAGGGGCACCCAAGTAAATCCGAACACAGGAAGCAATAACTGTAATGTCCAGAAACAGGAATGGGATTCTTCAGTGTGGATTTTATTCACATCCAAGCTGAACAAAACAAAGCATAGACGGACCCCCACGGGGCTACATTCCTGGTAATGCAGGTTAGAGAAAACAGAACACTTTATCACTATTTCCAGCCCTCAGGCTCTGAACCCACCCAGCACACAGCCCGGACTTGCGCACAGCTTTGGGTACACAGCCTGACTTGTACACTACTTGGGTTTTCCCCACAGGCCCGGCTGCCCCGCCGGCCACTTGATCCGTGGTTCATTTTGGGAAATGAACTAGTTATCCTGTTGTGGTTCCCCAAACCACACTAGAGCCTTCGACTCCTAGAGGGAATTTTCCTTCCAATCCTAAGTCTGGGTACTTCCCTCATCACTGGCCAAGTGCCTGAGGCAAAGTAGAAATCCACAGAGCAAATCCGTAGAGGTGGACCTGGTCACTAAAGATGGGGGGTCTCCCACATCCAGCTCCCACAGTCCATACCCAGCCATTTCTCTGGAAACTAAACATCTCTTTTACTGAAAGCTTGCAATGTAGATCCCTGGGTAGACGTATGTCACAACTCTTCTATATATCTTGAATTTCCCAATAAGCACTGGACTGGAACCCACTTTTACTTTTTGGCTAAGCCTATTACTCTAGGCCTCCCACTATTTCAGTAGTCCAATCCCCACATGTCACACAAGTCCCAGGGTGAAAAAAACACTCACCCTCCGGTTGCAGATGCCCCACAGGCAACTCACAAGTCTTCTTGTTCTCCCAAAAAAAACTCTGGAACAAATAGGCAGCTTCTCCATTAGTAGCAGAACTAGGGGGTTGTCCCTGGAATATGCAGGAAACCCTTTCCTGCCCCCATCCCCGGAGGGAGGGGGCACTGAGACCCGAAACAGCGGTCTCCACCACTTCAGTTATCTTCTGTGTCTCTCTTTTGGTGGAGACACACACCCTTTTTACTTAAAAGTAGCCCTATGTCAGGGCTGAGGCTCCAAGAGCCTACACTGAGCTGCTGTGCTGCTTTCACAGCAAGCTCCCAACATCAACTGACCACAGACCACTGTTCAAACCTCCCAACATTCTATTGCAACTCCCTTGCTGCAGATTCCAGTGTGGCTCATGCAGCTGCGATAGTTCTATGGTGATGTCATCCCTCAGTCTCAGCTGAGACCGAGAACAGAGTGCGACAGTGTGAAACCCATTTAACTGGAGTTTTACAAGCTGCCTTCCCTGCCTACCACTAGGTCTTACTGGGATTCTAGTAACCCCGGGTAACAAGGGGGTTACACTATGATGTGAGAATGCAAATGAGGGGTCCCTCATGCATTTTCTCTGCATCGCAATATTCAACAACCCCCTCCAAGTGTAACCATGGCTGTCTGCGCTAGAATAGTTACGCTTTCCAGACCCTACTTTAACTATGTGCGGGGATGGTTGGTGCTCCTTGCATGGTCAAGGGCCAGGTACACAGCCCCCCCCCCAAGTCCTGAATACAGTCCGAAATCTACAATCCCCCATCCATGTTTCTGTAGGGTGGTACCCCCATTCCCAGCCCTGACCCCCTTGAAATAATAAAAGGATCTCCGATCCCTCTCTTTCCATAGTGTAGCGTCCCCCCACAGCTCTGTCATAATTATATGTATGTCCCAAGTCCCTTTTTCCACAGTGTAGGGACCCCCCTCCTCTGCCCTGAGCTCTGTCATAATGCAGAATATCCATGAGACCCTATTTCCATAGTGCAGTGGCCCCCCCACCTCAGTCAGCAGTAACCTACCACCCCGCACCTCACCATTCCATCCTGTGCCAGTGACTGGAAAATACCTCCTCACCCTGCCACAGCTAGCTGCTGTCTGATCATTACCTGCTCATGTACAGTAAATAGTACACACTCACTGGTTGTCAATGTGCACTTACTATTTACTGTATGTGAGCAGGTAACTATTAGTCGGTGGCTGGCCATGGTAGGGTGAGGAATGCTGTGCCAGTCGCCATCATGGGACTCGATGGGGTGGGGGTGCAGGGTGGTGAGATATTGTCTACCGGGGTTGGGGGTCCCTATACTATGGAAATAGGGTCTTGGAGAGCTTTCTTGCTATGACTTTTATGCAGTGGAACTAAATCTGCCCTCCTCCAGTCCTCCAGAACCACTCCCATTTCCAGTGCACTGTTCAGTACGACGATCAGAGGTGCAGCCAGTACCTCCCTGAGCTCCCGTAATTCCCCTTGGATGTACAGGGCTATCCTAGATCTAGTACTGACTAACAGGGAAGGAATCACAGATCTCCAGGTAGAAGGTCACCTGAGGGCCAGTGCCCATCACATGGTATGGTTCAATTTGGCCACTACAACTAAGTCATCCAATTCCAAGGCAAAAATATGGGACTTCAGAGGAGCTGACTTTGATAAGATCACCAACAGGGTTAAGTTAGCCCTGGCAAAAAGAAACACAGGTGAGTGGGTACAGGCAAAGTGGGCAAGCATTAAGGATGCAATACTTGAAGCAACATCCTATTGTGTTAGACAGAAAAGGAAGTGCAAAAGAAGAAGGAAACCACTTTGGTTCTCAAATACAATAGCAGAAAAGGTCAGAGCCAAAAGGCTGGCCTTCAGGAAATATAAGGGAACATAGCAGGATGAAGATAGGAGGCATACCAAACTGCCCTAAGGGAAGCAGGGAAGGCAGTAAGGCAGACAAAGTCCCAAACTGAGGAAACACTAGCACAAAGAGTAAAGAAGGTGACAAGACTTTCTATAAATACATTAGTGAAAGGAGAAAGTCCAGAGGGGGATTGCTAAGCTCAAGCGAGAAAAAGAGCGTGTGAGGAGGAGGGTCCTGTAAGCATCTATCCTAAATAGATACTTTTGCTCAGTATTTACTGAAGAGAAGGTAGGGCAGGGCCCACAGCTCAGCACCATGGACTCGGGGGGAGGGAGGTGAGCACTACTCCCTTCACAAAAGAAAGGGCCCTACAAGAACTCACTAAGCTCAGGGTGGACAAGGCAATGGGACCTGATGGCATACATCCCAGGGTACTAAAGGAGCTAAGGGTGGAACTAGCAGAGACATTAGCAGAACTGTTTAGTGAGTCTCTGAGCACAGGAGAGGTCCCAGAAGACTGGAGAAGGGCTCATGTGATCCCACTCAACGAGAGTGGTAGCAGGGAGGAGGCAGGGAACTACAGACCAGTCAGTCTTATGTCAGTAGTGGACAAGATTATGGAGGCACTCCTTAAGGACAGGATAGTGCAACACCTGGAATCCATAGGGGCACAGGATCCAAGACAACATGGGTTTACAAAAGGAAGGTCCTGTCAAACTAATCTCATAGATTTCTTTGACTGGGTAACCAGAGTGGTGGACCAAGGGAGAGCAGTTGATGTCGCCTACCTTGACTTCAGCAAAGCTTTCGACACTGTTTCACATAGAAGATTGATAAACAAGCTGGGTAGGCTCGGGGTGGGTCAGAAGTTGGTCAACTGGGTGGCAAACTGGTTGACAGGCAGAAAACAGAGAGTGGTGGTAAATGGTATACAGTCAGAAGAGATGCAATTCACAAGTGGGGTACCTCAGAGATCAGTCCTGGGGCCAGTCCTCTTGAATATCTTCATCAATGACATTGCAGATGGACTGGAGGGTAAGGCATGTCTGTTTGCAGATGACACCAAGATATGCAACGGAGTAGATGATCCAGATGGGGTGGACAGAATGAGAAGAGATCTGGATAAACTAGCAAAATGGTCGGAAGAGTGGCAACTGGGATTTAATGCAAAGAAGTGCAAAATCATGCACATAGGGAAGAGAAACCCTGAAGCCACCTATAGGCTGGGAGGGGAGTTGCTAGCAGTCACAAAGGAAGAAAGAGACTTGGGCATCATCATCACTGATGACCTGAAATCATCCAAGCAGCCCTCTAAAGCAGTAGGTCAGGCTAGAGGGATGTTAGGGTGTATTAGTAGGGGTATCACAAGTTGTAAGAGGGAGTTAACAATCCCTCTTTACAAGACACTGGTTAGGCCCCATCTGGAGTACTGCGTGCAGTACTGGAGGCCACACCTTCACGATCACATTAACCAAATGGAGGCAGTCCAGAGAAGGGCAACCAAAATGGTGCAGGGACTGCATCAGAAGACATATGAGAACAGATTAACGGAGCTCAATATGTATACCGTAGAGCAAAGGAGGGAGAGAGGTGATATGATCGAAACATTCAAACACCTGAAGGGTATTAACAAGGTGAAAGAGTCTAACATGTTTCAATATAAGAACAATAGCAGGACAAGAGGACACAGCATGAGATTAGAGGGAGGCCAATTAAGGGGTAATGTGAGGAAGTTATTTTTCACAGAAAGGGTGGTGAATGCATGGAACGGACGACCTCAGAAGGTGGTGGCTATGAATACAGTGCAGGGCTTCAAACAGGCATGGGATAGGTATAAGGGAGCAATACTGATGAGTATGAAGCGATAGGCCACTGACAGCAAAGGACGATGGCACATTTACAAGGTAGAAAAAGAAATAGGCAGACTGGATGGGCCTTGCGGTCCTTATCTGCTGTCAACTTCTATGTTACCCTGTCTGGCCCCTTTGCTTTTGTCTACTTTCAGATTAGTGAGTCCCTTCAGGACTCTCTTCTCCAAAAATGGACTAGTGTCTACCTCCCTCCCTCCCTCCAATTCTCCTGTTACTCTTTTGTGGCCACTCCCATTCTCCTTGTTCTGTGAACACTCACCAAAAGTGTTTGTTGAGGATGTTTGCTTTTTCCTGTTCCCCCTTTGCACAGTTCCCCCTTCCCTTTTTAACCTTACAATCCTTATCCTGGTCTTCCTCTTGTCACTTACACACCTAAAAAAAATGTTGTCCTCTTTCTTTACTGCCTGGGCTATGATCTCTTCAGTTTGCACCTTTGCACTCCTTACTGAGTTCCCTCCTTCCCTCTGTTTTCACTGGCACACCTCCCCGGCCTCCTCCCTCTGTGTCTCCTTTTATATTCTGAATGCTACCATTTTAGCCTTTACCTTTTCTGCCACCTCTTTTGAGAACCATAGCAGTCTCTTTTTCCTCTTTCTTTTGCTGATTTGCTTGATGTAGAGGTTTGTTGCCTTCCCTGTGGCCCGTTTTAGCTTCACTCACTCTTTCTCCATCCCACCCAGATCCTCCCCCACCCCAAGTCATCCCTGAGGCATTTACCCACATTCAGTTTCACAGAGGTAAACTTTCATAGAGAAATACTTTCTCAAGAGTTTGGATTCCCCAACGCCACCACCAGCACAGCAGAAAAGCATGACATCATATTTAAAAAAACATTTCAGACACCAGAACTTCATACAAATCACACACATATACGCACACACATATTTGAAAATAAAACACTGAAATGCAGGTTTCAAAATATTATTTCAATACAAGCAAATAAGCAGCATGAATTTAATTTACAACTGCTGTGGTATTTATATTGTTCCCTCCATGCTGTCTCCAGTCTTTTGCCAAGTAATACAGAAAGTTGTGTAAATGTAATTAATTGTGTTGTTTGTTAACGTTTTGTGTATGTGATGTATTATATGTCAGGGGTGGCTGAAAAAGGGCTGTGCCCGGACCACTTCCTGGTGAAAAATAAAAAACAAACAAAAAAAACTTTCTACTGTGCAAAAGAAACATTTTAAACCAAAAGTACACAGCTTAAGACTCAGTGAAACTAATGTGTGTATCTTTCAACAACTACAAAACACTGCTTAAAAGAGGCAAGTCACTTACTTGAAGAAATGTAGTACAAAAAAGAGAAAAAGTAAATGTGACCAATCAAACTTCAGCCTTGTGCTGCAGTGAAACAAAACAGTTGTCTACCACATGCACAATTTAAACGTTTTTAAAACTGTCAGAACACCTTTTAGACTCGGTAACACTTTTTTGCTTATCTTTAAACAGCTGTAAACTGAAACACAGCATTTCAAAGTAGAAATTAAACAACTCATTAAACACAGAAGTGAATGAACGAAAAACTCCCAAACCACAGAAGCTGATGGTAGACATATTTCACTTTCTCACAATCATGACCGGGAAGACATAACTAACTGATCTACAAAAGAACCCCAGAGCAAATGCCCTGAGGCATGGGTTATCCTAGAAGATATTGACCGTACAGCCAAGTTTTAAAGGAAACACAATTGCACATACCCCAGTAATGCAAATCATCATGGCAAACATATGCAAATTCCCATGAGAGAATTTGGACTGGCTCTACTTTAAGCAGAATTGTATGATGCCAGAAGGCCTCACAGTGCAATCAGCAAAGGCTAAGAACAGCAGGCACATTCACGTGTTTCATCCTCATTTGGACTCATCAGTGTACCATATCTGTGTCTTAGCCCAGGGAGAGGGATCCAGCCACCCCTTAAGGGGGATGTTATTTGTTTGAGTCATGGGGACCCCAAAATAGAGAAGGAAAAGAACTACAAAAGAACCCCAGAGCAAATGCCCTGAGGCACGGGTTATCCCGGAGGATATTGGCCATATAGCCAAGTTTTAAAGAAAACGCAATTGCACATATAACTAACTGATGCTACCTGCTTCCCCAAGAAATACAATCAGCAGCAACTTTAAAATTACCATATAATTTAAATTACCATTAAACAGTACATCTGATATAGGAAATTAAGTCATGAACTGCTGTAACATTTTTAAATGTTCTAAAAAATAGAACTAAAGCAATTTTTAACTAACCAAATGTATTATATAAATCAAATACTACAAATCTCATAGATCTCATCTCATAGATTTGTACAGGTCGAGTAGGGCACATGCCCCATAATAGCCCACCCTTTGCTCAAAGAGAATAATCACATATGTTATTCTTCTTGCAATCGTCATCTAGTCTGGACTTAAATTCCCCAATGTTGTTATTTCCCACCACATCTAGTGGAAGATTATTCCATGTGTACATAACTCTTTGCATGTTACTCCTTTAAGCTGTAACATATGTTATCTCGTAATGTGGTTCCCAGTATTTAATTCTAACCCCAAGCTTCTCACAAGTCGTTATTAGTGAGATCCCCATAAAATAGGCACAGCTCACCCCTTACTCTCCTCTATTTCAAGGAATATAATCTTAGTATATCCAATCTGTCTCTACAGTTTAGATGCTTAACTGTAGATATCATGTTTGTGGCCTTACGTTGTACACCCTTTAGCAGTCTTACATATGCCTTGGCACTTGGTGCAGCAAACTGCCCACAATACTCTAAATGTGGCCTAACCAAGGAGTTACAGTATATAATGGGAGTTCAACCCTTTTGTCCCTGCTTTCAATATGCCGTCTAATACGGCTCAGTATTCCACTAGCCCTTTTGGCAGTTGCTGAACAGATTTAAAATTAAGATCATTGGGCATTATTACCCCACATCCCTTTCCTCTGTAACTGCTTTTAGAATATGTCTATTGATTGTATATTCAGCCCTTAAATGAGGAGTATATGCATGAAATAATGCCATCTTGGGGTCCTAAAGTGGTAGTAAATCCATTGCCTTTTAGTCTAATGATTTATAACCTCATTACACACCCTCAATAACATTATTCTTTTGTACAGTGCCTGTTCTAGTATTTAGTCTACTATATAATCTAACACAGTAATGTATTCTCAATGTAGCTGGTGTAGGAAGGTAACTGAGGTCTTGCAAACTTTTTGTAGAAAGGTTTTGATTTAATTAGTGAAATGCACTGGCTCAAGTTTATGTACTGGGGTTCTTCTCTGAATTTCCTACAGGGTACCTGGAATGCATGACAGGAGAACTAACTTCAGGACTTGCAGAACTTATGTCTTGCACAGAATTCCCCACATCTGAAGAATGTTTTGCTTAATTTGCATATCTTCTCATCCCTTAGAGATTACACAGAGAATAATGCCTGTGCATGTGTGTTATGAGGATCTTTTCACACACCTGAGTTCTGGAAGCAGTGATACAGTTCACACAGTTTTCAGGCAATGTACCACAGTCGGATAGTTTTCAGGCACTGTAACACAATTCAGGCAATTTTCACATTTATTGCCACTTTCTGATGCCCTAAATGCCCTTTTGAACCCTTTTTCTTGTAAACTGCGGGGCCTGCTCTGCTGGCCCCTTTTAAACTTCAGTCTACAATTACTGGGTTCCTTTTTAATAAAGGAGTTGACTTAGCTGGTCCCGTTTTTACCACAGGCCTCGCTTTACTAGACCCCCTGAATCACAGAGATAGCTTTGCTGGGTCCCTTTTAAATCCCCAGACTTACACTTGACTGGGCCCCTTTAAATCACTGAGTCTCTTTTGCTGGGCCCCTTTAAATTGCCAGGCTACATTTGACTGGGCCCTCTTTAAACTACGGGGCTTTTTTTGCTGAGCCTCTTTAAAGCCATGGGCCTACCTTTGCTGGGCCCCTTTAAGTTGTGGGTCTCCCTTCAGGCCCCTTTAAATCTCCTCCAACGAGTTGCCCCTTTTAAATATTTGCTTGGGCTTTGGCAGGGCCTTTCTGTTTTTAACCCTGTCCTTGCCCCGCCTCCTCATAAATATTCAAAAACGTCAACTCAGGGTTTCTGTGCCCTAACTTCACCCCTTCACCCCTTGGTGTCACTACGCCTACTGAATATTAGTTTATTTAAATCTTGGTTCTCTGGCCTGCCCCCACAACTCTTAGCTGTTTTGTGCCCTGGGCGCCTCTTAAACGAATTAAAAAAAAACAACTTTTATCTTTGTTACTGGTGGTCAGCACTCTTCCTTTAGTGTGGCCACTGACACACTGCTCTGGCCTGGGGTGAAGACAAGAAGGAAGGCGAGAGTTTTCTGGCAGTGGGAGGGATGGCTGCCGGCACTGGGTGTTCCTCTTCTTGGGGTCTCAATGTGATCGGACACTCCGCCCCAATGCTGACTCTTTGGAGATGTGGCTCTTTCACGTGCCAGCACTGTGGGACTGAAGAATCTAATTTTTCAAATAAAAATATCAAAAGGGGCAACAGAGCCCACACCGCTGATGACTGCTGACTGCCGCTTCTTCTTCCAGGGACTCAACGCACACTGAATATCTGCTAGACCTTCTGAACCACTGGATGCTGCTTACTAAACTGGTGACAGGAGGCAGGTGCAGGCACATAGAGGAGTCAACAGGGTGACTCACAACACTGGTAAGTTCTTCCCACATCCCTGTCACTCATCACATCCTCACCCCTCTCTGTCCCCATCACAAATTCCCTTCAAACGAACTCCCTTCAAAAGGTTACTTTTGGGGTTCTGGTTCTGGAATCCCGAACTTGCATGTGCCAGGCCCATTAATTTTAAAACTAAATGCCACGTGCTGGGCAGGGACAGTAGTCCCAGCATGCGGGGTCACCACTGATCATCCTGCCTGCTCGCTATGGGGGGGCACACTGAGAGGGGCCCCACCTATTTAATTAAATTTCTGTTGTGCCCCCAACTTTAAGGCACTACACTAGCAGTCAACTAGTACCCTGTGAAACAAACATTTCCACAAGTGTTAAATGATGTTATTTCATAGCTTGGGTTGTTATACAAAAGAGGGGATCAGGATGAGCAGAGGTCAGGTCACAGGGGGGAGGTCATGTTAAACAAATCTCACAGATTTCTTGGACTGGGTAATGAGGAAGATGGATCAGGGAGGGCAGTGGATGTGGCCTGTCTGGATTTCAGTAAGGCCTCTGACACTGTTCCACACAGGAGGCAAACAACTTAGTAAGCTGTGAGCAGGAGAGAAGATGGTGTCCAGGTATCAAACTGGTTGTACGTTAGGTAGCAGAAGGTGGCGGTAAACAGCAGTCCCTCAGAGGATAGAAGAGTGACCAGTGGAGTACCACAGGAATTGATACTTGGTGCTGTCCTCTTCAACATCTTCACAAGTGATATTGCAGAAGAACTGGAGGGGAAAGTGAGTCTCTTTGCAGATGACACAAAAATCTGCAACAGGGTGAACACCCAGGAGGGCACTGAGAGAATGCAAAGAGATCTGGGAAACTAGTGGAGTGATCTAGGGAGAGGCAGCTGGGTTTCAATGCCAAAAAATGCAAAGCCATGTACCTAGGGTGGGGAAGCCCGGCAGCTGTGTGAAAGTTGGGAGAAGGTAATTACAGTTACCAAGAAAGAAAGGGACCTTGGGGTGATTATATCTGATGATCTCAAGGTGGCAGGGCAGTGTGGCAGAGCAGCAGGCAAGGTGAGCAGGAAAGCTGGGGTACATAGGGAGGGGTTCTGTAGCAGGAGAAAGGAGGTGGTATTGCCCCTGTATCACTCACTACCCCAGAGTATTGTGTGCAGTTCTATAGGCCACACCTCTGCAAGGACATCTACAGGGTGGAAACAGTCCAGATTTGGGCTACTAAAATGGTGTGGGGGATGCATGAGAAACCATACAAGGAGGAACTGCAGGAGTGCAACAGGTACTCCCTTGGGGAGAGAAGAGTGAGAGGGGACATGACTGGACCTGTAAGCACCTCATGTGGGTGAACAAGGTGCAAGAGAGGTGTCTCTTAAATAGGAGGAGGAGCACCAGAACATGAGGGCATGCCATGAAGCTTGAGGGTTGGACTCTGTGAGGATGGGAAGAAGTACTTCTTCACAGAAAGGATGGTGGATGCCTGGAACAGCCTACCAGAGGAGGTGGTAGGGGTGAAGGCAGTGGGGAGCTTCAAGCATGCATGAGATTTGCACGTGGGTATAATAAATAGAGGTAAAGGAGGTGGGAGGGACACTTGTGACCAAATAGAGTCCAGGGTGTAGTGTTAAGCAGTGAAAATAGGGTAGTCTAGATGGGCCTACTGGTCCTTTTCTGCCAACACATTCTATGCTTCCATGTTAGATGTTCATTAACTCTCTGTTTTCTTCAAGAAGGGCAAATACATTTTGGGAAAACTAGCTAGAAGAATGTTTAAAAAGGTAAACAGCTCCCTTGAGAGGGAAGGATGTGTATTTTTTATCTATATGGCTATGGATTAGAAACTGAGTTTTAGGATGCCTGAATTGTAATTCTGAAATGGGTCTAACAAACCCAGAAACCTAACTGGCCGAGGAGCTGGGAACCCTATGCTCATATCCAAGCACAACAGCGCTAGAACAGATCCGTGACCTAACTGACCTGTTTACAGTAAGCAGGATCAGCTGCGTCGACACACGTTCATTCATTTATTTGTATTTTGAAAAAAAGCAGCATCTGCCATCTACTGGCCAAACAGCAACCTTACAGTGGCTCAATATGATTACTTTTTTCCTTTTCTTCTTTTTGGGGCCCTTTTTCTTCATTTAAATTAAAAATAAAAGTAACAAAAAAATTATTTATTTTCTAATCTTAATGGGCTCATTTCGTAATCACAATAAGGCACTCCAGGGTGTGCCTTGTTCTGGATAATAGCACTTCTTGGGTGGTGGAAGCATTCGGCCTTTGCCTTCATGTTTCAACCTACCCAAGGCATGCCGTTATCCCTGTCATGCCTTATTACTTAATTAAAAATGATGCTGTGAAATGTTCCTAGTTTGTCACTGCAGACTGAATGAATTTTGATAGAAGACTTTTTAAAATCAACTGCTAATATGCCATTAGTGAAAAGTTTAAATGTTTTTGGTCTTGCATTTTTCAAATTTTTTAGATGCACTTGCTGCACTCTTGGTTTTTTGGTGATCGATGGACTTTACTTATGTCACATTATCACAATTTCTCTCAGACAATAAAAATATATGCTGTAATATTGAGTTTATTATAGAACGTAGCCCTTTAACTTTGCCACACAAATTAAGAGCTGTCTAGGCAGGACTCTGCCCCCTAATGTAGGGACAAGGTATCCTGCTACATAGGGGAGTTTGCCTTCACTGTAGTTCTGAGGCAGCAAATACCACTTTTGTTTTTTGTTGTTGTTTTGCACATTGCAAATTAAATTTTTTATTTAAATAATTAAGTCATGGCCGGCCCGGTGGCACTGAGGGTTGAGGTGCTGGATGCCACACCTTGCACCATGCTGGTGACCCGAGTTCAGGAGTGAGCTCGGGCCGCCAGGAGGCGGTGGGAGGGGAGGGAGCAGAGCAGGATTGAGATGCCGCAAGGCAGCTCTCCTCTCTAGGGAGGGACGTGAGGGTTCCTCTCCACCTGGTGGAGGCTAGATGGTAGCGTCAAGCCATAAGGGAACTCTGGCATTAGGTCGGGTGGTGGGAAGGGGCCATCACTGGAGCTGCGGAGTGTATGTGTGCCTCCACACACATGTTCAATCACATTCTGGGGTCCCGGGGTAACAGGGAGAAAACCCAGAAAATGCATGTCTCCCCTATTGCCAAGAAAAGGCAGGTGGTAACGAGGGAGCAAAAAAGCAAGATGGAAAAAAAAAATAGTTAAGTCAGTGCATGTGTGCACCATCCTTTTTATTTCTTTGGTGGCTTGTTTGGACAGCAGCACTGTTGGCGGTCTCGGATAATCATTTTCCTGTTTGCATTTCTGATAACATTCATGACTTGCCAAACAGTCTTGGCTACTGTGTGCTTGAAAGGTGTTATATATAAACTGAATTCCTCTCATTCCTACTAAAAAGGGGACGGAGCCCTACATTTCTGAACTGCCCCCACTTCCCACCCATTCCATAGTATTCTGTCTGTAATATGGATTCAACTGCCTTTCCCCCAGGAGGAACCTGGAAACGAGCTGATAGTCAGTTCAGTATGCCCTCCTCGCAAAACATTTTAAATAAATAATTATACAGTTTAATAAGACAGAAGCCATATTCCAGTGCTGGCACTTTCTTTCAAGAAACTCTCTTTTTCGCATACTTGCAAAACTTATTTTCCTCTAGTACCATTCCATGTCAACTGTCACTCCAAGCCTGTCAGTGCACTTACTATTTTTATATAGAGTGTGGGTTGCATGAGTAATATGTGAACTGCCATAAAGAAATGTGTTTCTTTGGATGAAAAGAAAAGTCACAATATATTCTATACTGTATGATAATAAAATGATGGGATATTGTAGTCTGAAATGGAAGGCTTAAAGCAGTGGTAAAATACTCAGACTCCATTCACCATCATCTTAACTTTTAGTGCAAGATGCCCTACCTTTAATTAATGAGATTAGACAGAATAACATTTAGTGCAGTACTCCTTCCAGCATGTTATTTTGCATTACTTAGGAGCTGGGAAGTTTATGAGTCACAGAGTGGATGGATATGATAAAAGAAAGCATTGAAATGGCAGGTGTATTCGGTAGCTGACAACAGCTGCACTCAGATATGGGAAGATATGTGATTATCTCTTCCATCAAACCTTTCGATACAGTTTCCCAGGCCCAAAGAAAATGAGTCATTCCTGAGAAACTATAGTTTGAACAAATGCCATACTTGTTAATCCATAAGTTTAAAAGTAAATGCCTTGTGAAGTAAGGACTTTAATTGCTACTGTCTACATCAGTAATTAACGTAGACAACTGTCCTTTCTTTTAAAGAGCAGGGCCCAGATATTCAAAAATGAGCACAAGCTCAGTGCAAGTGGTTGCTGCTCTGTGCTTGCGCTAGTGCTCGACAGAGTGGCTGCTGTATTGAGTTGGACAGTGGACCAGCACTATCCGACTGAATATTAGCCCGTGTCGGCGCATCACTAAGTCAGACTGTACTACTCCAACATGGACCTGGGCTATATCCAGCCCACAGGGAATAGCATCCTGGGCTGAATAGTGCCAGGAACCATGTTGGCTACATTCAGCCACACTATGCAAATGAGCCCATTGGGCATGCAAAGCACTAAGGGGCCATTTGCATGCTCATTATGGGTTCATTTGCATGGTGAGCGGTGGCCTTCAGAGCCCATGCTGTGGGTGTCTGACACATCATCCCTGGTGTCTAGCAGCACCCACCATCCCTCAAGCACCTGTCCTATATACAGTAACTATCAGTGGCATCTAGCAGCACATCCACCCCCGCGAACACCTGTCCTGTGATAACGTATATCTCTCTGGTATCTAGCTGCACCCCAAACACCCATCCCATAATATTAGAGGCATCCCTGGTGTCCAGTGCCACCTCCATCCCCCCAATCATCCAACCCTTGATACTTTAGATCTCCATGGTGTCTAGTGGCAGTCCCCACCCCTGAAAGTTCAGATCTCCCTGGTTCCTAGTTGTTCCCTCTAGCCACCAATCCCCCATGCCATGATAGTTTCTATCTCATTGGTGTCAAGTAGATCCTCCCACCAATGGAACAGCTGGTCCATGTTCCATAAACTATCCCTGGTATCCAGTGGAATCCCTGCCCCCAGCCACTGAATGCCCATCAGCAAACAGACCAGCAAACACTGGAGGTCCAGTGCCCCCCCACTCACCCTGACTGCTGCCAGTACACCACCCATCCACCCCCCTTACCAGTGTCTCCGGGGATGTTCATGGAATCACAATACCGTGACTGGCACAGCCCTCCTCTCACCTCCTCAGTCAACCGCTGTATGAGCTCACAGCGGGGTCCGTGTACAATATGTATGGGTGTTGGGGGAGGTGCCACTAGACACCCAGGATATGTTTAATAACTCAGGACAGGTGCTCAGAGGGTGGGGTGTGCTGCTAAATGGCAGGGATAGCTACTGTATATGGGACAAGTGTTCAGGGGGTGGGGGGGTGCCACTGGACACCGGGGATGCCTTATCATATTATGGGACAAGCATTTGGAAGGGTGTCATGAGAGATCAAGGATATTTCCATTACAGGGGCGGGTGTTATGGGGGTAGGGGGTGCTGCTGGACACATGGGAGAGGGCTGCTCACATGGGATGGGTGTTCAGGGTTGGAAGGTGCCCCTGGTCACCTGAGCCTGCAACCTCACTGGTATGACAGGTGATTGGGTGCGGGTGGCTGCAGTATAGCCATCCCACCATCAGTGAGGTGGGGGTGTGGGCTTAGCACCCAGTTAAGTCATGGATTTCGGCGTTAGCAAATCGCACCACTCTGGGTTCCATTTTCTGCCATTGCAAACCTTTGAACATGCTGCTGTGCCTGTATTGGGGAGGAGACCCCTTTATTAATTACATGGCTGCAGCATTATGTTAGCACCTGGGTACTATTGGGTTTAACATGTGCTACAGGGGCCTCTGACTATACCCCCACCCCCCAAAAAAAAATAGCAGCAAATCCTGATAATGCTGGCACAAACCCCATTAGCGCTGGCACAAAGTTTTGAATACTTGGCCCAAGGTATTTACTTCTAATAAATAGAAAACTGATTATTTTATTTCTTGTAGTTTGGTGTGTTAGTAATTACTTTCTTCTTTTATAATAAAATATTTGCTTCTGCAATGAAACAAGTGATTTTTCATCTTTCCTTTTCACACTGCTAGTTAAAAAAAAGAATTAAATTGAATTCTGGCATTGTGATGTCAGAAACTGCCAGTTACAGTACTTAGGATCCCAGTGTATTTCAATGAGAAACTAAATACACTGTATAATAATTGGTGACACCCTATAATGACTGGATATCCAGTCTTAATAAAACACAGCAATAACCCGCTGAATTCCATAATAATGCAATAGTGGGTTATTACGGCGTTTTGCTCCTCACTCTCTGACTTCACTGTATTTGTGAGAGTACAGTGGTCGCTGAGGGACATGCTCCCTCACACAAATACAGTTTACAGTTTTTCTCTCTGAAACCTTGCACTGTTTTTTATAAAAAAAAATGCCCATGCAAAGTTTCTTTTATGAGAATTTTTCACGCACCATCGGTGTGTGAAAAATCCTCATAACACACACCAGCGCAGGCATTATTCTCTATTTTCTGTCTTTTTCAAAAGAAATAGACACTTCTTTCAGCAACAAACTTTGCCTTTTATATGTTTGCACTATTGTGGTCCATCTGTATGATTTAATATTTTTTTAAAACAATAATTGGCTTCTCTTTTCTTTTTCCCCCCCAAGTAAAATCTTCTTATGAAGAAAATGTCAACTGTTAAATTACAACACAAGATCACAGGTTATCAAAAATCACATATTTCTATTAAATACATAATATTTTGGTGGTAGAAAGTGTTATTTCTCCACAAAAGATGTGAAAACAGATTTGCAGTTTCCCATTGAAATACACTGGCAGCCTTTCCAGTAAAGAGTTTTTGACTTCATAATACAAGAATTCCACTGGATTCAGTTTTTACTAGCAGTTGGCAAAATACAAATAAAATAAGGAAAAGCAAATGAAATGATTGCAGAGGTATCTGAAGGCCCCACACCTTCGTTCTCTAAGATATACAGTGCATCCTTACTAAGCACTTGCTTGTTAAGAGATTGCTGCCATTTTCACAGTGGTGCCCTGATTTGCTCTGAACCACACACTTTGTTCTGCATTGTATTTTCCTTGTGCCTTTATCATACTTAAGGAACAGTTGCTGCTGTTTAAACAGTGTTTCGTCTATCATTGAAATGCATTTTATATGTGATCTGAACAATTTGTTACAACCTATATATACAGAAATCACTTATTACTGTACTTAGGCATGGGGTATATAAAGCTTTGAATTCAGGATTTGAGGCAGTTGCTCTGCCACAGCTACATCGCTGATAATGTGGCATAACATTTGTGTGTAATTTATTTTAAAACATTTTAATGCGTTTCTGACACTTCGCTTACTTTACGGCAGAAAAATGTTGCCATGTGTCATTTCTGTGATGCATGTGTTCAATTCCAAGATGACTTGTACATGGAGCAAGGCGATTTATGCCAAACCCCATGTGGTAAATCGTACATTGCGCCATGAGATATGCAAGTCACGATTCCAAGATGCAGCTTACACCATGCCGCTTGCAGGTTGTACCAAAGGTGGGCTATGCCACCCACTACACCTGCAACCCACAGTGGCATGGTGCATTGGTTGGTTACGGCAGCAACTGCACCCTATTCTGGAATGGTGGCTGCCATAACCCACCTATGCCATTCCAGGACCCGGTTTGGTGTAGTGGGATTACACCAGCTTGGAGGTGGTCTAAGGGGCATCCGTCCTGGCACATCAATGGATGCCCCCCACAGCACTGCAGAAATGCCATGTCTGTGCCTCACATGCCCCCCTTGCTCAGACATGCCCCCCACCCCCCCCAAATTCAGGGACCCCCAGGTCTGTTTTCTGTCATGTCCCCTGATCACCAGTTCCAACTGGTTAGCCCCCCAATGCCCCTGGGTGTATGCAGGTGGCTTTTGGGGTGGGGGCTCATGGGGCAGTAGATTGCATGCCGTGACTTGCAGCACCCAGGTCCAGTGCACCATTCCCTTGGTGCTAGCCTGCGGCTGCTGCAAGTCACAGGCATAGATGCCAGAACCCTTACTGTCTTGGAATAGGGCACAGGACCCCTGGCATAGTGCCACATGGTGCAACTCGCATAAGCCCACGAGTTGCACCATGCATCCTGTAATTGGGCCTCATGTCCATTTTGGAGTGTGATTCATGGCACTTGTGACATACGGTTACTATAAACCACATTTTATATGGTCTAACCAGCACATCGCACAATCATGCTGCAATTATCTGAAAATCCATCCATTATAGTTTTTATCTGTAGTTTCTTCCAAACATCTGCATATGACAAACAGTATAATGCCATAATGAGGATGGTACAAAGTACTTGTGTCTTCTTTGAGCAGATGTATCAGGAGCAGACTCACTCCAGAACAGTAGATACAAAATAAATGGATCAGATGATCTTAACCTACCACTAAGCTGTAGAACAACAGGATTAGCAAACACAGGCTTGTGGAAAGAAAAAACAAAAACACTGGTGATGTTGTGTGTAGGAATGACTACCCAAAATAGTAGGCTGCATAATTTGATATGGTCCAGTCCTCAGATTTGCTATCGTACTAGAGGTCAGAGAATGTGGGCAACCTCCTTGTAGGCAAAGCCAAAAGATTTAATAATAGTTTCCTATGAAAATAATTTGGGTCCATATAGCACCTTTCATACACACTTACTAGAAGTAATAACTAAAGAGAAGGATATGGGGATCATAACAACAAACAATTTAAAAACTAGTGCCCAGTGGAATGAAGAATTCAGAAAAATGAATTATTTGCTTAATACCATAAATTGACATTTCATTAGTAAAACAAAGAATTGCGACTTTAGCTGTATAATGCATACGTTAGACCCCAACTAGATTACTGCACACTGTTTTGGGGTGGATTAAGCAGTATGGATAAGTACAAATTATAGCGCATACAGCAAAAGGCTGCAAGAACTATGAAGGGGATGGAAGACAAGTCATACGAGGATAGACTCAAAGAACTCAGGTTAAAGACTCTCCATATCAGACACATCAGGAGAGATGAGCCCTTGGTGTATAGTTTATATAATAAGGAGGAGCTAATGGAAGGAATGAACTTAAAATACAGAAAACACCAAAACATAAGGGAACATGATAAACAATTACTACCGAACACCTTTAAAACAGAAAAGAGGAGGAAGTATTTCACGCAGAGGACAGTAGGAATATGGAACAGCTTACCTTCTGAGGTTATCAATAGCAATGATTTTATTGGGTATAAGAATAATCTGGATAAATACCTGGCTGAGAAGGGGCTAAACAAATATTGCAGCTAAAGGGGACAGCTCATATGAACTTCATGCCTTCTGCGCTCTCTATAAATCAAGTGAAATCAAAGTGATTATATCCCAGAGTGCTTTACTGTCTGGGACGCATTGGCAGCAGCCATTAAGCACAGCAGAAAGGTTAAGGGATGGTCACTGGTTAGGTACAGAGAAGGAGAATTAAGCATACAGTGGTTTAATGGGAACAGTCAGCACACAGGATCCCACACTCAAATGTGGGTTTGGTCCCAATGTGCACTTTGTGGGCAAAAACATTTTGGTTTCTTACTGTTTACTATAGTATATTATGAAATGGGTTGTAAAAATCTTGGCTCCTGATTGGTTAAGAGCTGCTTTCAACCGGGCAATTATCCCAGCACAACAGCCTGGGTGAAAGTAGCTTCTGGCAAAACAGACTCTGTACTCAAGAAATAGCACTGCGCTGAACTGTCCAGTGCCACAGCATGTTCCTGCACAACACTCACCTCAAAGTGCAGCTGCCATCCCGCTCTCATAACAGTTCTCCATCTATTTTTTTCATCTGTTTACTGTGAGCACTACTTCCCTGACCACACATGAGGGACAGCAAAAGAAATAACAATATATTTTTTTAAATTTAAACAAAACAAATAAAAACAAAACAGGCAGACTAACTGTAGACTGCACGAACCACGAGCGGTACTTGTCTTCACGCTGACTGGCTCCGTCTCGCAGACCACAAGCGAGATGGACCACAAAATAATTTTTTTTTAAATTTAAACAAAGCAAAAAAAAAAAAAAAAAACAGACAGGCTAACTGTAGCTGCAACAAACATCCACTGCTCCACGATGTGATGACGAGGAATCAGAAAACATATCCACTAGGGAAGCAACTGCTCAGTACTTGAACTAATGAAAAGAAAAGTTATTTGAAACATTGACGCCACTTGCAGGCAAAGTGGTCACAACACAGTGACCAAACAGGACTTCTTTTTTTCTTTTTAAAACATTTATTCAAACTTTTTTTTATTCTTCTTTGGCAAATAAAAGACCATTTAGTAATTTATTTATTGATATAGTACTAGTAGGAGACCCATTTCATAATCGCAATAAGGCACTCCGGGTGGGGTGGGGGTGTCGTTATGGTGGGATAATGGCCCTTGGCCCTTCTTGGGTGGTGGAAGCACTTGGCTTCACTCCGTGCTTCAACCCACCCAAGGTGGGCCGTTATCCCACCATAATGCTCCCCCCGCCATGTCTACCTGAAAGATTTCCTGATTCCCTACTCCCCCAATCGCCCCCTCTGATCTGCCAACGAGGTATTGCTAGAGATTCCCAGGGTTCATCTTAAAACATCTGGAGCTCGTGAATTTTCATTTGTAGCACC
Organism: Neoceratodus forsteri; assembly: GCA_016271365.2. Lineage (NCBI taxonomy): Eukaryota > Metazoa > Chordata > Ceratodontiformes > Ceratodontidae > Neoceratodus > Neoceratodus forsteri. The sequence goes on from CM057454.1 coordinate 155,578,900, forward strand.
AACCCAGTGGAATTCTCTGCCTCATAGGTTAAGAGAATGTCTGACCGTCAGTAGTTTAAAATCTTTGTTAAAAAACTTATTTATTTTCACTGGCTTTCCCAGACTGATTTTAAATTTATATTGCTGTTTGCTTGTATATTTATGGTTTATATTCTGTACAGCACCTTGATATTGAAAGGTGCTATATAAATAAAGATTTGCTTGCTTATTGCTTAAGTAGACTACATCAGATTCATTTTTTACGTTCGCTTGCGCAAGGAACGTCTTGGGAGAATAGGACACTTTGGAGGTGTGACTGTCCTGTGCAATCCACTGCTCCATTGAGCAGGCATGGCGGTCCTGCACCAATGGATGTGGGTGCTGTGTATGACAGCAGTGGTCTTCACTTCAAAGAAAACCACCGCTGTGATCAGTGCTGGCAGCACCTCTGTATGAGCTGCCGAAACTGTTATAGCTGACGGGGGTGCCCAATCCCCCGTCGGCTTCAAGTCTGCACACCCCCAAAGCTTTGGTGCCATGCTGGGAGCCCACCCCAGCATGGCAAATCTGTTTTGACCGACGGGGTGCCCAACTCGGCCAGCTCCATGTCCCCCCAAACAGCTTTCCTGCTGCCACGCCCCATGGGAGCTCACCCCAGTGTGGCAAACGCCCCGCTGCCTGAATAAAAAAAACCTGTAAATAAGAAAATGTTCCATCGCTGTCTCCCACCCCTCCCACAACCCGCACCCACCCACTGCGCACTCCTGCCTCCCTCACTTACCCTCATTCTACGTTACCTCCGGAGCTCGGCGCGACGTATCATCGTGGTGGATCGGGAACACGCCTGCATTCTTTTCAAAGCCGACCGCGAACTGAGGAAATGCCGGTAAGCAGTATAATGGGATAGAGAGGGGTTTTTCAACTTTATTGCATAACTCAGGCATTTTTTGGAATTTTTGCACCAAATTTTCAACATGGGGTTTTTGGGACCCCTTCTTATGAATGCTGTCACTGTCATGGCATTATTCGGTCTGAAGGGTGATTTCGCAGTCACTGTACAAATCACCTTTCCGGAATGATTAACGAAACGACACTGCCAGTGTTCATAAGGTGGGCCTCAAAGCCTATTTTGAAAATTTGTGGAAAATTCTAAAATGACTGTTTTATTTAGCGCAGTTATGCAGTTCCTACGCACGCCGTAGGTTTGCTAATTTTCAATATTTACTCCAGATTTTTCAACGCTGCCATTTTACCACACCTCCTTATGAGCAGTACAGCTGTCATTTTTCACATCCTGCCCAAAACGTGTTTCCGCTCATGTAGCGTACAATGGCGCAGTCGGTGTGCGAACTCAATGTATGGGACACATTAAGAAAATCACAGTGACACTGTTCATGAGCAGAGGTCTTAAAATGGCTATGTTGAAAATTTGGTGAAAAATTCCTAAAAATGACTGTTTTACGAGCGTGCGTTGCGCAGTTCCTACGCACGCTCGTAAGTTCGCGAATTTTCAATATTTGCACTCCAATGACTTCCAAATACCTAAACAGCACATAGAAGCAAGCAACATTCGGCATTGACAAATGCTTGTTTAAATGCAGAGGATGCTCGCTCATAAAATAAACCCTCCCAATTTTAAATATACTTATTTTTAATACTTTATAAGCTTGCACGTGCCACAAGAGATGTCTTTATGGAATTTTAGTGGCATCTTAAAGCAGTGTATTTGTTAACCATGTTGTTTTTTTACGTTCGCTTGCGCGCATGTGCAAGGAACGTTTTGTAACAGTATGACCTTTTGGAGGTGTGTGACCCTCCTGTGCAATCCACTGCTCCATTTAGCAGGCACGACAGTACCGCTCCAATGGATGGGCAAGCTGTCTATGACAGCAGTTCGGCTGCCCCGGTCTTCACATCTAAGAAAACGTCCGCCGCAATCAGCAGTGGTAATGTGTATGTATTTAACATATTTACGTTACCCTTTGTCTGACACTTTCTTTGCACCTTGCTTCAATGACACTGATCTCTAGTTGGTGTGTCTAGCACTGGCTTGTACCGCACTGACGCCTTGCTCATCTTCTGGTGAGGTTCGACACAGCTAGCCTGGGGAATAAAACTTCTAAAGGCACGGGACACCATGCCAGCACCGTGGAACTCATTCGATGTCACAGTTCAACTTCACACGCTGTAGTATCTCCCTGCTCAAAGCTAACAAACCCCACACTTGTCTGCTTTGTAGATTTCCCTTCCAAGTTCGACAGCCCAGGAACCTCCTCCTTTTGTTGAATTCCCAGCAGTTATTAAATTTCCTGTTGACACCGGAATATTTAGAAAGTGTTGGGAAGGCAGCTAGAGTTGTTAAATTCCAGCATACCTGAGTTCTTCCCACCTCGCCTGGCGGTCGGGCTCACTTCCGCTAATATTTGTAATTTGAACTTGGAAAGGGAACATTTAATTGTGTACCTAGAGTTTCACTTTTCCTGCCTCGGATTTTCCATCTGGCCATTATTCATGCTTTCCTTGCCTCCTCCTGCATACCGCAGGTGATATTCAGAGCTGCAGCCGGAGGACTACACGCCAATCCAAACAAATCCCATCATCTCCCCTCTGTTGGCATGCCTGTGAGACCCACACTGTTGTGTGGAGCCGGGAGTCCACCCTTAGTCCCTCTGGCTACAGTCGCTGCATGTTGATCTGCTGCCTCTGACCCTCTCACTTTGCCCACTGGTGGCCGAAGCCTGGCTGTAGGAAAAGGAGGAGTCACGACGGACCGAAGGGACTGTGCTGCAACTCACAGGGCCAGAAGAGGACAGAGCAGCAACTGGCAACAGGTAAAAGAGAGACAGAGGCAACAAAACTTACTTCATGGAAATCATTAAGGAAGTGATCTGTTAAAAAAATCGTTATGTGCACTGAGTGTATGAAATGTTCTGTGTGATTTCCAGTCAGATGCTGATGTTCTTAAATCTGTTTCAAGAGTACCAGGCAAGAGTATCAACGTGGGGACTGGGTCACAAGTATCTGTTTAATATAGGTCAACTAAATGCAAGCAATGGCAGTGTGGGTGGACCTCTTAAGCTATGACCTGTTATGTTCTACTCCCACCACAGCCTCTGATTTATATATGACGCTGTGCAAGTCACTTTACTTCCCCTGCATCAGTCTGTTCCTGTTAGAGGCAAGACCTCAAAGAAACTGTGTATTTTTACATTTTTCTGGCCATTTATGGCAGGGTATTTCCCCATGTTAATGATGACATTATTGTTTTTGTTCCTTTCAAGACTCTTGGGGCACCCCACTCCTTTGGACCCCATAAGTCCCAGCTGCTGGCTGGATTCATCTGCTGCTGCTGTTCACAGGCTCCATGATCCCTTGGGTCTGTTGATTTGCTCCCATGATGCAGAGAATCCTTATCTTTGGTGGGATCTAGTCCCCCCTTTGGCAGGTCGGGGGAGGAGGGAAAGCATTGATTGACCTGGAGGTCTGAGGGGGTACATCATAGCAGTGCTCACAGTGGCTTGGAAGGACAGAGGGACATCATCTAATGTGTCTCAGCCAGGGCCATGTTATCCCTCACTTCACCCATCCTCCAAAATGCAGCTTGTCTGTGTCGGTGTCCTGGGGGGTGCTGAGCAATGCATGGTCACCCACGGCACTCAGGGTACTACCACCAGGAGACTCCCCCAGGAGGACAGCATCCTTGTGGACACTGTTACCCTCCATGGCAGCATCTGTTCCTGCCATCCTGGGCTTGAGCAAATTTTTTTTTTATTCTTAAAAGTACAGAAGTTGCATGTGCTTAGGTTTCAGTTTTTTAAACGTTTATTTATTTTGTATAGTTCCGGGAGTGTCAGTGATTTACTGTACTGAACTGCCAAAATTATAATGCCACAGTGAAGAGTATGCAGAACATTTATGAGTAACTCACATACCGATATTGGAAGGGATTCACATTTCCCTGTTTTGTGTCAACACAGTTTAAAGCATAGCAGGGTTTGACATTGACTCATGAGCAGTGTGTTGTTGTGAGGCTGCTAAGTTTACAGGAAACGTGTTGAGTGTGGGGGTTGTGCAATTTCACTTCTTTGAAGAGCTACTGATTTTTTCAAAAGTATTTTAAATTCATATCATACAGCTGGCAGTATGGCCCCATGCAGTATCTCGTTTTCATGGGTGTCCCTTTGTACACGTAGGGTTCCTTGTGCTTACATTTATTTATTTGAAACGTTTCACCAGGAAGAACATACAGAGTTGCAATAGCTCAGATGCATCCAGGGTGGGGGAGGACACATACTAACATACTAAAAACAAACAGCAGATTATGACCTATGGTCTTTCGAGTCTGCTTGGGGACTGGTGCCTACCCAGGGCACCATTATAACTCCCCCCAACAGGATTCCCAACCCCCAGTGGGGCTCTAGGATGCACCCTCTCCCTATACCTATCCCAGGCCTTCTTGAACCCCTCCACAGTTGTAGCACCGACAGACTCCATGGGCAATCCATGCCAGGGCTTCACTGCCCTCTCAATGAAGTAGCGTCTCCTTGTCCTCCCCCTTACTCTCCCCCATCTAGCCTCATTGAGTGTCCCTTGCTGGCCCTACCTCCCTCAGCTGAAGCACCCCCTCAAGGCTTACCCTATTCATTCCCTTGAGATATTTGAAGACCTCGATCATATCCATTCTGTCTCTTCTCTCCTCCAGTGAGTTCCTCAAGTCTCTTTCCCCACAGGGCTTTTCCTTTAGTCCTTGCATCATCCTGGTCACCCTCCTCTGGACCCTCTGCAGAAGAGCAATATCCCTTTTAAGGTAAGTATACTGAAACTGCATACATTACTGTGTGGTCTAACCAGGCAATTATACAGCAGAAGGTGCGCCTCTCTACTCCTTGAAGTCATCCCCTTCCCGGCTATGCACCCCAGTATTTTATTTGCTTGGGCTGCAGCCCTTCTACATGGCTCCAGGTTATTCATTTCAGCATCCACCACCACCCCGAGGTCCTTCTCCCCCCTCCAATGCTGCAGTGCCTCCCCCAAGGTGTATACATGAGATGGATTTTTGCGCCCCAGGTGAAGAACCTTGCATTTCTCAGTATTTCACTTTACTTTCAAGGCACGTGACCACCACCCCAGAGTCTCCAGGTCCTCCTGGAAAGCCAGCTTCCTCCTCCCATCCACCACCACCCACAGCTTTGAGTCATTGGCAAACAGGCTCATCCCACTCCTGATACCACTTCTGATGTCTGAGATATAGAACAGGAGTGGGCTCAGTACCGATCCCTGTGGGACTCCAGTAATGACTCTCCTGGGGGATGACACCCCCCCTAAACCCTCACCTTCTGTACATCCCCGGTAGCCAGTTTCCTATCCACCTGACCATCTGCCCCCCCATCCCCATATTCTCCAGCTTCCCGAGCAGCCTGGGATGTGGCACCAAGTCAAATGCCCTGCTGAAGTCTACAATGAAGACATCTTCTGGCTTGCTCAATCCCTGTTGGCTCCCCCCCACCAAACAAACACCCAGGTGGCATACTGGGAGCCCTCCCCAGTGTGCTTATACCCTCCCGGCTCGCTGTATGGCCAATGGGGTGCCCAATCCCCTTTGACTCCAGCCCCATCAAACAAACACCCAGGTGTGCCGGCATGCTGGGAGCCCATCCCAGTGTACCCAAAGTGTCCCACATTGCTGTTTTTTTTTTTCCCTGTGAAAGCAGGAAACAGTCCTTTGCAGTCTCTCGTGCCCCCTTCCCATACCCACGCCCACCCTCTGCGCACCCCAGCTACCCATACCCCCCTCACCCCATACTTACCTCTGGAGCCCCGTGCGACGATCTTCTGTGCACAAGGAACACATCTGCACTATTTGAAGCCAACCATGAACTGAACAAAGCTGGTAAGCTGTATAATGGCATACATTTTTTTTCTCAACTTTGGTGCATGACTCAGCCATTTTTGTTAATTTTGACACCAAGTTTTCAACATGGGGTTCTTGGGACCCCACCTTATGAATTCAGTCAATGTCATGACATTATTCGGTCCTGAAAGGTGATTTCTTTGTCACTGCATGGAATCACCTATCAGGACCAGTTACTGAAACGACAGTGTCACTGTCCATGAGGTGGGGTCCCAAAAAGTCTATGTTGCAAATTTGGTGAAAAAATTCCCCAAAATGGCTGTGTTATGAGCGTGCGTTGCACTGTTTCCACGCACACTCGTAACTTCTCAAATTTGTAATATTTTCACTCCACATTTTCAGTATTGCCATTTTTTCATACCTCCTTATGAACAGTATAGCTGTCATTTTCCGTATCCTGGCCAAAATGTGTTTTGCACATCCGACACACAATGGCATGGTCGATGTGGGAAATCAATGTGCGGGACAGATTATGAAAACCACAGTGACACTGTCATGAGCAGAGGTTATAAAATGCCTATGTTGAAAATTTGGTGAGAAAATTTCAAAACATGACAATGTTACGAGCGTGCATTGCGCAGTTTCCACACACGCTCCTAACTACGAGAATTTGTAATATTTCCACTCAAGATTTTTGACATTGCCATTTTGTCACACCTCCTTATGAACAGTACCTCTGTAATTTTTCACACGCTGGCCTAAATGTGTTTCCACACATGCGGCGCACAATGTCGCAGTTGCTGTGGGAAATCAATGTTCAGGACAGGTTAACAAAATCATAATGATACGGTTCATGAGCAAAGGTCCCAAAATGCCTGTGTTGAAAATCTGGTGAGAAAATTCCACAAAAAATGACTGTGTTACCAGCATGCCTTGCGCAGTTCCCACACAGGCTCGTAACATTGAGAATGTCTGGGGCGTTAGCGTTCCTAAGACAAGACAGTTAAGACATATGATGCTGAAGTGTAAATTGGATGCAAGAGGAGTTGCAGAGAGGTACTCTGTTGGGACATGGTTGCTGAAAGGACATGGATACAACTGGGGGGGGCTGCATCAATGCCAAACACCACTGCAAATACCTGCAAGTGAACGTTCGGCATTGACAAATGCTTGTCTTAGTTGTAGGCTGACATCTTCTTTTACTGCAAATCTCAGAATCCCCTACAGCTGACATTAAAGCAGTAGGCAGAAGTGGGAGTTTCAACAGCCTGCAGTGTATGTTGCAACTTTTATAATCTCTGATCAGATGTTTTCCTGGACTGCTTTTCTCCAGGGGCTCAGTACAGTCCTCTGTGACTGAACATAGTCCATAGAGGACAGCAGGCTCAGCGTACAAAATATCAGAGCTTATATGAACTCTAGCATGCACTGCAGGCTATTGAATCTTCTCACTGCTGCCTTCTGCTCTAATGTCATCTGCAAGGGATTCAGAGATTTGTAATAACAGATGATGTCAGCCTACAACTAAGCAAAATTAGTCTTATGCAGTCTACTATACTGCAGTAAACAGTAAGTAAATCAAAATGTTTCTGCACACAAAGTGCACACTGGGACCAGCCCCACACTTGAGTGTGAGGGCCCTTGACGGTGACTGTTCCCCTTTAAGAGACTTAGTAAGAGCAGCATAGTAAGTATTAGTTAACGGATGCAAGCCTGAGTCTGCTGGGTCTACAGGTTTACAGCTATGTGCTCTACCCATTAGGCTGTTATACCCCACCCCCATGCCTACTGTGGAGATGACAAAAAAACATTGGGTTGAAATCTCACCCTGCAGATATCTCACAAGTTTTCTGTTATTAGATAAACTAGTGCTATATAGAGAGAATAATGTGTGGGCAGTCATATACAAGAAGCCTGGGTCTGCAACAAGAGACTTCATTGGCAATCAAGAACCTCAAGAGTGAAGCTCCAGGGGTTCCCTGGTTGCCATAGAAAACTTGAGCTGAAGACACAGGTTTGTCTTTGTATGGGTGCCCGTGCATTATCTTTTATAATGTATGGACATCCATACCCATTTCAGTCACTCTGCTCCTTTCAGTGAACTGGCGGTTGGGGGGGGCACTCGAGGGTTGGCAGTGGACTCAAATTACCCTATAGCTGTTTCTGTAAGTTATGATTTTTAAAGAAAAACAGCTTCTAGCTCGATCAGGTAGAAGAGAGCAGCTGTGTGGCAGCACTCTAAATTGTGTTGCAGTAGAGACATCACCACCACAGCACAACATACTGACATCACTAGTGCAGCACAACATAGAGGATAGCGTATGGGCAACAGTGAACAACAACAGTGTTGTTCACTTCGAGAGGTTGTCATGATAACCATTGAAACCTCGAGAGCGAAGCTCGAGAGTTTTTCAGGTGTCATGACACCTCGAGAAGTGAACAGCACTGTTGTTGTTCATTGTTGCCCATACCCTGTCTTTTATAGTGTATGGGCAAAAGTAAAAAAAAAACAATTTGTGGATTTTTTCGGGGTAGTGCTTTGATGTCAGGGAACCCCCCCTTTCCCCGCCAAGCCCGTGCCATTGACAACACTCATCTTACTCCGGGTCCGCATTTTAAATTGAATAATTGGGCTCTGCTATATGCCGGCTTAGAATTGAACTAAAACGGCACTTACTTTTGAATTGGGACCTCCACCAGTGCCGACGCTGAAGTGCCGTGGCCATTTTAACGACGAACAGAAGCACAACTTGCACATGTGGAAACGTGTGCATAGCTGTTGTACCATCGATGTGACATACTGACGATGGTACAACAGCTAAATTACGTCACAACGATGGTACAACAACACCACTAGTAAATGATGGATTTTTAGTGATTATAGCGTTCTACCATAAACTATAACCCTATTCTAGGCATGGATTTCCATGCAGAACAACTTTCCACCATACACTGTATTTGGAGTTATTTTGCTTTACTCATGGCAATTTATTATTCTTGTATTTGTTCTTAAAGCAGCAGTGCAAGTTACAGTGACAATGTGGTACCTACACCTTTTCATTCTGTTTGACACTGTCATTTTACTGTCTGCTAAAATGCTCCTTTGTCCTTACTTTGTGTCTGCTTTCGCTTTTGTACATTTTAAATAATAAAAAGAGATTGCTTTTGCTATCACTATCCATAAGGTTTAATATTTATTCTCAGAGGCAGTTACTTTTGAACTCCAACTGTTTGACATCACTTCTTTTTGCAACTAAGATGAAGTAACTTTGCAAATAAGAATCTAGGTATGGCCACTTTCCTGGCTTCAAACCCAGAGTTCCTATTGGGCACTGATCTATGGCAGAAAGCCGCTATTGGCTATTCTACCTATGGCCCTGCTCTGACTGGGTGCAGACTGCTCCATTGACTCTCATAGCCCTCCAGGGACCAAAAACCTACGGCTTTTCTTTGGCTCCAGTAGCTGCCCTCCGGGGACTGGATTCCACGGCTTCTTAGCCAACTCCCTAGTGTTTGACCTGGGGAATTTTGGCCTGCCCTCCTACCTCTCCCCTTCCCTCCACCATTATTAAATACACCTCATCCCCACCCCAACTGCAGGGGCACTCCTCCTGGTGAGGGCACTTGGGATAGCTGCCTGCCATTGGCTCCTGCAGGATCTGAATTGAATAGTACTTGAACTATAGCAAACACAGACCTAATATGACACCGCATATTTTTTTCTACTGCCAGCTTGCTGCCATGCTCTTCCTATGCCTTTGCCTCCACACCAACCCCAAATAACCAGTCGCATCTCATTATATGTGGTGCATCACGGACAGCCCTCATGGTGTAAACTTTCTCTGTAGTCCTGAACTCCCTCTTAACCTGCAAAAATGAGGGTGCGCTATGCATCGCATCAGGCAGAACTTTCTGCCAGTCTTACCTGCTATCTACACCCATCTGTCCCTTACCTTCAGCACTTGGATGCGCTTTCTTGCTTCACTAGGGACCTCATTAACCTGCCCTTCTGAACCAGAAACTCTCTGTAAGCATCAGCAGAAAAGGGGACACCTCAGGCTACTGAGGCTGCTACTAAATGCCTTAAAAAAGATTTTCATGATCTTACTACTCTGCTCAGGTGATACTGAAGTGAATCCAGGCCCTCCAACCCCCATCACTTCACCGTCCGAACTGGCTAACCTAAAAGGGATGAGCCTGCTCCATGTCAGTACTTGCAGTCTAACAAAGACATTCAATTCTATACAAAACTGGCTAAGTCATGCCACTCCAGATGTACTGGTGGTAACCGAATCTTGGTTAAAACATACTGTGCAGGACTTTGAAATCAATATTACTTCCTACAAGGTTTTCAGAACCGACAGGCAGCCCAGAAGGGGTGAGTAGCCTTCTGTTTACAGAATAGATTCCCTGTGACTATTGTTAACTCAACAACCATACCTAAGGAGTTCGAATGCCTTACACTGAAGGTTCAAACCTCAACTTCACAGTCACTTCATGTGCTAGGGTGTTATAGACCCCCCGCAGCTGGGCACAAAATAATAAATCACCTAAGCCAAATACTTGATGGCTCTCCTTCAGAAGTTATAGTCTTGGGTGACCTTAACCGTGACTGGCTAGCCACTTGTCTAAGCCACTTAAAGAACTCTGTGACGCCTTTGGACTGACTCAAATAATTATGGAACCCACAAGTCCAAACAAGAAAAACCCTACAAACAGCTCCCTCCTGGACATTATACTGGTAAATAAACCGCACCTGGTAACTCACTCGGGCATTTTCTTTAATGACCTTAGTGACCATTGTGCCGTTGCATGTGTCAGGTCCCTACCAAAGCCAGTCTCGCATTCTAGATATAGTTCAAAAGGAGTCATCATAACCTTGACCTCCATGCCTTCTTATCTGATCTAGAGCACTCCTGCTGGCAAAGCTTTTACCTTGCTCCTACCATCAATGAAGCCTTTGATCTGTTTCAGAACATCCTCCTAGATACTATAAATCATCATGCCCCCTGGTGAAAATACGAACAAAAAAATGTCATGCCCATGGTTCTCTCCCAGACTTAAGTCCAAACTACTCCGTAGGTATGCCTTATGGAAAAAAGCTTGGATGACTAAACTCCCTTCTGATTGGACAGCCTTTAGAGCAGCCAGAAATCGCTGCACTAAGTGTACCAGGGCCACCAATACTAGTTATTACAACAACAAACTGGATACTTTTACTAAATGCTCTTCACTGTTCTGGAAAACCCTAAAAGAGGTAGAGGGTCATTGATCGACAAACTCCTTTCCTACAAAAATCACGTCTGGAAGGTCTACCATTTCTGACAAACTCAAGATCCTAAATCTATTTAATAACCATTTTGCCATGGCAGGGCTGGCGTTCGACTCATCTCCAGCCAATAACCTTCGAGACCAATTACTTGGTAAGGACTCAGACTTGGTTGCTCATCCTCTTCCTTAGGGTCAAGCAGCTTTCTCCTTGAGCCCTGTCACACTGAAACAAAGAAGAGGACTTACTCCTGCAGCTCGACACAAGGAAATGTGCTGGTGCAGATCTCCTGGAACCGTATTTTTTAAAAATAGCATATCACTCTCTGGCTGTTCCCATTACCCACCTGTTTAATTTATCTCTCTCTCAGGGTTCCCTTCCTTCTATCTGGAAATCTGCTCACATCATTCCACTATTAAAATCAGGTGATCCTAGTGATCTTAACAACTATAGGCCTATCTCTCTGCTTCCAACACTCTCTAAGCTATTAGACAAATTAGTCAACCAGCAAATAAGGAACTACTTTGATTCCAACAACCTACTTACGCTGGTGCAATCTGGATTCAGGCCTTGCTATAGCATGATCTCTGCCCTTGCTGAAGTTTCTAATGACTGGCTAGCTGCCTTGGATAAGAAGCGATATGTATGTGCCTTGTTCTTGGATCTAAGCAAGGCTTTCAAAACGGTGGACCACTCCTTGCTCCTGGGTATCCTCTGCAATTTTGGTCTGGATAATGGTTTGCTAGCTATCTGATTGGAAGTTCTCAGAAGGTAAAGGCTGAAGGAGATCTCTCCCCCACAAGAACCCTTCTAAGAGGCATCCCTCAGGGTTCCATTCTGGGCCGTCTCCTGTTTGCTATGTACATCAACAATATTCATTCAGGGATAAAGCCTGCTAATATACATTTATTCGCCGATGACACTGTGCTGTATATTGTTAGGCCCTCTCCCAGAATTAACTTGTTGGGACCTGAAACTTGAGTTCAGCCATCTCCAGAAAAACCTGCTTCAACTAAAGCTATTTTTAAATGACAAAAAAACCCAAGGCAATGCTATTCTCTCCTTTTGCTAAGCCATCAAGCACCAATAAGCTGGGTGACATACCCCTGATTACTACCCTCATTGGTGAGCCTCTTGAATTTGTTACAACATTTAAATATCTAGGTGTCTGGACTGATAACAAACTGTCCTTCTCTGAGCATATAGAGGAACTCACCAAAAAACTTAAACAGAAACTCTGCCTTTTCTATTGAATAAAGCATATTCTTACAATGGAAGCAAAAACTAGACTTGTCCAGACTACACTTCTTCCACTGCTGGATCATACAGATATTCTGTATGGCCAAGGTGCTAATGTAGCCTTGTCCAAACCTGACACCTTATACCACAGGGTGATAAGATTCGTTACAGGTGCACCTTACTCTACCCATCACTGCTTACTATTTGGACTAATGGGTTGGTCGTTACTCTGCTACAGACGGCAAAGAAATGCAGTCTTTTGGACATACAGAACCATCATAAAGAAGCTTCCGCAATATGTCTCTGAGTGCTTACCCATCTGTCCACCTGGTAGCTACATACTCAGAAGCCTCTCTCATATCTCCCTGGTCATTCCTAGATTCAGATCTTGTTTTGGGGCAGCCTCTATAAGCCACTCCCTCCCTGCATTATGGAACAACGTACTAAAAATTCTCAAATTAGTCTCACCGGTGAAATTGTCCACCTTCAAAACCCTCTTCTCCTGAGCCATCACAGAATCCTGCAACTGCAGGAAATGATTTTCCCTACAAAACTAGTAGTATGATACTGTCTCCTGCCCATTATGTGGCACTTATCTGTCCTAGGCCTTTTTCCCCTACCTTCCTTACAGATTCCCTCATTCCTTTTTTAACCGCACTTTATATGTACATATGTACACTTTTCAGTCATGCACATTTGTTCATAATAAGTCTTGCTTCACTTGTATTAATGATTAACTGTATTGTTATACTGATTTTGTTCTGTTATTACTGTATTGTTTTTGGGTTTGCACTGTGTCCTTGTCTTTTGTGTGTCCAAGTCCATCTTGTAAATGAGTTTTTCTCAATGATGTTTCACCTGGTAAAATAAATCTTGATTGATTGTAAGCAGTAAGACATGATGGGTTGTTCATTAGACACTTCTGTGACACAGCCAGGGGTGATGAAGGAAGTGCCTTCAGCCCTGGCCATGCATTAGACGTGTCTAATGCACATCCCCAGAGTGTCTCTTACTGCACTTACAAAATAAGTCCCTGCATTTTAGATGAAGAAAATTTGAATACAACAGATACAAACATTAAAAAAAATTTCAACATTTGACTTAATTTCTCCTAAAATAGTTCCTCTACCTGCTTGTACTTTGTTTGTTTGCTGGTTTAGTCATTTATTTATTTTTTGCTTTGGGAATTTTGTCCTAATTAAGCTTCTGTAGGTATAGTTTTTTTTTCTCATTTATGCAGGCTTTCATTCTGTCCCTGAGTGTGTTAGCTACACTTCTGCACTGAAGTATAAAAAAGAGAGCATTTCTACATCAGGATTAGTTTTATTGTGTGTTTTCTCTGCTGTACAAGTTTCTATTTGTTGGATGAGAAGTTCCGAGGCAAGAACAGTGGGAAAGCTGAAAAATGGCACTGAGGAAGAAGCATGGAGATGTGTTAGCCACTTAATGCTGGTAGAGTAAGGTATTGTTATCTTTTTATGGCTGCAGTGGGCGTAGCCCTGCAGATGTCTTGCGAGCACAGTAGAAGCCTACCGCATACTGGATGGACTTGCAAATAGTGGAGATGAATGGCAATCACTGTGTGTCCACCATATTGTTTTGTCTGCCAGTCACCAGTGGAACATGGCACTGGGCACTGTGTCCAAGATGACCACCGAAGTTATCTGTGTATGCGTGATGACTCGCACATGCACACTGAACTCTGGCAGCATGACATCATAGTCCGCTGTATCCAAGATGGCCACTGGAGCCCAGTGTACATGCATTAGTCATCGTGCATGCACAGGGAACTCTGGTGGCCATCTTGGACACAATGGCCAGTGCCATGTTCCACCAGAAAACTCAGCTGCAGCCGTACCAGCTCTGACCAGAGGTTGTTTAAAAAATGCAATTACTTGATACACAGAGAAATGGAGGACAGCATCTGGGTACTGCAGGAGAGGCAGAAGTAGTGCAAGTGTGATCTTTTAAAAAGCATGATGAAAACAGCACTAGTAATAATGTAACTTGCTTATTCGAAACAAGAAAGAAGCAGGTGGGTAGGGGTGACTGCTGGACAAGATGAAGTAGTTGGTTCAAAAAAAAAAGAATAGGCTTGACTGTACTTTTTAATCCAGTTTTGTATTTCTTTATACTTTTTATTATGTGTTGGTTTACTGTGAGTGGGACTATTAGCAAAGCGGCATTAAGACACTGGGGCCTCTAGATTTGCCACCACCTCCTGATTTGACTGGCACAATATATCAGTTGGGGGGGTGAGGATATAGCATGCACCAAGCAGGAAAGGGATCTTGGAGTTATCATCTCTGATGACCTCAAGGTAGGGAAACAGTGTGACAAGGCAGCAGGTAAAGCAAATAGGATGCTGGGCTGTATAGGCAGGGGCATCACCAGCAGGAAAAGGGAGGTCATAATTCCGCTATACAAGACACTAGTGAGGCCCCACCTGGAGTACAGTGTACAGTTCTGGAGACCATACCACGTAAGGACATAGACAGGGTAGAGAAGGTTCAGAGGAGGGCAACAAAGATGGTGCATGGATTGCATCACAAATCCTATGAAGACAGGTTGAAGGAACTGAACATGTACTCCCTGGAGGAGAAGAAGGAGAGAGGGGATATGATAGAGACATACAAGTATCTTACAGGGAGGAACAGGGTGCAGGAATACACTATTTTTAAACGAAAAAGATGTCCCAGGACTAGAGGGCATGGGATGAAGTTGGAGGGAGGACGATTCAGAGGAAACATGAGGAAGAATTTCTTCACAGAACAGGTGGTGGACAAGTGGAACACCCTGCCAGAGGAAGTGGTGGGGGCTGAAACAATCACGGGATTTAAGAATGCATGGGATAGACATAAAGGAATTCTGGAGGTCAGGGGTAAGGGGCAACAGACTTCTAGGAAAACATAAACTGAACTTACAAGCTCAAATGGGCAGACTGGGTGGGCCATAGGCCCTTATCTGCCGACACTGTCTATGTATCTATGTATCTATGACTTGGGTAGTTGGAGACCTGTAAGGTAACCCTGAGTATCAGTATCATGAAAAGCAGTATATTCATTGGACTACAGTTCCCTATAGAAATATGCAAATGTATTTGCTACAAATGTGGGGTTGGAGATCTCCTCCCACTCTCCCCTGTTCATTTCTCCCTGATCTGTAGGACTGCTCAGTTGGCAGCCTGTTTGCGGGATTGCCATGTCAGTATTTTGCCAGTCCTATTTCCAGCCTCATAAAAGTGTTGCTTTGAAAAACGTATCTGTCCCTCAATTTTTTTGCTCTGTGGAGGTGGGTAGGCATTTTCTGCTCTCTCTAATTTGTGGGAGGAGGGACTCGTGTAAGGTAATTTTATGGGTAGCATTT
The DNA here is from genome assembly GCA_016271365.2 of Neoceratodus forsteri. NCBI lineage: Eukaryota > Metazoa > Chordata > Ceratodontiformes > Ceratodontidae > Neoceratodus > Neoceratodus forsteri. Next base: position 155,594,604 of record CM057454.1, read on the forward strand.
AGATCAAATAGTTTGTGTTCTAAGGCTAGCCTGTGTGCTGCATCTTCCTTTTTTTATTTAAGGCAAACTGAATATTTTTTCCTGCAGCTGTTGCCTTCATAGTATCTCACCTGTATGCTAGGGAGGTATCTCCTTCCCTTTATCAATGAAATAATCCTGTATAGCCTTCTGAACTATTTTTTTAAACTGAGTATGTTTAAGGAGAAATTAGTCATCCTCCAAGAGGCACTGCCAAAAGGAGCCAGTAGAGCAAGGCCCAGCTGAATAGGAGCATGGGCAGAAAGTGCAGCAGCCCCTCTATTTGATTCCTGTGATGTGTACAACCACTATTAGATCAAGCCAGCCCAGTGGCATGGCAGTAGCATTACCATTCACCATGCCGGTGACCCAGGATCGGGAGCGATCTCGGTTTGCAGAGAGCTGGCCAGTGGGGACAGGATAGGGGACTGATGGACTTCTCTCATCTCCGGGAGGGAGAGAAGGATGCCAGCTCCACCACATGAGTGCCACCAGGTGAAGGCCTGGTGGCAGGACATATCAGGGAGCAACACAAAGGGAGGGAGCTGTGGGACTTCATTGGTGTGTGCGTGCCTCCACGCAAATACACCGATGTGTGTACCCCAGAAACTGGGAGGGAGAGAACCAGGAAAACATGGGATGGGCTATGTGAAGCTCTGCCTGTGAAGTTGTATCCCACTCTGCCACCTGGTTGGGGGGGGGGACAATCAGGATGTGCTGCCATGGGAGGAATCCACGGGAGAAAATAGGACCCTCCACTGGAAGATGTAAGGGATGGCTGCAACTCACAAGGACAGGGCTGATAAGCCACCCATTGTTCATGGGTAGGATAAAATCCTTTATGGCAAAAAAAAAAAAGAAAGAAATATTTGATCAGTGCAGGAATATGATTTTTGTGACACTAAGTAGAAGGTAAAATCTGTATCTAGAGGATGCAGGAAGCACTTAGCATTCTCCAGGCCCAGCTCTCAGGTTAAGCAATATAGCATATGCCTTCCCAGGTCCTCTCCCCCAGTCCCCTACAGGCCTTGTGATTTTTGGTCCATGCCTGGACAAAGGACACTGTTAAAATCCTCCTTCCCCAAAATGTATTACCTACAGAGGTCCAGTGGATACTTCAACAACACATTACAGAAGAAGTTACTTCATTCTCTGCATTGGGGGCATGCAGGTTTAAAATAGCAAAGGGGGTATCATAGAGGTTACCTCCTAGGTAAAAAATTTAGCCTTCCTTATCCATTTCAGCCTTGTCCACATGTCTCGGAAGACTTTTCTGGATTAACACTGCCACTCTACAGCAGTGCAGGTGCATTTCAGAAGTACATGCCTGCTTCAACCCCATCCGATTTTGGGTCAACTTCTGGTGTTCCCCCTGTGTCAGATAGAATTTGTATAGTGGAACTAGAGAAGTATTTATGCATTTCAACTCCTGCGGTACCCCCACTTTGCTTAATGGGACTTTCCAAGCCCTTCACAATATTTGTAACTACCTGCAAGTCACTGAACCCTGCCATGGCAAATGCAAGAGTGAGACCCCAACCCCTCTATGAGCTACCTTGTTGAGCACACCATGAAACATATTAACAGGAACCAAAGCGAAATAAGAACTGATAACTGAAGCTCTAACTAGAGCTGCCTTCAAGGTGTACAGAAAAACAAAGAGATCAAACCATTTGTTTGTGAGATCTCTGGCATGGTAGCATATCTGCAGCACACCACTTGGTTGCTCACTGGTACGAAGTAATGCCAAACCCTTGTTTACTGAACCTGTCAGAACTGTCACCCTATCAGTAAACAGGAACAAGAAATAAATCCAACCTTTGAGTAATATCCACCCCAAAAACTTGTTAAATATCTTCCCCCCTCCCTAACTCTGAAGGGAAGTCCTGGGAGAAAAGGAGCCCTTCACCTGAGGGACTGCAGAGAAAGAACATACTGTCAGAACTGTGACCTCATATTATCAACCTGGTGCAAAAGAATTACGATAAACCAGTCTTATGGGGCAGCAATCCTCCTCAGGAGGATAATCAAGCGTAGGGGCATGCATCATGTATCACCCATGCTTCACTGTTCATGAAAGACTGGAATGTATCTCTAGCCTCAGAACTGTGTTACTCAAGTTGGGGAGTTGTCTTGACTACAACAAACAAGGGAATACTGGAGCATGCCATTCTCATCTACAGGGCCCTGCTGGAGCCATGCCAAGGGGGATACCCACCCCTTCGTGTATGCTCCTGTAGCACCTCCACCAATAAGAGGACAATAAGGATCAGAAGGCCCACATCAGCTGATGGATAAAAGCTATGGGGTGGATGTACTTCCTAATGCCAGCATATAGACAGCTACTTGTAGCCTTCCCTGGCACATGTAGCAGCCTATCAGGACACAGTATTTAAGCCCCCAGATCCTCACTGACAGCTCTGAGTCATGCTTTCAACCAAACCCACCATACAGTAGCACCACTGTTGTCTAACAGTGTGAGCCAGGACATCATATTAGAGCAGAGAGCAAGCAAAATGAAATTTGTATCAAGCAATATAAAATAAAGAAATGATCCAGTGTTATTAGCATCATTGTCCATAATGCTAAAGTTCATCTCAGTTTCCTACTGACCACAGGTTTCATAGTTTCATACAGGTCTATAGACCAAAGGCCATGATGACCTATCACTATGACATATCACTTGAAGTACAATGTCTTTTTTTCCCCCATGTGATTATCCAGTTTTTTAAAATGTGTTAGTGTTCTGGAAGTCACCACCATCTCAGGAAGTGCATTCCAAGGTCCCACAACTCTCTGACTATACCACTCACTCCTCTTCTTTGTCTTAGTTGTTTCCCCTCTTAATCTTAGAGAATGTGACATTGTATGCCTTGTGTTTTCTGAACTACAAAGACTCAAAGTTAGCCAAAGTTGTTCACTGTGCATTATATGTGTAGCATAAATCACCTCTTAATTTCTTGTATTGAAGTGAGTACATTCCCAAGTAATCCAGTCTCTCCTTATACACCTTCCTCCTCATACCATGAATCCTTTTGGTCACCCTTCTCTGAACCCTTTCCATTTGTTTCATACTATTTTTATTTTGTACAGACATGAAAGGGGTACAGTACTCCAAATGTGGCCTAACCAAGGCTGTATAAAGTGGCACAATCATGATGGTATTAGCAAAAAAGTAGAAAGGGCTCAGTATGTTGCAAATCCTAAGTAAGGGCCATTCTCAGTCCAGGGTAATGCTATTCTTAAATGAAAAATCAACATGTCAGTTTCAGCAGTTCCCTTCAGAATACAGTATAATAAAATCCTTCTAAACCTGTTTGAAATTAAATGCGACCATTTGTGGCCACTCACAGCAATGAGAAACAGTTTCAGTCACAAATGCCTGCAAAATGGGTCGGGGAAGGTCCCATCACTGGCACCTGCAAAGGAAAAGCTGTTATAAAGATAGGAAAAGGAAAGTGTAGCTAAAAGTTACCCTCCGTACATGTTCATTGTCCCACCAGCCAGTGGCAGGGGTCCCAGTCTTCTGCCTTGAATCATGGCAGCGATATCTAAAAATGTGACTCCATGCCTCATTCAAGGAACCAACCTGTCGCTTTTTTCCTTTTGCACCTGTGTTGGAGCATGGGGTCATCCTGGTGAACAGCTGCAAATCCCACTCTGATCCCGAATGCTCTACTGATGTGTCACACTGACATCAAATCCCCAGGCTAAGTAGAAGCTCTCTAGCATCCTTTAACTTTCTAAAGAACTTAGTGCAGGTCTCTGTGATGATCTGCATCTGTGCAGGTGCTATGAGGTACAGTAGAACTTAACTCCCTTGTCCTTCAACTGCTTTACCATAGCTAAGCTATTGCGATGCTTATGGATCATGCAGGGAGTGAAATCGTGCTCTAAGAACAAGCAAGCATCCCCAAGTACCAATTCTCACGTGTCTCATGCTTTACATAATATAAGCATCTTTATCTTGTAATCATTAAACCAGAGAAACACTGACCATGGCCTAGCCTTGGGGTGCTTAGGCTTCGAGGCTAGCAGCTTATGCACCCTAAAATGCCACTTTGGAGCTTCAAAGGGAGATGAAGCAGTTCTTTCAGGAGGGAGCTGAGGTATTCTTCCACGTTCCCCTACTCAGTTGCCTCAGGCAGGCCATAAATAGGCATGTTGTTCTGTCAAGAGTGGGATTCAAGATCATCCAACTTTTCTATTATTTTCTGCTCTTGCTGAATAAAGTAGAGAAGGGCTGTATTATGACTGTCCACTTGAGCTGTTGTTTCTGAAAGGCCTTTCTTCAAGGCTTTTTTGGGATCCTGAACCTCTTATCTCCCTCTGTGTGTTGTCAGTTTTTCCTCCATTTTTTGAAGGGTTATATTAATATTTTGAAACTCCAGGGGTAAGAAGCAGTATGTATTCTGGAGTCTGAAACTCGGAATCCTGAAACTCATGGGACTGAGTTCAGTCTCTCGACACTTACACACCCGACAGGAAGAAGCCAATGCTGACAGGAGTATGGAAGTGGATGTGAAGGACTGCTATCCTACCCCTAGCCAGGCATCACAACTCCCTGCAAAATGCGGAAGCTGGCTGAGCTGCTTCCATGAGTCACTGGCACCTTGGCCAGCATGGCCTTGTAGACCCGGGTTTGTTTCCTGGACATGGACTATTTTGCTCCGCGCTATTCTGCCCCATAACTTTTATTCTTCCAAGGTCCACTCCCCTTGGAGTTGGTTATTTTAGTAAGGGGGTGCAGGGGGCAGAACTTCCTGTGTGAGGGTGTGGGGAGCAGAGCCCCCCACATTACACTTAACTTTGCAGTCTTTTGGAATTCAGTCTCCCAAACTCGGTCTTGTAGAGTTTGGGATACTGAGTTTTAGTATTTCAAAACATATCCTAAGGAGCGCAATGTGATAGTTAAATTGTTTTCCTCATGTTTCATGTTGGGAGTGAGGTCTGTTGAGCTGGCCATGGAAGACATGCTGGAACAGGGCAGGTCTAAAACTCTTTGCAGCTGTGGACTTAATGCCAGGAAATCCTTCTGTTTGTGCCGTGATGGCATATAAGGGGTAAATATGAAAGAAAGCTGCCAATATCTTAGCACATTATAGAGGATTGATTTTAATATTAGCAGAAGGTTCAGCATTGCCAGAAGTCCCACGCACAGATCTTACAATGCTGCTCAAACTCCACTGCTGACCTGGGCCAGTTGAAGCAGGCACACATCAATTCCAGAGTGTGGTCAAATCCAAGATGACCTATGTCATCAAGAGGAGACTTTTTGATGGGCTTCTGGTACTTCCACAGAAGAGTTATCTGTTTTTAATGAAAAGGTGTTTTGTCCTGAGTCACTCTGAGAAGTCCATCCTTCATGGATGTGTTCAGTTCCCTGGCAAAAGAGAAATCTCAGATTGAATATGCTGTAATTGACTTGCATTTTGCCACATCGTTGTGAGCACCACTTCTCATATTCCATGGCCTTCCATTGAGCATGTTTTTGTTCAGCACAGCTTGACTGAGGCAATGATAGGTGGTCCAAACCAGTAAAGTTAAAGTAAGTCTTCTGAAAGACATTCAGAATGGTTCCTATCATGACAGCTGCTTGGTGTGGGTTAGCTGCTGTGACTCTGTCTTGAGAGCTAAACTTCATAGAGGGTACATTAGTAAACATTATATTGTGCGTATTCATATATATATATATATATATATATATATATATATATATATATATATATAAAATATTGGTATCATTTTTATATACTTTAATTTTTCTTTTCTTTCACACAAGTTTATATAGCATATTAACACTACAGATATGCTATAAGCAAAGGGTTGCTTAAGGACATCCTTGTAAGCTTTAAGTAAGCTTGCTCTTGTTTTATGTAGTCCTGCAAGACCAGCTCTTTTCATACTGAACTACTATAACCTTTCTCTAATAGTTTCATTTTGGGATTCATATAACTGCCTTGTCATCGTTCTACTGCAGTAAGACTCAGCTCAGACAGGATACTGGGTACCATATATGACATATGTAAATGGTTGCTAATGGGTTACTAAGGCTTACATGGAAACATAGAAATTGTTGTCAAATAAGGACCACCTGGCCCGTGTAGTCTGCCCCTAAGCCCTTGTACTGGATTACTGTTTCTGACACACACACAGCTGTACCTCTGTGGTTCCCCTATGCCTGTCTCAAGCATGCTTGAATCCATCCACAGTGCTCACTCCCACCATCTCCTGAGGCAGACCATACCATGTGTCCACCACCCTCTCTGTGAAGAAGAACTGCCTCACATTCCCTCTTAACTTCCCACCTTCCAGTTTCATGTTATGCCCCTTGGGTCCTGTGCTCCTCCTGTAATGGAAAATGCCTCCCCCCTGCACCTTGTTTATACGCTTTAGGTACTTGAATGTCTCTATCATGCCCCCTCTTTCCCTCCTCTCTTTCAGCAAGTACATATTGAGGTCTCATAATCTCTCCTCATAAGTCTTGTGTTGCAAGCCCTGTACCATCTTAGTCGCCTTTCTCTGGACCATCTCCAGCCTGTTAATGTCCTTACAAAGGTGTGGCATCCAGAACTGCACACAGTACTCCATGTGAGGCCTGATCATGTTTTTTTATAATTGTATCACTACCTCCCTCCTTCTGCTGGTGATACCCGTGCCTATGCAGCCCAGCATGTCACTGGCCCTCCCATCTGCCTTAGTACTCTGCTTTGACATTTTCAGGTTGTCTGAAATAATAACCTAACTCCCAGGTCACCTTTCCTCTTTTGTGATTTTCAGCCCCCCCCCCCCCATCCTGTAGCTTTCCCCAAGGTTCCTGTGTCCCAGGCACATAATTTTGCATTTCTTTGCTAGGGCTTTTGTCCTTGTAAGAACTTGTTTATAAATATGGAAGAAAAACTTTGTTAGCTGAAAACAGCAGAGAGAAAACAGTCGAGCTGACAGCAGCTGAGCAGACCGTCTCCTGGATTAGGTAACAATACCTATCTGTATCTTTATTTTGTGTGACTTGGTAATAAATGTTTTCACTAGTGATATCTTTGGTGTCCACACTATTTTTCCAGGTCTCATTACCTTGCAACAACTTCATACACTTGGCCGTCACAGCAGCAGCTGAGAGAGATGTAAGTGTGTTGGTCCGGTTGATTTGGATGAAGGTACTGGAACAGGGACTCTGCATCAAAATTGTTCAAGCTGCTGCAGTATTTCACATTATAGCCATAGATGGATACAGCTGATAACCACCTATGCTCTGCAGCATCCATTTTGGCTGTTGTTTCAACATACCGTATGTAGAAGTGTTCCTGTCTATCTTCACTTTGAAGTTAGCCCTGTACAACTAATCATGGAACTGGTCAATAACAGCCTACTTGATTACAAAAATGTTTAGCTAATTCACTGGATAGTTATTTCTGAGATGGTCAAGTACCTATGGAGGAAGGTAAAAGGTTGAAGTCCTTCCATGTGTTCTTCATACAATATGGCACCTAACCCACTCAAGCTGACATCTCTGAGGAGATTTTACAACTTTAGTCTAAGTGGCACCAAAGGGCACATACAGAAATAGATTAGTTGCTGTATTGGTCCTTGTAAGAACATATTCAGAAGCAAATGGTCCGATACCTTTTATTGGACCAACATAGATATTACAAAAAGAAAACAATGTCTAAGCTTTCAGACCAACAAAGTCCTTCCTCAGAGACTTATACTAGTTGTTCAGAGAATCATATTCTATTCAAGGGAAACAATCATTTGCATGGGCTCCAGCCCCTGCAAACCTTACCCTCTGGTTAAGCTTTTGGCCAAAAAGTGCTTTTTTCTGTGTCCGGAAACATAATATTGCGGACTATTGGGTGGCTCCATTAACTGGAAAGGTGCGAAGCTGCACCCTGCACTTCAATGCATTTGTATTGAAGTGCAGGGTGCAGCACCACACCTTTCCAGTTAATGGAGGCACCCGATAGTCCGCCATACTTCTGGGTAGCGGACTTTTCGTTCATAAATTAAATGATGTTCCCGGACACAGAAAAAGGCAGTTTTTGGGCAAATGCTTAACTGGAGGGTAAGGTTTGCAGGGGCAGAAGCCCTGCAAAGGACTGTTTCCCTTTAACACTCAGATCATACATAAAAAAACAGAAAAAATCTCATTGGTTTAAAGTACCTATTTAACAAAAATCACAGATTTAAATGGAATGAACAGCATTTCACTAACTTGCTACTGCTGAGAATCTTTCCAAGGTCAAATGACAACAAACGTAGATAAGCTAAACACTCAAGTAGACAAAACCTCTAACAAATTATTAATGAATGAGTGTGTTATGAGAATACATTCATAATTAAAAGCAAGACCTTTAGATTTAATACCACAAATGTACAAGTTAAAATGTGATAGTATTGTATGATAAAAAAAACTGTACAACAGAAATTTCTGTATGGAAATGAGAGGGAATAAGGAGAATGTACCTTATATGAACAACTGTTTAAAACATTCATACAGTATTAAACCTATCTGGAGACATTTTCTAAACTATACTGTCAACCAGTTAACACACTCCATAAGCATTAAGACCAACAGTGCTGTAACAATAGTTTTACAAGATAATATCAATTGTCAGTATTATTGCCAAATAAAAAACTAAATCAAGGTCCACCTAGAAAATGAGTTCATGCATCTTAAAATGTTCAAAGTTCAATAATGAGTCAGTATATAATCAAATAACTATATGAACAGAAACAGTTTTAATAATCTGAATAAAACCTAATGGAATTAAACTCCCCTCCCCGGGAAAAGAAAACTAGAAAAGAAGTGTATATTCACTATGTATGTGAGCCAAGAGTCCTAACACCCTGTAGCATAATTATGACATGTTCCTATATATAAGCTTATCTAAATATGTAAGCATAACCCCAACCCCTCCCCCCACACACACCCTCTCCACAAAAAAAAAACATCCTCCAACCCCCCCAAAAAACACACACAAAGTTACCCACACACACATATCCAAGACAACCCAACCTCCCCCACCAACCCACCCCTCCACATACACATATGTATATTTGGTGAGAAATCAACATGTTGATGACCAGTTAAAAAGGACTCTATAAAAATAAAAACAAAACAAGAACACACTGAAGTCCTGTTAAATGTCCATCCTGTGAAGCAAACGTCTGTGTAAGTTTAAGTGGGGTAATGTGTCATGAAACCCAAATCAGTATTCAAGCCATCTGCTACCATATTGAGAAGTAAAATAAGCTTAATCTCAAAAGTCCATCTCTGTTGTGTATTTTTTTTTAATATGTGTGTGTGTGTGTGTGTGGGGGTAAACTCTGTGTGTGTTTTGGGGGGATTGGAGGACAGTGTGAGTTTTTTTGTGGGAGGGTGTATGTGGGGAGGGTGGGGTTCTGTTTACATATTTAGGTAGGCTATATTCAGGAACATGTCATAATTATCTACAGGGTGTTAGGAAACTTGACTCACAAACATAGTGAACATACCATTCTTTTCTAGTTATCTTTTCTTGGGGCGATTCCATTGGGGTTTTATTCAGATTTTTAAGACTGTTTCTATTCATATAGTTATTTGATTATTATTGAACTTTGAACATTTTAAGATGCATTAATTCATTTTCTTGGTGGTCCTTATAGATTGAGTTTTTTATTTGGCAATAATACTGGCAATTGATATTATCTTGTAAAAATATTGTTATAGCACTGTTGGTCTTAAAGTTTATGGAGTGTGTTACCTGGTTGAGAGTATAGTTTAGAAAATGTCTCCAGATAGGTTTAATACTGTGTGAATGTTATAAACAGTTATTCATACAAGGCACAATTTCCTTATTCCCTCTTATTTCCATACATACATTTCTGTTGTACAGTTGTTATCATACAAGACTATCAAATTTTAACTTGGACATTTGTTAAATTAAATCTAAAGGTCTTGCTTTTAATTATGAATGTAGTCTCATAACACACTCATCCATTAATAATTTCACCTAGAGGGTTTGTCTACTTGAGTGTTCAGCGTATCTACTTTTGATGTCACTTGACCTTGCAAAGATTCTCAGCAGTAGCAAGCTAGTGGAATGCTGTTCATTCCATTTAAATCTGTGATTTTTTAAAATAGGTTCTTTAAACCGATGATAATTTTTTTCTGTTTTTTATGTATGACCTGGGTGTGAATAGAATGTTATTCTCTGAACAACTGGCATACATCTCTGAGGAAGGACTTGGTTGGTCTGAAAGCTTAGACATTGTTTTCTTTTTGTAACATCTATGTCGGTCCAGTAAAAGGTATCAGACCATTTGCTTCTGGATGAGCACATTCACTTTCAAATATTCATTTTGGGGCCTGTCCTTCCTGTTAGGTGTCTTCTTCCAGTGAGTTGGTGGGTATATCTGGGTGAGATTGAACAGAGAGTGGACAATGCTGGAGAAATCATTTATAAACTAGTGTCAATAGCTGCTGGATCCCCAAAGGATTGTATGTTTTTAGGTGATGCAGTTAAGGCCAGGTAGCAAGCACCTCAACCTTGGCAGAATATGTTCTGATGCTCTCAGCAGAGACAGTATGCTTCACATTCTTCACCAATGGCTGGAAAAATTGGGACTTGTCAATAAACACCTTCAGACTGTACTCCTCATGTTAGTCCAAGACATTCATACATCTGGTTCTATATTCCTCCAAGATACTCCTGAAAATGATTTTTTTTTATTTAAAAATATTGGTAACCAGGTGGGCCCACTGAGACCATGATGGTCCCTTTTTCAGGGGTGACCTGGGATTAATTACAGGCAACAGATCAAGTCATCCAAGTATACTAAGACTTCAAGAAGGTTTGCATCCCCCGATGCCCTCTCCATTAGTCACTGGAATGTGGTTAAGGCACCAGACCTAACCTGGGACATCCACTAAAACTGAAAAAATCCTAGGGGTCAGATGAATGCAATCTTCTTCTTGTTCTTAACTGCTATGGCTATCTGATTGTATCCCCTTCAGAGGTCCAGGACGGAAAAGTACTTACTCCCAGTCAGGTAAGCAATGACGTCTTCCACTCTTGGTATATTATACTGTCTAGTACTGTCTGTTTGTTCAGGGTCTAATAACCTATTTGCATCCACACCATGCAGCTCATTTTCCTGGTGTTCTCAGCTGAAGAAGTATATAGATTCTGAAACTCCATAGTGAGTCTGAGCTAGGTGCATTGACCGTTCTCTGAAGGGATAGCTGTCAGTGAGCTGAATGCAATGCTCCTTTCCCTTGACACATCCCAGGCCCCTCTTACTCACTGAAAACACCTTTCTTAACTTGGCAAGCCTGTGAAACATAGAAACATAGAAAGTGACAGCAGAAAGGGGTTGCATGGTCCATCTAGTCTGCCCATAAGCCTGTGGCTCAAACTCTACTGATGATGGCCTGGTATTGGAGAGTCTGCAAAATTTAAGGATCTGGGATTGATCTCAGTAGCAGTCACTAACATAGAAACATAGAATTTGATGGCAGATAAGGACTGCTTGGCCCACCAAGTCTGCCCATTTTCCTACCTAACAGATAAGCTGCAGATCCTAGTTAACCAACAGCTTACTTTCTCCTACCCCCTACTAGGACTGCCTAATGTCTGTCCCATGCATTTTTGAATTCCCCACTGTTCTTGACTCCACAACCTCCTCAGGGAGGCTGTTCCATGCATCCACAACTCTTTCCATGAAAAAATACTTCCTCACATTACCTCTGAGCCGCTCCCCCCTCTTTCTTCAAATTGTTCCCCCTTCTTCTTGCACATCTCTTTTTCTGAAAGATACTACCCTCTTGGACTTTGTTGATTCCCTTGAGGTACTTGAAAGTTTCTATCAAGTCCCCTCTCTCCTTTCTTTCCTTAAAGGTATACATATTAAGCTCCTTTAGTCTTTCTTCATAGGTCTTCTGGTGCAGACCCTGTGCCATTTTGGTTGCCCTCCTCTGGACAGCCTTCACTCTGTCTATGTCTTTGCAGAGATGGGGTCTCCAGAACTGCACACAGTACTCCAGATGGGGTCTCACCAACTGTCTGTACAGAGGGATAACAACTTCTTGTTTTCTACTATTGATGCCTCTCCCTATGCATCCCAGTATCCCCCCAGCCTTCCTTACTGTCTTCTCACATTGCTTGCCTACCTTTAGGTCATCTGACATAATTACCCAGGTCCCTTTCCATTTTTACTGTTGTCAGTATCTCACCCCCCATTGTGTACTCTTCCCCTTGGTTTTTGTTTCCCAGGTGCATTACCTTGCACTTCTTTGCACTGAATCTGAGCTGCCATACATTTGGCCATTCCTCCAACCTTGCCAAGTCCCTTCTTATCCTTTCCACTCCATCTTGTGTATCAACCCTGTTGCAGATCTTTGTGTCATCTGCAAAGAGACATACTTTTCCTTCCAGTTCCTCTGCAATATCACTTATAAAGACATTAAAAAGGACCAGTCCCAGTACTGAACCCTGCAGTACCCTGCTAGTAACCTTCCTTTCTTCACTGTGCACTCTGTTTACTACTACACGATGTGTTCTGTTGTCTAGCCAATTCTGTATCCAAGCTACCACCTTGGGACCCACTCAAAGGCTGGCTAACTTGTGCATTAATCTTTTGTGTGGGACTGTATCAAATGCCTTGCTAAAATCTAGGTAGGCCATCTCCACAGCCCCTCCCTGGTCTACTACTTTGGTCACCCAGTCAAAGAAATCTATTAGATTCATCTGACATGACCTTCCCATCATGAATCCATGCTGCCTTGGGTCCTGTGCCCTACTGGCCTCTTGGTACTCAACAATTCTTTCCTTCAGAAGAGATTCCATCATTTTCCCTACCACTAAGGCCAAACTAACTGGTCTGTAGTTTCCTGCATCTGTCCTGCTCCCACTTTTGTGAAAAGGAATCACATCCACCCTCCTCCAGTCCTCAGGTACCACCCCATCCTCCCATGATTTGTTAAAGAGAGTAGTCAGCAGTGTCACTAGTTCTACCCTTAGTTCTTCTAGAATTCTTGGGTGAATCCCATCAGGCCCCATTGCTTTGTCCACATTCAATTTTATTAGTTCTTTCAGAACCCTTTCTTCTGTAAACGGACTGGTATCGACCCGTCTTCAGAGTGTTTCTCTTGTTTGGTTTAGGTACCTCCCCTCCTCTTCCTTTGTGAATACTGAGCAGAAATATTCTGCTCCTGTATCCTTGCTTTTCACCGTCACCCCTCTGCCCACATTCCTCCCTTTATTAAGCCACAGTATCCCTCCTTTGGTCTTTTTTCGCTCCCTAATGTACCTATAAAAGGTCTTATCCCCCTTATTAACAGAGTTGGCTATCCTTTCCTCAGTTTGGGCCTTTGCTATTCTGACTGCCTTCCCAGCCTCTTTCTGTTTAACTGATAAAGTTATCTGTCCTGCTCTTTCTGTGTTTCCTTATATTTCCTGAATGCTATCCTTTTCTCCTTAACCTTCCCTGCCACCTCTTTTGAGAACCATAGCAGTTTTTTTCCTTCGTTGTGTTTGGTTGATTTGCTTTACACAAAGGCTTGTTGCCTCTGTGATGGCTGTTTTGATTACTCCCCATTGTTCCTCCACCCCTCCTTCTTGCCTGTTTGCTAGTGATTTTCTGAGGCACTCTCTCAATTTCCCAAAGTCAGTCCTCCTAAAGTCCAATACTTTTGCATTTGTATGGCTTGATTGTATGGCTGTGTTTATCGTGAACCGCACTGTTTGGTGCTCGCTTGTTCCCAGATGGCTACCCACTTCTAAATCTGAGATTCTTTCACCGTCCCCATTTGAGAGTACCAGATCTAAGATTGCTCCCTCCCGAGTGGGTTCCAATACTAGCTGTCTGAGGCATGCCCCTTGTAGGGCATCAAAAATGACCCTGCTCTTGGATGTGCCTGCAGCAAAGGTGCTCCAGTTAACATCTGGCATATTCAGGTCCCCCATCAACAATAACTCTCCTTTTTCTGCTATTCTAAGGATGCCTTCTATGATTTCCTTCTCCATTCCCTCCCCCTGAGATGGGGGTCTGCATACAACCCCCATGCGGATTGTAGTGCCATTTCCTGTCTCCAGGGTGACCCAGAGTGCCTCATCTGCTCCCTGTTTACTCTTTAGTTCTGTTGCTTTGATCCCCTTCCTTTACATAGAGAGCTACTCCTCCTCCTCTTTTACCCTCCCTGTCCCTCCTGTAGATTGTGTATCCTGGTATGTTGACATCCCAGTCATGGTTCTCTGTGTACCATGTTTCTGTGACTGCCACAATATCCAGGCAACCCTCTTCCATCAAGGTCACTAGTTCAGGGAGCTTATTACACAGACTATGGGCATTGGTACTCATCACCCTCCACATTTTGATGGCCTTACCCCTTTTAGCCCCATCCCTGACCTTACTGCCTTTGCCGTTTTTACATTTACCTCTGTCCTGCTCCCTAATGACTTCTCAACCTTGGTGTTTACCTCACTAATTACTGTTTTTTGTGGGGGGAGGCTGGGATTTGCCTGCTCCTTTTCAGTGCCTCCCCCCTTGGCTAGTTTAAATGCTTGCCAATGAAGCATTTAAACTTCTCACCTAGGATCCTGGTTCCCCCCTGGACAGATGCAGACCATTGCGCCAGTATAGGTCTGCATCCCTCCAGGTGGCTCCCCAGTCCCCAATGAAGCAAAAACCCTGAGTTCCACACTAGTTTTTCAGCCATTCATTGAATTCCCTGGTGAGGAGTACCCTAGCATCACCCTTGCCATAGACAGGCAGCACCTCTGAGAAGGTTACTATATGCGTTACTTGTCTAAGGCCCCTTCCCAACTCTACAAACACCTCTTGCACTCCTCTGATCCCATTCCTAGCCAGGTTATTTGTCCCTAGGTGGACAATGACATCCAGCTCCCTCCCTCGTGCAGCTCCTCCCACGATCCTGAGGATTTGCTTCCTGTCCCTCCAAGCCGTGGTACCAGGAGGACCAGGAGGGCACCCTACCTCCCTCTCCCCTTCCTCCCCCATTTCTACCCCCCTAATGATTGAGTCCCCCACCAGGAGTTGTTTCCTTCCCCTGTGGGGTCCCATGCCACCCTCCTGTGGGTCTCCTTTGTGAAGGTTCCCAGCATCCTCCTTGGTCTCCACTGCAGGTGCCTCCATAGAGGAACCACTATCCACCAGAACAGCGTATGAATTGTGGAGAGGTACAGCTGGAGGGATGCAACTCTGTTCCACCACCCTCTCCCTCCCTGAGCCCACCCTGGTCCAGCCACTCCTCTTTCTTGGCAACCTCTGAGGTAGTGGCATTGGCCCTCTAGACTCCAGAATGTCTCCTGGAACACTGCCGCCCCACAGCCATTGCACTGCACCACTCCTATCATGTCTTATTTTGTGTCCCATCTCCTGTTTCTCTGTATGCTTACTCTCTCCTTACAACTCTCACCCTTCCTGTTCTGGGACAGCAACTTCTTATATTCTTCAGTAGCCTCCTTCTACCTTGCTCAGTGTCAGACCACCAGCAGCTGGGGGGGAGAGCAAGCTACTTTTTTCCTTTAGTGTTGACAAAACTAATGTCTCTGTATGATCCTTCCCTTCCTACTGCCAAACAGGAAGTTCCTGTTGTCAGTCAAATCCAGTGGCTATAAAAGTAGAACTGGCTTAGGGTGGGATGGAGGGCAATTAGTAAGAAAAATGGTGGCTTCTTTTAGTTAGCAGCTTTCTGCTCTACAAGCAAGATTTCTGTCTTCCAAAGGCTAGCAACAGGAAGTTATAATTGGAGTCACCTGCTTTTATATTGTCTAAGCCACACCCCCAATTAAGCTCTCTCTCCTAAATCAAGAGCCACACTGGTCACAGTATCTGCATGATATATGTGTGCCAATGTTCTCCTTTTTATGCAAGGTAATCTGTTTCTCAGTTTCATTCTTCACACATACAGTTACTCAACAGGCACCAGTGGTGGTGGGGGCTGACATTATCCATCACTGCACCATCAGTCCCTCAAGTAGATTGTTGTCTGCTGGAGAATCAGTATTAAAGGCTTAACTCCTGCTCTACTGAGTGAAGTAATTAATTCCAATTACAGCACACTCAGCATTGGGCAGTGGAACCAACGCCTTGTCATCCATAGAAACATAGAAACTGATGGCAGATAAGGGCTGCTTGGCCCATCCAGTCTGCCCATTTTTGTTGTGTTTGCTTATACTGCAGACCCTCCTTGGTCTACAGCACTATCTCTTCCACCCCCCCTTCCTTTCCTTTATGATTCTCTTATGCCAAACCCAGGCTTTTTTGAATCCCACCACTGTTTTTGCCACCACTGCTTCTGCTGGAAGGCTGTTCCAGGCATCCACCACACTTTCTGTGAAAAAACATTTCCTCACATCTCTCCTGAACCTACCCTGCTCAAGCTTCATATCATAATCCCTTGTCCTAGAGCACTCTTTTTTCAGAAAAATACCTCCCACCTGTACCTTATTCACCCCTATGAGGTATTTAAATATCTTGATCATATCCCCTGCTCCCTCCACTCCTCAAGAGTGTACATATTGAGTTCCTGTAGTCTCTTCTCATAGGGCTATTGATGCAGACCACACACAATCTTGGTAACCCTTCTCTGGACCGCCTCTACTTTGTCTATGTCTTTCCTGAGATGTAGTCTCCAGAACTGTACACAGTACTCCAGGTGGGGTTTTACCAGTGACCTATATAGGGGCAACACCACTTACCTCTTCCTGCTGATGATACCCCTACCTATGCACCCCAGCTTTCCTCTAGCTCTCCCAATTGCCTTGTCACATTGTCTGGCCACCTTTAGGGCATCCAATATGATTGCCCCCAAATCCCTTTATTGCTTGGTCATTGCAAGTATCTTTCCCCCCATTTTGTACTTCACCCCCAGGTTTCTGTGACCCAAGTGCATCATTTTGCAGTTTTATGTATTAAACCCTAACTGCCAAACCTTTGACCACTCCAGTGTGCCAGAGTGGTGGACCAAGGGGGTGCAGGTGATGTCATTTACCTTGACTTCAGCAAAGCTTTTGATACTGTTCCACATAGAAGATTGATTAATAAGCTGGGTAGGCTTGGGGTGGGTCAGAATTTGGTCAACTGGGTGGCAAAATGGTTGGCGGGCAGAAAACAGAGAGTGGTGGTAAACAGCATACAGTCAGAAGAGATGCAAGTCACAAGTGGGGTACCTCTGGGATCAGTCCTGGGGCCAGTCCTCTTTAATATCTTGATCAGTGACATTGCAGATGGACTGGAGGGTAAGGCTTTCCTGTTTGCAGATGACACCAAGATCTGCAACAGAGTAGATGATCCAGATGGGGTGGGCAGAATGAGAAGAGATCTGGACAAACTGGCAAAATGGTCTGAAGAGTGGCAACTGGAGTTTAATGCAAAGAAATGCAAGATCATGCACATAGGGAAGAGAAACCCTGAAGCTACCTGTAGGTTGGGAGGGGAGTTGCTGGCAATCACAAGGGAAGAAAGAGACTTGGGCATCATCATCACAGATGACCTGAAATCATCCAAGCAGACCACTAAAGCAGTAGGTAAGGCTAGAGGATGTTGGGGTGTATTAGTAGGGATATCACAAGTCGTAAGAGAGGTAATAATCCCTTTTTACAAGACACTGGTTAGACCCCATCTGGAGTACTGCATGCAGTGCTGGAGGCCGCACGTGCACAAGGACATTAACAAAATTGAGGCAGTCCAGAGAAGGGCAACCAAAATGGTGCAGGGACTGCATAAGAAAACATATGAGGACAGATTAACAGAGCTCAATATGTATACTCTAGAGCAAAGGTGGGGGGGGAGAGGTGATATGATTGAAACATTCAAACATCTTAAGGGCATTAACAAGGTGAAAGAGTCTAACATGTTTCAATATAAGAAAAATAGCAGGACAAGAGGACACAGCATGAGATTAGAGGGAGGTCAATTAAGGGGTAATGTGAGGAAGTTCTTTTCACAAAAAGGGTGGTGGATGCATGAAACGGCCTACCTCAAGAAGTGGTGGATGAATACAGTGCAGGGCTTCAAACAGGCATGGGATAGGCATAAGGGAGCAATTCAGATGAGTATGAATAAATAGGCCATTGACAGAGTAAAGGCCTATGGCACATTCATAAGATAGAAAAAATGGGCAGACTGGATGGGCCTTGCGGTACTTATCTGCTGTCAACTTCTATGTTCCTCTGTTTCCTCCAGCTGTTTTAAATCTCTTACTGTCTTTTGCAACACCCGGAGTGTCCACTCTGTTGCAGACCTTGGTGTCATCCACAAAGAGGCAGACCTTCCCTTTCAGCTCCTCCGCTATGTACTAATGAAGACATTAAAGAGGACTGGACCCAGCACTGACACCTGAGGTACCCTGCTAGTCACTCTCCCTTCCTCAGAGTGAACTCCATTTACCACCACCCTCTGCCTCCTATCTCCTAACCAGTTTCTTGCCCAGGTTACCACCTTAATGCCCACCCCATGCTACCCAGCTTGTTTACCAGTCTCCTATGTGGAATGATGTCGAAGGCCTTGCTGAAATCTGGGTAGGCCACATCCGATGCCCCTCCCTATTCCAACACCTTGGTCACCCAGTCAAAGAAATTTATCAGGTTTGTTTGGTACAATCTTCCCTCTGTCAAACCATGCTGCCTTGGGTCCTGCAATCGACCAGATTTCAGACATTCCACAGTCCTTTCATTTAATAGTGTTTCCATTAATTTCCCCACAAATGAAGTCAGGCTGACAGTTCTATAATTGCCTGCCTCCTCCTCCTTGCTACCACTTTTGTGAAGTGGGACTACTTCTGCTCCTTTCCAGCCCTCTGGGACCATGCCTGTCTCCAGTGGACTGTTAAACAAGTCTGCCAGGGATGCAGCCAGTGCCTCCTTGAGTTTCCTCAGCACTCTTGGATTTATCCCATCTGGTCCCATGGATTTGTGCAGCCTCAGATTAGTGAGTGCTTTCCTGACCCTCTCAGAAAAGGGACTGGTGTCCACTTCCCTCCCCTCAAAGCTCCTGGTGCCTTTTCGTGGTCTCTGTCCTTCCCCTTCTACTGTGAACACTAAGCAGAAGTATTTGCTTAAGATGTTTACCTTTTCTTGGTCCAATCCCTCCCTTTGTCTTCCTTTTCTTGCTAACATATATGGAAAACGTCTTGTCCCCTTTAGCTACTGCCTTGGCTATTTTTTCCTCAGTTTGCACCTTCGTACTCCAATTTCCCAGATACACTTCCCTATCCTCCTGTCTCAGGGTTTCCTTATACCTTCTGAATGCCACTCTTTTTGCCTTTACCTTTTCTGCCACCACCTTCGAGAAACATAATGGTCTCCTCTTCCTTCTGCTTTTTCTTATGTGCTTGATGTACAGGTTTGTTGCCTTTACAATTACCTCGTTTAGTCTGGCCCATTTGGCCTCCAACCCACCCAGGATATCTCCTGTCAGGTCCTTTTGGAGGGATTATCTCATTTTTGTAAAATCAGCCTTTCTGAAATCCAGGACCCTCGCCCTTGTGTGCTTGGATTCCAAAGCTGTTCTTATATTGAACCACACTGTGCAATGACCACTGGTCCCCAGATGACCTCCCATCCTGATATCTGCTATACTGTCCCTGTTAGTAAGCACCAGGTCCAGTATTGCCCCATCCTAACTGGGTTCACTGACTAGTTTTCTGAGGAATGCCCCATGCAGGGAGTCCAGGATGTCTCTACTTCTAAATGACACTGCAGCAAAGAGGCTCCACGTTACACCTGGCAGATGAAAGTCCCCCACCACCACCTCCTTTTTCAGCCATTTTGCCAGTTGCATCTAACATTTCATCTATGCCCTCCCCGTGTCAGAGGCCTGTACTGTAGACCACTCCTGTCTGAATAGTGGCTCCATTTCCTGACTCGAGGATGACCCACAACTACTCACCCACCCCTTGAATTCTCTGTACCTCCGTCGCTTTTATGTTTTCTTTAACAAAAAACACCGCTCATCCTTCTTTCCTTCCTACCCCTGTCCCTTCTAAACATTCTGTAGCCTGGTATGACCATTTCCTAGACATGGTTGTCAGCGCACCATGATTTAGTAATGACCACAGTATCCAGGTCTGGCTCCGACATGATGACCTCCAGGTCTGTGATCTTATTTCCCAGACTTCTAGCATTGGTACACATGGCTTTCCAGATTTTGTTAGCCCTTTTCTTGCTACTTCTCCCTTTTTCCAGCTGTTCCCCCTTTCTCATCTTTTTATTTTTACTACTCCTCTTCCCCCTCCTCCTTTGCTAACCCCTTGCTGCTTTGATTTTCTGGCATTCTGGTGGGATTCTCATCTCTCTGATCTCTACCTCAGCCAGTGTGTGTGGGGGGGTGACAGTTTCTGCCTCCCCTTTGTCTTCCATCACGTCACTCAGCTAGTTTAAAATGTCCATTGAAGTAACATTTAAACTATCCTGAGGGCTGCTGTTCCCCTCCTGGATGGATGCAGACTGCCCCCTGGTATAAGCTCTGATCTCTCCAGGGGGATCCCACATCCCCAGTGTAGCTATACCCCTCCTTTCTGCACCATTATTTCAACCATGGGTTGAAGGCCTTAGTGCAGAGATCCCTTTCCTTCCCCCTGTAGTAGACAGGCAGCACTTCCGTAAAGGCTACAGTGCATGCTACTTGCCTAAGACCCTTCCCCAGTTCCCTAAACTGCTCCTGCACTGTTCCTGTCCCATTCATAGCTAGGTAATTCATCACCAGGTGAACAATGACATCCAGCTCCCCCTTTCTTCCTATTGCACTTGCGATTTGTTAGATATGCTTCCCATCCCTCCAAGCCATTGCACCAGGTAGGCAGTTTATCTCTTCTATACCCACTTTCCTTCCCCCAACTCTATCCCCCAGACAATAGAGTTCCCCACCAAAATTTGCTATCTCCTTCTCTGGGGTCCTTCTTCCTCCCCCCTGGGGACTTCACGAGGGAAGACTCACACATCCTCACTGTCCACTACCTCAGTTGCCCCTTGTTGGTGGCCCTGCTCCACCAGAACATGCAGGAATTTCTTAGTGGTATAGGTTGAGGAATATGCCTGTGACCCACTCCTCCCAGCCTTCCAGGTCCCACCACCCCTGCCCTCCTTGAGCCCACCATATTCCAACTGCTCCTCTCTTTTGCCATCCTTTGAGGCAGAGGTGTCTGGCTTGGTGGCCCCTGGATAGGAAAATGGTCCCCCAGATCCTAGTCAATGGAACTTTGAGTCTAGCAACATTCTCCTGATTCTCAGCCAGTGCTGCCTGGTGAAGAAGAAGAAGAATCAGCATTTATATAGCACTTTTCATACATAATGTATCCCAAAGCACTTTTCAGGCAATGCTAGACTGGTAGTGAAGTGACTAAATGTTTAGTGGCGGCCATATCACACATCAACACCCACACCAAGCCTGTACAATTAGCATGAACCAGTTTTATGGGAAGAGGAATATTGCCAGGACAATGGGCATGTCCCCTACTGTTTGCGAAGAATGCCTTGGGTTCTTTTACATCCACTTGGATGTACTTTTGGATCTCCTGATTCGGTTGCATTTTGAAACTTGGATTAAGGTACAATACAATCAGTATGGAGGAATTACTTCCCTAATTGATACTAATTGTGGGGTATGTCAAGGATACCTCTTAACTCCGACACTTTTCAATGTTTACATAAAATAGAGAATAATATATGGGGTGGTGTGTGTAATGAGATTTTACACACACCCGAGTTGTGGGATGCTACATAAACCCTGAGGGCTTCACCCTCGGGGTTTATAAAAAGCCTCCCAAAATTAGGATGTGTGTAAAATCAAGTTTTACACACACAACCCCATATTTTAATTTTTATAATTGCTGGAGTGTGCTTTTTCACCTGAGTAATTACAAAAATAAAATAAGCTATCAGATTAGTGTTCAGGAAGCCGCGGACCAGTCTGGATTCTACGCAGTCCACGGTCTTCCTAGTTACACTGCTGCATTTGTTGGAAGAAAAAGAAGAGGATGTTTTGATTAAAAATGTATAGAAAATTTATTTTTGTTTAAATATAAACTTACCACTGAGCGGCAGTTGCAGCGTCCTTCTGGGTTTCGAGAGGCAGAGGCAGTCTGTGGCATGGACTCTGCTGCGATTGCATGCTGACGGGGAAACACGGCACAGGTTTTTCTTTCATTTTGCTTTTGTTTTCAAGGCTTAGTTAAGAAAAAGAGTTCTTTTTTTTTTAAATACAAAAAGTATATTACCGACGAATATGAGGGACCATCAAGTGTGCTGAGACATGGGATTGCTTCAGGGAACATGAACGTCGGAAACAGTGATTGACGAACGGCTGTTCCAAGGGAAACCAGGCGCGTATTTGCCATTATAACTAGCTCAGCTGGTTATAACGGCAAATTATAACCAGGTTTCCCTATGGGAAAAAGCGCTACCCAGTAATTATTACCATATAATACTGAATTTAGAATATCAAGAGTTTTATTCCCCAGGGGTTACGAATAAGAATAAGAAGATAGCATGTCTAGCATATGCGGACGACATAATTTTACTTTCAACATCCTTTTTAGGTTTACAAAGGAATGTTAACTGTTTCTTGGAATTATGTAAAGAAAATAGACATAATTAAGATAAAACGAAAATGATGATCTTTGGGAATAAAAGTAAGAAACTTCCTTCATTATTCATCGATGGTAAAATAGAAACAACAACGTTTTATGACTATTTAGGGGTTAGACATTCGGAAAATTGCAAATGGAAAGCACGTATATTACACCTACAAACTAAATTAAAAATATCATTTAATGCATTTCAAAGTTTTAATATGCAGTTAGGTAAAGATCAGTGGTTGGAGCACTGAAGGTAATGAATGCCAAACTTCAGTTTAGTATTCTTTACGCAGCTGAAATCTGGGGCTTTATAGAGAGTAAATCTCTGGAAGTTGTCCTAAACAAATTATATCATTCTCTTCTTATTGTACCACAATCGGTCCCTGCAGAGTTATTAAAACTCAAGCTTGGTCAATTTTCATTGCAGACATTGATTGATGAAAGACAATTAATCTTCCTTCTTCAACTTTTTGAGTCGCCAGAATTTCGTCTACCAAGATACTGTCTGGAAGAGGAAATGCAATATGCTTCAATGGGTTTCTCCCCCCTTCCCCAACAAAATCTTCTTTTCAGTTGATTAAAATTAACCTATTCCTGCTAGGCCTAGGCCATTTATTATCTGAAATATATTTAGTGCCTAGAGAAGATATAATTTTGCAAATTAAAAGGGCTAGAGACATAGAGGTATCAATCAGCTTTCAGTGTCTCAAGTCTTTAAAACATTTCAGATGGTACAAACTGCTTAAAACTAGTCATCAGTTAGAACCATATCTCAGAAAGATGGCCAATCCAGAAAAGAGACATATTTTCACAATATTTGGATTGGAGTTGAACAATGCAAACTATATATTTTTCAATCAAAAATGGGTAAATACCTCTTCTCTGTACTGTAAATGTAACTTGAAGTGTGAAGATGATCTGAAGCACATAATACTCCTATGCCCTCTTTATGCCAAGAGGAGGCAGGAATTGCTGGGTAATAGTCTGAGCAGTCTCAACCTCCCCCCTGACCAAACAGTTTGTTCTTTTTTCAGTTCTTATGATCTTGATGTATTGGTTAAAATGTGTGTTTTTTTTTAACTACTGTACATTTGTAAGTAGTACAATAGGAACAGGATAAATAAGACAGGATGATTCTATAATGTATTCTTGCTGTACACCTAATAGACATTGTACGACCTAAGGAGATAGTGGAATCTCTAATCAATGGTACATGTTATTATATTAATATACTGTGTATACATTTTAGGGGAGATACTTTTACAAGAATACAGGGACATTCTGGAAATTTGACATATATCACTGTCCTAATAGTTGACAAAAGTTCTGGTAAATTTTGTATATGTGAGTATTTATTGTATTTTTTAAATTTCTTTGTGCCTCCTTTCACCAGCTGGCCTGACCTCTCTCCACCATGGACACGTGGTGTGGTCTTGCTTCGACGCCTGAAGCCTCAGTCTCCATTCTCAGCCCTGGCCCTCTCTCCACACACCTGTTTGCCTGACCTCCCGGCTCTAGGCCCCCCTGGGGCAGGACTGCCGATGCCTCAGGTGCTCTATCTATAATCTGAAGGGGCGACCAGGGTGCTGAGGGAGAGACCGAGGTGGAGCCAGAAGGCCCGACATTGGGTGTGGGGACTGACCCCTGGTCCCACTTTCGCTTATCAGGTGCCGGGGTTTTTTCTCTCTCCCCCCCTCGGCAGAGCTCAGACATGCAATGACAACCAATGTCTGCTGAGCTCCGCCTCTCCTGGGTGCCTTTGCGGTGACGTCGCCAAGTGCCTGGCTACCCCTGACTGACACCAGGGGACACACCAAGAGTATGACATGGACCCTATATCCCTCTGGGAAGGGAGAACAGTCTACCAGATGCTCAATCCCTTCCTGCCCCTGCCGACCCCTGATGGCCTGGGCTCGTTCCCGAACCTATGTCACTGGTGTGCCGTGAGGAGAGGCGTCTAGCTCCTCAACCATCAGCACCGCTGGGCCGGCTATTTATTGTATTTTAATGTAACATTTTGTAAAGGCTTATAGCCGGAAAATAAAATGGTTAGAAAGGAACTCGAGCTTGGTCAATTTTCATTGCAGACATTAATTGATGAAAGACAATTAATCTTCCTTCTTCAACTTTTTGAGTTGCCAGAATTTTGTCTACCAAGATACTGTCTGGAAGAGGAAATGCAATATGCTTCAATGGGTTTCTCCGCCGCCGCCCCCCCCCCCACACAAAATCTTCTTTTCAGTTGATTAAAATTAACCTATTCCTGCTAGGCCTAGGCCATTTATTATCTGAAATATATTTAGTGCCTAGAAGATATAATTTTGCAAATTAAAAGGGCTAGAGACATAGAGGTATCAAACAGCTTTCAGTGTCTCAAGTCTTTAAAACATTTCAGATGGTACAAACTGCTTAAAACTAGTCATCAGTTAGAACCATATCTCAGAAAGATGGCCAATCCAGAAAAGAGACATATTTTCACAATATTTGGATTGGAGTTGAACAATGCAAACTATATATTTTTCAATCAAAAATGGGTAGATACCTCTTCTCTGTACTGTAACTGTAACTTGAAGTGTGAAGATGATCTGAAACACATAATACTCCTATGCCCTCTTTAGGCCAAGAGGAGGCAGGAATTGCTGGGTAATAGTCTGAGCAGTCTCAACCTCCCCCCCTGACCAAACAGTTTGTTCTTTTTTCAGTTCTTATGATCTTGATGTATTGGTTAAAATGTGTGTTTTTTTTTAACTACTGTACATTTGTAAGTAGTACAATAGGAACAGGATAAATAAGACATGATGATTCTATAATGTATTCTTTCTGTACACCTAATAGACATTGTACGACCTAAGGAGAAAGTGGAATCTCTAATCAATGGTACATGTTATTATATTAATATACTGTGTATACATTTTAGGGGAGATACTTTTACAAGAATACAGGGACATTCTGGAAATTTGACATATATCACTGTCCTAATAGTTGACAAAAGTTCTGGTAAATTTTGTATATGTGAGTATTTATTGTATTTTTTTTTAAATTTCTTTGTGCCTCCTTTCACCAGCTGGCCTGACCTCTCTCCACCATGGACACGTGGTGTGGTCTTGCTTGCGACCGCCTGAAGCCTCCAGTCTCCATTCTCAGCCCTGGCCCTTCTCCCCACACACCTGTTTGCCTGACCTCCCGGCTCTGAGCCCCCCCCCCCCCTGGGGCAGGACTGCCGATGCCTCAGGCGCTCTATCTATAATCTGAAGGGGCGACCAGGGTGCTGAGGGAGAGACCAAGGTGGAGCCAGAAGGCCCGACATTGGGTGTGGGGACTGACCCCTGGCCCCACTTTCGCTTATCAGGTGCCGGGGTTTTTTCTCTCTCCCCCCCCTCGGCAGAGCTCAGACATGCAATGACAACCAATGTCTGCTGAGCTCCGCCTCTCCTGGGTGCTTTGCGGTGATGTCGCCAAGTGCCTGGCTACCCCTGACTGACACCAGGGGACACACCAAGAGTATGACGTGGACCCTATATCCCTCTGGGAAGGGAGAACAGTCTACCAGATGCTCAATCCCTTCCTGCCCCTGCCGACCCCTGTGGCCTGGGCTCGTTCCCAAACCTATGTCACTGGTGTGCCGTGAGGAGAGGCGTCTAGCTCCTCAACCATCAGCACCGCTGGGCCGGCTATTTATTGTATTTTAATGTAACATTTTGTAAAGGCTTATAGCTGGAAAATAAAATGGTTAGAAAGGAACTCGAGCTTGGTCAATTTTCATTGCAGACATTAATTGATGAAAGACAATTAATCTTCCTTCTTCAACTTTTTGAGTTGCCAGAATTTTGTCTACCAAGATACTGTCTGGAAGAGGAAATGCAATATGCTTCAATGGGTTTCTCCGCCGCCGCCCCCCCCCCCACACAAAATCTTCTTTTCAGTTGATTAAAATGAAACTATTCCTGCTAGGCCTAGGCCATTTATTATCTGAAATATATTTAGTGCCTAGGAAGATATAATTTTGCAAATTAAAAGGGCTAGAGACATAGAGGTATCAAACAGCTTTCAGCGTCGCAAGTCCTTAAAACATTTCAGATGGTATAAACTGCTTAAAACTAGTCATCAGTTAGAACCATATCTCAGAAAGATGGCCAATCCAGAAAAGAGACGTATTTTCACAATATTTGGATTGGAGTTGTACAATGCAAACTATATATTTTTCAATCAAAAAGGGTGGACACCTCTTCTCCGTACTGTAAATGTAACTTGAAGTGTGATGATGATTTGAAACATATAATACTCTTATGCCTTCTTTATGCCAAGAGGAGGCAGGAATTGCTGGGTAATAGTCTGAGCAATCTCAACGTCCCCCCTGACCAAACAGTTTGTTGTTTTTTAAATTCTTATGATCTTGATGTTTTGGTTTAAATTTGTGTTTTTTTTAACTACTGTACATTTGTAAGTAGTACAACAGGAATAGGATAAATAAGACAGGATACCCTGTGCTATCAGAATTTCTATAATGTATTCTTGCAGTACACCTAATAGACATTGTACGACCTAAGGAGATAGTGGAATCTCTAATCAGTGGTGCATGTTATTATATTCATATATTGTGTATAAATTTTAGGGAAGATAATTTTGCAAGAATATAGGGACATTCTGGAAATTTGTCATATAACACTGTCCTAATGTTTGACAAATGTTCTGGTAAGTATTGTATGTATGTGAGTATTTATTGTATTTTTTTTTTCAAGTTTCTTTATGCCTCCTTTCACTGGCTATGTTGACCTCTCTCTGGTGTGGACGCATGGTGCGGTCTTGCTTCCACCTGCCTGAAGCCTCCGGTCTCCATTCTTGACCCTGGCCCATCTCGCCACACACCTGGTCACCCGACCCCCTGGCTCTGAGCCCCCTGGGGCAGGACCACCGATGCCTAAGGTGCTCTGTCTATAATTTGAGGGGGTGACCAGGGTGCTGAGGGAGGGACTAAAGTGGAGCTGGAAGGCCCGACATTGGGCGAGGGGACTAACCCCTGGTCCCACCTTTGCCTATCAGGCGCCGGGGTTTTTCCTCTTTTTCCCATTTCCCCCCCAGCAGAGCTCAGACGTGCAATGATGACCAACATCCACTGAGCTCCGCTTCCCCTGGGTGTCATTGCAGCGATGTCGCCAAGTGCCTGGCTACCCCCGACTGACGCCTGGGGTCACTCAAGCACAACGTGGTCCTTATATCCCCCCCCCCGGGAAAGGAAAGCAGTCTGCTGGATGCTCAGTCCCTTCCCACCCATGCTGACCCCCAATGGCCCCGGATCATTCCTGAACCCGGGTCGCCAGCGTGCCGCAAGGTGCAGCATCTAGCACTTCAACCCTCAGTGCCACCGGGATGACTATTTATTATATTTTAATGTAACATTTTGCAAAGGCTTATAGCCAAACAATAAAATGGTTAGAAGGGACCTCGGTTTAACGTCTCATCCGAAGGATGGCACACCCCAATAATACAGCACCCCCCCAATACTGCACTTGGGTACCAGCATTTTAGGTACAAGTCCAATTCCAGTGTGGGACAAATGGTCATGACCTTCTGATCCAGAGGCAGATGTGCTACCAACTGAGCCACACTGCCACCTGGTGCTTAGAGACCTGCTCCTTCCACCCAGAGGGGCACACACAGATGCGGCAGCACCACATTCTCCAGAAGGTCTCCCTGTAGACTGCCGCGCCACAACCACTGCACTGCACCACTCCCCACATTTCCTTTTTCCTGCCCTTCTTGTGCTTCCTAGCCTCCTGCCCCAGGACCCAGTAAGGCTATCCTACTAACACCCAACAACAGTTTAACAGTAAGCCCCTAAACCTCGAAACACACTGATGATCAGCAACTATTTAACATCAAGCACCTAAACTCAGAAACACAGTAATACCCAGCAACAGTTTAACAGCAAGCCCCTAACCCCCAAAACACAATAATACCCAGCATCCATTTAACAGCAAGCTCCTGAACCCCGTAACACAGTAATACCAAGCAACCATTCAAAAGCAAGTTCCTAAACTCAGGAACACAATAATACCCAGCAACCATTTAATAACAAGCACCTACACCCTGAAACACAGTAATACCCAGCAGCCATTTAACAGCAAGCCCCTAAACCCCGAAACATTAATATCCTTCAACAGTTTAATAGCAAGCCCCCAAACCCACAAACACAATTTTTATTTATTTATTAAATTGTTTCACCAGGAAAGGCACACTGAGCAAAAATGATGCTCGTCTCCTGGTGCGACCTGGGGGGAAGGATACATAGGAGAGGATAACACGCAGGTTATGACTGAGTGAAACATTTAACATTACAGTTAGTGCAATGGCGAGGAAAATGCGCAGGTTTTCCAGTAGGATACATATACATTACATTTATTACATTATATTAATGTGTACGCTTAATCGGAATTACAGCTTAGTTACCCAATAATAGCAATAACAGCAATAATACCCAGCAATCATTTAACAGCAATCCCCTAAACACACTAATTCCCAGGAACAGTTTAACAGCAAGCCCATAAAACCAAAACACACTAATACCCTGCAGCAGTTTAACAACAAACCCCTAAAGTCACAAACACAATAATACCCAGCAACAGTTTAATAGCAAGCCCCCAAGCCCATAATCACCCAAATGCTTTGCAGCAAGCCCCCAAAGTACAGCACTAAAAGAGCACAGGTATACCTTGGATCTGTCGGACAGGGTTCTAGCTCTCTGCTGGCTTTGGGCAGACTCCACTCATCACTGTCCTTAGCACATGTCCTTAGTGTGAGGGCCGCAAGCAGAGAGCCACTTGGAGACCATGACCTTTATAGGGAAAGTGGATTCCCTCAACTCTGCCCCCTGGAACTGTCATCCACCCGACTGGCAGCCATGCTATATCTGGAACCCTGGGTAAACAGTCAGTGATCTGTTGTAGTGGAGGGGACAGAGGCTGCTATAAAATCAAGCCCTCTCACCCTCGGTCAGCTCCCATGACCACTGACTCATCAAATCAGTCATACCAAATATTCTGTCACAACAGGATTGGGGGGTTTCCTTCTATTGGTAGGCCTCCATAACCATAACATGGATCTGTAGACTTTCAGGTATTGTGGCCCCTCCATTTATGTTAGAGCTCCATAATCATAGCATGGATCTGTAGGCTTTCAAGTATTGTGGCCCCCTACATTTATGTTAGATTTCCATAACCATAGCATGGATCTGTAGGCTTTCAGGTATTGTGGCCCCTCCATTTCTCAGGATAGCTGGGCCAGTGGTTGGAACATATTTGCAATGATCCTGATTAAGATGGTTACATTATTCATATACTCCAGTGTCTGGGCACACTAATGCCAAAGTGGTGTTCCATAGGGGTCAGTCCTGGGATCTGGTATCTGCAATATGTTTAGTAGGAACATGGGAGAAGGTGACATGCAAAGTAATACACAAAGGGAATAAAAATCCTATGACTGAGTATTGGATTAGGGAGAGAGTTACCACTACAAATGAAGAACGGTATCTGGGAAACATTGTAAGTGACTCCTTAAGCAATTCAGTCATTATAAGAAGGCCTACAGTAAGGCAAATAGAATGATGAGTTGCATTTATGGGTGCCAGAATATGGAGAAAGTGGGGGTACTGAATTCACAAGGGCACAAGGTAAAAAATATTTTTTTTGTAAAGAGGCACTTTGACTACTCATCGGTAAAAGTGTGTGTGTGTGGGGGGGCCTGCAGCATCCCCATGCCCATAGAGTCTGGCATCTATGCATTGGGAGGGGGGGTTGACAATAGCAGTAGGGAGGTAATTATCTATCACACCTTTTTACAGCACTCTGAGACACAACACACGGGTTATCTTGAGCTCTCCTCATAGGCTGATGCACAAAAGAATTCCAAAAATTTGAAATCTGATCTCTTCTCCTCCCCCATCTGTGCTCTCACACTCCTCAGTTCTTTTTTGTGCATCTACTAGACTGGTCACAGATTTTTTGGCTCTGTGCCAATACATTAAGGTAAAACCCTTATTTATTTATTTAACCCTCTCAAGTTAATGCTCATCTTTATATCCTGCCTTACTGGGTTAGGAAGATCATAGTTAAGCCTTGAAAGATAGGCTAGCCAATAGACTAGTTAAGTCTAGCTCTCGTGGCATCAGATTTAGGTGAGAAGAAAAGAGATCTCCCCTAATATTGCACTGTTTGCATGCTCTTAAGCTTTAGTAAATGAAGGAAATCCAATTGACGTGCTTTGAATTTTGCCTAACCCCACCGTTCCCCTCAGTTCACCTTGTTCAGCTGAGGGACAGCAGTTGGTTTCAATTCCTGGTGCCCAGCGCTTCAGTCCCAACCCCTGGTTTACCTTGTTCAGCTGGGAGAACGGGGCACTACTCACCATGTACCCCAAGTGGAGTGGTACATTCACCAGCCTCCTCTCAGCTCACCTTGTTCAGCCACGAGGAAGGCATTGATCACACCGACATGTGGCACTCCCCTCGGGCACGCCACCCTCCCTTCAGGACTTGGAGCCCCGCTGCCTAGTTTATCTTCTGCTGCAGTTCAGGGTGTCCAAGGAGTTCAGGCCCTCTCCCTCCTGGGGTGCAGATCTAGCATGTCTTAGCACTTGCTGTCCCAGACCAGCAGAGGCTGTTTCAATCTCCCACAGCTGCCCGGAGCCATCGGCCAGAACAGTGGAGCCGCAATCTTAAATCCTGTTTTCGCACTCTCGCAATACCTCAAGCTGCATTTCAGGCTGTGGGATGATACCACTATAAGATGGTGGCACCCACCAGGAGGAAAAACCTCTCCTAAGATGGCGACTGCAAGAAACAAATTACTTAAAGGGGCAATACCAAGAAATTTAATTAAAGGGGAAATTAAGGTATATCCCAGTAAATGAATTAAACACAGTACATTCTTTGTGTCTTGCAGGGAGCCTAAGTATTTACTCAATGGCAAGACAGGGGAAAATAAGGAAGGGATACAAGAAGTGTCCCAATTTGTTACTCAACAGAGAGAGCCGGGACCTATGTTCCCTCTGTATGGTGGATGTTGACTCTGAAGAGATCGTCCTCATGGGGAGGCCAATGGGGAGGAACCCATCAATGACTCTGACTCCACCGCATCCCACAGCATAGTGGTGGAGCTTTTCCAGAAACTGCTGGACAATATTGAGGCCCTGGGGCCAGACAAAAGGCCCAGATCCCCTGACAAGGCAGCCCCTAGGCCCAAAAGACCAAAAGGTCCGGAGCGCCCAGAACTGGATGACCGAGCGGACACCTCCGAGTCAGAGGTAGGGGGAGATCCTGAAGAAGATGAATGTGAGGACATGTCAGCTAGACTGTGCTCATTTGACCTCATCCCAGAGATCATCAGGGTAATCTATGAGACCTTAAGAACCGATGAACCAGTAGAGCAAACAGACAGCAGATTGGACCCTATGGTATGGGTAAAGAAACAGTCATCCACCTTTTTCCCAGTGTGCAAGGCTTTGGATAGTATTTTAGCAAAGGAATGGGAAGCACAGAAATCCCTCAAGATGTGGGAGAAGGGAACCTTTGAGAGAAGATACCCGCTACACCAGGATAAGGAGAAGGTGTGGTCCACTTCCCCAAAGGTGGATTCAGAGGTATCCTCCCTCAGCCACAAAACAGTCCTGCCCTCCAAATCGTCCTCCACTCTGAAAGACCCAATGACTGGAGGGTTGAGGACATACTCAGGAAAGTGCATGACATGACTCCCATGACCATGAGGGCTTCTCTGGCAGCCATGTACTCTTCCAGGGCCATACTAAGATGGCTGGAGACTGCCTGCCAGGACAGTCCAACAGATAGCACCGATGTTGCCACTATGGAATATGCCATATAGGCTGTCAAGTATGTGGCAGACACCACAATAGACAGCTGTAGAATGGCTGGCCTCTAGGTTGGTGGCAGCAATGAACAGAGCCAGACGACAGAGCCGGCTAAAAATGTGGAATGCAGATCAAGAATCCAAGGGTAGAGTGATGAAACTGCTATTCTTGGTGACAGTCTTTGGCCTGGGCATTGAAGAGTTTGCAGTCAAGAAAGGGCCAACAAAGACGGCCAGGGTGGCCAAGCTACCCTGCCTTCCTTTTGGGGTAATGAGTTCCACAGCTTCAGCAATAAGAGTAAAAGGGGCCAGAACCACCAAGCCCAGGACACATGCTCGTTCGCATTTAAACAGACCTTTTTTAACCGCAAGACCAACTACTAGGGGAACAGGGGCTGTAGTGACAATTACAGTGTGGGCAAATACAATGCAAACAATCCTACAAGACCAATGGTGCAAATAGGGGGTCTCACCAATGAGAGTCCACCAGTTCAGGAGGCACAGGATGCAGTGGGAGGAAGACTGCAGCAGTTCGCAGCCACCTGGACCAGATCAGTACCAGACAGATGGGTCACTGAACTCATACCAAAATGATATGCGATAGAGTTCAACGTAGCTCCCACAAGGGAGAGAGTCATACAATCCCACATTGAAGGGGACTTGAGGACCATATCCCAAGCCAGAGCAATTCTGAACCAGTTGCTTCACAGCAAGCCCATAATCCCGGTCCCAAAGCAAGAACGTTGTTCAGGCATTTACTCAGTCTTCTTTCTAGTCCCAAAGATAACAGGAGATCTCAGACCAATCCTAGATCTAAAGTTTGTAAACAAGTTCATGCTGTTCCAAAGATTCAAAATGGAGACCTTACATTCAACAATTGCGGCAATCCGTAAAGGGGACTGGTTGACCTCCATAGACCTAAAGGACACTTACCTCCACATCCCTGTGAGGCTGACGCACCAGACATTTCTATGATTCTGTCTCCTAGGTCTCCACTTCTAATATCAATGTCTACCATTCGGCCTCTCATCAGGCCCCTGGGTCTTCATGAAAGTCATGGCACCAAAGGCAGCAATACTGTGAGTCGAGGGAATAAATGTCATCCCTTACCTCAACGATTGGCTAATAAGGGCAAGAACATTGGAGGAGTCTCAGACAGCCACCTCAAAAGCCCAGCAGCTGCTATGGAGCTATGGTTGGATACTCAATACTGCCAAAAGCCACCTTGACACTGCGACCACAATCGAACACCTGGGAGCAATCTTTGACATGGCAAAAGGCATGATCAGACCGTCCAAAGAACGAATAGACAATTTAGTCAGATGCTGCAGAAAGGTACTGCACAGCAGGACAACCACAGTATGGCACCTCATGCAACTGTTGGGACTGATGGTAGCAAGCATCGACCTACACGACTGGGCCAGAGCCCACATGAGACAACTGCAATGCCTCCTGCTGGACACATGGAATTACAGCTTGCAAAACTACAATCAGAGAGTAACTGTCTCAGTTCTAGTCAAGATTTCACTGAGATAGTGGATTAATCTATCCAACCGGAGACAGGGAACACAGTTAGAAAAACACGTGACTCGCATCCTAGAAACCGACACAAGCCTGCAAGACTGAGGTGCTGTGATAAACAAACAAGTGGTTCAGGGCAAATACACAGAGCAAGAGTCTCACCTTCCAATAAACATTCTGGAGACCACAGCCATAAGATTAGCCCTCAAACACTTCCAAGAACAGGTGACAGGAAGACATGTAAAGGTAAAAACCGACAACAGAATGGCCATGTCCTACATAAACAAACAAGGGGGCACAAGGAGCAGGTCTACCACACGCGAGACTCAAAGATTGATGGTCTGGGCAGAAAAACACTTCCTCAGCCTCACAGCTGTCTACCTGGCAGGGACACTGAATACAAGAGCAGACTGGCTCAACAGACAATCAATTCAACAGAGAGAGTAGCAGCTCAACCCAGAGATTTTCAACAGGCTCCAGAAGAAATGGGGACCATTCCAGATAGACCTGATGGTGTCGGCACATAACACACAACTGCCGAGGTTCATTTCCAGGTTCAGAGACATGAGGGCAACAGCAGTGGATGCAATATCCACGCCTTGGAGATTTCAGAGAGTATATGTGTTCCCATCAATATCAATGACACCACAAGTCTTACAGAAAATACGGCATACAGGCAGCATGGTCCTACTGATTGCTCCTGACTAGCCAAGAAGAACTTGGTAAGCTTTGGTCAAGAGGATGCTGGTAGACAACCCAATGCCTCTAACCTCATACTGGAACCTGCTCAAACAAGGCCCAATATGGCATGAAGATCCTCAACCCCTGAAGCTAATGGCTTGGTTGCTCAGAGGACTAGATTGTTAAAAACTGGGCTATCCAGTAAGGTAGCCGAGACTATGTTACATGCCAGAAGGGGCTCTACCAATAGGACATATAACAGAAAATGGTTAATTTTCACATCCTGGTGTGACACTAGAAACCAATCTGCCTCTACCTGTACGATTGTAGATATCCTAGAGTTTCTACAGAGTGGTTTAGACAAGGGACTGACACCATCATCATTAAGGGTACAGGCAGCAGACATTGGGGCTATTTGTGGTGAAATAGATGGCCACTTACCAGGAGCTCATTACTTGGTTCAAACATTTTTAAAGGTAGCTGCCAACATTAATCACTGACCTAGACTACCGACTGTCCCTTGACACCTCAACTTGGTGTTGGACGCGTTAACGGTTCCACCTTTGGAGCCACTGGAGGTGGTTTCATTACCCTGCCTTACAATGAAAACAACCTTTTGTGTAGCCAT
The DNA here is from genome assembly GCA_016271365.2 of Neoceratodus forsteri. Lineage (NCBI taxonomy): Eukaryota > Metazoa > Chordata > Ceratodontiformes > Ceratodontidae > Neoceratodus > Neoceratodus forsteri. Next base: position 155,629,888 of record CM057454.1, read on the forward strand.
ATTGTTGGCCAAAAGAACCAGTGAGATCCCGGCTCTTTCATGTATAGCGCCCTTCTTAAACCTTTTTCCAGACAGAGTGGTTCTATCGATGGTCCCATCTTTTATTCCCAAGGTGGCGTCCACCTTCCATTTGACACTAGAGATTACTGCGCCCAGGCTGAACCCACCAGAGGACGATCCCCATAGGGATACCCTCACGTGTTTAGAACCAGGCAGATTACTGAGGACATATCTCAACAGAACAGCCTCCTTTAGAAGATCAGACAGGCTGTTCATCATCCCCCAGGGTCCAAAACAGGGTTTGCAGACATCAAAGTTGACAATAGCTAGGTGGCTACAACAAACCACAGTCAAGGCATACTCAGTTTTCAATACTCCTGTTCCGCCAAATGTCAGAGCCCAATCTGCTAGGGCAGTAGCTACCTCCTGGGTGGAATGCAGCTCAGCTTCAATTGCGGAGATATGCCAGGCTGCTACCTGGTCATCCCCCAACACCTTTAGCAGGTTTTACCGATTAGACACAGGTGTCACTGGTAACTCTGAGTTTGGACATAAGGTAATTAGGACTGTGCTAAGGCCTGCTCCTCCTCCCACCCTATAACAATTCTATACTGCTGGTTACTCACCCATATGTTGTGTCTTGGAGTGCTGTAAAAAGGTGCAATAGATAATGATAGTTTACTCACCTGCTAAAGGTGATTATAGGAGCACCTTTTTACAGCACTCCGCAGCCCACCCAATGAGGAGGAAAGGCACACAAGAAGTGGGTGGTCAGGTCAGGTCAGCACAGTCCAATACAGTAGATCCTAATGTGATTATATGTATGCACTGCATTACAATTAGCAGTATGTAGATGTGTTATGTATCCTCTCATTAAAGGAAAAGCAATGACTTTCAAGAAATATTACTCATACGTGTGGTTTCATGTGGCAGCACTACACGGGGAGACCACTACGCTTGTTGTTTTCTCTTTTACTATTGATATACATTTCAGGGTTACACAAGATCTGGAAGATTTCGTACTGAGGATTGTCAGAGCAGAGAGGAAGGAGAAGAGATCAGATTTCTAATTTTTGGAATTCTTTTGTGCATCAGCCTATGAGGAAAGCCCAAGATAACCCATATGTTGTATCTCGGAGTGCTGTAAAAAGGTGCTCCTATGATCACCTTTACCAGGTGAGTAAACTACCATTTTGCCCCTCTATAATTCACTAGTAAGGCCCCATTTGGAGTACTGTGCCCAGTTCTGGAGCCCACATCTTAGGAAGCATAGGGACAGACTTGAATCAGTCCAAATAAGGGTCATTGAAATAATTTATGGTCAGTAGGGGAAAGCCTATGAAGAATGGTTGGCATCCATGAATATGTTTTCCATAGTTCAGAAAAGAGAGAACAGACATGATTGAGACCTGCAAATTTCTAAAAGGAACAAATATAGTGAAAATAATTGCCTTTTCAAAGGAAGTAAGAGATCAGTAATGCAAGGATGTGAATGTAAACTGGTAGGTGGTAATTTTAAGAAGGATGTGACATTCTCCATGTCAGTGCAGCTTGTTAGCTGCTTTCTAGCTATTTGGAGTTTTCGACTGTGTGTAAGAGTCAGCTGGGCTCTATTCTCTCTGTGCTGGGCTATGTGGGGGCCATTTGCAGCTTCTGTGGGCCTGAGCTGTGCTGCTGGCCATCCTCCAGTTGGGAGGAGTTGGAACTTTGGGCTGAGTTTCTGAGTGCTGTGGAGCTGCAGCTTTCACATCTAGCTGCTTGTGACATTCTCCATGTCAGTGCAGCTCATTAGCTGCTCTCCAGTTATTTGGAGTTTGTGGCTATGTGTAAGAGCCAGCCGGGCTGTATTCTTTCTCTGCTGGTCTGTGTGGAGGCCGTTTGTAGTTTTTGTGGGCCTGAGCTCTGCTGCTGACTATCCTCCAACTAAAGCATGCTTGCCCCATTCCAGTGTCTGTCATAGGTCAGTGGGAGGGTCTTCTATATACTACTTTTAGGCTGTGGCCTAGCGGTCCTCTGCTACGGTCTGATCACTTAAGGGCTGTAGTGTAAGGGTACCATGGAGTCTGTCTGGAATGAGCTGTGAGGAGGCTGTTCAGCCATCCACATTGCTCCCCATGGCTTCAGCTGATTATCCTTCTCTGACTGTACAGTATGTGCCTGCTAATTCTGCAAGTGTTGTGTTCTGTTAGCTATTACTCTCCCTTATGTACTCAGCTCTTGGGAGCCAGATGTCTGTTTAATTGTCTTGAGTTTTGTATTAAGTGATTATTTAAAGGAACTGTTTCTATACTGTATTTAGTCTGTTAATTGTAACTTTTAAGTTGCTCTTTGACTGCCTTCCAAGAACTCCATTCTTTGGGTTCCTTATTTTACTATGTACTGAATTGCAAGCTTTGTTTTCCTATTTCTATTTATTGGTGTTACTACTGTTTTAGTAAGTGCTTGTGCTATTAACATTTGCAAATCCTTCAGCAAAAGTATTAGGTTTTACCCATTTTTTATTACTTAATTGTTCTCATTTTTCTCCTATAGTTTTATTCTGTGCTCTTGTTCTTATCCCTTTTTTATTTAAAGGAAATATCTAAGAATTCTGTAATGGCATTTTAAATACAGTAGCTCATTACCTTCTTCTGGGGATAGCCATTTGAGCACAGATAGGAATGTTTTCTTAAATCAACTACTGGGGGGGGGGGGGAGAGATCGAACATTGTACTGAACAGATGACAGGCAACCCCTTCAGTTCCTGACTGCTGGCCCCACCCCAAAGCTCAGTTTGTGATGCCTAACCAGGCAGAACACAGGAGCATGCTACACAGAAGTCAACAGAGGAAATATTTGAAACAGTTTTATGTATGTTAAAGCTATCTTTGTTATAAATATAAGTCATTGCTAAACTATTAGGGCCCATGTTATTTGGGCAGTGACTTTCATTTATAGCAAAGTTTACTTTAGTATATACAGCATCAAACAGTTCAGAAAATGTCCTCCTTTGACTTCTATGTGGCACACCCCCTTCCTCTGCCTGGTTAGACATCACAAAACATCTGAGTGAGGGGGTGGGGCCAGTTGACCATGAAGTAGAAGAGTTCAACTGGCTATCTGCTCAGCACAATTTTCAATCTCTTCCCTTCTGTAGTGGACCTAATGAAAAAAATACAAAATCACACATGCCCCCACAATGCAAAGCATCGTGGGCTGCATATGCAAATCACCACAGAATGTTATGCTGGTCCAACTTTAAGCAGAATTGCATGGTGCTGAAAGGCCTCTCACACAGTTTGCAAAGGGTGTTAACAGAAGACATAGACACGTGTTTCGTCCTACCAGGACTCATCAGTATGCCTCGTCTGTTTGACACCCCAGTGGAATGGACCAGCTACCCCTAAGGCAGTGTGCCTGGGATATATTGTGGTGAACCCACTAAAATAAAAAACTGTTTAAAAGACAAAGAACCTCTGTGCGTAAACTGATGAGTCCTGGTAGGAACGAAACACGTGTCTATGTCTTCTGTTAACACCCTTTGCAAACTGTGTGAGAGGCCTTTCGGCACCATGCAATTCTGCTTAAAGTTGGACCAGCATAACATTCTGTGGTGATTTGCATATGCAGCCCATGATGCTTTGCATTGTGGGGGCATGTGTGATTTTGTATTTTCTTGAAACTTGGCTTCCCAGCCAAATGCCCTTTGGGTAACCCTTGCCTCAGTGTTCGCACAGAGGTTCTTTGTCTTTAAATAGTTTTTATTTTAATGGGTTCACCACAATATATCCCAGGCACACTGCCTTGGGGGTAGCTGGTCCATTCCACTGGGGTGTCAAACAGGACGAGGTATACTGATGAGTCCTGGTAGGACGAAACACGTGTCTATGTCTTCTGTTAACACCCTTTGCAAACTGTGTGAGAGGCCTTTCGGCACCATGCAATTCTGCTTAAAGTTGGACCAGCATAACATTCTGTGGTGATTTGCATATGCAGCCCATGATGCTTTGCATTGTGGGGGCATGTGTGATTTTGTATTTTCTTGAAACTTGGCTTCCCAGCCAAATGCCCTTTGGGGTAACCCTTGCCTCAGTGTTCACACACAGAGGTTCTTTGTCTAATGAAAAAAATTCCTTTGTGGGCTCAAATGAGTGTCGCTAGCATAAGATAATGGACTAATATATTTTAAAAGTCATTACCAAAATCTTAAGCATTCTCTTTAAATTTTGTTTTAGGTCTACTTATTGTGATTCTGTTCCCACATTTGGTTGTCATCCTTTACAGTCTCAGCTGTTGCTCCATGAGTAACTATTCCTCTCCTCTCTACTACCTTCACCACTTATTTTAATATGTGCCCACCCCTTGAAGCTAGACTGTGCTACCCCCTGCACTGTATGACTTTTAAATTGCTGAAATCTAATGCTCCACCCAGCCTTGTTTCCTTAATTTAGCCCAAACAACATGCCAGGCCACTGAGATCAACTAACTGTCCCTTGTTGGACATTACTGGGGTTTGGACTGCTGTTAGTAGTAGATCCTTCTCCTTCTCAGCTCCCTCTCTGTGGAACTCCTTACCTCCAGAGCTTTGTGACGCCCTCAGCATCACCCAATTTACAAAGAGGCTCAAAGCCCTATCCTGGGCCTCCACACCTTGCTACTGTAAATGTTGAACTAATTCATAATTAGATCCTATTTCCTGAATTTTGAAATTTTGTTTCTGTCTTCCTTATTGCAATCATTGTGTAACTGCTCTGTGAATACCTATGTAATAGCACTTATTTCATTGTATATTTTTGTTTGTTTTATTTATTTATGATCTTGGAGTAACGCCTTTGAGAATGAGCTCATTTTATGGATTCCATGTCAGAGGTTACAAAGTGATAAAAAAAAATGTTGATAAGTACATCACAACCGTTAAATAAGCAAGATGAAGAGAACATCAGGATACATAGAGTAGATCATTGTACGAGTAGGAGCTAGTGCAGAAAGAAGTAGGCAGTGAGTAATCATCCAGTGCAGAAGTATACAAGTGTTGACAGCACTTAGGAATTGAGTGTAAGCAGAAGCAAGAAGTAAGAACCTGGGGGGGGGTAGAAAACATTAGCCCAAGAGGAATCGTCAATAGGGCAGGAGAAAGAAGTAGGGAGAGAGAGGTTGTGGGTGAGTAGGGTATGAGGGGAACACAGACTAAGGATATTGAGAGAGGGGGTAAGGTAACAAGAAGGGGGGAGGTAGGTGATCAGGAGGGGGAACTAAGGAAATGGTAGGCGAAGGCTGCGTGCAGGCAAAGTCTGCTGGAGGTAGAGTAAGTGCAAACAGATGGAAATAGGTGGTTAAGTCAGCAAGGAGCTCGGTTATAGGAGGCAGTTGCAGCTGGAGCTCTCATCTAGCTTGAGTCTCAGTTTTCTTTTGAAAGGGCCTAATAAGCCAGCTGTTCAGAATGTCCTTAATTTGTTTTGCAATGTAAATGATGTACTTCTTTCCAAGCTTTGAACAAGTCCTTAGTGAATACCTATGTAATCTCACCTAATATATGAAACTAATGCAATTGCTTAACTCAGGACACGCTCTCTGTATTTGATGTAATATCATGTACACCACTATATGTAACTAATTCTGGGTCACCCCTGAAAAAGAGACTCCACTGTCTCAGCAGGCCAACCCAGTCACCAAAATTCAAATCAGATCAAATTAAATCAAATCAAATCTTTATTTATCCAGGCGATCATCATTGAGCAAGCTCATTTACTAGATGGACCTGCTGTTGTCCAAGACAGTTATACATACATAGATTGAGAATACAAAGTACAACATGTGCAGAGTTACAAACAAATTTACAGAAAAGTGGTAGGTGCATGATACACATTCCAAGCATTCTTGTAGGAACATACATGCATCACTTAACTTTGCTGTGGTGTATATACAGACTCTCATGTATGCAGAAGTTGAGGTGGTATGTTTAGTCATTCTTAGTCAAGCCTCCATCAGAGGGTACAATTGTTTGCATTTCAGCCCTCAGTGACCGTTTACCATACTTGGGCGAGGGTCCTGGGCTGTACAGGGGCCCCTAATGAGGTCTGTATGTTCCGCAAATGCATAATATATAACTGCTGCAGTTAAGTGCTTCAGAAGGTTCTCTTGTGATTATCTGTGCTGGCTGAAGTGTTAGGTTAATTTTTATTTTGTTTTATCTGTTTTCCTCTGTGTAACCCCTAAGTGGCGCTACCCCAAGTGTTACTATCCCTGCCTGCTTGGCTAGTAGCAGGTTAAGGGGCCTGGGTATTAAAACAGGTGCCTCCACCCAGAGGTCAGGGTTGTTAGTGGTCAAGCTAACCTGGGCACAGCCCTCCGGGACACTGTAACCCCCCCCCTTTCCTTTCTAGTTGTGACGCTTGGCCAGCTGGTCATGATCGTTCTATGATTTGTAATATATAGTGTGGTATGTGATCTGTCTTACAGGAGACATCCTGTGCCCCTGAGATGACACCCCCCCCCGGTTTCAGTTAACATGACAGGATATATGTTAAACAGCAGAGATCTGTAATGTGATTGACTTCCAAGAAGTCACATTTTATGGCCTTGTTGATGAGCTGTGCTTCTTTGAAGCTAAGAACTAAAATATCAATTTTATGATGTTTTAGAGGAAGAAAACAGGTTCTATCACTACGCTGCTAAGTCATAAAAATCCTTTGAAGTGTCCTGGGAAAAGAAACTACTCAAGATCAAAGAGGGGATGTTATTTAAAGAGTGTCGTAATTTGGGAAATGAGTTTTGCTGAACTCACAGTATTTAATATACCTCTTGATAGGACATCCTGTTTTGCATAATTTTTATATTCTGGAAGGAGGAGGTAGATGATCTCATGGAAGGGGTTGAAACACAACGTTTTAAACTGTATTCTGTGTTTTTCAACTGACACATTCCTGTTGGACTCTGAAACAACAACATCTAATTATAAGCACTGTAAGAAGATAAGAATACATTAGAGAGACTATTCTAATTGTATTGTGGTAGGAGTTTGCACTTTTTCCTTGTTTTCTTTTAAGTGATTGTATGCTTTGTGATATATTGTTCTGTGTTTACATTTTACCTATTTTTATCCATTTTCCAAGTAAACCTCTTATATTTAAAACAGACTGCATGCTGCCTTTGAAGTTCTTTCTTTTGCATGTGAATTACAGATGGTTAAGGCTGACTAAACTGTTCAAAGCTTGATGGTGATACCAAACTGGAAAAAGGTAATAATTTTCCTAAGGTCTTTCATAGAGTTTTTAGGGTTCATTTGAGATACCTGGTTAGGTGACCTTAGGCGAAAGATATCTGGCAGTCCCTGAAGAGCAGAGTTATCTGAGCCTGTACATTTGAGTATGCTAGCATACGTTTCACAGTTTGAATCCCCCCAGAACTTGAGATCAAAGGTGATTCGGACCCAAAAAACAGACAGGAGGGTTACCCTGTTCTATTAACTGTTCATAATACTGTGCTCGGAGGTTGGTACTGTGGGAGCAGAGGGCCTGACCTGCTGAGTGGGTTTGTGACACTAGTGGCCTGAGCAGTACACAGTAATCACTTTCACAATACCCCTTATACACCATACAATTACCCACACTGTTTGCACTTACCACCAGGGCTGGTTCCTCTGACTCCACCCAGGAGACCCCCTGTAAAACAAGGTTGTGCACAGCAAATAGCAACAATACAGTACTTTTGGCACAAACTGGAACCACGGTAAGGTTAAATGCAAAAAAAAGAGTTAGATCTGATTTATTCAGGGGACTTGAACAAGGGAGGGGCATAATCAGATTGATTTGCTTAGAGGCTATATCAATCAAACAGTCATTCATGCACTTCAGAGTCCCTACACAGTCACACACTCTGAGTACCCAGGTGGGGCAACATGCACAACACACACTATTTGTAATCCGGAGCCGGAGGGATCAGTTGATGAAAGAAAGACAACAAGGCAATCAGATGATAACAATTTTAGATTTAGCTGTTGTTACTGGGAGCTACCCTGATAGTTACTCACGATACCCATTACAGGACACAGGCAGGAAAAAATTGAGACTGCAGGTTGTTGAGCTGGATTGCCAGGAGAAGCAGGGCCCACAGGAATCACTGAGGCAATGTTCCTGTTCAAGTGTTGAGTAGGGGACTGATACCCAGGCAGGTCTCTCATTGATGGCTTTCTCTGTGCAGCGGGTAGTCTGGCTGGGCCAGTGTGGAAGGCCCAGGCCAAATGGAGATGAATTCAGATTCAGTCTGTTGGGGCTGGATGCAGCTTCCAGCAAGCAGACCACAATTCAACACACAGTGGGGAACCAAATCATGACCCACTAGCAGCATACAGCACATTTGCATGTAAGGAAATTCTACTGTACCAGGCAGATTACTATGCGGTCGCAATTACAGAGTCTCTGCACAAACCAGGAGTTCAAAGGTGGCTGGAAGTCCTGACAGGCCGATTGCATTCAGCAAATCTTCGGTCTCCTTCAAGTTTCAAGCCTGGTCACAGTTCAGTGGTATTAAATTGTTCTCAAAACTCAGATTCAATCCGAATAATCTCTCTTCTCCCTCTCAGGGGCAGCAAGCAGACAGGCAGACTAAAACTCAAGCCTTTCCACAGTTCTTCCAAGCAAAACTACACAGAATGGCTGCTCGACTGTCTCGAGCTGTTACTCCTTCACTTCCCATCTCAGATCTGAACTGAAACTGCAAGCACTCTGGGACTTTCCCTAGGATCCAAAAGGTTCGGTTGGCTGATCTGTCTGTCAGTCACAACAAGGGCTCCCCCTCCAGGTTCATTTAGGCGCCAAAAGCCCAAAACTACAATTCCTACAGAATTTTGCTCCCACAAAGCCTCTAGGGACAGGCTCAATATTAGAGTCCCCAAAGACAGTGATTGGCCCATTTCAGCAATCCAGGACCAAGACGTTGGAAATAAACAGAACTGTCCATGCTGCAAAGAAGGCAGGTTAGACAAACTACAATATCATTACCACTCTCATAGCTATTCAGCAAATAAGTACATCTTATAACAGAGCTCCCTCTGTGCAATTAGCGATGGCAGAACAGAGCAATTATCTGGCAGCTTGGATGGCACTCGAGCATAGAAACACTCAGCCCCCTCCCAGATTAATTATAACTGCATTCCATACAGGTCTTAAAGAGACAGTACACAGAAGCTATACAGGCACTCTCTGGCAATACATTTAAACAGCTAAATTGCAGGATACCAGCCTGGCAGTAAGCATTTAGGCAAGCTCAAGGAAGACTTTTCAGGAACCCCCACCTTCCCTGCCTGGAGAAAACTTGGCTTCCGCGTCAAGTCTGTACCATCACAATATCAAAAATGCAATATAAACAAGCCATATATATCATTAGCTTGTTACATTACTATACATTTCAATATACTTCACATTACTACATCCATATTGACAGTACTTATGCATGTTTCATACTGGTAATACTGATTCCACTATGATTAATATACTTTGAACATTGCAATACTGGTTCATATTATAACTTCTTGTACATTAAACAGTATAAGAGGGGGCCCTTCCCTATCAGCTAACTTGGGGCTGGATGGGGCAGGTGCACCATGGTGAGAGGGGAGAACAAGTAACCTGGAATTGGCCGTCAAGCTCAATTTGACATAAACCCCTTTGTGAACCACATTGAGAGGCAAATCCACTGGCCTCACAGGGGAATCATAACTAAAGCGTAGCACTGGCTTGACAGCTCAGCCAGTCTTTCTGGGGGAAGCAGCCGCAGTCTCTGTACTTTCAGTACTAACTTTGAAGCTTTCGTCATTCGTGAGGGGTGCCTCTGCATGGATGGGAATGTCCTAACTAGGAGCACTGTCAGCTCCTTGCTCTGTATGTTCTGCTTCCACAACACTTTGCTGATTATTATCTTCTGATAAAGGCCCAGGTAGCTCATTTTGAGGAGGCTCTGGCACAATTAGGCTTTGCGGCACTGAAGGAGGACTGTCCTTGCCCCATAGTTCTTCAAGGTTCTGGTGTGTCACAGGGAGGGCGAAGACTATCAGCACTTTCTTCTGGCAATTAACATAGTTCCACAAAACACAGGGTCTGCAATCTCAGATGTGCTGCTTTGCACCTCACTTTCAGGGAGCATTGGCTCCAAAGAAGAAACTGGGCGGTTATGCAGTCCTGAAGGCCCAGCTTCATCTCCACAATCTGTCATAGGGTTACCTCGAAACAGCTGACTCAGATCATAGGAGGGGTAATAGACATTGTCACAATCACTATCATCAGAGGTGGATTGACAGTCACTATCATTCTGGGCCTGCTGTGGGGGAAGCCTTAAATCTGTAACTACTGGGGTATGTTGACTCTGTCTCTGTTTTGCCGCAGCACGAGTCACCGGCCCAGGGGAGGCAATGTCTGCTGGCTCAGCATCAATAGTAACTTGACCGATGGGTACTAAGTGGTTATGGTGCATGGTTTTGACAGCTTTTAAATTATTCTCTGGATGTACTTTGTACACTGGTAGGACATCCAATTTGCCCACTACTGTGTTAGGTAGATGGTGCCACCTGTCAGCAATATTATGCTTTCCATGTAGTCCCAGATTGTGCAGTAACACACAGTCCCCAGGCAATAGTTCTTGAGCCTTCAGTTTCTTGTCATGCCTCTCCTTGTTGCCAAGATTTCTCTTGGTGGCCATTGTTTGGGCCAGTTGGTATGCATGGTTCAATTGAGCTTTCAATTTCTGTACATATTGTAAGTAGTTCTCAGCTTGGACCCCATCCGGGGAGACCCCAAAGCAGACATTAACTGGCAGGCGTGCCTCCCTCCTGAACATGAGACGATAGGGGGAGAACCCAGAAGTGTCACTTTTGGTGCAATTGTACGTGTGTACCAAGGTGCTAATCTGCTGGCTCCACTTATGCTTGTCTTTTGGATGGAGGGTACCCAGCATGTCTAGAAGGGTGTGATTAAAATGTTTTGGTTGAGGGTCCCCCTGTGGGTGATAGGGGGAGGTCCTTGACTTCTGTGCTCCCCACAGAGAGAGCATTTCTTTGATTAGTCTGCTTTCAAAGTCTCTGCCTTGGTCAGAGTGGATCCGCTGGGGGCACCATAGTGGACAAAGAATTTTTCCACTAGCACCTTGGCCACAGTAGAGGCCTTTTGATCTTTGGTTTGGAAAGCTTGTGCATACTGTGTAAAATGATCGGTGACTACTAACACATTGCTAATATTCTTTTGGTCGGGCTCTAACCACAAGAAATCTATACCGACTAGCTCCATGGGGGCACTGGTAGTGATATTGACAAGGGGAGTAGCCTTTTGAGGCAGTGCTTTCCTTTGGAGATAATGACTATAAGTCTTGATATGGTGCTCGACATCTGCTCCCATCTTTAGCCAATAGAATAGGGATCGCACCAAGTCGAGAGTTCTGTCAATACCAAGGTGCCCCATGTGATTGTGGAGGGACCTCAGTACCAAGTGTTTAAAGGCCGTGGCAAGCTCAATTGTCGCTTGTCTACTTGACCACTATGGTCCACTGTCTCTCTGTATAACAACTGATTATGCAACTTCAACCTGGGGCCTTCTTTAAACAATAGGGCAGTTCGCAGGCCAGGGGAACGCAACTTAGACACATCTTTCCCCGCACGCAGGGCGTCAACTGCTGGTTGAATCATAGGATCTTGGGACTGAGCCCACTGAATACTGTCATTGTCAAATTGAGGTAGTGCACTAATATCTAGAGCAGAGAAGTGGCAATAGGCAGCTAGTATGCAGGTATCAGGAGGGTCCAAAAAATCCACTAGACAGTCAACTGTGTCCGCAGACATCTGTTCATCTCTATCAAACTTTTGGCACAATGCTCGGATGTCAGGTTCAGACAGCCTGCCCAAATCACTCTTGGAAGCTGGCCTTTGTGACAGGGCATTAGCATTAATATGGGTCAGTCCCGGTCTGTACTCAACTGCATAATCATAGGTTGATAAGGTGGAAAGCCACCAGTGCTCAGTTGCGTCTAACTTAGCTGAAGTCTGTACATAGGTTAACGGGTTATTGTCGGTCTTCACCAATACCTTTGTCCCATAGAAGTATTCATGGAACTGGTCAACAATGGCCTATTTTAGGGCAAGGAACTCCAGCCTGTGCACAGGATAGTTTCACTCTGATGGGGTCAAGTTCCTGCTGGCAAAAGCTACTAGTCTCAAACCATCCTCATGGTCTTGATACAGCACAGTTCCTAGGCTCTGCTGACTAGCGTCCGTATGCAGCACATAGGGCTTGGTAGAGTCAGCATAGGCGAAGGCTGGGGCGTGGGTGAGCTGGCATATGACTTTGTGGAAGGCTGCTTCACATTCGGATTTCCAGTGGGGCCCATAAGGTTTACCTGTTCAGAACTACACTTTCTCAGATTCTTTGACAGCCCATTTTTTGTATATACGGTTGGTGGGGGGTAACCATGGGTAAGATTCAGAAGCGGGCGAATCACCTTGGAATAGTATTTTATGAACATGCGGTAGAAGCCACAGAACTCCAGAAAACATTGTAGTTCTTTCAAGTTATGGGGCTGTGACCAAGTAGTCAGTGACTCAACCTTACTGGGATCGGTCTCTATACATTCTGCAGATACTATGTGCCCCACATACTCCACGGAGGTTTGAAAAAACTTGCTCTTGTCGATGGACAGCTTGAGGCCGAAGTCTTCCAATTGGTCCAGAACTTTAAACAGTCGGGTCTCATGCTCCTCTAATTTGTATCCGAACACAATGACATCATCTAGGTACACTAGGCATTCCAGCAAGTTCATATCTCCCACAGCATGTTCCATCAGTCGCTGAAAGGTGGCATGGGCGCCTGAAATCCCCTGTGGCATTCTCAGGAATTTGTAGAACCCCAAAGGACAGATGAAGGCTGTTTTCTCATAGTCCTCCAGGGTCATCGGAATCTGATAATATCCACTGTGAAGATCCAGTACTGAGAACCACTTGCTCCCATTCAAGCAGTCCAGGGCATCTTGTATACGAGGCATGGTGTATTGATCTGGGATGGTCTGCCGGTTCAGGGTTTGATAATCTACACATATCCTCACAGACCCTTTCTTCTTATGCACAACCACAATGGGAGAGGCATATGGGCTCCTTGATTCTTGTATAACACCAGCAGCGAGCATTTCCTACAGGTGCCTCCTAATATCATCTATGTCCGCTGGGGCGAGGCGTTGGGATTTCTCTCGAAATGGCCGGCCATTATGCAGGCATATGTGATGCTCTGCACCATGGACATATCCCATGTCCCATTCTTTTAATGAAAACACTTAGTCTCTCCGGGCGACTTTCTTACTAATCCTAGCCTTCCACTCAGCTGGCAAAGGGGAACCACCAAAATCCAATAGGTCCAGGGTCACTCTCTCCTTTTCGCCGGAGTACTTGTTGCTGGACAATACAGCAGTTTCTGCACAGTGTACTGTAGCTAGGGTGCGTCCTCTGTTCACTCAGACCTCTCTGTCTGACACATTCTGAATCTGGACCATCACTCATCATGCACAGGTGTGGGCACGGGCAGACAAAATGCTGGGTTTAACCAATATTCCCTCTGGCAGCTTTCCATCACCTGGTGCATCCAACATTAATATTTTGTTCTTGACAACTTTTGAGAGATGGACCTCCCCATGAATGGTACACTGGGCATTGGCTGCCATTACCAGAGAGTTAGGATCCTTCTTCCACAAGATCCCCACAGGTTCATCCTTGTCTACTTCCTCGGGTTTCCATTGCAAGTCATAGGCCCTTCCGATTAGAGCCGCAATTCTTAGGGCCTGTCCAGTCCATTGCCCTTGTTTCTCATGGCAGAGTTGTGCCAGTCTCCCAAACATATGGCCGTTTGTCCCAATTAACAAGGGAACCCCATCATACAGCCCGGTGGGGGGACACACTAAGGCAAGTGTCTCGACTTGTTCATCTACTCCAGCCATGGAGGTAGGAAAAGACAGCCAGATCTGAATGTACCCCGAGTACAGATAAGACTTCTCGGTCAACCTCCACACATGTAAGCCTTCCAAGGGTTGTAGGGTTACATCAGGCAGATGCTTTTGATACCAATCTTGGAACACTATAGTTACTTGAGATCCGCTGTCAAGCATGGCCTGGGTGGACACACCGTTCACCCTTACTGTAGTTTCCATTGAAGGGCCTACCACCTCGGACCACTCAGGTGATGCAGACTTGGATGTCGACAAGGCAGAGGCCTTTGATGAACAACTTTTCCGAGCAGCTCCACCTTGCGGCTGGTTATTGTTCCGTCAAATCAAGGCTAGTAGCCTAATAGTAACCTTTCTCAGAATCTGTGGTGAATGACAGGTGTACCGGGTGTGTCTGTTCTCCCCGCAGTGGTAACAAAAATTGGGTTCTCTAGAGTCTCTGAGTGGTTGCAGGCTGTCTCCCTACTTGGGTACATCAGAGGCACATCGGGGCCCTTCTTTGACTTGTGACTTGTGTACTTGGTCCTCTGGACTTCCACCAAGGTTAGTGGTTTTTGTGGCTAGTACTAGGTCCCCCACCAGGGCTCTCAACTCTCGTACTTCTTTTTCCAGTAGATCACTCTCAGTCTGGGTTTCAGAAGAGATGACGTGCACCCCCACTCCACCAGGGGGGAACTCACTCCTTGACTCAGGAGGTGCATGATAGTGGTTAGTATATCTGACCACCTCAGCGGCTTGTTGACTGACTCTCAACTCTGTCAATTCTTTGATCAGTTCTCTCATTTGCTGCACCTCAGTCTCATCACTTCTCTTAGGAGTTTGGCAGGTACGAGCAACCCCAGCATAGGGCTCCCATCCCTCTTCATCATTCTCTGCTTCATGAATCTCTTTCATGAGGTGACAATACTCAGGAGGGTTAGCCTTTCTGTCTTGCAACTTGAGTTTTAGCATCATTACAAATGAGTACCTGGGTGATTTAAGAATATGATCTAACCTGACCTGATTCAGTTCACTAGCAGGCACCCCTCCTTCCCTGTGGGCCCTCTGCAGAGCTCTCTCGATCTTGGTAACAAACATGGACAACTTCTCATTCTTCCATTGCTTTGCAGATATAAATTTCCACCACAGATCATCCTCGGACTCGGTGCTACCAAAAACCCCTTCCAAAGCAGAGAGGTATTCAGCAGCAGTAGCCTCTGGGCTAGTGGCTTGTTGGAAGCATATGGCCTCCAGTGCAGGGCCCCGCAAACTCTTCATAAGACTTTTTCTTTTCTCCCCTTCAGAGCACTGCCATTCCTGGACCAAGGGGGTAGCATAGTCCATCCAAATTTCCAGGTCATCCTCCCCTACAGGCACTGAAACTGTACCTGAAAAAAGTCTTACATCTATGGTAAGAGTCCAGGTGCACAGATGGAATTACTATGGGGGAGGTGACCATGGGGGAGACCCTGGGGGTGGCAGGAGATGCTGTCGGGGACTGCAATGGCTTGGGCTCTTCAGAAAAGTCTAGTGTTTTTACTAACTCTTGGGTGGATTGCACCTCAGAAGCTAACAACTTAAGCAGCTTGTCCTTGAACCCCTCTATACTGGGGGACCCTCCTGCGGTAGCTGGATCACTGTGCAAATGAATGACCCTCCACCCCTTCTGGGACCCTTCTGGCAGAATTATGGGGTTTACTTTCTCTGGATCTATAGGGGAGCTGCAGGAGAGAAGGACTACCATGGTCTGATCAAATAGGTCCAAATCCCTTCCCTTCACTTCAGCCTTCCCCAAACACTTAACGTGCTCCACAGCTTCTACAACAATGACATTAGTGGTCCCTAGCGGGATATCCATTAACAAACGGGCTTGTTGGGAGTCTACCCCCTCAGCCTCACTCCACCCCATTATTCGGTGCACTAACAGCTTGTGGGGGGGGGGCAATCTTGAGTTTAGGTGTAGCAAGTTCCTCCATTTTGTCAGCAGTTCTAAACATACTGGGGTAATTCCCACCTCTGGCCACTAGAAGGCACAAAATACCAGCTGTGAGCCTCCAAGATTTAACTCCTAGGTGGCCCTACCCCAAGAGCTACTACCCCTGCCTGCTTGGCTAGTAGCAGGTAAAGGGGCCTGGGTACTGAAACCGGTGATGGAGGTCTGGGTTATTAGTGGTCAAGCTAACCTGGGCACAGCCCTCCGGGACACTGTAACCCCCTCTTTCCCTTCTAGTGGCATGAGCAGTACACAGTAATCACTTTCACAATACCCCTTATACACCATACAATTACCCACACTGTTTGCACTTACCACCAGGGCTGGTTCCTCTGGCTCGACCCTGGAGACCCCCTGTAAAACAAGGTTGTGCACAGCAAACAGCAACAATACAGTACTTTTGGCACAAACTAGAACCACAGTCAGGTTAAATGCAAAAACAGTAAGATCTGATTTATTCAGGGGACTTGAACAAGGGAGGGGCATAATCAGGTTGATTTGCTTAAAGGCTATATCAGTCAAACAGTCATGCATGCACTTCAGAGTCCCTACACAGTCTCACACTCTGGGTACCCAGGTGGGAAAGAGATGGGCTAGCCATGAACGTTGCCTGGGATAGGCCGGCGTCGCAGCTGGTTGGGGCCCTGTGATGGAAGAAAGCAACATGAACAACACACACTATTTGTAAGCCAGAGCCGGAGGACTCAGTTCATGAAAGAAAGACAACAAGGCAATCAGATGATAACACTTTAAATGTAGCTGTTGTTGCAGGGAGTTACCCTGATGGTTGCTCACAATACCCAGTAGAGGACACAGGCAGGACAAAATTGAGACTGCAAGTTGCTGAGCTGGAGTGCCAGGAGAAGCAGGGCCCACACAAATCACTGAGACAACGTTCTTGTTCAAGTGTTGAGTAGGGGGCTGATCCCCAGGCAGGTCTCTCATCAATGGCTTTCTTTGTGCAGTAAATAGTCTGGCTGGGCCAGTGTGGCAAGGCCCAGGCCAAATGGAGATGAATTAGGATTCAGTCCGTTGGGGCTGGATGCAGCTTCCAGCAAGCAGACCACAATTCAACACACAGTGGGGAACCAAATCACAACCCACTAGCTGCATACAGCACATTTACATGTAAGGAAATTCTACTGTGCCAGGCAGATTACTATCCGGTCGCAATTACAGAGTCTCTGCACAAACCGGGAGTTCAGAGGTGGCTGGAAGTCCTGAAAGCTGGAAGTTCGCATTCAGCAAATCTTCGGTCTCCTTCAAGTTTCAATCCTGGTCACAGTTCAGTGGTATTAAATCATTCTCAAAACTCAGATTGAATCCAAATAAACTCTCTTCTCCCTCTCAGGGGCAGCAAGCAGACAGGCAGACCAAAACTCAAGCCTTTCCACAGTTCTCCCACGCAAAACTACACAGAACAGCTGCTCGACTGTCTCGAGCTGTTACTCCTTCACTTCCCAACTCAGATCTGAACTGAAACTGCAAGCACTCTGGGACTTTCCCTAGGATCCAAAAGGTTCGGTTGGCTGATCTGTCTGTCAGTCATAACAAGGGCTCCCCCTCCAGGTTCATTTAGGCGCTAAAAGCCCAAAACTACAATTCCTACAGAATTTTGCTCCCACAAAGCCCCTAGGGACAGGCTGCATTTTAGAGTATCCAAAGGCACTGATTGACCTATTTCGGCAGTCCAGGACCAAGATGGTGGAGATAAAAAGAACTGTCCATGCTGCAAAGAAGGCAGGTTAGACAAACTACAATATCATTACCACTCTCATAGCTATTCGGCAAATAAGTACATCTTATAAAGAACTCCCTCTGCGCAATTAGCGATGGCAGAACGGAGCGATTATCTGGGAGTCCGGGCAGGACTCGAGCAAAGAAACACTGAGCCCCCTCCCAGATTAATTATAACTGCATTCCAGGCATCTCTTAAAGAGACAGTATACAGAGGCTATACAGGCACTCTCTGGCAATACATTTAAACTGCTAAAACGCAGGACACTAGTCAGGCACTGAGCATGTAGGCAAGCTCAAGGAAGACTTTTAAGGAACCCCCATTTGTGGGGGGGGGGGGTTACACCTGTATTCCACTAATTTATTTTCTGCTTCCCTTTATTTCATTGTCTATTAATCCCATCTGGTTTCATCTCCCTAGCTGTTTGATTTCTTCATTTACCTCTCTGTCTCTCCCCTTATTACTTGTTACTTTTGCACTTTTTTCTCCACTATGCTGTTTTTTTGCGTTTTTTTTACTCTGTATTTTCTCCCCCTGGGACTCCGGTTGGCTGTGACATCCCGACCGACCTCCCAACCCTGACACCCAACATCAGGCCCCCTCCTCTAATCTCCCACAGATTAACCCCGTGGTGGGGTGGTGTGGAGCTCTCCCCGAAGCTTAAACTTACCGACACAGGATCCAGATGAGGACGTGATATTTGGGTCGCGCCGCAGAGATTGGTAGATCATGCTGCCTGACCGAAGCTACCTTTTTTCGCTTTACAGTCCTGGAGCGAGGTGTGCAATGACGCCAGTGGAGGGAGAGTGCATGTGTCCGCATGCTCTCCCTCCAGGCGTCAGCCCCAACTGCACCCCTTTTTATCTACAGCATCAGTGCGCTGCCTCCCCAGCCATCGCTTGGGGCCAGACAAGAACCAACCACTGTCCCCCCCCCCAGAGAAGGAGAGCAGTCCCTCGGACACTCAATTCTTCTCCTCCCCTGCTGATCCTCAGTGACCAATACCCATTCCCGAACATAGGTCACCGGCGTGGTGCGAGGTGTGGCGTCCAGAACCTCAACCCTCAGCACCACCGGGCCGGATCCACCATGCTGTTAATTTCTCTGGTGTTTCTTGCTCTCCTCTTTTCTTTCATCTCTTTTCCACAATCTTCTGCCTTCTTTTCTTCCCTTTATTTTAGATATTTCCCTTCCTAATCCCCAACTTTCCCTTAATGCTGTCTTCCCTTTACCCTCCATTTCCTCTGGTGTCCTTGGTGTCAAATTCTTCCCGCTTCTTGGCTTCATCTTGAAGCTCTCTGGCACTTTCTTTCCCTTTTCTCCCCCTGTTCTCCCTCCTTTTCTTCCCTTCTGTCTCCCTCTTCAAGGCAGTACTCTGGTTCTTGAAAACTGCTTGTTATCTTGCTACTTTTGTTAGCAGGTGACATTGAACTTAATCCTGGTCCCTTCACTACCTCACCCTTACAACTTCCAAAAGGATTGAGAGTTGCTGATTTAAACATCCATAGCCTTCTCCCAAAATTGACCAATTATAGCCTATCATGCTTAACCTTCAGCCGGATGTCCTAGTTACATCTGAATCCTGGCTCTCCTGTAAGGTACGGAATTCTGCTATAACTATCTCTGGCTATCCTGTAGCTAGACAAGATCACATAAACAGGGGAGGTGTGTTGCTGTCTACATATCCACTGGTATTCCATTTGTGACTGTTCTTGCTGTCTCTTCACCCTCTTCCTATAAGCTGCTCCTACTCGAACGAGCCCTTCCTTTTTCTGTCCCCATCTTTATTGCTGGTGTTTATTGCTTTTTTTTTGTGTTGGCCCCTGTTCTCTCCCCCCGCAGGGACTCAGCTCTTGCTGCCTCCTCATGCCCAGGCTTATCCCCCGGGTCGCTGCCAGTGAGGCGCCCCAAGGTCAAAGATAGCTTGCCCTGCCTTACCCGCCAGTGTGGGGCCACGGGAATGGGGCCCCACCTGGTGGACACAGTAGGCAGTGGACCAGTACTTCATGCTTTAGGGTTTGCATTTTTTTATGCTGTATCAGGGCAGGGACGTGCAGTGATGGCCAGCATCTGCCCCACCCCCCCAATGATACATCGCCAGCTCTGCGGCTCCCCTGGCCTCCATTAGGGGTTTGCAGTGTGCCGGACACACAATACCCACCCCCAAGAGAAGGAGAGCAGTTCTTGGGACACTCAGTCCTTCTCCCCCGGTTGGCCCCCCGATGTCCTGAGTCCGTTTCTGAACCCGGGTCGTCAGTGCTGCAGACAGATGCCCTGCCTCTGTGCCGATGGGCCAGCATGCTTGTGTTTATTGTTGCCCAAGTATTTCCTCTGCTGTAGTTACTGAGCTCCTTTTGGCTATCTGTTCTAACTCTTCCAGAGGTGAGCTTTATATTCTTGGTGATTTTAATATAAATTGGCAATCTCCCAAGACAAGTAACATTGTTCAGAATGTAAAGTCACTACATTTGATTCAGTTGATCTCTGACCCCACTCACCTAAACTTTAAACCTTTGAATCGCTCTTCGTTAGACTGGATCCTCTCATCTTATCCCAACCACATTGTGGATGCAGGAATCCTTCCTGATGCCCTCAGTGATCTTCAAATGATGCCCTCGGTGATCGTCAAATGGTTTACTGTGTGCACGAGATACATCATCATAAGGCTCCACTATTCATCTCAGGTCCTTTAGATCACTGGACTTTCCCTCTCTCCTGGCTGACCTGGGGCTAATTGATTGGTTCATGATCTTATCAGCCAACAATACAAATTCTGCCCTGCAATACTGACAGTCCAAATTTATGGCTGTTTGGGATCATAATGCTCCTCTGAGAAAAAACAGTGTGGGGCTGTTATCTTCCCTGGATTATAGCCATGTTTTTGGCCTGCCTCCGTACTAGAGATCTTGCCTGGCATTCATTTAAGATCTCTGGTTCCCTGGCTGCTTTGGCAAGCTGTCATCACCATTGTAATGCCTGCACCAAAGCCATAAGACTTGAAAAGTCTGAGTATTTTGCATCCACACTCCAGAACAATATTAATCATCCCTCTGAGTTCTGGAAGGTTATGCATTCCCTGTTCTCCCCTATGACCCAGTCTCCCTCTCCTGTTCTCAGGGTTGATGACTCTCTCATCTCTGACCTTTCTATTGTTGCATCTTTCCTTAACTCTGTCTTTACCAGTTGTGCCTTCTCTCTCATCCCTTCCTCCTCCTCCCCTTTCTCCTTTCTCTCTACCTTCTCCTCCTTTAAATTACTTTTTCCTTCTCTCCTTCCACCACCTCTGCTTCCCTGAAGTCCTTGCTTGCTCTAAATCCTCACAAATGTGGTAGCCCTGATAGCATTGATTCCAGACTTCTACTTCTCTCAACCCTTGCCATTGTACTGACTATTATCTTGCTTCTCAACCTTTCTTTTTCCTCTGCTACTGTTTCTGATGACTGGAAATAAGCTACTGTCATTCTTATCTCTAAAAGTGGTGATCCTTCTTCTCCTGATAATTACCATTCTATCTCTCTCCCTCCTGCTCTAGCTAAGCTATAGGAATGCCTTCTGCTATCTTAGCTCTCTACCTTCCTTGACTCTTCCTCCTTTGTCACCCCCTTTTAGTCTGTTTTAGGAAATCCCACTCCAGATCCACTTCCCTCCTATGGCTCACCGTCTCCAGCCTCACAGGTATGGTTTAGGGCCTGATCATGTCCGCCTTCTTTGTTGATCTTGCTACAAGCTTAAGCAGTGGTTATTTCCAACTCTGTAGTCTGCTGGTTTTGCTCTTACCTTGGAGGTAGGTCTCAAGCTGTCCAGATAAGTAGCTCCATTTCATCACCTCTCCCAACCTGCTCAGGGGTCCCTCAAGGATCTGTCTTGGGTCCTGTTTTCCATGCTCTTAAATTATCTTCCTTCTGTCTGTTCCTCTGCTTACATTCATATGTATGCTGATGATACAGTTCTTTTTGCATCTGGCTCCTCTTTCCATGATCTTATTGCACAGCTTCAGCTGGATTTTGATAATATTCAGCCTTGGTTCCAGTCTAACCAACTATCACTCAATGCCAAAACAACAGTCTCCATGACTTTTAGCACCCATCAGAGGTTTTCCAGACTCACATCTCTCCTTTCATTTCACACTCTTGGTGGTGCTATTATTGAAGATGTTTCCTCTTTTAAGTATATTAGGATCTGGCTTGACTGTCATTTTGATTCCATGGTTCATATTGATGCCATTCACCAGAAACTCCACCCCTAGCTTGGTGCATTATACAGGAACAAAGTGAGTATCCTGCTTCCTGTCTGGCATTAAATGGTTTTAAAGATGATTCTCCCTATTTTTGATTGTGGTGATATAGTCTATAGTGGAGCTACCAAATCCTCCCTTGCCAGACTGGACTCCCTAGTCCACTCATTTTGTCATTTTGTTTTAGATTGTTCCCCTTGTGCCCACCACTGCTCACTCAACTCTACCCTTTCACTACCCTCTCTTGATGCCAGATGCCTTTTCCATTGTGCCTCTTTTATATATAAATGCTGGTTTGGCTCCCTTCACACCTACCTTATATCCCCCTTGTTCTCTCTCCCTCAGTTTCCTCCTACCCTCTTCACAATAATACTTCCCATTCCCTCACTATTCCTGCTAGGAAACCTACTGTTGGTCAATCTGCTTCCTCATACTGATTTTATAAACTTTGGTCCTCCCTTCCCTCGGCAATTCACTCTGCCTCTTCAGCTTTTTCTTTAAAGTCCCTCCTTCATGACTTTTCTTTTCCCCTCCTGCAACTGTCCATGACTCTCTTTTTCATCCACCCCCCTCACTAGTTCTGCCCTGGCACTTTGTTTCCTTCATTACCTGTACATATGATACTCCAGTCTGTTGGCAATATTTAATTATGCCTCTTGATATACTGTATTTGCTGTATTAGATTGTTCATATCCCCTACCCCAAGGACGCATCTGGAATGAGGTGTTAGCAGCTCAGTGCCTTTCCTGCTGAAACTTTTGAAATAAATAAATAAATATTACTTCACAGAGAGTGTAAGATGAACCATGAAACAGTCTACTACCAGAGATGGTAGAAGCATGGAAAATAAATGAGTTCAAACATAGATGGGACAGAGTAAAATATGGGGAATAAAGGATATAAACTATGCAGTGGGTGGATATTCAGTTAAAACTAAAGAAATGAAAACAGCTCATAAAAATATGAATGAACAATATGGGCAGAATGGATGGATCATTGGTCTTTATCTGCTGGCAGTATATATGTTTCTATGTTTCTGTACTCCAGCAACCTTGCTGGGGAAATTCCACCTGTAGAATGACATATCCCTAATATGGGAAACTTTCCTCACTCAGTCCTTATAACAGCTGTCCATCCAATTGAGGGGCTACAAAGGAAGATGCCCCATGTGTTTTCTATTCCACTGGTTGAACCAAGATGGAAATCTGTGAACCACTATCCAAAATAGCTGTACAGTTAAAGCCCTCAAACTCACAGGGACATTTGCTGGGAAATTGAGCAGTCCCATTAGCATACCTTTATGAGGTGCAACCGCTGGTGTGATGTGTTTCATGGAGCATACTCTGTCAGGGACCACCGTTCACTCCCTCAGTGGGCTTCTTGAAGGTTTCCTTAGTGAATTACCAGTACAATCTTTTTTTGTTGCAGTTTGTTCTGTGTCTTAGGCACCCATGCCCCCCTCAGGATGCTGACCATCTTAGCCCCTCTCCCCTGCTTTCCATCAGGTCTTACCTTCATGTTAGAGCAGCGTGGCTGGGGTGCTGGATGGGGTATAGGGCTGCAGGTAGTTGGGGTCAGTGGCAGCTTGAACAGCCATGTTTCTGATTTTCTCCCAAGGGGCAATATGCAATGCTGCCCAGACATCTCCACCCATGCTTCCGTGTGTGGAGTGTCAGCAGCAACCACTCCTTCCCCAATGCACACAGCCTGAGCTTGCTTCACTCCCAGTCAACGTTATGGGCCAAGCCAGTGCCAGAAACTGAAACCCTCCTTCCTTGGGAGGAGAGAAGAGCAGTCATCTATATGTAAAATCCTCTCCCTCCCTGGCTGACCCCCATTGACCTGAGTCCACATCTGAAATCCGGTCACCGGCATGGTGCAAGGTATGGCATTCAGCACCTCAACCCTCAGTGCCACCGGGCTGGAGGCAATTACCAGTAGAATCAGTTTCTCATTTACCCTTTCATTATCCTTGACTGTGATACACTTAGATTTCAAATGTCCAGCATATCCAGAATTATAACAGAATATCTGCCCACATAGGTGCCCTCCTAAGGGGATCCTAACATTGTCCTATCTCAGTGCCCAAGGTTCTTTCAGGTGGCTGAGCAGTAACCATATAAACTACAGTACAAGTCACATTAAACTGTTCCACCAATGAGTTGGTTTAGCATTGTTTTTCACAGCTGGCAATGCACTGGCAACTCATACTGCATTATTTTTCAATGCTTAACCATCTCAAAAGTAATGTTTATAAAATGTTTTTGCAACTCATTTAGAATGTATCTACAGTTTCAGTCACAGTGCAATGCAAATCTGAGTTTTAACTTTTATGAAACTATTTTTGCAGAGCTTTGTGCTGGATTCAGTAACACTTATGCAACTCAGTCAGAAATACTACAGCAACTCATTGAAGGAACAGTTTACTGTGACTTGTACTGTACTGCCATCTGATCGTCTAACTCTTTCACTTCCTTCAGGAGCTTGCATCCCCAGCAGGTTCTTTCTGGTATGGTCATATCAGCAGCAGCCATGGGCACTTTGTTTGGGGGCTTTCACATGAGCCACATGCCCTCCCAATTTACTACACTAACTCACCATAGGTCAGTAAATTATTCATCCTCTCTCCCGGCAAAACTCAGTCAGTGTCATATCTGTCTAAACAGCTCCCTGAAGAACGTGTTCTGCTCAGACACAGTTCACGTGGTCTGGTGCTAAATAACCTTTCTTGAAAGCCCTTAACAGAATCTTCTCCAAATCATCAGGTAGGTAGACAGTTTTTCTCGTTTCCACTGGTTGGTTGAAGTCAAATGTCTCAATCCTTGATTAGAGCACTCAACACTTCTAAAAATCCCTTCCAACACTGACAGATATATAAAGGACAAAGCCTCAGGCTTACTCACTTACAGTGCAATGATGGCATCGAAGGCGGGTCCCCCGAGACTCCCCTGCACACTATCTTTTTCCCTCAGATATTTGCAAACAGTAAAACATTTGCATTGCTTGTTCCATCCAAGTGTCATAAATTATTCTGCCTTAATGGGGTGGGTATGACTCCAGAGAGCATACATAAATGCTTATATTTACCAGATCCTGTATGGGTTTGGGTTTTTTACCTTTTTCCATAAGCAAGCCAAACATATTCAAAAACTATTCTTCCGAGGTTACTGCTGCCCTTGGAGGGGGGAATCAGAAAAGCTTGAAGGTCTTGTATGGTTTTGCCTTCACCGGTTACCCAGGTGCTCATTTTTGTATTTTAGTTATTTGGATGGGGTGGAACAGTGGATAAGGCTAAAGCCAAAGCACTCCCACTGCCCAGCAGGTGCCAAACCTCTCCTGTGCTTTTGGAGCAATAGTAGCAGCTACTTTGCTTGCATCAGTATCAGTGTCTCTTTCTACTAAGGCACTCAGACTTTTAGAGGAGAGGTCATACCTTAGTCTATGTAACTTTGTTTTACTTGGGCCATCTCTGGTATCCAACTATTCCAAAATACTGTCCCTCTCAGTCTCCTTATGGATTACTGTGACCAGAATTGCTTTTTTCAGGCCTGCAAGCTTCCTTCAGCACCAGTCTTCCAACTCCTGATGTGCTATGGCAACTTTCCAAAATATCGGGGGATGGGTACTCTTTTTGGGTAAATTCTCAGTTTAGGGAGTATTTCCCTTACCAAATGTGTTGCAACGGCAACACAGTGTTCTATCAATGGCAATAGCTGGGTGTGCCTGAAATTGTGCAATGGTACTACCCAGTGGTAGTCTGGTAGTACAATGGTGTCAACCCAATCAAGTTTTCTGGCCTCAGTGGTAGTGCCATGGTATGGTGGCATCCCTATGGCAATTTTGGCAGGTTGACTAGACTTGTAAATGGGTAATGGTACCACAGTGGTATTACGTAATTTTGAGTCTCCTTTCATGTGGGGTGCTATATAGCCCTAGAATTGTCCAAAGATAATGCAACGGTAATATGAAATTATTTTCTATATACCACCAAGACTTATTTGGTATCACTGTGGTATCAGTATCAGTTAATGGCACCACAAGGGTATTACGTTAGAGCAGCACATTGGTGTGCATATAAATCCCAAGCTTATTTGGTATCACTGTGGTGGTATCAGTATATCTAGAAATTTGATACCACTGTGGTACCAACATGGTACACATCAAAATCAAAGCTTGAAAGAAATACACTGATAATGATTATAAGCTGTACAGTGAAGCTCGCCAGGATGCCCAGAGGGAAGTGGAGTGCACACTGCAATCTTGAGTCTCAGTTTAGAGTTATTACAGACCAGATATAACAGATGTTACAGGTTGCAGAGAATTTCCAAAACTAACATCTGAAATGCATTCACCATGGAGCACAGTGCATGGCACTTCTGAATGGGGTAGTTTGTTTTTTTCCATTGGTCCCTGTACGTCATTCAGATTTTTATTTACTTAACTTTTGTTTTCTTATGGGGAAAAAATGATAGTTTTCTGTGTGGCAACAGAGTGCAGTGGGGGTGTGGTGGGGCAATCTAACTGAACAAAATTTGTGCGGCTCTTTTATTGTTGGGCATTTTGTGGTTATCTGACATATGGCTTCCAGGCCTGAAAAGGTTGCTGACCCCACACAATGCTGCGGCTGCTTCTGGCTCTGACATCAGCCACAGCTGATTGTGGGATGCGCCACTAGAGGTGCTCCATTTAAAATGTCAGAGGGAGTAACAGCAGGCTCAACCAGATAAAACAAAATTATTTCAGGAGGATTACCCAAATTTTTTTACAGTGGCCAGAAACACCAATCGAGGGATGCCTCACACTGAGGTGTGGGGTTTACTGACATGGACATTTCCTGGATCTGCATGGCAAAGCCAGTCAGTAACATAATACTGGGTGAATCGTCCTGCTGAAATTCTTGATGAGATCCGTTAGTGCTCTGCTGAATGATCATGCAGAGGAGAATGGAAACATCATAGAAGTGGTACTGGCACAGTCAACAGCAGCAATACAGAAGGTGAGTGCTAGTGGGTGAACTACTGCATTGTTTTGCTAGTGGAGGAAACTTGCCACACAGTGGGGAAAGCTACAATCCGCCTCACAGTTTTTGTTATTCTTCTGAGCGGGGACTCTTACCCAAGCAGACTGCTATGTTAACAGCATGAACTTCTGACTGCAAAAATAGAGTTCCTTAGTTTAGCAGTCAGTCTTTTTAGTATTTAGTTTAGCAGTCATTTTGAGCTGAATTTACTGTTAGATACTGCTAACCATGTTTACTGTTATTAACAGTTAGTAGCATTCAGAAGCAGTATACAGATTTCACAGAACACAGCAGTGCAATGCTGGACAGCAGCCTACAGTTATACATACAGATAGTTATTGAAGAGCGTGACATGACTGGAACATTTTCAACTGGACTATAAAACACACACATTTTTGTAAGAACCTTGTTTTTATTAAGCAAACATTTTATTGATAGACATGTTGAGAGAGCTTCACAGTGCTGGAAAATATCTCTTCATGAGCACCGGTGTAGAACACAACTGAGGTAAAAGTTGCTGAAATGCTGGTTTAAATGTTTTGGGGTTTTTTCAGATTACTTTTTTGCTCTGCTTCTGCTCTGTTTCTGTGTTTTGTTTCTCTAGCTAACCTATTTTTTTTATTTTATAGTTCTGACAGGACACAGAATCCTTCCCCATCAGGTAATGCCTAACCTGTCCTTTCCACTATATTTTCCCCTAAAGAGCTGTGTATCCTTTGTGATCCCCCCCTTTATTTTATTTTTCTACAGGTGCAGCAGACAACATCCCTTCAAGACTCCTACATCTGGCTCCCTGGCACTCAATTAAGACCCCCTACTTAATTTATATTGGGTGGGTTGACTACAACAGTGTGCCCATGCTTATTACAGTGTAGGTGGTGGAGTCTAGCATATGGGGCCCCTGGGAGGTCAAAGTGTGGGGAGAGGGGGCCATAGCTGGGAAAGCCTAGTCTGGGGGGGTCTCTTTGGTGATTCAGATGGGTAAAAAGGCTCTAGGGAGGTCCTATGGGTGGTCTGTGGGGGTCTGAGCATGGAAGATATGAAATCCTCATTCTGGGGTTCTAGGAATGGTCTGGTTGGGAGAAGAGGGTGCAAGTGGTAGTCCAAGTGAGAGATGAAGCTGCATATGGGTATCTGAGCCCTGTTTGAGGGTCCTAAGGATGGTATGAGTTGGAGATGTGTGTGCAGGTGGGCTTCAAACTGAAATTTTATGATCATAGGAGTGTTCAGGTGGGAGAAGAGGGTGGAGATAAATGTGGGACCATTGTAGATGAGTCTTATGGCTATTATGCACATCAGAGCTAAGAATCCCAGGACAGAGTACTACCTGAGTGACTTCCAGGTATCTGCATCAGAGGAGGAGAAGGACCAAGGAGTGACGATCACTAGTGACCTGAAGCACTCCATGCAGTCCAAGAAAGCAGAAATCAGCAGCACAGGCAAACAAGATGCTGGAATGCATAGCTAAGGGGATCAGTAGTAAGGAGAGAGGAGGTTATGCTACTATTTTACAGATCTTGAGGCCACATCTAAAGTATGGAGTTAAGTACTGGTGCTCACACTCAGAAAGGACATCAATCTGCTGTAGAAGATCCAGAGAGGTATACAAAGATGATAGCGGGTCAGCAGGATAAGGCATATAAGGAAAAGTTGAGGGCACTGAACATGTACTCCCTGGAGGAAAGGGAGAGAGAGGACATGATTAAGTCCTTCAAGTACATGAAAGGGATAAATAAGGTGGATAAGGAGGGTCTCTTTAAGCTGACTGGCATCCATAACACGATGGGATACTATCCTAAGCTGGGGGGGTGGTGGTTGGAGGGATGCCAGGAAGCACTTCTTCTTGGAATGCACTGCCAGCTATGGTCTCCTTGAAAACAGTGGGAAGCTTCAGGAGAAGCTGGGATAGGCATAGAAGGAAGGAAAGGATCATGGGTAGGGAGGATGGGAGGAGTTGGGGGGCAGGGACAATAGTTCAAGCTGTGAACCCGCAATACGAGCAGACTAGATAGACCAAATGACCTTCTTCTGCTGGTTCTTCGTATGTCCGTATTAAACATCTGCATGAGGGTAGATCCATTCTCAATTATGTATAGGCAGTGTATTGTAGTGGTTAAGGGCACTGAGCTCCAAACCTAGTGACCTGGGTTTGAATCCCATCACTTGCATATGTGTAACCCTGAGCATCACTTCCTTGTGCTCCCTAGTCACACCTGGAAACAAGCTGTGTGTAGCAACAGTCTGTTTTGCAGATTATACTAAGTGGCACATTTTTTGTATTTTTTTTTTTAAGTAGCCTGTATTAATGCTCGATGGATTACTGTGGTATTGTTAAGTGCTCTTTTCACCTAGCTGAGTCCCCAGTCATAGTTTGTTTGAGCTATGCCCCACTGTGGCTCCAACCACCTCATAGCATTCACATGTGCTTTTGTGTTGCTATGGTTTCAGCATCACAGAGCTTGTACAGATGTTGCATGTCTTGACGTCATCAATGTGGAGCCGAGGCACTGGATTTCAAAAAATTCAGTGAGCTCCGAGTGTCTTTGCCCTCAATAACTTTTGAACATATTAGAGGTAAGAGACACACTTCTCCACCACCGTTTAAGCTTGCATAAAGGAATACACTTTCCCTATTTCAGAAAAGAACACTAAAGCAGTTGATCAGAGTAGCAGTCACATCGAGAGCAAGAGACATTTCTCGGCATCCTTCCCAAACTGTTTGACAGAGAAAACAAGAAGAGCAAGGGACACTGTGCTTGCTTCTGAAGCACACAGTATCCCCCCAACCAATCAGGCACATCCTCAAACATCTAGCAGAAAGCCCGCCAAATTTAGAAACATAGAAGTTGACGGCAGATAAGGACTGCAAGGCCCATCCAGTCTGCCCATTTTTTTGACCTTATGAGTGTGCCATAGGCGTTTACTCTGTCAATGGCCTGTCTGGTCATACTTATCTGTATTGCTCCCTTATGCCTATCCCATGCCTGTTTGAAGCCCTGCAATGTATTCATATCCACCACTTCCTGAGGTAGGCCGTTCCATGCATCCACCACCCTTTCTGTGAAAAAGAACTTCCTCACATTACCCCATTACTCTTGTCCTGCTATTTTTCTTACATTGAAACATGTTAGACTCTTTCACCTTGTTAATGCCCTTAAGATGTTTGAATGTTTCGATCATATCACCTCTCTCCCGCCTTTGTTCTAAGGTATATATATTGAGCTCTGTTAATCTGTCCTCATATGTTTTCTGATGCAGTCCCTGCACCATTTTAGTTGCCCTTCTCTGGACTGCCTCCATTTTGTTAATGTCCTTGTGCAGGTGTGGCCTCCAGTACTACACACAGTACTCCAGATGGAAAAATCCAGTTCCAGTGGCTGGCCTGGTGGCACAGAGGGTTGAAGTGCTGAGCGCCTTAGCTCGCACTATGCTGGTGACCCGAGTTCTGGAATGACCTTAGGTTGTCTGGGTGCTGGCATGGGAGGGAGGGCAGAGCGGGATTGAGCACTCCAATGGGCATCTCTCCTCTCCCAAGGGTAGTGAAGGTGGGTTGTCACCCTCCCCCATAGTGCTGCTCCCACCGGGTGGAGGTCCAGTGGGTAGCGTAGGCATGGAGAGGGGGCTGCAAACAGTTATGGAAGGTGGAAGGGGCTGAGCTGGTGCCACGGGGTGCATGCATGCCTCCACATGCTCACACAGCCGTGTGTCGGGGCCTTGGGGGGGGCCAAGGGGAGAAAATCTGCAAAAATATCTGTATGTCCCAATCACCAGTTGGTGGGAAGAGGCAATGGGGGCCAAATAGCTAAATAAAAAAAAATCCACTTGCAGTGGCTCCCAGTCACAGAGGAGCAGGCCGCATTGGGAAGAGAAATGGGTTGAACGAGCAAGGGACATTTGTTAGCAGCCCTCCACCGTTCGTCGGAGAAAACAAGGAGAGCAAGGGACACTGTGGACCTACTTGCTTCTGAAGCATGACCTGTCATTCACATAGTTGTGAATGAAAGCTTACAGTACACACTGCAAGCCTTTTGGTCGACAGGGCCTACCAATGTGCTTACAGGTGTACTGTACACTGTCATTCA
The DNA here is from genome assembly GCA_016271365.2 of Neoceratodus forsteri. NCBI lineage: Eukaryota > Metazoa > Chordata > Ceratodontiformes > Ceratodontidae > Neoceratodus > Neoceratodus forsteri. Next base: position 155,660,881 of record CM057454.1, read on the forward strand.
CTGACAGCACAGTATGCGGGTTGGTTGTGCTGCCTGCCGGCTGTTGGCACTTGCTGGGATGGGGGGAGGGGTGGGGGTGCCTGAGTGGATGGGGGTCCACTGGACCACCAGGGATAATGTTTAGTACCGCATGTCAGAGCAATCAGGTCGGGGCGGGGTGGGGGGTTTCACTTGACTACCAGGGATGTCTGGTGTTCTATTTGTCATTACGGGGATACGGGCAAGGGGGGCACACTTGCCAACCAGGGATGCCTGGTGTACTATTTGTCATTATGGGGATATGGGCGCGGGGGACACACTTGCCAACCAGGGATGCCTGGTGGATTCTATGCCATTATAGCGATACAGGTGGGGGGGGTGAACCGCTGGACTGCCAGGGTGGGCAGGCTGCCATGCTACTGTCTGCAGTATGGCAGCCTGCCTATAGGTGGACACCCACTTACATCTACTCTTTGTAGACTTATCTTTTGGGCGCATCTCCTGATTTGCTCGGAGAAGCACCTCAAGCTGGAAGTTAATAGATAGGGCTGCGCACCATGTGTATGGGCACGCCCCTGCACAACCCTTGAGGCCACTTCATAACATTATGGGTGGTGTGCAGTGCAGCGGAATGCACCGGTGCGTCGGTGCCCTTAGAGAATCACGATTATGCGCAAGTCGGGGATGCGTCGGCGCTTCTCGGATGCACTGGATGCATTCCTTTTGTGAAAACTGCCCTATATCACCTTGATGGGTGCACTGACTTGACTGGTGCACTTCAGACTAGGTGGTACCAAACTAATTGTTAGTTTTAGAGATTTACCACAGTCTGGTCGTCTGCCTTGCTTTTTTCACAGTTTGCATGCAGTAATTAGTTGTTTATTGTGGTCACTGACCTGTCACCACTCAAATATTATAACAAGAGTAATGGATAGGTTACTGTTGATTACCAGGTACTGTAGTAATACCATTGAGAGGTTCTGGACACATGAGCCTCGAGAGCAAAGCTCGAGAGGTTTCAATGTGTCCAGAACCTCAAGCTGGTAGGACACCCCAGTAATCAACAGTAGCCTATCCATTCATTTTTTAATATATGTATGCAGTTTGGAAAGTTTTGGAGGAGTAGGAGGGCAGTGTAAAACTTACAACAGTGACCTCTATGCAGGCAAGTTGGCTTCCAGCTCAGGGTCCTGGGTGATGAGTCAGGAAAAGGAGGTTGCGGCCCGGTGTTCCAGATAGTCACATCACTGGTCATAAACAGCAAAGTGTGATGGGTCGCCAAGTCATCCATGACTGAAAATAGGACAGATAAAGCTGCACTAGGCAGTAAGGAGAAAAAAAAAACACTGCAGCTAGCGCCAAGAATTTCTCTCACTAAGCAAGCAAGACAGCCACCATGTTTTCTGTATTGTTCCACCCGCCCACACAGGAAAAGTGGCCAATTGGAAGGCACGCTTTAGAAGAGGTCGAGAGAGAAACTTACACTTGCGCTGTTTTCTTTTGCTGATAATACTATCGTTTAGGTCCCAAACGATAGTATTACAGCACCTGAACAATAATATTATCATTCCTGAAGTGTGCTGTTATCACTCTGGGAATGATAGTATTATCAAGAATTTTTTGTATGCTTTAGAGTAATATTATTTATTAAATCCATTTATTAAATCTGCTTTCACAGTGCTATTAAATAAAAAAAAATCTGTTTTTTATTCAAACTTGGCCCCCTAGACGACTCTTCCCCATTACGATCTGTTGCAAATGAGATCCTAAGAGTCACTCCTACACAGTGGTCACAATACCTGTCAATGTATCACTGGCAGCAATGAACCAATTAAAAATTGCAGACTTACCGAACACGAGGCTTTTGCTGCATTGCCTTTCGGGGACTGCACACAGGGCCACATCCTGAGCCATTCCCTCTGAAAACTTGTTGCACTATGGTGCTTCCTCGACTTCTTGGGACGAACCGACATCTCCTCCTCGTGCTGGGGGGGGGGGTTCAGACGAGCCCCCCCTACCGCAAGCTGTCAGTTTATCTGCCTTTTTTTTTTGTTGTTTGTTTACATTCATTTTTTTTTTTTACAGCCAAGCAGTGGCTCTAGGAACTTTAGTGTCAGGAAATGTCAGGGGTAGTCAGTGGCAGATAGGAGGACAGACCAGTGACGTCAGCATGCATGGTGGTTAGTGATGCAGAGTCACTAGTGTGCATTTAAATTTTGAATGCCACAGTGCCACCATGATTCAGCCGCGAGTGAGACACCGCTGGATCTGAGCCGAGTGAACTGCCACTGCCAGAATGCTCCTGGCATTAAAGTCAGATGTGCAGTGCCTAAAGGAATCAGTGCTCAGTTGAGTGACTTCCCCAGTTGGTGAGCCTCGCTGTCAGACGTGGGAAGGTCATTTCTGTTAGTCTGTGTGGGGAGAAGAAGCACAGCTGGGCTGGTTGTTTCTGTCTAGCTGTTTGTGGAGGGGACCAGAGAGTTCTCAGAGAACCAGTTAAGCAGATTATGTGACTGACTGACCGACCGATTGGGGACCAATGTTTATTTCTTTGGGCAGTGATAAATCAATAAAACACTAACACCTGGGCATGGTTAAACTAGCAATAGCATATGCCCAGAAAAGTAGTTGCAAGTGCTGTAAAGAGGGAAACTAAAGCAACCATTATTTCAGTTGTAACAGTTTCATATGGGCTGTGAGCATTAATGTTTGTTGTTTTAAGGTTCTGCTTGAAACAAACTCTATCCTTAATTTAATTAATTAAACTCCTGAGTCTGCCTCTCATTCATATTTTATTGAATTTTGTTGACCGGGTAGGCCCACTGAGACAAAAATGTTCAGTGGGGTGACCGTAGAGGTCACTGGGAGAGGTGAGATCAGCCAGGATAGGGTAGGTGTAGAGGATAGAGGTAGATTACTATTCAGGTTGGCAGTACAGCCAGAGTCTTTCCCTTTTGGTATGCGGAAAACCCCGAAAAGGGTAGGCTGGGCAAGTAGGCAGGAGAGATTGGAAGAAGGCAAAATTCGATGGCATTTGAGGGCGTAAGGGGAAGCCAAGGGGGGTAGGTTAGCCATAGGTGTATAGTTGGGTGGCTGGAGTGGGATGTTTTGCTTTAGTTTCGACAATTTTTTTAAAGAAAATAAAAAGCTTGTTATTTTGATATTGGTTGGACAGGAGAGGGAACTCCACACCAGTAACTCCAACTTGTGGCTGAAGTAATGGTGTAGAGAGGAAGGGGAAATGCTATGAAGCTGGAGAGGGGGTAGATTCAGGAGAGAAGTGAGGAAGGACTTCTTCACAGAAGGAGTGGTGGATTCCTGGAGCAGCCTTCCAGCAGAGGAGGTGGGGGCCAAAAGAGTTCTGAGGTTCAAGAATGCATGGGATAAGCACAAAGGAATCATAGGGGAGGAGGGAGAAAGAGCTGTAGATTAGGCATGGTCTGATGTAATAGTGTAGCTAGCGAGAAATGGGCAGATTGGATGGGTCAAAGGGTCCTGATCTGTCATCAGATCTATGTTTCTGGCCCTTATGCTGCACTTTACCTGCCCCCAGTCCTTTTCTGATACTCTGACACTGCAGCTGTATTGTATGCGGTGCTTGCCACTTCCATGCTCCCCTCAGGGGAGCCCACTGATTCCTCCTGCCTCCCACAGCTACTTTTCAGCCCATTTAGGGCATTGGCCATTAGCCGCAATTTGGCTCTTCCTCTGTGGCCCCCCATCCTGTGCATTTGCTGTCCCAGTCCCTTCCTACAAGCCCCTCAGGGCACTTGCACTCAGCCGCCATGCAGCTTAGCTGGTAATTCCTGTCGCTTCCTGCTGGCTGCCCACCCTCCTGACTCTCTTAACAAGCCCCTCGGAGGCTCTTCACATAGCCGTTGTGTGGCTGATTGTAGAGACAGGTAAATTTGCTCTAGCCTCCTCCCCTTCTGGGACCCAGTTACCGGAATGATCTCCTTTGTTCCTACTGTCCCCTCCGCCCTCTCCGATCCACTGATGAGGGATTGCTAGAGATTCTCAGGGTTTGTTTACAAACATCTGGGGCAAGGGCATTTAGCTTTGTGGCCCCGACCCTGTGGAATTCTCTACCTCATTAGGTACGAGATTGCCTGACCATCCAGAGCTTTAAAGTTGCTTTAAAGATGCATCTTTTTAGCCTGGCATTTTTTTAACTACTAAGCTGCTATTGTATTTATTATTTTTCATTTTTATTTGGATATTTATAAAAATGTGTTTGTTTTATTGTACAGGTGCTTTGGTTTGGAAAGGCACCTTTTATAAATAAAGTTGATGATAATGATGATGAAAATCTCCATCTTTTCTTCCACCAACACAAAGTAGGCAACAGCCTGAACTCTGCAGCTGGGAGATGAAAGTGCCAGCCAACACTGTCATTCTAGCACGGTAGCGCTAAACTGATTGCTGCATAGCCACCACACCATTTGTGATTGGCAGTTTTCTGCCCAGTCTTCCTGCCTGCTACATACAATGTGGGCCCAGGGCCCCCCCCCCCCAAAAAAAAAGTAGATGTCAGGAAAGGTTAAACATCATTACCAAAAAAAAAAAATGATTTGCCACTGGCCACAAGGGAGTTAGCCCACTACATCACCAGGGCTATACCTTTAAAACACTGGCATCCTGGGACAACTCAAGACCCCTGAACCACCAGTGTTCCTTTTTTAATTAATGCACAGACAACTAGCCCAGAAGCATCCCCACTAGCTCACCAGGACTACTGCTTAAAGGGGACAGGAAATGTGTGCTAATTGGTTAGTAATTTTCCTGTTTACAGCAGTGAAATTCATACTTCCAAATGATCCATAGTCAACTGTACCTGAATAAACACTGATTTGAAAAACAGTGTTTTCGCTTGCTTTGTTTTTATGGACAGCATGCTGCAATATTCCTTTCATGGAATCAGTAGGTTATAGTTTTTACCATGTCATGGTTTGTGTACAGAATGCTAATTATGAACTGTGAGCCTAGCAGAACCTTGTTCAGAGTTCTCTGTACAAACTGTGACATAGTTAAAACTCCAGATCATAGGTTCCATGAAGGGAACTGCAACAGAACACTGCCCATAAAAACAAAACAATGCAAAATACAGCTTTTCATATCACTTTTTCTTCAGATACAGTTAGATATGGATAATTAAGGGGGATTAATATCATTTCTGAAAATAAGAACTTTATAAACAGCTGCCAATTAAAAATTATTTCCTGTCCTCTTTAAATCTGCTGGCTACCAGCAGGCCACCTAGGTGCACTAAGGCGGTTTTGCTGTGCCCCAAATATCACTTTATTCTCCTTTCTTAGCTGTTTGTATTTCCATTTTTTATATCTCTGTTTTCTCTATTTTGACATTAAGTGTATCTTTTCCTCTAAAACTCCCCTTCTTACTCCTATGCTATACTGCGCCCTTTTTCTTTCTCTCTGCCCTCTGTGTCTACTCTTGCTAATATAAATTCCCCATACTAATTTATTTTTCCTTTTATTTCTACAGGTCTGGCCAGACTGCCCTCTGTCTGTACTCTTGCTAAATCAGATAAGTATATTTGTTTAATTCTAACCCCCTGAAGTCTCCTCTAGGACCTCCGACCCTTTGTGTCTACTCAACCTTCTCTCTGCTTTCCTTTTAGGTCCTACTGGAATACCCCAAACCCAAGACAACCCACCTGTAGACACTGCAACTCAGACATAGCAGACAAGTAATATTTAATTTAGGGGTCACAATTAAGTTTTGCAGCCACTAGCCAACAGGTCTAGTGATGGAAAATCCCAACAGACCTTTCCACTGGCCCAGCTGGTGTACTTACTGAAGTGTTACCTTCTCCAGTACAAGCCTGCAGGGCTAGCTAGAGGAAAATCTTACTAGCTACTGTAGGTACAAAATCTACCAGCATTTGGTTAATGGGACGGTGCCAGTTTTGACCCCAGTGGAGGAGGTGTGGCTAGTGTCTAGGGCCAGTGAAGGAGGTGGGGCTAGTGTCGGGGGGCCATGGGGGGGGCCTAGTGTCTGGGAAAGGGGGTGCTAGTGTTTAGGGCTTTGGAAGGTGGGTCAGCTGGGGTCGATGACTGTGGAGGGAGGGGGCTAGTGTCAGGGCTCATGGAGGGAGAGTGTTGAGGAATGATGTATGTGTGCCTCAGACGACTGAGGTGGTGGTGGTGGTGTCCAGTGGAGGCATTGCAGGGAATGTGTGGCAACAAGGGTGTGGGTGATTCTAAAAGACTATGCAGGAAGAATAGTGGTTCTGGGTGCCAGGGAGCCCAGGAGGAAGGTGATATCCATTGGCTCAGAAAAGTGGGGTGCCTTAAGGGAGGGGGGTGTTTAGAGGGACTGTTGTGGAAGAGTGGGGGTGGTGTGGTGGAGTTGTGTTGGGAAGTGGAGGGAAGGGGTTAGTGTCTGTGGTGGAGGGAGACGGGGTAGTGTTGAGGACTAGAAGGTATACAGTCAAGAGGGCTTCTGTCATGGGGGGCTATAGGAAAAACAATGGTAGTGTCAGGTGCTGTGGAGTGTGGGGGTTAGTGTAAGGGGGGCCTGTGGGGGGGGCCATTGTGTGAGTTCGAGAGGGAGGTATGGCTAGTGTCTGAGCTGCAGGCTAGTTAACTAAACAAATTGGAGGTACATAAAAAGTCCCATTTATTCTCAGAAAAAATTGGTTTTATTAGTTATTCGCAAAAAAATTGGTTTTATTAGTAAAACACTTGAAGCATCTTCAGTTTTCTTTTGTTTTTTTTTTATTTAATTTATTTATTGAAGTGTATCTGTTTAACTGGATTTGATACAACAAGATGTTCAGTGACATATACCTAGCTGGGGTTACATCAACTGCACCTTGGAAATGTGTCACTAAATGCTCACTAAAGCTCTTCATGTTACCCACTGGGTGTCTTTGTGTACAAATGCCAGTGGGCTGAGGGTCGCCTGGGTCCATTCTGGTCTGCTAAACACTTTATAAACTTGTTAGTAGGTTTGAAGCTGCCTTACAGTGGGATAGGGTTCAGAGATACTTGGGCTGACGTGTATGTCGAGGTCTGACAAGACTACGCACTGTGTCAGAAGAGATTGGTGGGCATGAAAAGGGGGGAAAACAGCAGCTGCCACCATGAAGCCCTAGCTGTTGCAGTCTCTGCACCACCAAGAAGTACCGCAAAGTCATGAGCCACCTAACAACATCACCCACCGTCCCAGAGACTAAACTTGGATCTTCAGTACAGCCACAGGTTTCCTCCAGAGGGGAAGGGTTATCATCCCCATCCCCCCCTTTTGGAGGCTCTCATCAGCAATGGCAACCCTTCTGCCCCCTGTCTCCCAAGTCTTTTTACTAGTTTAGTGGTCCAGATCCCTGTCGATGGTGTAGGGAGCAGAACAGCTGTCTGTCTCCATCCTGCCCTGTGTTGGTTGATGAGTGGAGCAACATGGTCCCCACCCCAAGAGAGATCAGTCCTAGGAACACTGGATCCTCTGCCATGATGGTCTCTGAGTGACTAATTCCATTCTAAAACCCAGGTCAGTGGTGTGGTACTGGTCCAATATCCTCCCCGACACTCACATGTACCACTTTTTTTCCCAGCCTCTACAGGTCCTTCCCAACCAACCTAGCTGATTCTTCATACTGACCTATTTTCCCTTTTATGTCTACAGGTCTGACAGGACATTGACCATATGTAGGATGACACTGACCATACGTATCAGATAAGTATTGTGTTTTTTTTTTGTTTACCCTACATTGTTTGTCATAGTTTTTACTTTTATTTATTGAAATCTTGGATGACACCTGTGAGCGGATGCTCATTGAGAAGTTCCACGTCAGATACATTAACACAAGAAGACACAATATAGTTACAGTAAATTATACATTCAGAATACAAAGAAAATTCAGCAGTACATGGGTTGTGATGACAAACAGTTACACAGATTGTGCTAAGGCATAGTACATGGTATGCCAGCATCCTGAGGAAGATAGAGAGGTAGAGGCAGACTGTTAGGGTGAGGTAGGGAGGGACAGTGGGAGCTGGGAGCTGGGATAGGAAGGGCAGAGGGAAAGAAAAAAGCCAAGTGGTAGGGGGTGGGAGGTAAGTGTTAGGGCAAAAGGGGGTGGGAGGCAAGTGCTTGGGCAAAGACTTTAGTAGTTATTAACTCATAGTTCATAAAGAGCTGTAGATCCTTTGTAACATAGAAACATAGAAACATAGAATTTGATGGCAGATAAGGACCGCTTGGCCCACCCAGTCTGCCCATTTCCCTACCTACTGGATAAGCTGCAGATCCTAGTTAACCAGCAGCCTACTTCTTCCTACCCCCACCCCCCAGAATTGCCTTATGACTATCCCATGCATGCTTGAATTCCCCCACTGATTTTGACTCCACAACCTCCTCCGGAAGGCCGTTCCATGCATCCACAACCCTCTCTGTGAAAAAATACTTCCTTAAATTACCTCTGAGCCGCCCCCCCCCATCTTCAAATTGTGCCCTCTTGTTCTTGCACACCTCTTTTTTTGAAAGATGCTACCCTCTTGGACTTTGTTGATTCCCTTGAGGTACTTGAAAGTTTCTATCATGTCCCCCCTCTCTCTCCTGACTCCATTGCTGTTCTTGTTTTACTGGTATGACTGCCTGCTCCCCTGAGATCACTTTATCCCAGGCTCCACAGGAACCAGGTAAAAGATCTCTTATCTGTGCTACGATGTTAACTTGTAATGGTGCAACCCCACGTATTATGACACTGTAGGCTTTCACTTGTGGTTGGTGATGCAGGATTTGAAATATCTCCACTATTCTGTTAAGATTCCACTATCACAAAAGGATAGAAATTTAAAACTACATTAATGCAGACATTAGGGTGGAAGAAACCTGAGTCCTAAGAGTCTTGATGAATTGGTGGTGTGGTGTTCCTTGGGGTTGTCAAGCCTAACGCCCACCCCCTCGCCTAAGCAAACATGATCTCTTGCATCATGCTGGGCCCTGTGGGAAGAAAGCTATGACTGATTCTGTTAGCCACATATGCCAAGCCATACTTCTTTTCTTCAAGGAGTAATTGCCTGAGGCACTGGCTTAGATCTGTACCTTATGCTTCAGACAGAAGGCTACAGGCTTGGGGGAAGGAGTGGGCATTAAGGCTGGCAACCCTAAGGAACACAACACAACTGATCTGTCAAGACTCGTGAGGCTCAAACCCTGTTTTTCATTTTCTTATTTGTGCACTTTGCATTCTTCAACCCTAATGCCTGCATTGATGGAGTTTGTTTTTGTTTTGCAAAAAGTATATGCTGTATGTTTATGTGGTGGGGACATTGTGTGTTGTTTTTCAGGAACTCGGGCACCATATGTTTGAAGGCAGAGCACTGAGCTGCAAACCTGGAGACCTAGGTTTGAATCCCACTGCCCCCATTTACATACTGTGTAATCATGAACAAGTCACTTAGCTTTCCCTAGAACCAAGAAATGGAGCCGCTATTTGCACTAGGGTGCTCTACAGACCCCCAGCACAGTGGAAGGTGGATAGGGTTCTACTGGAAGTCATCCATAAAATGGCAACTAAGGGGGAGGTAGGTGCTCCAGGTGGGAGACTTCAATCTGCCAGATGTGGACTACAGCATCCTGGCTGAAACTTCATCTAGGAGCAGGGATATCCTACTACTCCCTGGAGGGCATTTCATAGGTAATTAGTAAATGAGCCCATTCATGAAGGAGCAATTTTTACCTAGTACTCACTAACAGGAACAGTGTTACTGACGTCACAGTGGGTGGCCACCTAGGGACCAGTATCACTGAATGGTGTGGTTCAATACAAGAAGAGTGGTGGAGTCGAACCACACAAAGGTGAGGGTCCTGGAATTCAGGAAGGCAGACTTTACAAAGATTGGGGACTGCCTCATGGATGCCCTGGCAGGGAGGGGGGACTAGGGTGGAGTAGAGGAACAGTGGGCAAAATTAAAAGGAACTACAGTGAAGGCTACAAACCTCTGCATTAGGCAAGTAAACAAAAGCAAGAGGAAAAAAAGACCACCATGGCTTTCAAAGGAGGTGTTGAGGAAAGTTATGGCAAAAAAGTTAGCATTCAGGAGGGTCCCAATTAGTTGAGCAGGCTTTCATTTTTTATAAAAGGTTGCTTAAATGTCTGTAAAACCATTCTGAAAACGTGCCCCATAGACTTGTATGGGGCATGCCCTCTCTGGAGACATTACATAACATCAAAGCATAGGGGCAGAGCAGGCAGACCGGGAAGTGGAAAGGGGGTTGGCTGACCAGCAGTTCACCAAAGTTACCATCCCTTCCCTCTCTTACGGGACAGTAGTAAATTTTATAATTTTAGCACGGACAGACTATCACCTCTGCAGGATGGGCTTAATGAAGCCCAATACAGTATGTCACACCTTTACTTTAAAAGGCAATGACTGATCATGATTAAACATGACAAATTATGCAAATTAATTACAGCAGAGCAGCCAAAGAGAGCCAGGTAAATCAACCATGATTAATCATGGCCAAATATTACAAGCATGATCTGTGAAGCAGGTTCTGATTGGCTGCCAATAACCTGTATCAGGTATTGATCAACTGTGATTAATCACGATTGATAAAAAGAAAACACCATCAGCAAATGTGAAATATGAAAAGAAATGTGATGGTTTATGGCTGCTTCGGATATTGATTGATCATGACAGATAATGATTTAGCACCACCAAAAGCACTGATTAAAAATTATTACAACCAAGCAAAACAGTTGCATATGTGGTCCTTATTATGAAGCTGCAGATATAAGTTCCATGGCAGTTGGGGAGGGAGGAGACAGGTGGGAAGCCAAAGTGGAGGATGTGAGGCATGCGGGAGGGGCAGGACATGATGTCAGTCTGATACCATGGATGTGGGGGGGGGAGGGGACTGGCGAGAGGACTTGGAGTGGTCAGTGTCATACCATATGAAAACCATTGTACTAACATGCTACCCCCTCCGGGATTACCAATAGCAGTAGTAGTGCAATGTCGCCATTGAGCTACTAGCATCCCCTCAGTGCACCACGGCACTGCCACTGCACACAGATGGTACCATGATGTCCACAATGGTATGGCAATGGAACTGAAACAAATCCATTGTGAGACCTATAGTGATGGCACTACAATGGCAAAATCACTGTGTTACGACTGGACTGCACAGAAACCCCTGTGCTACCACAGTGGACAATGGTACCTCCATGGCCTCAATGGTAGCAACTGGAATTTAAACAAATCCATTGTGATACTGATTGCGGTGGCATCACAGTGGTAGGACTATGTTACCATAGCCATACCAGCCACCCATGCATTAACAGTGAGATACCACTGTAAATGATGGTACCACCATGACCACAATGGTATCACACTGGAATTAAAACAAATCCAATGCGATACCAGTCAAGGGGACTTCGCTGGCATTGCATTGATACATACAGTGATATGGGCATGGTGAACCAATGGTATTACTATGGTTTCCCAAGGATATTTTGGTATGGGTTGTGTGGTGTATGGGGCATCTGAGTGCTATTTCCACTGTAAGTTGTCTGTCCTGGGCCCTCAGGGGACATGTCCCTTTACACTGACAGGGCAGACCTGGGTTCTTGTGATGGGGTGTCTCTCATGGAGCACTTTCAAAGATGCGGTACCTCCCCCTAGAATAGCTATAAAGGATACCTGAAAGCTGACACAAGGCTATTACCCCCGAGGATCGAAACATAGAAACATAGAAGTTGACGGCAGATAACGAATGCTTAGCCCACCTAGCCTGTCCATTTTCTCTACCTACTTTAACACTGCAGACCTTAGTTGATCTCCAGCTTTACCTCACTCCTTTCCCTACCACTAAGGTTCCCTTTTGCCTATTCCATGCCATCTTGAATCCAATTACAGTTTTGCCCCCACCACCTCCACTGTGAGGCTGTTCCAGGCACCCACCACTCTGTCTGTGAAGAAGTGCTTCCTTACATCTCCCCTGAGTCTACCTCCTCCAGCTTCATAGCATTACTTCTTGTTCTTAAGCCTTTTTACTCTGAAAAAGACTCCTTCTTGAACCTTATTTAAAGCCTTGAGGTATCTCTCTTTCTCTCTCTCTCTCTCCTTTCCTCCAGGTTATACATACCGAGGTCCTTCAGTCTCTCTTCATAGGGCTTTTAATTCAGACCCTGCCACATTTTAGTTGCTCTCCTCTGGACCTCCTCAACTCTGCCTATGTCCTTCTTGAGATGTGGTTTCCAGAACTAGACGCAGTACTACAGGTGAGGTCTTACCAGTAATTTATACAGTGGTATCACCACCTCCCTTTTTCTGCTTGTGATAACCCTCCCTATGCACCCTAGCATCCCACTGGCTCTCCCAACTGCCTTGTCACACTGTTTGGTCACTTATAGGTCATCAGATATGAATACCCCCAGATCTATTTCCTGTTTGGTGGTCACCAGTGTCACAAACACACTCAGCAGGTCAGGCCCTCTGCTCCCACAGTGCCAACCTCCGAGCGCAGTATTGTGAACAGGTAACAGAACAGGGTAACCCTCCTGTCTGCTTGTGGGTCCAAATCACCTTTGTTCTCAAGTTCTGGGGGGATTCAAACTGTGAACCTTATGCTAGCGTACCCAAATGTACAGGCTCAGATGATCTGCTCTTCGGGGGGATGCCAGATATCTTTCACCTAAGGGCACCTAACCAGGTATCCAAAATGAACCCTTAAAACTCTATAAAAGACCTTAGGTATATTCTTACCTTTTCCCAGTCTGGTAACATCATCAAGCTTATGAACAGCTGTCAACTTAACCTTCCATACATCACATGCAAAAGAAAGAACTTGGAAGACACACCCAGGCAGTCTTTTCAAAGGAAAGATTTAATTAAAAATGGATAAAAATATGTAAAATGTAAACACAGAACACTATATCACAAAGCATGCAATCACTTAAAAGAAAAGCAAAGAAACTACAGACAGACTCCTACCAAAGTACATTTAGACTTTTTCTATCTAATGTGTTACCTCCTTACAGTGCTCAAGTTAGGTCTTGTTTCTTAAGTTCCAAAAAGGAACGTGACTAAGATCAGACACAGTCCTAGCTTAAACTGTGTCTCTCTCCACCCCTTCCATGAGGTCATCTAGCTCCTCCTTTTAGAATATAAAAATTATACAAACAATGATCTTCCTGTCAGGAGATATTTTAACTACTGTGACTTCAGCAAAAACTAATTTCCCAAATTATGACAGTCTTTAAATCAAGCCTTTGCTTTGATCTTGTGTGGTTTCCTGTTCTCCCAAGGAATCAAAGGATATTTATGACTTTTCACACCATGGTATAAAAATGTTTTTTCTTCTAAAACGTCATAAAAATTTACGATCACTATATCCTGGCAGCTGGGTCAGTTCTAATTAAGTCAGATAAACAGGAGACCTTTAATTAAGGGTCTCTAGTCTTTTAATTACCTCCTGGTTTCAGGTTAATATATCCTGTTATTTCCACTAAAACCTGACCCATGGCACAGCTGCCTTATGGACACAAATCACACACTACATTTTTATATTACAAAAATCACAGAACAATCATAACCAGCTGGCCAAGCATCACAGCCAGTGCCACTCCCCCCAATTTATACTCTGCCACCATGCTTCTGCAACCCCAGTGCATGATTTTGCATTTCTTCATATTGAAATGTATTTGCCACACCCTTGACCACTCCTCAAGCTTTCTTAGATCCTTCTTCATTTCCTCCACCCCTTCTGGAGTGTCAACCCTATTGCAGATCTTAGCATTATCAGCAAAAAGGCATATCTTCCCTTCTAGTCCCTCTGCAATTAAACATTAGAGAGGACTGGTCCCGGTACTGATCCTTGTGGCACCCCACTGGGCCCCCTTCCTCCCTTCCTCAGAGTGAACTCCGTTTACCACCACCCTCTGTCTCTTATCCCCCAACCAATTTTGTATCCAGTTTACCACCTTTGGACACATTCCTAGGCTTCCAAGCTTATTTTTGGGTCTCCTATGTGGAGCGGTGTCGAAAGGCTTACTGAAATCTAGGTAGGCCACATCCACCGCTCCACCCTGATCCACTTCTCTGGTCACCCAGTCAAAGAAATCTATCAGATTTGTTTGACATGACCTTCCCCTTGTGAATCCATGCTGCTTCAGATCTGGTAAGCCACTGGATTCAAGGTATTCTACAATCCTTTCCTTCAGAAGTGATTCCATTAATTTCTCCACCACCACACTATATAATATATTATATTATCCTGGTTCACACAGCCCTCCCCCCAACACATGACAATGCCACAGAATAATACAAAGTACTCAGAAATACAATTTAAAAATTGTGCACTGATTTATTAAGGGGCAAATGGGAGCATTGGCTCTGTGGCGCCGAGTGAAGGGGTTCATTTGGCACGCTGGTGACCCAGGGTTGCGCCCCGAGCCCAGGTACCAGGAGCAGAGATGGGCAGGGAGGAGATTCAGAGCATCCATTGGACGCTTCTCTCCCGGGGGGATGGATCTGACCTCAGCACCCTTGGGTGGATTGGTGACATGCTTGGGTGATGTGGTGCCTTGACACCCCCCCCCAATACATCCCCACCCAAGGTCGCCGTACTCATACATGGCTGAGAACTGCAGAGGATGAGAGTCAAAAATGGAAAATAGGAGCCCCCAACCCGGCCAGATGACAAGAGCTGGCCCCGCTGCCAAGAAGCCCTGCAAGAAAGCCCGAACTGGCTCCACAACACCCAGGATATGCAGAGTGACTGGTAAGGTACTTCCCCCTCAGAAGAGAGGGACCCTCCCAATGAAGGGTTACGTCAGGTTACCTGGGGGGGTTGCAATAGGAGCTGGTGGCTGACGGCAGGGGTCGGGACCATGGCGCTCTGAAGGAGTGGCTGGATGGGGGAGGCTCCGATTGGGGAGGAGTACAAAGAGAAAATACAAAAAAAAAGGCAAATGGGGGGCAAAGTGTGGGGGAAGTGGGTAAGGCAAGGCAAATCATAAGTCAACATGTGTAGTACTAATATGCACACCTGCACTTTTCTTTTTTTCCATATGTATTTTAGGACTTTTACCCCATTTTCTCCCTGACCCTGGACCCCGGCAGACATGTACATGCACGTACGTGGAGGTGCACATGCACGCTGGGTAACGGCTCGACCCCTTCTGCCCTACCCTTGCCTATTGCCGCCACTCCCTCCCACCTATGCTTCCCACTGGACCTCCACCGGTGGGAGCAGGACTACGGGGGGTGTAGGCAACCAACCTGGGAGTCAGAGCTGCCTTGTGGCTCCTCTATCCCACTCTGTCCCCCCCCATGCCGGCTCCCTGACTACCCGAGGTCATTACCCAACCCGGGTCATCAGCGTAGCATGAGGTAAGGCATCCAGTGCCTCAGCCCTCAGTGCCACTGAGCCAGCCCCACCTGCACTTTTCTTTACCTACCCTGCAGACCCACGCTGTCTCTCCCTAGCTGATACACAAGAAGTTTTACACCACAGTCCCTGGGAGCTCTGTATAATGAATAGTGGTACTACCCAGCTTGTCATTTGACACATTGGGGCCCTAAGATGCATTTAGCTGAAATTAAACAAACAAAGGCTGTAAGTGCACTATTTGTAATCCAAACAAAATATGGCATCCACAGATTTTCTGCCTGGACCTAAACAGGTTACGGGCACAGTCCTGCCCAAGGTTTCTGAGTCCCCCTTATTTAACTAACTAGCTAGCAAACAGCAGGGTCCAAACCTCTGTGTGCTGCTCACAGTTCAGAAATTAACTGCAGAAATCAGTTTCCTTTGCTACTGTCTCCAGCCTCAGTTACAGTGGCAATCAAAATCAGCTTCCTCGCTGAGCAATCTCTTCTGAAAGGGCTTTTTGTTAAAAGTGTGCTGCACAGTTGGAACACAGATCTATCTGACTCACTCAGCTGGGCTCCATATTCCCTTCCAAGCACAACAACTAAGTGATCCCTGCCACTCCCCATTAAAAAGAGAGTGCCCTGTAGTACTCCTTGCTAGTATGGGAGCTAGGGCATTACACTGTATCTACCTTCTTGCTTGCTAGTATGGTGTTCCATCTGTCTACTATATCTCACTTCATTCCAGTTCTTTATTACTTTTTACTACATGTGTAAGGGGATCCCAAGGGGGTTCACTTAGGGTCTTGTGGGTCTGAAAACACTTTGACCATATAGTGCCATCAGGTCTCCATAGCTCTTTCGGTGACTGTCTCTGCCTTGTGGGTGCTACAAGGTTGAGGGGGCTGAGTCCTTTTATCTCCTTTGTTATTGGGAAGATTGTATCCAAGGTGAAATTAAAAAATAGCATGCTGCCTTCACCCGGAGAAAAGTTAAAGTGAGCCTGGTATAAGTATCATACAACCCCTAGGACACAGTACCTGTCCACCTCCCCACTAGTTTTCCCCACCATTGAACCAACACACTGCAGTGTCAGTCCCCACAAAGCATTCCCTTACTACTGTATCATAAATAGTACTCAGACAAGGATTTCAAACAAAGAAGGAGGGGTTTTATTTAGGGTCGGAAATCAGGCCGTAAATGAAAGAAAAGGGGAGTTTGCAACAATGAGCTAGTGTAGTACAGTAACTCGTGGCCGCTCTTCATTGCAATTCTGGGCACAGACCAGTTCAGTACCAGCTGCTCTTCAATGCACAACAAAGTGCAGCCAAATTAAATATTTTTCCCTGGGCTGGAATTGTATGCCCTTCCAGGAAAAGCCCTCAAACTGCATGCCACCACACCAGATGCTCAATGCAGATGCTTGCTTCAGTCATCCTATACTAGCACTCTACTTTCTACCTATTGGTACCAGTGCTTTAAACCTTAATTCTAACTAAGGAGCTCCTAGTGCTTCAGTGAGTAGCCAGCCATGGAAATGGTGCAGGCCCGATGAAATTTGCGCATGGTTGACTGGTGATGGTGCACGTAAATAAAAGTTAGCAAAGCTTTGTGAAACAGAAACAAAGACAAACCCAAAGGCCATTCAAATGAAACCCTCAGACTGAGCTATTTCTAACTCCTGACTAGATGGACAAGTCCAATAAACTCGTCCTAACTATTTTAGAGAGTTTGTTGCAGGGCAAGCCCTGAGTTTACTCATGAATCATGAACCAGGGAACCTCCCATCGCGGTGAGGGGGATTAATGAAAAGGTTTGCAGAAGTCCATCTCTGACTGGAGTCTGGTGGCTCTCTGACTCTTCACTCTCCCTCTATTGACTCTTCTGTCCACCCTACATGTCTTGGTATCCAGTCCTACTATGGGGTGGTAACGACCAGCACCTGGCAGTGGGGCTGAAGAGATGGGTTCAGTCACAGTTCGGACTACAGGTTAGTAGACACCTAAATTAAAGCTGCAAGTCTTAGCTTCAAGATTGTGTGGCGTTCAGAACAAGAATATCTCAATCTGCTCCTCCTTTTCAGGTTGTCTTCAGACACATTCAGTCTGTCTTTACAGCACACATTGTCAGCAGCATTCAACTTCTGGTCTGTTCATCAGCACACACAAATGCACTCTCTGAAGATCACTCACAGACCTGATTTGGGTTCAGAACAGCCTCTGCTGTTACACCAGAATCCAAAAAGGCAGGTCCACGAAGACCATGATGTAGGGCTGGTGCACAGGAAAGGGGGCACCCAGCCCCAAACGTGGAAACACTCTGCAGCAGATTCCATGCACTTTTCCATAGCTTTGCAATCCATATATCAACAAACAAATACACATAAGCCACGCGTATGACAGAATCCAAAATAAATACTTTATTAGTGTCACCCCCCTGTTACCTGGGGTTACTAGAACCCTAGTTAGATCTAGTGGCAGGCAGGGATAGGCAGCTAGTGAAACTCCAGCTAAATGGATTTCACTATGTCTTGCTCTGTTTCAGTCTCTGCTGAGCTGGGGCTATGACATCATTTAGAATTCTGCAGCAGCATAAGCCACAATGGAATGTTGCAGCTGGGAGTTAGGCTAGAACGTTGTTGTTTTTTTAATCAGTCTGAATCAGTCTGTTGAAGTCTAGAGTAGGCTCAAGAGAGAGAGAAGGATGTAGATCCTACAGTGCAGTGGAGGCAGGGGGTGCCCTGCTGGGGCAGGACCCCCTGCCCTCAGCTCTGACACAGAGCTACCTTAGGGTGTGTGCTTCCACCATAAGAGAGACACAAGGAACCAACTCCCAAGGGCAATCCCCTGGCCTGGGAAAAGGAAGAAGCTGCCTGATTGAAAGTGCTGGGCACTACAGTTTTTGAGGAATGAGATTCATTCAGAGTTTTGGACACCTGCAACGTGGAGGGTGATAAAGCTTTGACAGAAGGCCAGTGTCATTCACCAAAACAGTGAGTAAATAAGTCTATGGGGCTGTGGGTCAGTCAGGATACCAAGTCAAGGGCTTATGGAACAGTGAGATGTAATGACTGTTGTATGTGGGGGGTCTTCAAGGGGAAGACAGTTTCTGCATTACAAAGCCATATACAGTCTGCACTATAGTAGCCAAGGAAGAGGCTTATGGAACAATGAGATGTAATGACTGTTGTATGTGGGGGGGGTCTTCAGAGAAAGGCAGTTACTGCATTACAAAGCCATGTAGAGTCTGCACTACAGTAGCCAAGGATGTGGGTGTGTAAACAAAGGAATGGCCGGGCATGGGTCTATGGAACAAAAGGTGGGAAACCCCCCACCTGGCATAACAGGGCTCACCTCTACGGATTCGCTTTGAGACACCAGACACCTTTCTGTCAGGTATTGGCCAGTGCCTGGAGAGGGTGCCCAGATGTTGGGATGGAGTAGCGGGTGGTTGTGTGCCACTAGTTAAAGAGTCCATGACATATGGAAGTTTAGGATCCAAGAATGGATTGTGTCTGTGTCAGCACCTTATCTGCATTACTAGGAGTGTAGCCCCTTGGGGGTCTGTCTATATTTTTATTCAGAGTCTTGTTGAATAAAGCCACACTTCAGAATCCCATCTCCTGGTATTGGACAATCTGTTATTGCTTTTAGTCTCTGGATTGCTTGGGTACCCCTGGTCAGAGTACCCAAACCTAGCCAATATGCCAAGTGACATGTTCTCCCCGACCCTAGGTTACAAAATGGAGGCACCACTGAGGATTTGAGATTGGAATTTTGGGAGAATGTAAGAAAGGTCACTCGGACAATGGCTAGCATTTTGGCTATCTGGCAATGGGTAGCCCAAAACAATGGAAGCAATGTTTAACTAATGTGCCACTGTGAGCTGTTATCCATGTACTGCTATTAAAATGCCAACTGTTTACCAAGGAGCAGCAAAGCCTGAGAGTGTATGCCCTTGTTCTGCATCAAATTACAGTATTTGCCAGATTTTAGAAGTAATTGTGAGAAAGAAAAGTGTGGAAAACTGTGGGTAGCAAAAGGATAATTGTGCCCTAGATGTTGAAAATGCTTTCTGTGTGGACTGAGAGACTTGTGCTTAATGGCCATAATAAATGGTTAAAATAGGCTCCCGCCGAGGAGTCGTTGAAGAAAAAAAAAAAAGTGGTTTTGCAGTTTAAAGTTTGCCTGCTTGACGATCGCTGTGAGGAGAAGAGCACAAGAGGAAAGAGGCTCATTTGCATGGCGTCAAGTGATAGGTGAGACTGCAATCAGTCCCGACCCCAAGCCAGCTCTAGAGTGACTGCACAGCATTCGAGAGGGAGAGTGAGTGGAGTGTGCGAACTGGCTTACCAGGAGGAGCATCGCGGTGACTGAAAGCACTGTAAAAGTTTAAAAAACTGACTTTTCTGTTCAAAATCATGCTCGACCCACATCTGGATCGACTGGACTGTGAGTGTGGTGTTCAGAGGGACAATCAACAGGACTGCCAACCCACTTCCTTCCAGAGGCCTCCACGATTGGCTGCAGGTGTTTTTTTTTATTGCAGCAAACAGCTACTGCTAACAGTGAGTACCAACCAAAATATTGCTCAAACTGCTGTGATTTACAACAAAAGCCAGCTGAATCTGTGTGTAGCAGTGTAATTGCTTTGTAAAGAAGGACTGTGCCGGTTTAATCAGATAAAATCAAGAATTCTAAGCAACAGACTGTGAGCATAATGATAGGTTCAGCGTCAGTATAATTGTCAAAGCCAAGTGAGAGACTGTTAGTTGTATGAGAGATGCAACGTAAATGCAGGCAATCCTGTGCTTGAAATACTGAGGCTTTAAGGGACTGTAAGCTAGAGCAATGTCTTCAGTGAGTGAAAGGTCCAATGTAAATCATATAAATGTGCTAGGAAAGAGAACAGTGCAAGTTTGTGCAGTTTGAGCGAGGTTATCAGTAGTGTGTGTAAATCGGATGCGCAGTGGCTTGACCCAATTACAGAGAGCTGATGCATCAGGAGTGCTGCCGCTGCCATGAAAGGGTAGGGTAGGGCAGGCATGTAAACACAACAGCGAAGAAACCATTTTATGGAAAGTTTCTGATCAATGTTTGGAACTTGAAATAGCCAAGCGTATTGTTTGTTTTCTCTACAGTCATGGCTTCGGAACCAGCCCATTACCCGGATCATGCCCGGGCTATGATAGTTGAAGAAGCAAACAAACTGAGAAACATTGAGAAGTAGCACTATGGGGGAAGACTGCCTCCTCTTGAGACGATTCCTGGCTATCCAGTCAGAGTGCGTGTAATGTGCTTAAGGGCTGGAAGAGATGTCTTTATGGTCCCTCACTGCTCTGGGTGCCTGGAAAAGTATGAATTGACAGCAGCCCCCAAGATTCGTTTGGCTCCTACATGGACAAAATGACAAGAATCTGCAGTTGGCAGCGTGCAGCACCAGGAAGAGCCTGAAATGGGAGGTTCAGAGGAGTGTGGTGAAAAGCTAGAGGGTGCAGATGTACAGGCAGCACAGACAACTGATGACTCCATGTCCAAGCCACTAAGAGACAGTGGAGAGGGAGCATCAGCCGAGCCATGGATAGAGGGACCTAGTCCAAGTCTTGTGGGAGAGGATGAACTGAGAGAGGCCTTCCGGTGGGAGGTTTCGACCTCCGCGCCTAGTGAGGAGTGGACAGTCTCAGGAGTGAGGATGACTGCTCACTCCTGGGCACAGATTCTCAGTGAAGACAATGAGGGGGAACCCATTTGGCCTGGAGAAGAAGGCGTGGGTTCACAGCCTCAAGTTCCTGGTTTGGAGGGACGTACGAAAGAGAGTGGTGTTTCCACAGCCCTGGCTGAGCAAGAAGGAACCAGGGATCCATTTTATGTGTCGTTAAGCATGTGAAGCTGGCAGAATCAGGACTGGCTGCCCCCAAGCCAGGACAGAGGTCTCAAGTTGACCAAATCTAGCAAAGAAGAAAGACTGGTTCATAGGAAAGCGAATGAGCTCTTCAGAATTTTGTTTCCTACTTTTCCTAGAAAAGTCTGGGAAGAAATAGAGAGGTGAAGGAAATCCTGGATTATGGAAGAGGCCATGAAATATTTGCATCCTGGGGCAAGTAAATTTGTCAGAGATTGGATGTTGCAAGAAAAGTTCAAGCAACAGAAAGTGGGCAGGACTCTGTTTATTGACACTGTTCGGATTGTGGATGGCAAGAGACAAGAATCCTTTCACGATGTGAATTATGAGCACCCAGACGGGGTAATAATTCACGCACCTGACCCATTGTGCTATTTCCCACAATGCAAAGACCTTCCTGCGAATGTGCCCATGCCCCCCAAATGGAGAGCAGAGCAGTGGTAGCCAGTGCTGCCATTCCAGCAGTTGCCATACCTATGTTGTTCCACCAGTCTGGATGTCCAGGACCAAGGTGCCTCGATTCTTCAGTAATTGCAATAAACTCCCATGTCCATAAAGTTATGAACTGGCTATTCCAGAAGATGTCAACTCCAGAGAGGACACCAGCCCAGCTGTTGCCGGATCGGATGACTTCAGTCCAGCTGTGTGTTTCTTCTTCTTTTTCCTGCCCAAAGGTAGCATTTCCTAGATGACATCAGCCCAGCTGTTTCCCAGAGGCATCATCCTGTCGTGTTTCGGAAGATGTCCGCCCAGCTGTATCAGAAGAATCCTGCCGGGGAGATTCTTCGCCGAGGACACAGGTGTCGTATGTTTTCCATTCTACAAGGGACTGGTGAGTCTAGACTTTTTCAATGTTTCTGACATTTGCAGTACACATCCTACACCAGCAGACATTCATTGCGACTGTCCTCAAAGACTGTCTCCTACGGGACATTTGCCTACAGAACACTGCTTCACCGGGCTCCGGCCCAGGAGAGACTCTTTATTGGACTTGTCTTCAGGCGTGTATTTAGTCACTAGTTGGGACTTTGTAGGGCCTTCCATCCCCAAAAAACTGCTAAATGCGTGTTGTAAATATTCTGTATATACCGTTTCTATTTTCTACTTTTTCTAAAAAAAAAATGCTTTTTGGGGGGGATTCTCCAGTGTTAGATGGATGAGGCTTGTTGGTTTGTTTTTGTCTTAGTTAGACAGGATTGTAATGTCTTGCAGGTATTCCTGGAAGAAGCAATGAAGACAAGACAAGAAGTGGATTGGAACTCATCGGAGTCCAGTTTTGCTTTAGATTGTAGTAATTAAAGTACTGCTGTAAGAAGTTAACTGTGTTTTAACTTGTTTTCTTCCACAGGTGTGTGGTTGCAGGTGTCCAGGGTTGGGGGAGGTCCCCCTTTAGTGTTTTTGTTTGGATAAAAAGGCAGATAGGATTTCCTTAGAGGGCTAGGGGGGATAGACAGGCTGTGGTCCTGATCTGCAGTAGGGGCCAAAGTTTGAACTATTAGGGCTATGCTCTGGACAATTCTATCAGAGCCACTAGGTACCCCTAGTCAGAGAGTAGAGTTGAGGCTGATGCATCAGCCAAAGGCCTCTAGGCCCTTAGTGTTGTCTGCCGGTGCTGGCACTTGGTAGGGGAGAAGGTAGCGCTACCTCCCTGTGGTCAACACATAGGGTGAGATGGCCTAAGCCAGGTGGCTAATGACTGCGGACAGTCATTTTCCTGGCCCAAGGTGAGTATAACCCCCCCGTTACCCAGGGTTACTAGAACCATAGCTAGAGCTAGTGGCAGACAGGGATAGGCAGCTAGCGAAACTCTAGTTAAATGGATTTCACTATGTCTTGCTCTGTTTTCAGTCTCTGCTGAGCTGGGGTTATGACATCATTTAGAATTCTGCAGCAGCATAAGCCACAATGGAATGTTGCAGCTGGGAGTTAGGCTAGAACGTTGTTGTTTTTTTAATCAGTCTGAATCAGTCTGTTGAAGTCTAGAGTAGGCTCAAGAGAGAGAGAGAAGGATGTAGATCCTGCAGTTCAGTTGGGGGAGGGGGTGCCCTGCAGGGGCAGGCCACCCTGCCCTCAGCTCTGACACAGAGCTACCTTAGGGTGTGTGCTTCCACCATAAGAGAGACACAAGGAACCAACTCCCAGGGGCAATCCCCTGGCCTGGGAAAAGGAAGAAGCTGCCTGATGGAGAGTGCTGGGCACTACAGTTTTTGAGGAATGAGATTCATTCAGAGTTTTGGACACCTGCAACGTGGAGGGTGATAAAGCTTTGATAAAAGGCCAGTGTCATTCACCAAAACAGTGAGTAAATAAGTCTCTGGGGCTGTGGGTCAGTCAGGATGCCAGGTCCAGGGCTTATGGAACAGTGAGATGTAATGACTGTTGCATGTGGGGGGGTCTTCAAGAGAAAGACAGTTTCTGCATTACAAACCATGTACAGTCTGCACTATAGTAGCCAAGAAAGAGGCTTATGGAACAGTGAGATGCATTGACTGTTGTATGTGGGGGGTCTTCAGAGAAAGACAGTTACTGCATTACAAAGCCATGTACAGTCTGCACTACAGTAGCCAAGGATGTGTGAGTGTAAACAAAGGAATGGCCGGGTAACAGGGCTCACCTCTACGGATTCGCTTTGAGACACCAGATACCTTTCTTTCAGGTATTGGCCAGTGCCTAAAGAGGGTGCCCAGACGTTGGGATGGAGTAGCGGGTGGTTGTGTGCCACTAGTTAAAGAGTCCATGACATATGGAAGTTTAGGATCCAAGAATGGATTGTGTCTGTGCCAGCACCTTATCTGCATTACTAGGAGTGTAGCCCCTTGGGTGTCCGTCTATGTTTTTATTCAGAGTCTTGTTGAATAAAGCCACACTTCAGAATCCCATCTCCTGGTATTGGACAATCTGTTAGTGCTTCTAGTCTCTAGATTACTTGGGTACCCCTGGTCAGAGTACCCAAACCTAGCCAATATGCCAAGTGACATGTTCTCCCCGGCCCTAGGTTACATTAGTAAAAAAATTACACTCATGAAAGCAAGCCATAGCTGCCCACCACATAAGCCCCAAGTGGGAGAGTGCATGGGAACTGGCAGGTGGCTGACTGGCTCACTGACACTCAGTCAGTCCTCCTCAATCAGTCTCTCTCGAACTCTCGTCGCCATCAGACGCCGGATGGTCACAAACACAAATAGATTTAAAAAAAGTCTACTTGTCTCTCTGGCTAGCTTATAGTTATTAACTGCAGCAGAAACAATTTAGTAGATGCTGTTTCCTAACTGTTTAAATTCTGCAGCAGCGTTAGATGCGGCTGCAGAATTAAACAGTTCAAAAATTTATTTTTTCAGTGAAAATGATTGGGGCTTTGATACAGATTGGGGGGGCTGTAGCCTCCCCAAAATCAACGTGGTGACGCCACTGGAGTGCACAGAATTTGCTGCAGAGTACAGCCCCTGCTGTTCGCTGCAAAAGTAGCAGCTCAGACTGGTTTCTCAGGCTGTCAGTCACAGAAGGCAGTCCTAGAGAGCTATCACTCGACATAGGATTGGTGGCTAGAAAGGATCCCATTCACTGTGGATAGGGTTAGGGCAGAGCTAGATAGATTGAGGGTGGACAACAGTGCTTAATTGGTGCTGGTGCTGGCAGGCTCAGCCCGGCACCTCTTTCATTCGGGGCTGGAGCCCGCCGTCTCTTCTGACATTGCACTTTATTAAGTTTAAATATGCAGCAGCACTCACACAGAGTTCAAAGCTGAGTCAGCTGAGTAGCAGCACCAGTAGTGCAGATTGCAGTTGGAGTGGGCTACACCCCCTTGTGGCCTGCGCTTGTCTTCTCAGCTGAGCGGCTGCTGCCCACTGCTTTCATCTTCAGTTTCTCACTCCGATTGCTCATCCATGCTGCTCGCTCTCAGAGCTGCTTACTGGGGGAGGGAGGTTCGGGTTGCTGGCGGCAGCACGCTCAACCGCCTTACAGAACAGGCGTCACCTGACCAACTGTTCTGTGGTCAGGTGCTTATGTTGCATCAGTGAATGTAGTGAGAGGAGTCAGTAGTCACTGACTGTTGCAGCAGGCTGTGGCTGCATTTTACTGTCATCTCATCGACAGGTGTCTAGAAAATAAATAAAATAAAACTATTTCTGGAAAAAAAACATTCTGAAAAGTTATTTGTTGTTTTACTTGAGAAGTTGGATCTAGGAGTCTGTCAGGGCTGGAGAAAAACAAGGAAAGTCGGTCATTGGTGTGCAAGGCAGAGGCGAGGGGCCGCCTGAGGGTTTGGAGAAACAGAACTCCTAGGTGGTGGGAAAGTAGCTGGGGCTGGGAGGGACTGGCTGGGGAGTCAGGGACAGTCAGTGGGGAGTACTGTTAATATACCTGGTTGGAGAAGATTCAAGGAATCCAGCGGGTGCCAGCAACATTTCATTCAGGGGTCAGGGGTGCTCTGAAGAAGTGAAGTGATGAAGCAATTGGGTGTGCAGAAGCCAGAAGGCAATGAAGTAGTAGTAGTAGTGAAGCAGAACTAAGTGCAGAGGCCAGGGCAAAACAGAACAGAAGAAGAAGAGTCTGCTTCTGTGCTTCAGGCCAGGGCTTTCACTTACTACCTAAAATAACCTAAATAACTAAGCAGGAAAGGAAACCAAAAGAAAAAGAATATTTAAAACCTCCTTGGCTCTGCACACAAAACGGTGTAAAGTAAAGAAGCAGACTGCATTGAGGCTCTCAGGTTTTTTGTAGCCTGAGCTCAAGCTGAGAGCTCATCAGCTCAGTTGTGTATGAGCTTGATTAATTCAGCCAGTAGTCTGCCTGGGTTTGAATAATTATTTTACTTATTTTTTCCTACTTCTCCACAAGCTGAACTGCAAATCAAACCTCTAAGGCTATTCAAAGACTGAGGAGCTGTGTGTGAGACTGGTGGTACTGTACATCCCGTAGACTGACAGCCTAGTGTTTGATTCCTGATTTCTACCATATTATATTTGTGATTAAACAGGGGCTCTCTAGTGCTGATAATCAGGAGACTGTCCCCCCCCCCAAAAAAAATAAACATCATTATTGTAAGAGGAGCTGTGTCTCTGTGTGGGTTTGGTACATACTGGGTATTAAATAAAATAAATTGACCCAAAAAAGGCTAAATAAGAAAGGCAGAGGAGTAGCAGTGTGTGAGCCTGTGGGGTTCATTAATTATTACACTATCCAGATCCCACTCCAGCAGGTGAAAAGAAACAAACCCCCTAGGCTATATAAAGGCTGAGCTGTGGGAGACTGGTATAGTACATCCAGGAGACTGACAGGGGTTGAATCTTGTCTTGCTCTGTTTTAAGTCTCTGCTGAGCTGGGGCTATGACATCATTTAGAATTCTGCAGCAGCATAAGCCACAATGGAATGCTGCAGCTGGGAGTTAGGCTAGAACGTTGGGATTTTTTGAATCAGTCTGAATCAGTCTGTTGAAGACTGGAGTAGGCTCAAGAGAGAGAAGGATGTAGATCCTGCAGTGCAGTGGAGGGAGGGGGAGCCCTGCAGGGGCAGGCCCCCTGCCCTCAGCTCTGACACAGAGCTACCTTAGGGTGTGTGCTTCCACCATAAGAGAGGCACAAGGAACCAACTCCCAGGGGCAATCCCCTGGCCTGGGAAAAGAAATAAGCTACCTGATGGAGAGTGCTGGTCACTACAGTTTTTGAGGAATGAGATTCATTCAGAGTTTTGGATGCCTGCAACATGGAGGGAGATAAAGCTTTGACAAAAGGCCAGTGTCATTCACCAAAACAGTGAGTAAGTAAGTCTCTGGGGCTGTGGGTCAGTCAGGGTGCCAAGTCCAGGGCTTATGGAACAGTGAGATGTAACAACTGTTGTATGTGGGGGGTCTTCAAGGGAAAGACAGTTTCTGCATTACAAAGCCATGTACAGTCTGCACTATAGTAGCCAAGGAACAGGCTTATGGAACAGTGAGATGTAATGACTGTTGTATGTGGGGGGTCTTCAGAAAAAGACAGTTACTGCATTACAAAGCCATGTACAGTCTGCACTACGGTAGCCAAGGATGTGTGTGTGTAAACAAAGGAATGGCCGGGTATGGGTCTATGGAACAAAAGGTGGGAGACCCCCCACCTGGCGTAACAGGGCTCACATCTACGGATTTGCTTTGAGACACCAGATACCTTTCCTTCAGGTATTGACCAGTGCCTGAAGAGGGTGCCCAGACGTTGGGATGGAGTAGAGGGTGGTAGTGTGCCACTAGTTAAAGAGTCCATGACATATGGAAGTTTAGGATCCAAGAATGGATGGTGTCTGTGTAAGCACCTTATCTGCATTACTAGGAGTGTAGCCCCTTGGGTGTCCGTCTATGTTTTTATCCAGAGTCTTGTTGAATAAAGCCACACTTCAGAATCCCATCTCGTGGTATTGGACAATCTGTTATTGTTTCTAGTCTCTGGATTACTTGGATACCCCTGGTCAGAGTACCCAAACCTAGCCAATATGCCAAGTGACGTTCTCCCTGATCCTAGGTTACATTAGTAAAAAAATTACACACATGAAAGCAAGCCGTAGCTGCCCACCACATAAGCCCCAAGTGGGAGGGTGCACAGAATTTGCTGCAGAGTACAGCCCCTGCTGTTCACTGCAAAAGTAGCAGCTCAGACTGGTTTCTCAGGCTGTCAGTCACAGAAGGCAGTCCTAGAGAGCTATCACTCGACATAGGATTGGTGGCTAGAAAGGATCCCATTCACTGTGGATAGGGTTAGGGCAGAGCTAGATAGATTGAGGGTGGACAACAGTGCTTAATTGGTGCCGGTGCTAGCCGGGGCTCAGCCCCGGCACCTCTTTTCATTCCGGGGCTGAGCCCTGTCACGTCTTCTCTCTGACATTGCACTTTATTAAGTTTAAATATGCAGCAGCACTCACACAAAGTTCAAAGCTGAGTCAGCTGAGTAGCAGCACCAGTAGTGCAGATCGCAGTTGGAGTGGGCTACACCCCCTTGTGGCCTGGGCTTGTCTTCTCAGCTGAGCGGCTGCTGCCCACTGCTGTCATCGTCAGTTTCTCACTCCGATTGCTCATCCATGCTGCTCGCTCTCAGAGCTGCTTACTGGGGAGGGAGGTCTGGGTTGCTGGAGGCACGCCAACCGCCTTACAGAACAGGCATCACCTGACCAACTGTTCTGTGGTCAGGTGCTTATGTTGCATCAGTGAATGTAGTGAGAGGAGTCAGTAGTCACTGACTGTTGCAGCAGGCTGTGGCTGCATTTTACTGTCATCTCATCGACAGGTGTCTAGAAAATAAATAAAATAAAACTATTTCTGGAAAAAAAACATTCTGAAAAGTTATTTGTTGTTTTACTTGAGAAGTTGGATCTGGGAGTCTGTCAAGGGTTGGAGAAAAACAAGGAAAGTCGGTCATTGGGTGTGCAAGGCAGGAAGCGAGTGGGCCGCCTGAGGGTTTGGAGAAACAGAACTCCTAGGTGGTGGGAAAGTAGCTGGGGCTGGGAGGGACTGGCTGGGGAGTCAGGGACAGTCAGTGGGGAGTACTGTTAATATACCTGGTTGGAGAAGATTCAAGGAAGCCAGCGGGTGCCAGCAACATTTCATTCCGGGGTCAGGGGTGCTCTGAAGAAGTGAAGTGATGAAGCAATTGGGTGTGCAGAAGCCAGAAGGCAATGAAGTAGTAGTAGTAGTGAAGCAGAACTAAGTGCAGAGGCCAGGGCAAAACAGAACAGAAGAAGAAGAGTCTGCTTCTGTGCTTCAGGCCAGGGCTTTCACTTACTACCTAAAATAACCTAAATAACTAAGCAGGAAAGGAAACCAAAAGAAAAAGAATATTTAAAACCTCCTTGGCTCTGCAAACAAAACAGTGTAAAGTGAAGAAGCAGACTGCATTGAGGCTCTCAGGTTTTTTGTAGCCTGAGCTCAAGCTAAGAGCTCATCAGCTCAGTTGTGTATGAGCTTGGTAAATTCAGCCCGTAGTCTGCCTGGGTTTGAATAATTATTCTTTTACTTATTTTTTCCTACTTCTCCACAAGCTGAACTGCAAATCAAACCTCTAAGGCTATTCAAAGACTGAGGAGCTGTGTGTGAGACTGGTAGTACTATACATCCAGTAGACTGACAGCCTAATGTTTGATTCCTGATTTCTACCATATTATATTTGTGATTAAACAGGGGCTCTCTGGTGCTGATCATTAGGAGACTGTCCCCCCCCCCAAAAAAAATAAACATCATTATTGTAAGAGGAGCTGTGTCTCTGTGTGGGTTTGGTACATACTGGGTATTAAATAAAATAAATTGACCAAAAAAGGCTAAATAAGAAAGGCAGAGGAGTAGCAGTGTGTGAGCCTGTGGGGTTCATTAATTATTACACTATCCAGATCCCACTCCAGCAGGTGAAAAGAAACAAACCCCCTAGGCTATATAAAGGCTGAGCTGTGGGAGACTGGTATAGTACATCCAGGAGACTGACAGGGGTTGAATCCTACAGTCTAACATTGTGCTGCTGAGTACTGGGCTCTGCAGCTGGTTCCATCACCAAAATAAATAAATAAATAACAGTAAAACCAGGAAAGCAGAGAAGGAGCTCTATGTGAACATGGTAGATTGACTGGGTTCGATTCGCACAAGCTTCACTGACATACAACACATTACTGTGTCCAGGTGACTGTCTCTGAAGGGCCTGTAGTTAAAATCAGTAAAATAAAAATTACAAGCATTTGTCAATGCCGAACGTTCGCTTGCAGGTGTTTGCAGTGGTGTTTGGCATGTATGGTGCCTTACCCTAATGCCCTGTGCGATTGCTGGTATTTGCACAATAAATTGTCAGCATGACCTTTTTGTTACCCCCATTGTGCGCTACATAGGCGGAAACACGTTTTGGGCAGGATGTGAAAAATGACAGCTGTACTGCTCATAAGGAAGTGTGGTAAAATGGCAATGTTGAAAATCTGGAGTGGAAATTTTGAAAATTCGCAGACCTAGGAGTGTGTGTGGGAACTGCGCAATGCACGCTGGTAAAACAGTGATTGTTAGGAATTTTTTCACCAAATTGTCAACACTGGCAGTTTAAAACCTCTGGTAATGAACAGTGACACTGTGATTTTCTTAATGTGTCCCATACACTGAGTTTGCACACCGACTGTGCCATTGTGCGCTACATGGGCGGAAACACCTTTTGGACAAGATGTGAAAAATGACAGCTGCAGTGCTCATAAGGAGGTGTGGTAAAATGGCAATGTTGAAAATCTGGAGTGAAAATATTGAAAATTCGCAAACTTACGAGAGTGCGTAGGAACTGCGCAACACAGACTCATAAAACAGCCATATTTAGGAATATTTTTACCAAATTTTCAGCACAGCCATTTTAAGACCCCTGCTCATGATCAGTGTCACTGTGATTTTCTTAATGTGTCCCATACATTGAGTTCGCACACCGACTGCGCCATTGTGAGCTACATGGGCAGAAACACATTTTGGGCAGGATGTGACAAATGACAGCTGTACTGCTCATGAGAAGGTGGTAAAATGGCAATGTTGAAAATCTGGAGTGCAAATATTGAAAATTCGCAAACATACGAAGGCAGTGAGGAACTGCGCACAATGCGCTACCGTAAAACAGTCATTTTTAGAATTTTTTTCACCAAATTTTCAACATAGCCATTTTAAGACCTCTGCTCATGAACAGTGTCACTGTGATTTTCTTAATGTGTTCCATACATTGATTTGCACACCGACTGCGCCATTGTGCGCTACATGGGCAGAAACACGTTTTGGGTGAGATGTGAAAAATGACAGCTGTACAACTCATAAGAAGGTGTGATAAAATGGCAATGTTGAAAATCTGGAGTGAAAATATTGAAAATTTGCCAACTTATGAGTGTGTGTAGGAACTGTGCAATGCACGCTCGTAAAACAGTCACTTTTTGGAATTTTTGCACCAAATTTTCAACATGGGGTTTTTGGGACCCCTTTTCATGAATGATGTCACTGTCATGGCATTATTCAAGGCCAAAGGGTGATTTCATGCAGTGACTGCGCAGTGCCTGCGAAATCACTGTTCGGGCCCGAATAACACCATGACAGTGACATCATTCATGAGAAGGGGTCCCAAAAACCCCATGTTGAAAATTTGGTGCAAAAATTCCAAAAAATGACTGAGATATGCAATAAAGTTGAACCCCACCCCCATCTAGCCCATTATACAGCTTACCGGCATTTCCTCAGTTCGCGGTCGCCTTTGAAGAGTGCAGACGTGTTCCTGGTCCACCGAAGATCGTCGCGCCAGAGTCTGGAGGTAAGTATGGGGTGAGGGGGGTGTGCGGAGGCTGGATGCGCAGTGGGTGGGTGCGGGTTGTGGGGGGGGATTGGGAGACACGCCGTGGGACAGTTTTTGTTTTACAGGTTTGAAAAAAAAAAAAGACTACGTGGGATGTTTGCCACGCTGGGGTGGGCTCCCAGCATGGCAGAAGATTGCTGGGGGAGTCCGAGGAGCCGATGGGGGGTTGGGCACCCCCGTCGGCAAACTACGCTGGAGGGGGCACCGAGGAGCCGACGGGGGATTGGGCACCCCCATCGGCAAAATAAAGCAAACGTTTGCCACACTGGGGTGGGCTGCCAGCGTGGCAGGAGGATGACTTTGGGGGGGGCCGTGGAGCCGACGGGGATTGGGCACCCGCCGGCAAACAATGTTTGCCACGCTGGGGTGGGCTCCCAGCGGCACGAAGCTTTGGGGGCGGCGGACGGACGGGCACGGGGAGGTAGCGGTGACATGAGGGGCAGTGCTCCCAGTGGCAGCTATGTTTTTTCTTTGAAGCAGAGGAACACCGCTGTGTACTGAGCTGCTGCACCCATTGTGTAGGATGACCACGCCTGCTCAAGGAGTAGCAGCATTGGTGGGAGAGGCACCCTCTAAGTGTGCTACTCTCCCAAAACCTTCCTCGCGCATGCGCGCAAGTGAACGTAAAAATGATAGGCTAAGACAGGCAGAGCAGGTGTCTGAGCTTGGGTTTGATTCTCACAAGTTCCATTTACATTTACATACAGCACATTACTGTGTTCAACAAGCTACTGTCTGTGAAGAAGCTGGGGCTATAACAAAAAAAAAAGGCCAAGACAGGCAGAGGAGCAGGTGTGTGGACTGCGAGTTTGGGTTTGATTCCCACAAGTTCCACTTACAAACAGCACATTACTGTGTTAGAGCAACTGACTTTGAAGGGGCTGTGAAAAAAAAAAAAAAAAGCTAACTAAGACAGGCAGAGGGGCAGGTTACATTTTGGTTCATTTTAGTGAGTGCTGACACATCATAAATCAAAAAAAAATGTCTCAAGTTCAAAAGAAAATATGGTCATATTTTTCTAAGCCAGGAGGTAGTACAAATGAAGTAGAGCCAGTCACTAAGAGGAAGAAAAAGGAGAGTGATGAAAACCACGGAAAAGAATCAAAAGATGTACCGGGTGCCACTGTTACATGTGTCAGCGGCCTCAGCGGTACAAAAGAAAAGCAAGTTCATGATTATGAAGGGATTAAAGGGAAGAGTTTTGCGGAAAGGATTTGTGTTACTAGTGACTCTGAATCACAGAGCTTTGGTAGTGAAGAGGAATTCCCTGAACATGTCACGCCTCATAACAAAGATTTACTTCCTGCAGGATGGAAGCGTGAACAGAAATGTTTTTTTTTCAGAGTAAATACTGGTGGTTAGTCATCAGCAGATCAAATCTTGGTTGCAGTGTATGTCGGCAAGTCAGTAACTTGGGTCCTGAAAAATCTGCCAGAATGAAGTTGGCAAAAGACTGGATCGAAACAACTGTTACTTCATATGGTGCCAATAAAACAAAGCAACAGAAATCACTATGGAAAAAGATAGGAGAACATGCACAAACTAAGTCACATGTCACGGCTTCTCGCATTCTTGAGCAGTCAAAAAAAGACACATTGCTGCAATTAGCCGCAACTGCACAGTCTGCTCAAATTGCTACTATGGTCAGAAAATTCAGAACTGCTTATAAAGAAGAGAAGCATAACCGGCCATCATATGGTTTTGAAGCAGAAATAGACTGTCAGCAATTGAATGGACTGGACATGGGGCGGATTTTGCATTCCAATGTGGCATGTTCTAACATTCAACATCACATTTCCTCTGAGATGAAGAAAAAGTTGTTTGCCCAAATCACGGCGATTGCTCCTAAAGTGAGTCTTTTACTTGATGAAGCTACTGCTTTAAACAAGAAGAGTGCTTCAATTGTGTACATGTGACAGATGTTATCTGGCATGGAGTCTCCTGCTAACTTATTTGTGGACCTTGTGGAGCTACAGGATCTGACGGCTGAGGGAATAGTGAACAGTTTATTGTCTGCACTTAAAAAGATTAACATAACTGAAAACTTCCTTGCCAAGTGCCTGGTAGTAGTTGCTTGCGATGGAGCTTCAGTGATGTTTGGACGCAATACGGATGTTGTGAAGTGGTTGCAAGGCATGTTTCCAAATATCATAGCATGGCACTGCTCCACTCATCGCATAGAGCTTGAGGTCGGTGATGTCATGAATGATGTTGGAGCTATGAATCACTTTAAAAGTCTGCTAGACAAGCTATATTCTCTTTATAGCACATCTGGGAAAAATAGATTAGAGCTGAAGGAGTGCGCTGAAGCTCTTGATCTTCAGCTTTGCAAGATAGGTAGAGTATTTGACACCTGGTGGGTAACTAAATAAAATCTTCTAGAAAAGATACATATTTATTTTTAAAAGGCAGATGGTGCAATGCTAGACATTTTAGTAACCTGTTCTGATAGCCCCCAGAAAACTCTTGGGTTTTAGATGTTCTGTTTTGAGTATTGTGGCTTTTATTGAAGATAAAACACACTTGTTATAGGTTCCTTAGTACCTCCCCCTGACTCCTAGGGAAACATTTTTTTCACCTGGATGGAGTCAGGATATTGGAGACTCCCGCTCACCTTGTTAAGCAACAACATGTACCACATAGCCTCTAGCAGGGTACAGCTTTGCCTGGTATTGTATGGTGCATGGCCTGGGGTTCTTTGATAAGTCTTAGGCCGTCATATGATGAAATGTTGTTCTTACTTGAGCAGCTAACCTCCCGCTGTAACAAATTAATTGCAGGAGTATAGTTATAATGTTACAGGTAAGCCAGAAGCTCCTGGGTTTTAGATGCTCTGTGGTGAGTTTTGGGGCATTTATTGAAGATGAAACACACTTCTGTTACAGCTTCTCTAAGGGAACCTGTAAAAGAATAGAAGTGTGTTTATCTTCAATAAGGGAACCTGTAACTGAAGTGTGCTTTACCTTCAATAATAGCCCCAAAACTCACCACAGAGCATCTACAACCCAAGCACTTCTGGGGGACTACCGCCCCCCCACCCCACTCCCCTGGCCTTTGAGTCATCCCAGCACTGTGCCATTGCTTCTACATGCCCATGATCCTTTACCTATAAAAAACCTTTTAATACTTCAGTTTTAAATAGTTCTACTACTTGTACCATGCTAGATGTTATATGTGGTACATTTTGTTGCTTAGTAAGGTCAGCCAGAGTCTCCAATATCATAACTCTGAGTTATGGTATTGGAAACTCTGGGTAACTCCCCCAAATAAATTCTTCCCTGAATTCAGGGGAAGGGAACCTGACACAGAATAGAAATGTGTTTTATCTGCAATACAAACCCGGCCAAAACTCACCACAGAACATTTAAAATCAAAGAGCTTCAGGGGGCCTACCGGCCCCCAGACCCCTGGCCTTTAGTCAATTCACAGCATCTTGCCCTTTATACAAACCCATGATCCTTTACCTGTGGTCAGCCAGCCTCTCCAACACCCTGATTCTCCCCCCAAAAGAATAATTCTTCCCATGGATTCAGGGGTAGGGAACCAGACACAGAAATGTGTTTTATCTGCAGTATAACCCCAAAAACTCACCACAGAGCATCTAAAACCAAAGAGCTTCTGGGGGCCTACTGGCTCCCAGACCCCTTGGGTTTGGGCCAATTCACAGCATCTTGCCCTTGCATTATACTTATACATGCCCACGATCCTTTACCAGCACCCAAACAGCCAGACTCTCCAACCCTGACTCCACCCCCCAAAAAAAAATTGTCTACTGGATTCAGAGGTAGGGAACCTGACAGAGAAATGTGTTTTATCTGCAATATAACCCCCAAAACTTACCACAGAGCATCTAAAAACCCACAGCTTGGGGGGGGGGGCCTGGCGGCCCCCAGACCCTAGCTTTCAATGTTGAGACTCAGAGCCCTGACACCTCTTTCTGTACAAATTAAGCACTGATGGACAAGGCAATGGGGCCTGATAAGTTACACCCCAGGGTGATCAGGGAATTGAAGGAGGAGTTGGCCACACCCTTGACAAGGCTCTTCAACTTGTCCCTGGATATGGGTAGAGTGCTGGAGGACTGGAAGAGGGCAGATGTAGTTCCTTTACACAAGGGAGGTAGTAAGGAAGTGAAGGGGAACTACCAACCTGTCAGCCTCACATCAGCAGTGGGGAAGGTAATGGAGGCATTAATCAAGGAGAGGGTGGTGGATTACCTGGAGAAGAGTGGCTTGCAGGACAGCAGACAGTATGGCTTCATGAAGGGGAAGTCTTGCCAGAAAAACATAATTCTGTTCTTTGACTGGATGACTCAGGTGATTGATCGGGGGGGGCAGTGGATGTGGCCTATCTGGACTTCAGTAAGGCCTTCGACACCGTCCTCCATAGGAGGCTTGTGAGCAAGGTGGAAAGCCTGGGGTTGGGTGGGAAAATAAGCTGGGTGGAGACCTGGCTGGCAGGAAGAACTCAGAGAATGGTGCTAAACAGGGTGAGGGGGCACTCCAGGACAGCAAGGGTGAAGAGTTCGGTGCCACAGGGGTCAGTTTTGGGTCTGCTTCTCTTCAACATCTACATCAGTGATATTGCGGAGGGTTTGAGAGGGAGGGTGTGCCTATTTGCTGATGATACGAAAATATGCAATAGGATGGACACCCCAGGGGTGGCTGAGGACATGAGGGAGGACTTAAAAGATGCTCCAAAAATGGTCTGGGACATGGCAGCTGAAATTTAATGCCAAGAAGTGTGCTGTGATGCACTTGAGGAGTAGGAACAGAAGAACAGGATACACCTTAGGTGGGGAGGAAATCAAAGTAACAGAACAGAAGTGGGATCTAGGGATCATAGCCTCCTTGAACTTTAAGGTAGGAATCTGATGTTGCAGGGCGGCAGGAAAGGCCAGTGGAATGTTGGCATGTATAGGCAGGGGCATTACTAGCAGAAGGAGGGAGGTAATAATGCCCCTTTACAAAGCCATGGTGAGGCCCACCTGGAGTATGGGGTTCAATTCTGGAAGCCACATCTCCACAAGGATATAGAGGCATTGGAGAGGATTCAGAGAAGGGCAACCAAGATGGTGCAGGGTATGCAGGGAAAGTTATATGAGCAGAGATGCAAGGAGCTGGATCTGTACATGCTGGAGACAAGGAGGGAAAAGGGGAGATATGATTAAAACTTTTAAATAAGTAAAGGGACTCAATAAAGTGGGAGAAGAGGGTTTACTTAAGAGGAAGGAGGGGGTCAGAACTAGAGGGCACAGCCTCTGACTGCAAGGAAGAAGAAACAGGGGCAATGTGAGAGGGCATTTCTTCATGGGAGGGTGGTGGAGCCCTGGAACAAACTTCCAGATGGAGTGGTGGGGGCTAAATCAGTGGAAGAATTCAAGACGGCATGGGACAAGTATGTGGGGCTGAGTATTGGGGGAGGGCAGGGGCTGGTGGGGGGGTGTAGGGGGAAAAAATGGCAGACTAGATGGGTCAGTATGGTCCTTTTTCTGCCATCAAGCTTCTATGATTCTATGATCCTGAATGAATTAGGTCCCTCACAAGTCCGGGAGCCCTTGTGGCTCATTCCTCAGGCAGCATTACCAGATTGGGTAGCCCATAACCCTCTGACCCCATCACCATGGCACAGTAGGTCAGAGTTGACAAAAATGGCTGCCAAGTTGTATTCCATAGACAGTTCTCCGCAAGAGTCCTTATTTACACAAACCAGTCAGTGCAAACACAAATGCACATCCCAAACCAGTCCTTCATGGGTACAAGATCACATATGGATCAGGCAATATGATGGTCATTTGATTCCTCATTTAATCGGATGCTTTGCAATGTCCAGTCCAGTGGCAGTGGATGTCTTTGATGTGTGAATAGCAAGGGAGTCTTAAAGGCATAGTAGCCCCATGGGAGTTACACATGAATTAGAACAGCCTATTCAAACTCGAGTATCATCTCCATGAGGTGCATGGTGTCCTGGAACTCAGAATTTATTTTTTTCAAAGAAACTCTCTCACTGCACTGATCTTTAGCCTCCCAGCATTCCAACTGTGGATTTTAGTTTCTGCTGAAGAGAGCAGTTGCCCTGGATGGTGCTCCCAACTCATTTGATAGCTAAGTCCTTAAGAGTTGTTGTTTTATAAAGTTTTTCTATATTTTAGTTAAATTAGAGTTGCTCTCATTTCTGAAGTGCCTTTTAGTGTAAATAAAGAACAATAATTGTACATCTTTTGTATGATTTCTAAACAGCTCCCAGAATGGTGGCATAAACTGCAAGTTGTACTCTACTCACAGTGACTGTTGTTGAGTTTGTGGTTCAACTTTGCAGTCTAGTGGTTCTGTTTTAATGGTTCTGTGTTACTACAATGTAATTAGAAAGTGATTCTGCCTACTTGTTTACAGTGCTATAGGCTGTTTTGTAACTCACAATGACCCTAGTTGAATGAAGTGGAAAACTGATCAGCTCACAATGACTGTGGTGGTTTTACTGTGGTGCCAATTTCTGCTCTCATGTCTGAGTCAGAATTAAAAGCCTAAAAAGAGAACTGGGCAAGTGTCAGAAGTGTGCTCACTGTTTGTGGATGAGGATACAGAGTGCTACAAGTGTATATGCCCAGATCATGATTAGCTAAACTGTGATTTCTGCAACTCTGTTTTCCCTAATACAGAAAAAGAGTCAAGGAAAAAGGTAGTTTTTATTGGCACCAACCTCTCTGTATAGCTCTAAAGTGTTTTCTCCTAGTAAACAGGTTGAGAACATCTCTGTGATAATGTCTGCAAAAACAGCTTCACCTAAAGACCACTCTAAAGCAGAGCCTGCATGGAAGCACACTCAAGAGCATAAATCCTTGACTGAGGAATACTCAGATGATAAGCCAATCATCAAGTGAGCTGACAAGGCTCTGATGCCCTCCATGGAGGAATTCAAAAGGCAGTTCTTCCAGACAATGAAAGAACATGCATCCAAAATTCCTTCCTCATTGGCCCCCAAAGTCACAGAGGAGGAATGTTATGAGGAAAAGGAAGAGTCTATTGCTCTAAAAGTCATAGATGATAAGGAAATAAGTTCTCCCCATGTCCTTTAGAGGACAACTCCTATCCTGGCTTCATTAAAGGCATGGCAGCTTTGATTAATATACCCACTGTGCAAACAGATTCTGACATTGGGGAGATTTCCTAAGGATGTTGGGATTGATATCAACCCCCAATTCATGATACATTTCCAAAGATGAGTAAAAAGATTTTACAATTTCCAGCAACTGATATGACAATTTAGAAAAAAAACAGGACTTGTACAGAATATCTTTATCTAGATCCTAACCCAGAGGGTCTACAAAAAGGCTGCTGAATGTGAAAAAGACAAAAACAACTTTCTCAACAGCACTTCCAGATAACGATTCTTGGAAAATTGACACTCTTGAAAAAATGCTACTCTTCTACTGTACTTTTCATTAAGGGAGAAAGCATTTTTGAGTTGCACATCATACTACCAGGAAGCATTCTGGAAAGCTGTACCCCCTTTGGTGCTAGTTTGCCCTTTAGTGTGAGGCCACAGATATTGCAGCATGTAAAAGGTGATCTAAATACAGTCAAATACAATTTACAAATGGCTGTGGATATTAATTATACAGATATTACGAAAGCATTTTCAAATGTAGTACCTACTGCTTGGTTAAGAACCACAGAATTACTAGAGGATCTTCAAACTAAAGATACAGACTCGCTCTTTAAAAATAAATCTCTCTTTTGAGATCATACAGACAGCTATTAGGCTGATAAAAACAAAACTACGTTTTAAAAATGTAGTAGAACAAGAAAAGTCCAGAGGGTACTACAGACCCTCCGACAGGGGAGGCAAAGGAAGGTGGTACTATCACAGGCAGTATCATCATCAGTGATATATTGCACCCAAAGGTTCAAATCTGTAGAGATGGAAGAGGCAGAAGGCAAGCAGCAGCTCCAGCTCAGCCACTGCAGACAAAAACTAACCACTGACAAAGGGCAGGTTGTCACACTTCACCATCCAGTGGAGGGATACCTCTCTCACCATCTTCAACAGTGGCAGTCTGTTACAACAGACAAATGGGTCCTGGAGATTGTGAGAGAAGGCATAAGTCTGTCTTTTTTTTTCTTACCAATCCAAAACAAAAGAAATATACACTATTTTAAATAAATTCATCAGAAGAGATGCAGCAATAAAAACTGGAAGTTCAAAAACTGCAGTCTCTCAATGTTGTGGGGTAGGTACCAGTGATAGAAATGGGAAACAGATTTTTCTCACAGTACTTTTTAAGAAAGAAACAAATCATGACAGTGACAAGTTAAGTAAGGTTTTATTTCTTAGGTGCTCTTTCCCTACAGCTCAGTGCACTGTATAAAATACAGGCAGATAAGAAAAAAAAAATTATAGTTAGTATAAAAACATAAAAAACATAAGCTTGAAATAGGCAACACATAAAAGGGAAAACATGCTAAACCCCAGAGGCTTCTCTAAAATGGTGTGCCTTAAGACTCTGTTTGTGAACTTCCACCAAGGGGGCCTCCCTCAAGGACCTAGGAAGCAAGTTCCACAGGACTGGTGCCACCACCTCAAAGGCACAATCACCCGATGTTTTCAGGTGGGCACTGGGAACCACTTGGAGGCCCTCCTTGGCAGAGTGGAGAAAGTACAAGGGGTGGGGAAGAGTCAGGAGGTCTCACAGATAGCCTGAACCAGTACTGTATAGGGTCTTGTAGGTAAGTAAACCCAATTTGAAGGAGATCCTCTACCTTATCAGCATCCAGTGCAGGCTGCGAAGGACCAGGATCACATGACATGACCTCAGGAGCCCCGTCAGCAACCTTTGCTGCCATGTTTTGCAATAGCTGCAGGTGCTGCAGGACTCCTCCATTGACCCCAAGAGAAAGGGCATTGCAATAGTAGAGTCTGGATGTCATGAAAGCATGCACTAGTGATGGTAGGTCACCAGGAGGGATTAACCCTTGCTGTGCCACCGACATGTATACACGTCCTTAAAACTTATACGTTCTAAATATTCTGGCAGCCTAGAAGTTGGCTTTAATCTGGGTGATATTTCTAGTGTCAATCTTCTGTCTAGGATTATGCCCAGATTTTTCACCTTCATGGATGTCAGAAGAGGAACTGTCCCAAGTATCAAGCCTGTTCCAGCCCTGTTAGCATCCGACTCGCTATGGTAGCCAGGCTCAATCACTAGCACCTCTGTCTTACCTGCATTGAGCCTCAGGAGGACATCAAGTCCTGGATCTCAGCCAGACATTTATTCAGCACCGCCACTGCATCATGTGTCCCATGTGCAGAAGACATATACAGTCGGGTATCATCTGTGTAATGATCTCATCCAGGGGCAGCATGTACACTGTTAACAACATTGGTGAGGGTACTTACCCTTGGGGAACTCCACAAAGCAGGGGCTTAGGATGGGAGGAAAAATGTCCCATCACCACCCTCTGTGACCTGCCTCTGAGAAACGACTCAAACTAGCTGATGACAGTGCCGGTGAGTCCATATTGCCCCCTCAGGTGATCCAATGAAACTGCATGGTCCACAGTGTCAAATGCTGTTGAAAGATTGAGGAGGACATGTTTTGACTGCTCCCCTCTATTTCTAGCCCTGAGGAGATCATTTTGCACCTTGACCACTGCAGTTTCAGTTCTATGTCCAGACATAAATCAAAACTGGAAGGGCTCATAGATGTCAAAGGCCATGAGGTGTACTTCGAGCTGCAGAGCCACAATTTTCTCAATATCCTTACCCAAGAAGAGTTGTTTAGAGACTGGTCTATAATTCACCAAGATGTCTGGGTCAGGAGATTTTTTTTCAGAAAGGATTTTACTAGCGCCTCTTTCAAGGCATCAGGAAGTAGCCCCTCTGAAAGCGAGCACCAGACTATCTCAGCGAACACTGGGCCAATGGATTCAATGTATCACACTAGAAGATGGAATGGGCCTAGGTCCATTTCACAATATGTGGGCCGCAGCTCCAAAATCAGCTCACAGATCTCTTCTACCCCCAACGGTCTACACTCACGCCAGGCAAGGGGAGTGTAGGAACAAAACCCATGATGGAAAAATAATTTTATTTTTATTAACAAGAATTTATTTTGAATTATTGTTTTATGTGATTTTATATGGGATTAATTATGGGAATGTTTAATATAAGTCATGGTTAAGATTACTGTTTGCATAAATTCCCAAAAAAACAAAAGAAAAGTGCTAGTTAAATCTTAAAAACAGATTTGTCTTCAAGCTTAAGAGGAAAAAAGTCTTTGCTTCCTGGCTGAGCAACTCTTTGCCCAAATATGGCAGATGAGTTTCTTGCCTAAAACTAAGAGAAAACTTCAGTTTCATTTTTAAGCCATGATATTAATGAGCACTTTTCCAAGTCGAGCCAGGGAATAAGATGGGGCCCCACATCCTTGGAATATCTAAGCTAAAGCCAGAGATGGGTATCCATGGCTACAATCAGATAGGAGGTCATGTGACTGTTACAGCCACTAGCCAGATAACATTTCAATGAGCTCAAGAAAAAAAAAACTCTCATTGCTGTTTAAATTGTGAATAAATAAGTAGTGTTTTATGCATAATTTAACAATGCAATGTACTGCGCTACAGAAATTGGACAGCTGATAGACAATAGTATGAGTAATAAAAAAGTTTAATATCATAAGTGCAGGACCAAGGGTTCGAGAATTATGTACAAAAGTTTATTTTAATAACATTCTTTGCTGATAACTAGATCAATCTAGTCTCTCACGATAGCTCACATCCTGAGGAGTCTGCAAATATAACTCTTAAGTATGTAGCTTGTTGCCATGCAGCGAAAGACCATCTGAAAGTTTGGTAAGAGCAAGATGATTTATGTCTGCTTTAGACAAGACAAAGAATCTCATGTGTTTCTACAAAGAACTAATGTTTTAAAGGTTTTAATAACAGATTTTCTAAACAAATTTTATATTATTCTGTAGCTTAGAATATTTAGAGATACACTATTACTTTATTTTATGAAGTTTTATTAAAATTATGAAGTTATAACCTTAACTAGTCTAACTTGAGAAATATTAGTCTTAGGAATATGGGAAACATACCAAAATGCTCCACTCGATGAGAGACTTTCAGATATGTAAGTTTAATAATTTAATTATTTTGCAGAAAAAGAGTTATAAGAGAAAATTAATTCCCTTTCTAAAAATGACTTTGGAGTCAATTGGCAGTCTTTAATGAGGTATGGTCACTGTCACCATTCATCATATGCAGGGAGCCACAAACCTGGCCCCCTTAGTGACTCAGACCAATCAAA
Organism: Neoceratodus forsteri; assembly: GCA_016271365.2. Taxonomy (NCBI): domain Eukaryota; kingdom Metazoa; phylum Chordata; order Ceratodontiformes; family Ceratodontidae; genus Neoceratodus; species Neoceratodus forsteri. Next base: position 155,703,717 of record CM057454.1, read on the forward strand.
ATCTGGTGTTAAGTAGATTCATATTAGTAAATTCTGCTAGTCACTCCTTAGTCTTAGCTGAAACACCACTGTAAGAGGACTTATGTCAGGCTAATTGAAAATTTGGCTGCAACCTTAATGGCTTTATAACTTGCTATGCCTGAAAAGCCTTAGACCACACCTGAATTTGGAATACTGGGACCAGCCTTAGTTAACCATTTGATGTATCCAGAAAGTGGGTGCTAAGGGGAAGCTTGAAAGCCTATGCAGTGTTGCCACAAGGACCAGGTGCAAAACTTCGCTATAAGGACACACTCACTGGTATGAAGCAAGGTATGTGTTTCATTTACTGAGCATTTTGACTGAAGTAATGTTGCCTGTAAAGCCTGGACCAGAGACATAACTTTAAAATTCACACAAGCTATGCAGCATTGTGAGTAAAAGAAAGTCTAGTGTCCTAAGGTTTTGAGTGCAGATGAATTAAACATGAAAAAGTCATTAAAATCCAGTTATTAAGACAACTTTGCTACCCACAAGAATGTTTTTGATACAAGTGTTGCTATGGGACTGATCTGGTTGTCTGATGTTTCCTGTTGAATCCTACAAACTGACTTTTAATGAGTGACATCCAAAACTAGTGCACAAAGAATCTGAAGTTACAGTTCCAGGGTCCAGGAAAAAGACAAGCTTGACGGAAATGGACTTTTTTACTCAGAGCCAGACTTAATCAAGATTTCTAAGTTAAGAGAGAAGAAAACCCACTTCTACAACAAGAAATTTAAGTATCATTTTAATTACTTTTACTAATTAATTTGGATTGATAGTTTTAGTAATTTAAATTGGCTTATCTGGGAAAGTAACAAGGAAACTTACTTTTAACTACAGAACTTGAGGTGTATAGTTTAAAAGGTTTAAACTGAGAAATATTTTGCATGATCTGAAAAGTTAAAACTGAGTTTTATGAAAGTATAATACAAAACACTGATGTAATGAGTTGTTGCAAGTTCTCATGAAAAGAAAAGGTTATGCTAAATACTAAGTATACCAAAAGCATGATATAGTCAATGCATTTATGCTGAAAGCCTAGTATATAGCTAATGGAAGTTATTATGATGAATATTTCTTATTATACAATGGGGTATGAAAATCATGTAACCTCATTGGTCAAAACACATCACATGACCATGGTATATATCCTGTAATAACCCACAGCTGAGAAATAGCATTTATAAAAAAACATACTTAAACACATTTCAAATTTATTTTACACATGGGTCCATTGTAAAATCGCAATAAGACACTTCAGGATGTGGGCTATTGAGGGATTTACCCACTTCTTGTTTGGTTAAATCACTTGGCTGCGCTTCATGGCACACCACACAAGGCGTGGGTAAATCCCCCAATAACCCACATTCAAGCGTGTTTATTGCTTAACTCATTTGAAATGAGTATTTGCTGGAATTTGTTTTGTTAGTGATTTGTTTGATTTTTTAAAACAGTTTTGTTGATGTTTACAGTTATTATGCTTGATATTTATGCTAATGAGGACTATTTAGAATTATTGTATAGGTGTCAATAAAATAAATATATATTTCATATTTATAAGTGTGAAAGAAGTGTTATTGCCATTATTGCAAATCTGGAGAATGAGGATAACATCATATGTGAATTTTATGATTATTTTTGGTAATTTATGAAAATATTTTTGGGTAAGGCCTGAGGTAAATCCAAGTGCATCATTGTAAAAAGTGATATTATAGCTTTTGTTCCAACATCTTTGGGGTTCTCGTCCATGGGATAATTGTCAGTAAATAAAAATCCATACTTAGAATATATGAAAAATAAATGTTATTATTGTTAGCATTTGCAAGATTTCTAAATTGCAAAAATAATACTTTTCTGTTTTGTTTTTCTGAGTCTGAAGCTACCATAAGCAAAAGGGAAGGGAGCTAAATCCTAGAAGTGAACAGAATAGAATCTCTGACTAACAGTAAAGCAGCAAGGAAAATAAAAGAATATTTAAAGTCTCAAGAGAAAAGATTTTGTTTGGTTTAAATTGTTGTGTTATAAAAAGTCATTGCTATTTTAACTGTTTTTCAAACGAATACTTAATTGTCGTTGTTAAAGTGGTAATCACTATTGCATAGCCATGACAACTTTGACTGTAACTGCAAGTATGCTTAGCACTGAAACAGTAATTTATACCCCAACACAGCTGATTTTTATTAAAAGTAAAAATGAAAGAATACAACAGCTGGAAAAAATTTTGGCAGATAAATGTTTTGAGTATGGTAAATTTGCAGGTCAGGTACATATTTTAGAAAAGCTTTTACAGGAGAGTAAAAATTACCTTTCTAATAACTATTGTGACTTAGTCAAGCTAAGGGCTGAAAATGCTGTTCTGCAATGCGAGTTACAACAATAGCAAAAACAGTGTTTGGATTTGAAAAGAGAAAAAGTTGAACTAGCAGATGCTTATATACAGGTTAACAAAGATTTGGTTGAGTTAAATGAAAAGTATGAAAGTTTACAGAGTAAAAATCAAGTTAAAGAAACAATGAAAGCATTTTAAAGGTTAGATTGTTTGACTGATTCTGGTATATCATTAAATGGATCATCTGACTCAGAAAATAAATTACAGAGCCAAAACAAGATCCCTAAACAAACAAGTAATTAAAATTCTGATTCAGAGCCAGAAACATTTAAGAAATACAGAAAACACACAAGCTTAGGCAAAAGGGGGTTTCACTGTACCTCAAGCTAAGGTGTTAAAGGCTACCACCTCTAATATCCCAGCTAAGGGGGGATAGAAGTTACCCATGTCTAACAAGAAAAAACAGTTGAAGCCCATGATTGGTCCAACTGTTGCTCAGCAGCCTTATCAAGGCTCGGGCCACTGCCAACACTGGAGTCCCTCTCAAAAGAGGGAAGACCAAGTTGCAAGGCATGGCAGTGAACATGGTGACAGAACTGACTACAGAGGGAACCACTATTCTGACTATGATCAGCAAAATGGTAGTGCAACTCAAAAGAGGTCTAAGCATAGTTCCACAAGACTAAAGGAGATGATAAAAGATTCACCAAAGGAAATAGAGGAGACAAAACAGCAGATGGAAGAGATACACACTCTTATTCAAAGCTATGTGTTCTAAGTTGCTCAATCACCTCCTAACTTTCTAGTTTCTCTGCAAAATCCCTCCTCAACTGTACCCAGTACAGATGGGACTAGTGAAGCTATGTGACGTGTAGATTCTGTCCACTCCATTGCTGACACGGTAAAAGAAACTGCTATTGTTAAAAAGGACAATGAGATTGGAATAAGATTTAAAAATGAGGTGCCAAGCGAAGCTGAAAATGCTATCTCTGTGCCTAGCCTTTCTCAAAAGGTTTCCAGAGCTAGTTTCAACAACAGGGTAAAATGCCATGGTAAAACTGCTGTGTTGCCAGAAAAGAAAGGCAAATTCTGCCTGGGCAACTTAATTTCCAAAGGAAGAACAGAAGATTTTTACTGTAACATAAACAATGAAAACAGTCTAAATCATAAGGCTTTGCTTGATTCTGGGGCTAAAGTAAGTCTCATGTCTAAAAGTCTCTGTGATAAATTGACTGATGCCCTGGGTGACTCAAAGAAGCCAAAACCCCTTCCTAACAGCTTGCAAATTGTAGGTCATGGAGAGGAAGCTCAGAAGACTGTAGGGAAAGTTTGGTTGAAATTGAGATTTGGTAAAGTGGTGATTAAACATACAGTGTATGTTACAAACAAAACAGGTAATGATTTCTTGATTGGAAATTACCTTCTAAAGAGGTTGAAACCTATTCTAGACTATGGCCAGAAAATCTTATGGTCACAGGTGAAAAGGCCTATTCCATTTAGAAAGAGTCGTAACGTTTCTAAATAATGACATTCATGCTACTGTAAAAAAATGATTTAATGATTGAACTGAATTTTGTAGGTTCTAATGTAATTAATGTATTTAGTTGTGGTAATTCTAAAAATTGGTTAAATGGAAAAGTGAAGCTTATGTGGTTTGTGTGTCAAAACAAGATGTGATAACTCTGTAACTAAAACAGATGCCTAACTTTCTTCACAAAGCAAGTAAGTCCTGTTTTTCCCAGCGTCATCCTGTTTTTGACAGAAGCATTAAACTCTAAGTACAAGATCCACCCAGGACTGTGGAAAGGAGGTGCCACTCAACAGAACCAGAGGTAAAGCCAAGGTGCCAGACAAAAACAAGACCTGTAAAGTTCTATATTGTCCAAGCAGCGCACAGGTTTGCCCATTGTTAAAATGAATGGTTAGAAATGTCCAAACCACAAATAAAATTTGGAAAGTATAGACACTTGCCTTAAAACTCCAAATAGGGAAAATATGCATCCTGTATGTCATGCAAGGTTTGAAATCACCCATGCCTTGGGATAGATGTACTTGTATAACTGGGTATGTATACAAGCCTAGCCAATAAAATTATGTGGTCACAACTTAGGGGAAACCATTACCCAATGACGTGATAGCACCAGCCTTGAGGTCTGGATAAATTATCCCTCAAGTGTGCCAAATGGTGAGCGTGCTCACTGCAACAATCTCAGATAAAGGAATTGTCTGTTAAGGTTAATGGAAAGGTGTCTTATAAATTGTGTTGTTTGTGCCTAACCTAAAGTAGTAATATGGATTTAAATATCCATTATACACTTTGCCTAGGTATGTGCACTAGTGTAATGCATGTTTTTTTCCCTAGTACATAAATTCAAAAATAAAGCCTGTCACTTTTAAAACTAACTGTAGTTAGCAAAAAGTGAAAGGGGGGGTCCTTTACAGTTAAGATATTTGCTGTTCCAGTTATTGGGAGAGACTAACAGACGGTGTTACCTAAAAAAAGAGATGAAACAAAAGAGTTTTAAAGAAGCATATGTAGTTGATGAGATAAAATTAAAGTGGATAACAATGAGAAAAATAAAATGTTGAGAAATAAGGTAAATTCAGGTAAAAACTTTTTCTGATTTTGATTTTAATTTAAGGAAATGTACAAAAAAATAGTGAAAGTTTTGATTTTTATTTAGTAAAAGTATAATAAGGTAACTAAATGGTAGAAAACGTTTGTAATTTCATTTAAGTAATCCCAATGCAACTAGGATTGCTAAAAAGTTAAACTACAAATAGACCTTAAACATAAATCTGTGTAATACCAAAAAGGTAACTTCCAATCAAGGAATGAGATCTTGGTAAACTGATAAAGGTTACAAGGGCCAGTTTAGCAGTACCTTCAGCACATATGGGGACATAACTTATGAAATGTAACTAGTAAATACTAACCTTATATGTACTGTAATACTAAAGATTTAAAAATGTACAATAATTTGTCCACCTGGGAACAGAAGTAGGAGGTTGTTCAGGAAAGGGTTTGGTTTTTCTTCTGTTTTAACTGAAATATTTGAATAGTTTTGTACTTGAAATTAGTTCTGTGTGTTAAAAATTACTGCTTTGAGTTAGAACTGTTACTTGGGCTGTGATATTGTAACTATTGGGGCTTGTGTGCTGGTTGTGGGAACACTTGTTTGGCAGTAATAATTAGAGTGAAATTTAAATGTGATGTTTGCCTGGTGGTGGTAGAGCCCTCCTACCCCCCCCCCCGGATTGTAGGCTTTCTTAAATAGTGAAAAGTCACTGGGGGGTGGGTATTGAAGGGCTGTGCATTTCTGTTTGTGACTGAAATTTGAAGCAACAGGAACTGGTGGGCCTGTGACATCATACGGTACCTGATGTCTGCATACACACACTGTTAGCGGGACTAGACACACACTGGACTGTATGTGCTTGTGAGACTTTGGAACATTATTGATGGGGTTGAAATTGGGTTCGAAGGCCAATGCTGTTGAACTCCCTCTAATGGGGAAGAGGTATCTCAACATCCCCGGCAAGTATGGCCGCCAAGCAGGGTGTGTAGCCGGTTGCTAGTCAGTTGCGGTTCCCGTTTCTACGTTTCTACATCTTCAATTCGTATTTATTTTATTTAAGTTATTCTTATTCATTTTGTTTAGATTCTTTTTAACTGTGTTAATTTAATAACCGTGTTGTAGGGCGAACTAGTGCTGTGCTGTGGAGGGAGTTGTGCCATGTCATTGTGCCGTGTGCCATGCAGCAAGCTAGTACCTTCTGTTACATGGCTATTTTCCAAACAGTGAGGAGATATGGGGAAGATCTTTGGAGACATCGGGGCCTAATATTGATTGCCTTATTGGTTGTTTCTTTTTACCGGGCCACTACAGTGTTTGCAGGATTATGGACTCACTGTAATTGTATGACTGGGGATTTGGAGCCCTCAGGCCGCTTGTTGCGTTTAGGAGTTGTTCGACGGGATAACGCTGAGGATCTGAAGTGCATACTTTCGAATTGGACTCAGTCTGTTTTGTTTCCGAAGTTCTGGAATTACCCTTGAAAATTTTGGATTTATTTTGGATTGTCACCATTGACGATTGATGCCAGTGCCATTTGCGACATTGTGGAATGTTTTGAATGGATTGATATACCGGAAGATTTGTCCTTGGTCAGCAATTTTGAGAGCAAGTGCTGCATCCTCCAGTGGGCTGTGTTGGGTGAGGAAGCTCCCTGAAATTCCACCACCTCCAGGGTTACATCTGATCCTAGGGACCAAGCAGGAGCTGGTTAGATTTTTGCTCCAGGGAGCTGGAGCCATTATTGGTGACCGTTCCTAAGAGGCCTCGATACTGGTCCTGACGGCCTAGTTTGAGGCCTCTGTAGCTGTGGATCTCGGGAGAGATCAGGGCCTGTTTGTGGTGGTGGTGAGGGCTTCCCCCCTTCTTTCATTTTGCACCTGGCCTGGTTTTAAGTTTGTCTGTTTGGATATATTTTACTCTCCCCTGTACTGGATCATACATCGACTGCACTTCTATGAATGACGATATTGAAAATGGACTTCATCCCCTCTGTGGTTAACTATTTTATGGATCCCTGGTGGTGAGAGGACCGGATGTCCACATTTTTCTGTGATTTATTTTGATACTGTACTTTTTTTGTGGATCTGATCTCTAATTTAGGCAGTGAGAGTGCCTAAATTTCCTGCGCTCCTGGTTGTAAGAGAACCTGGGGGGGGTACAACTAAGTCAAAATCGGAATATTTCCAGAACTTGTTCTGTGGACTGGGACTCTTTCAGGCAGTGAGAGTGCAGGAGTTTCTATTATTTCCCTTTACTTCATCAGTTAGAATATTATTTTATTAGTTATAAGAGGGGGATGAAATAATTGTTGACCTCTTTCTGTGAATTAGACCTTTGGGGCAGTGAAAGTGCCTAATTTCCCCTATCTCCTGGGCTGTGAGAGGACTGGGGGGGTGGGGAAGTGTTATAAATGACATCCTGTGAGGGAGGAATGTAGTGTTCATATAAAAATTAAGTGCAGGAGTGCCAGCTTCAGTATATATGTGGTAGGGTAATATATATTTTAAGTGGAGTTTTTAATGTGTTAGGGTGGGTTTTTGGGGTTATTTTGGATTTGTTTTTAGTTTATTAATCTATGATTGTGATTTATAGTTTAAATTTTGGGATATAAACGTTGTTATTTGTCTTGTGGGTTATTTTGTATTAAGAAGGGGTCTTTTTATGGGATATTATTAATTTGTAGTTTAGTTTTGGTATTGTTTTATTATATTGTGTAGTTTAGTTTGCAGTATGTGTTGGTCTTCTGCCCCCACAGTGGTGCGCTTCTCATCCTCCTCTCTTCGTGCCCTTCACCCTTTTTATTCTCCCCCTCTTCAGTTTGAGATTTACCGACGTTGTAGAGCACTGGACATTGTGCGTTGGAGGGGGAGAAGGGTGTGGGGTTATGAACAGGGGAGGATGATCGAGGGGGGGTCATCATATTGGGGAGGTTAATACCAGAAGGTGCCCTGGGGTGAAATGGAATCCTGATCGTGGTTCTCCATGTCTGGTGCCCATACCCAAGGGCACTACCGGTTATGGTGGGCAGATGGCCTGTGCGGTCCGTGAGATTCGTCCAACTCGGGTGGTGTTGTACAATGCCAGGTCTATTAAAAACAAGACCGCAATTATTGCTGATCTTGTTGGTATGGTGGACCTGGCTTGCATTACTGAGACCTGGCTGGATGATAACTCTGGCCCCATTTTGGAGGCTATGACTCCAGCCGGGTACTCGGTGTTACACCGTCTGAGATTGGATCGTGGGGGGATGGGTTGCAGTCTGTTTCAAGACCAAACTTGGCCTCACAAAGGTACTAGTGGGGAGGGCTGAGTCCTTTGAATGTATAGTTGTAGCAGGTGTAGGCATTCGAATCGCCCTCATTCACCGCCCACCTGGTGATGAGAAGTGATTCCTTCAGGAAGTGGTGGACTTCATCATTGATATGGCATTTGAATCACCTAGATTGATGGTTCTGGGTGATTTCGACACCTGGGTCGATGATGAACTCTCGCAATTTGGTCAACACTTCCTCCAGTTAATGACAATGCTGGGCCTTACACAGGTGGTTTCCTCTGCTACACATAAATGTGGACGCTCTTTGGACTTAATCTTCCTTCAAGGGGTTGAGTCATCCGATGTGGGGGTGGAGCCCATCCGGTGGTCAGATCATTACACCTTGGGGTTTAGTTTTTGCTCCCTTTCTAGAAGGCCTGCCCCTACAAAGTTGGTTAGGTACCGCCATTTGTGGGATATAGATCCCCAAGACCTTGCAGTGGTACTTGACCCCTCATCTCCCGCGTTGGCTAGCAGTGATCCAGAGACCCTCGTGTCGGCTTATAATACGGCCATTGCTGGGGCTCTGGATCTCATTGCTCCAGTTCATGTTTGCCCCCTCTCCCTCCTCCCCAAGTCCCCTTGGTTTGATGGGACATTGAGGGCAATGTGGAGACAGGGGCGAAGGTTAGAGCGTTGCTGGCGAAGATCCACCCTTGATGCCGACCACCTTAGATTGATGGATCATTATCAGGTCTATCAATCTGCAATCACCCCTAAGAAGGCAGAGTTCCTGTCCAGGGAGATTGTGGTTGCTCGGAATCGACCAGCTCAGCTGTTTCGAACTGTGGACAGACTGTGCAACCCAGCCTGTCTTCAAGTTCGAAAAGTTTTTTCGCAATTGGAGTGTGATGAGCTTGCTCAATTCTTCATAAATAAGGTGGCCGACATTGGGGCTGAGTTGTTGCCATCACACTCTGGGGGTTGCCGTGAGCCGGGGTGAGATCACAGTGCCTCGGCTTTCCTGGAGTTCCTTCAGTTGGCTGGAGTTCATTGATGTCATGAGGATCATCCAGCATATGCACCCTATGTGCTGTAGTTTGGATCCTGGACCAACCTCCCTAATTTTGGGTTGTATTGAAATCATTGGTCCAATCCTTTTTCAGATAGTCAGGTGCTCCGTGGAATCAGGTGAGTTTCCTAGCTCCCTGAAAGAGGCGGTGGTGACACCTCTCTTGAAGAAAGGTACCGCGGACCCTGACTGTCTGGAAAACTACAGACCTATCTCTAACCTTCCCTTTGTTGGGAAGGTGATTGAGAAAGTAGTGGCTACACAACTGGAAGACCATCTGACCATCCATGATGTCTATGAACCCCTCCAGTCCGGTTTTCGTAAAAGACATAGTACCGAGACAGCGCTGGTTCGGGTGCTCAATGATCTCTTGATGGCTAGAGATTGGAAGAGTCGTTCCATTTTGGTTCTCCTCAACCTTTCTTCAGCCTTTGACACCGTAGATCACATGGTGTTGATAGAATGCCTGAGGCTGTTTTGCGGAATATCTGGAACCGTCTTAAGATGGTTCTCATCATTCCTCACTGGAAGATCACAAAGAGTTGTGTCCTGGGTTTTTTCCTTGGATTCAACTGCTTTGTTTTGTGGGGTGCCCCAGGGTTCAGTATTGTCACCCATGTTATTTGCGGTGTATAGGCTACCCATCGGAGACATTGTAAGGAAGTATGGGCTGAGGTTTCACTGTTATGCAGATGATACCCAGCTCTATCTTTCTTTTGCTCCTGACCAGATTGGAGCTCTCTCAGTCTTTAATAGCTGTCTAACCAAAATCCAGGAGTGAATGAATTCTAGCTGGCTGAGGTTGAACTCTGATAAGACTGAAGTACTGGTTGTGGACCTGGGTCATCAGATAGGGGGGTCGGGTGTTGATGTGCCTACCGGAATTTTTCTTGGAGGCGTTTCTCTCCCAACCTCTGAATGGGTGTGGAACCTGGGGGTGGTTCTTGACAACGGGCTGACACTGCATTCGCAGGTGTCGGCAGTCATTAAGACTTCCTTTTACCACCTTAGGAACATTGCCAGGATCCGGCATCTTGTTCTGTCTGCCGACCTGCCAACGTTAGATCATGCCTTCATGTCCTCGCGCTTGGATTATTGCAACTCCCTTTACCTAGGGCTTTCTGGGGTTGAAATCTGTCACCTGCAGCTAGTGCAGAACACTGCAGCCCGGCTTTTGACGGGTTCAGGCAGATTCTGTCATATTACTCTGGTGCTGCACGAACTGTACTGGCTGCCAATTCGGTGGTGGATCACCTTTAAAGTCGGCTTGCTGACTTTCAAAACTCTACATGATATGGGCCCAGGATATCTGAAAGAACTTCTGGTTCCTTATCACCTGAATCGATCACTCCGCTCTGCTGATGAGGGGTTGCTAAAGGTTCCAAGCGTAAATTTGAAATCTTCGAGTGCTCGGGCATTTGCTTATGTAGCCCCCACCCTTCGGAACTCTCTACCCCGTTGGTTACGGGAGTGCACTTCTGTGGAGGGCTTTAAAAGAGGTTTGAAGACTTTTTTATGGGAAACTGCATTTTTAGAATACTGACCGTTATGACTGTTTTGTTTTAATTGCATGTTTTAATGATTTTTCTTTTATTGTTCTGATTTGTTATTTATGTACAATGCCTTGGTAATTGAAAGGCGCCTTATAAATAAAATTATTATTATTATTATTATAAACAACTGCAGTCAGTATAGAGACTGTATTCCAGGGGGAAGGGACTGAGAAAAGGGGTGTGTGCCATTATGAACAGAGAGGGACAAACAGGGTGGCCACATTCCACCATGGCAGGCATCTTCGGAAGGGTTGTAGACTGCACAGGCTGTGGGGTGGCAATAATTCTCAACTGGGCCTGGAGAGAGGGAGGCTGCCCACTCTGTAGACAGCTATCTCATATCAAGAGTGAAGTATATTGGTTAAGGAGTAAGCTGGGGGAGTTGGGGGTGTGTGTCCAAGGATAAGGGGTGTGGATATGGGCGGCAGAAGGGTGGGGCTGAGGGGAGGCTGGGGCAATGCTCAGAAATTACAGGACGTTATGTTACAGCAAGCAGGAGGGGGATATTAGGGACAGAGGACCCTTAGATAGGGATGTTGATGCTAAGGGGAAAACTTACAGGGTAAACATTCCAAATATAAATAGAGTGGAGGGGAAAGAGTCAGGAGGGGCTGTTCTGGGGGAGCCTAGAAAAGTAGACAGTGAGAAGGGAGGGGCTGTTGTGGGGAAGCCTAAAAGAGCAGACTGTGGGAAGTGAGCTCCTGAGGAGAGCAGGGCAAGAGAGGAGGAAGAGGGGCAGTTTATAGGGGTAGTCAGGGGAAACTCAGGTTACGTGATGGAGACTTGCATAGTGTTACAATAAATCTGAGCTGCTAAGCAACCTAGAGGGGGAGGAAGGGTTTGGTGGAAATGAGGAAACTGATACAGAGGCCGGCGGGAGAGAGTCGGATACCCATAGGGCATCACAGACTGGCAATGGAAAGAATAGAAATAGTCCCAGAGGGAGAAGGGGAAATGTAAATGTTAAGCAGATGGGGGAGATGCAACATATTGCAGACATGAGGGAGGAGAGCATGACTGGAGAGAAACTGGGAGATAAGGAGACAGGGGAGGGGCCTCCCTTCGGAAGGGAGTCTGTACCAAGGATGGGGCCCAAGGTAAAGGGGACCCACAGAGGGCCTCTGGAGGTAGGGGTACTATTACAAGGAGGGAGGATGGCAGTGTGAGGGAAGGGGAAACCATCAGGGCCATGATAAATGGTTCTGACAAGAGAGGATTAAAGAGGACAACTATTCGGGGGGGTCTGAGTTAAGTGGGCAAAATAACAAAGGAGACAGAAAGGGGAGGGTGACAAGGGGGTCTCTAATAAGGCAGGAAGACTCCCATGGAATTGAGATCATGAATAAAAGGGGGAACGGGCGTTGAGAGAGCATAGTGGAGGTAACCATAAGGATGATGGCGGTATTAAGGTTCTGTTATTGGGAGACTCGATGATTAGGAGTATCCATTGGGAGGGACGGAGGATGGATGCCATAGCCAAGTGACGGTAGTGAGTATCTCTTGGTTGACGGTGAACAGAGCAAAGTTCATGGTGTACAAACTGGTTAGGGTTTGTGGAGGGAAACCGAATTTTCTGGTGCATTTGGGAACTAATGATCTAAAGGGAAACAGCATTTTGGAAATCCAAGCAAGGGTCCGAGAACTTGCCAGAGTCTGCCGGGATAATGGATGCAACATTTCCTTTTCACAGATATTGCCAGTACCAAAGACCTCAGTGGAGAAAAAAATGAAGATCACAGAGGTTAATGACTGGCTCAGGAAGTGGGGTGAAGAAAGTGAGTCGGGGTGTTAGGGAACTGGAAAGGAGTTTGGGAGGATAAGGGACTGTTTGCCAAGGACAGGCTTCATCTTGCCCTGTTAGGGAAGGAAGTCCTTAAACAGGGGGTGACTGACTACATTCAAGAAAGGTGGGGTTTAACCTTGTGGGGGGGAGGGATAAGGGAGGAGCTGACCAGAAGCCCCTCCCCAGATGAGGGAGTAGCCTTCAAACCCAAGGGAGAGGAAACAGACCGGGGAGGAGGTTTCAGGAGAAGCAGAGGAGGATGGAAGTATAAGGAACCTGGGTGGGGTTCGACAAAGGTATCAGGGATAAGGGGTGGGGGTGGTGTTAGTAAATGCCAGGAGCTTGGGGAACAAGTTGCCAGAGTTCCAGGCCATGCTGTTCGGGGGGTGGTGGATGTGGCGGTGGTCACAGAAATGTGGGCCAACAAAAAACACGACTGGGACCTAATCGTGTGGGGATACACTATGCTTAGGAAGGATAGAAAGGAGGGCAGAGGGGGTGGAGTGGCTATGTTCATTAGAGATGACATAGAAATTGCTAGCGTAGAAGAGGCAGAGGGAAATGTGGAGGCCTTAGGGGTCGCCTTACGAACCCTGGCAGGAGGTAAGGTCAAGCTGGGTGTAGTATATAGACCCCCCCCCCGGGATGGGTGATGTTCTGGAAGATAGTTTGCTGGACAACATCATTGCCCAGTGTGGACCAAAAGGGGAGGGAGTGGTGTTGATGGGGGACCTTAATATGCCAGGTACAAACTGGGGAACCATGTCCTCTAAGGTGGCCAAGGAGCAGAGGCTGCTGGACGGCTTCCAGGATGTGTTCTTAACACAGCATGTGATAGAGCCCACAAGGGAGGGGCATGTCCTGGATGTGGTTCTGGCGGATGGGGATCTGGTAAGAGACCTGGTTGTAGAGGATCCCCTGACTGGGAGCAACCACAATACTGTCTGGTTTCAAATAAGCATGGGGGTGGGAGCTATCTAGGACACTGGCAGTGGACTTCAGAGGGGCAGACTTTGTGGGAATGGGAAATATTCTCAAGGATTATTTGGAGGGGATTACAACAATGACAAATGTGGAAAAGAGATGGGAGGTCATAAAACAGGGACTTCATGAGGCAGTCAGGACCTGTGCTAAGGTGAAGTGTAAGGGAGCAAGGTCACATAAACCATGCTGCTGGTCCAGTGAGGTTCAGGTAGTGGTCAGAGAAAAGAAGGCTGCCTACAAAAAATATAAAACAATGAGAGGGGATAGGGAAAAGGAAATGTACCATCTTGCATCTAGAAAAGTCACCCAGATGGTGTGGGGGGAAAAGTCCAGTAAAGAGCAGCGGCTGGCACAGGGGATATGGGGAGGGGAAAAGGGGGTCTTCCAGTACATTGGGGAGCAGAGTAAAACTAAGGGTAATCTCGGTAGATTGAGATCAGAAGGAGGGTGGGTGGAAGAGGTGAGGGACCAGGCAGAGGTATTAAATGAGTACTTCGCCTCTTTGTTTACTAGGGAGGGGGATGAGATATCTACAAAGCAAGGTATGATGGGAATAGAAGCGGTAGTGAGTGGGATCAGGGGAGCAACAGAAATGGAGCAAGAGGGAGGGAGAGGTACCCCAGGGGTGTCACATCAGGATAAGGATAAAAAGGACAGTAAGGTGGAGGGGACGGATGATGCTATCTCCACTGAAAGGGTGTGGTTAATCCTTAAGGCCCTAAAGAAAGATAAATCTCCTGGGCCAGATGGCATTCATCAGAGAATACTATGGGAATTGGCAGACATACTGGCTGCACCCCTGGCGGAGCTCTTCAACAGGTCATTCGAGACAGGGAGGGTACCTAGGGATTTGCAAGAGGCACATGTGGTGCCAATCCATAATGGGGGGTCGAGGGAAGTACCAGGTAACTATAGACCCATCAGTTTGACCTCAGTGGTGGGAAAATTAATAGAGAGTATACTAAAGGAATGATTGGGGGTGGACTTGGAGGAGGTAGGAGGTCTGGATAGTCAGCAACATGGGTTTGTGCCAGGTAGATCGTGTCAAACCTATCTTGTGGAGTTCTATGAATGGGTAACATCAGAACTGGACAGGGGAAAGCCTGTGGATGTATTATTCTTGGACTTCAGCAAGGCGTTTGACTCTGTCCCCCACAATGGTCTGGTGGAGAAACTGACGGGGTTGGGAGTAGGCCCTTTGATGGTCAGATGGATTGAAAACTAACTAGCTGGATGCACTCAGAGAGTAGTGGTTGGTGGGCAGCTCTCGAACCCTAGAGAGGTCGGTAGTGGGGTACCACAGTGCTCAGTCCTGGGTCCAATCCTGTTTAATGCACACATTTTGGACATCAGTGAGGGTATAGGGTGTGAAATGAGTCTCTTCATTGATGACTCCAAGATGGGAGCAGTAGTTGAGGGGGAAGAGGTGAGGTTGGCCCTGCAAGGTATTTGACACAGTCCCACACAAAAGATTAATATACAAGTTAGCCAGCCTGGGAGTGGGTCCCAAGATGACAGCCTGGGTTAAGAATTGGCTGGAGAATAGGACACAGAGAGTAATAGTAAATGGAGTCCACTCAGAAGAAAGGAGGTTATTAGTGGGGTACCGAGGGTTTCAGTATTAGGACGGTCCTCTTGATTAATGTCTTTATAGCGACATTGCAGAATGACTGGAAGGAAAAGTATGTCTCTTTGCAGATGACACTAAGATCTGCAACAGAGTTAATGCAGGGTGGGGTGGAAAGGATGAGAAGGGACTTGGCAAGGCTAGAGGAATGGTCAAATGTATGGCAGCTTAGATTCAGTGCTAAGAGTGCAGGTAATGCACCTGGGAAACAAAACCCAGGGGAAGAATACACAATGGGAGTGAGATACTAACAACAACAAATGGAAAGGGACCTGGGGTAGTCATATCAGATGACCTAAAGGTGGGCAAGCAATGTGAGAGGGCAGCAAGGAGGGCCGGGGGTTACTGGGATGCATAGGGAGAGGCATCACCAGTAGAAAACAGGAAGTTATTATCCCTCTGTACAGACAGCTGGTGAGACCCCATCTGGAGTACTGTGTGCAGTTCTGGAGACCCAATCTCCGCAAGAACATAGACAGGATGGAAGCTGTCCAGAGGAGGGCAACTAAAATGGTGCAGGGTCTGCACCGGAAGACATATGAAGAGTGACTTAAAGAGCTTAATATGTATAGCCTCGAGGAAAGGAGGGAGAGGGGGGACATGATAGAAACTTTCAAGTACCTCAAGGGAATCAACAAAGTCCAAGAGGGTAGCATCTTTCAAAAAAAGAGGTGTGCAAGAACAAGGCGCACAATTTGAAGATGGGGGCGGCTCAGAGGTAATTTAAGGAAGTATGTTTTCACAGAGAGGGTTGTGGATGCATGGAACGGCCTTCCGGAGGAGGTTGTGGAGTCAAAATCAGTGGTGGAATTCAAGCGTGCATGGGACAGTCATAAGGCAATTCTGGGGGGTTGGGGTAAGAAGAAGTAGGCTGCTGGTTAACTAGGATCTGCAGCTTATCCAGTAGGTAGGGAAATGGGCAGACTGGGTGGGCCAAGCGGTCCTTATCTGCCGTCAAATTCTATGTTTCTATGTTTAAGGGGACCTGGACACCCTGAACAGGTGGGCTCACACATGGAAATTAAATTTCAATATCACCAAGTGCAAGGTGTTACATCTTGGGCGGGGAAACCCTAAACACAGGTACACCCTGGGAGGGGAGGCGCTGGAGGCCTCAACAGGAGAAAAAGACCTAGGAGTCATGGTGGATGCATGTATGAATAACTCTGAGCAGTGCAGGAGAGCAGCTAGCAAAGCAAATAGGATGTTGGGATGCATCGTAAGGGGGATTACCTCTAGGAGCAGGGAAGTGATTCTGCCACTGTACAATGGACTGGTTAGACCACACCTTGTGTACTGTGTACAATACTGGAGACCACACTTGAAGAGGGACATACAGCTCCTGGAGAGGGTACAGAGGAGGGCAACTAAGATGATACGAGGACTAGGGGATTTGACGTATGAGGACAGACTTGAGGAGCTCTGCCTGTTTTCATTGGAGGAGAGACGGGGGGGGGCATGATTGAGGTCTTCATGTACCTCAAGGGAATAAATAGGGCAAACACGGAGGGGATCTTTAGACTAAAGCAAGAAGGTATCACCAGAGGACATGGTTTGAAGTTGGAAGGTGGAAGAGTGAGGGGGGGAAAGGAGGAGGAGGTTTTTCACTGAGAGGGTGATGGATCCTTGGAACGCACTGCCTGATGAGCTGGTTCAGAGATCCACAGTGGAGGGCTTCAAGAGAGGGTGAGGCAGATACAGAAAGCGGATGTATCAGATGATGGCCTGGCCCAGGGGGGTGGGGATGGATGATAGTGGTTTCTGAAACACAAGGGGGGGAGGGCCTCAGTACCCAACTAGGGATCTGAGGTTCGAGCAGACTCGATAGACCATAAGGCCTAATCTGCTGGCAATTAGTATGTTAGTATGTAATTTAAAATATGTGGAAATAATGAACAAGAGTTAAACTGAAATGTTAATTTTAATATTGATTTCTGAAACTGATGAACAAAAATAATTTGTTGTATTTGTATAGTGCTTAAAAAATGTAAAATATTGTTACATGATTTAGTAAACTGAATGCCCCAAGTGCCGCCAGTGTAGGTACTAGCCCTGCTACTGTCCCCAGGACTGGACGTCCTCCCTCCAACTTCCAGCCAATATCCTGCATACAGGTGGAGGACCTTCTTCTATCTTTGGATACCAAAAAGAGTGCTGGTGCTGACTCGTTAGAACCCTTCTTCTCAAAAGCAGGATACTACTATCTGACAGCACCTATCGCTCATCTGTTTAATAGCTCACTTATTCAAGTGGAACTACCACTCAGTTGTAAAATTGCTCAGATTATCCCCTTGTTCAAGTTGGGAGACCCCACAGACCTGAATAATTACAGGCCAATCTCGCTTCTAACCTGTATTATCCAAACTACTAGAGAAAATTGTCAACTCACAACTAAGGGAGTATTTGGATTGTGAAAATATCTTTAACCCAGCCCATTCAGGGTTCATGTCAAAGCACAGCACCATGTCTGCTCTAGCCAAAGTGTTGAATGACTGGTTAACGGCCTTGGACAACAGACAGCACATCTACGCTCTTTTCCTTGACCTCAGTAAAGCCTTCGACATGGTTGATCACTCCATACTGCTTGATACTCTGGGTTACATTGGCCTAACCCCTGCTGCAGAAAAATGGTTCCACTGCTACCTCACAAATCGAAGTCAACATATTAAAGCACAAGAGGAACTGTCCCCACTCAAAGCCCTGCCCCGAGGTGTACTGCAAGGTTCCATTTTGGGGTCTATCCTCTTCACTCTCTATATTAACCACATTGATTCTGGCATTCTTGCAGGAAATGTTCATCTCTTTGCAGATGACACAGTCCTTTACACAACCAGTCCCTTTCTAGACTTTGCTCACGAGGAGTTACAGCAAGATTTTATCACACTCCAACATAACTTGCTGAGCCTTAAGCTCTTGCTCAACACCAAAAAAAAAAGGCCACAATCATCTTCCCTCACCCCCCCCCCTCAATATGGGGACATCTGGTATCCCCCATATTATCACCCTCCTTGGTGAATCTCTGGAAATAGTAGATAAATTCAAATATCTGGGAGTAAGGTTGGATAACAAACTCAGTTTCAGTGTGTACATCTAAGTGAACTAACAAAAAAATTCAGACAGCGTCTGGGCATATTCTATTGAATAAAACATCTGCTCACTCTTGAAAACAGGAAGAGGCTCGTTCAAACAACTTTCCTACCTTTGCTTGACTACGCTGATTTTCTATACAGTCACTGCCTCTAGTATGTGCTCCAAAAGCTCGACACACTCTACCATTGTGCCTTGTGATTCATACTCGACACGCCTCTGCAGACTCATCACTGACTGCTATAGCAGGCAATTGACTGCCCATCCCTCATCATGAGAAGGCAAAGAAATGCCCTTATGTGGCTCATCAGGGTGCTTTCCAACAAACTCCCACCCTACATTGGTAACCTGTTTGAACGGTCAAGAGGTACTCCACCCTTATCCTCCTCAAGCTACCAAGAACAAGAACACACCTTGGCTCAACTGCCATCAGTTCTTTCCTTCCATCACTTTGGAATAACATGCAAAAAGTACTTAAACTGTCCCTCCTGCCCAGTCTGTACGTATTTAGACAGCTACTCTATCGATACCTGTAAACTGCATGCGACTGTTCCAGATAATCATGGACATATGGTTGGAATTGTCACCTAGCTCTTGGACCCCTTGGCCTGCTTATTCCCCCTGCTACCCAGCTTCCTCTTATGATAACTTCCTCCTAGCCCCCTCCCTCGCTCCCTCCCTCCCTTTGCAAATCCCTCCGGGTGACCCTTCTTTAGCAGGATTGCCACGCCCTATCTTCTTGTGCCTGTCATCCCTCTGGTTCCTCTGTCTCCTTGTCTTCCTCTCCTTTCCCACTCCTCCACTGTCCCCAAACATATTAATATGAACTGCCTGTGTATGGATACTAACTGCGATATAGGATTGTTCCCGGTATTAATTGTTATTGTAATTAAGAATTAGGTTGTTCCCTGTCTGCTATTTTATGGTTTGACGTTGAATACTGTAAATGTAATTGTACTATGTGTCCAGGATCATCTTGCAAATAAGCTTGCTCAATGATGTAATCACCTGGTTAAATAAAGTTTGATTGATTGATTGACTGATTGATTGAAAAGTGTACATAGTTGTAATCATATTTAATCATGTTTGTTCATGTAGTGCTGTACATATTTCTGTGCCGGAAGATACATCGCCAATGATGTCATCTAGTGATGTCACATCTATGATGTCACTCTTATTGCTGTCATATGTGAAGATGTCATGTGCTGATGATGTCAGGGGTTACCACACGATATTGCTACTTTGTGTTTTATGTTTCATTTTCCCTGCAATGCTTAAAACTATATACCCATATATAGTAGGAATATAGTTTTGAATTACAAAATGCATTTTTGGGTTGCATTTTTAATTCAAAAGGGGGAAAATGTAGGAACAAAACCCTTGATGGAAAAATTATTTTATTTTTATTATCAATAATTGATTTTTAATTATTACTATTTTATGTGATTTAATATGGGATTAATTATGGGAATGTTTACTATAATTTTTGGTTAAGATTACTGTTTGCATAAATTCCCAAAAACAAAAGAAAAGTGCTAATTGAATCTTAAAAACAGATTTGTCTTCCAGTTTAAGAGGAAAGAAGTCTCTGCTTCCTGGCTGAGCAGCTCTTTGCCCATATGTGGCAGATGAGTTTCTTGTCTAAAGCTAAGAGAAAACTTCAGTTTCGTTTTTAAGCGATATTAATGAGCACTTTTCCAAGCTGAGCCAGAGGATAAAATGGGGACTCACATTACTGGAATATCTAAGCTAAAGCCAGAGATGGGTAACCATGGCTACAGTCAGATAGAAGGTCATGTTACTGGTGCAGCCACTAGCTAGATAACATTCCAATGAGCTCAAGAAAAAAAAACTCACTGCCGTTTAAATTGTGAATAAATAAGTAGTGTTTTATGCAATAATTTAACAATGCAATGTACTGCCACTATGGAAATTGAACAGTTGATAGACACTAGTGTGAAAAAAAAAAATAATATCATAAGTGCAGGACCAAGTGTTCAGGAATTATGTGCAAAAGTTTATTTTAATAACATTCTTTGTTGATAACTATGACAAAGCTAGTCTATCATGATAGCTCACATCCTAAGGAGTCTTAAGTATGTAGCTTGTTGCCATGCAGCGACAGACCATTTAAAAATTTGGTAAAAGCAAGATGATTTATGTCTGCTTTAGACAAGACAAAGAACCTCATGTGCTTCTACAAAGAACTAATGTTTTAAAGGTTTTAATAACTGATTTTCTAAACAAATCTTATATTATTCTGTAGCTTAGAATATTTAGAGATAAACTATCACTTTATTTTATGAAGTTTTACCAGATTTATGAAGTTATAACCTTTAATAGTCTAACTTGGGAAATATTAGTCCAAGGAATATGGGAAACATACCAAAATACTCCATTCAATGAGAGAAGTTCAATATGTAAGTTTAACATTTTAGTTATTTTGCAGAAAAGAGTTGTAAGACAAAATTAATTTCCTTTCTAAAAATGACTTTGGAGACAGTGAGCTGTCCTTAAAGAGGTACAGTATGGTCACTGTCACCATTCATCATGTGCTTGGAGCCACAAACCTGGCCCTCTTAGTGACTCAGATCAATCAAAATCTGGTGGTGAGCAGATTTATATTAGCAAATTCTGCTAACCACTCCTTAGTCTTGGCTGAAACACCAATGTAAGAGGACTTTTGTTAGGCTAATTGAAAATTTGGCTGCAACCTTAATGGCTTTATAGCTTGCTAGGCCCGAAAAGCCTTAGACCATGCCTGAATTTGTAATATTGGGACCAGCCTTAGTTAACCATTTGATGTATCCAGAAAGTGGGTGTTAAGGGGAAGCTTGAAAGCCTATGCAGTGTTGCCGCAAATACCATGTGCAAAACTTCGTTACAAGGACATTCCAATGGTATGAAGTAAGGTCTGTGTTCCATTTACTGAGTATTTTGACTGAAGTAATGTTGCTTGCTAAAGCCTGGACCAGTGACTCAAAGGGTACCTAAACAAGCAGTTTTTCAAACTGCAAACTCCAAAATGTGGCTTCATTGCGAGATAAAGTAAAGGCTGCTGTTTACATTTATGCTAAAACTGCATTTATGTAAATAACATAAATGCAGTTTCATAGCTTTTGAAAAATGTAAACATCAGCTTTTCATTTAAAAAAAACAGCCTTGGTTTCACCCTAAGATGTCTGCCAAATGTGTTAAATGATGAGTCATGATGACATCATCAGAGCCAAAGACAGAGATCCACATATATTCCTATAGTGCTAACTAGTTCTTCTTTCCCTCTTTGTTTTGAATTGTTGTACCAGAATGGTCAACACCATGGGTTAATGCGTGGATTATTTTGATTAGTACACATGTTGGGCTATGATTTTGTTAATTTTGTTTACTTTAACTTGCTGAAAATGTTTTGCAATCCAGCTGACTTTTTCTTTGGCAAACTGCAGTACAGTACAACACTTCAAATACCTGATGATCTAGTGGTTATGTGATGCCCTGAATTTTGTTTTTTTGTTAACCAGAAGAGACACACTAAGCTGAAAGCTTGTTTACAGGTGTGGCCTTGGAGCACAAGGAAGTTTAATGACTTGCTCAGCGTCACGCTGCAAAGTACCGATCCAGTTCAATTCCAAAGCTCATGCTCTCTTGTTAATCCACAAATAAGGCTTTCTTTTTTCCACGTGAACCCCCTGCACCTAGCCTGCCTTCTGTTGAATGTTACACCATCCATACACTGTCCTTAGTACTGCTTGGGGCTACATACATGCTTACAGTCTCATGAAAAGAATTATCACACTTTAGATTGTAATCTTGTACCTCAGAGAGTTGTGCACACCTATACTAATACGCATCATCAGCTGGCACTGTTAAAAAATGCCTCCCAAATCACTCTCCAGTCCACTTACTCAATGTTTGACTTCTGCTCCCACAGTAAACATTGAATGGATCACCACCATTCTGCACAGTGAAGGTAGTATGTACAGTTCCTCTGTTGTGTTCTTTTCCCGCCTCATTAACTAACAACTAGGTCTTCCTGGAGGGCCAAGCAAAAAGCATCATGACCCACCAGATAAACTGCTGTTCATGCCCTCATAAGGGCTGTGTTTACAATGGATAACAATATTATTAGCAGGAGAGGCGTACTAATACTTTGAGCGAATCCACCCAACTTCCAGTGTCAGTCTACTCCTTTACCTGTGATCTACAGAACCTTGCTGGACAGTTCCCAGCAATTCTTCTCCAGTACTTTTCTGTGCTCTTCTCCACAATGCAAGTTGGCTGGCTACCACCCTTCTAAATCTTGAATGAGCTATACACAACTCCCTCAATACTGTCCTAACAAACGTCAACCCCCCACGTGAGGGTAATCTCCCTACACTGAATTCAAGTAACAGTTTACTGTAGGTACAGCCCTGCCACTCTGAGTATTTGTCATCGCTGGCTACTCTCATCCACAGTCAGGTAGTGATCATGATGCTGGCAGCCCCAGATTTCAAATCTCAGTGAGCTGCTCAATGTCTTCCTTCCTGTCTTCAACTAACCTGAATATAGCTGTACCCTGCTGGAATAGCCTCTTCAGTCCCTCTCTGGCATTCATTTTTCTCACCTGCTCCCCACACCAAAAACTGGTGAGTTCACTACCCTTCTGCATCATGAATGTGGTTAGTACAGTCTCCCATGTTATTTTTACATATTAATAATAAACATGATCTTCCGGTAAGCCAGGCTGATAGCAGCATGGCACAAGTGGAAAAACAGGCTTTCCTACCCATATAAGATCTAAGCCACTTTTGATTAGGCACTGTTAAATGACGTGAACAATGATGTGCACACCCATCATTTAATTACTAATCAAAAGTAGCTTAGATCTTTAAAGGATAGGAACGCCCATCATTCTCCTTGTTCCCTGCTGCTATCAGCCTGACTTACTGGAAATATATGTTTATATCTGATATGTAAAAAAAAAAAAAACGGGGCCTGTACTACTTGCATTCATGATGCAGAAGAGTGGTTAGCTCACCAGTTTTCAGTGAAAGGAGTAGTGAAGAATGAATACCAGAGGGGGACTGAGAAGACCACTCTTACAAGGTACTGCTATATTCAGGGAAGGGGTAGGCAGAAGGAGAGAAATATGAGCAGATTACTGTGAGAAATAAGATGTGGGGCTGCCAGCACCATGATCACTACCTGAACCCGTTGTCCTGGCCAACATTCCTCTTCCCATAAAACCAGTTCATGCAAATGTCCAAGGCTGTGTGTGGATACTAATGTATGAAATGGCTGGCACTACATGTGCATTCACTTCACTACCAGTCTAGTATTGCTTGTAAAGCACTTTGGGATACAATGTGTATGAAAAGTACCATATAAATGCTGATTCTTCTTCTTCTTATTATTATTATTATTTCCCATGGAAAAAGAAGGCAAGACAAGCATATATTTGATTTTTGAGTAAGTATGAATTCTAACATTGGACTGCACAAGACCTTTGCTACAAAAAAGTGGTGGATCTAGGGGGTGGTGAAGGATGTGGCTGCAACACCCCCCCCACATTGTAACGTACTTGCTTGCTGTTGTTGCATTTCACTTTGTTGAAGAAGTCTGATTTATTGATTGTACAAATGTTAACATTCAAACTATGGATTACATTTGTAGGTTCTGTCAAAAACGTACTACTAGAAAAGAATAATAGCAGAAAATATTGAGATTTAATAAAAATGTTAAAAAGTGCATATTAGGTATGCACACCACCCCATCACCCCCACTGTAGCATCCTGGATATGCCATAACCACTAGACCACCAGGTTATTCAAGATTTGTACTGCACTGTGGTTTGCTACAGAGAAAGTCGGTTGGATTAAAACACAATTTCAACATGTTAAAGTAAACAAAATGAATAGAACCACAGCCTAACATGTGTACTATACAAGATAATGCACATAGTTTTGACCATTTGGGTGAAACAATTCTATACAAAGGGAAAAAATAACTAGTTAGCACTATAGAGAGCTATATATCTCTCTGACTTTGGCTTCAATTATGTCATCACTTAACACATTTGGAGGCCATTTTAGGAAGCAGGTAAGACAGTTTTTTTGAAATTGGAAGGCTGATTTATAATATTCAAATGCTCTGGAAGCACATTTAGGCAAATTATGTAAATGTTGTTTTAGCATTAATGAATACAGCAGCCTTTCCTTTAGTCACCTACGGAGTCAGATTTTTGAATAGTTTGCTGTCAGAATGTTGTTTCAGTATCCTTTAACTTTTCAATTCACACAAGCTATGCAGCGCTGTGAGTAAAAGGAAGTCTAGTGTCCTAAGGTTTTGAGTACAGATGAATTAAACATGAAAAAGTAATTAAAATCTAGTTATTCAGACAACTTTGCTATCCATGAGAACGTTTTGGATACAAGTGTTGCTATGTGGTGGTTCAAATCCATTTTTCTGATGTTTCCTGTTGAATCCTACAAACTGACTTTTAATGAGTGACATCCAAAACTAATGCACAAAGAATCTGAAGTTACAGTTCCAGGGTCCAGGAAAAAGACAAGCTTGACTGAAAGGGACTTTTTTACTCAGAGCAAGACTCAACCAAGATTTCTAAGTTAAGAGAGAAGAAGAACTACTTCTACAACCAGAAATTTAAATATAATTTTAATTACACAGATTACACAGAAATTTGCTGGCAGAAAAGGACCACATGGCCCATCCAGTCTGCCCTTATACCCTCCCCTGATCCCTCCCACCCCCTTAACATGCTAATATCCCCTTCTCCAACCCCTTAGGCCTGTCCCATGCCCTCTTGAAGCCCTCCACTGACTCGGCTCACACCACCTACTCCTCCGGCAAACCGTCCCAGACTTCCATTGCTCTCTCTGTGAAGAACTGCCCTCTGACATTGCCTTTGTATCTCCTGCCTTCTAATTTGAGTCTGTGCCCTCTCATGTATGCTCCTTTTTTCATTTTGAACAAACTTCCTTCCTTCACCCCGTTTACACCCCTGAGATACTTAAAAGTCTCAGTCATGTCCCCCGCCCCAGTCTCCAGCAGGTACAGATTCGGCTCCCTCAATCTCTGCTCATATGGTATATCCTGCATCCCTCGTACCATCTTGGTCACCGTCCTCTTCACCCTCTCCATCATATATATATCCCTGCACAAGTGCGGACTCCAGAACTGCACCACGTACTCCAGGTGTGGCCTCACCATGGTTCTGTACAAAGGCATTAGCACCTCCCTCTTTCTACTAGTAAAACCCCTTGCAATACAGGCTAATATGCCATTTGCCTTACCCACCACCTTGCTACACTGGTTCCCCACCTTAAGATTCTGTGATACCACAATCCCCAGATCCTTTTCCTGCTCCTTTGCCATGATTTCCTCCCCCACAAGTGAGTAAGTTGCCCTCTTGTTTTTCCTCCCCAGATGCATCACTGTGCACTTCCCTGTATTAAACTTCAGTTGCCAGGTTTCTGACCACCTCTCTAGCTTTTCCAGGTCCCTCCTCATGGCCTCCACTCCCCCCTGTGAATCCACTCTATTGCAGACCTTCATGTCATCCGCAGACAGGCACACCTGACCCTCCAAGCCCTCCGCAAGGTCACTAATATAGATGTTAAAGAGTAGTGGGCCTAGTACTGACTCCTGTGGCACCTCGCCGATCACTGCCTGTTCCCTGGAGTGTATCCCATTTACTACCACTGCTTGTCACCTACCTGTCAACCAGCTCCCTACCCACCTTAAGATTTTGTGGCCCACGCCCAGGCCGTCCAGCTTATTCGCCAGCCTTCTGTGTGGTACAGTGTTGAAGGCCTTGCCAAAGTCCAGGTAGGCCACGTCCACCGCCCCTCCTTGGTCCACTATCTTCGTCACCCAATCAAAAAACTCTGTTAGGTTAGTCTGGCAGGACCTACACTTAGTGAAACCATGCTGCCTTGCATCCTGCAGACCATTTTCCTACAGGAATGCTACCAGACTTGCCTTTAGTAATGTCTCCATTACCTTCCCCACCACTGAGGTAAGAATACCAGGGCGGTAGTTTTTGACCTCGTCCTTCCTTCCTCCTTTGTGTACTGCAACTACCTCTGCCCTCTTCCAGTCCTCTGGTACCACGCCTGTATCCAATGACATGTTAAACAGTCTCGCCAAATGTGGTGCAAGTAACTCCCTGAGCTCCATGAGTACCCTTGGGTGTAGGCCATCAGGCCCCATCGCTTTATTTACCCTATGTCTGTCCAGCTCTTCGGTTACTCTGTCAGCCATGAACACTATAGGATCCATGTGCTTGTGGAGTCCCCCCTTCCCTCCCCATACTGGTCTACTGTCCTCTCCCTCCTTCGTGAAGACTGAACAGAAGTAATTGTTCAAGGCCTCCGCTTTCTCCAGGTTTCCCTCCAGAATAGTTCTGGCTTTACCCCTTAGTCTCCAGATCCCCTGCTGTGCCTTTCTTCCTTCTCCCACATACCTAGAAAAGGTTTTATCCCCCCCGGCCTGCCTTGCTATCCTCTCCTCAGTGACCACTTTACCCCTCATCCGTCTGCCCTGCCTCCTTCCTCATTTCCTTACTTTTACTAATTAAATTTGATTGATTTGTTTTAGTAATTTAAATTGGCTTATCTGGGAAAGCAACAAGGGAACTTACTTTTAACTACAGAACTTGGGATATATAGTGTAAAGTTTAAAACTGAGAAATATTTTGCATGATCTGAAGAGTTAAAACTGAGTTGTATGAAAGTATAATACAAAACACTGACGTAATGAGTTATTGCAAGTTCTCATGAAAAGAAAAGGTTATGCTAAATACTAAGTATACCAATAGCATGATATAGTCAATGCATTTATTATGTTGAAAGCATAGTATCTAGCTAATGGAAGTTATTATGATGAATATTTCTTATTCATTTGCATTGTTTATTTGCTGAAATTTGTTTTGTTATTGATTTGTTTGATTTTCTAAAACAATTTTGTTGATGTTTATAGCTATTATGCTTGATATTTATGCTAATGAGGAATATTTAGAATTATTGTATAAATGTCAATAAAAGACATACAGTTTTTATATTTATAAGTGTGAAAGAAGTGTTATTACCATTATCATGAATCTGGAGAATGAAGATAATATCATATGTGAATTTTATGATTATTTCTGGTCATTTATGAAAATATTTTTGGGTAAGGCTCGAGGTAAATCCAAGTGCATCATTGTAAAAAGTGATATTATAGCCTTCGTTCTGACAGGAGTGCTTTCAGAGACAGCTGACATACCACCATGGCTGAGATAGCCTGGTTGAAGAAATCGCAGCCCTGACGGAGGACTCTGACAGAGAAGAACAGAGTGAACTCTTTGCAATTCGCTGCTGAAACTTCTCCAACCAGCTATAGGCAAGCCAG
Source organism: Neoceratodus forsteri (assembly GCA_016271365.2). Lineage (NCBI taxonomy): Eukaryota > Metazoa > Chordata > Ceratodontiformes > Ceratodontidae > Neoceratodus > Neoceratodus forsteri. The sequence continues at coordinate 155,731,398 of CM057454.1, forward strand.
ATGAAGTAGCCTGTCCACAGTCTGGAAGAGTTGAGTCATCTGTTCTACCCTGCAGCAATCTCCCTGGACAGATAAACTGACTTCTTATGGGAGATTGCCCTCTGATACCCATCATAGTGAGTTCTCAGAGCCAACTCGTCTACCTCAGGAGTGTAATCTGAGGTAGAAGGACTCATTTTGGTGACTGAGGGCATTTTAAATAGTTTTTGTGAGGCTTCAACTAACTTTGTTCTTGATTTCAGGACCGGGGGCAGCAGGAAGTCTGGAGGTGAGATTTCAGAGCCTCTAGTCAACCAGAGGGCAGGAAAAATGGGTTAAAAGCTCTGGTTTTCAGTGGGTTGCTAAACAGTCCGTCAGTAGTGTAATCTGAGGTCGAAGGGCTCGATTTGGTGACTGAGGGCATTATAAATTGTTTTTGTGAGGTTTTTCCCAACTTTGTACTTGATTTCAGGACTGAGGGGCAGCAGGAATTCTGGAGGTGGGATTTTGGAACCTCCAACCAGTCAGGAAGCTCCCTGACAGTTCTTAAGGAAGGTACAACAAGCCGACCTCTGTGCTGTGACCCTCTGTGCTAAGGACTGCAGCACAAAGAACATCACCCAGGTGTCTGCCAGAAGGAAGTTAGCTAATGGAGGCAGCCAGCAGCTGTACAATCTGCACTCCAGCAGTAGGTAAGTGAAGAAGCAAAACAGGAGTCTAGGAACAGCAGGAGTCCACAGAATGCAGAGGAGCAGAAGGGCAAGCTGACAACTGGATTAGTCTCCTGTTTAATCTACTGTTGTAACACACAGCTGTAAATGACATAAAGGGAACACTAAGGTTTATCAAGACACAAACACCCTATGCAGGATAATGGAAAAGAAGGCTTTTAAAAGACATGAAAAGTTGTGATTAGGTGTAATACCCTATGTATGGCAAGCTAATGCAAGGGTTAAAAAAAACGCAAAGTTGGGAACTGGTGTAACACTCTATACAGGGTACTGCAAACAAATGGTTTCTAAAGGGAAAACAACAACAGAGCAGAAAGAAGTATGTTGGGAGTGGTGCAGTGCAGTGCAGTGCAGTGGCTGTGGGGTGTCAGACTTCAGGGAGACCTTCTGGAGACTACAGTGCTGCGCCATCTGCATGCACTTCTCTGGACTGAGGGAGGAGGTTGCTAGACTCTAAGCCCGGTTGACTAGGATCACTGGTGCCGGAACAGTTTGAAAAGTGGTAGTGCCAAGGATGTAAGGGGTAAGTTCTCCCCTATTAAATACATTAACATGATTGCAAAAACTGCTAGGGCCATTTATGAAAGTGGTAGGGCCATGGCCTTAGTGGCCCTCCCTGTTCCAGCACCTGTGACTAGGATTCAGGGAATCTCCTCCCCCACCCAGGGACCGCCAAATCTGCATCCACTACCTCCAAGGCTGCCACAGAGGAGAGGCTGGACTATTATGGGCTTGAGGAAGGTGAGGGTAGTGGGACAGAGGCACATTCCCCAGCTGGTATCACTACATAACTCTTATGCTGCTCTGGCAGGGTGGAACTGTTCCTTGGAGGCACCAGAAATAGTGACTGAGGAGTAGGTGAGTGGTCCTCCATTCTGGAGACCCCAAGAAAAGTGGCAGAGGATCTCAGAGGAGGAGGAGGAAGCAAATCCTGGTGGTGTACTCCACTGTGAGGGCAATAGATTTGGGGACAGTTAAGGAGGCCTACCTAGGGGCACAGCACAGAGCATAGAGGGATGCAAACAGGATCATGAGGATTGCTAAGGCAGTAGGAAGGGAAGGAGAGTGGGATGCTATTGTCCACCTGGGGACAAATGACCTGGTTAGGGAAGAGGCAGGAATAGGGATAGTATAGGAGGAGTTCAGGGAAATGGGGAGGGATCTTTGGCAGGTTGCATGCTCAGTAACCTTCTCGGAGGTGCTACCTGTCTATGGAAAGGGGGAGGTTAGTGTACTCCACACCAGGAACTTCAATTCATAGTTGAAGGAGTGGTGCAGAGAGGAGGGGTTTGGCTACAGTGGGGACTGGGGTCCCACCTGGATGGATAAGGGCCTTTACAAGGGGATGGCCTGCATCCATCTGGGAGTAGAACTGCAGTCCTCAGTGAACAGTTTAAGTGTTACACTTATGAGCATTTAAACTAACTGAGGGGGGTATCAGTAAAAAACAAGGAGGCATAAACTGCCCCCCCCCCCCACACACATAGACTGAGGTAGTCAGTAGGGAGTACCTGGAGGGAAAGAAATCCTCAAGGGTACCTATAAACAAGAAAAAAATAGTAGAGATGCAGGGCAGAGGAGGTAAGGGGAGAGGGCAAAAGGGAAAATGTGGGGTTGTCAAGAAGAATGTCAGCAGAATCTGGAAGGTCATGTGTACAAATGCTTGAAGTCTCGGAAACAAAATTCTGGATCTAGAGGCCATTATGGCAGAGGCTGTCCTGGACATTGTCGCCATATCCGACTTCTTGTGCATTAAGAACCATGACTGGGATATGGCCATTCCGGGCTAGACTCTGTGAGTAGCTCTTTATGTGAGAGATAACATGAAAGCTACAAAGATGCAGGGAATACAGGGAGGGGTGGAGGTACTGTGGGACACCCTAGAGATGGGAAATGGAGCCATCATTTGCACTGGCATGAACTACAGACCTTCAGCATGGGGAGGGGGGTGAATAAGGATCTGATGGAAAGCCATCCAAAAAAATGGCAAGCAAGGGGGAGGTGCTGCTGGTGGGGGACTTCAATCTGCCAGATGTGGACTGGAGCCTGCCAGCTGCAGCTTCAGCTAGGAGTAGTGACATGCTAGACTCCCTGCAGGGATGTTCCTCAGGCAACTAGTAAGGGAACCCACTCATGATGGTACAAGACTTGACCTTGTACTCACTAACGGGGACAGAGTTGCAGACGTCACCGTGGATGATCACCTGGGGACCAGCAATATCAGTACTCTGTGGTTCAAGGCAAGGACTGAGACAGAGGTGAGCCACACAAAGGCGAGGGTCCTGGACTTCAAGGGGGTCGATTTTAAAAAGATGGAGGAGTGCATCAAGGATGCCCTGGTGGGGGGGGGGTGGAGGGACGTGGAAGGAGTAGAGGAACAGTGGGAGAGAGTTAAGGGAGTGATAACAAAGGCAACAGACCTCTGCATCAGGCATATGAGCAAAAGAAAAAAGAGAAAGGAGACCCCTCTGGTTCTCAAAGGAAGTGGCTGAGAAGGTAAGGGCAAAAAAGTTAGCATTCAGGAGATACAATAAGACACAGAGAAAAGAGGAAAGGGAGTGTATCAAGAGAAACAGAGGGAGGCAAGGAAAGCTGTTAGGAGTGCAAAGCTGCAAACAGAGGAGAAAATAGCCCAGGCAGTAAAGAAAGAGGACAACACATTTTTCCGATATATAAGCAATAGAAGAAAGCCTGGGGGGGGGGGGTTGTAAGGCTAAAAAGGGAGGGGAGACTGCATGGAAGGGGACCATGAAAAAGCAGACATCCTGAACAAATACTTTTGTTCAGTATTCATGAGGAAGGGGAAGGATAGGGGCCCCAGAAAAAGGACAAGAGCACAGAGGGAGGTGGACACCAGCCCATTTACAGAGGAGAGAGTTCTTTCTGAAGGAACTCACAAAACTGAAAGTGGACAAGGTAATGGGGGCCAGATGGGATACATCCAGGAATACTGAGAGAGCTTAGATAGGTGTTAGCTGTACCTCTGACAGTCCTGTTCAACCACTCACTGTAGACGGGAGTGGTTCTGGGGGACTGGAGGAGGGCAGATGCAGTCCCACTTCACAAAAGTGGTAGCAGGGAGGAGGCTGGCAACTACAGGCCAGTCAGCCTGACTTCGGTGATGGGGAAATTAATGGAAACCCTACTAAAGGAAAGGATTGTAAAATTTCTTGAATCCAGCAGCCTATAAGATCTGAAACAGCATGGATTAATGGGTGGGAGGTCATGTAAAACAAGTCTGATAGATTTCTTTGACTGGGTAACCAGATCGTTGGATCAGGGTGGAGTAGTGGATGTGCCTTACCTAGATTTCAGCAAGGCCTTCAACACTGTTCTTTATGAGAGACTCATAAACAAACTGGGCAGCCTAGGAGTGGGTCCAAAGGTGGTTAACTGAGTAAGGAACTGGTTAGGGGATAGGTGGCAGAGGGTGGTGGTTAATGTAGTCCTCTCCGAGAAAGGGAAGGTGACCAGTGGCGTGCCACAGGGATCAGTACTGGGACCAGTCCTCTTCAATGTCTTTAAAAGAACATCGCGGAGGGGCTAGAAGGGAAGGTATGTCTTTTTGTGTATGGCACTAAAATCTGCAATAGGGTGAACCCTTGAGGGGGTAGAAATAAATGAACCGAGATGTAAGAAATCTTGAAGAGTGGTCCAGGCTGTGGCAACTGAGTTTTAACAAAAAAAGAATAAAATCATGCCCTTAGGGCACAAAAACCCAAGGGCGGTTTACAAAATGGGGGGAGTGGTTTTAAACGACCACCAAACAGGAAAGAGACCTGGGAGTAATCACATCTGATGACCTAAAAGTGGCCAGGCAGTGTGACAAGGCAGTGGTGAGAGTTAGTGGGATGCTGGGATGCATGGGGAGGGGAATCATCAGCAGAAGGAGGGAAGTGGTAATACCATTGTATAGGTCACTGGTGAGATGGTGAGACCCTACCTGGAGTACCATGTCCAGTTCAGGAGACCACACCTCTGAAAGGACATAGACAGAATAGAGGCGGTCCAGAGGTGGGCGACTAAAATGGTGCAGGGTCTGCACCAAAAGCCCTATGAAGACAGACTAAAGGTCCTCAATATGCACACCCTGAAGGAAAGAAGGGAGAGGGGGACAGAATTGAGACCTTCAAATACCTCAAGGGTATAAATAAGGTTCAAGTGGAAAGTATTTTTCAGAAAAAAAGATATTCTAGAACTAGGGGGTCACGCTACGAAGTTGGAAGGGGTAGACTCAGTTGAGTTGTGAGGAAGTACTTCTTTACAGAAAGAGTGGTCAATGCCTGGAACAGTCTCCCAGCAGAGGTGGTGTGGGCTAAAACTGTGACGGAATTCATTAATGCATGAGATAGGCATAAAGGGAACCTTAGAGGTAAGGAAAGGATGGTAAAACTGGAGATCAAGAAGGATCTACGGTGTTTCGTAGGCAGGGAAAATGAGCAGACTAGGTAGGCCAAGCAGTCCTTATCTGCCATTAAATTCTGTTTCTGTTTCCTCTGACCATGATTTATGTCAATAATGCTCCAATTTCTGACCTTTGGACCTCATCTCCTTGAGCTCCCCATCAAACCAGGGGGATCTCAAGTGAGAAAACCTAGGTCGTATATGGAGCCATACTGCAGAATCAAGCGCCTAGGTGACAGCCTTATTATAGGCCACCACCACCTCACTCAAGCTGCCTGCGCAGGCAGCATTCACTACTGAGAGGTCCATTACCACCATTAGGCCCTCTGGGGACAATCCCCTTAAAGGGCAGTAGCACCCCTACTCCACAGGGAAAGGGATCATGGGGGGCACCCAAACGAGAACTGCATTATGCAGTGATCTGACAAGATGATCTCATCAGTGTTGAGTTCAGATATCTCAAAGCCCAGCAAGAATACTAAGTCCAAGGCTTGACCGTGGCTGTGGGTCATAGAAGCAACTGCTTGTGCAAAGCCCAGCAATGTCATCAGCTGGAGAAAGTCATGTCCAAATTGCAATGATTTGCTATAGATCCAAGCACTGAAGCCACCCAGTACCAAACACTGGATGACTCCAAAGCCCTCTCGGTAACAGTGTCCAAGACTTCCTGCAGAAACTTTTTGTCATGCCCTGGAGACCAGTACACAAGTAGGATTCTGCAGATTGCACCTGGACCTTCTTGCATGCCCACTCATATAAATGACAAAGTAGATCCTATTGGGTGCATAAAGAAGTTCAGGTCAGATCTAAAACAGATGGCCACACCCCTGCTCCTGTGTTCCTCCATGGGCACTGTACTACAGAGAATGTGGCAGAGACGGATGCTTCCATAACTTAGCCAGTGTCATCTCTCAGCCAGATCTCCATAATGCAAGCCATATCGACTGAGGAAATCAAGTCCGCTATAACTGCGATCTTGCTCCAGATCGATCTCGCATTATATAACACTGCCAGAAGGGGCCAGCAGAGGCTGCCTATCCAACAGCTACCTGCCCACTCGGTCTGGTGGAAACCCTGGGAATGGACACCAAACACATCTGGCCTTTCCCAAGGTCCCATTTTGCCCCTGGGTGCCTCCTGGTCTTGACCACCCCAATGCAATTCTCTCCTGCTACAACCCCATTACCCTGCCACCCACCATTCTGCCTTCTTTCAATCCTGACCTCCCTTCAGCACCTAATAGCCGCAGGTGACAGGGGGATTGGTAAAAGTATGGAGGTCCAGTAACAGGGATCCTAAGTAAATGATCCTATGGGGTCTGAACCTGACTTACATCCTTTTCCACAGTTATCAGCCTAATACATTAAATGACCCGTCCTCCCCTAAAATCAACAATAAAACAAAATAACATAAAACCCTTCATCACTATGACACAATCAATCAATCAGCCACTGTAAAAACCCTAACCCACACAAACCAAGCAACCTTCACTCATCCACTACCTAAACCCAACCTCCCCACTCAGAATTTTTTTTATATAAAACTTAAACTAATAACAGAGCAGGAGAATCCCAATAAAAAGCTGTGAGGAGCAATGTTCAGTAAGTTCAACTCCTGTTTAGAAGCACTGTCCAAACAATCAGCTGTAAATGAATGTCAGGAGTTCAGCTACAGGTAAACTACAGTCCCAAACAGTCATTGGCAGATGCCTTTCAACATTGCTCTCACCAATGCTGGAGGAAAGAAAGTAGTGACTGATGACTTCACCATAGAAGGAAAACGGTGCTCTTCCCACCCAAATTCTAAAGGCTGTAGAATGGATGCAAATGGTCCATAAGCTGCTCTGGTAAAAACAGAATCTCAGAGAGTTCACAGGGAGACGCTCTCTGACATTGCTCTCACCAATGCTGGGACAAAAGCAGTTCTGATGACACCAGGAAATGTCACTCTCACCATCTGAGTCCTGAAAGCTCTGAAACTGTAGAGTTGCTGAAGCACATTAAAGTCCTCTTTGTCTGCTAATTTCTGCCAATTTCACTATTGCCTGTGCTGTTGGCTTAGACCCCGCAGCTACTGATCCTTGCTAGTCACAGACATGGATCACTGGAACTGCCGCACAATCACCACATCTGCTTCGCGTTGACCATGTCCAGCCAGGGCAATAGAATCCACAGTCATACCTGATACAGAAGTCTCAATGCCGGACTTACTAATCCAGCCTAACGAACAGCTGCTTTTTCCAGGTAGGCTTTCTCATCGCCGGCTAACAACAACATACTGTTCTTTCAGTCTCTCCCACTGTCTGATCTCCCAGTAAGCAGAGAGCTGGCAATAACAGCAAGCACCGACCTGTTGCAAATGGTGTTTAATAAACAAAGAAGCTCCTCAGCAGCACATTAATGACCCTCCCTAAAAATAAAAAAGCTAACTTCTGCGCTATCTCACTGCCCGACCCTGTCTAACCTTAAACCCTACTCCTTGATTCTAGCTAAGAACTTACTTATAACTAAATGATGTAAGTAAGTGAATGATAAAATAGCTTAAACATTTCTCTGGATGCTACAATTAAAATGTTTTAATACCAGAGTGAAGCAGGTCCAGTGACAGCCAGTCCTCAGCCTCAGATGTCTGAGAAGTTCAAAACTGTTACATTGCAAACAGTAATTCCAACTTTGCAGCAAGGAGTCTGGCTAAGCTCACTGGATCTGAACAATGCTTACTTCCACAGCTGAATAAGAGCAAGTCACAGAAAGTACCTGTGCTTCAGAATAAACATGAGTCAGTCCAGTTCAAGTACAGGGCAAAGCCCTTCAGATTGACCTCTGCCCCAAGAGTTTTCACACACAACCTGGCTGTAATAGCCGCAGTACTTCCAAGAAAAGGAGTAACTGGAGGGGTCACGTGATGCAGCCAAGCTGAGAACAGCTTGACTCTCAGGGCCCTGCCTAAGGCTCAATAATCTAATGCAATCTGCCCCTTAAAGCACTCAAATTAGCCAGGAAATCTATCTCCAGGTCATAAAAACAAGGTAGCTCATGGAGAATACAGAATCGGTGGACATAGGCTCTCCTAAAAAGTGTAAGTTGTCAGCATCTCCTGGGAGCTGGCCTAAGGTGACCCTCAAGATGGCGATCCATGCTATGAGACCATAACATGTCTCATAAGCCAAGAGCTCTTTGAGATCAAGAACTTTCTGGTGATAATATCAGGGGAGCTGACAAACGTTACAGAGGCTTTGGTGTCTGTTAAATCTTCAATGAAAGGTCTTGGAGATGGGGTAGTGGAAGCGGAGCAACGAGTTAGTAGCTTGGAGGACTGAGCAGGGCCCACAGACAGAAGGATCCAGCACATGGAGAAGGAGATCACCCTGCACTAAGCTTGATGACCAGGTACCAGGAATCGACAAAACAATATCCATATTTTTGGGCTTCGAGAATAAGACAAGGGTCAAGACATGGCCGTTTTTTTGCAGCACCTCATCCCCAGTCTCATGTATCACTGCTGGTATGGGCCACTTGAAACTGACCGAGCGCACCACGTTCCCTCTGGGCCGCCACCTTCCCATCCAGATGACCAACTGCATCCTGTCATATTTCGGTTACTCTGCTATCAAGACTGTTAGAAAATTTTAAACAGGGCATGATCAGTGAAAGATCTGCAAGGACAAGTTTTGAAGCTTTCTCTCCAGACAGACTTCCCCAAGAGTCATTGCGAAGAGGAAGTCTTTGGAAAGAGTCAGAGATTTGGCCAGAGAAAAAGGCATAAAGTGTTCCCTGGGTCCCCCTGCCACTTTAAAGCTGCTGATTGGAAAAAACAGAGTCACTTACCTAGAGAAGCCAGAGAGTTCCTTCTTAATTCACCCAGCTGCCAGAAAGGAACAGTAGTAACTCAGAGTAAGCCACAAGCAGACTCGCAAGCTGCAGAGAACATTCGAGCAGGGAAGGAATCGACAAGGGACTGATTTGACAGGGCGAGGCAGATGTAAATCGAACCTGCCACCAGGGACCGAAAAGGAAATGGAGCTGTGCAGAGAAGGAGAAGACAGTGCAGTGGCTATGTGATCCACAAGCAAAATGAACTTCTGTCTGAACTCCTGGACTGTCACCTCCCACTGTCTTCCCAGGGTGACTACAAGGATGTTTCTGTGTGTATATTGAAACCTCTCAGATATTGTGTGGAGAGAGTTAAACAGTTGCACTGGGGGCACAACTACTGGAGTTTAAAAAATGTTAGTATGTCCATAGTTTTGGAGGGCATTTCTGTGGTAGCCCGGGGGGGGGGGGGTTCAAGGGATTTGGAGGCACTGAGGCAGCTGGTCCACTAACGGTGTGAGGAGTCTAATTGCATGAAGCTGAGGATCGAAATGGCACCTCAAATATTGAACCCCACTCCCTCAGCTGAGCCTAAAGCCAACAGTATGTCCCATCTCCGAGCGGAGGGGCTGGGTTCAGAATCCCTTCCAAATGCAGCACTTTGGGGGGTCCCTACCACCCTCTTTGAACAGTGTGATTTTCCACCTGGGTTCATGTTTTGGGTGGGGTGATAACCCCAGGAAGCTGAGCCAGAGCACCATGCTCATATGGAGGAGGCGCTTAATTCCTCTATTGTAGGGCTCCCAGCACTTTAAACTAATGCTAAAGCAGTGCCCCTCATGGAGAATGAAGAGAGCTGTTAGGCTGAGCCCTGTTAGCTGAGAGGGGCGCCTTACACCCCATCCACTGCTAATTTACAGCAGGTGGAAAACGCAATTAGGCCATCTGCTTTCAGAGGAGGAAAGGGCCTGCTGTGGGGCAATTGCATATGGCTCTTGTTGGGACTCTGTGGAGGCTGTTGTTGCACAAAATCCTACATTTATGGTACTGTACACCTTCAGCTTTACAAAGGATCAACTTATCATTGTCATCAGAATGTTGGAGGTGGAGCCAGCAAGAGGGCATTCTGCTACATATCTTCTGGCAATGCCTCCAATCCAGGATTGATGGGAAAAGGTCTTACACAGAATACAGGTGATTTGGGTTCATATCCCCAGAGATGCATCCTTGATAATCCTAGAGTGCATCTGCCCATGCAGCAGAAGCTGTCTGTTTTTTTGTTTGTGGCTGCCATCACAGAGGCCAAGTAGTTGCCATTTAAGAGACGTCACTCAGTCTCAATTCCTACCTTGAGTGAATGGGAGGACAATATACATAAACTATCAGGGTATGAAAGACTCTCATACATAGTTATTGACAGGAGGTCGCTCTTTAATTTGATCTGGGGTCCTTACTTATCTAATTCAGTTTGAAGTCCAAATCTGGGGGGGGGGGGGCACAGTGGCTACCACTGTTCCAACTTATTCATGGAAGGCTGGATAAGAGCTAAGATTTGCTATGTGTTATGTCCCCCATCTTATCGTTTGCCATGCCATACTCTTTATTTTGCTGCTTTTTCATGGATCCAATTAGGCCGTCAGCTTCATACCGGATACCTGTTGTCAGCTGATATTTTTACTGTTCAATGTATTGATCTGCCGCTGTGCTTCTAATTATTTTTCTTTTTCTGCAAGATAGAGTTGCACAGCAGTAGGCATCAGGTTATGCTGGGAGCCAGTTCAGTGTGTCTTGTTCAGTCAGGTGGTGGAGGTAGAAACAGCTGAGGCACAATCAATTGCACGTTTCACTTCCACATTTTGTTGTGTGAAGTCTCTGTCATGCATTAGCCTGTAATCCAAGCATCCAAACTTATGTTTGGATCTGGCCAGGTTCGGAGATGAACTCTGATGCTTTGTTTTAAGCTTTGTACTATGTGAAAACTCTAATAAAGTTTAAATAAGAAAAAGGAGTAACATTCTGTCCATACTTGATGACTGGTTAGTGTGTGGCGGAACCAGGGAATAGGCCCTATAATCAATGGAGCAAACTATGTTCCAGAAGAAAGTTTGGATCCATCCTGAATTTAGATAAAAAATAAAGCATAGAACCCACACTAAATCTGTACTTCACAAGTGCAGAACCAAGAACCAGACAGAGTGCAAGCAAGGGCTTTTCTTCCACGGTAGAGGGTTTAGACACTGGTACAGTATGCAGCCTCTTTCCACACTGAGACAAGAAGGACTACACAGGAATTTCTTAGGCTATGACGTATGTCTCATGTCAGCAACATCCTTTGGGATGCTGTGGGCTAAGAAGCACATGAGAAGCATACAGTAGTACATTACCCGATAGAATACTGGTCTCAACTCATGGATCCCCTGACTACCCTAATTCCAGTACGGAACAGGCTTGTAAGCTTCCCTCCAGTGTCAGCAGCAGGTGCAGCATCTAAAACAAGTTCTGGCCAGAACCAATAGGGATGTATGGGAGGAACTGGGGGTTAAAATATTCAAAATTACCAAAGTTACGAGCCTGCATTCACAAAATTCAAAGAAGGCTCATAACTTTGTTGTTTTTTAATATTTATAAACCAAATTTTCAACATAGCCTTCTTATGACCCCACCTTATGAACAAGGAGAGAGAACATTTTCAAGTCCTGCCTGAAAGGGGATTTCATGCAGGGACCATGAAATCACCTTTTAGGACAGATTTCCCTTATGAAAGCTCAATTGTTTATGAGGTGGGGTCCCCAAAAAGGCATGTTGAAAATTTGGGCCAAAAATATGAAAAAATGGCCAAGTTATGCCAGTAAGTTAAAAATGCCATTGAAATACATTGAATTGCATAGCTGTTTGTTCAGTTTGTGGTCCAGCTTTGAAGAGTGAAGATGTGTCTGTGATCCAGAGAGGATTACAGCATTGGACCCCTGATGGGTTAATAAGGGCTTGGGGGGTGCGGATGCTGAGTAGGAGAGTCGGGTGGAGGGACTGCAACAGCCGCAAAAGACATCAATTGGCTTTTTTTAACTATTTACAGGATTAAACAAAATATGGAGGATTTCTCCACTGGGGGATTGGGCATCCCCCAGTGCCACTGTTACATTTCTGAGGGGGGGGGAGTGGGGTGGAGGAGCTGAGAGGGAGGGTTCGGTGGGGGAAGGAAAGTTAAAAAAAAAATAACTAACGCATGCGTGGTAGTGGACAGTGGGGACTAGGATTCCTGCACTGGGCATTGGGCCTCCCTAGTGCCCCTGTTATGTTTCTGGGGGGAGTGGGGTGGTGGTTGCTGAGAGGGAGGTTGGGTAGGAGGAACTATTAAAAATATATATATACATAAGCAGGGACTCTGGGAGATTGGGCACTGCCAGTGTCATTATTACGCTTCTGGGGGATGCTTAGGGAGGGCTGGGTGGGGGAAACGATAATTTAAAAGAAATTGACCACGGACAAATAGTGCAGTGTGGAGTGCTTCACCACAGGTGCGGAGATGACTGTGTTGACACTCCAGCATGTTGTTTGATCACAAGGAATGCAGGAGTCCTATTCCCATAGCAAGAGGTCTGCAGGGCTCTGCCCACTGCAGCTCTAAAAAGGAATTCTGTTTCAAGCAGCGCTGCACAATTTAGTACTTACCAGAGATGCCTCCTTCCTAAGATGGGGAGGGCATATCTCAGATTTCACAGTAAAGGGAGTCTGGAATACAACAGAGACAAGAGGACACATTATTCTGCTGGAGCTCAGGGCAGTGTTTCTGTCCCTGAACTTCCTCTCACCATTAGTCAAGAATCAGGTGCTACAGATAAGAATAGGCAATACCCGAAACAATGTATTACATCAAAAAACAGTGTGGTGAAGGATCCTCAAAACTGTGAAATGAAGCACTGAATGGTTTGTATCTGGCAGTGCATGTTAGTGCAAACTCAGCAAGATGGGTCATGTCACCCTTGCATGGTCCCTAGAACAGGCTGCGTTAAGGTCAGTTGTTAGGAAAAGGTGTGTTCCAGAGGTGGATCTTTTTGCATCATGGGAGAACAAGAAGCTACAACTGTTCTGCTGCAGAGCCCCATATCAGGGAACAGACTCAGAAGATATTCTCAGCACGCACTTGAATAACAGGTTCCCTTATGCTTTGCCACCTTTTCAACCAATACAGAACGTGCTTCTGAAAGTGAGAGTGGAACATGTAAGTATTGTCCTGATTGTGCCAGAATTGCTGAAACAGCCATGGAATTCTCTGTTAGTTAATTTCATTTCATTTTTATTTGAACGATAGTCTATGGACAATAAAATGCCCATTTTCATAGGCAACCATATTCATAATACAAAAAAAACAAGGAGTCAGCAATATATAACAACAATGACAATCAATAAATATAAAACAAAATATCATTGCCCATTACTATTACTTATCATACTGATGAAGTTTCTCAAAACTGTGACAAAAGATTATAATAACTAGCCTTCATTTTTTCCCATAGAAAAATCTGGTTATAATTTGCTGTTATAATGGGAGGGCTTTAAGCCCGAGGTTCGATGGGCGGAGCAAAAACGTCACTCCCCCATCGAGTTTAAAAGGTCACAACATCCTGGACTTTGCCAGGATTCTTTTTCGTTGCTCCAGTCGGAGGCTCTGCCCTTCCTCGCTCCCTCATTCTATTTGTTTCTTTTCCTGTTCCTACAGTCACCGCCGGCTGCTCCGTCTTTTCCTCATTTTGTGGTAGTTTGCTGTTTGCAGCTCGTCCCTCCCAACTCTTCTGCCTTCTGGCTTTTCCCAAACCACGCCCCATTTTGGCTGCTCACCTTGCTGTTTCTGGTGCTACATGCCTCTGGATTGTATTGTCTATTTTCCTACACAGCATACAGCCTTCATTCACTATGACGGAGAATGAGATACTACTCTCATCATTGGGTGCACCTCCAATCGCCCGTTCCGCTCCCTTCATTGCTGCCTATAGTACAGCTCACTCCCACCTGCTGCCGTTCGTTATGCAGCTCTCGCTCTCTCTAGCCCCTCCTGTCTGCCACTTTGGTGGCCAGCTCTCCCTCTTCCAGTTGAGCTCTCTGCACCCGGCTCCCGGCTTCTGCCGCTCGTTCAGGGCTTCTCCCCTTCCACCACATGTCTCTCAGCCTCCCCACGACAGTGACTCGGGCTCTGGTCCTCAGGCTTTCTCTCATCTGGGACCCGTTCCCTGCTTGGGTCCATTCCATGCCTTGGTGTGGTCACTCAGCCTGCTGCTTGCCCCGGAGATTGGTGTCTGCTGCTTTTTCCACTGAGTGAGTTCGTTCCTTTATGAGTGTTGGTTCAGGTTTGTGCCATTTATTTCAATCTCCTTTGGTGCATTTCTCCTCGACGAACTGCTGTGGCTCATGCTCTCCTTTGATCTTTGCTGGTGTTGGCATTCTTTGGGCCATTTTTGGATGCTCAGCCTGCATTCCACCCACAACCTTTTAGCATTGATGCTCATAGTGCTCTCCTTCACTGCTCCTGGCAGATGGCCTGCATGTGGTGCACTTTCTTATTTTAATGTTTCAATATGTCTCGGAATAGTGGACCCCCTATGGTTTGTGATTACATAGAAACATAGAATTTGATGGCAGATAAGGACCGCTTGGCCCACCCAGTCTGCCCATTTTCCTACCTACTGGATAAGCTGCAGATCCTAGTTAACCAGCAGCCTACTTCTTCCTACCCCCAACCCCTAGAATGGCCTTATGACTGTCCCATGCAGGCTTGAATTCCACCACTGATTTTGACTCCACAACCTCCTCCGGAAGGCCGTTTCATGCATCCACAACCCTCTCTGTGAAAACATACTTCCTTAAATTACCTCTGAGCCACCCCCTCTATCTTCAAATTGTGCCCTCTTGTTCTTGCACACCTCTTTTTTTGAAAGATGCTACCCTCTTGGACTTTGTTGATTCCCTTGAGGTACTTGAATGTTTCTATCATGTCCCCCCTCTCCCTCCTTTCCTCGAGGCTATTCATATTAAGTTCCTTTCATTTCTCTTCATATGTCTTCCGGTGCAGACCCTGCACCATTTTAGTTGCCCTCCTCTGGACAGCTTCCATCCTGTCTATGTCTTTGTGGAGATTGGGTCTCCAGAACTGCACACAGTACTCCAGATGGGGTCTCACCAGCTGTCTGTACAGAGGGATAATAACTTCCTGTTTTCTACTGGTGATGCCTCTCCCTATGCATCCCAGTATCCCCCCAGCCCTCCTTGCTGCCCTCTCACATTGCTTGCCCACCTTTAGGTCATTTGATATGACTACCTCCAGGTCCCTTTCCATTTCTGTTGTTGTTAGTATCTCACCCCCTATTGTGTACTCTTCCCCTGGGTTTTTGTTTCCCAGGTGCATTACCTTGCACTTCTTAGCATTGAATCTAAGCTGCCATACATTTGACCATTCCTCTAACCTTGCAGTCCCTTCTCATCCTTTCCACCCCACCCTGTGCATCAACTCTGTTGCAGATCTTTGTGTCATCTGCAAAGAGACATACTTTTCCTTCCAGTCCTCTGCAATGTAAACATAAAGACATTGAGAGAGGACCAATCTAATACTGAACCTCGGGTACCCCACTAGTAACCTTCCTTTCTTCTGGGTGGACTCCATTTACTATTACTCTCTGTGTCCTATTCTCCAGCCAATTTTTTACCCAGGCTGTCATCTTGGGACCCACTCCCAGGCTGGCTAACTTGTATATTAATCTTTTGTGTGGGACTGTGTCAAATGCCTTGCTAAAGTCTAGGTAGGCCATGTCCACGGCCCCTCCCTGATCTACTACTTTGGTCACCCAGTCAAAGAAATCTATCAGATTCATCTGGCATGACCTTCCCACTGTGAATCCATGCTGCCTAGGGTCCTGTGCCCCTCTAACCTCTAGATACTCGACAATTCTTTCCTTCAGAAGTGATTCCATCATTTTCCCTATCACTGAGGTTAAACTAACAAGTCTGTAGTTTCCTGCTTCTGCCTTGCTCCCACTTTTGTGAAGGGGAATCACATCTGCCCTCCTCCAGTCCTCGGGTAACACCCCATCCTCCCATGATTTGTCAAAAAGGGTAGTCAGTGGTGTCACTAGTTCTACCCTTAGTTCTTTTAGAATTCTGGGATGAATCCCATCAGGCCCCATTGCTTTGTCCACCTTCAGTTTTAAGAGTTCTTTCAGAACCCTTTCTTCTGTAAATGGACTGGTATCAACTTCTGTATCTAGAGTGTTTCTACTGTTTGTTTTATGTACCTCCCCCTCTTCATTTGTAAATACTGAGTAAAAATATTTGTTTAGTATCTCTGCCTTTTCACAGTCTCCCTCTGCCCACCCTCCCTCCCTCCACTTTATTAAGCCTCACTATCCCTCCCTTGGTCTTCCTTCACTACCTGATGTACCTATAAAAGGTTTTATCCCCCTTCTTAACTGAGTTGGCTATCTTTTCCTCGGTTTGGGCCTTTGCTGTTCTGACTGCCTTCCCAGCCTCCTTTTGCTTTAACTGATACAGTTCTCTGTCCTGCTCCTTCTGCGATTCCTTGTACTTCCTGAATGCTTTCTTTTTCTCTTGAATCTTCACTGCTACGTCCTTTGAGAACCATAGTGGTTTCTCACATCGTTTTGTTTTGTTTATTTGCTTCACACAAAGGCTCGTTACCTCTGTGATGGCAGTTTTTATTATTCCCCATTGTTCTTCCACCCCTCCTTCCTGCCCATTTGCTAGTGCATTCCTTAGGCACTCACCCATTTTGGCAAAGTCAGCCCTCCTAAAGTCCAGTACTTTTGCCTTTGTATGGCTTGACTCTATTGCTGTGTTTATTGTGAACCATACTGTTCGATGGTTGCTAGTTCCCAGATGGCTACCCACTTCTACATCTGTGATCCTCTCTCCATCTCCATTTGAGAGAATCAGGTCTAAGATTGCTCCCTCTCGAGTGGGTTTTCTCTTCTTAGTTAACAGATTTATCATTTTGTGTGTCCAGTGGCAGCTCTAACATTATTAAGGACATCAGTACACCTCTGTGGAGTTGGGGTTACTCCGAGTGTGCACATTATAGTGCTATGCAACATTTCATAGCAGTTATGGGGTATGTTTCTTCTGGCACATTCATATGCTTCTGTGTGTGATGGTCTGCAACTGCACCTGCCATTTCTGAGTCTGCGTTCTCTGTGTAAACTGGCTATTGTTTGGTATGCCTGCTGTTCTGCTGCTTCCCTTTGTGCTTTCTTTGCATGATTGGTGGTGGTCCATTTGGCTGGTTCTCTCACTCTGTTGAGCCCTCTACTTCACCTAATGCTGCCATATCTAGAAGCTCTCCTCTTTTCCGTGTATTACTTCAGTTACCATGACCTCTTATTGCCTCTGGATGGCAACATTTCAACGAAGATTCAATGTCCGCTTCCCCAACCATGCTCTCGTGGTTCAATGCCATGTCTGGATTATTCATGCTCCTCTACTTCACTCACTCCCTCAGTATGCCTTGGCGTGGTTCGTTGCCATGTCTACGCTATACACTTGCTCCGTCTGGCCTGCTTTGGGCATATCTATCATGGATCTTATGCCACCTAATCTGACTCACCCTACTGCAGTTTTCATCCCATACCAGCTGGGTCCTATGCTACCCTATTGACCTCCCTACTGTCCTTCATCCTTTCATACCTCGCTTTCCAGTACCTGCCTTCATGGCATATTTCCATCATCATACCTCATCTGTTCCTATGTTACCAGCCTCCATGGCTTCAGTTCCTCATTGTACCTTATCCATTTCCTAATTTTACCTTCCTTGTCTTAGTGCCTTTTCTAGTACCAGCCCTTGTCTAGTACCAGCCATCATGGCTTCATTCTGCTCTTAGCGTCACTCCTCATCATACATCATCCACTTTTGCTCACTCCTCATTGTACCTCATCCAGTTTTGATCCTCAATCGCTCAACCTGAGTTGGCTCTGGTTCCAGATCCCCCTTCTTGACCTCGGAGTCCACCTCCTTTCTAGGGGCCTCCTTCCTTTTACTTCCTTCATACAAGTTCATTTTCAAGTTCATTCCTGTCTCCTCTTCCAATTCCATACCGACCCTCCAGGATTCACTCTACTCATGGCCTGCTATTGATATTCTTTTTGGGCGTACCTACCATAACTCCTATGCCACCTATCAACTGCGGCCATCCTGCCGCATGTATCGAGTTCATAACTCCAGTCATCATTCACTCAGCATTACCTCAAGGTTCATCTATTTACATCGCTTACTCGAACATTCCTATCATTGAATTCCATACTACCTCATTGCCTGCAACCTCAGGATCTAATCGTTCAGAGTCTAATCATTTACATCGCATAATCAAGCATGCCTCTTCAACCTCAATGTTTACTGAATCGCATTGCTCAATCAAACTCATCGTTCAATCAAGTCAGTCTGCATTATCATCTGTCTCCTCATCAGCACATCTGGAATTTCCTCATGAGCACATCTGGATGCCCCTTGCTTCTCTCACTCATACATGAATTTACTCCTTCCATCCTTGCTCGTCTGATCTACTATCTCTCATCGACTACTCGAGCATACCCTCCTTGGGTCTCTGCTACCTCATGTTCCTTATTTAATCTGTGCTTTTTTGGCGTATTTTCCCTATCCCATCATCATCCTCCCTACTTATAGCTCTCATCTATGAACCATTCTCTTTACCAGCATATGTCCTCAAATCAAACATCGTCAGCCTGGAGAGAAGGCGACCTAGGCCTTGGATCCCCAGAGGTTTCCTCCTCAAAGGGGGTTTTTCCTCTCCGTGCCAATGGTCATAATATTAGTTAGAGTTAGTACTTTCTTCTCATTAGATAGCTAGGCTCCACTGTTGGATGGAGGCAGATGGTAGTCCAGCTTTCCCCTCTCTCATTAGGAAGTTAGCCCTTCTCTTCACAGAATTCATTCATCATCCTCGCTTCTTCGAAGCCTGACATCTTTCGGTATTCTTTTTGGGCTTCTTCCTAGCATACCTTTAGTCGACACATTCATTCCCGGCACCTGTGGGGGGAACCCTCCTCTAGGGTTCTTTGCATCGTACCCCTACAGGGTGGTATATCCCACAGATAGAGAGGCAGAAAGCCACAAAGCAAATCAAGTCACACAAGCATTATCTCACTCAGTTGCATAAGCACATAGAATGGGAGGATTTTAAGCCCGAGGTTCAATGGGCGGAGCAAAAACTTCACTCCCCCATCGAGTTTAAAAGGTCACAACATCCTGGGCTTTGCCAGGATTTTTTTTTCATTGCCCACCATCCACCCCTCCTTCTCCAGTGGCTCATCTCTGTTCCCCGTGGGCTTCTTCCTAACCTACCTGTAGCCGACACATTCATTCCTGGCACCTGTAGGGGGGAACCCTCCTCTAGGGCTCCTTGTGTCATACCCCTACAGGGTGGTATATCCCATGGATAGAGAGGTGGAAAGCCACAAAGAAAATCAAGTTACACAAGCATAATCTCATATTATCTCACTCAGTTGCGTAAGCAAATCAAACCAGCTGTTTATAACGGCAAACCCGCGTTGCCTTTCTCTACAGGAAAGTGCGAGCCACTGTTCCTTCGCACACAGCAACCTTCCATTCTATACTTGCTATAGTATGAACAACCTCTATATCCTGGTGGCAAAAAAACGAAGTCCAGCAATTATATAAAATAAAGGCTAGGTAGGTGGTGGTTAAACTCAACTTTTACACACACCCTTGGTGAGGTATACCTTTATAAATGCCTCAAGCTTCACTCTTGGGGTTTATGTGGAATCCCGCACCTCATGTGTGTGTAAAATTCTTGTTCTAACCACCTACCCAGCCATTATTCTATATGTAATTTGCTATAGTCCTGATGGTTAAAGGTAATGAATTCCAATAATTACTAATTCTGTAAAAAAGAGTAGCTAGTCTGACATTTTTAGAACATTTTGGTAGTTTTAAATATTAATTATCGATCGATCTAGTTTTAACAGAGTCAGCCTTTCTACCAGTGATTTTTGTTTAGCTGGCGCTTGTCCTTTAATCATCTTCCAAGCCCAGCAACCCAGTTGCTGATTGATTCTTTGTTGCAAAGTATTCCAAGTAGTTCAGACTGTCACTTTTCCTCTGTGGTAAGATCTTCTGACCCAGGTGAACCATACAAACTCGTTGTCCCTGTATCTGAAAGCATAGTTCCTGAAAGATGCTGCCCTCCTGTACCTTATTTATTCCCTTTAGGTACTTGAAGGTTTCTATTATGTCTCCCCTCTCCCTCCTCTCCTCCAGGGTATACATATTGAGCTCCTCCAGTCTCTCCTCATATGACCTTTGGTGTAGGCCCTGCACCATTTTTGTTGCCCTTCTGTGAACTGCCTCTATCCCGTCTATGTCCTTTTGGAGATGCGGCCTCCAGAACTGGACACAGTAATCCAAATGAGGTCTCACCAATGATTTGTGCAGTGGCATCACCTCCTCTTTTCTTCTGCTGGTGATACCTCTCCTTATGAACCCCAACATCCTACTGGCTCTCCCTACCGCCTTTGCACACTGTTTGGCCACCTTTAGGTCATCAAATATGATCACCCCAAGATCTCTTTCCTGTTTGGTGACTGTTAATATCTCCTCCCCCATCATGTAATCCTCCTCTGGGTTCCTTCACCCCAAGTGCCTGATTTTGTACTTCTTCACATTGAATCTTAGTTGTTACACTCTGGAACATTCCTCCAGTTTAGCTAGGTCCTTCCTCATTTTTTCTACCTCTAACAGAGTGTCTACCCTATTGCAGATCTTAGTGTCATCTGAAAAGAGGAATACCTTCCCCTCCAGCCCCTCCGCAATGTCACTAATGAAGATATTAAACAATGCTGGCCCAAGAACTGATCCCTGTGGTACCTCTCTGGTCACCCTACCTTCTTCAAATTAACTCTGTTTACCACCATCCTCTGTGTTCTATCCCTCAATCAGTTTGCAACCCAGTTCTCCACCCAATCCCAGGTTGCCCAGCTTGTTTACAAGCCTCCTATGTGGAACAGTGTTGAACGCCTTGCTAAAAATCAAGGTAGGCCACATCCACTACTCCCCCCTGATCCACTTCCCTGGTCACCCAGTCAAATAAATCTATCAGATTTGTCTGACATAACTTTCCTGACGAGAATCTGTGCTGCCTCCGATGGCGTGCTCTGCTGGATTCAAGGTGCTCCACTATCCTTTCTTTTAGCAGCGATTCCATAAGTTTCCCCACCACCGAGGTCAGGCTAACAGGTCTATAGTTTCCATGCTCTTCCCTGCTCCCACTTTTGTGGAGAAAGCGACTACATCAGCCCTTCTCATGTCCTCTGGAACCACTCCCGTATCCAGTGACCTATTGAACAGGGCTGCCAGTGGTGCTGCCAGCACCTCCCATAACTCCTTTAATATTCTAGAGTGTATCCTGTCTGGTTCCATTGTCTTGCTCACCTTCAGTTTTGTGAGTTGCTTTAGGACTCTCTCCTTTGTAAACAGACTGGTGTCCACCTCCCCTCCAATCTTGTTTCTTAGCAGTGGTCCCTCCCCTTCCCCTTCCTCTGTGAATGCTGAACAGAAATATTTGTTCAGGATTGATGATTTTTCATGGTCTCCTTTCACACCCTCTCCTACCTCCCCTTTTAGCCTTACAATCCCCGCCCCCCCCCAAGTCTTTCTCCTTTTACTAAAGTTCCTATAAACAGTCTTGTCCCCTTTTTGTGGTTGTAGGCAATCTGTAACCTGAAAATAGCCGATGGTGGCAGGCTTCCATTGGACTTTTGAAAGTATCCTTCCAAAAACCCAACAGAGCTGGGAGCACTCCATCACAGTCAGCTGCTACAGAGTAACAGCCGTACTATTTCAACTGTTACATTCACATTCCGGTACGAGAACTGTGCATGCGCGCCTCACGCATATGCACAGTTCCACTGGCGCCACCATCTTGGGAATGGCAGAATGCCATTCACTGCAACTACGCATGCGTGAACGCCATGCATGCACAGTTGTGTTGCTGCCGCCATCTTGTGGATGGCACTCCTCCCACTCCCTCCCACTGCTGCTGTTCTCCCCACTCCCTCCATTCCGTCTCAGTCCTGGCAGCAAATAAAATCCTTCTGCTCCCTCCCACTGCTGCTGTCCTCCCCACTTCCTCCATTCCGTCTCAGTCCTGGCAGCAAATAAAATCCTTCTGCTCCCTCCCACTGCTGCTGTCCTCCCCACTCCCTCCATTCCCGGTCCGCGCACCGACATCAGGGTGCCCAATCTGCATATCGGCATCATGTACCTCCCAACTCATGTGGCACACTGGGAGCCCACCCCAGTGTGCCCAAATGTATGTGTTTTTTTTTCGCTCACTCCACCTGCTGCTGTCCTCCCTGCTCCCTCTGTTCCCAATCCCCGAGCCAATATCGGGGTGCCCAATGTCCACATCAGCATCATGTACCCCCCAACTCATGTGGCACACTGGGAGCCCACCCCAGTGTGCCCATATTTATGTTTTTTCCCCCTGTTAATAAAGAAAACCATCCCCCGACATTTTTTTACCTGTAGTAAAGAGAACAGTCCCTTATCATAGCCTCAGTCCCCCCTCCCCCATCCTCACCCTCCAACTGAGTACCCACCTCCCTGCATCCCCCCTTACCCCATACTTACCTCCAGAGGTCGGCGCTGTCATCTACTCTGGACTGGGACACATTTGCACTCTTCAAAGCCGAATCGCAAACTGAAGAATCAAAGGTAAGCATGGTATAATGGCAGTCAATGGAGTTTTCAACTTATGTTGATATATCAGCCATTTTTAGGAATTTTGGCTCCACATTTTTAACATGGGGTTCTTGGGTCCCCACCTCGTGAACACTGTCACTGTAATTTCGTTAATTGATCCCAAAAGGTGATTGCATGGTTGCTGCACAGAATCACCTTTCAGGACTGATTAATGAAACAACAGTGCAACTGTTCATGAGGTGGGGTTCCAAAAAGCCCATGTTGCAAATTTGTTGAAAAAATTCCAAAAAAATGACTGCATTACAAGCATACATTGCACAGTTTCTTCACACACTCCTAACTTCGCCAAGTTTTAATATTTTCACTCCAGATTTTCAACATTACCATTTTTGCACACCTCCTTATTAACAGTGCAGCTGACATTTTTCACATCCTGCTCAAAATGTGTTTTTATACCTGTGGCACAGAATGGCGCAGTTGCTCTGCAAAATCACCTTTCGGGACAAGTGAATGAAATGACACTGGCACTCTTCATGAGGTGGGGTCCCAAAAAGGCCATGTTGAAAATTTGGTGAAACAACTCCAAAAAATGGCTGAGTTACACCCGGTCGTTCAACATTTTCTACGCACGCATATAACTTTGGTCATTTGGCAGCTCGCTACATTCGTATCGGTGCTGGCTAGATCTCGTTTAACTTCTTTTCAAATTTTTTTCTTCACCTTTGTGCTCTTGACCGCTTTTCCAGCCTCCCTTTACTTTTCTAGATACACTGCCATGTCCTCCTCTTTTTGTGTTTCCTTGTATTTCCTGAAGGACAACTTCTTTGCCTTTACTATCCCTGCCACTTCATTTGAGAACCATAGTGGTTTTCCTTTTCTCTTGCTTTTGTTTATAAGCCAGACACAGAGGATTGTTGCCTCCATTATGGCTCCTTTCAGATGGGCCCACTGCTCCTCAACTCCCCCCCCCCCAGTTGTCCCTTTCTGCTAGGGCTTTCCTGAGACATTCCCCCATCCTAGTGCAGTCTGCCCTCCTGAAGTCCAGGACCCTTGCTTTAGAGTGGTTTGACCCTGTTGTAATACACATATTGAACCACACTGTGTGATGGTCACTGGACCCCAGGTGTTTACCCACCACGACACCTGTAATTCTGTCCCTGTTGGTTAATACCAGGCCCAGAACTGCTCTCTCATAGGTTGGCTCAAACACTACCTGCTTGAGGCATGCCCCTTGCAGGGAGTCCAGGATGTATGTGCCTCTCGCTGTGGCAGCTGCTTGGATACTCCAATCAACATTTGGCAAACAGAGGTCACCCATCTGAAGCACCTCCCCTCTGGCTGCCATCATATGGATGGCTTCCAGTAGATCCCTGTCCATTTGCTCCGCCTGAGCTGGGTGTCTGTAGATCACGCCTGTTTGAATGGCTGTGCCATTGCTCATCTCCAGGGTGATCCACGGTGTCTCTGCCTCCCCCTACATTCCTTGCACCTCTGTTGCCTTTATACTCTCCTTGATATAAAGAGTCACCCCTCCTAACATTTTACCATCCTTGCCTCTCCTGAACAAAGTATAACCTTGTGTAGCTATGTCCCAGTCATGGCCCACATTATACCGTGTTTCAATAATAGCTACAATGTCCAGGTCAGCCTCCACCATCAAGGTTGCCTGATCTGAGATTTTATTCCCCAGGCTGTGGGCATTCACACACATGGCCCCCCATTTTCTGCAAATTCCCCTTCTAACCCCTCCCTTTCCCCTTGTTTCTCTCCTCTTATGCTGAGTTCAGACTGCCCTAGCAATATTGTGACGTTATGGTCCTCCATGCTGGCTACATTATCCTGTGGGGGTGGGCAGCATGATTTACCTGGCTTCCTTCCTCCACTCCCCTTGGCTAGTTTAAATGCTTGCCAATCAAGCATCTAAATTGTTCACTAAAGACATTGGTCCCCTTCCTGGAAGGATGTAGGCCATTGCCCCAGTTCAGGTCCACATCCCCCCAGGTGGGTCCCCAAACATCTGTCATGTTGATAATTTGCATCATATTTAGCAAAGTATATAACATGACTGTTATGATTATGTAATATATGGATACATTATTTTAATACGTTAGTAAAGCATGCAAAAAAACTCTGCACACTTTTCCTTTCACATTTCCTTCTTGATTTAAAATTGCCTTGCAGTGGCTCTACTGCACTAAAAAAAGTTGTCCGGTATTTCTGACATATGCCTAAGTTGCTGGTTATACAACACTAGAAAGGAATGTGTGCCTCATGGGAAGTTCAGAAGCTTGCTAATCACTAAGTCTCTTATAACTCAGGAGGTTAGAGCACTAGCACAGAATGCTAGGGGTCTGAGTTCAGGTCCCAGTAGGAGGCACACTTTTCCTTTCACATTTCCATCTTGAAAAAAATCTGGTAATCGTACTGGCCAAAAGTGATAATAGCATCGATGATGAGCCATAATACTATCATTCAGAACCTGTAGTACTATCATTTGGAGCTCTGCACGATAGTATTATCAGGCAAAAACGCAAGTGCATGTCTGTCTCACAGTCCAGAGCTGGTTGCTATAGTAGCAACCGCGCTTGCTAAAGAAGCGGTGTGAAGATTTTTAATGCGTGCCTTATGATTGAATGCTTTTTATCTTTGGGAGGGCAGAACAGCTTTTGAAAACATGGCAGCTGTATCTTGCTTAGCGAAAGTAACTTACAGCTGTCATACTTTTGGTGAAGTGTTTTTTGTTTGTTTTACATTTGAAATACTATCTGGTTGATCCTACCTTCACTCATCAGCACTGGAAAGCAATGGGAAGGCTGTAAGCCTAAGGTTCGATTGGGTGGAGCAACTACGTCACTCCCCCATCAGGCTTTATAAAGTAGCTCACCCTGGGCCTTCCCAGGATTCGTTTCTTTTTGCAGCTGGAGGCACTGCTCTTCTGCCTTCTCTCTCGCCTCCTGCTTTGTTTGCTTTAGCCTTGCTTTGGCGGCTGCCTCCGGCTGCAGGTTCATTTCTCCTCCCATCCCTTGCTCGTTTCCCTATGCTCCCTTCTGTCTGGTTGCCTCCAGCTGCCAGCTTGCTCTGGCTGCCGGCGTGCTCTCCCTTTGGGGTTGTGCCTCTCCATCCCTCGCTCGTTCCTCACTCTTCCCTTGCTGTCTACTCCCCCCAGACCCTTGGTTTGCTGCTGTCTCTCTGTTTTTCACCTCAGATTGCTTTCTACACTCCAGCTCATGGTCTCCGTGAGTACGCACCTTGCACTGCCTCTGCTGATCCCTCTTCCATGCCTTCAGGTGCTGTCTCCGCCTTCTCCCTGGAGCACTCCAGTGCTCTGCCCGAGTCTCGGTGGGCTGCTTTCCAGCTGTTCATGGCTCTGCTTTTCTTATACGTCCTGTTCTGCTGCTCGAACCCTGGCACCCGCGCATTCGTTTGTGCACTCGGCTCCTCCATTTTACTGACAGTGCAGGGTGGGGGGGTGCTGCTGCTGCCTCATAACTTGGTTGTCGGGGGTGCTTGGGAGTGGTGTGCTTTGGCTCTCCATAGACTCCCTCCGCAGCACACAGTTTTCTGCTTGGCCAATAAGTGGATGGCGAGCAGTCACTCTTTTCCTCTCCTGTTCCTGGCTGTCCTGCCAGCTTCACCATTTGGCTGGTGCTGTTTCACCTGGGGTTGAGGCAGGGACTCATTGGGCTTCCATGCTGTTGGGATCTGCAAAGAAAATAATAATAAATTCAGCTGTTTCCCAGGCTCCTGCTTGTGCCGTTTTCACCTATCTTGTTATCAGGTGTACTCTGCTGAGATTCTGCGCTCTGATGGACTTACTTTCTCTGTCTACTTGCACAGCCCTACTTGGCTAATCTCTCTCTACCAGTCTGGTATGATTTCATCAGTATTTACTTCGGAGGCTTCCTACTCTCTCTCTCTCTCAGGCATGTTCTCCTACTGTCCAGGAGGTGGCACCGTAAGCCATATCTGCTCAGCTCTTGACAGTTCCTGCCCTGCATGTTATTCATCAGTCTTCGTCCTCTTCAGTCCTCCTACCTATCATCACTCATATGCCTCCTCCTCCACTTCGACATCCTGCAGTTCTCCCCTCCGTGCCGGCCATCTTGGATTCGATCCACTTATGGCCTGCTTTCATTCTTTTTTTTTTTTGGCATTAATCTGACTCACCCTCCTGCTGTTCTCATTCCCTACTGGCCATCTAGGATTCACTCCACGCACGGCTGCATTCGATATTTCTTTTGGGCTTGCTTATCATGGCTCCTATGCCACCTCATCGAACCGCGGCCCTCCTACTGCGAATATTCAGGTTCATGACTTTGTTCCATATTCCCTCTTCCATACCATCCATGCTCGGCCATCTGGATTCAATTCACTCAAGGCGTCACTCCTCATCGTCCATTTGCTCAGCGACCCGCTGCCCTCCTGCCGCATGTTTCAGGTTTCAGACTCCTTATCTCGTGTTAGCTGCCTTTTCTCATAATGACCATCAGGATTCAATCCACTCATGGCATCACTCCTCTTCGTCCATCGTCCATTGCCTCCCTGCTACCTCAATTCGGTTCTATATCCACTCAAGGCCATGCCTTCCTGTCCATCGCCCTTTGATAGGGGCTAGCTGGCTGCTCTCCACCATCGTCCAAAGTTCCTTTTCACAGTTCATTTCCCATCTCTTCTTCCTCACTCTCACATTGATCAATCGAGCATACCTCTCATGGGGTCTTATGCTACCTCATCAACCTGCTGCATCCCTGCAGCGCCCATCATCATCCATTTTCCTCATCCTCAGTCTTCTCAAGTTGGACTGCTGCACTCTTGCATCAATCATCATCAGTCTTCTTCATCCTCAGTCTTCTCATGAGTGCATCTGGATTTCCTTTGCTCCTCTGACTTCTACATGGATTTACTCCTTCCCATTGTCTCCTCGGCGTAGCCTTCTCAGATCCCTGCCTCATGTTCCTTTTTCGATCTGTGCTTCTTTTTGGGTTTTTTTCCCTATCCGGTCATCATCTTCTCTACTCATATCCTTCTCTTTAATGACATACATCCTTAAATCAAACATCGTCAGCCTGTAGGGAAGGCGACCTAGGCTTTGGATCCCCAGAGGTTTCCTCCTTAAAGGCTTTTTTCCCTCTTCTCCATGCCAATGGTCATAATATTAGTTAGCTAGTGCTTCCTTAGGTTAATGTGCTGTCTTAGGTTAATTAGTTAGGTTCCTCTGTTGGATGGAGGCAGATGGTGGCCCCGGCTTTCCCTTCTCTCCTTAGGAAGTCCACCTAAATCATCTTCTCAGAATTCATTCATTCATCATCCTCGCCTCTTCCTCTTTGATGCTCAACACCCAAGTGGGTATTCTTTTTGGGCTTCTTCCTAAGCTACCTTTAGCCGATGGAATCATTCTCGTGGCACCTATGGGGAGGGAACCCTCCTCTAGAGTTCCTCACGTCGTAACCCTAATAGAGTGGTATATCCCATGGATAGAGAGGTGGAAAGCCACAACATAAATCCAATCCATAATGTAAGTCAAGTCACACAAGCATCATCTCATCCAGTTGTATAAACACAATCAAACTAAAATATATGTATCAGTAACGAAGCTGATGACTGCAAATTCTGCAACAGATGTTGACAGACACTGTTGACAGACACTACTTCAAGCAAGTAAGTGTTTAGTGCAGTAGTCTGATGGCCATTGTCACAGCACACCAGAAAAAAGACTTCAGAGCCAGAGTCTTTCTATCGGATCCATATATTACAAAAAATAATAAATAGGAGCATCTGTATTAGAAGAGAGTGATACCATCTCAAGGTTCGGGGGACATGGGAGCCTCTCGAGCTTCACTCTCAAGGTTCCTATTTCCCCAGAACCTCTCAATGGTATTACTCCCTTGTAATACACACTCTCCTATTATTCTATTTATATTAAGATTATAGATTGTTCATTTTAATTTATGTATTGTAGTTGTGTATCTGTTTAACTACGAGGCCAAAATAAGACTGGTACAGACCACATTTCTCCCCCCCATTGACTACATTGATTTTATTTATAGCCATTGTTCCACCACTGCTCTAGCCAAGCTGGATACTCTGTACCACACAGCATTACAATTCAACACTGGAGCTCCATTTATTTATTTTTTTTGCAATTAAGTTTATTTTTGTTATTGATCAATACATGCTTAGTAAAATAACTATCACAAAAAAGTCACACAAAAAACATAAGGAAAAGGGCCTGAATACCACGGACATATACTTGGTCTCTCTCCTAAGAGATCCCATACCACAAATCACAACAAAAACCATACTTAGCTGTAAAAAAAGAAAACAAAAATACAGTAAAGAATAAAATAAAGACAATAAAACAATCTCTAAGACAAGGTATAACCTCCCCCGCCCAAATTCCCAACCTCCCCCCCAAAAAAAAAGAAACCTAAGCAAGCACAGGGCTGAGTTAGCACATAAAGGTTGGTAATTATCCTCTTAGAATAGCACAGATCAAATCTGAAGGACTGGTCCTCAAGCTAAAGACAAACATTATACAATGGCAAGAAAAAATCCTGGACTCTGATTGGTCAGTCTTGGGCTGGACCCGTGATGTTATCCCAGTACAACATCACGGGTCTAGTCTCAGCCTCACTGTGAACCTGTAGATGAGCTTGAGCACCTTGAGCACTTGCGTGATTGTTTCATCTGCTCTTAAAAAACAAAAATATTTTTCCACACAAAAACATCTTTAAAATATTTTTTTTTTATTCTGTATAACAACGAGCCATTGTATAATAGCAATAGTGCCCTCCAGGGTGTGTCTTTTTGGATAACGTCACTCCTCAGTTGTTGGATGCACTCGGCCTGTGGCCTCGTGCCCAACCACCTGAGGTGTGACATTATCCCAGCATGACACACACCCTGTTGGGCATTATTGCTTAAATATTATACAGTGAATGAATAAAAGAAGAAAAGTAATCGGCACTATCAATAACCAAACTTATATTTTAAAACAGAAAAAAAGGAGCTACAATATTTCTGAAATTTGTACCAGGAGTTAGTGGCACCAGTTACACTTCGTTCTGCATTCAGGGCATTAAGCAATTCTGCCCACCATTCCCAAAAGGATAGTTCCCATGTTTCTTTCCAATGCCTAAGAATTAGGAGTTTAGGAGTTTAGTAACCATGGAAACTAGGGCTATTTGAGCTTTCAAAGACAGTGTGGGAATACCAGAATAGAGTCCTAAAAGGCAAATATCTTCTGTAAAATATGGGGAAAGGGGGCAAGTAGTCAGAAGTGTGAATTTAACTGGTTCCTAAAAGTAAAAAATCTTAGGGCAAGCTATTCTGTAAGTGGGAGGCTGAAAGAAGAGAGGGCCCCTGTATAAACTGCCTCAGGTTAGCCGTTGTTTGCATAGGCAGGCCGATGGGACTGATAGTTTTGTTACCAATCTTTAGATTTGGATTGTTAAAAAGGGGCTGGGAAATATCTTTTCTTGTGTGCAAGTGGAAAAGGTTGCAAAATTGTTGGAAGGCTCTAATACTCCATCCTATAACAGACTCCTGAAGCTCTACAGGAATCACAGTCCATGGGCAATGCAAAAGAACATGTAAAGAAATGTGCTCCCCCTTAGCTCGCTCTAGGTCAAGTTGTAGCTCAGAAGGTATTGTGAGAGATTTCACATGAGGCGAAACCCAGTGCAAGAATCTGCTAGCATGAATAGCTAAATAGAAGGGAAAAAAAATCTGGTTGCTGCAACCCTCCCTTATGTTTGGACCCTGTTAATTTCCAATAAGCTCTGTGTGGGGGTCTTCCACTCCAAATGAAATCAGAGCATAGTCTATTGATAGAGTTAAAAAAAACTTTAGGGAGGTAAATAGATAAGCTATTTAAAGGGTAGAAAAGTTTAGGTAAGATTGTCATTTTTAGGATGTTAGTTCTGCCCCAAAATGATATAGGAAGCTTTTTCCATCTTAATAAGTCCTCCTTCACATTCTTCAAGAGGCGGTCCAAGTTTAAACCCTTTAACTTATCCAGATCCCTAGTAAATGTGATACCTAAACAGGTTATAGAGGAGTGTTCCCACTGGGGGCCCAAGGCTTCTATTTGAGCTTTATTTACCAAAACTGAAAAAGGAGAGACAGTGGTTTTATTCTTGTTCAATCTGTAACCAAAAATGTCATTAAACTGAGCAATGGTATGTAATGCTGGAGGGAGAGAATCCTCCCCAATAACCAGATGCAGTAACAAATCATCCTTAAAAAGTGAAAAATTAAACTCCTGAGACCCCATCTGTATGCCCTCGATCCTTCTCTCTTGATTGAGTACTCTTGCTAGATGTGCAATATAGAGGTTAAACAGAAAGGGAGATAGAGGGCAACCTTGTCTGGTTCCACTTTTTAAAGGAAAGACATCTGACAAGTGATTGTTGCACAAAAGCCATGCTAAAGGGCACTTGTAGAGGATACGGGTTCGCTTAATAAAGCTGTCTGGGAGGCCAAAATGAGAAAGCACCGCAAATAGATAAGTCCAGTCAGCCCTATCAAAAGCCTTTTCTGCATCCAGGGACACCAACACAGCCTTGAGTTTGGGGTCCCTGGATGCAGAAATCAAATGCCCCAGTTTTCGAAAATGATCAGCTGAAGAGCAACCTGAAACAAAACTGGCTTGCTCCGGTCCAGTCAGGGATGTCCAAACTTTGGTTAATCTTGTAGCTACAATTTTGGCATAAATTTTAATATCAACATTAATTAAAGAAATAGGTCTATAACTGCCAATTTGGGTGGGATCCTTCCCTGGCTTTGGGAGAAGAGTAATTCTTGTTTCAAATAGGGAAGAATCACTAACTGGGTGCAAATCCCAATAGGAAAATAAACCGTGTAATAGGGGGGTTAACTGAATTTTGAATGTCTTGTAGAACTGACTGGTGTAACTGTCAGGTCCTGGAGCTTTATCTGGTTTCAGTAAGTCTATAGCTGCCGAAATTTCTTCCTTGGTTATAGGGTCAATTAGAGAAGAGCAGGCCTCATTTGAGAGGGAGGGGAGTTTTGCCCTATCAAGGAAGTCTCTTATCATTTGAGAGTGGAGACCCGACACTTGGAGAGGCAAATAGAGGTTTTGATAAAATTATCTGAAAGAGGACAACATTTCTAAAGGCTCTGTTACAAGGGAACCATTATGGGGGTGTCTAATGGCTGAAATCCACTTAGTGGCCGAGTGCTGTTTTAGTTGCCAAGTGAGATACTTGCCAGCTTTATTCCCTTGACCTATATAAGTTGCTTTAACCTGAGATGCTAATTTTTCTACTTTTTCTGAGAGGATGCTAGCATACTGGGCCCATAGATGGTCTAATTCTAAAGTGTGTTCTGGGGACAAATTATCCAACCCCTTAGATGCCAGAGTGTGGATCTTTTCTAAGCATAGGTTGAGATGATACTGTTTCTTTCTCTTTGACACTGTAGCTATTCGAATAAATTCACCTCTCCAAGTAGCTTTCAAGGCTGCCCACACTCTATCCATTTCAGAGATAGAATCAACATTTTCCTGGATAGTAAGGGAAAGAAAGGACTGGAAACGGGAAAGTGTTTGATGGTCTCTTAAAAGGGTGTTATTTAAGGACCAGGTGTGAGGTCTAAGGGATGGGCTGGGAAGGGACACTGTAACAGCTATTGGAGAATGATCTGAGATCACTCTGGCATAGATTTGAGGGTCAGAGATACTACAGCATAATTGTTGGGACAAAAGAAAGAAATCTATGTGGGAAAAACTCTTATGAGCGGGAGAAAAAAAAAGTGAAGTCTTTGGTTAAGGGATGTAAGAGCCTCCAGGGGTCCACCAAACCCAAGATGGACATGAGTTCTTGCAAAGCCCGCTGGGCTGGGGAAGGACCATAACCTGTGTGGTAGGATCAATCTAAATCATTTGCCTGAACTAGGTTCCAGTCTCCTCCCAGGATGATAGGTAAATGTGAGAAGGATGCCAGTATGGAAATCAGATGGGCAAAAAACAGAAGATAGTCTGCATTAGGACCGTATATCGATCCCAGCAAGAACTCTAGGTTACCTAAATTGCCTTGTGCAAAGATATAGCGGCCTTCTGGGTCACTCATTGAATGTATGGCAGTAAAAGGTATACCTTTTGCCACTCCTCTCTTACGGGAGTTAAATCCAGCTCCAAAAACTTGGCCTACCCAGTTTTTCTGGAGATATTTCAATTGGCCTGAAGGCAAATGTGACTCCTGAATAAATGCAATCATAGGGCTATATTTCGTCATATTTATTTATTTATTTGGTTTTTGTTTACCAGGTAAGTACACAAGACGAGAATATTGCCTATATTCAGGCACGGCCCAGGAGAGTACAGGCAGGAGAGACCAGAGTCAACATTAAAGAGTATTTTGTGATGCAGCATGAAGTGAGAACAAAACATTTGACAGTGTATTGCCAAGTACAGTCCTTAACAGTGACAGCAAAGAGAAAACAAATAACATTACAATAATTAATTTCACCAGATGATACATCATTGACTAATTGAATGACAAACAGCAAACAAACTTAGAAGAAGTAGCTTTATAACAATAGGATTCCTGATGGATGTGGAAACATGCAGATTTTAGAAACCAGCAGGAAAATAGTAAGTGCCAAGGGGAGGAAAAGATGCTAGGAGGAAGTCTCAAGTTACAGCACAGGAGCAGTGGTCGGATTCTATTAGGTGTGCCTGAAGACCCAGTTTAAAGGCCTTGTGGGATTTGGAGAGTTTGATGTGGGGGGGAATGGAGTTCCAGGAATGGGGGGCAGATATGGCAAAGGAATGTTCTTTTTTTGTAAGATATCTGGGAATTTCAATTTGGGTTTGAGCAGATGCCCTAAGGAGGTATGCTTGGGAGGGCTGCATTAACAGTTTAGCAAGGTATTCAGGGGACCTCATTCTGATAATATTACCAATTACACAGTCAGCAGAATAGTGTCTGTGTGAATCTGGGGAAAGCCAATTCAGTTTCGAGTAGAGATGACAATGATGGGTAAGTCTGTGAGTGGAGAGAGCAAATCTGCATATACTGTTGTAACAGGTGCTCCATTTCTGGAGTGCTCCTTTGCTAGCTTTAAGGTAAACCCGAGAGCAATATGTCAGAGAAGGGAGGAGAAAACCTTGTGCTATAGCAAGTCGGGCAGCATCATTGAGAAAGGACCTAATTTTAAAGGCAAGACCAAGTTTGGAGTAAACCGCCTTACATGTAGCTGCAATGAGGAGGTTAAAGTCAAGAGATGGGTCGAGAGTAATTCCTAGATACCTGAAAGAGGTAACGAATTCCAGAGGGGAGTCATCTAGAGAACGTATCAAAAAATCTGGAGTAAGAGATCTAATTCTTGAGGGGGAGCCAAAAAGTATAGTTACGGTTTTCTGAGCATTCAGTAGGAGCCTGTTTTGTAGTAACCACTCCTGCAAGCAGTTGAAGTCAGCGTGAAGATCTTCCCTTACGGATAAGGGATCTTTACCACTGGAGAGAAGCACCATGTCATCAGCATAAAGGATCAATGAGGAGGAGTAGGGAAGGGAGGGCAAGTTGTTAATGAAAAGAGAGAAAAGTAGAGGGCCAAGAATAGAACCTTGGGGCACTCCAACAGAGGTAGAGGAAAGATTTGAGACGGCAGTTTCAATTTGAACAAATTGCAACCTCCCTGAGAGGTAGCTATCAAACCAGGAGATGGTCAACTGGTCAAAGCCAAGGCAGGACAGTTTGGAAAGTAGCAGAGAGTGATTCACAAGGTCAAATGTCTTTGTGAGATTGATAAATATGGCCCCCGTGAGCAGGCTATTATCCATCGCCGTAAGGACTTCATTTGTCAACTGAAGTAGTGCAGTTGTGGTGCAGTGCCCTGTTTGGAATCTGTGTTGGGTAGGGGATATAAGGTTGTGAAGGTTCAGATAATTTGAGACCTGAGTGGCAATGGCCTTCTCGAGAAGTTTATTTAGGGTAGAGAGAATGGCAATCGGTCTGTAATTTGCCATATTTTTGGTATCCCCTTTTTTGTGAACAGGGACAACACAGGCGGTTTTCCACAGCGTAGGCACTGTCTGGGTTAGTATGGAAAGATTGACAATTCTTGCAATAGGGACAGCAAGGGCAGGGGCTGCCTGTTTCAAAAAGCTTGGCAGTAACCCATCCGGACCTGCAGATCCATAAGGGGATACTGATTTAAGGAGATGCAGCACCTCAGTGGAGGAGACTAATGTGAGACGAAAGGAGGTTTCGTGTGGAATTTGCACCTCAGGAAATGGTGTAAGAGGTTGGTTGAATTTCTCAATGTATTCAGAGAGATCCGAGAATTGAGCATTAAGAGCATTAGCAATAGTAGGTAACGTATTACAGTTTTTATCATTCAGTGTCATGTCGGTAATAGCCATCTTGGGCCTTTGCCCAATGAAATTTTTGATGTGGTTCCAAAAAACCCCTGGTATCACCTGCTGAGGCTTGGAGAAGCTTAAGGCAGTAAGTTCCTTTTGGCCATCCGAATATCTTTTTTGCAGGCGTTTCTCAATTGTCTATAGTTATCCCAGTCTTCTGATTGTTGGGACTTCGCCAAGGTCCAGGCCTTGTCTCGTTTTCTCATGGTTCGAAGGAGGTCTTTTTTTAGCCATTTGTTAGGGGAGCCCCTGAGATGCCTTTTTTTCAGAGGGATGTGCAGATCCTGAAGGGCTAGAAGCTGAGAAATCAGGTATTCAAGTGCTGTGTTTACATCATCAGTGTGATAGATAGGAGACCAGTCTATGTTATTAATATCCTAAAGAAGTGCAGTTCGGTTTAGTTTGGCAAAATCCCAAAACTGTATAATTCTTGGCGGGGGTTTAAGGCAGTGACCATTCCAAACACAGAAAGTAGGCAGGTGCTCACTAATAATCCAAAAAGGTCCCTGCAGCAATTATTTTATTTGCTCTATTTGTAGCCATCCAGTCCAGGAGAGATTGGTGCTCAGAATTGGCTGAGATTCGTGTAGGACTAGAAATCAGTTGAGCTAGGTTAAGTCAGGTGAGAGCTTCATTGTATGAACCGGGGTGACCCCCTGATAGGTCTAGGTTGAAATCTCCCATTAATATGACTTCAGATCTACCCTTTAGAGCGGACAGATAATCCAAGAGCCCATTTAAGCCAGGGAGAGCCCCATTTGGAGGATTGTATGCACAAATCAGATTTAGCCTTTTATCACCACCTAACTATAGAACCATGTGCAGAGCTTCACAGTGATTTGCTATCCAGGACTGGTGTACGGAGATATTGAGATGCTCTTTATAATAAAGAGCAACTCCTCCACCCTTTTGTTTGGTGGGGCGATCAGATCTGGACAAGTTGTAGCCAGTTATTTTGTACATTGAATCAGGCATAATTGGCCTGAGCCATGTTTCGGTCAGTCCTAGTATGTCTGGACGATAGTGAGCTAGCTGGTAAACTTCTGATATTCATGTGGGCAATTTTCAAGCCCTTAGGGGAGAACCATGAGGAGTCATCAGTGGCCCTGGCATTCCGGGGGCAGGGTTAGATTCTATGTCTCCAGATAAGCATAAGTGCAGAAGCATCACCCAAACTTCTTTGTAGAATCTATAATTGCGCTTGAGGCATTTGGGCAAGGTAGGGGGGTGGTAGAGTAGGAAATACCCTAATTTGGAAGGATGCGTTACGTAGAGGGACAGGTTAAGAGACGGGAGCAAGGTTCTAGTTGGTAGAAGGTTAGAGAAGACAAAGGAGAATTCTTCATGGCAGTGGGACCCAGGGTATCCAGCTGGTATGTTAAGTGAGAGATAGGAGAGGGTAATAATGGTGGGTAGTAATCCTGATATCACCAGAAGTGTCCTTGGGTGGGCAAGGGAGAACATTATGTATGCAGTGAAAGAACCCTCTGGTAATCAGGGGGGGACAGTCCCTTATAAAGAATAGAATTCCAGTGACAGAAATGGTGACTAAAGAGCAAGGCGACACCTATAATAAAAGGCAGATTGAGTGATAGCCTTAGAGACCGGGGTAGGCAGACGATAACACAATTATGCACAAGAGGCAGGAATTTCAATAGAGCACTATATATGAGAAGCAGACAGGATCAGGGGGAGTTAGATAGGGGAAGAAAAAAATAAAAATGGGATGCACTCTGTCTGAGTTATTTGGCAGGCAAATTATGTGCAGGACAAGGGAAAACGTGGGGAGTAGGCAAGAGTGAGGGGAGGACATAGAAAGACTGCCTTTCTGGTTAGAATTAGGACAGAAGCAACAAAAGGGCGGAGTGGGACTGCCCTTCAAGTGATATGAAGCACCCAGAGGTGGCGGGATTACTGGCATATTTAATAACGCATGGAGGAGGGGGGTGGGCAGGGGGGCCGAAAATTCAAGCCTGCAAGCAGCTGCTGTGGTACAGATTCTGCTAAAATTAATGAAACAAAAGCAGGCAGGATTAAATTTAAGTCTTGTAGGCACAAATAAATTCACAGGCTGGAGATTCGAGTTTTAAAGTGGCTGCAGCAGCGAGTAAAACAGTGCCAGGGAACTGAAGAAAAAAGGTGCCAAGGTTTGAAAACCGAATGCAGTCCTGAAGCGCGTACCTTCCTACGGCCAGCCTTGGAGCTTCGAGCAGAGAGAACCGAGGGGAGCTGGGGAGGGCTTCTCTCAACCATTGCCCTCACGACCCTGGGGAAAGAGGAAAAACAAGCAGGCTTAAGTACAGGGGAAATCAGGGCTGGGTCTGTAAGAGGTAGGCACATAGGAGTTAATCAGTGGGATGGAGGAGGAGGGGTTTGATGTGATTTAATATAACATACTTTTTAAAATTGTCTCTTCCCCTCTT
Source organism: Neoceratodus forsteri (assembly GCA_016271365.2). NCBI lineage: Eukaryota > Metazoa > Chordata > Ceratodontiformes > Ceratodontidae > Neoceratodus > Neoceratodus forsteri. Next base: position 155,768,873 of record CM057454.1, read on the forward strand.
AATATTCCAGGAAATAAACTTTACAAGGTTAGCCATAATTGTAATAAGGGTGCCATGATGGCAATAGAGGACAAATTCACGGTTGTGTTTGCTACCACCCCCCCCACCCTCTCCCAAATCCTCCCCATCTAACTAAAAACAAACATAGGAAATGAAACAGAAAAGAGAAATAATCAAATACAATAACCTCAATGTAACTCTGCACTCATCATAAGGCCAGGCCTAGGCCCTACTCCCCACATTACGGACCTTAATGCTTCTGAAAGGTGAGCAAAGCACCCCCGATTACGGAGATACCGTAAAGGGAGATTATATCACCATTTGAGGAAAAAGAAACAGCTTAGTTGTTTAAGGAACTTGTTTCTAGTAAAAAACAAAAACAGCAGAAACATTCACAATCCATTTTAATCTGATCTAAGCAATTTTGTAAATATTCCAAGACAAAGTGGCATGAAAAAACTGGGTAGATAAGACTTCAAAACATTGGTTTAAGTCACTCAACTGGAAGCTTAAAATGATCTTGGATAAGCCCCAAGTGAGAAACATCTGGCACAGCAGGGAGAATAAAATAGCCTGAAATTAGAGAGTCAAAGCTAATCATATCAAGCTAACTGGCTAAATTCCCCCTGCAGTGCAAAATTAGCAGTTACAGCTATATAACACTATTAAAACATTTACTGTAGCGCCATCTAATGGGCGTAACTGTAAATTGTAACTTCAGCATCATAACACAGATCCCAGATCATATAAGCAGAAACTGGGTCCCCCCCGCCAGACTATGATATCAGTCACAAGATTGACTCTCAAAATAAATATCCAGCACATCCAGGAAGGAAGATTACGAAAGCTGATTTAGTCCAACAGAAAATAAAGCATGTAACTATAGTACTTGCATGACTTTGATAATTCCCCCATCTTTTAATGACCCTTGTAAAAAAGGAAAAAAAGTAAAAAAAAAACAGCCTTAACAAGTCACACACCGTCTTTAGAGCTGACCGCCCATTAAGCATTTAAGATAAGAGGAGGGGGCTCCCTTAATAGGATCATTTCCTAGTAGCTGGTATGTTTGGTGATTAAGGAAAAGCGGATACAAGTCACTTGCTATCTGATACACCTTCACATCTCCGTTCCTCCTGGTAGCTTCACTTAGGGAATAGATCCAGGTGGGCTTTCTGAAGAACTTTTAAAGCTTCATCCGAAGAGTCAAAGCGCTTGGCTCCATCCACGAGGGTAACTTCTAACTTGGCAGAGTACAAGATTCTGTGTCGGATACCAGCAGCCCACAATTTGGAGGTAATGGGCCTGAACGTAGCTTGTGTTTGTCTTGTTTTGAATGTCAGATCAGGGACCAGCCTCATTTTCTTGCCCTTCCATAATGTTGCTTATAATTTCCTGGCCTCCTTCAAAATGAACTCTCGGTCTAAATAGTTCAGGAGTTTGAAGATGATCAGGTGTGGAGGGTTGGCTGGTGGAGGACAAGCCCTAAGTGAGCGGTGAGCGCATTCAATCACAAATTCAGGGCCATTAGACGACAGCCCCACTGTCTGTTTAAGAAATTTTGGCATAAATTGGATTATATTTGAACCTTCCTCCCCTTCTGGTAAGTCCAGTAGGACCAGATTGTTATGCCTATTCCATCCCTCCAAGTCATCTAAAAGCTCCTTAAGTTTAACTATCTTCAGGTTCCATCTTTTCCTGTTTTCTTTCTACCGAGTTCACTCTTGCTTCAGTATCTGCCATCCGGCAAAATAGTTGGGTGATAGCTGGTTTAATATCAGCTACTTCTGCAATTACCTTCAACAAGGTCTCTTTGATAGAAGAGAGCTCTGTGTAAATGTGTGTTGGAGAAAACTCGGGCAGATCCTGCTGTGGAGAACTACTGCGACACGGACATTTGGCCTCCGACTCCTGCGACGGGTCTGATACCGACGCTATATCAGAGCAATGCAGAGGAAGGGCAGAATCCATCTCCCAGAGGGATATTTATAGCTTTCTACCAGAAGTGCACATACTAGGAGACCCATAGATGCCAAAATACTGGGTTGAAACTAAGTTTTAGCGATTTAGTCAGTAGTTTAATCGGCGAGGTGATAGAGCTCTGCGAACCACGTCCTACTCCCTCACAAGCATCATGTGACTCCTCACTGGAGCTCCATTTAATACTCACCACTGATCCCTCTATGCACAATTAGGTTGGACTTCACTTAGCACTAGAAGAATAAAAAATGCCTCTGTCTGGGTCTGCAGAGCCTTTACTAACAAACTGCCCTCCTACATTGCTGACCTTTTTAAATACACCTCTGGAGTTTACCCATTCAGAAGATACTCCTATATTATGCTAGATACACCCAGAATCCGTACTCGTTATGCCTCCTCATCCCTAAGCCATGCCCTCCCCACCCTCTGGAATACACTACAAAGATCCTTAAAACTCACACATATTGTTGGGATGAACGCCAGCAAAACCACGCTTAAACAATCACTGAAGGAAAGTTGTAACCGCTATGCCTAGCCTCCACCTTAATTCTTACAAACCTCTTTGCACTGCCTATTAGCACTTGTTGTACTCCCTTAGCTGTTTACAGACACTACTGTAGTTGTCTCCAACAATCGTACTCAGTTTCACAAACCCCATGAGCTTCCCTCCCTTCCCTATATTACTAACATACCTGCCTTGCTATTTACTCATTGACTTGCTCAACCCTTATAGAAATTCCTAATTGTACATGCCCCGTTCATTCACAGCCCTAATAATCTATCCTCATACCTGTCCTGCTCCTTCTTGATTTTCCCTATACCTGTAATCCTCCTGGACATCACTTCCTCACCCAGGTTCCAAATCCCTTTTCAACCCCCTTTCCCCATCCCCATCTTGTTTTTCACAAACTGCCCTCCTGAATCCAGGGGTCTATCATATCTTAACTTTATTGTTCCCTAACTGTGAATAAAGAACTTTGATGTTAGTCTTATCAAATGTATAATCACCTTGTATTGTTTCCTCGTTGCGAATACTAGAATCAGGATGTTAGCTTTTTCAGCAGTACAATTATTCCTAGCTGGCCCGTCAGTGCAGCGGTTGGATTTCCGCTTGTGACACCGGTGACTCAGGATCGGGAATGGACCCGAGTCATCAGAGGACCAGCCAGGGGGGAGGATTGAGCATCCCAGGGACTGCTCTCCTTCTTCGAGGGGGAGGGCAGGGCAAATGTCCGATGCTTGATGGATCCCTGGCGAAGGCCAGAGGTACCAAGCAATCGGCACCAGGATGTTACTCGGAGGGGTGGGACAGACGCCAGATGTCATTGCACATTCCGCCCCCCCATGCAGCATGCAAAAATCTCTTTGTGGATGATCCTTGATGAAGCCTGCCCTGGCCTTCATCAGCCTCCAGGGCCAACCCTTGGACCTAATCCCGGTGTGCTGCGCTGTCTAGGAAGCCTCAGCATCGCACACCCCCCCTGGGGGGCAAGCCAAGGGGTATCTGAGGGGCTGTGGTCTAAATGTGGAGGTGGTGGCTGGGGTCCGTGACCAGGTTGAGGTGCCGGGTCGTCCACAGCGGGGCAAAAAGTATAATAAATAAAAAAAAAAAAAAGAAGAACAATTATTCCTGTATTGTTAATGTATTGTTAACAATGTATTGTCCTATCTGGCCCTGTGGCACTGAGGGTTGAGGCGCTGGATGCCACACCTCATTCTACGCTGGCGACCTGGGTTCAGGAATGGACTCAGGTTGCTGGGGGTCGGCAGGGGGATGAAGGATTGAGCATCCCAGCGGATGCTCTCCTCCTCCTGGGGTGGGTTACAGAGGGTGCCCTGAGCACCCAACGATTTCAGGACCAGTGGAAGCATGGGCTTTTAGGGCAATGGCGGCTCTTCGGAGCCAGGGAGGGGAGAACGCTGTGGGCACTTGGCAACAGCATGCGTCTGCACATCGTCTCCTTGGACATACATCCTCTGAACCAGCATCCTTAGGGGCGAGGGAGACAAAGGGGAAAAAAATCCATACACCCCCGAGCAAGATGAAGCTGGGGCAGGGGCTGCCTAGAGGGATGCCCTGGCTGACGGAGTAGGAGGAGGTATGAGGCCTCCTCTGAAGCCGTGGGAGCTGGGCAAGTGGAAAAAAAATGTATTGTCCTTATGTAAACCCCCTACAAATGGGGTTTCCTGAAAAGTCTTCCTAGAGCTTGCCTAAATGCTCACTGCCAGGCTGGTGTCCTGCATTTTAGCAGTTTAAATGTGATTGCCTGAGAGTGCCTGTATAGCCTCTGTGTACTGTCTCTTTAAGAGCTGCCTGGATGCAGTCATAAGTAATCTGAGAGGGTGCTCTGTTGAAAGATGTAACTGTTTGCTGATCATTCATTAGAGTAGTAAAAATAATATAGTTTGTCTAACCTGCCTTCTTTGCAGCAAGGTCTGTTTTGTTTATCCTTACCATTTTGGCCCGGAACTGCAGAATTGGACCAATCAGTCTAGTGGGACCTAAAATGGAGCCGGACTACAGGAGCTGTCTGGAGTCAAAATCTGTAGGAATTGTAGTTTTGAGCTTTTGGTGCCTTTTTGCACTGGAGGAGGAGCTCCTGTTATGACTGACAGACAAATCAGCCAGCCAAACCTTTTGGATCTGAGGGAAATCCCCAAGCTGCCTGCTATTTCAGTCAGATCTCAGTTGGGAGCTGAATGAGCAAGAGTTTGAGATAGTGAAGCAGCCATCTGAGTAGTTTCGCATGGGAGAAAAGCCTGAGTTGTGGCCTGCATGTCTGACTGCTGCCCCTGAGAGGGAGAGAAGAGAATTATTTCAGACTAAATCCAAGTTTGTGAGAACGAAGTAAGCGACTGATTTTTTTACCAGGCTCATACCCGAAGAAGAACGAAGATTTGCTGAATAAGATCGGCCTGTCAGAATTTCCAGCTGCTTTTGAATCCCCGGTTTGTGCAGAGACTTTACGATCACGACCGGAGAGCGGTTTGCCTGGTACAGTAGAATTTCCTTACATGTAAATGTGCTGTGTATTGAAAGTGGGTCATGGTTTGGTTCCTCACTGTATGAACTGTATTCTGCTTGCTGGAAGCTTTATCCAGCCTAATTGGACTGAATCTGCGTTCATTCGGCCTGGGCCATGCCACGCTGGCCCTGCCAGACTACCCCACTGCACAGAGAAAGCCACCGACGAGAGACCAGCCTGGGGATCGGCCCCCTGCTCCACACTTGAACAGGAATGATGCCTCGGCTAATCATGTGGGCTCTGCTTCTTCTGGCACTCCAGATTAACCACCTGCTGTCTCAGTTTTCGTTTAGCCTGTGTCCAGTCTTGGGTATCGTGAGTATTCATCAGGGTAGCTCCCTGCAACAACAGCCTAATCTAAAAGTGTGTCATCTGATTGTCTTGCTTTCTTTTCATGAACTGAGCCCTCTGGCTCCAGATTACAAATAGTGTGTGTTGTGCATGTTGTTTTCTTCCATCACAGGGCCCCAACCAGCTGCAACGTTCCTGGCTAGCCCACCATTCTCCATCTGGGTACCCAGAGTGTGTGACTGTTTATGGACCCTGAAGTGCATGCTTTACTGTTTGATTGATACAGCCTTTAAGCAAATTAACCTGATTACGCCCCTCCCTTGTTCAAGTCCCTTAAATAAATCAGATATAACTCTTTTTTGCATTTACCCTGACTATGGTTCCAGTTTGTGCAAAAGTACTGTACTGCTGTTATTTGCTGTGTATAACCTTGTTTTACAAGGGGTCCCCAGGGCCGAGCCAGAGGAAAGCCTTGGTGGTAAGTGCAAACAGTGTGGGTACTTGTGTGGTGTATCAGAGGTATTGTGAAAGTGATTATTGTCTGATATGGAACCTTTGTAAAAGAGCCTAGCTCAAAGGTACTTGTAATCCTAGTTGTAATAAAATAAAATAAATAAAAAAAATAAAAAATTGTGTATTGTTCCGGCCACTAGTAAGGAACGAGGGGGGGTTACAGTGTCCCGGGGTGCTGTGCCCAGGTTAGCTTGACCACTACCAACCCTGACCTCTGGGTGGAGGCACCCGTTTTAAAACTCGGGCACCTTAACCTGCTACTAGCCAAGCAGGCAGGGGCAGGGGTAGTAGCCCTTGGGATAGCGCCACCTAGGAGTTACAGTTATATGAAATGCTGTTTTGTATCATCCCTTTTGTTGCATCCTCCCAGGACTACCTTGTAAATGAGCCTGCTCAAACATGTCTTTTACTGGTAAAAAATAAAATTGAATTAAATTATGTATTTGTTAATCGACAGGCATGGCTGAAAAGGGGTATGATTTGCTTAATTTGCCTCCTGGTAAAGCAAATTAAATACCTAAAATAAGATATGGATATAAAACAGAGGTATACAGTTATTCAACTTCATATCCAGGACAAAATATTCATTTTTTTCTTGTTCACCAAATGGCTACCTCCACAGGGCTTTTTATCACTATTTAAAAAGTTCTCTTTCTCTGGTTCAGTGAATGTATCTGTAAAATCTAGCCTGGCAATCCAGTTGTGGGATCTCTATAGTAACTATGCAAATTATTATATAGAGAACTCTGCATACCCTCCTTACCCCATTTGCAGGTATAAAATGGTTTGGGAAATTAAAGCAACTTGATATATCAACGGGATTCCAAAGGTATGTGATTACTCTAGTACAATTACGGTTTACACACCTCAGCTCCCTGTCACCCAATTACTACCTTTTCTATCATCTTTTTTTTTCTTTCAAATCCCATTTTGTAAGTGCAATAACACACTAGGTTGTACAATCCTACTGGGCTATATAGACTTCTTGGGTGATTGAATGCACTCTGCTTCACCTCATGCCTCCAACCACACCTGAGGCAACTTTATATCCCATAATGCATGCACCCTTTGTTGTGTGTTATTGCTTGTATATTAAAGCTATAACTGTAACCAATCTTTCCGGCCCTTGGGAGAGAGGTGGGCATGGCCCAGGTTAACCTACTGTATCACAAGGTATATTGTGTTCCCTGGAAGGCCCCTAACAGCCCAGCATATTTATAACCTCACTCAGGCCAGAGCTTCACTAGGACCCGAAGGCCTACTAGTACTTGCAGAAAGATTTCACTGACATGACTGCCTTTGCACACTAGTTCCTTTACTGGTAAACAAACTGTACAAGTCCATAGATTGGATACTAAGATCACAGTTCACTGGCTATGTTAACAGGCAATTGCTCCTCTTTCAGAGCCTTATATTCAACACTCTTTTTCAGAGTACCACACACACTGCTTACTCCTCTTTCATTTACTCGGGGTGCCACATCCATATCTCAATCATTCACTTACAGGCTTTCGCAGTTTAACACGACGGTCTGTTCAGCCTCCCATCGAGATGCATGTTTCTCTGTGTCATCACAGCAGTTCCCATTGTGTACTAGTAATACAACTTACATGCCTTGAGCACTTACACCATGATATTGTACTCCTTTGTTTTATATTTACAGGCACTAAATCAATGTTAAAATCCCTCTTCTCTGATGTGCCATTACTGAGATTAGCTTTTAGCATACTGTAGCTACCACTTCTCACTGCCCTAAAAGGGTTTTTGCAGTTTTAACAGTTTCATGTTTGGTGCTATCTGATCCTTTTTCCTTGTTCTGTCTGTGTTGCCTTGCCATGAAGGCTGTGAGACACATATTCTTTTTTTTCCTCCTCCTTCTCTGGACAGCCCTCCTTCAGAGGAGCGCACCAGCCCTATCACCCCAATGTACGCCGGAACTTACGTTTTGCAGCTGTCTTCCCCCAGGGCTAGCCCCCTGGCAGTGTTGGTTGGGGGATCCCCCAAGCCTCGCTGAGGCATGGATCCAGTTCAGGCCAGTGCACCCAGCTAGTCAGGTGCATGGTCTGCAGGTGCTCCTCTTCATCCTGCTGCTGAGGATTTCCTTTTTTCTCCCTGTGGGGACGTGGCATGTGCTGACATCAAGGTGCACACAATGACGTCTGCCACGTCCCCCTTGCCCCTTTTGGCTCAAGCTGCCTTTCCCCAGCTTCCATCAGGGGCCAGTCAAGCACCAAGCTCTGCCCTACCCTCTCCACCAGAGAGTGGTCCCATGGACACTTGATCCTCCTCCCCCCAGTCGACTCTCCGACACCTTGGGCTCACTTCCTAACCCAGGTCATTCGCGTTTCAAGCAGTAGTGCTACCACTGTGCCAGCAGGCCGGCTGGGAGCCACAGATTCTAGTGATCCCCTTTTAAATATCAAGATGAAGTGATTGGGGGCCCGGAGCCTGACTGTGCATCCACTCGCCAATACTCCCCTGATCTAACACAAGCTTGGCACTGCTCTGCTAGAAGCCAGGCATTTATATGTGATTCTGGACCACACAAACTGCTATGCCTACGCGGGCCATCTTCTCTTTGGAGCTGAACAGGGTTGCTCATGCTAAGGAGCCCACTGCCTCAGGTCATTTTATTCATGTTGGAGACAGCTCTCCTACCTAATCTGGTAGCTTTCCTACCTGCTAGAGTCTCGTCTGACAAGTTTGGGTGTTGAACATCCACACGAGCACTTGTCCAAGACTACCCACCACCAGAGTCTCCCCTGACATTTTCAGGAGAACCCACCACAAGCCCAGAGGCCATCTGGTTGTTTCCTTGAGGTGCGACCACCCTTGTGATTCCCACACCCTCCTGGTGGTCCCACTGTATACTTTTCACATACTGTGGAGCGGCCATGAAATGTCCCCAATGCCCCATACCCAGGATCTGTTCTAGGCTTTGGCACTACAGCTTCTCATTTGTGACCAACCAAAGCAGCTTCTGGAAGCATCCTTAATTACTTCAGTTACTGTTACTGGCATTCTGCCTTAACTGCTTGATGCCTGCTTCCAGCCCCCACCCCCTCCACCCCTGACCATGACAGCATTCTCATTTTTACTCTAAGAGCTTCACTCTGAACTATTCCCTTAGAACCAACACCAGACTGTCAGCTCTAAGCTGGGCACTGCTAATGAAGAACCACCTCCCCCTACTGGTAGGACAGGGTTGTTGCATAATGTTAGCAATCTTTGTAAAATGTGATTTTGATTGAAATGATAATAAACTCAAATTAGAGATTCATTCTGACAAGATGTGTAAGCATTTCACTGCTGTCTTAGCCAATCTGAAAAAGACCAGTCAGTCCTTCAGTCAGCACATCTGCAGTAAGTCTTATGTCTCATTAAAAGAACAGCTGAGCCCGTAATTCCCATTTGTTAAACATACTGTGTAAGCAAATCAAGACTCACCCAATTGAGACAGCATCATTTTTTGCAACCAGATATTCAAAGCCTGTGTCAGTATTTATTTGAACAAAGAGCCCTGTTCTGCTCTATTTGTAGAGAATCTGTGAAAATAAAGCAGAAGATAAACATGTCAGAACTGTAAGTACGAACATGTCTTAGTCATCTGACAGTGATGCCGATGAAAGCAGTTTACACTCCCATGTTTACTAGTAGGTGTCATATTTAATAATATAACTAGCCTGATAATTAAACTTCATTTTCTCTATTCTGGGAAACATTTTATAAAAATAGAGACCATTCTTTGAAACAGTGCAGTAATAGTCATTGTGTCATCATGGATGTTGTGGTAGCTATCTCTGCCTTGTGAGCTCAGCATGGTTGAGGGGCCTGGTTCTGTTTAACTCCTGGTTGGGGGAAGGAGTTGTATCCAACGTTAGAAATAATACAGTGCCTCTACCCAGTGAAAGGTTTAACTGGGCCAACTGTAAGTATAGTACCATCCCCGGGATTGCAGTGCCTGGGTCAACCCACCCATAAACCAACTCAGTGCAGTAACAGTCCCCACAAAGTATGTCACTTATGCTTTAAAATAATGTACACACTGACTGTGATAAGAAAAAAATAACAGGGACTTTATTTAGGGAGCAACTTTAGGTCCTAAAAAGGAAGGGGATTAGCAGCATGAGGGTTATCTGAATAGACCCAGCTGGTTCTTCTATGCCCTTAGAGGCCCAACCTACTATCATAGAGTGGCTCTTCAGTGCCCTCCTATGCACAGCCAGATACTTTCATCAGCGGCTGTGCTTTATGTGTCCTTCTAGGATCAGCCCAATACAATAACGCTGCAAATGTGGCACTCACAATCAATGCCAGCAAAGATAAAGTGGAAAAATATTACCCCTTGCTCAGCTCAATACAAAGCCCCTTCCCACACCACACAATGCACAGTACTTATAGTTTGCTATTGCCAAACTGTACTGAAGTGTGTTACCCTTTCCCCACTGGTACCCCATATTACCATAAGGGAGTTCCCAGTGTTTCACTTGGAACCTAGTCGTGGCAAAGTAGCAGGCTTGATGGCGAGGCACATGGTTGGCCAGCGGTGGTGCACTTAGACAAATTAGAACACCATGCTTTGTTGCAACTTAAAGCCCCACACTCACGCAGTTTAGGTGTAGCGCAGTTGTTTAAGGCTTTGAGCTGCAAACCTGGAGACCCGGGTTTAAATCCCACAGCCCCCACTTGCATACTGTGTGACCCTGAGCAAGCCATTTAACTTCCTTGTGCTCCCAGGTCACACCTGGAAACAAGCTTTCAGCTTAGTGTGCCTCTCCTGGTAAAACAAAAAAAAAATCAAATGCTCTTAAACCCACTGGGGTATTGGTAAAATCATTGGAAAGGCTTTACCTGGAGTTCGATGGGCAAGGAGTCAGCCACACCCACTTCCTTAGCTATATAAGCAGTTCCTCTCAGTCTCATTGTGAAGCACTTTTTCTTTGCAGCCAAAGGTTCTGTCGGTCTGTCCTCTGAGCTGGTTGGGCCTACCTGTCTGTCTGGTTGCTGTGCCCCCCCCCACCTTGCTGCTCCTGCTTATCTCTGGTGGGCTTCTGTGTTTATTTTCCTGCTTCTGGTTTGTAGTTTGCCTTCAGCTGTGTGTGCTTCTTTCTGTTTGTTCTCTGTTTTCTGTGTTCGTGTGTCTTTGGTTTTGTCTTTTGTGAGGGCTTTGTTTCTAAGCTCCTAGCATACTGCTACTCCAAAGTACATACTACTTGCTTTCAGTTACTCACAACTCTCATATACTGTAATGCAACTTCAATCATTATTTGTGTGTTTCAGCACAGCCATAGCTGCTCCATGTTGCATACTCAATTGATTTCACCTGACTCAGGCTTACACTGAACCTAGCTTGGCAGAAGACACCAGGAGGAAGGAGTGCTGTGCGAATGGACTTCTCTACTGGGACTAAAGAAGTAGAACTCTTCTACTGGAACTTTTAATTTAGGGTAAAAAACAAAAAAAATAGTGTGTTTGTCTGAGTTAGCTGTAATGAATGAGTATCTGAACAGTTATCTAGGTGTAAATCTCAGGTGGCTGAAGGGACTTGGTAGCTGTGCAATTTAATTACTTGTAGAAAGATTGAGTATGTTGGGGGAGTGGCTTAGCTAGAAGGAAGCTAGATATAAAAACTGCCTTAGAAAGATTCTGCCAGAAGCTTGGCAGAAGACACCAGGAGGAAGGAGTGCTGTGTGACTGGACTTCTCCACTGGGACTAAATTGCCCTCCTTCCTTCCCCCACCCAAAGCTAGTTCTACTTTTATAGGCACAGGATTTGACTGACAACAGGAACTTCCTGTTTGGGAGCAGGAAGTGAGTGATCACAGAGCCACCAAAGATGCACAATCCTAAAAGGGCAACAGTAGCTCTCCAGCCCCTTCTAGCTGCTGGAGGTCTGCCTCTAAGGAAGTAAGGGGTCTACTGAGAAAAATAGGATCTTGTCTTAGAACAGGACAATCAGGAGCTTGAAAGGCACAGTAACAGTAAGTAAGTAGAGAGAGAAGGAAGGAAAAAACAAAACAAAAAAAAAAAAGGCAGAGGAAAGAGTAAGGATTCCAAACGATAGTGAAGGGGCCAGAAATAAGACATGATGGGAGTGGTGCAGTGCAGTGGCTGTAGAGCAGCAGTCTTCCGGGAGACATTCTGGAGGATGCGGTGTTGTCCCATCTGTAGGCACCTCTGGGCTGAGGGGGGAGGTTGCTTATCTCCAGGTTGATTTGGCCAGGATTTGTGGGACCTCCTCTTCCATCCAGGGACCACCAGGGCCACTGCCACTGCTTCAGAGGTTGCCAAGAAAGAGGAGCGGTTGGACCACAGTGGGCTCAGGGAGGGTGAGGGTGGTGGAACAGAGGCACATCCCTCCAGTTGTACCTCTCCACGATTTCTATGCCATTCTGGCAAAGTGTGGTTCCTCTATGGAGGCACCCACAGTGGAGACCAAGGAGGATGCTGGGAACCTCCACAAAGGAGACCCACAGGAGGGTGGCATGGGACCTCACATGGGAAGGAAACAACTCCTGGTGGGGGACTCCATTGTTAGAAAGGTAGAACTGGGGGAGGAAGAGGAGAGGGAGGTAAAGTGCCTGCCTGGCACCATGGCTTGAAGGGACAGAGAGCGAATCCTCAAGATTGCTGGAGCAGCTGCACAGGGGAAGGAGCTGGATGTCATTGTCCACCTAGGGACAAATGACCTGGCTAAGAAAGAGATCAGAGCAGTGCAGAAAGAATTTGTGGAATTGGGGAGGGGACTTAGACAAGTAGCACGCACAGTAACCTTCTCGGAGATGCTACCTGTCTATGGTGTAGGAGAGGCTAGGGTGCTTCACACCATAGGATTCAATCAGTGGTTAAAAAACTGGTGCAGAGGTCAGGGATTTGGCTTCATTGGGGATTGGGGGTCCACATGGAGTGATGCAAGCCTATACTGGCATGATGGGCTGCATCTGTCCAGGAGGGGAACCAGGATCCTAGGTGATAGGTTTAAATGCTTCATTGGCAAGCATTTAAACTAGCCAAGGGGGGAGACACTGGAAAGGAGCAGGGAAATCCTAGCCCCCCCAAAAAAGTCACGGTAGTAAGTGCGGTAAACTCCAACATAGAAATGTCAATAGGGAAGGGAAGGGAAGGGGTAAATGGAGAAAGTGACAAAGGCAAGAAGGACAGAGATGGGGCAAAAAGGAGTAATGCCATCAGGAAATGGAGGGTTATGAGTACCAATGCCCGTAGTCTGGGCAACAAGCTCACTGAACTGGTGGCCTTGATGGAATAGGAATGCCTGGATAGCGTAGCAGTCACAGAAACATGGTACACAGAGAACCATGACTGGGATGTTAACATGCCAGGGTACATAACCTACAGGAGAGACAGGGAGGGGAGACGAGGGGGAGAAGGAGCTCTCTATGTAAAGGAAGGGATAAAAGCAACTGAACAAAAGAGTAAACAGGGAGGAGAGGAGGCACTGTGGGTCACCTTGGAGACTGGAAATGGCACTACAATCCACACAGGGGTTGTGTACAGACCCCCATGTCAGGGGGAGGGAATGTTCAAGTATACGATAGAAGGCATTCTTAGGATGGCAGAGAAAGGGGAGATACTGTTGATGGGAGACCTGAATATGCCAGATGTTAACTGGAGCACATTTGCTGCAGCCACATCAAAGAGCAGGGCCATTCTTGATGCCCTACAGGTGGCATGCCTCAGACAGCTAGTTTCAGAACCCACTCATGAGGGAGCAATCTTAGACCTCGTACTCTCAAATGGGGACAGTGAAACGATCTCATATCTAGAAGTGGGTTGCCATCTGGGAACAAGTGACCATCAAACAGTGTGGTTCACGTTAAACTCAGCTACAGAGTCAAGCCATACAAAAGTGAGGGTACTGGACTTCAGGAGGGCTGACTTTGGCAAGATGGGAGAGTGCCTCAGAAAAGCACTAGCAAACGAGCTAGAAGGAGGGGTGGAGCAACAATGGGAAATCATCAAATTTGCCATCACAGAGGCAACAAGCCTTTGTGTGAAGCAAATAAACAAATCAAAACAAAAGAAAAAGCCACTATGGTTCTCAAAAGAGGTGGCGGGGAAAGTCAGGGAGAAAGATAGCATTCAGGAAGTATAAGGAAACACAGAAGGAGCAGGACAGAGAGCTGTACCAGTTAAGGCAGAAGGAAGCAGGGAGGGAAGCCAGAATAGCAAAGGTCCAAACTGAGGAAAAGATAGCCAATTCGGTTAAGAGGGGGGATTAAACCTTTTATAGGTACAGTACATCAGGGAGTGTAGAAAGACAAAAGGAGGGATAGTGAGGCTGAATAGAATGAATGGTGGGTGGGCAGTGGGGGACAGTGAAAAAGCAGGGATAATGAAAGAATATTTCTGCTCCATATTCACAAAAGAGGAGGGGGAGGTGCCAAATCCAATTAACAGATGCACTCTTGATAGGGGGGTCGATTCCAGTCCTTTCACAGAAGAAAGTGTTCTTAAAGAACTCCTAAAACTGAAGGTGGACAAAGCAATGGGGCCTAATGGAATTCACCCCAGAATTCTAAAAGAATTAAGGGGAGAACTAGTGAAACCACTGACTACCCTTTTTAACAAATCATGGGAGGATGGTGTGGTACCCGAGGACTGGAGGAAGGCAGATGTGATTCCCCTTCACAAAAGTGGGACCAAGACAGAGGCAGGAAACTACAGACCTGTCAGTTTGACCTCTATGGTAGGGAAAGTGATGGAATCACTTCTGAAGGAAAGAATTGTTGAGTACCTAGAGGCCAGTGGGGTACAGGACCCAAGGCAGCATGGGTTCCAGCCAGGAAGGTCATGTCAGACGAATCTAATTCATTTCTTTGACTGGGTGACCAAAGTAGTAGAACAGGGAGGGGCTGTGGACATGGCCTACCTAGACTTTAGCAAGGCATTTGACACAGTCCCACACAAAAGATTAATAGTCAAATTAACCAGCCTGGGAGTGGGTCCCAGGGTGGTAGCCTGGGTAAAACATTGGCTGGACAACAGGACACAGAAGGTAATTGTAAATGGAGTCCACTCTGAAGAAAGAGGGGTTACTAGTGGGGTACCGCAGGGTTCAGTACTGGGTCCAGTCCTTTTTAATGTCTTTATAAGTGACATTGCAGAGGGACTGGAAGGAAAAGTATGCCTCTTTGCAGATGACACAAAGATCTGCAACAGGGTTGATACACAAGGAGGCGTGGAAAGGATAAGAAAGGACTTGGCAAGGTTGGAGGAATGGTCGGAAGTGTGGCAGCTAGGATTCAATGCAAAAAAGTGCAAAATAGTGCACCTGGGAAACAAAAACCTGGGGTAAGATTACACAATGGGGGGGCAGGTAGTAACAACAAAAAAAAAGGAAAGGGGCCTGGGGTAATCATATCAGATGACCTTAAGGTTAGCAAGCAATGTGAGAAGGCAGTAGAGATGGCTGGGAGTATATTGGGATGCATAGGGAGAGACATCACCAGCAGAAAACAGGAAGTTGTTATCCCTCTGTACAGACAGTTGGTGAGACCCCATCTGGAGTACTGCATCCAGTTCTGGAGACCCCATCTCCGCAAGGACATAGACAGGATAGAGGCAGTCCAGAGGAGGGCAACTAAAATGGTGCAGGGTCTGCAAGAGAAGCCATACGAGGAGAGACTAAAGGAGCTTAATATGTATACCCTTGAGGAAAGGAGGGGGGCATGATAGAAACTTTTAAGTACCTCAGTGGAATCAACAAAGTCCAAGAGGGTAGCATCTTTCAGAAAAATAGACGTGCAAGAACAAGGGGACACAATTTAAAGATGGGGGGGTGGTCCAGGAGCAATGTGAGGAAGTATTTTTTCACAGAGAGGGAAATGGATGCATGGAACAGCCTTCCTGAGGAGGCTGTGGGGTCTAAAACTGTGGGAGAATTCAAGAATGCATGGGACAGACATAAGGCAATTCTTGGGGGGGGTAGGAAGAAATAGGCTGTTGGTTAACTAGGATCTGTAGCTTATCCTGTAGGTAGGGAAATGGGCAGACTAGGTGGGCTAAGCGGTCCTTATCTGCCGTCAAAGTCTATGTTTCTCTATGTTTCTATGCAGCTCAATCATGCTTTCTCATTCTACTTGGCTCATTATACAGTAGCAGCTTTATTGCACTGCCTGGCTACACCTGCTTTCAGAGCAATGTGTCTCCTTATTTTTGTTTATTGCAGTTACAACTCAGTGTACTCCATATAGATGTTGCTTTTATTATCATTCACCCTGTTCTACTCTGAGGTCAACCAAAAAGCTCCTGCTGAGGCTGTTAACCTAGCTTTAATGTCTACATGTGGTTCTCTGCTCTTCCATTATTTTCTTGTTTGTCCTACGGCAGGGACTGGGAAGTGTTTAGGGAGTGGTGGCCCCATGTGGTTAATTATTTCTGTTCTAAATCCTGACTTTGCCACCAAAACTCCTTGGAGTATTTGTCACCTTGATTTGGCTTTTAAATGTCTGGCTGGCTTGCCCCAGTATTCAGTGCTGTTTCATTGCTACTATGTTATGCAGACCTACATGCAGGTCTACTTATTACTACTCTGTTTACTGACCTACGTACAGGTCCACGCTTGCTTACACAATAGTTGCGCATTGCTTACGCAAATCATTGCTTCATGCCTACTGCCATCCCCTCGGCTTTAGCCTCTGGGATTATGCTGCACTCAGTTCTGCATTCGACCTTGTAAGGTCTCAGCACTCAATGCTCATTATGATTTCAGCACACCAGTGCTCAATCAACTCGCCAGCTTTTCGGCTGCTGCTTACCAGCTTTTCAGCTCTCTATCAGTTTACTGGGGCATGCCAGCCATACCATTCTGGCTCAGGGCTTCCTACAGCCGACTGTCTCGCTCTGCACCATGAGTTCACAGCTTGAGCATGCAAAGCTAGGGGCGGGGTCCTTCTCACCTGGCAGCTGAACTGTGGTTCCTACATACATCTGCTTCCTATTACCGGTATCACAGACTTTCATTATCAATTCCTACCTCTCCTCTTATTACCGGTATCATAGACTGTCATTATCAATTCCCCTTAATGCCTACCACCATCCCCTTGGCTTCAGCCTCTGGAATGTCAGCTGCAGCTGGGAATGTCCTCGCTCCAGGTGGACCTTCAGTCGTCAACCGTACTAATGGCACCTCAAGTTGTAGAAGTTGGACTCAGCTTGACGGGGGGTGGTTCTCACGGTGGCCGCTTTAGCTGCCCGAATGGGTTCGGAGGCACCCTTCAAAGCTATTCTCCCCATGACTGCCTCTGGTTCACCTGGTTTGTGTTTAGGGCGAGTAGGCCAGGTGAGTGCCTCAGCAGTCATTGCTCTCCTCCTCCTCCCGCCTTGGTTGCACGCAGTGTTGCAGACTTTCCTCACAACCTTCCATGGCATTCCCGCTAGAGGGTGAAGTCATTTAGATATGAGACATCTAGATAGTAAAATATCCCAACCTGGAGGAAAGGTGACCTAGGCCTTGGTTCCCCAGAGATTTCCTTCTCATAGGGTCTTTTTCCTCTCCTCCATTGCCTCAGGTCATAACTGTTAGTTAGCATAGTTGTTCCTAGTTTCTTTAAGTAGGTTCTGTTGTTGGATGGAGGCGGATGGTGTCCCAGCCATTCCCTCTCTCCTTAGAGGATCCCCTCATTCTCAACACAAACCCTCAGACTCATGCTACACAAACCTGGGCATTTCATTAAGTCATCAACCTGAGCTTCTCATTACACCATCAAACTGCCCGATGCTTATCTACTACTATGTCACAGTTACTGCTACTACGTCACAGTTCCTGCTTGCTTATATGCTTTCTGTCACCTCATTCTTTTTGGGATATGCTTGTACTACATTTCTTTTGGGGATTCCTAAGGTACCTTTAGCCAGGGGAATCATCCTGTGGCACCTCTAGGGGTGGAACCCTCTCTGAGGGTTCCTCGCCTTTGGTAGCCCTACAGGGTGGTAATTCCTCTGGAATAGAGAGCGCGAATGGCCAAAACCAAACTAACACAGTTGCATAAGCATCACACTATACTGGCTGGGAAGAACATTGAATTGGAAAGGCTTTGCCTGGAGTTCGATGGCCAAGCAGTCAGCCACTCCCACTTCCTGATCTATATAAGCAGTTCCTCTCAGCCTTATTGTGAAGCACTTTTTCTTCGCCTCACCATCCTCCCCTCCTCCTCCAGCGGCAGCACTTCTCTCCTTAGGATCATGCACAGGACATTGAATGGTAAATTCTAGTGAAATGGCTTAGTCCATTAAATGCATTCCTGGCTATGATACAAAAATGATGCAGGTGCAGGGCAAACTCTGACTTTACTCACATTTTCCCAGACAAGTGGGATTTTCCTCGATGCACAGGGATGGTGGCTCAGTTTGCCACGAGTAC
Organism: Neoceratodus forsteri; assembly: GCA_016271365.2. Lineage (NCBI taxonomy): Eukaryota > Metazoa > Chordata > Ceratodontiformes > Ceratodontidae > Neoceratodus > Neoceratodus forsteri. The sequence continues at coordinate 155,787,062 of CM057454.1, forward strand.
TTCTCTGGCAGGTTTCACTCCTTCAAATTCATCTCTGACGGCATCTGGTGTTGACTGGTAGCTTGCTCTTTCTATGGTCCAAGTCTGGCTTCTCCTGACCTCAGCATACATCACGTGATTCTCCAATACACACATACAGGGCATCCTAGCCTGTGAAAAACCTGATCTTACCTGCCCAACACACCACATCCTGCTATCCAATCCCTTGTGTGGGGCACTAACAAACACTGGGCTGTTGTACTGGCTGGGTGGTTTTCCAGAATAGCTGCTGTCATGATTTGGCTTTCTCCGGGTATAGCATAGAAAGTCACTCAGTAAGTTGCTGCAACCTTCAGTTTTAGTTCCCACTGTGCTTAGCAAGTGATTACCTCCTTTTCTCACAGTAGGAGCTCTGCTTCAAACTTCTCACTCTGTTGCTGGTAGGTGTGTAGTCTGTCTCTGCAGCACAGCAGCAAACTGTCTTGCTCAACAGCACACAGACACGTCACTCTTCAGGGTCTTATGCACATCTGATGGAGTTTTGGAACAGCTTCTACTGTTCTCTAGGGAACTGCAGCTACTTATTGATTATTAGAGCTGTCAATTTAAGTTAGCAGGTATGGAGGTCTGTCACATGACAGACGTTGGGAACTGCAAAGATGCCCTAATTAATTAGATCCAGTACAAGTTCATAAGCCCTTGTGGTTCTCTTTCCAGGCATTCCAACTGTGGTCAGTGAGTCACCCTCTGACCCCATCACCCTGCCGACTTGTGTCAGAGGTTACAAAGATGGCCCCCGAATTGTAGTCCAAAAGCGGCCTTTCCACTAGGGCTACGCGAATACCTTTTTTCGAAAATACGGCCGAATATTCGGTGTTCGGTGCCCGGGTATTCGGCTGAATATTCAGTATTTGTGTTGTAAATTTAATTAAAAAAAAAAGAAAACAGACCCCCGTCCTCCTCCCCAGCCCACATTCAGTGAGATACAAAACCCCACCCCCACCCACAATTAGCACCCAAATCCCCCAGCACCACATTTTGACATGATAGAAAAATAAGTTAAAAGTATAAGGATGGGCGACCGGCACAACCCGACCACCTCTACAGCCGGCCACCGATGTTCCTGATTATTATCCTCCATACTCGGCCTACCCCCATATCTACACTAGCAGCACACACATACACACACACACACACACACACACACATCCCATACCTACATCTGCACTCGAACGTAAATGGAGAGAAGGCAACCGGCACAGCCTACCCTCCTCCATGGCTGGCTGCTTGCTCTGAATGAAGGGACTCGTGCATGAGCTATCTTATAGTAAAACCAGCTGATCACGAGGCACACTCACACAGCGATCCGTGCACCCTCCCTGTTCTAGCTGCTCACCAGCTGCACTACCCTTGGGCCTCCACCAAGGAGCAGTTCTGCAGTGGGAGCAACTGTGTCCCCACCTGGGGCAGGAGAGGAGATCTGCCTTGCAGCAATTCAATCCAGCTCCTGACCTTCCCTCCCATTGACCCCTGATGGCCCAGACTCATTCCCGAACCTGGTTTGCCGGTGTGGCATCTAGCGTTTCAACCCTCATCACCACCAGGCTGGCTAGATCCCTGCTGTGAATGGGGCTATTGGATGATAAGTCCCAGCTGAAGGCCGCAGCTCAGTCCTCGACTTCTGTAGCCCCTCCTCAACCATCCAACTAATGGCAGGGCATGGTTCTGACTCTCTCACTTTCAGTGGCATGCAGCCCCCCTAAATGACAGTCAATCTGCCCCCTACACAGGATATTGTTGACTTGCAAGTGGTGTTTGCTACAGTGTCCAAACTATTTCAGCACCTGCTCCCCACTTTATGGTGATGATAACAGCATCATAACGACGAGAATATCCAGTCTGTTTAGTGATATTGTGATAGGCATAACCAGGGGTGGATCCAGGAGTCATACAGATGGGGGAGCTCAAGTCAGATAAAAAATAAAAATAATAGGCCGGGGGTCTGGTGGGCTGCCTAGGCCCCCAGAAATTTTTTAACATTTTGGTGCATTCTGGTGCATTTTTGAGGGTATTTCTAATGCAATTTCTACCCATTTCCTACCTCCCTCCCCATGCTTTGTGAGTTATACCCTAGCACCATCCACAGAGTCCCCACAGTCCACATGACAGTATGTTTCCCAAAATACCCTCCTACCCCAAAAATAAAAAAAAATACCAAAAGACTGCAGCTGGGCAGCAGCACATCCAAAACACATAAAAATGAGACAAGTTGAAAGAGACTTGGTGATAAGGACAAATTGCAGACAAATTCAATGACAATCCAAATAAACAAGTTCACAAACGTCACTCACTCAAGCACATTATGACATTACCATAAAGCCAACCTATTCCAGTTTGTCCTGCAGTACAGATTAACCTGTCCCCCAACCATACCTCAGTTAAAAAATAAATACAATAACTATAGAAATATGGGAACAAAGTCACTTTGCTATATAGTTTCTGAAAACATAATTTCAAGTTTGCTTGCTATTTTTGCAAAACAGATTTTATTCTATAGAGCAACTTATTCCTAAGAAAATACATTTTTAAATAAATAAAATATTTCTTATTGTTTTAAAATTTCCTTTACTGGGATAACCCCATGGTATGAGGCATCTCATTTTTATGTTTGCTTGCACGCATGTACAAGAAACATAGTGCGACGATCAAAATGCAGTGCGTAGCAGTTGAAGAGAGCACCACTTGGAGTGAGCAGTGCTCCCCTCCCTCACACACTCATGGCAGCACATTGCATGCTCGTAGCTCCTACCTCCCCCACGCACACATTGTATATGGCTGGGGGTGCCCAATCCCCGTCAGCTCTCTACTGTCCCCCCGCAGTCTGTATGGCCACAGGGTGCCCAATCCCCCCAACTCTACTGTTCCCCCCAGACTATCAGGTGCCACGCTGGGAGCCCATACCAGCGTGGCAACAGAATCTAAGCCGACGGAGCGTGCCCAATCCCCATCGGCTCCACTCCCCCAACAGCCTTCCAGCTGCCATGCTGGGAGCCACCCATATGGCAAACGTCCCGTGTCTCTTCCTAAAAAAAAAAAAAAACCTGTAAACAAAAAAAGAAGTTCCCTCGGCGGTCTTCCTACCACATCGCCTACCCACTGTGCACTCTGCCTCCCCACCCCACCTCACCCCATACTTACCTCCGGAGTCCAGCGCATCTTTGGTGGACCGGGAACATCTACACTCTTCAAAGCCGATCGCGAACTGAGGAAATGCTGGTAAGCTGTATAATGTAATGAATAGGGTTTTTTCAACTTTGCTGCATATCTCAGGCATTTTTGGAATTTTGGCACCAAATTTTCAACATGGGTTTTGGGACCCCTCCTCATGAATTCTGTCACTGTCATGGTTAATCAGGCCTGAAGGGTGATTTTGCAGTCACTGTGCAAGTCACCTTCCGGATGATTAAGAAATAAGACAGTGCCAGTGTTCATAAGGTGGGCTCTCAAAAAGCCTATGTTGAAAATTGATGAGAGTACAGTGTAATTTTTCACATCTCACCCAAAATGTGTTTCCGCTTATGTAGCATAATGGCGCAGTCGATGTATGAAATCAATGTTATGGGACACATTAAGAAAATCACAGTGACACTGTTCATGAGCAGAGGTGTTAAAATGGCTATGTTAAAATTTGGTGAAAAATTCCCAAAAATGACTATTTCTGAGCATGTTGCGCAGTTCCTACACACGCTCATAAGTTTGCGAATTTTCAATATTTTCACTCCAGATTTTCAACATTGCCATTTTACCACACCTCCTTATGAGCAGTACAGCTGTCATTTTTCACATCTCACCCAAAATGTGTTTCTGCCCATGTAGCGCACAATGGCGCAGTCGGTGTGCGAAATCAATGTATGGGACACATTAAGAAAATCACAGTGACACTGTTCATGAGCAGAGGTCTTAAAATGGCTATGTTGAAAATTTGGTGAAAAAATTCCTAAAATGACTGTGTTATGAGTGAGCATTGCACAGTTTCTCGCATACCTCATAAGTTCATGAATTTGTAATATTTTCAGTCCAGATTTTCAACAGTGGCATTTTTCCACACTTCCTTATGAACAGTACAGCTGTCATTTTTCACAACATAGCCAAAATGTTTCACTTTCAGCACAGAAATGCATGGTCGCTGTGGGAAATCATTTTGGGACAGATAAAGAAAATTACAGTGACACTGTTCATGACGGAGGTCCCAAAATGCCTGTGTTGACAATCTGCTGTAAAAAATACCAAACTAATTACATTACGGTGTACGTTGCACAGTTTCTATACACTCATGACTTCACCAGTTTTTTAATATTTTCACTGCAGATTTTCAACATTGCCATTTTTTACACCTCCCCATGAACAGTACAGCTGTCATTTTTCACATCCTGTTCGGAATGTGTTTTTGCACCTGTGGTGACAAATGCCGTAGTCACTGTGCAAAAGCAGCTTTCAGCTAACAAACTGATATTGCCACTGTTCATGAGGTGGGGGTCACAAAAAAACCATGTTGAAAATTTGGAGTGAAAATACCAACAAATGCCTGAGGCGTTAGGGTTTCCGACCATAACACCTCACCCTGTAGAGAATGACAGGCATCAGGGCTGTGACTTGGGATTGTCTCCTGCAATGCTCATATCATTCCAACCCCACCCCCACCCACACCCTGCAGCGACTGAGAGGCATCGAGGTGTGTCTTGGACTCTTCAGCCCCAAAGTTCACCCCATTCTCCTATACCGCACCCATCTCACAATATTTCCTGATGGAATGGGGTGCGCATAAGGGCCAAAGACCCCAAGGCACACCGTGACACTTGTCGGTGTCTGCACGGTAGGGTGTGGTGAAATGGCGTGGCCGTTATGCCTGATGACCCAAAGGTACACCCCAATGCCTGTCAGTCTCTGCAGGGTGGTGGTGGGGTTGGCTTCAGTTCAATACTTCGCTGCCATTCCTACTATGCAGCTCTGTAACTCCTACACTACCAATGCCAATGCCAGCAAGCAAACATTCGGCATTGACAAATGCTTGTTATGATAGGGCCCAAGAAGTCAGTAAGCAGACAGCAGAACACAGTTTTTAAACAAATATAAAAATGCATTTTTTTTTCATTGATTAGCAACAGCACTTGCTTGGGTACATCACAACGTGTACCCCCTCCCCATTCAACACATATAACTACATAAACTAAATAACTGATTATATCACTTTTTTTCCTCGGTTTTGTAACTGCCTGTGTCAATGTGCCAAACAAGGTCTTAGGATTTCTGTTGCTAATTTTGCTCTCCAAGCATGCAGAAACTCCTGCACGTGCCATAATATACAGCAGAACACCTTCAAAACCCCTTTGTCTATTACTTCCCTCTGTGTTCATTCACACTGTACAGACACAACTGAAAAGACCACACAGATTAGACATACAGTATTTGCTGAAGTTTTTACCTCAGTTCAAAAGATCTCATGTACCAGTTTCTGCCTCTCCTGGTTCATGCTGTCGCTGAGACCAGACCTGTCCCAGCATTAGCTTTGTACCATTCCTAGCATGCTACCAGAGAGCACTACCCTCCAACTCCCTCTCCTGCGAATCCACACCAAAATCAATTTGCCATATAGGACGAAACCAGCAGTGACCTTAAACTATTTTAATGTCATGAATTTAAGCTCCCCATACTAGTAATTAATAACACTAGTACCACATTTAGTACACACCCAGTTTGATAAACACTAATGTCCGGTCCCATCCCAGCAGCCACCTCCCACCCACCATCGTTTGAGACTGCGAAAGTCTTTCTTTTTAAAGCAAGAAGTACCTGCTTAAATGAAGACTTGATCCATTTTCAGCAGGCTGAAGTCTATGTGCCCCTAGTCGAGTACTGTCTCCGGTCACCTGCCTGCCGAACTCTTTCTCTATACACAGCACACACTGACCCCATGACTCCTAATGAGCAGAACTCTCAGCTATAGCTTGCTTCAGCTACTGGAAGATGACCTGAACCTCACTCCAACTCCTTGTGCTGATTTACCAAGGACACACCGACCTGCGTTACTGGACTGCTGCCACCTGAAACCCCAGGCTCTGTTCTTCACTTGTGGGCTCCGCTCTCTCTCTCTGTCTGCTCTTCAGTAGTACACTCGCTCCTCTCTTGCTCCAATGTTAATCTTCTGAGTGTAACCCCCCTAAAAATGGGGGTGTCTGAAAGTCTTCCTTGTGCTTGCCTAAACACCCACTGCCAGGCTGGTGTTTTGTGTCCTAGTGATTTAAAAGTGTTGGCATGTGGGTGCCCCGTTAGCCTCCATGCCTGTCTCTTTAAGAGCTGCCTATCTGTGGTATAAAATTAATCTGGGTAGGGACCGAGTAGTTTCAGGCTCGAATCCTGCTGGGCTGCAGTGTTATTGGTCCATTCTGCCATCGCTGTCTGCGCAGAGGGAGCCCTGCTAGGAACTGTGCCTGTTTACTGTTTATCTGTTTTAATAATAATGATATTGCAGTTTGTCTAACCTGCCTTTCTTTGCACCATGGACATTTCAATATTGCCTCACCATCTTGGTTCTGGACTGCCTATTGGGACCAGTCAGTACCTTTGGGGACTTTAAAATGGTGTCTGTCCCCAGGGGTCTTGTGGGAGCAAATTTCTGCAGGAATTGTAGTTTTTGCACTTTGGTGCCTAAATGGCCCTGGAGGGGGGGCCCTTGCTTTGACAGACTGATGGATCAACCAACCAGAACCTTTTGGACCAAAGGGAAATTCCCAAGCTGCCTGCTGCAATGAGTCAGTTTGGAGTTAGAGTTTGCAGAGCAAACAGTTTGAGTGATTCAAGCAGCAGCTCCTGCGTAGTTCGCATGGGAGATTGGTGGAAAGGCTAAGTCTGACCTGTCTGCCTGCAGTCCCTCAAGAGGGAATCCTTTGAAAGGCTTAAAACTCCGGACTATATCCAAATTGAGTAAAAGAAAAGCCACTGAAGTGTGACCAGTCTTAAACCTAAAGAAGACCAAAGATTTGCTGTATGTGATCAGCCTGTCAGGACATCCATTCACCATAGAACTCCCGGTTTTGCTCAGAGACACTGATATTGCTGCCGGACTGCTATCTGCTTTGTGCTATGGTGATTGCTTTACTATCAATGTGCTGTGTGCTGTTAGTGGGTTGCGATTTGGTTCCCCACTGTTTAATTGTGCCATGTTTGCTGGAAGCTGCATCTAGCCTTCCCGGACTGATTTCTGAACTGTTTCACCCGGCCTGGGCCCTGCCACACTGGCCCAGCCAGCTACTTCAGGCCCAGAGAACACCATTGACGAGAGACTCACCCAGGGATCAGCCCCCTGCTCAACAACTCGAACAGGAATGACACCTCGGTGATTCGTGTGGGCCCTGCTTCTCCTGGCATACCAGTTGTCAACCTGCAGTCTCCAATTCGTCCCTCCTGTGTCTTACATTGGGTAGTGTGAGTAACAATCAGGGTAGCTCCCTGCAACAACTGCTAAATCTCAAGTGTCATCTGATTGCCTTGTTGTTTTTCCTTTCACGAACTGAGCCTTCAGGCTCTGGATTACAAATTTGTGTGTGGTTGTGCATGCCTTTTCTTTTCATCACAGGGCCCCAACCAGCTGCGATGCCGACCTACCCCGGGCAACGTTCCAGGCTAGCCCACCTTACTTCCAACTGGGTACCCAGAGCGTGTGACTGTGCAGGGACTAAAAGTGCTTGCATAATTGCCTGACTAGATTGATTACGCCCCTTCCTTGTTCAATTCATACCTCTCAACTGCTATGAATTCGGCATAGCGCTATGATTTTCACACTCAAATTTACCCTTGCTCTGTACAGGTTTGCTGATGTTCCTTATACTATTAGAGCTATTTTCCTTATCACTGACTATATGGGGTCTACCATCTGTAGACATAATATTGTTTAAAATAAGAAAGTGCTATACATTCTGGCCCTTTGCTATGATTTTTGAATGACAGTGCTATGATTTTTAATGCTGAGAGGTTGAGAGGTATGGTTCAATTCCCCTGAATAAACCAGATCTAACTCTTTTTGCATTTAATCTGACTGTGGTTCCAGTTTGTACCAAAAGCACTGTACTGTTGTTATTTGCTGTGCCTAACCTTGTTTTACAGGGGGTTTCCAGAGTCAAACTGGTGGAACCAGCCCTGGTGGTAAGTGCAAACAGTGTGCGGATTTGTATGCTGAATGGGGGCTACTGTGAAAGTGTTTGTTGCATATTGTCTGGGCCACTAGAGGGGAAAGAGGGGGGTTACAGTGTCCTGGAGGGCTGTATCCAGGTTAGCCTTCTTACTAACAACCCTGTCCTCTAGGGGGAGGCACCTGTTTCAGTACCCAGTCCCCTTCATCTGTAACTAGCCACGCAAGCAGGGGTAGTAGCCCTTGGGATAGCGCCACCTAGGGGTTACATGACTGAATGAATTACAGCTCACTCTTGTTTTGGCAGCCCAAACATTTAAAGAAGGTGCCCCTTGCTAGCCACATCCACTACTGGACACAACAGCAAATCAGGAGCAGTAAGCACCAAGCGACCTGGTTGAGATCTATGATAATAAGGTCTACTCGCTTTGCTGCAGCTGTACCCCCCGTGCCACGGACCCCCCGACGCACAAACAAAGGAGCTACACAAGCCTGCAAAGTAAGAACGAATGCTCAAGCTCACCAAGGCAAGACCAGCTGCTGCCACAGTGCTGGGCCCTAACCACATGGTGCAGGATGAAAGTTAGTAAGAAATTCATGCTGGAGATCGGCTTTCCCGGGGGATCAACTATGTAATGTGGGTGGGGGTGTTTTTTTACTGCATTACCAGGACACTGGAGGACAGATGAGACCCGTGTGGCTGAGGCGGCTTTCATGGAGGCATTAGTGCATAGCGATTAAGAATGCAGCACAGTGTGTTACTAATAGAGGAGCTCCATGATGGGGGAGCTATAGCACCCTTAACCCCTCCCTCTAGATCCACCTATGGGCATTACATTAACATTGTCACTCCTTCTTGGCAGCCTACAATGCCAGCTGTGCCTGTGGATCCTCCTCTCACTATTCCAGATGATGAAGAGGAGTTTAGTCCAGCCCTCCTTACTATAAAAGAAGATTCAGAGGAAAATGAAGGGGACCTGGAAATCCAAGGAGGGAAAGGTTCCAGTTCCACTCTGTCCTCCAGTGAGGATACTGTGGTTTAAAACCCCAGGGGCCAGATATTTAAAACTTTGCCCTGTGAGCAAAGTGATTGCACCCTTTTTGCCCAGGGTTTGTGCCCATGTGCAATACAGGTTTTTGCATGTGCTAACAGGGCTAGAGCACAAAAAAAAGGATAATGTGTGCTGTGGGTAAAGGAAAAGGTGGGGACAGGAATACTAACATACTAAAATGCCAGCAGAATAGGCCTAATGGTCTTTCGTGTCTGCTCGTTTGGTCAGCCCCCACCCTGGGTGCTGACCTTGCTGTCCCCCTCGCCTTCTCTGGCTTCTCCCTTCCCAGTTCCGGATATTCTTGCTGCATTGGATTTTGCTTCCAGAACCCTTCCCCTGTACCTATCCCACCCCCTCTTGAACCCCTCCACTGTCTCTGTCTCTGCCTCCACCAGCCCCCTAGGTAGTGCATTCCATGGCTCCACCACCCTCTCAGTGAAGTAGCACCTCCTCCTTTCTCCCCTGAATCTTCCCCCCTCCAGCTTCCACCCATGCCCTCTAGTGGCCCCTTCTTCCTTCCTTCGAAGCACCCTGACTGTTCCTCCCCTATTTACCCTCTTCATGTACCTGAAGACCTCTATCATGTCCCCCCGGTCCCTTCTCTCTTCCAATGTGTACATATTTAGCTCTTCAGCTGGTGCAGCACAATATGTACCATGCAAAGGGGTTTGTGCAGGCCACTTTGCGCAGTGCTGCAGATACCATCCATCAAAACCCCAACTTACTCTGAACAACACTGACAGCTGCTGGAGCCACTGCTGCCAACAAGCAAGTTGGTAGTTGGGGAAGCACCCCCACCTCCTGGCATCTAGTGGCACCCTCATCCACTGATTGCCATCCCTGGTAAAGTACAAAATGTTCCTGGTGTCAGCTGGTCCACCCCCCTGCCCTCTGATCACCATCCCTGATAATGTAAAATCCTTTCCCTGGTGCCTAGTGTCCCCCGCCACCCTACAATCACCATCCCTGGTGCAGTTGAAATTATCCCTGGTGCCTAGTGGTCCCCCCCACCCTCTGATCACCATCCCTGGTGTAATTCAAATTATCCCTGGTTCTAGTTGTCCCCCCACCATCTGATCACCAGCCCTGCAGATGGAAAAGATTCCCTGGTGTCTAGTGACCCCCCCGCACCACAGTCACCGACAAATCCACCCTGCTATCCCCCTTTACCGTAAGAACCAGTGATGTGGATCCCATACGGTGACTGGCACAGCCCTCCTCTTCTCACCTCATCAGCTGGCCACCGTATGGAAAGGCGAGGAGTGCGTGTCCAATGTACAGTACAGGGAGTGCACAGCCTATGTGCTGTACAGGGAGTTTGCTCCCTGTAGAGTACATGGGCCGCACACTCCCTGTACATTACACAGGCTGTGTGTTCTCTGTACACTACACAGGACTCATGCTCCCTGTACAATACAGGGTACGCGTGCCCTGCACTGTACATTGGACGCACGCTCCCTGTCTTTCCATATTGTGGCTGGCCAAGAAGGTGAGAGGAGGGCTGTGCTGGTCACCATATGGGATCCATGACACCAGCTCTTAAGGCAAGGGGGGGTTTGCAGGGTGAGTTTGTAGGTGCCGGCAGTATGAAGGGGGTGTCACTAGATACCAAGGAATAATTGGTCATATATGGGGCTGGAGACTAGAGGGTTGAGGGGACCACTAGGCCCCAGAGATGACCTAAATTACACCAGGGATGGTGATAGGAGGGCAGGGGACCCCTAGACACTAGGGATAATTTCAACTAGGCTGGCAGGTGATGAGAGGGCAGGGGGCCACTAGGCACCAGAAAAAAGGTAAACTACACCAGGGATGGTGTTCCAAGGGCAGGGGGACCACTAGGCACCAAGGATAAGTTCAGCTACACCAGGGATAGCGACTGGAGGGTGGGTGGGGATACTAGGCTTCAATGATATGTTCATCTGGAATGGGGATGGTGATCGGAGGTTGGAGGGACCACTAGGCACCAGGGATAATTTCAGCTATACTGGGGCTGACAATCAGAGGATTGGGGGCCACTAGGCATCGGGGATTAACTCATTTTCTTCTGTTGCCCATTTTGTGTTAGGTTAAACAAATGGATAGTAAGGACTTCATATGAAGCTATTGGAAGTAATAATTAGAAATGTATGGAGATGGCAATCAGAGGGTGGGGGTGCCACTAGACACCAGGGAATACATGCTTGTTATGGGAGTGGGCAGTCAGGGTGGGAGCAGAGCTGGTTGCAGGGGTGCAACCCTGCCACTGCTTCCCATGCAAATCTGCCAATAATGGGCATGCAAATGGCCCTTAGTGCCTTGCATGTCCGATGGACTCATTTGCACGGGGCTGCCTGAATATTGCACTGGGAGCTACCAGTGCTAGTGGGTGTGGTGGCGCTGTTCCCTGCACTGGTGGGATCCATGCTGGGGTAGCACTATGTGACTTAGCCATGTGCCAACATGCCTTTATATTAAGCTGGACAGTGCCAGTGCACTATCCAACTGAATATAGCATCCTCAGAGTCGTAGAGAATGGGCAAGTGCAGCACAAAACTTTGCATTCTGCTTTGCCCATTTTTGAATATTGGTCCTCAGGTCTCCTATTGAGGTTGCCTCATTCCAGGCTTTATTAAGGCTAATGAAGGATACTAAGGCTTTCATTGCTGAAGAGAAAGACTACACAAAAATGCAATCTATATGATTTTCTGGAGGTACCCACAATGCTTTCCATTGTTATGCCTCTTATTTTTTCTGCATATGAAGTTGCCACCATGGCTGCATGGCACAGTCCAGCACTTTACCTGCAGCCCCAAGGAAGGTGGATAAGCAATATCCTGCCCCTACATCGAAGTCTTATTATGCATCTCAGTGTAAAACAGATTCTGTTTTGATTATGGCTGCTCATGACAGGTCCAAAGCTTCCCATCATGTGAGAGCTCCCGGTCCCCTAATAAAGAATGTAGGAGGTTGGATGTTATGGCTATAAGGACATATGTCTCAGCCTCCTTAGGTCACAGGATTGGTGACTGCCAGACTTTTATGATTAGATATCAAAACAGCCATGGAAGTCCACTATATCTACAACTGAGTCTCTCCCAGATAGTTAAGTGAGAACTGATCTCTTCAGCACTTCTACTGCAGGTCTTGATATGGGACACCTTTACAGGCTTTGGATCTTAGACCCATGCTGCAGCTTCACATTTTTGCCTCTGACATTATTCCTGGCTCAGAGTAGCTCATGTTTAGCAATCTGTCTTCAATCCACCCTTTAGAGGTGAAAATGTGTTTTTCATGATGTAAGAAATTACCATTTGTGTGTCCTCCAAGATAACTTCAAGGTAATTGAAGGCCTTTACTCCTCAAACACCATATGCACAAGGTAGGACTGTCTTTCAGAGGCCAGCAGCAGTGTGTGTGTCTGTGGTGCTCATCAGCAGGCTTATGCCCCTGGGTGTGCCATCCTTCCAGCCCCATTACTTCCGGTGTCCATTCCAAAGCCCCCACATGTAGTAGTTCAGGTGGCCTTCTAGTCACCCCGGTACTTTCTGACTTTCTGCCTCCTCTTTATCCCACGGCACAGGGGATACAGGTGGCGGGCAGGGGTAAACTCCCCTAGGGCAGGGGTGTGAGATGTCAGGGGTGGAGACAAAACAGAGGAAAAGGGGGATATAAATCAGGTAAGCAAAGGTTAAGGAATGAAAGAGACAGATAATGGTGATGGTAATAATGGACGAGATGGGCCAGGAGGGACTTCAGAGAATAACACAGACAGGAAGTGGGGAGTAGGGAAGCAGACAGTGGGGAAGTAAGATGTGGAGGGACATGTGCACCAGTGCATGGCTCATTGAAATAAATTTCCGGACCTGGCGCCATCATGACTGAGACTGACCTGGATTTAGTGGCCATAATAGAACAGTGGTGAACTGAGCACCATGATTGGGACATGGCTATACTGGCCTACTCTTTGTACAGGAAAGATGGAGTAGGAAGGAGGGGAGGAGGGGTTGTACTATGTGTGAGGGATGGAATAAAGGCCACAGAGGTACAGCGACACCCAGAGGAAAGGGAAGGGCAGGAGGTGCTGTGGATCATCCTGGAGGCAGGCTCTGGGGCTGCTATCCATAGTGGGATAATGTACAGCCTTCCAGCAAAGGGAGTGAAGCTGGATACATCACTTGGGGAAACCACTGTCAGAATGGCAAATAAAGGGGAGGTGCTGCTAGTTGGTGACTTCAATCTGCCAAATGTAGAGTGGAGCCTTCTAATGGCAGCTTCAGCAAGGAGTAGAGCTATCCCCGTGTCCCTACAAGGGGCTTTTTTTCAGGCAGCTAATTAAAGAACCCACTAGGGAAAGAGCAGTGCTGGACCTGGTGCCTACAAACAGAGACAGCTTGCAGATGTCGTAGTTGGCAGTTCCCTGTGCACCAGCAATCGCTGTACAGTGTAGTTTAACATAAAGACAGGGAAGAAAGCAAACCACACAAGGACAAGGGCCCTGGACTTTAGCAGGGAGATTTTAAAGAAATGGGAGACTGCCTCATAGGAGGGAATTGCCAGAGAGGGGTAGGGGCACAGTGGGGAAAAATCAGGGGGGCATAATTAAAGCAACCAATGTTGGCATGGAGGAAATGTGTAAAAGCAGAAGAGATTGTTATAGTTCTCTAAGGAAATGGCTAAGGTGATGAAGGAAAAAAGAGTGGCACTCAGGAGGTACAAGGAAACACAGAGGAGTTAAGACAAGGAGGTATACCAAGTAAATTAGAAGGAAGCAGGTGTAAGCACCCTCTGGGAGCTTATTAGTTAACTTCAGTTGCTAAGTGCAGTTAGGCTGGTTTCTAGGTGTAGGTAGGCAGGAAGAGCTAGTGGGGCCAGTAGATCTGGGATTTGGTCTTGCTTGATGAAGGCAGGGGCCCCCATCCGTAGAGGGCATAAATAGGAGGGTGTTTCAATTTTGGGAAAGCTTCCAGAAGAAGAGAGAGGTGTCTGGGGTTTCAGCTTGCAAGTTTGGCCAGAGGGCCACAGTGGGGCTGGGGGGACTGCCTACTACCCGGCCCTCCTTCTTCAAAGACCCGCATATGAGCCGTGAGGTGGTTTAGACCATTAAAGAGTGAAATCAGAAGGGGAGCATTGGAGCCCAAGTTTCAGGGCCTGTTGGTGCATTTGGGAGCTGGAGCCCATGAGACACAAAAAGGATGGAGGCCCACCAAGTGATCTCTGCCACTTTGGTAGGGTAAGCACCGATGGGGGGCCCTGTATTTGAAGTAGTCTCGCCCGTGGTGAGTGCATCCTGGCGGGTCAGTGTGGGTCCTGTAGGCGGACCTACTTGGCAGTTTGGGCCTGGGGCACAGTTCAAAGGTGGCAACCTGGATTGTTGTGGGCATAGTGGTGGCAGCACTACCCCTTTTCCCTGAGCCGGTGGCCGCTACAGTGTTGGGAACTTCAGGTTGGGCAGCCTTTGGAGGCAGGGAAAGTCCATGTGGAGAATGGCTGGTTGGAATCCCGGCAGGGTGGCAGACTGTCTGGGTGCTCCATGTGGCAAAAGCAGCAGTTCCCTGGGTGAAGGCAGTCCAGAAATTGGAATCACTGCATGAGCGGAAAGTGCCTTTGGGTCTCTGTAGGTCTGGGAGTGTGACACTCTGCAGGGGGATTTTAGTCCCTGTAGGCCTGGGAGTGGTCAGCACTCTTCAGAGGAGAACAGAAGGTGTGTGGTATCAGTGATTGAATGTCCAAAAGGTATTTGGTGGTTCGGTTCTTGCTAAGAACACCATTTGAACTTTCAAGACCTTGAAGTAAAGAAAATACTCCATATATTGTAAGACCCCCCCTCCCGTGAAGAAAGTGTAAAGAAAGGCCAAGTGGAAATGGGATTGGGACAGTAGAAATGTCTCATGCTGTTATAGTTCTCAGTGAATGCCCAGTTCTGAGAAGAAATCCAGAAGCAAATGGTTTGCTACCCTTTATTGAACCAACTTATATGTTACAAAAAGAACAAAGTGCCTAAGCTTCGGACCAACCAAGTCCTTCCTCAGAAGCTTATGACAGTAAGCTTCTGAGAGACAGTTAGTCCAACAAACACTATTCTTTAACACTAAGTTGGTCCAATAAAGGTATCAAACTATTTGCTTCTGGATCTGTTCTTACAAGAACCAATACGGCAACTAATTAGTTTTGAGAAGTAGATGATGAAAAGTAAGCAAGTGCCTGTGTAAAGATTAGATTGAAAAGAAGGGATACAAAATGGAATTGCAAGGCTATGACTGTAGTTCGATGGGTGGAGCAACAAACCACTCCCCCATCAGGCCTTTAAAGGAGGCTCCTCCTGGCTTGCTCAGGATTTGTTTCCTTCATTGCGGTCGGAGGCGTCGCCTTCCTTTGCTCTGGTCTGTCTGTTTCACTTGCACCTCCGGCCAATCATTCCTGTTTCCCATTCTGTCTCCCCCTCCCATTTCTGTTTTCTCTGTCCCCCCCACTTTGCCTTCAGCCGCCGCCTTGGCTCCGCTTCCTCTTATCCACCCAGTGTTGTTTCTCTCCTAGCCCTGGGATGTTCTGGTCTGCCTGTGCGCTGGGACTGTTCTGGTCTCTGTTTGCAATGCTGGCACTTTAGGGTGCCGTCACCTGCCACGTCCAGCATCCATGCTCCATGGTGGTACAGTTTTCAGTGCTCATCTTTCTCTGCCTCCTCTCTCTTTCTGTGTCACCGCTCCTACCCTTCCCAGCATCTACCTGGATCTTCCTGCCAGCATTGAGCCTTGCAGTTTCAGTTTGTAGGATTGTTCTGCTTCTGCTGTGTCCCCAGGAGTGTTACACTTTCTGTTATACCACCTCCTTTTTGATTGGACTCTCTTCAGCTCTAGTAGCCCTTGTTTTAATTCTTCACCCCCTAGCTTGTGCGCTGCATTTCCATTTCTGGGACTGGTTACCTTCATTTGCAGCACGGCTGTGCCTTGAGGGGCCTCATCCCCTAACATTTCCACTTGTGTTCCTGCATTTTTCAGGTGCTTCTGCACTTGAGTGTTGCACTCTAGCATAGCTCTCATTCTCTGGCCATGCATTTCAGGGTCCATGTGTCCCCAATCCTGAACATCTGGTCCATCTCGGGGACTTGTCTTACACCTCCTTCCTCCAGCAGTACTTCTTTATATCTTTGCTGGATGACAGCTGCGCTGTGCATGGGATTTCCGTCCTGTTCCTCACTTCAATCTGTAACCTCCATTTAAAGGGCCAGTGGGCATTGTATCGTGTTCCCAGCATTCCTGCTCTCTGCTTGCCCCTGGTCTTCCTTCGTCCCTCAAAGCTTTTCTTTCATAAGGTCTGCATAACTCCCCTGGATTGCCTACTTGTTATTGTACTCTGTGCCCTGTCAGTCAAGCTCCCCGTTTTCTGTACTATTCTCTGCTCTGTTCCCAGATGGCCTACAGGTGCTCCGGGCCTGCCTCACCTCTTCCTTTGTGGGGGTTCCTGCCCTGCCTTTCCTCTTTCACTACTCGCATGTTGGCTATCTACTCCTTCATTCAGGACCCCATGCCTGTTTTCTTCTTCTCATCCGCTTGTATGTCATTCCATATGACAGCTCCTGACACAGTAGGTCTGCTGCCAACATTGACTCAGTTTACTTCTCTTAAACTTTTATTTTGCTTCTTGGTGTACTGGTGCCTAGTTTGTGGCTCTCTGTTTTTCCCATGGCAGGGAACTGCTGAGTCGTGAGTGAGCACCGTGTCTCAAGCAGCTAACCTTCTACCATCTCGCTCATCGAATACCTCTGTCTTCCCTACCCTCCCTATACCAGCCTCCTATAGCTCCTCACATCTCACTTTTGGACCATTGTTGGTCTCCTCCTCCACATCGCCACCACATCTTGCTATCCGGTTTTGCTTCCTTGACCTCACCGTTGGACGTGCCTGTCTACAGAGTATGCAGGCGATTCCCTCTACCTCCCTCCATTCTCCTGCCTTCCACTGACTGCTCTCCAACTGGTTCAGTTTTCCAAGCATCTTGGTGACTTTATGCAGGCTGTAGATTTTGTCTCCATGTCGTGTTTCCCTCATCTACCTCTGCCATTGTACTCTATTGAACCATCCGCCTCCCACCTTCCATGGCTCCCTCGACCCTTGCCTCTTATCCTTCCTTGTCCTGTACTTTCTTTTGGGGGTGTTTCCCTATCCTGCCCTCAACATATCTAGTTGTATGCTCCTTTTACCCTGGTCCTCCTCTTACCTTAGTCCTATGTTCTGGACCACTCAACTCGTCTATCCTCCACTCCATGTCTACATCCATCGTAACCAAACCTCATCTTTCCTATACCCTGCTTACCATCTTATCTCACCTTAACCATTCTGGCTTTGCAGGCTTTCATTCCACCATCATTTCTCCTTCATTCGTTCTCGACCATCCTTTCCTCCCATATCGACTTCTCAACTCATCGTAGGCTAATAACATTCATTTACTTCCTGCAGTCCTTGCCAGCCTTCAGGCTTCCCTCCATCAGCATACCTCGTATATCCATCTCGAACCTCCACTCCTCCATTCCAATTTTGTACCTCCAACCTCACTACTCTTGGTACTTAGTACCTCCCCCGTCAGCTGCCAGCTTCACCCAGTCATTTTCATTCCTACCTTCATGATGTACACTCCCCTCCTGATTTGGCTTTCAGTGGATCCGTTTGGCATGCACTCCTGTGGCTGCTACTGTGACCTGCCTCCTCTGGACCCATGTCAGGGTCTCCTTCGCTTAATCCCACCTCTCTGTAGGTCTACTCATTCACATCGACTAACTGAGCATACCCCCTCATATGGGTCCTATGCTACCTCGACTTGACCTACTCTCCACTCGGAGACATGCCTTCCATGTCCATTGCTCCATAGCTCAGGGCTAGCCTGTAGCCGACGGTCTCACTATGTACCCATGAGGTCCGCCTCTAGAGCATGTGAAGCTCAGAGTAGGGTCCTTCTCCCTGGCCCATAGTGAGAATGTCTTCACTCCAGGTAGATTTTCAGCTGTCCCTCACTTTGGTAACACCTTTAGATGTAGAATTTATGACTTCCAACTGCGAGGGGTGGGGCTCTCATCTGTGGAGTCCCTTTAGCTGCCTGAGCAGGTTCGGAGCACCCTCTATGCTATTCTCCATCTGACTGCCTCTGGTTCACCTACTTTATTTTGTAGGCTCGTGTAGGCGGCCTGAGTGACTCAGCAGTCATTTCTCTCCTCCTTTGCTTTTGGGTGTCTAGTTGCAGAGATGTTGCTTGCAACCCTCAACAGCATTCCTGTTAGAAGGACAGTGCGAGAGCATCATCTAAATTGGAATCTTTTCCTCTTCCCTTGATCTCGACTCTAAACTGCAGTAGCTGAGCCATCACTAACTAAAACATCATTCAGCCTAGAGGGAAGGCAACCTAGGCCTTGGATCCCCAGAGGTTTCCTCCTCAAAGGGGTTTTTACCTCTTCTCCATGCTGATGGTCATAATATGTAGATAGGGTTAGAGCTTTCATAGGTTCCGTAGTTAGGTTCCACTGTTGGATGGAGTTGGATGGTGGCCCCAGCTGTTCCCTCTCTCCTTAGGAAGTCCCAACCTTTTGCCTTGTGTCAGCTTCCATTCCGCTCAATATTCTTCATCATCTCCCATTCCTCTCCTGTCTTTCCCATCTACATCTATCGTCCTCCATTCCTGTCCTCGATATCTTCTGACTTCTCACCTCCTTCAATGCTCTACATCCCTTTTGGGTATTCTTTTTGGGCTTTTTCCTAAGCTACCTTTAGCCATGGGGATCATTCCTGCAGCACCTATAGGGGTGGAACCCTCCTCTAGTGTTCCCCGCCATTCTTACCCATACAAGGTGGTATATCCCATGGATAGAGAGGCGAACAAGCATATAGCATACCAAGCTGCATAAGCACATCAAATTGCAAGGTTATGCCTGTGGTTTGATGGGCAGAGCAACAAACCACACCCCTTTCAGGCCTTTAAAGGCCACTCATCCTGGCTTGTTCAGGATTCATTTTTTTCCATTGCCCCACCATCCTCCTCACCTCCTCCAGTGGCACATTTCCCTTTCCATGGACTTTTTCCTATGCTACCTTTAGCCAAGGGAATCAATCCCGCATCACCTATAGGGGTGGAACCCTTCTCTAGGGTTCCTCACCATTGTACCCCCACAGGGTGGTATATCCCATGGATAGAGAGGTGAACAGCCACGATGTATCTAAGTCACACAAGCATATATCATACCAAGTAGTGTAAGCACATCTAAGTGCTGCTAAGTACAATCTACCTCTAAGTGTGGCCTGGTTCGGTCTACCATATTGCTGCTGTCAGGAATGTAGCCTTTTCAGCTCAAGGGAATGTCTGCATGCAATAAATCAGTCTGTTGGCAAAACAGACTGGTGCAGAACAAATGTCAGGTGCCTACCTGTAAAGTAACCCTGCTGTGTATTGTTTAACACCCTGCTCCATGGAGTGATTGGTCCTGTTTTTTTATCAACTGTTCATTAAATGGGATCATCGGTTTCTGCAGTTCTGGTGGTTGCCTTGTTTGTTGAAGAAACTGCTTTGCTGTTAAAAGAAGTCTGCTCCACAGCCAGATACCAGTGTGTTCTAGGGTGATCCAGAAGAACCAGCACATCATCAAGAGAGTCGTCGAGAGGCCTGTCTGGTGAAGACTGCCTAGAGAGGCCACCAGGGTGAAGTCGGCAAGGCCAGGAAGGTGAAGGTCTGCGTCATCCTACCAATGTACCATCCCTGCATTGTTTGGCAGTAAGTGGGCACCCCGATGGAGCTAATCCATCACCTGCAACACCCAAGGAACTTCAGGTACTGTTTTCCCTGTTATTATTTCTGGACTGTGTTTTCTTGGTTGTACAGTGCCCCCCTTCCCAGGACATTTACCATCTGGATAACCCTAGACAGCGGGAAGGCGAACTTACACAAGGCAGGGAGGGGAGTAAAGGTGCAGAGAGAGGAAAGGATAGCCAAAGGGGTTGCTAAAGGGGAGATGATTTTCTTCAGATAAATAAGTGAGAAGAGGAATACAAGGGGAGAAATAGTATGGATTAGGAGGACTGAAGGGGGAGATTGTGCAGAACAGGGTCAAGGAAAAAGCTGACATACTGAAAAGGTAATTCTGAGCAGTCTTCTTAGTGGCAGGAGGAGGGATAGACCTCCAGGGAGTATCGGGAACAGAGGTTCTTAAGGGAATTACAGCTCTGTAGGTGGACAAGGCCATGCATTGGGACGGGATACACCCAAAGGTGCAGAAGGAACTCAGGGTGGTGCTAGCTGCACCACTTACAGCCTTGTTCAACAGCTCACTGGAAACAGACATGGTTCCAGAGGACTGGAAAAGAGCTGACGTAATCCTGCCACATAAGCGCGGCAGCAAGCAGGAGGCTAGTAACTATGGATTAGTTACCCTTACTTCAGTGGTGGGGAAATTAATGGAAATTCTACTGAAAGAAAGACTGGCAGAGTATCTTGAATCCAGTGGATTGCAAGACCACAGGCAGCATGGATTCATGGGGGAGGGGGGTGTCATGGCAAATTAATCAGATAGATTTCTTTGACTGGGTGACCAGGGAAATAATCTGGGAAGGGCAGTGGATGTGGCCTATCTGGACAATAACAAGGCCTCCAACACTGTGCTGCACAGTAGGCTGATAAAGGAAATGTGCGGTCTGGGGTGGGATCCAAAGGGGTGAACTGTGTTAGAAGCTAGTTAACAGAGAGGAGACAGAGGGTGGTGGTCTTAACAGCACTAACTCTAATGATGGGAGAGTGACCAGCATGATGCCAGAGGACTCAATACTGGGACCAGTTCTCTTTAATCTCTTCATAAGTGACATTGTAGGAGAACTGGAAGGGAAGGTTTGCCTTTTTGCAGATGAGACCAAAATCTGCAATTGGAGGTACAATCAGGGGGGTGGAGGGTGGAGAGAATGCATAGGGATCTCGGGAAACCCATGGAGTAGTCAAGAACATGGCAGTTGGGGTTAAATGCCAAAAAGTACAAAATTATGCATCTAGGGCATATGAACCCAGAGCTGAGAATAGGATGGGTGGAGGTACTGACCATCACAAAACAGGAAAGGAACCTAGGGGTTATCATATCTGATGCCCTCAAAGTGACAGGCAGTGGGTAAGGCAGTTGGGATGCTGGGATGCATAGGGAGGGGTATCTTCAGCAGGAGGAGGGAGGTGATGTTGCCGGTGTATGGCTTACCGGTGAGATCCCACCTGGCATACTGTGTATAGTTTCGGAGGCCGCACCGAAGAAAAGACATAGATAGTGTGGGGTCAGTTCAGAGGAGGGAACTAAAATGATGCAGGGGTTGTACGAGAAGCTTTATAATGAGAGACTGAGGGGGTCTCAAAATGTACAGCTTGGAAGAGATGAGAGCAAGGGGTGGCATGATAGAGACATGCAAGTACCTCATGGGGTGAACAATGTGCAGGACCATAGTGTCTTTCAAATGAGTAAGAGCACCAGGATCAACGGTACGCAATGAGGCTGGAGGGGACAATTTTAACAGAGGTGTGAGGAAATACTTCTTCACTGAAATTGTGGTAGACACCTGGAACAGATTGCCAATGGAAGTGGTGGAAGTGGAAACAATGAGAGGCTTTGAGCATGCTTGGGATAACACAGAGGTATATTAGACAATAGGAAAGGGAGGAGGGAGGATTACCAGAAACTACTTAAGGTCTGCAGAGACATATCAGGCAGGGAATATCTGGCCAAACTGGGTGTGTTAAGCAGTCCATTTCTGCTGGCAAATTATATGTTTCTATGAGTTGCTGTCAACACCTCCAGTGCATCCTCCCCTGCCCTGTCATTACCATCCAGGTCTAGGGTTACCACCTGTCCCTACTTTCGCAGGACAGTCCTGATTTGGGCAGCTGTGTCCTGCAAAAAAACATGAAAAATACTATATGTCCTGACATTATAGCAGAAAAAAATATTTTCTGACTTTCCTCTAAATGTTGCAAAACAATATAATACCCTAACTAAAATACCTTAAAATGATAAGAAACACTGAAAACAGATAAAAAACTACAACACTTAGTCTTAATTCTGATTATTTAGAGAAAACAGGTCTGTTGCACTGGTTGAGACTACATATTGTCGTGTGAAAAATCATGTTTCCGTAAGAAATGTCCCACTTTGGCCTTTTTAAAAGGTGGTAACCCTATCCAGGTCACTTGTCTCTTCTGCTGACAGAAGTACAAACTCTTCTTCAAAATGGGCTGTAGAACTTGTTCCTGTTCAGGAATTTAATCAGGGTTTCTGTTCTCAAAAGTTCCTTGTTCCAAAATGGATAGGAGACTTTGGACCACAGGGATCTGAACATGTTCAAATACAAAACGTTTCACATGGTCTCTCTGCAGTCCATCATTCCCCTGTTGCAACAGGGAGACTGGATAAGTGCCCTGGACATTTATTTATTTTTATTTATTTAAGAGATTTACCAGGAAGGCATACTGAGCAGAGTACCGCTCGATTCCAGATGCGCCCTGGGGTAAGGGGATTACAGGAGTGCAGTACAAAAATTCAAAAATACAATAATCAGTACATGCAAAAGTAAGCAGGTAGCAACAGTGAACAAAATTCAGCACATGAGTTATTTGCAGCTAGCATCAGGTGGTCCAGAAGGGTGGATGCAGAAGCTGAGATGCATATGGAAGGTACAATGAAAGCGGATGAGGAGTATAACAGGCAGTGTTGTATTAGCATGGACAAACATAAAAAATTCACATTTACATCGTGTGGTTAGAAATACAATACTATTTGGGTGACGGTATCTATAGCAGCAGTTGAGAGAAGACAGTGGCAGAAAGTGCTGAGTGAGAGTGGGCCTGAAGCTGTTAAGAGACATGCAGGGAATTATTGAACGATGGGGAAAGCATGTGCAGTTGGTAGCAAAATGCTCTTTGAGGAGGAGCATTGCGTTGGGGAGTGCTTGTAGAGAGTCTGATGTCGGCTGCCAGTGAGTTCCATAGTTTGGGCAGTCTGAAACTAAAAGCTACCTGACCTGATCGGGTGGATCTGTGAGGAATGTGAAGGAGCCTGGCGTCAGTGTTTCTGAGGTCATAGGTAGGTGGGGGGGCGGTGGTTAGAGATGTTGATAGATAGGAGGGCAGCGTGTGAGACCAGAATTTAGCAGTGATTCTAACACCGTGCAGCAAACGCCGATTTTGGAGTGACGGGAGGTCGAGGGACGGGTAGAGGTTTGCAGTGATGGGTATTGGGAGGGAGGTCCAAGGCGAACCGGCAGAAGGAGTTGAAAATGGGGTTTAACCTGGCTAAGGATGTAGGGGGGGCGGCGCCGTAAATGATGTCGCCGTAGTCAAAAATTGGGAGGATCATTTTTTGCACCATTTCTTGCCTGGTTGGTAGGGGGATGCAATGTTTGTTGCGGTGGAGAGCTCCCAGCATGGGATGTAGTTTTTTTTGCAGTGCGTCTACATGTGCAGAGAAGTCCAGGTGCTGATCTAGCCAGATGCCGAGGTAACGATATGTGGAGCATGCCTCAAGTGGAGACCTATCCAAGGTATAGAATGTGGGCACATCAGGTGGCCGGGATAATTTTGCTCGGGAGCCGAATGTGAGGGAGACAGTTTTTTTTGAGTTGAGGAAGAGTTGATTCTCCAGAAGCCAGCGTTGGACGGAATCGAAATCCTTCTGGAGGTAAGCTGATACGGTTGCACCAGATGGGCCAGAGGCGAAAAGCACCGTATCGTCCGCGTACATGTGGATGCTGGATTTTGTGCAGACAGAGGGCAAATCGTTTAAGAAAATTGAGAAGAGCAGTGGGCCGAGTACAGACCCTTGAGGTACGCCACTGGTGACAGGGAGGGTGGGGGATAGAGCCGTACCGATGCGGACTGCTTGGGATCGGCCAGTTAGGTAAGAGTGGAACCAACTGAGGGCAGATGTTGACAGGCCAGTTTGGGCAAGTTTGGATAATAGTAGGCTGTGTGAGACCATGTCGAAAGCTTTTGCCAGGTCAATAAAGATAGCTGCGGTTATGTCACCTTTGTCAATGCCTGTGAGGATGGAGTTGGTGAGGCGAAGGAGGGATGTGGTGGTGGAGTGTTTTTTTCTGAACCCGGCCTGACATGAAGGATATAAGCCTTCATATCAATATTCATCTCAGTCACAGACAATATCTCCAGTTCATGCTAGAAGGTAAGCACTTTCAATTCTGTGTCTTACCATTTGGATTGTCAGCAGACCCATGGGTCTTCACCAAATGCTTTGCAGTGGTGGCGGCAGCCCTCAGGCGGAAAGGTCTTTATGCCTTCCCTTACCTGGATGATTGGTGTCTAAAGGCAGACCATCCAGGGACGCCTTTGTGTACACTCTGACCAGGAACATCAACTGTTCGATCAGTTGGGTGTCACACCGAAATCAGTTTTAACTCCTTGCCAGCATCCCCAGTATATAGAAGTAGTACTGGATACTGCTGTGGGCATAGCCTTTCTGCCAGGGGATCAAGTGGATTCTCTGATGGCTCAGGCTCGTGTAGTCTACAGCAGCTTATACATCTTGGCCAGGTGATACTGAGGCTGCTGGGCTTGATGGCTGCAGCCATCATTACTGTCCTGTATGCCCATCTCCACATGCACATACCATAGTGGATGCTTTGTGTACAATGTGACAGCTGTCAGATAATCCGGATCAAAGGATTCTGGCCATGTCTCCTGTCCTGTGCACCATGCTCTTCTATGGTGGATGGTCAGTTGAATCTCATAAGAGGAGCTCCATTCTTCAGGCCAATACTTGTGCAAATATTGTCCTCTATGCACAAAAGGGCTTATTTCCTATGTAGAGTGGATCCACAGCACATAGTCAAGATGAAGTCTGAATGTCATGCACTGGGGGTCCTGTGGAATCCACGTGCATTCATGGAAAGGATGTGTGTCCCTTCCACACTGGATCCCCAGGCAAGTTGTGCATCTACATGTGCAGCCAGTCCAGGGGGGCATGTCTGGGGGTGTGCCCTGGGCAACGGGGCATGGGATAGGGCAGAAGGGACACTGCCATATTCACTGTATGCCCCACCCCCGCAGAGAAACCCTGTAAGCTGCAGGAAAACAATTCGCCCCTCTACAGTGCTGCCCCAGCCCTCTGGTTATTGAGGGAGGCTTGAGGCAGCCATTCAGGCATTCACCGGTCCTTTTAAGTTTTGCATTTCCATGCCTTCCCAGAATGCTCTGCTCATGCAGGGCAGGGGATCCAATTTGGGTCTCAGGATGGGCATCCAATTAGAGGCCATCTTAACCAAAAAAATGAGTTGACCATTGCATAGATAAATAGATGTTGTTGGCAGATAAGGGCCTTTGGCCCACCTAGTCTGCCTATTACTACAATTTACTGTGCTTGTTCAAGCTTCCCCTGGAACTAGGTTATCCCTTCCTCCCTACTACGAGGATTCCCTTATGCTTATCCCATACATTCTTAATTCCTGTAATTGTTTCTGCCCCCACCACCTTTTCTGGCAAGGCTGTTTCATTTGTCCACCACCCCCTCTGTGAAAAAGTACTTCCTCACGTTTCCTCTGAACCTCTCTCTCTCCAGTTTCTTCCCATGTCCCCTAGTCCTGGAGCATCTTTTTCTTTGAAAAATTGTGTTTTCCTGCACCTTGTTTCTCCCTGTGAGGTATTTACTGTTTATGTCTCAGTTATATCCCCTTCTCCCTTCTCTCCTCCAAGGAGTACGTTTCAGCCTGCCCTCGTAGGGTTTGTGATATAATCCTTTTACCATGTTGGATGCCCTCCTTTAAACTGCCTCCACCCTGTTTATGTCCTTACATAAGTAAGGTCTCCAGAACTGGACACTACTCGAGGTATGGCCTCACTGATGTCTTGTATAGTGGAATTATGGCCCCCCTTTTCCTGTTGGTAATGCCCCTGCCTATGCATCCCAGTATCCTGTTTGCTTTTCCTACTGCCTTGTCACACTAACTCTCTACCTTGAGGTCATCAGAGATGATGACCCCTAGGTCCCTTTCCTGCTTGGAGCATTCTATAACCCCCCCAGCTGATATGTTGTTCCTGGGTTTTTGTGCCCCATGTGCATTATCTTGCACTTTTTTGTGTTAAATCTCAACTGCCAGTCCCTTGCCAGTTCTCAAGCTTCTGCAGATCTCTCCTCATTCTCTCCACACCCTCTGGCATGTCTACCCTGTTGCAGAGCTTTGTATCAACAGCGATCAGACAAATTTTCCCTTCTAGGTCTGCTGTAATGTTACTGATAAAGATATTGAAGAGGACTGATCCCAGCACAGATCTCTGTGGAACCCCACTGGTCACTTTCCTTCTGCAGAGTGACAGCCATTTACCACCATCCTCTCTGTCCTGCTATCTAGCCAATTTTCTACCCACTTTACCACCATCTTCCCTACTCCCATGTTCCCAAGATTGTTTAACAGCCTTCTATATGGCACAGTGTCAAAGTCCTTGCTGAAGTCCAGGTTGGCCACACCTACTGCACCTCCCCGATCTACCTCCTTTGTCACCCAGTCGAAGAACTCAATGAGGTTAGTCTGGCATGACCTCCCTCCTGTAAAACCGTGTTGCCTTGGGTCCTGTAGACCATTGGCAACCAGGTGTTCCACTATTCTTTCCTTCAGTAGTGTTTTCATTATCTTCCCCACTACTGAGGTCAGGCTGACTGGCCTGTAGTTTCCTGCATCCTCTCTACTTCTGCTTTTGTACAGAGGAACTACATCAGCTCTTCTCCAGTCTTTATATACCTCCCCTGTTTCCAGTAACAGACTGAACTAGGTTGCCAGAGGTTCCGCCACTACCTTTCTTAGCTCCCTCAGCACCCTGGGGTGTACCCCATCCGGCCCCATAGCTTTATTGACCCTTATTCATTCCAGTTCTCTTAGGACCTTTTCCCTTGGAAATCCATTTCCATACTCATCATACCCTTTGTATTCCTTTCTGAGCCCTTTCCTGTCCCCCCCTCGTAAAGACTGAGCAGAAGTATCTGTTTAGTATGTCTGCTTTGCGGTTGTCATCCTCCACCCTATAGCCATCCTCCCCTTTCAGTCTCATTCCCCCCCCGCTTTCCTTTTTTCTCTGATATATCTGTAAAAGGTTTTGTCCCCCTCACCACTAATTTTGCAATGCACTCCTCCATTTGTGCCTTGGCTTCCCTTACTGCCCTCCCTGCCTCCCTTTGTTTCTCCTAGTACCTCTCCCTGTCCCCTTCTGCCTGTGTCCTTTTGTACTGTTTGAATGCAATTTGTTTTGCATTCACTTTCCCAGCTTCCTCCTTGGAATACCATAATGGTCTCCTCTTCCTTTTCCCCTTGCTAACCAGTTTTACACAGAGTTGTCGCCTTAGTTATCCTGGATTTGAACACCGCCCACTGTTCCTCCACTCCTATATCCCTCCCTATTCCAGCTAATGCCTCTAAGTTTTCCCCCATTTTTCCAAAATCTGCCCTCCTAAAGTCAAGGATTCGTGTTTTTGTGTGGCTGGATTCTGCAGTGGGGTTATCCCAAACCCTACTGATTGGTGATCTCGTTTCCCAAGTGTTCCCCAACTGTGACCCTGTCACACTCTCCCCATTTGTGAGCACCAGGTCGAGAATTGCTTTCTCCCATGTAGGTTCAATGACCAATTGCTTAAGGAAAGCTCCCTGTAGGGAGTTCAGGATAAACCTGTTCCAGGTTGTTGTTGCTGTGGGGAGGCTCCAGTCTAGGCCCAGTAAATTGAAGTCACCAACTAGCACTACCTCCCCCTTGTGCGCCATCCTTTGGATAGCCAGCATTATCTCCCTTTCTATCTCATCCCCTTGGTCTTGTGGCCTACATATTATCTCTGTGCAGATGGTTGACCCTGATCTTCTTTTTAGTTTAACCCACAGTATTTCTCCCCCTTGTTCTCCTTGAATCTCTGTGGTCTTTATATTATCCTTCACATAAAATGCTGCTACACCTCTTTCTTGTCTGCCTGTCCCTCCAGAATAGACTGTAGCCTTAACTGCCCTTTCTCAGTTGTGGTTCTCATTACACCAGGTCTCTGTGATGGCCACAATGTCCAGTTGTGACTCCACCATGGCTGTCTCAAGGTCCTCCATCTTGATACTCAGACTCCAGGTATTAGCACACATGGCTCTCCAGGATGTTTCTCTCCCTTGTTTTGTTGATGAGTGCCTTCCCCTTTTCTGGGCACCCTTCTTCCCTGGTCCTTCCTGTCCCTCACCCTTATGTTAAATATTTCCCTCTGCTGGTCTATCTTCTTCCTGAATACCCATGTAGAGCATGTGCTCATGGGGGGGGGGGATATTAAGTCTCCTAGCCTTCCTGGATCCCCTCCTTGGCCAGTTTAAATGCTTGCTGCTGAAGCATTCAAATTTCTCATTTAGAGCTAAGGTCTCCTTCCCGGACAGATGCAGGCTAGCATCCTTATACAGGCTCACATTCCTCAAGGTGGGGCTCCAGTCTTCCATGTAGCCAAAATCCTCCTTCCTACACCACTCCTTCAACCATGAGTTCAATTTCTGGATGCGGAGTGTCCTAGCCTCCCCCTTGCCTTGTACAGGTAGTACCTCCGAGAATGAGACAGCGTGTGCTGTCTGCTTTGGTCCCCCCTCCCAACTTCCTGAAGTCCTCGTGAATTCTGCTTATCTCTGCTTTGTCCCCTGCCAGGTCATTTGTCCCCAGGAGTTTTAACTCAGGGGACTGTCATCTCGTGTTGACCAGCTGTTCTTTTTGGCCTTGTTTTGGCATTACCTGATAAGCACTCCTTTAGATAGTTTGGAACATGTTCATAAATGCTCTGCATTGCAAAAACAATTTTTTGCCACTTTCTTAGATTGTCTAGCAACAACTAGCCCAGTCATTTATATAAGGCACAGTAATGAGTTGTTTTAGGGCAAATCAGTATAAATTATTACTATCAACTCACAGTAAATTCCTACCTGCTGCCCATGAGTAATAACCCCTTTATTGCTTTTATTGGCAATTCCACCAGAAGAAGTGGGCCTAGAGCACACAAACCTGCATTTAATACTTATCTTAGCTATTGCAGTGAAAAAAGCCGTCACTCGGCTTTGGCACATGCCTAAATTACCTCCGCTGGAAGGATGGAGATCCATAATGTTGGATATCTATAATATGGAATGCTTGACCTATACTTACTTAGATAAGCTCCCCTGTTTTAAAATTAGTTATAGGAAATGGGTTATATACCAACTGGAACATTACACAGACTTTATTCCATGGGGGGGGGGGGGTGAGCCTGTCACACATATACTCAGTTCCACTCTCATACCTCTTTGCCTGCTACTGTACACTATTCTATATTTCCTTTCTTTCTGTCCCCCTCCCCAAACTTTATCTTTCATAACTCTTCTATCTTCTCTAGAACACATTTTTTGGAAAATAAAACATGATAGGATCTGCCAATAATAGGAGCTATATCAGCCTTCCTGACCATTTAATGAAAGATGATTGGTTGACTCCCCCATTATTTGTAACTCAAACTAGTTAAACTAAGTGTTGGCTTCATTACATTACACATTCAGCTTGTTCTGGGCACAAAGTTGGACTGGTCTGAAAAAAGGGACCCTTTATACAAAAGCTTATATTTGTAATCAATGGACTTTTCCTTGACTCTAAAAGATTTAACATGAAAGTAGGTACTTTTTATAATTGCTAGCCAAAGGGATAGTATCAAAGTAATTTACTTGTAGTGTACAGAATGTTGAAATCACTGTATGTTAATGTGTATATGTTTTAATGTTGAGTATACTGTGCATAAATGTATGTATTTCCTGTCCTTTGAAAATAAACACAAAATATGAAAAAAAAACAGATATCAAGAAACAGAAGAGTATCATGATGGTAGACCACCTTCTGAGAGAGGGGAGATTTGCAGCATTTAGAGACCCACAGCGATCCCATGACCTCACTAATAGAGAGGCTTTCACATATTTGCAAATCCTTCATTGAGTTAGCAAGATAATAGGTAAGGTAAACCACTCTGGCAGGCAGTCAAGACCACTTCAGTGCAAAATCTGATGACTATGACGAGTGAACGCCATGCTGTATCCGAAGTATACAAAGTCATAGGTTCATTAATGCAGTAAAACTAGGGCAAACCCACCAGTTAATGGGATAATATGGATGAGTTCAAAGGCCTGAACTTACAACTGTGGCAAAATATGTACTGTACCAATTTATAAAGTTTGATCACTACAGATTAATGCAATATAAAATACTCAGACATTTACTGCACCCCCAGAAACTGGCAGCTTGGGGTAAACTTACTACACAAATATGTTCAAGATGCCAACAAGATGAGGGGTTCCTGCTATAAATGTATGGTCCTGCAGCAAAGCTCAATCCTCCTGGGAAACCATCACAGCAAAGCTAGATCCTATGTTAGGACTGCAGGACTGTTTTACACCGCAAATCTGCATGTTGGTAGTGGCATAGAAAAACAGGTGGGTCACAGTATTTTCATAAAAAAGGTGCTCAGGGACAAGGGGGCATGATATGAGGCTGGAGGGGGTAGATTCAGCAGAGATGTGGGGAAGTACTTCTTCACATAAAGAGTGGTGGATTCCTGTAGCAGTGTTCCAGCAGAGGTGGTGGGAGCAAAAGCAGTGGTGGGGTTCAAGAATGCCTGGGATAGGCATAAGGGAATCTCAGGGAAAGAGCTGGAGTGTGAATGGGCCAGAGATCAAGAAGGATCTGCAGTGATACTATAGGTAGGGAAAAATGGGCAGACTAGGTGGGCCAAGCAGTCCTTATCTGCCTTCATAGTCTACAGACACTACCCTTATCTCAGGAATAGCCACAACCACAAAATAATGAATCTTAAGGCACTGACTGGACTAATCTATCCCCAGTGATGCACAGTAGCTTCAAGAAGTACTGTATTACAAGACATCAGAATGGAAAGAATGTTAGCCTGTCTGAGGCATGCCTACAAAAGATACCAGGCTCGCTGGGTGATGTTGGACACCGTACTGACAATAAGTGATTAACTCAATGTACAGTACAGGGACATCATCATAACGTAGTACACAACTTCAATGACTGGCAATATAGTCTGCGTCTATATGTTTGAAATAAACTAATGAACTCTGGGGGGGGGGCAGAGGGGTGAATGTTCTATTTTTCTGCATTGCTCCTTGGTATGAAGTCAGCTACTGTCTGTTATTTTCTGCTGTGTTCAATTTATTGTACTTTTTAAAAATTCTCAATGAAGTTTACTATAGTAAAAACAGATAACAGATACTCTCTGGGTAATGAAAATATGCTATTTACATTATCCCTCATTCTACACTACCTCCCCAAGCACAGAATATGCCCTATAGTTCTACTGTGCTTATTGTGCGGAAAAAGTTAGCGAGCACCAAAGCACTGAATACAAACGCATATATCAGATTAATACATTATACTGAACAGTGATCACTCACTGTCATGTGCTTCTTCTTACTGCTTTAGCCCTGGCCTGGGGCCTCAGATCCTACTCAATTGATGTAAGCTGCCACTTCAGATCCCTGTCAAAGCACTGGGCACTAATGTACTGTTGTGGTACAGTGTCTCCGAGTACTTCAGTGTGAATGAGGAATCACAAAGAACTGCATAACCTTCGTCATTATTCATTCCTTTCATTTACTTTCAGCTTCCCATCTTCGGCAACAAATTCAGTCTCTTGCTTGTACCATATATTAAAGCAAGCCCTCAGAATCTGTATACTTTATAAGTATCACCTCACTTGTTCATAGAGTGAGAACCACCAAGTGAAGTTCAATGTTTCTGACACCTCAATGATGCTAGAGGTGACACTCTTACAAAGCAAACAGGTGCTGCAGAATCTGTATCAGCATTTTATAAATCTTTTAGTTTTCAGGCTGTGCAGCACAGTGGTTAAGAGCACTGAGCTGCAAATCTGGGGAACTGGGTTTGAATCCCACAGCCATCACTTGCATACTGTATGATCATGACCATGACCAAGTCACTTAACATCCCAGAACTCCCAGGATGCACCTGGAACAAGCCTCAGTTTACTGTATCTTTCCTGGGCAAAAATGGTAAAATAAATAAAAATTAGCAAAAAAATTAAAATGTCACAATTTGTAGCACCAAATTTGATTTACACCCCCCCCCCCACACACACACACACACATTAACAAGTAGGAACTCCCACATTTTGAAACCCTGCACGTGAGGACCATTAATCAAGCAGGCAGCATAGCTATATCAAATCCTACCAGGGTCATGGAGTCACTGTATGACCTTGAGCAAGTCACTTAACCTTTCAGTGCTCCAGTTTACCTAGTTGTAAAATGAGTAGTAGCAGGATCCCACTGAAAACGAGATATCACATTAGCTGGGTTATCCAGGGTAAATAAAATGTAAGGCAAACAATTACTTCAGCATCCACAGCCAACTCAAGAAGCTCAGCCATCCTTACAATTTCCTTCCACCACAGAGGGCAACACATCGAGGCGATGACCCTTCCACCAGGTGCAGGTTCCCGGTTTGGAAGCTTGTGGTCATGCTGTAGTCTTAAATCCTGGCCTACCGGCTCCATGGCACCAAGAGAAGGTGTTTGCCTGGCACACTGGTGACCCGGGTTCACGTCCTGAGCCCAGGTGACAGGAGTGAAGTACAATGGAAGGGAGTTTAGAGCATCCTTAGATGATTCCATCCCAGGAGGGGGGCCTTTGTCAGCCCCTGGATGTGGCTTGGGGTGGCATTCTTGGTGATGTGTGGCCTCAACACACTGTCAAATACCCGCACCCCCAGGACGCTGACATGGCCAGCCCATTGTGGGAGGGGATGGGCGGGTTGGGAGAAAAGTTGAAAATCTGCCCTCGGTCAGCTGCATGATGGTTGCCATTCCCAGTCTCCATGGTAGCCTGGAAGTGTCCATGCCAAACCTGCTGTGGCTGGGATATGTATTAGATGCCTGCGGGCATTTCTCCTCTCCCAGTTCCTCCACGGGGGAATGGCCCACCTGCTGAAGAGTTACATCAGGTTACCCGGGATCACAGCAATGAAGGGGTGGCAGATGGTGATGAGGTGTGTGGCAGCAGTGGGCCTTCGCGACCCGAAGGAGTGGCCAACCAGGGGTGTGGGGAGGTGCAAAAAGAAATCCTGCCCTACTCCAAACTGAGATTCAAGACTCACAGTTTGATTTCTTCTTGAAACAAGATCAAGATCAACTCTAGAACCCCCTTTAATACTATTTAAATATATCTTATAAATTTTAAGTTCGTATTGTACTCAAAACTAAGTGTGCGAGTTTTGTAAGCTTCCCAAATCCTACTCTAAAATCAAAGATGAACTATACATATCTACCTTTTGTGGGATGCTAACAGGTAGTTTTCCAGTAAGTATACTGGCTTACAGCTGTTTAGCCTTCTGGGGCAGGATTCATTGAAAAATGCAAAGTGCTGCTCAAAAGTTTGCGTGGCATCTCCCTGTTGAGCTGAAGGGCAATCGTGGTATTCACAGTTGGATAGCATGGTGCACTATCTGACTGTGAATAGAGGCTGGGGGCAGTGCTAACCCAGGAAAAGCAGTGGAATACCCAGCAGTGCTGCCCCCGCAGGCAGCCAAGAAAATGGCTGTGCAGCCAATAGAGCTCACATGCTAAAGTGCAATTCACAAAAAACAGCCCAAGCCCCACTCAGCCACATTCCCAGGAAGTCTAGTGGTGCCCTCCCCCAACCCAATCGCTGGCCCGACATGTTCATGTCAGTTTCCATAGTGTAGTGTCCCTCCCCAGTCGCTGATCTCCCATCCAAAAGTAAAAATCATTGTTGCCATAGAGTAGTGTCCCTCCCCATTCCCCGATCTCCCAACCAGTAATGAAATATCCCTTTTCCATAGTGTAGTGTCCCTCCTTAATCACCAAGTGCCTTATAATAACCTCTTTTCCATAGTGTAGTGTCCCACCCCCCTCCCCAATCACTGGTTGCTGTAAAATACCCCTTTTCCATAGTGTAGTGTTCCACACCCCCTCCCCGATCATGGATTGCCATATATTATAAAATGAGAAGGTAAAATCCCTGTCTCCGATTGGTCATTACTTGTGCATTAGATACATCTAATGCACAGGTAAAAAAAAAAGTACAGGTCAGTACTGGGTGATGAGTCCCTTTGTTATAAATGCCTATTTGGAATGTTGACATTTCAAACGGCAGTCATCTTTTCTCCTCAGCTTACTTGTGCTGCTTAGGTGCCAACTGTAATTTCCTTTGCAATGAGAAGCATTCCTGCAGTGAATTTTGAATTAAATTTCACAACTGACATGGGAATCAACTTTACAGGAGAACCAGAATCAGAAAATCAGCCTCCAACAGCAGCCCTAACTGAAATCACAAATTCAGTGAGCACAAGATATGCCAATGTTTCTGCCACATAAATGGGATGTATAGAAGAGAGCATAAACAAGAGAAATACCATTAAGACAACTGCTTGGGCTCTAAGAGTTTTTAATGATTGGCAGGCAGCTAGAAATAGCACAGTAGATTGGAAGACGACCCCTGTAGAGGAGCTTAACACAATATTCCATCATTTTTATGCGGAGATCCATACTTCTAGTGGGTCAGAATATGCCCTCCTCAGCTTCTCTGGGCTGTGTGGATCTTTAAACCATCACCTAAACTCTCTTGCAGTTGGCGGAAATGTAAACCTGATTAGCGACCCCTCAATTAAATCATGCATCGCAGTATTTGTATCAGTAATGAAGAGATATGGTAAAAATCAGCAAGATAGAGCTGGCCCAGTGTCGCTGAGGGTTGAGGTGCTGGAAGCCACACCTCACGCTGTGCCGGCGACCTGGGTTCGGGAATGACCTGGGTCATCGGGGTGCCGGCATGGGGGGTGGGAAGAGTGGGATCAAGGGTGCTGTTAGGCTGCTCTCCTCTCCCAGAGGTGGAAGGGGTGTTGTCAACCCTCCCTTAGTTCTGTTCCCCACCGGGTGGAGGTCTGGTGGGGTAACACAGGTGGGTAGGGTGGCAGTACGGGTGGGTGGAAGGGGCTGAGCTGGCTTCTGGTGTGCGTGCGCACCTCCACGCACATGTGTGGCCATGTGCTGGGGCGGAATGGGAAGAAAAAACAGAAAAAGCTATATAAGAAAAATCAGCAAGACAGATCCAAACACTATGGTCCCATAACAAAAATGAATCTTGAACTTTTAAGGAATTCCTCTGTTCTGTCACCAGACACCTTGCCTGGTTTGGTCCACAAAGTGTGGCTGGATATCCAGCTCTACATGGCCAGGTGCGGCAGAGAGGGGCTCAGAGAAATGAAGGTTGACAGTTTAATAATAAAAAAAGATCCTTCTTGTCTTAAGTACACCACGTTGTCCTACAACAAGCATACAAAAAATCATAGCAACCCAACAGAAATAAATAAAGAAACGCACCGTGGATGCATGTATGAGATCCCCAGTTCTGCTCTGTGCCCAGTCTCCAACCTGCATAAATATTTGTCCAAGCTACCTCAAGGGGCTCCATCTTCTTATTGCCATCCTAAATGTCTGCACCAACATTTCCTTGACTCAGCAACCACCTGGTATTCAAAAGAGCCAGTGGGGGTGAATTTTCTATCAGCAATGATGGCCCGAATCTGCAAAGAAGTTGCTCTGCCCAACCACTACACAAATCAGATTGTTCGAGCCATGGCAGTGCAAATCACATCTGATGTCAATCTCAAAAACAGAGAAATAATGTCTGTTACTGGACATAGAAGTGAAGCCAGCCTACGTTCCTACTGGGCTCCATCCACGGAAGACAGACAGCGATGGAGCAGGATTCTTGCACCAAAAAGTGTAGAAAATGAAGAAAAGTCTGCTGCTGCTGCCAGAAACACCAATGTTCAAAAGCACCCTAAAATCACACTGCCATCTACAGCCCAGACTTCACACAGTGCTCACGGACCTTTTAACCTCTCAAACTGCACATTCAATGGCACCATAAATTTTGTAAACAATGAAGCAAGCAAGTGATTTAGCATTCATAAAGTCTTTTCTGAAAGTGCTGTGAAGTTATTTGTCTCTGTAGCATTTACGATTGCCCTCTCCCCCCCGAACTCCATAAAGCACCAGTCCAAAAGCAACCCTTCCTAGTTAATGATTTGAGTCAATTAAGGCATGTCAGCCATATCTTGAAATATTGCTGACGCCAGCAAACAAATGCAGACCGCTCTTGCCTCGGCATACATCGCCTCAAAGTGTGTTGCCTCTGTGCGCTTGGCTCTGCTCACTAAGAGCGGAGCTTTTATGTTAGTTGACCCAGAAGTAGTTTGATTCGGGTCGCTCTACCAACTGTGCTGTCTGTACTATTTTAAAATAAATAAAACACTCAAAAAGCCATCAAAATAAAGTTTCTAAACAGCAATTTTTCTTGTCTCCTCCAGCACCTATAAGGTCAAGTGAAGTGAATGTGAACGTGAACCAGCAAGCAACTGAGAGCGCTGTGGCTGTCATGTCAAGGAATCGTTTTGAAATGGGGACATTTTTTTTTCCTACAGCACCTGTACAGTCCACTGAAGTGAATATCCAACTGAGCCAACAAGCTACTCAGTAAAGACTGACAGTACAACTGACTGACGTTACC
Source organism: Neoceratodus forsteri (assembly GCA_016271365.2). NCBI lineage: Eukaryota > Metazoa > Chordata > Ceratodontiformes > Ceratodontidae > Neoceratodus > Neoceratodus forsteri. The sequence continues at coordinate 155,823,853 of CM057454.1, forward strand.
AACTGCTTTAAAATGTTAACTGCATCGGAGTATTTATACAGAGTTTCTATTTATTATAGCACAGTTCAGTTTTTCCATCTGAGTTAAAGAATTTATTTATAATGTTACAGTTAAGTTTTTATTCTGTCACAGTTCAGTTTTTTCCCACCCCTTCCCACACACAGATCGTGTACTATTTTATCTGGTGGGAGGATATTTATTCAAATAAATCTTTTTAAATTCATAAAAAATGCCTGTGACTTTCTTTCCTCCTAATTAAAGTGCAGTTTCCCATTTTATAAGTGCAATAATACACTCATGGGTGTGCATTAGACATTTCTAATGCACGACCGGGGGGGGGGTGAAGGCACTCAGCCTGCGGCCTCAGATCTCACTACACCCCTGGCTGTGCAGTAGAAATGTCTAATGCACACACCCTCATGTCTTATTGCTTATGTACCCCTTTACCATAGTGTAGTGTCTCACCCCTTTCCTGATCCCTGAACCAAATGTAAAATAACTTTTTACATAGTGTAGTGTCCCCCCGATCCCTGACTCAGATGTAAAATAACATTTTCCATTGCATAGTGTCCCAACCCCTTCCCTGATCCCTGACTCAGATGTTAAATAACTTTTTCCATAGTGTAGTGTCCCTTCTCCGTCCACGGCCACCAATCATCATCCCCAAAGTCCAACACCCTATGCCCTGGTAGACTAGGTCACCCCCACCCCATCCATTGTGACCCGCCATCCCACTCCCCCCACCTCTGTCGGCAATTGGTGACCAGCACAGCCCTCCTCACACCACTGTGGCTGGCACTGACTGAGCTCTGATGGAGTGCATACTATATACAGTATGGCTCCTTGACTGTGATTGGCAATCACAGTCAAGGAGCCATATACAGAATGCACTCCATCAGGCTCAGTCAGTGACCAGCTGGGTGATGTGAGGGGAGGGCTGTGCTGACACTGATCACCACTGGGATGGGGAGTGGGGTGGTGTGTCACACTGGGGGTTGGGGAAGGGACCCTAGACTACCAGGGCATGGGGTGTTGGACTTTGGGGATGGTGATCAGTGACTGGGGAGGGGGGTAGGACACTACACTATGAGAAAAGTTATTTTACATCTGGGTCGGGGATCGGGGAGGGAAGTGGAATACTACACTATAGAAAAGGGGTATTACACAGCAATCGGTGACTGGGGAGGGTGGTGGGACACTACGCTATGGAAAAGGGGTATTATACGACAATCGGTGATCGGCGAGGGACACTACACTATGGCAGACATTGTCTTTACTTTTGGGTGGGAGATCAGGAAACAGGGAGGGTCACTACACTATCGCAAACATTGTTTTTACTTTCAGGTGGGAGAACGAGGTACAGGGGCCACAGTACCGCCACAAACCACTAGGGTTGCATTACCACCAGGTTTTTGCAGGTGGTATTTTTCCATGCAAGGGCCTTCGAAAATGGCCTTTGCATGGATCGCAAGATTGTGAATGGAATTGCGAGGATATGTAGTTTCCCTCCCCTTCATTTGCATTGTGGTCCCCCTCCCACCTTTGCCCGGGTGCAAACTGGGTTTGCGCCTGTGCAAAGTATTTTGAATCTGACTCCTGGACTTCAAACTATATACTGAGCATCTTGTTAAGAAATTAGGAGTAACACTGGGACTTTGCTTCAGAAAGAAATCATGCTTCTTTGCAACAGCTTGAAGCAGCTGGTGCTGAACATGTATTCAGGAATTCAGAGATGGGGTGGGATATTCAAAGCAGTTGCGCATGGCGCAACTAAGATGTGCCTGCGCAAGTGCAGAAGTGCGCCAAAGAGCGATATTGAGCGGGAGCCAATGCGTGGCGCAAATCGCAGTGCGCCAGTGTGCAACTCTAATAAATGCATGTGCAAGTACAGGGGGCATAGCCATGAATAAGCGGTGCACTGCGATATTCAACAGCAAGCTGATGGCGCAAGCGCGGAACAACAGGGACATGCACGGAGCAAACTTGAGCCCATAAAAAGAGGGAGCAAGCAAGGGACGGAGGCTTGTGCCACAGGGGAGCAGGAGAGAGAGAGAGAGACATTGGCCAGGCAGGACAGTAGGAGGGGTGCAAGACAGGGGCAGGAAGTGCCACAGAGTGTGGGACAGGGCATGTGACCCTGAAGATGCCTGCGTGTGTGTGCGTGTGTGAGACAGCAGTGGGGGAAGCAACTGCAGCATTAGCCTGCGAGCCTGGTCATAGAAGTGGAAGTGAAAGAACCCGAACGGGTGGGAGGCGGAGGCCACAGCCTACAGGCCACCAGGAGGGACCCCCAACACAGGTGTGTGCCCAGCACAGGGGCACACACAGCAGCACACAGCTGGGGTGCCAGGGGAGACAGCTGCCCGGGGGGGCAGGACAACCCAGGCCATGGCCAGTGCCATCTTCCAAATGGAGGCAGTAATGAGGGGTGTGAGGAGGCAGGCGGCAGAGCGGCATGGCCATGGAAGAGCTTGTCGGCGGTATGCCCGGAACAGGTGGTACCATGCCCACACCACCTTTGAACAGTACAGTGACACTGAGATTGTGGGCCGGTACCACCTGAACTGGGCAATTCTGAGGCAGCTCTGTGAGCTGTGCAGTGATGAGATGCAGGCACCCACAAGACGGAGCCATGCCCTGTCGGTGGAGACCAAGGTCACGGCCGTCATGTGCTTGCCTGCCACGGGCACCTTCCAGGGACCAACAGGGGACACTACAGGCATAACCCAGTCGGCCTGTCACGGCTCCTCACACAATTCCTCAACGCACTGCAGCCACATGCTGTGGAATACATCCAATTCCTCAGCACACAGGCAGAGCATACAGCGAACATGCAGGAGTTCCACAGGGTGGCACGTATGCCTGGCGTGCTAGGGGCCATTGACTGCACCCACGTAGGCATCTGCACACCACCTGGGCAAGAAGGGGTAGCCTACATCATACCCAGTGTCAACTGCCAGGTGAGGTACAATGCCAGGGGGCGCATAATCAATGTGTGTGCCACACACCCTGGTGGAGCACACGATGCCTTCATCTGGCACCAGTCAGCACTGTGCCACAGGTTCGAGAGTGGGGACATCCCCACCGGCCACCTAGTAGGTGAGTATGCAGCTGGAATGGGCAGTCTGAAACAACAGGGCAGGACGTGGGGGGATGCTAGGCCAGGGGCATTAGAGGGTTTTGCAGGGAGGGCAGCTACACAGACCACCATGCTAACCACACATGTCAACAAACAGGTGACAATGGATACCCACTCTGGCCCTGGCTGCTCACCTCATACTGGTGCCTGTCGACCCCAGCGCAGGAGTGATACAATGAGGCACACGCCAGCACACAGAACATCATCTAGCGTGTGTTTGGGCTGCTGAAGGCCCGGTTCCATTGCCTGTACAGGTCTGGCAATGCCCTACAGTACAGTCCCTCAAAGGCCTGCAGTCTATTGCTGGCCTGCTGTATGCTACACAACATGGCCACTGACTGTGGGATAGCTGTCGAGGTTGAAGAGGGGAACAGCAATGGGGACGACACAGCCGCCGGGCCAGGTGGTGGTGGGCAGCCTCCCCCTGGGCGACAGGAACCCCGGCTGAACAGGATGGCCCAGCAGCACCAGGACACAATTGCAGAGGAGCACTATGGTGCATGCAGGTAGGTGAACATGACCACACGCAAGTCTCAGGGACCATGGCACAGTACACAGGCATGAAAGGCCAATCCCCATGACAGTCATGGCTGGAGGGTAGCGTGGATGGGCATGGGACTGGGCTCCATGGAAGCACCCTGTACAGCACTGTAGACCCCACACACACACCCCCACACACACCCGCACACACATGCATATGCACACAGGCACCCACATGCGCACACCCAGAGGCTGCCAACGGGCATGTGTCAGATGCTGCACACCAGTGCACGGTAGTGCCTGGTGTTGTGTTGGCATCATCATGCACATGCCACAGTGGCCAGTGGCCGAGTGGATGGGCACAAGGCGGGTGTATGGCATGGACCATGGATGACATGTCTCTGGAATGCACACGCACATGCCACACCAATGTGCACACAGGACAGCGGCAGACAGCGGATGGGGAGGGTTGTGGATCAGGACCGCTGCACGGTCGCATGGCCACCGTGGACACCCCCACTGAGACCACCCAGCAGACGCAGGCTGTGCGCCGGCCACAGGGGGTGTCTCAGACGGTCCCCTAGGTGTGTCACTGCGGGAACGCGAACCGTCCCTCGCAGGGGTCTGCAGGCTCCCGAACATGCCTGCTCCAGGTGTGCCTGGAATGCCCACAATGGATCCCGGTGTCGACACTGAGGGGGTCACAGGACACCGTGACTGAAGGGTTGAGAAAGCACTCCACGGGGTCTGCAGTGGATGGCCATACACCAGGGTGACCAGTGGTGCTAGGCCAGCCGTGACTGCAGCAGTAAGCTGATTCAGGGCTGCAGTTGTGTCCTCCCACATGCATGTAGTCTCAGCCAGGAGCTGCTCATAGTCCTGGTCATACCTCCCTGCGGACTGGCGCAGCTCTGTGTGGAGTGCATGCACCCCTGCCACAACCAGCATCTGTTGCTCCAAGGAGGCCCGTAGCAGACAGGTGTGCTCGGTCAAGGGGTCGGCGCCCTGGGGGGGATGGGCATTGTGCCAACCCATGGGTGTTGCATGACCCCACAGCACAGCCCCCCATGCTGGTGGGGGCTGCACAGCAGGGCCCCCTTGGGGCTGATCAGTCTGCGGTACAACGTCAGCGGTCACTGCACCAGGCCCCCGTTGACTCCGTCCTGCTGCCACTGCTGCCCCTCCAGCCACTGTGCATGGAATGGTGCTGGGGCGGCTGCACCACCAATGCCACCCCCTTCGGATTGCACTGCACCGTTGGCGCCCATACCCTCACCGGGCATGGCGGCCGGTGGGCAGACAACTGCCACCAGGGCACCGAATGCGCTGCCATGGCGGGTGTGTGGTATGGGTGCCTCCCCCTGAACGGCAACACCACTATCCAGGATAACAGTCACATCATCATCAGTCCCAGACCTCGCTCAGATCTGTGTCTCTGTGTACTGGACACCATGGCTGGTGTCCTGCTGAAACACAGCCATGGCCTCATCCGCAACCATACCACAGGCATCCGGTCGGACAGAGGGGTTGGGCTGCCTGTGGTCTGGACCCCGGACACTGGTGGAGGTGGATGGACGGTCCTCCAGGTCCAGGACCGCCCCCATGGTGGTCACCCCCACCCTTGCCGCTGCATGCAGGCACTCCAAAGCTGAAAAGGAACACAGTCGCGTTAGTGCCACTGGCACACACCCCTGCCCCCCTTCCCCAGGCGCTGCTGTACCCACCATGCAGAGATGGGCTGCCCCCCATCTGGAACCCTTCGCCGGGTGCACCCTCGATGGCACTGCATCGCATGGATGCCACCACCAACTCCTCCTGCGGTGTCAACTGTGGCACATTAGGCTGTCCACCGCCCATGGTAGCACGTGTGGCCCGGATGGCGGCCACCTTCTCCTTAATCCTCCTCCGGTCTGTGCCTACCTTCTTTTTGCACTCCTGTGCTGTCCTCTGATGGCTGCCCTGCTGGTTCACAGCCCTGGCCACACCCTCCCATGCTGTCACCTGGGCCTGTGGGGTGCCTGTTTAGCCATTCAGGAGAGGCTCCTGATCCAGGTAGGCATCGAATAGGGCATCGTTCTCTGCCCTCATGAAGTTGGGCCTGTGCTTCCGGGCAGGCCCAGGCTCCTCAACCTCCTGGTGATCCATAATGCTTATTCCTGTGGGTATGAACATGTGGTCAGTGATGGCCACAACACACAACGCCCTCCCAATCCACTGTCCCGACAGGCCCACAGCCTGGTGGATTACCTCTGAAGGAGGCAATACCGGTCTGGTGCCTGTGCAGTCCCGTGGTGCATTTATAGCATATCACATGCAAATGAGGGGATGCGCAACTGAAATGAGATGCAAATGCCTCCGATGCTCCATGGATGTGCTGATTAGTCCATCTGCATATTCCGGCTGAATATCACGAAGTTGCACATTACGCATTGGTGTTGCGCATGCACAAGCCATGGCACAACTGTATGATGTGAACAGTAGGCCTGGTAGTGCGCATGCACACACTAACATTGCGTACGTTGGTGGGCACATCCTACGCACACTGTGCTATACGTGGTACAGCGCTCTGCCACTATTGGGCTTGTGGCGATCGTGCGCTATATGCCCTATGGCGTCTGTGCACAACTGGCCCATGGACTGTGGGGCCCACATGCCCCTGTTGCGCACCATGCATGGCGTGCCCTATCGCGCTCTCTCGCACAGTACGCATGCCGACCTATGACCCCACGAGTGCCCTTTGACCCTCTGGGTGGCCTGCGGCACATGCCAGTGCTGCCCCAGCTGTATCGCGCAGCACAGGGGAATGCATAATTGGAGATGGCAGCGCATCACCAAGCGAGTCGCACACCCACAGCACATGTGGCTTGTGCATTATTGGGCACCATTTAAGTTTTGCAGTTGCAGGATTGAGCATGCTGTACCATAGCACTGTGAGGGCACCCAACTGGACCCAGGTAGAACTGGTGAACCTTGTGGCCCTGGTGGAGCCACATGTGGGATGTCTGTATGGCCAGGTGCCCATGGATCGGCCACGAACAGAGGTGTGATAGGAGGTGGCTGAGGGGGATGGAGGAGGCCACTGGGGTGCAGTGCAGCAGGGAACAATGCCACCACTGCTACGGAGACCTGCGAAGGAGGGACCCCGACAGGCTACAGGCGCTGCAGGCACGCGTCCAGAAGGGCACCGTGCCACATCCAGGTGAGTGCACTACGTCCATATCTGTGCCATTCCAGTGTTTTGTGGGGGTCAGCAGGGTGTCACACCATGCTGCGGGGGTGCTGTGGCTGTGCGTTCTGTTGGCCATGGCAGTGTACCATGGGTGTGCTGTGCCACTGCACTGCCACTGCGCAGGGCCAGGGGGCATGCTGTGCTGGAGAGGGGGCCATGGGGTGTTGCCAGGTACTGATGTGTCCTTCTCAATGTCTCCCTACTAGGCCCTGAGGATAGGCGACGTGCACAGATGGCTGGCACTGCAGGTGGATGAGGGCAGACCAACGCAGGGGCACAGGCACAGGTTGCTGGCCACATGGGTAGTGCCGCCGGACAGGCGCCGGTTGCACGGCAGCAAGCAGGTAGGCACTCTTCATGCAGGGAGGGGGTGGGCCACAGCCACCTGTGCACATGGCCATTCCAGCTGTGCACCGCCGGCAGGGTCCATTGCACCATGCTGTGGCTATCGCACATGTGTGTGGCTGCTGCAGGTGGACTGTGGGTGCATCCGGGTTCCAGCCGTGCCACTGTCATCCAGCCGCTTAGCCCTGTTACCTGGCCACCATGGTTGTGGTGTGCAGCACATGGGTGGTGTTGGTGTGCATTGCTCTGCATGGCTGTGGATGGTCGGGATGGTGGCTCATGTGAGCACACATGCTGTGGGAGGCTGTGTGCCATCTCAGGGGCACATGCCACTGCTGTCCACTGCACACGATGGGTGGGCTACGGTCGTATGGATATGCACTCATACCATGTCCCCTCTTTTGTTCTAGGTGTCCAATGGGCTGCTGCTAACACTAGGCTCCTTCGGTGGATACTGCAGGTCACCACAGCCACACTCCAGGTGGTGCGACTGATACGGCAGGCCCTGTGCAGGCCGTAGAGAAGACGGTGCACCAGGCACCAGTAGGGCGTGGACACCCATAGGGCCCATTGGCCTGCACCCCTTCCTTCTCCCCCTCCCTTTCCCTCCCTTGTACCCCTACCCAGCCATGTCCCCTGTCCCCTGCCTCCCTTCCCGGCCTACCATTTGTTTGTGGCCTCCCATTCCCTGCTCCCTGTACCTGTTGTTCTGTACATAGTTATTGTTGCTTGGTTTTAATACACTTTTCTATTGATAGCCATCTGTGTCTGTGTCTGCTTTGCAGCTGGCATGTGGAGCCATGCTGCAGTGGTGTGCATGGTGGCCGAGTGGTATGTCTGGGGTTGACTGGGGATTGTGCCCAGTGGTCTGTGTCCAGTGGCTGGTGGGTGTGCCCTGGGGCATACGTGTTCGCTCTATTCATGTTATGTCACGTGTGTGTTGTGTGCTGTTGGCATCTGTGCTGCTAGCTGTGGTCCAGGTGGCGTGTCCCGTGCCTTCCTGTGGGTGTTGCCCATGGCTGTTTGCCAGTAGATATTGGTGCCACACTGCCTCCGTGCACCACTGTGGTGCGCATGGTCGGGGGCTTGCAGCCATGTGCCTGCCGTGCCTCCCTCCTGGCATCCTCTGCACCCTGGTGGTGGTCTGTCCTGCTCTGGTGGCATGCTCCCTACTGTGACTGTTGTCCTGTGTCCTGGCCCATGCACCTCTGACCCTTGCACAGCCCTGGTTGCACTATGGTGCTTGCTGGCTTGCTCCCTTGCGCAGCCCTGCTTGCGCTATGGTGCTTGCTTTTTTGCTCCCGGGCGCAGCCCTGGCTGCTCTATGGTGCATCCCTGCGATATTCAGCCATATTGCACTGGCGCTTGCCATCATGCACAGCCTTTGAATATCGTGTTTTGTGCTCACTGGTGCAGTGTACTTGCACTGCGTCACTACTGCACCTGCCTCTAGCGCATTTCTGAATATTCCACCCACAGTATACAAGTGTAACCCCTCACCCCTGCCTTTTTGCAAAACGACAGGTGGCATACTGTTGAAGCTGACAGCAGTACCTGGTGGGGACTGGGTTCGGGGAGGATGAGGTTACTCGGCACAGGGGGCCTAGGTTTGGCTACTCTGCACAGGGGCACCCAAGTAAATCCAAACACAGGAAGCAATAACTGTAATGTCCGTACCAGGAATGGGATTCTCCAGTGTGGCTTTTATTCACATCCAAGCTGAACAAACAAAGCATAGACAGACCCCACGGGGCTACATTCCTGGTAATGCAGATTAGAGACAATAGAACACTTCTTTACTATTTCAGCCCTCAGGCTCTGAACCCTGAACACACAGCCGGACTTGCATGCAGCTTTGGGTACACAGCCTGACTTGTACACTACTTGGGTTTTCCCACTGGCCGGCTCCCCCGCCGGCCACTTGATCCGCGGTCCATTTTGGGAAATGAACCAGTTTTCCTGTTGTGGCTCCCCAAACCACCTTAGAGCCTTCGACTCCTAGAGGGAATTTTCCTTCCAATCCCACGTCTGGGTACTTCCCTCATCACTGGCCAAGTGCATGAGGCAAAGTAGAAATCAACAGAGCAAATCCATAGAGGTGGACCTGGTCACTAAAGATGGGGAGTCTCCCCACCTCCAGCTCCCACAATCCATACCCGGCCATTTCTCTGGAAACTAAACAACTCTGTTCTGAAAGCTTGGCAATGTAGATTACTGGGTAGATGTATGTCACATCTCCTCTACGTGTCTTGACTTCCCATAAGTGCTGGACTTGAACATACTTTTACTTTTGGCTAAGCCTATTACTCTAGACCTCCCACTACTTCAGTAGTCTAATCCCCACTATCACACAAGTCCCAGGGTTAAAAACATGGGCCCTTTAGAAAGAGCAGAAACTCACCCTCCGGTTGCAGGTGCCCCACAGGCGATTCACGAAATCTTCTTATCTCCCAAAAACTCTTGGACCAAATAGGCAGCTTCCCCACTTGCAGAACAAAACAGGGGATTGCCCCTGGAATATGCAGGACAACCCTTCCTGTCCCATCCCCTGAGGGATGGGGCACTGAGACACGAATCAGCGGTCTCCACCACTTCAAAACTATCTTCTGTGTCTCTCTTAAGGTGGAAACATACACCTTTTTCCTAACTGTAGCCCTATGTCAGGGCTGAGGCTCCATGAGCCTACACAGAGCTGCTGTGCTGCTCTCTCAGCAAGCTCCAAACTCCAACTGACCTACAGACTACTGTTCAAACCTCCCAACATTCTATTCCAACTCCCTGCTGCAGATTCCACTGTGGCTCATGCAGCTGCGACAGTTCTATGGTGATGTCATCCCTCAGTCTCAGCTGAGACTGAGAACAGAGTGAGACAGTGTGAAATCCATTTAACTGGAGTTTCACAAGCTGCCTTCCCTGCCTACCACTAGGTCTTACTGGGATTCTAGTAACCCCGGGTAACAAGGGGGTTACACAAGGCTGCCTCTCTTATTACATTGAAAAAATACAACAATCCCTGCCATGCAGTCAACACTTCAGTTAACACCATTTGGGAAGTTTTTGACTTCTAAAATAGAGAGGATACATGTCTCTCTAACAAAGGACAAAAAAATTGCAGTAGTTGGCATCCAGTTTTGTAGGCATGGAAGTCAAAAACGGTTTTAAGCGTCCAAAGATTTGGACCAGTGAAGTTTGTTTGACTTCCAGAGAATAACTGAAAGACTTCCAAATGTGGGCCTATGGAGATTTTTAACATCCTCCAAAACAAAAATTACCCAAACCCCTGTATGCTGCTTTAAGATTTATCGTAAATGTGAAAAAATGTGTTTACCATTGTGACTTACCCCAAACTCACTTGTAATCTGCAGGTGGAGGAAACTGTGTGTGTGTGTGGGGGGGGCTGTAGGAATTCTAGCACTGGACGCCTTCAACTGGCCAGCCTGTCAGCATAGCAGTAGGGCTACTGCTCACAACACCAATGACCCAGATTTGGGAGTGACCCTGTCTTGTCGGAGTGCCAGCTGGGGAGAGGACGGCTGAGTATCTAAAGGATACTCACTTTCTCTGGTGAGGGAGGGTGAATGGCATCCTGTGTAGCACTGCCACCTGGGTGACCATAAGTGGAGGTGCAGCCAGAGCCATGGAGCTGGGAAGGGGGACGTTGATGGCAAGGTGCTTTGGCATCAGCAAGGCCTCACAACATTAGCTGGAGGGGCAGAAAAACTGGAAACTGCCTCACCCGATGCAAGACACCATCCACTGCCTTTCACAGGCTCTGCACTGCTGACTGGGCTCTCTACTTCGCTCACTAAAGCTCCAACTCTGCCACTGGTTTACAGGGGCCTGATCCCTGGCAGCCCTTCCCACAAGGGGGTTATCCATGGGGGAACATGCAAGGCAAAGGTAAGTCCAGGGGATGGCAGATAACAGGGCTGGGCAGACAGGAGGATGGACCGATGGGGACCAGAAAAGGAGCGATGAAAAAGCATGCTAAATTAAAAAAAAGAAGGGCCTTTAGCTGGGTAGAGTGGGGGTTCCTTCATAAAATGCTGGAGTGTTTTGGCACTGGAGAATGCTTCAGGTCCAGGGGATAAAACATTGTACTCTGATCCTATTGCACAAGTGCTGGTGAATGGTGACCTCACAGAATTAATAAATCTCCTGAGGGGTACCAAGCAGGGGGGCCCCTCTCACCTCTTTTGTACATCATGATGCTGGAGCCTTTGGCAGCCATGTTGAGAGCTCAGAAGGGAATCGAGGGTCTCTGGTGTCAGGAGGAGGAGGAGCACAAGGTCTCTCTCTTTGCAGACGACATACGCTGTAAGTTATATTTATTTATTTAAGTTAAAAAAGAGGCAGCAATACTGGAGATAGCATGAGTCCTGAAAACCTATGGAGACCTTTCAAGGTACAGGGTAAACAAGGAAAGAGTGAAATTCTATATGTTAGAGGGGAGAAGGGTCATACTCCTCAAGTAGGTGGGATGGAGCTCAAAAACGCTGACACGGTGAAATACCTAGGAATAAATGTCCCAGCAAGTATTGCAGAAATGTATGAATCCAACTTTCAAAAGACAATAAAGGAGGACCTGGACAGGTGGGTATCCCTGCCTTTGACACTAATAGGTCAGGTCAATACTATAAAAATGACAGTGTTCCCTAAATTATCGTACCTGCTAAAAGCCCTCCCCATTAAAATGCAGCAAGTTTTTTTTTTTTTCAGAGCCATTAATGGCATACTGCACAAGTTCTTGCCAAGGGGGAACTGGCGAGAATCAAGATGGCAACTTTACAGAGAGTATATAAAGAAAGGGGACTGGCCCGACTCAATGTGTAGCAGTATTATTGGGCAGCTCGTTGGAATTTCTGAGTAAGGAGGATGTAAGTAGCAAACCTCTTGGCTGAAATTGGAGGAGCAAAAGGCTGGGGTGGCATCTCTTCTGAGATCTGTAGTAAGGCCAGGCCTCAGGAATAGCTGCAGAAGATCCTTCAAAAAAACATTTACAAAAGTGATGGAAACTATCTGGAAAAAGGTACATCAGCAGATATACCACATATTTATCCTCTTCCCGAAGGTGGCCCTAACTGAAGTTTTTAAAGCAAGCACAGAGTATATGGTTTTTATACATCAGGGACTGCTCAAGTAAAACAGGAGAGGACTCCAAATAGTGTGAGACTTACTAGAGGGGGAAGTGCTGACAGAATTCAAGGACCTAAGGAATAAATACAACCTATCACAGGTCTTATTTTGTATACTTGAGACTTTGTAGGCTCATTGGGGTGGGAAAGGTGGGGGGCAACCCCAAAAATAGTCACCCATGAAACACATGTATTATATGCCTCAGCCAAATACCGAACCACTCTCGGCATGCTATAAGTTAATCAGAAGAGTGATGCCTTTTCTTGAAGGATTATAAAAATGCATGAGGGCATGATCTGGCAATACTCATTAACCAAGAGATGAGGGATAAGACTGTTGTGCATGCAGCAGGGTGTGCAAAGTCAAATAGACTTAGGCAGGTGCAGTATAATTTTCTTTTTAGAACATACCTCCACCTGACAGGTTTCATAGAATGAAGCAGGATGTGAGTGAAATGTGCCTAAAGTGTAATAGAGAGGTGGGTACATACATATATATATATATATATATTGCAAAAAACTCTGTTTTACAAAACCAGTTAGGGTCTCCATTATACCTTTAAAAGTATGGAAATTCAATGTAGGGTTAATACGTGTATCAGCATAACACCAATCTCTGCAAACATTAGAAACAAAACAGTTATTTGATATATCCCTTGGTGTCCTTCCACCTAAAAAAACCTGTTAATTAAAAAAATTCTTCTGTATTATTTTTACTACCCTAAATCCATTTTATAAGCATAATAAGACACTCCAGGTTGTTGGTTGTAGTAACCTGAATGCACTTTCCAGGGGCTGACAGCACTCAGGCTGTGGCCTTATGCATTACTACGTCACTGGGTGTGCATTCATGGCACTACTACCAACACCCTGTCATGTCTTATTGCTTAAATAATGCACACAGACATATCCTTATCTCCACAGCACAGTCAGCTACCCTCCACAACATTTACACCTGTACAGTCTATAACCCCCTCACAACACAAAAACCATGCACATCCTTAGTTACTACAGTTTTGGCTCTGGAATTAAACTAGAAAACATCATGTTGCTCCTAATTGGATCTGGCAACAGACGTTTCCGGTGCAGATTTATGCTCCAATATTATTATTCCTATTTGAGAGCATATTCTATGAAAACAACAGTTTCAAATAGGTGCCTGTAAAGATGTAACTTTATTTTCACGTAGAATACAGTCCCTTTAATTTTCAACAATTACTATAGATGCCAATTTAGTTTTTAAGTAATTATTACTCACCTTCCATACTTAACAACATATCAAAACAATTTTCAGCAAACCATCAGTTTTAGCCTTGTAGTAATTGTCAATAAAAATTACCTTCAAAAAAAGAAGTGTGCCGTGCCAGCCCCATTATCTCTCGTCTCATTCATGACTTGGAGTTTATTTTGTCTCATCTTTCATTTGCTTTTTAGGCTTCTGAATCTGAATACTGGCTGACTGACTGCTGAACAATGAGAAATATCATTCAAGTGTTGTTCAACATTGTGAATTTCTAGCCTTCAGAAACCGGCTTCCACTGTACAGAGCAGTCACTGCGTGTTAAATTATAACTCATCAGTGATGATACTGAGATTTGCACTGCAAGTGAGAACCTCATGTAATGATAAGAGGTCCTCACGTGCAGGCTTTCCATAAGTGGAACATTACATTCACTGACTGTGATGGGTAGGAGACAATTGTTAAATTAGTTTTTGCATTATGTATTGTACGTGTCGAAGAAATGGCTGTTCCCTCATCCATTAGTTAGTCACAGTTATAATTATTTTTCAGGCCAATAGTATGCCTCAACATTTCGTTGGTAATGGTCCTATATTAATCATGTTGCTTCAGCTCTTTTTTTTTTTAACTTCTCCTTATATGGTGCCTCTAGAGGAGAGACATGTATGCACAAGGCAGCAGAGACCAAAGAGAGCATAACTCCAAAAAGAGGAAGCTAAATGCAAGGCAAACTGTTAACAAACATTTATCAATGCCGAAAGTTTGTGTGCACTGGTGCCATGGGGGGGGACAAGCCTGTGTTGGCAAATTTCAACACGGGTTCATAACTTCATTGTTTTTTAATATTTTTACACCACATTTTCAACATAGCTGTCTTATTATGCCACCTCATGAAGAAAGAAGGAGTACAATTTCACTGCTGTCTGAAAGGCAGTTTCATGCAGTGGCTGTGAAATCACTTTTCGGGATACAAAAAAAACGTTTTGCCCAGGACCTGGAAAGTTGCAGCTGTCACATTCATGAGGTGCAGTGAAGAAATGGCAATGATGAAAATTTGGGGTCAAAATATTGAAAAGTACCAAAGATACAAGCTTCCATTTGTTAATTTAAGTGCATGCTCATAACTTTCTTGTTTGTTAATATTTTCTCACCAAATTTTCAATGTAGCATTCTTATGACCCACTTCATGAAAAGTGCCACTGTCATTTCATTCACTCATCCTGAAAGGTGATTTCGCAGAGCCACCACGCCATTCTGTGCCATACTTGCAAAATCATATTTAAGGCAGGATATGAAAAATGACAGCTATACTGTTCATAAGGAGGTGTGAAATAATAGCAATGCTGAAAATCTGGAGTGAAAATATTAAAAACTGGTGAAGTTAGGAGCATGCTTAGAAACTGCGCAATGCACACTTGTAATGCAGTCATTTTTTGGATGTATTTTCACCAAATTAGCAACTAGAGATGCAGCCAATTTAAAACTCACAGGCAAAGTGAGCACAAAGTAGCCACTTCACGTTATCATAATGCTATACGAAGTGACGGTTGAGAAGTGCTCACCTTGTTATTACGTTCGCTTGCGCACATGCGCAAGGAGCGTTTTGGGAGAGTAGCACACTTTGGAGGTGTGCCTCTCCCTTTCAATCCACTGCTCCGTTGAGCAGGCATGGCGGTCCTGTACCAATGGGTGCGGGAGCTGTGTATGACAGCGGTGGTCTTCGCTTCAAAGAAAACCACCGCTGTCATACTAAGCTACGCGTCATGCAACGCCCCGTCACGCCGCCCCCAAATCTTTGCTGCCATGCTGAGGCCACCCCAGCATGGCAGCGTCCAGCGTCATCTGCCAGCGGAGTGCCCAATCCCCGTCGGCTCCACGGCACCCAAGCCATCCTTCTGCCACACTGGGAGCCCACCCCAGCGTGGCAAACGTCCCACGTAGTCTTGTTTTTTTTTTTCACCTGTAAAGCAAAAACGGTCCCACGGCGCTTCTCCCAGTCCCCCCTCTCACAACTCGCACCCACCCACTGCGCACCCAGCCTCCCCACACATCCCCTCACCCCATACTTACCTCCGGAGCTCGGCATGACGATCTTCGGTGGACCGGGAACACGTCTGCACTCTTCAAAGCCGACCGCGAACTGAGAAATGCGGTAACCTGTATAATGGGCTAGATGGGGGTTTCAACTTTATTGCATCTCTCAGGCATTTTTGGAATTTTGCACAAATTTTCAACATGGGTTTTGGGACCTTCTCATGAATGATGTCACTGTCATGGCGTTATTCAGGCCGAAGGTGATTTGTGATCACTGCGCGAAATCACCCTTCAGGCCTGAATAACACCAGCAGTGATATCATTCATGAAGAATCGCTTCATGTTAAAGGGCTAATTAAACTCAAACTGTTCTGGCGTGCATTGCGCGGTTCTCACACGAGCTCGTAAGTTCGAGAATTTTCAATATTTTCACTCCAGATTTTCAACATTGCCATTTTACCACACCTCCTTATGAGCAGTACAGCTGTCATTTTTCACATCTTGCCCAAAACATGTTTCCGCCCATGTAGCGCACAATGGCGCAGTTGGTGTGCAAAATCAATGTATGGGACACAGTAAGAAAATCACGGTGACACTGTTCATTAGCAGAGGTCTTAAAATGGCTATGTTGAACATTTGGTGAAAAAATTCCTAAAAATGACTGTTTTACGAGCGTGCGTTGCGCAGTTCCTACGCACGCTCGTAGGTTTGCGAATTTTCAATATTTCCACTCCAGATTTTCAACATTGCCATTTTACCACACCTTCTTATGAGTAGTACAGCTGTCATTTTCACATCTCACCCAAAACGTGTTTCCATGCGTATAGCACAATGGCGCGGTCGGTGTGTGAAATCAATGTATGGGACACATTAAGAAAATCACAGTGACACTGTTCATGAGCAGAGGTCTTAAAATAGCTATGTTGAAAATTTGGTGAAAAAATCCTAAAATGACTGTTTCTGGCGTGCGTTGCGCAGTTCCTATGCACTCATGCGTTTGCTAATTTTCAATATTTGCACTCCAAATTTTCAACATTGCCATTTTACCACACCTCCTCATGAGCAGTACAGCTGTCATTTTCACATCCTGCCCAAAACATGTTTCCGCCCATGTAGCGCACAATGGCACAGATCGTGTGTGAACTCAATGTATGGGACACAATAGAAAATCACAGTGACACTGTTCATGAGCAGAGGTCTTAAAATGGCTGTGTTGAAAATTTGTGACAAATTCCTAAAATGACTGTTTCTACGAGTCTCGTTGCGCGGTTCCTACCGCACTCGTAAGTTTGCGAATTTTCAATATTTTCACTCCAGATTTTCAACATTGCCATTTTACCACATCTCCTTATGAGCAGTGCAGCTGTCATTTTTCACATCTTGCCCAAAACATGTTTCCGCCCATGTAGTGCACAATGGCGCAGTCGGTGTGTGAACTCAATGTATGGGACACAATAAGAAAATCACAGTGACACTGTTCATGAGCAGAGGTCTTAAAATGGCTGTGTTGAAAATTTGGTGACAAAATTCCTAAAAATGACTGTTTTACGAGTCTGCGTTACGCAGTTCCTACACACGCTCGTAAGTTTGCGAATTTTCAATATTTTCACTCCAGATTTTCAACATTGCCATTTTACCACATCTCCTTATGAGCAGTGCAGCTGTCATTTTCACATCTTGCCCAAAACATGTTTCCGCCCATCTAGTTGCACAATGGCGCAGTCGGTGTCACGAAATCAATGTATGGGACACAGTAAGAAAATCACAGTGGCGCTGTTCATTAGTAGAGGTTTTTAAAATGCCAATGTTGAAAATTTGGTGAAAAATTCCTAACAATGACTGTTTTACGGCGTCGTTGCACAGTTCCCCACGCTCGTAGGGTTTGTGAATTTTCAATATTTCCACTCCAGATTTTCAACATTGCCATTTTACCACACTTCCTTATGAGCAGTACAGCTGTCATTTTTCACATCCTGCCCAAAACGTGTTTCCGCCTATGTAGCGCACAATGGGGGTAGCAAAAAAGTTATGCTGAAAATTTATTGTGCGAATACCAGCAGTCGCACAGGGCATTAGGGTAAAGCACCATACATGCCAAACACCACTGCAAATACCTGCAAGCGAACGTTCGGCATTGACAAATGCTTAAGACTTCGCGTTGTTACTCTGCCTTAATGCGAAATAAGGTGGAATGACAACAATATAGGCACTTTAGGCAGCCCCCCATACACACATCACATGGCTTACAGTACTGTAAGTCACATGCTTTAGCCAGGGAGGAAGAAAGTGAGTCATACAAGCAGATACTTTCACTTTCTTCTTTGCAGAGGTAGAAGGAGGAAGCATTTTGTGTAGGAGAGGAGAGTTCGTTAATAGTTTCTTTCTTGAGCAAATTTCAGAAAACCCAAAAGCTTTTTTAAAAGCTAATTCTTTAGTTTTTGTTGCACTGTATTGTCAGTTCTTTTTGGTGACCGATTTCTTTGTTTTATAAGTTTTGCTTCGTGTGTGTGTGTGCGTGACTGTGTGTGTGTGCATGTGTGTGAGACTGTGAGTGTCTGTGACATCACTCATCGTGTGGCACGTTGGAGAGGGAAGGAGTGTTTTGTGCGATGGATCAGGGACAGTCTGTGGCCTGTGGCCAGAGGGGAGTGTGCATGCGTGGGGGTCATCATAGCTGGGTGTTGTTGGACCGCTCCAGACTGTTTGGTCTTGCCTCCTCCCTCCCGAAGCAGCAGCACCACCAGTGCCACAGCCACATCCTCGAAGTCCACCACTACCACCAGTAGCAGCTGCAGGAGCTCCAGCAACACCACCTCCACAGCAGCAGATGGAGCCTCAGGTGCGTGACAGTGCTGCCTGCACTACATCTGCCCCTCCTGTGCTTGGTTCCCCCGGCAGCTGCCCAGTTTGGCAGTTTTTCAACTGTATCGGGGGCGACAACAGCATTGTGGTATGCCTGCTTTATGGTGTGCAGGTGTGCCATGGCCCCCGGAGGACACATCTGTGGACTGGGACCAGCACACACATATGCTCAACCACCACAAGGTGGAGTGGCAGGCTGCCACCAAACGGGCCAGGCCTCCACCTGCTGGCCCTTCTGTGGCAGTGGCAGAGGGTGCTGCTCTGGATTACTGCAGCAGGAGGAGGGTCACAGCAACAGCTGCTCCACCACCACCGCCACCACTGCCACCAGCACCACCCTCACCACCACCACAACTACCTGGTCCCCCTCTCGCACCAGTGGACCCCGCCACAATGCCTGTAATGGAGGCAGACATAGCACTTTTGTGGGCTGCACTGGCGAAAGTAACGAGAGGGTGGGTGCTGTTCAGCAGCAGGTGGAGAAGATTGAGCAACACCAGCTACAGATAGTGTCGATGCTCCATCTGCTGTTGGAACATCATGGGATCTCCCATTAGCTTTTTTTTCTGCACACCAACCCCCCACTGCTGCAGTGTTTTGTGTTTTGTTTATGTTTAATAACAGACAGAGGGAAGGCTACACAGTATTAGTTTAAAGGGAAGCAGTCAGCAACAGGAGGTCCCACCCCCTACAAGACTTACTCTCCGGTTAAGCCTTTTAAGTATGTTGCAGCGTTTTTCTCGCACCGCAACATACTTTATTTTAATAAAGAAAAGTCAGCAATGCAGAAGTATGGTGGATGCTATGGGGCTCCATTATGTGTAAAGGTGCACTGGCGATGCACCATGCGCTTCAATACATCGCACCTTTCCTTTACACATAATGGAGCCCCCATAGCATCCACCATCCTTCGGGGTCGCTGACTTGTTAGTCAAAATGTGCCCACATTTCACCACAAACTGACCATTTTAACATGAAAAAAACATTTGGAAAGCTCCCAGCCATTCAGTATAATGGAGTGCACCCCCATGCTCTCCCTGGCATCATGTCATAACATTGCTGAGTGTGGGGGCGGAACTTGGACGGCTCTTCAGAACGGGAAGTCCTCCGGGACCCGGTGTACCAAGATTACAGATGTTTTTGCCAGAAAAGTATTGCACTATGTAAGGACATGTGGAGCAACAAAGATTCCCCTCGAGGTTAGGCACCCATATATTGGGTGCAATACCGTAACTATGTAACTTGGTGAATCTCTTTAAAACAGCAGTGCAACAATCTGTTGAAAATTTTGACCTATATGTTTTTATGCTATTTTACGTTGCCACTTTACTTACATCCTGACTTGTAAGATACTATTCTTTCCAGTATTTGAGTCTGCTTTAGTACTTTTTTCATGTCTGAAATAAGCCCCAAAGTGGGTTGATGCCAACTGCTTTGGATGACAGACCACCTGGAACTGCAGTCCCCTTCCCCTTATAGGAACAGGATATGCTTGATACTCCTCCAGGTTCACCTTCAGCCTGAGACTATGCCCCATGAACCAAGCACACCAGTTGCCCACTGACATTTTTTACCTGTTCAGGCCCTCCCTCCAGTACTGAGGCAATTCCACGTTTGTATCCTGGGTCCAGCATTGTTGTTATTGCAAAGATGTCACTATGTTAAATGCTCAAGATGTGACGATTCTGGTCGAATACTGTCAGCATGTGTTTCAGCAACATACTGCTAGCACTGTCTCCGGCAACATCAAGACTATGTTGTACATTCACCAATGTCTGCCTCAGCACCCGCAGCAGTGGAATTAATTGGCTAATGGAGGCAGACTCGCCACTCACTGCCTGTGTGGCATGTTCAAAAGGCCACAAAATTGTTATTACAGAGTCTATGAGGCACCACTGTTCAGTCGTCATAGACATGGAGGCCCCGTAACTGTCATGGCTAATGTGCATGACAAGATATTCTGAGATGGCTTTGTATTGTTCATACAACCTCTCTGCCATGTATAAAGTGGAGTTCCACCAGGTGACAACTTCCAGCTTCAAGCGGTGCTGAGGGAGGCTGTTTCGGATCTGCAACTGCCGAAGTTGGTCACAGGCCTTTGTAAATCGTGAAAAGTGAGAACAGATACGGCATACCACTGTCAGCATTTCCTTTACATCAGGGTGTTGCAGAAACTCCTGCACCATAAGATTTAAGCAGCGGGCCATGCATGGAACACAAACAAAGCCACCATCTGTGATGCATTTCACCACATTTGACCCGTTGTCACTTGCTATGAACCCAGCTCTCAGGGATAGGGGGTGCAGCCACTTGTCAGTTTCCGTCAGTAGCAAGTCCAACATGTTTTCACCAGTGTGTGAACAGGTCACATTGTGCATAGCAATTGTTGCATGCTGTCGAATTCCTGGAAGATTGCTACCATGACACTCCACTTTACTGCACTGATTATTTACACTACCAACAGCACAAACAACACCCGGCACCTGCGCCAAATGTGCAGTTATACACAGATATGAACACCCCGCTGTTGTGCCACTTGTCCACGTATCCATACGTAAATGGATGAATGGAGAGAAGAAATGTTGAAGGCCATGTCTTACAGAGTCAGACACAGTACAGTACAACTCGGGGACAGCACGAGTCGAAACGTATGTCCTGGATGGGGCTTTCCATTTTGGACAGGCACATGCAGCAAACCACCAGAACCCAGAATTCTCCACAAAGGAGAAGGGCAAAAGATCAATTGCCAGCATTTCCGCTACAAGAACATTAAGTTCACGTGACACTGTATGATTGGGTGGGTACTTCAGCTTATGCACAAAAACACTCTGTAAGGTGAGCTGACAAACGTTTTACATGGGGTGTGATGACAAATGGTTCTGCTCTGTGAATGGCAGGGGGTGGAGTGTGAGCGTTTGATGAAGACGGTTGCACAGGTGATGATGACAAATCCACAAATGAAGTTATTTTGCCAGATTTACCAACCAGGGCTGATGTACCACTTGCACTAAACATACTGCATTCACCACCACCACCACCAAAACTGCTACTCTCACCAGCACTGGATAACATTTCAAAATCATTATGCTCCTCCACCTCATCATGCCTGTAGTAATCCTCTGCTCTTATTTCATCACTACTGCACACATTTAATTTGCTACTTGATTTAACAGTCATGGAAGGGGATAACATGCTTGTTATGGTTGATGACGTGGATGAACGCCCCACTGTGGTATTAGCTGCCATCTTGTGCTGGGTCCACAGTGCCATGTGCCTGTTCTTAAGATGTGTATGCTGTCCCCCTGTGCTCAGATGGCTCCCCTTTTTGCCTCGACTCACACGTGCATGGCAAACCTGGCAGATTGCAACCAACTCATCATTTGCATCTTGCACAAAACAATTCCAAACAAGGGATTGTGATGCTCTAGTTTTAACATGTCTCTGATGCTGCTTATTGGAATCCGTTTTTTTTTAAGCCATGAAGTGGGGGGGGGGTGCTACATGATTTTTCAGGTAGAACACACTTGGACTGCAACTGACCACCACAACTACCTATCATTATTACTGGGTTATCATAATCATCATCACCATCAACTGAAACTGGTAAATCACAACTTTTTACGGGGGAGGGGGGTGGTTAATGCAAACAGACCCAGACACAGCCGCCTTGAATTTCTTTTTCCCCAGTTCCCAACTGGGGTCAATTACATCATCATCTTATTCATTACCATCACCCACATCCACATCTTCTGTTTGGATGATGGCATGTGGACTGCATGTTGCAACCACAACAACATCATCATCATCAGATTCCTCATCATCACCACCATCACCTAATATTTGTTCGCCACACTGTGAATCATTGCATGGCAAATGCGTGACCTGAACCGCGGTGGAAGAAATGTCACATTGAATGCTATCGTTGACATGATGATCAGAATCCTCATGTTCAGTTACTGGGATGTTACTGGGAAGTATGACGTCATCTACACTGCCACTCACTTGCACTGCTTCACACTCCACTATATTTTTGGACACGGTAAACTGATCAGAAGTAGAACTTGAGGCAGCAATACTTATACCACCACCAGCAAATGCAATTACACCACCGGCTGGGACAACATCATCTCCTCCAACTATGAGTGAAGCTACTGATTGGGCTGTAAAAAACATTGCAGGAGAAATACCTTTCTTCACATCAGCAATGCACTTCTGCGTCTGTGTACTACCATGCCCACAGACAATCTTAATACTGGCAGCAGTGTCATGGTGAGAAACAGCTTTGCTTGCACGTCTCTTTGCGGGCATTTTTGGGGATCAACAACAATATTCGAAACAAATTTAGATTTTGGAACCTTCACTCTGGGTGGGGGGACGCTGGATGTGAAGCCAAAAAAACAACTGTGACTTCAGCAACAGACACAGACGTAAAGTTCAACAACACCGTAACCAACCAGTGGTGCTGAAGTCACAAACAATCCAATCTGGAAAATAATTCCTTTTGCACTGACTGCAGATTTTTATGGCAGTGCAAGCAGCAAAACAAAGAAAAGATACCACAATGGCAGTACAAAATCACGCAGCTGCAGTGGAAAGCAGGTTCACACTGCTGCGTCTGCAATTACACTGTGGCACAATAAAAGGTGTATTATTTGATGTCACGCAACACTGCACACACAGTCACACACACACACACACACACAATTTGTCTACAGGTAACGCGTAGCAAATTGAAAACTTCAGTAATATACCACATATTTTAAACAAACTGAAATTATGAATTGCTGCACCAGATCCACACAATATAGAATCAGCAAACAAATGTCAACAATTACTGACAATATTACTGTGTGTACATTAACACAGTCAGTTATATAACAAAAAGATACCAAAAAAAAGAACTCCCTATTTCTCCAACTTAAATGTACTTACATCACAGATATACACCTCCCCCAAAGCACACTTTCACTGTCTTTTACTACACAGACTCAATGTTGTACTTTAACATTCAAAATCCATACACAAACAATAAACGCTCAATGATATGAGCACAGGAGGGTTTCCTAATGTAACCCCCCTACAAATGGGGGTTCCTAAAAGCCTTCCTGGAGCTTGCTTAAATGCTCCCTGCCTGGCTGGTGTGCGGCGTAAGGGCGCTAAATGTGGGTGTTGTGAGTGCTTTTAAAGCCTCCAGTGCTGTCTCTTTAAGAGCTGCCTGCTCGCAGGCTTTAGTGGTTCAAATAGGGGGACTGGGGTTTCTCTGCTCGAATCCCACCCTGGACTGCTGTCTGATCGCTCCATTTCTGTAGTCGCTAGGAGCGCTAAGGGAGCCCATCTGAAAGATGTAGTTGTTCCCCTGAGAACATGTATAGTGTTGGTAAAACTGCAGTTTGTCTAACTCTGTTTTTTGCAGCTGGGACTGTGTCCTGTGCCCCTCCATATTGGACCCGGACATTCTAAAGGGTCCAATGGGAGTAGGGGGTACTTCAGAGGGAGTAACTGGCGACCAACCAAAAGCAGGATCCCTCAGGGAGTCGACTGACCAATGGGGACACAGCTTGTAATGCTGGGAAGTGGCATTATGGGCTATGGCGCTTTTTTGCACCACTGAGAGCAAAAGTAAGTGACTGGCATCTGAGGCCAGCCAATGGGATCGGGTGGTGCCCGAGTTGGAGAGCTGCACCACACTGGAAGAGGCAGAGGCGTTGTGACTGTGAAGGAGAAGGGAGCTCTGAGCTCCTGCGGCGTTAAGTGTTTGCGCGGGAAGCGCAGGAAAGGCCTGAGGTGGCCGTTTGCATTGCCAGTGTTACATGGACAAAATCCGCAGGCTTGCGGTCAGAGGAGGCTGTGTACAGCACAGCTACCTACCAGGCTCCACCTGAAGAGGACTGGAGAATCTGCTGAATCGCGCTCGGTCTGTTAGGAAAGTGGAAGCTGCAGTGAAAGCGCCCAGATAGCTGGTGAGTTCGCTCGGTCCTGGAAGCAGCTGCCTGGTATGGTACCCTCTGTTGTTTTCCATATAAATGTGTGAGGAGGCCTTTGAAGCTCAGGCTCAGCCCTGCGAGTGGTGAAAGGGTGGTTTTCTGCTGGAGTTGTGAGTACTGAAGCAGGGTAGCTCCCTGTTAAAATTTACAAACAAAGGCAAAATCATTTTGTTGTATTGCTGACTGCACTAATTGAGCTTTCTGGCTCCATCTGATCTGGTCAGGAATTAAATGCTCGCTTGTGTCAGGGCCCCAACCAGCTGCATCGAGGAACTAGCCATTAGGGCTTGGGTACCCATGGACAGTAATTATTAGGTTAGGCCTGTGCACAGAGCCATAGGTAGACTTTCATATACTGTAGTGGTAAGCTAATCAACCTGATTTCCCCCTGGCCCTTGTTATCTCCCCTCAAATAAATCAGATTGCTTGTTTTTGCAAAGGTACACTGGCTAGTCTGTGTATTAATGGTGAAATATTGCACAGTGAATATGGTGTAACTGTACCTTACTTTCCAGGTGGTCCCTGGAGTGAGCTGACTGGTTCGAGCCGGGGGGTAAGTGTATATGGTAGGACACTGAAATTGAATTTCGTGGGCCACTAGTGGGAAGGGGTTGCAGCAACCCAGAGAGCTGTGACCAGCCAACCTCGACTGTTCTAACCCGACCTCTGGGTGGAAGCACCCATAGCGGATCTGGGCCCCTGCCCTCAAAATTATAACTGCAAACAATAAAACATTCTATCTATATACAACAAAATATAAATATAATGTAACCCACCCAACATCAACAAATATAGTTCAGTTTCCAAAATCCAAGGTTTCAGAATCCACATCGGTTTGGCTCAATAAAAGGCCACCAGCGGGCACAGGATCCAGCCAGCCCAAAAGATCAGTGGCCCACTACTTCCACTCCAAGAGAGGCCAGCCCCCAGCCAGCCACCCCGGAGTGTAGAGGAAGGGAAGATTAAGGACAGGCTCTCCAGCCTACCCCGCCTCCCCACCTCTGTGTGTAACATCCGACCCAGGGCCTACCAGAACACTGCAAGCCCAACTAATAGGCCAAGTAAAGTCAGTTTCTTAGAATAACATTTAAACAGTCAAAAATGTCATTAAAAGTTTCAAAGTCACTTATCTTGCAGGCTGTTCGGGACAGCTCTGTCAAATCACTAATCCCCAACAATCCAACTGACCTGGAATAGATCCAGAAATAGACAAGGAACACAGCCACATAGATGAAATCTCAGAAACCTGTAGATAGACTCCTCATGGCAAAAAACCTCCTGATACAATCCAAGTCTTCTTCAGAGATGAAAAACCACCCAGTAACAGTCCAGGTACTACTTGGAAACCAAGCCTGACATCCCAAAGCCATATCTGTAGGGGCTGCTGTGAAAAATATCAGCCCCATCACCTCGACACCCTTGCCTGCACCAGCCCACCGGCTGGCCAGCAAGGGGCCTTGGAAGAACCACAGACCCGCCGGCCAGCTCCCCAGTCAGTCAAGAACTGATCTTCCCGGGTAGAAGCAGCCTTCAGCAGTTAACCACCCACAATTTCAGGGTAATGCTGTTCTAGTCAGGCAAACTCCATGGCAGTCTTAAAATGTAAATCCACTAAGCCAACGATAGATGAAACTCCCCTTTTAAAATCTCTGCTCCATGTTTTTGGCTAAATGCACCCTCTAATGCATGGCACACTCCAAAACACAATCCTGGAGAACACTTCTCCACAGGTTCGCAACACTCCTCCTGTATTCCAATACTCACTCCACGCTCATGACCGAGCATTCCTTCCACTGTACACATCAGCACAATTGCCACACTCCGCAGCGAGCTCAGTCAGAAGGTCAGGTGGACTCCATTAGCGATATTGATTAAAAAAGCACAGTCAAAAGACCTCTTCTCCACCAGCTCCACTGGCTGGCACACTTTACTCCCATCTTCGGGCAGCAGCAGGCCTGATCACACAGCCCAATGCAGAGTCCATGGCCGGTCGAACAGTTCCAGCAACACTCCAAACTAGGGAAGTTAACTATAAAACTTCATTATACGACTGTACAATTTTAATGGAGAAAATTTAAAGGCAGTAATAAAAATAAAACACAGTAATAAAAGTTAAACGCCAAAAACTAACGGTCAACAAAGCTAAGCTACTTCAGCACGCCCAGCGTGGCGGCCATACCGTCAGGAGAAAACATCCTTTTGGACAGCCTCTGACACCCGATATGCTGTCCGTCTTATGGGTGTCTGTGTCCCTGTCTCCACATCGTGTGTCGCTGAGGGGGTTAGTCCAGGCTTGGCGCTAAATAATGGGGCAAAGTCCACTAAAACCCCTTACTTTCTGGATCTGGTCCGGGGCCAGCTGGGGAGACAATTTTACTGCCTCCACAGAGAACTCCCGCTTACTTTCTTCCAGCAAATCCAGAAGGGGTCTCCTTCATCCATCCTCTCTCCAGGACTACACACTGCAAACACCATGTCAGCCCTGTTTGCATATGGCTTCATCATGTTGACATGGTACATCCTTTCTGTCTGTCTTCTGTCAGGTAACTCTATAATGTAGTTCAAGTCATTTACCTTCCTAACCACTTTGTACGGTCCTGCCCACTCAGACTGCAACTTGTCTTTCCGGACTGGAATAAGGACCATGACTTCCTGACCCACCATGTATGAGCGAGCTCTGGCTCTGTGGTCATACCACACTTTTTGTTTCTGTTTGGGCAGCTGCCAGGTTGCTCTGGGCTTTCTCCATAAGCTCCTTCAGCCTTTCCCTAAACCTAAGGACATAATCCACAATGGGAGTTCCCTGGATGGCATGCTTGCCTTCCCAGTCCTCCCAGATCAAGTCTAGGGGCCCGTGTACCTGGCGTCCATATAAGAGTTTGAAGGGGGAAAAGCCTGTCGACTCTTGGGGCACCTCCCTGTATGCAACAACAGGTGGGGAAGGTATTTCTCCCAGTCCCTCTTATGCTGTTCAGCAAACGCCCAGAGCATTGACTTCAGGGTACCATTGAATCTTTCCACAAGCCCATTGGCTTGTGGGTAGATACGATGTCGTGCACCTCTGCACCACCCCACACTTCTCCAATAAATATTTCATCAAGTCTGACATGAAGGAACCCCCTTGATCAGTGATAACCTCCTGCAGAAACCCAAAATGGGAGAAAATCCCAAGTAAGGCATCTGACACTTTGTCTGTTCTCCGTGAGGACAGGTCAACTGCCTGGGTACCGGGTGGAATAATCCATCACAGTCAGGATGAATCTCTTCCCTGAAGAACTGGGGGTATTTAAAAGGGCCCACAATATCCATTTCCACCCTCTGGAATGGCTCCTCCACTATGGGCAATGGAATCAGGGCGGTTTGGGTTTTCTTGCCCGCCTGCCCTTTAATGGCACCGTGACAAGACCTGCAATACTCCTTCACCTGCTGGGTGAAGTTAGGTAATAGAAATTCTGGGCCAACCACTGCATAGTGCGCGTGATTCCCAGATGACCAGACAAGGGAATATCATGTGCAGTCTTGAGCAACTGCTCACGATACCCCTGGGGAATAACAAGCTGCCTGCCTAGCATCCCTCCCTCTGTCTGTACTGCCTGAGTATACATAAGTCCATTTCCCCAATAACCCTTATGTCTGCCATCACCTCCCTGTGTGCCATCTGAGCCTGCTCAAGCCCTCAGCTTCTCTAAACTAGGATCACTTCTCTGAGCAGCTGTGAACCACTCACACATTCCCAAGACATGGGACAGGTTCCCTTCAGTCGCTAAACTAGGGTCCCTAGCAGTAGCAGCAGGGCACTCAGGATCACTGTCAATCCCAACCCTCTGACAAGGGGTCACCCCTCCCTCTTTGGAGTAATTCTCTGTAGCTGAGTGGTTACTTGCTACTGGGGAAATTTCTACCCCATCTTCATTAATCTCCATATCAGGAGACACAGGCTAGGGAACCAGCCTCTCAGTGGTTTCCACAATGGCTCCTGTGGAGTTCAGGGAGCTACAATTTTCCCTTGCCGCTTAGATACAAGTAACTGCACATACCATCCCCTGTTTGAGATTGTTGCCTAGGATCACATCCACTGCTAATGTTTTGGCTACAGCCACCTGTTGCACAGTTCCCCCTGTTTCACCCCAGTCTAACAGAACACTAGTGAGGGGCAATGTTTTCCCCACCCACAAAGTCCTGTACAGTGGCGTATTTATTGGGTATAAGCTGAACAGGCTGTACCAGATCCCCCTTTACCAAGGTCAGGGATGCCCCTGTGTCCCTTAACCCCTGTGTCTGTACACCATTCACCATGACTGGATGCATGTGTTCCCTCATGTTCTCTGGCATGCTTCCAAGGACACACAAACAACCCACTTCTTTTCTAGCACCCAGTTGTGTATTATTGCTCACCTTCTTGGGACACTGTCTGACAATATGCCCAGTTTCTTTACACAACCAACATTCATTTCTTCTCTCAGAGAAATCTTTTCTCTGAAACCTGGGGCTAACTTGTTTCGGTGGAGACAGTGAGGATTTTAGCTGCCCTGAAGACACGCTTTTCCCTTTTGGCACTGCCATGACCACCCTATTCACTCTCAGAGCAGGTCTGCTCTTGGCATAGTGGTCCGAGAGTTCAGCAGCCTCTTGCACTGTTTTGGGATCTTGGTCGTCCAGCCAGGTTTTCAGCACTGCTGGGCATGCCCAATAAAACTGTTCTAATAAAATTACATTTTAAATTTTATCAACAGAGTTTGCCTCAATTTCTTCCCACCATTTAAAAAACTGATGTTTTTTCATGGCTAGCTCCTCATAGCTCATGTCAGGGCTTCTCCTGAGCTTACGGAATTTATCTCTGTATGATTCAGCAGTTAATTCACATTTTTTTTTAACAGTGCAGCTCTAAGTTTGCTGTAATGATCACTGTCCTCATTGTCCATGTGATCCAATGCATCCCAAGCTTTCCCGGTAAGTAGCGAGGATAGCTGGAAGCTCCAGGACTCTCTAGTAATTTTAGCCTGAATACAAACTTTTTCAAAAGAATTTAAAAAGGCATACATATTCTCCCCCTCTTTAAATTCAGCTATTAATTTGGAATTCAATTTGTAACCCAGTCCTATAGTCACAGTTAAACCCAAACCACTTACCTGCTCTGGTGCTGCTGGTTGGTGTCGTAGCTTCTCCAGTTCATGTTGCCTCTGGCGCTCCTGCTCCTTTCGGTCTGCATCTCAGCATTCTTACTCCCTCTTCTCCTCTGCAGCTCACTGGTCCTCACGCTCCTCATGGTCTGCCTCCCGTTGTTCATGGTCTCTCTTCTCCTCTGCAGCTCACTGGCACTCATGCTCCTCATGGTCTGCCTCTCGTTGTTCATGGTGCCTCTTTCTCTGGAACTCCAGCTCCACTCTGCACAACTCAATTTGCAGCCTGAGTACTTCTGGATCCAGGATACTGGTGACTTTCCCCTGCTGCTGTGGCCCTTCACTGACAGTGGCCCTGCTGTCATCTTCACTGGATCTGGACAATACACTGGTCACTAGCCCTGCCACATTCGAGGTTTGGTCCTTTTCAGTCATGGTCTGTGACTCACTGCTCTGTGTATCTGCTACCATCATGGCGTTTGTGAGGCGCCAGGGAGGAATGTGATAGTTCAACTTCATAATGTGTCTCACAGGAGATTTGAATAAAAAGAGGTTGCACCTTAGCAGAAGTGCACTTTGTGCAGATACTGCAGTGCTTCCCAACAGCAAGGGTTCGAGGAAGGATGACAGAGTAACCCCGCCTTGTTTGATTCAGTGACTCCCGTTGCCTGCTGAATGGAAAGTGAGGATCAGTGAGAAGCTTGCCAAAGAGTCAGATATTTTCCCTAAAGAATGGGACGTGGGATGTGTGCAGGGGCTGAGCACCACATTCGGCTGCATGATGAAAGGCCTTTTCTAGAGATCTTGGCGCCTGGCCCGGCTGACATAGGCGATGTGAGGTGGCATTTGCAAGATGCTGGCTGCTGGTGTGATACAAGAGTCCAGGAGCCTATGCTTCCCCCATTGTAGTAGTGAGGAAAAAGAATGGGGCAGTTGGATGTGTGTAGATTACTGTACCTTGAATCAGCGGACCATCCCAGACCAGTATACCTGTCACGCCATACAGGGCCTTGGATTGTCTAAATGGCAGTAAGTGGTTCTCTGTGTTAGACCTCGTGAGTGGGTACTATCAGATCCTGATGCTAGAGGACCAAGAGAAGACTGCGTTCATTTGCCCCTACGTTTCTATGAGTTTGTCCGGATGCCTCCAAGGGATTTCAGGTGCCCCAGCTACCTTTCAGCACCTGATGGAGCGTGCTGTGGGGACATGAATTTGCTCAAGTGTTTGGTTTACTTAGATGATGTCATAGTGTTTGGTAGCTCGTTGGAAGAACATGAGCGTCAATTGTTCAGGTCCTGGATCGGCTGGAGGATTTCAGTCTCAAGCTATCAATAGACAAGTGCCAATTCTTCCAAACTTCGTGTGAAGTATGTGGGCCACATAGTATCCACTGAAGGCATAGAGACTGACCCCAGTAAAGTGGAGGCTTTTGACTACTTGGCCTCAGCCAAAGAATTTGAAAAGCTGCAATGGTTCCTGGGGTTTTATGGATATTACAGGCGGTTTGTCAAAGGTTATTCTCGAGTGATCCACCCTCCTCAACCTTACTCAGGGTATCCTCCCACGCACAAAAAGTATAAGAAAGGTGTGCACTCTGAGACGGAGAAGAAGTAATTCTCGGCCGAATGATGTGTTTGGAAACCGTGGACTACTGAGTGTGAAGAAGCTTTCTATGACATCATATATCAACTTACCCATGCCCCAGTGCTGGCCTATGCTGACCCAGCCAAACCGTCGTTCTCCATACTGACGCCAGTCTACAAGGATTGGGGACTGTGTTATATCAGGAGCACCTAAACAGTCTAAGACCTGTAGCTTTTGCCAGCAGAAGTCTGACTCCTTCAGAAAAAATTATCCAGTGCATAAACTAGAGTTCCTGGCTCTGAAGTGGGCCATTGTTGATCACTTTCATGACTATTTGTACGGTGCCAAGATATTGGTAAAGACTGATAACAATCCTCTGACCTATGTGCAGACCTCAACCAAGTTGGATGCCACTGGCCATAGGTGGCTTTCTGCATTGGCCACCTACGACTATGCTGTTGAGTACAGAGCAGGTCTAAACCATATAGATCTGGATGCTCTCTCTCGGAGGCCTATGCCCCAAACTGACTGGGTCAGGTTGTCAGAACCTGACATAAGAGCCCTTTGCCAAAAATTTGACAAAGAGGAACAGGTGTCTCCTGATGCTGTGGACTGCATGGTGGATTGCTTGGGGCCATCCGAGAACTGCATACCTGCTTCTTACTGTCATTTTCTGCATTAGACACTAGTTCGCTGCCCAAATTCAACAATGATAGTCTCCAATGGGCTCAATCCCATGACCCCATGATAAAAGCTGCTTTGGAGGCTTTGCAGGCAGGGAGAGACGTGTCAAAATGCGTTCCACTGACCCAAGAACTGCCTTGTTATACAAAGAAGGTTCAAAGTTGAAACTGATTAACCAACTACTATACAGGGAGACTGTGGACAAAGAGGGCTGGGTAGACAAACAACAACTGGTGTTGCCCGCTGCTTTTAGAGAACTGGTGTTGAGGTCCTTGCACAATCACATGGGACACCTTGGCATAGACCAAACCCCTTGACTTAGTGCGGTCCCGATTTTATTGGCCCAAAATGGGTGCTGATGTGGAGCAGTATATCAGGACTTGTAGCCGGTGTTTACAAAGAAAGACCCTGCCCCAGCGGCTTGCTCCCTGGTTAACATCACTACTAGTGCCCCTATGGAACTGGTCTGCATTGATTTCCTGAGTCTAGAACCAGACCTGAGAAACATCATCAATATATTGGTAGTCACTGATCATTTTACCCGGTATGCACAGGCTTTTCCTACTAAAGATCAGAAAGCAACCACGGTGGCTAAAGTACTTGTTGAGAACTTCTTTATCCACTATGGGGCCCCCAGAGAATCCATTCTGACCAGGGAAGGGATTTTGAGCCGCCTAATCAAAGAAATGCTATCCTTATGGGGAGTGCGAAAGTCAAGAACCACCCGCACCACCCCCAGGGAGATCCCCAACCTGAAAGGTTTAACCGCACATTGCTTGATATGTTGGGCACACTGCAACCTAAACATAAGCCTAGATGGAGCCAGCAGATTAGCACCCTGGTACATGCTTATACCTGCAAAAGTGATGCCACTGGATTTTCCCCGTACAGACTGGTGTTTGGGAGAGAGGCTAGACTGCCAGTGGATGTGTGTTTGGGGTTTCTCCTGATGGGGTTCGAGCAGACAACCATCTACAGTATGTGCAAAAGTTGAAGGCCCAACTCAACCATGCTTACCAACTAGCCCAGACAATGGCTGCTAAGTGAAACCTGGCCAATAAGGAACGGTATGATAAAAAGTGAAAGCCATGGAACTGAGAGACGGGATAGGGCGCAATTGAGAAATTTGGGACTGCATGGCAGACATAAGATTGCTGACAGATGGCATCACCTCCTCATATTGTCGTGGGAAAACTGGCAGATTTACCTGTATATAAAGTGCGGCCTGAAAACAATTCAAAAGATGTGAAAACTATCCACAGAAATCATCTGCTGCCGATTGGGCAAATCTTGATTGAAGCTGAACCTTCCAATGCCCTCCCTCCAGGACAACGACTAGGTCTGCTGCCAGAAAAACCCAGACCTCTTGATTCTTCGGCAAATTAGAGGGCTTTTCCAAACCCTCTGATGAAGATAATCGCCAGTCTGTATCTGAAGACAATGAGAATAATATTGAATACTATCCTCTTATGAACTGAGTCAACTGTTTCGGCAATCCCTAGTCAACTCTGGAGACGAGTTGGGCTTTCGGACTGTCTGAGCCCCAGCTTTGTCACTGAAGCCAATGCTCCCATAAGATAAAGTGAGTGGCAACCAAGCTAAAGGGTGGGATCCTTAGACTTGGCTGAACTGTCTGGCCTGGCTGAACTATCTGACTTTTCAGAAGAAGAAAATGATGTGGGGAGCAAGCCAGTGATATGCCAGAACCTGAAGAATATTTTGAGTGCCCTGATGGTTCTTTACCCGTACCTGAAATGTCCCCAGCTGAGCCAAGTAGTGTGGGTTCTGAGTAGAGGCCCTGTTCTCGAAGGTACTAGGGGCCCTGGGTCCCTTCCCCTGTGGAGGTTCCCCTACTAATCTCAACGAGGCTGAAACGGAATCGGGCCTGTAGTAGGGTTTTCTGAGACCCTTAGACACTCCAGCCAAGAAGTACGGCCTGTAGTAAAGTTGAGTTATGAGTCTGGGTCAGCCTGTGGACCTGCCCTTAAATGTGGTCCATAAGCGGGTGTATGTGTCCCGAGCTCCTTGCCTAGGTTAGCCTTGGGGATAACTCCAGCCTGTTAGTATTGCCCTTCGAGTGTGGTACCCATACCCCAGTTAGCCTGCCAGTAGCTGATAGGGAAGGGCCCCTCTTTCCAGGTGTCATGGGCAGAGAGTAATGACCTGATTTAAAAGAAAAAGGTTA
The DNA here is from genome assembly GCA_016271365.2 of Neoceratodus forsteri. Classification (NCBI taxonomy): domain Eukaryota; kingdom Metazoa; phylum Chordata; order Ceratodontiformes; family Ceratodontidae; genus Neoceratodus; species Neoceratodus forsteri. The sequence continues at coordinate 155,857,875 of CM057454.1, forward strand.
TGTGTGTAATGTTGCATAAACCGTAGTAAACTGTGAATACAGTATCCATGCATGTAATCTAAAGTGTGATATAATGTTAATTAAACTGTTTGCCTTAAAGTTATTTAAGGGTAACTACTTGACGCGGATGCCAAGTTCTTTCCAGGCCAGGAAGGTGTAACCCCCTACAAATGGGGTTCCTAAAAGCCTTCCCGAGCTTGCTTAAATGCTCCATGCCTGGCTGGTGTGCGCGTAGGCGCTAAATGTAGGTGTTGTGAGTGCTTTAAAGCCTCCAGTACTGTTCTTTAAGAGCTGCCTGCTCGCAGGCTTTAGTGGTTCAAATAGCGGACTGGGGTTTCTCTGCTAGAATCCCACCCTGGACTGCTGTCTGATCGCCCGTTTCTGCAGTCACTAAGCGCTAAGGAGCCCATCTGAAAGATGTAGTTGTTCCCTGAGAACATGTATAGTGTTGGTAAACTGCAGTTTGTCTAACTCTTTTTGCAGCTGGGACTGTGTGCTGTGCCCTCCATATTGGACCCAGATGTTCTAAAGGGTCCAATGGGAGTAGGGGTACTTCAGAGGGAGTAACTGGCGATCAACCGAAAGCAGGATTCCTCAGGGAGTCGACTGCCCAATGGGGACACAGCTTGTAATGCTGGAAGTGGCATTATGGGCTATGGCGCTTTTGCACCACTGAGCAAAAGCAAGTGACTGGCATCTGAGGCCAGCCAATGGGATCGGGTGGTGCCGAGTTGGAGAGCTGCACACACTGGAAGAGGCAGAGGCATTGTGACTGTGAAGGAGAAGGGAGCTCTGAGCTCCCTGGCGGCGTTAAGTGTTCATACGGGAAGCGTGAAAGGCCTGAGGTGGCCATTTGCATTGCCAGCGCTACACTAGACAAAACTGCAGGCTTGCGGTCAGAGGAGGCTGTGTACAGCACAGCTACCTACCAGGCTCCACCTGAAGAGGACTGGAGAATCTGCTGAATCGCTACCGTCTGTCAGGAAAGTGGAAGCTGCAGTGAAACGCCCATATAGCTGTGAGTTCTGCTCGGGTCCTGGAAGCAGCTGCCTGGTATGGTGCCCTCTGTTGTTTTCCATATAAATGTGTGGGAGGCCTTTGAAGCTCAGGCTCAGCCTGCAAGTGGTGAAAGGGTGGTTTTCTGCTGGAGTTGTGAGTACTGAAGCAGGGTAGCTCCCTGTTAAAATTTACAAACAAAGGCAAAATCGTTTAGCTGTATTGCTGACTGCACTAATTGAGCTTTCTGGCTCCATCTGGTCTGGTCAGGAATTAAATGCTCGCTTGTGTCAGGGCCCCAACCAGCTGCATCGAGGAACTAGCCATTACGGCTTGGGTACCCATGGACAGTAATTATTAGGTTAGGCCTGTGCACAGAGCCATAGGTAGACTTTCATACACTGTAGTGGTAAGCTAATCAACCTGATTTCCCCGCCCTTGTTATCTCCCCTCAAATAAATCAGATTGCTTGTTTTGCAAAAGTACACTGGCTAGTCTGTGTATTAATGGTGAAATACTGCACAGTGAATGTGGTGTAACTGTACCTTACTTTTCAGGGGTCCCTCGGAGTGAGCTGACTGGTTCAAGCTGGGGGTTAAGTGTATATGGTAAGGACACTGAAATTGAACTGCATGGGCCACTAGTGGGAAGAAAGGGGTTGCAGCAACCCAGAGGGCTGTGACTGAGTCAACCTCGACTGTTCTAACCCTGACCTCTGGGTGGAGGCACCACATCTGATCTGGGCCCCTCACCCTGCTACAGTTAGGGGCAGGCAGGGTAGTAGCCCTTAGTATAGCCTCTGGGGTTACCACTAAAATCGATGAACTGAAGTTTGAGCAAAAAAATTACTCAAAAGGCCTTTTTAACAGTTTTAGAAGGTTTGAATCACAGAGAGCTCTCAGAACAGACCGCCTCCTACAGCTTCCTACACACACTATCTGAACTGAGGCTGTGCAGAACAATATAGAGCCCATGTGAACAGAAATCCCATGAATTACTGCAAAATTCACCTTTGGAGCTTAAAAACAAGCAAAGTGAGGCGAAGTACATTGCTTTCAATGCATTCGCCTTTAAAAAAGTGGAGTAGTGCTCTGGGAAGGTGAAGTAACACAAAGTCATTGTTTTCAATGGACTTTGCATTACCCATCATAACACCAATTACTCCACTTGGCGTTGTGGGTACTCTCTTGAATTGCCTTCACTCCGTGAATCACTTGGCAGAGCTAATTGAGCCACTTCGCCACACTAACTAGCAACATGGCTTTTTGACCCCACCTCATGAACAGTGGCACTGATGTTCATTAATCGGGTCCTGAAAGGTGATTCTGTGCAGCGATCATGCTAAATCACCTTTCAGGACTGAGTAACGAAATGACAGTGACAGTGTTCAGGAGGTGGGGTCCCAAGAACCCCATGTTGAAAATTTGGGGACAAAATTCCTAAAATGGCTGAGATATCAACCTAAGTTGAACCCCCCACTTGATTCCTATTATTGCTGACCTTGAAATCTTCACTTGCCAGTCGCCTTTGAAGAGTGCAGAGGTGTCCCAGTCAAAGAAGATCACTGCTCCCAACCTCTGGAAGTAAGTATGGGTAAGGGGGAGGCTCGGGAGGTGGGGTACAGTGGGAGGGTCGAGGGGGACTGGGAGACAACGATGGACTTTTTTTTTCAGGTATAAAAAGAGCCATTGGGGACTTTTTTTAACAGGAAATGATGGTGTGTACATTTCTGGACACTGGGAGTGGGCTCCCAGTGTCCAGGGGGACAGGGAATGGAGGGTGTGGGGAGGACAGTAGCAGTGTGAGGAGTGATTTGCTGCAGGGGGCTTGAACAGAACGGAGGGGTGCAGGAGGACAGCAGCAGGGAGGGAGCAGAAGGGAGTGATTTGCTTTGGGGGCTGGAAACAGAATGTAGGGTGTAGGGAGGACTGCAGCAGTGGAAGAGAGCAGGAGGGAATGATTTGCTGGTGGGGGGGCTCGAACGGGCACAGAGGGAGCATGGAGGACAGCAGCAGTGGGATGGAGTGATTTTCTGGGGAGCTCAAACAGGAATGGAGGGAGCATAGAGGACAGGAGCAGTGGAGGGACTGAGTTGCACGCTCACATGTCAGCCATCATCACTGTAGCGCTATGTCAGTGTGAACGCAGCAACCAGGAAGTAAATGTAATCCTTGCAGGGTCATTACACATCAAAGGATCACATTGTGCCACTATTGGTTTGGCTCTGTCCTTTGAAAACTTTGCCAACTCTACCCAAAAATAGAAAGTGAGTCACCTGCCACCTGAACAGAGCTCTGCAATGGACGCACCCCCTCACATCCCTCTATAGCAACTCTCATATCAACAAGTTGATCTGCGCTTTGCGCACAACAAACTTGAAAAGTGTGAACACCTGCAGTTAGGAAAGGCACCATATAATGTAACATGCAATAAGATCTAAGCCAACAAGATTAATGTAGAAATACAACTTCATACATGCCCCTATAATGCAAAGCATTATCGGACTTATGTGCAAATCACCATGACAGAATTTAGACGGCTTGTGCTTTAAACTGAAGTGTACAGTGCCAAATGGCCCTCACACAGTCTGCAAAGGCTGATAACAGAAAATACAGACACGTGCTTTGACCTTCTCAGTACTCATCAGTGTGCCACCCTCGTTGGTATCTCAGTCTAGAAGAAGGAAGAACCAGCCCTGGTCTTACAGGTTTGGGTCATCAGGAACTCATATAACCCCTGACTCATTGATTTGTGGTATATATATTGTTTATTAACTGGCAATTGAACAGTCATTTCTTGAACATATACATGGCTGGCTGAAAGATCTGGCTCTGCCCAGTATGTTTTGTTTTCTAGGAATAATGTGCTAGATTTTCTGGGATATTCTCTTATATTATGAATTAACGACTTTATTTTTTTTATTACTTTATCGTTAGCCGCCTTACTTGGTGGACCAGATTCTCCTTAAGTTCACCCACAAGCTGTGAATCCCACACCAAAGAGAGCAGTCACCACCATTGGCCCCCAAATACTGACATCCTGTTCCCCACTTATACTATCCTGGAGTTACCCATCTGGGTGGCTGACTGGAGCTAAAGTCAGAAAGGGGTGGTGAACAGGGGATCTAGAGGTTCCTTTGCCACAATAGGACTGGAAGACAGAGCTTAATTTTTTTTTATTAAAAGACTGTGATTTCTCATGTATGAGCACTCACACCTAGCACTGTTCACTCTATAAGAATTTATAACATGGGTAGGCTAAACCAGCCAATGAGAGACCTGGCTTACCATGCATGAATTCTGTTCCATGCATTGTTAAAAAAAGGATGGCAGTAAACAGGCTAAAATCATGAGCGTAGAACGTTGGCATTTAAAATGCCGCCATTGTTATTTCCTCGCTAATATCACTCTCAGAGCCGAGAGATTGCAATAGAATTTCATCCAGGCTGCGAGCTGAGAATTGCTCACTATGTATATTTCACCCCCGTGAAACTGACAAATAAATCTTGCCTCTCTTTGTATCTTGCTCTGCCTCTGTACCGGTGAACAGCGAGGGGACACGCGCTCCGCCCCAGTTGTTGCTGAACCAAAAAGAGCTGGGTGTTTTAGGTCTACTCATTCTGGGGTGGAAAAGGAAGTAAAGATGCACCTCAGATACAGCGTGTGTGTGTCCTGTTGTGCTGACTACCACTTCTCCTACTCCTGCCATGCTATCAAAGAATTCACCCCCGTGAAATTGACAAAAAATCTTGCCTCTTTTTTTTTTGCTCTGCCTCGTACCAGGTGAACAGTGCAGGGGACACAGAGTTTGTAATTTACTATGTCCATAAGCAATCACGTTCCGCCCCAGTTGTTGCTGAACCAAAAGGAGCTGGGTGTTTTAGATCTACTCATTCTGGGGTGGAAAAGGAAGTAAAGATGCACCTCAGATACAGTGTGTGTGTGTCCGTATGTGCTGACTGCCACTTCTCCTACTCCCGCCATGCTATCAACGAACCAATGACGTCATACTGTGATAGAGGAAGGACTATTTTATCATAACTCCACATAAGCAAATCTTTTTAATATAAAAATGATTTTTCTAACTATGAAAATTTTAAAAGAAAGAAGACTATTTTATAAGCACAATAAGACACTCCAGGTGTGTGTATGGAACAGATTTTACATCCCAAGGGCTAAAGACACTCGCCAAGGCATCATGCCTTATTATGCCCCTGCCCGTGATAAAACCTGTTCCATGCACACCCTATCGTGTCTTATTACTTTACACATGCTGTTTATACATGACATTTTAAAAGGCACTGCTTTTCAATAGAAACATAGAAACTATTGGCAGAAAAGGACCTCTTGATGCAGCTAGTCTGCATTAATGTCCCACCTATCATGCTACCATAGACCTAATTGATCTCCGGCCATACCACCCCACGGCCCTGTTACTAAGGTCCACCTGGGACTATCACATGCATGTGTAACTCCCCTACAAATTGGGGTTTACTATAATGACTTCCTGGGCTCCGTAATGCCCACTGTCAGGCTGTTGTCCTGTCTTAAGTGGTTCTATCTATTTGTGTGAGAGTGCCATATTGAGCCTCCATGCCTGTCCCTTTAAGAGAGTACCTAATCTGTGTTTAGACATTTGTCTGGTGGGTCAGCATGGTAGGAGAGGATCGAGCATCTGGAGGACTGCTCTCCTCTCCTGGGGTGGGCTAGGGAGAAGCCTCGCTCTGTAGTGGCCCCCAGTGGAGACCAGGAGCACTACAGATGCAGCGCAAGTGGGGAAATCAAGAGGTAACACCAGAAATGGCGCCTCAAACTGCTAGATGATGGCCGCCTGGACCAGCACCTCCACGAGTACTCGGAGATGCCGATCTGACCTTAGCAAACCCAGGGCCAACGCCGTTGACCATCAAGGCCCTTTCTCCCTGAAAGGATGACCCACCGATGAAAGGGTTTCATCGGGTTACCCTGTGGTGGCTGTGATCTGAGGTCGAGGATGGGCGACGGAGCCCAGAAGGTAGAGTCCTTGGCAATGGCCGAAGAAATGGCAGGGTGAGGTGCAGAAGAGACAAAAAAAGATAATACAAAAAACAAAAAAAAAACAAATTAGTCTGGGTTGGTTTGAGTGATTTAGGGCTCACGACTGGCCAGACAGTGTTATTTTGCTCCATTCTGCAGCGCTATTTGTGCAGAGGGAGCTCTCAATAGGAACTCTGATTGTTTACTGTTTATCTGCTGTTGTATTAAAGATAGAGAGGTTTGTCTAACCTACTTTGATTGCAGCTTGAAGATTTAGATGGAAGCCACCATGTTGGGTCCTGGACTCCCAGTAACTGGACCAATCCGAACCACTGGGGACCTACAATGGATCCTGCCACCTGGGGTCTTGTGGGAATATAAATTAGTAGTTTTGAGTGTTGGCACCTAAATGGATCTGGAGGGGAGCCCTTACTGTGAGTAATAGTTCTCTCAGCCAACCGAACCTTTTGGATCACAAGGAAATCCCCAGAACTGCCTGGAAGCAGTGGATCAGTTAGAGTTGGGAGTGGAAGAGTGAACAGCTCGAGCTTTCAAGCAGCTGCTCTCAGAAGAAGTGTAGAGGAATCGGGGAAGAGTCTTAGTTGGCCTTCCTGCCACGTTCTCCTGCAATCGAACTGCCTATTGCGGTAGTTGGACCTGTCCAATTTCCAGCCTGGAAATGTGGCAGAAGAATAAAAGAAGTGTCATTGCAACTTGCGATTTGGGCCAAAAGACTTGCACCTGGAAACAATCGGCCCAGCTTTTGAGAGAATTATACTCAGATTCAAAGGTTTGTACAGTAAAGCTGTCAATTTGCAAGCATATTGAATCAAAACTGTTGCTTAAAGAAGGTAGTGATATAAATGTGCTGAATGTGTTTCGTGAGTCGCGATTTGGTTCCCCACGATCACATCTGTTACGCCAGCTACTGGCTTCACCAGCAGAAGATCACAAACTTTTCAGAACTGTTCATCCTGCCTGGCTCTGCTGCCTCAGCCTAGGCCGCCATTCCCGCACCAGAGACCATCTTGGTGAAAGATCGGCTTGTGGGTTTGGCCCCTGCCCAACACCATCTAGCAGGTTGCGACCACCTGGAAGTGAGTCATGTTGGCCCAGCTTCCCTGGCCCCTGATTATCACCACGAGGTCTACATATCACCTGCAACGCAGCCAAATCCTGGTAGCATGAGTACAAACCAGGGTAGCTCTCTGCAACAAAAGCTAAAACCATTGTGGTACCATCTAATTGTTTTGTTTTACTGGGTTCTTGCAATGGACTAAGCCATCCAGCTTGGATTATAAATATTTGGTTGTGTGCATGTTTAACTTCCTTTTCTTCCTAAGGGTCCCAATATCAGCTGCAACATCAACCACCCAAGCAACGCTTCAGGCTAGCCTGCATGACATTCTGGGTACCCAGGAATGCTGAACTGTTTAATTGGGACTTAAAGTGCATGCTAGACAATCCTGATTTAAATCAGATTGCTAATCATTCTGCTAGATTCACGCCCTCCCTTGTTCATTTCCTAAATAAACCCGATTGCCTTTTATCACATTTAACCTGGTTAGTGTGTATATTATTAGTTGGGTTACAGTGTTAAGACTGTATTGTTGCATTGCTAACCTTATTTTTCAGAGGGTCTTCAGGGCAGTTGCTGCAGGTCCAGCCTCGTGGTAAGTGAAAGGTGTGAGCACATTGTTACTGTTGTCTGTTGATTGTGAATTTACACCTGTACTATACTGTAAGCCATTAAAAAGGTTGATGGGGGTTATAACTTCCAGTGGGCTATACCAGGGCAGATAAGCAACCCCACTACTATTCTCTGGGTAGAGGCACCTAATTAGAGAACTCAGGCCCTCAACCTGTGCATTGCCATATAGGTAGGGGTAGTAGCCCTTAGAATAGCACTACCTAGGGGTTATATGTTGAGGCACCGCTGGTATTAGTGCCCCCTAGTGGCCAAAATTAAAATGTCAGCTCAGTGTAAATTTGAAAAAGGATTTGAAAGGGAGGTGCTTGCTATGCCCAAATGGAAAATTTCTCCCCACAAGTTGGTCATACACTACATGATGGAGTGGAGGAAGCAGAGGGATTGACCCCACCATACATTATTGCTGCTAGATCTCCCCATGGGGACTATTGATAAGATCATAGGAGAAACTGTGTCGAAAATTAAGTGCTTGGGAAAAGGACAGTGAGGGGTTGGGACACTGATCTGTTTGAACAGACTCTGGTGGCCCTCATCTCATGTGGCCTCCATGTATAGACCTGCAAGCAGTACCTCTGTTATTATGCCAGAGGGGTCCCAGGTGGGTGGAGGATCATTTACATATATAGTGGTCCATCTTCCCTGGTGGGGGTTACCAAAGGTGGAAGGTTTAAAGACAAACTATTCAGACTCCTAGCTGCCGAAGGGCAGATGGTCGCAGATTTGTGAAGGCTTTGGAGGATTCTAAGGATACCACTCCTTTACAATCTCTTTCTGCCTCTCATCCACCCCCAAGGCATCCCCTCTTGTAGCATCCCCTATTGTGATATTCTCAGTGCACTTGGACTCCTACCGCGAGGCTCAGGTTGTTTTCAGGTGCTGTTCCTGTTTCTGTGCCTGAGGGGAGGATGAAATTGAAACTTAAATGGACTGTGCCCCCAGTCCAAGAGTGGCAGTGCTTTGAAGGGGAGAAACCTAAGAGACTTATGGAAAGTTTGAGGGCCCTGCACTGAAGCTATCTGTTCCTTTGCTCCACTAACCCAAGACTCTGCAGCTGAGTACCCAGCCACCTTAGAAGGGGTATTTGGCAGCGCCGAGTCCAGGGAGAATTTAATGGAAATTCAAGTCTGCTAAACAGTGGAAAAATGAGAAATTGTCTGCTTTGTAACCTGAGTTGAACGGGCCCTGTAAAGGCGCATTGTAAAGGGGTATCTCCGCTAGTGAACTGAATCGTGTCAGGCTGGAGCACATCCTTAAGTCTGCCCATTACTCAAGTGTGCTTATGCTAAAGTTAAAGCTTCAAGACTGAAAAGCTAACCCTCCTGAATATTGCTGGCTGATCAAGGAAATCCAGGAGGCTGAGAATGACGAAAACAGCTGGGAACCATTTACGGGGTTTGCTCTCACTGCTCCGACCCCAGACAGATCTGTTGAGAAAGAGGAACCTCTGACACACAGCAAGTCCATGAGCTGCTGAGAGTTAAAAGAACTTAGAGTCAGCCAACAAGCTCGCCAAGGCGGCCAAGAATTCTAGCCTTTGCCCCCAGATGGAGTCTAGTAGTGAGGTCCTACCCATGGGTATGGGGGCCCAGCCTCTAGCCACTGAACCTCAAGTTGATTCTAAATTGGTGGAAGAGATGAGAGAACTGTGAACCATGGTAAGGGATCTTATTCACGCTACCCGATCACCCACCCCTGGCTGGACTGCGGAAATAGAACCCGAGTTCAAACTGCAAGAAGACAGTAGGACTCTAGCCCCGATCACTATAAATCTCCTGAAGAGCCAAACCACCCTGGGACCCTAGAGGCACATCCAACATAGTTGCAATTCCCATGAAGACCTACGGAAAGTCACTACCAAGCTGCTTAGCCTGGTATGGCAGAGCAATATAAAACCCCAGCTAGGCCCACCCTGAAAATCTTTTCTTCTAAAACTGCTGTGGGCCAGTCCACAAAACAGACTTCCCCAGATTAGTCCAAGATGGTGGGCCCATCCATGGAAACCACAGTGACTGTTAACAACATCTCCACTCAAGTCGTGCTAGACAGTGACTCACAGGTCACTATTGCACTTAAAGACTGGTATGACCAACACCTATCTGATCTCCTGCTCTTACCCCTAGAGGACTGCATGTGTGAGGTTGGTGATAAATCTTATCCTTACCAAGGGTATGTATGAATTTGTCTGTCTTTCCTACTGCTATTGCTGGCATGGATGAACAAGTAGAGATACTTCCACTGGTGTGCCCGCCAACAGGAATGTATGATGGTATCCCTTTGTTGATCAGAACCAGTGCTCATATGTTTGGCCGCCTAGCCCAGCTCTATCAAGAGAAACAAGCAAAGCTGACTGGAAAGACACTACACATTCTGGCCATAGTGTGCAGAGCATATGACTTACAGATGCAAACTAAAGAGATTGAGAAAGATGATCCGGTGGGAGTAATATGGAAGATGAATCCCAAATCACTTGTGTGCCCCCAATGTCCAGTGTACCATCAGTGGCAAGGTACAAATTAAAAGATGACAAAACAAAATCCTCATGCTGGACTCCCCAGAAGAAGGAAACTGCCTGAGGACTGTTGGTCAAACATAGTATTTTCCTGCCGGCTCACACATATGCCGGTGGGTGATGGTACAAGTCCAGAATATGTCCGACCGGGATATCGGTGTAAATTAAGGCTGCACCCTGGCACTGTATATTGTGCAGACACTGCTGTGCTGCCTAGCAAAAATGCTTTGTAGAGACTGATGAGATGACCCTGATTTGTTCGATTTTGGAGAGTCTCCCATCCCGAATCTTGGAGAACTAGAATCAGGCGAAAGCTGGCCCAGAAAAGCAAGGTGTTTTCTTTGAAAGAGTGGAATGTGATGCGCTCTGGAGTGGACCATTACATTAGACTTGCATGATGAAAGACCTTCCGCATGAGATCTTGGCGTCTAGCCTCCAGCGGACATCGATGATGTTCAACGCCACCTCCAGGAGATGCTCACAGCTGGAATTATACAGAAGTCTCACAGTCCACATGCTTCACCTATTGTGGTAGTCCAGAAGAAAAATGGCTCAGTGAGGATGTGTGGACTACTGGACACTGAATCAAAGAACTATACCTGACCAGTACACTATGCCCCACATCTAGATGCTCTTGACTGCCTCAGTGGGAGTCAGTGGTTTTCTGTGCTGGACCTCTGGATTGGGTATTACCAGATCCTGATGACCCCAAAAGATCAAAGAAAACAGCATTTAACTGCCCTTTGGGTTTTATGAATTTCTGTGCATGCCTCTGGGTATTTCAGGATCATCCCCACTTTCCAGCAGCTGATGGTGCGAGCTGTGGGAAACATGAACTTATTAGAATGCCTTGTCTACCTAGACGATGTTTTGTGTTTGGACGGACCTTTGAGGAACACAAGACTTGTCTGTTTAAGGTTCTAGACCGACTGGAGGACGCTATTGAAATTGTCAATCGAGAAGTGTCAGTTTTCCAGAAGTCTGTAAAATATGTTGGTCACATAGTGTCGTCTTCAGGGATCCAAACAGACCTGAGCAAAGTGGAGTCTCTGACCACCTGGCCCCAGCCTACCAATCTTAAAGAACTGCAAAGATTCTTGGGGTTCTAGGTTATTATTGCTGATTCATAAAAGATTACTCCAAAGTCACCTGCCCTTTGCTTAACTTAACTCAAGGTTATCCACCCACAAATAGGAAATATAAGAGAAGCACAGTCAAAGATGAAGAGAAGGTTTATTTTTGGGCAAAGGAACCTTTGGAACCCGACGACTCAAGAGTGTGAGTTGGCTTTATATGATATTCACCAACTCACCCATGCACCTGTTCTTGCATATGCAGACCCCGCCAAACCCTATGTGTTGCACACTGACGCCAGCTTGGAAGAACTTGGTGTTGTTCTGTATAAAGAACATGAGGAAGGCTTATGCACAGTGGCATTTGCTAGCTGGAGCCTAGCACCATCTGAGAAGAACTACCTCTACACAAACTTGAGTTCCTTGCATTAAAGTGGGCCATGGTAGACCAATTCCATGAATATCTTTATGGTACAAAAATGCTGGCAAAACTGATAACCATCCCTCACCTACATCCAGACATCAGCAGAGTTGAATGCCACTGGGCATCGCTGGCTATCTGCAGTCTCTACTTATGATTATTCAGTAGAGTATCGACTGGGCTTGAACCACATTGATGCTGATGCCCTTTCCAGGAGACCTGACACTAATGTGGATAGGGTGAGCATGTCTGAACAATCTGTTAAAGCTCTTTGTCAAAATTCGATGAAGATGAGCACCCTTCCCTGAGACAGTTGACTGTCTGGTGGACTGCCAGGGTCCTCCTGACACTTGTGTTCCTGAAGCCTGATGCCATTTTGCAGCCTTGGATCTCAGCACATTGCCCCAACTTACTCTTGACAATGTACAGTGGGCTCAGACCCAAGACCCTATGATTAAGCCTGTGCTGGATGCTATTCATGCTGGAAAAATGTGTCCAAACTTCGTTCTTCAGATCCCTGAACTGCCCTGCTGTTTAGAGAGGGGTCCAGATTAAAGTTAAGCAACAAACTGCTCTACAGAGAAACCCTGAATTGACAAGGGCAAGTTATCAAGCAACAACTAGTGTTACCTACAGTTTTCAAACGTGGTTCTCGTGTCCTTCATGACAAGATGGGACACTTAGGCTGTGACCGAACTATTGATCTGTCCCGTGCTCGCCTTTACTGGCCAAAGATGGGGGTCGACATTGAGACTCACATCAGTAGTTGTAGTCGGTGCATGCAGAGAAAGCTCAGCCCCAGAGGGCTGCACCTTTAGTCAATATCTCTACCAGTGCACCCATGGAACTTGTGTATATTGACTTCTTGTGTCTTGAGCCAGATCAAAAGAATATTTGTAATGTACTGTGGTGACTGATTTTACCCGCTATGCCCAGGCATATCCAACCAAAGACCAGAAGGCATCAAGAGTGGCAAAGTCCTGATAGACAAGTTCTTTGTCCATTATGGTGCCCCCAGAGAATTCACTCTGATCAAGTGAGAGACTTTGAAAGCCACTTGATTAAAGAAATGCTCTCACTCTGGGAGTGCGAAAGTCCAGAACTACCCTTATCAGCCTCAGGGTGATCCATAGAATGAAAGGTTCAATCAAACACTACTAGACATGCTGGGCACACTTCACCCCTAGGACAAGTCTATACGGAACCAACAGACAAGCACATCAGTCCATGCTTATAACTGCACTAAAATTGATGCCACTGGTTCTCTCCTACCACCTGACGTTTAGTCGAGAAGCCCCTTGTCAGTAGACATCTGCTTCGGATTGTCCCCTGGTGGAGTCAAGGCAGAAAATTAACTTCAGTATGTTCAAAAGCTAAAGCCCAATTAAACCATGCCTACCAGTTAGGACACACCATGGTGGCAAAGAGGAACTTGGCAAATAAAGAAAGGCATGACAGATGTGTTAAGGCCCAAGAACTGCAACCCGGAGATAGAGTTTTGTTAAGGAATTTGGTATTGCATGGGAAAACAAGATAGCCAACTGGTGGCATCACACCCCATACATTGTTGTTAGCAAGCTGGAGGACCTGCCAGTCTAAAAGTGCATCCAGAGTATGAACTACGAGCTGTGAAGACAATACACAGAAATCATTTATTACCAGTTGGGCAAATCTTTATTAATTCTTCACCCTCAAGACACTGCCCTCCCAGGCCCATAACCAGAGCTGCTGCTAAAAGACAGTTAACCTCCTCTCCAGTAGTTAAAGATTCAAGGCCTTTCATCAGTCATGTTCTAAATGAAACTGACTGCCAGTCTGAATCTGATGACGGTGAGTATGTGGCCCCTTATTACCCATCTTATGAACTGAATCAGTTGTTTCAAGAAACCCCTGTGTAATACAGGAGATGAAGCTGGACCCTCGGAACTGTCTAACCTTCCAGCCATCTTCACAGCCCCTTGCACCCTGAAAGTGAAGTGAAAGTGTGACTTCTGATATAGCTGACTCCTTATTCTTGTGGAACTGGCTGAGCCCCATGAGGAAGAACCAGAGACAGAAACACAACTGGGGACATACCAGAAAGTTCAAAACTGTTTGCAGCAAAGGATTCTGACAATGTCACAGAAAATGATGTGGGTGAAAATGATGATTCTGAAAGTATCAGTGATTGATTTAAATTCCATGGAATTTCCTCTTGATGATGAACCTGGAATTTCAGAGCCAAGTAATGAAAGTAATTTTGTTGAACCAGTACTAACAGAACAAGAAGCTGAAATTGCTTTCAGTCCAGAACAGATGACCACTGCAGAGGTATCCCTTTCTTCAGAAGCAGACTTACTGACAAGCAATGAGCTGGGACTGAGCAGCCCCAATGCAAATATTGAAAGAACTGAGCCTGCCCATCCCAGAAAGTCTGGAAGAGCCAGAAAGCCTGTAGTGCGCTTTAGTTACGGCTCCCCAGGAAGGCCTGAGACCTCCCATTACATGTAGTTCACAAAGAAGTGTACATTTCTGAAAATTATCTTCCAAAACTGGTTATTTTGCTACATCCAAGTTAATAGTAAATCCTCCAATCAGTGTACTAATGCCCTTGACCCATGCATCCTAGTGTAGCTGATAGGGCAAGGCCCCAAGCCATGTGGGTTAGTGTACAGGAGGTAGTACAAACCAGAATTGTAAGAGTGATGTGTTTAACTACTTGAATCTGTTTACATGTTTATGGAAAGTGTTATGAAAGTGAGTGCTTATTATAATTGCATGACAAAAGGAAAGAATATAGTAGTACTGTTTTTATAACCAGTTATTATGTTTGCTTATGCCGCATGTGCAAGAAACATATTGCGACAGCTTGCTTCAGTAGCGAGTTGTGGAGGCGTGGCAGTGTTGTTGCTAATCTCAGCAGCCCATTTTGGGGCTGATCTGTGTGCCACTGCTAGAAAATCACACTGTCCGTGACAGCAGTACTGTAACTTCCCACAACCGTGAAAGAAACTGGCTGCTGCAATCTGAGAGCGCCCCATCATTAAACAATCAGCTGTGTTTATGGGACAGTCCCTGACTGCAGCAGCCAATTACTGCTGCATTGTCTGGTGTCCCATTTCAGAGAAACATGGTGGTGGCTCTCCGTCAGCCTCTCACAGTCCCCACAAAGCCAATGGACAGCCACCGCCTCCCAGTCCATGTTAAAGCTAACAGGGTGCCCAATCCCCATGTCAGCACCCCCTCCCAGTTCATTTGCCAATAGGGTAGCCCAATCCCCATCGGCATGATGCACCCTCCCATTTGTTGTCTGCTGAGGGGTGCCCAATCCCCTCAGCTCATGCACACCCCCAAGCACACTGTGTGGCCGAGGGGGTGCCCAATTCCCATCAGCTCCAGTCCTCCCCAACAAACACCCAGGTAGCATGCTGGAGCCCACCCAGCGTGCTCATGCTCCCCAGCACTGTATGGCCGACCGGGATGCCCAATCCTGTAAGCTCCACTCCTCCCCCAACAAACATCCAGGGTGGCAGCTGGGAGCCCACCCAGCTTCCTGTTAAAAAGAAAATGGTCCCTCATTGAGTCCCTTGTCCCTCCCAAACCTGCATGCACCTATGCGCACTCACCTCCCACACACCCCTCACCAATACTTACCTCTGGAGCACAGTGCTGATCATTCGTTGAACCAGAAACGTGTCTGCGCTCTTCAAAGCCGACTGCTAACAGAAGAAATGCTGGTAAGCTGTATAACGGCATAATGGTTTTTTTCCCACTTATGTGGCTATCTCGCCATTTTTTCATTTCAGCACCAAATTTTCAACTTGGGGTTCTTGGGACTCCTCCTCATGAATTCAGTCACTGTCATGGTGTTATTTTATCCCGAAGGTGATTTTGCAGTCACTGCATGGAATCATCTTTCATGACCGATTAATGAAATGACAGTGTCACTGTTCATAAGGTGGGCTCTCAAAAGCCTATGTTGCAAATTTGGTGAAATAATTCCAAAGAAAAGACTGAGTTACAAGCACGCATTGTGCAGTTTCCATGTACACTCGTAACTTCACAAATGTGTAATATTTTCACACCAGATTTTCAACATTGGCATTTTTTCACACCTCCTTATGAACAGTACAGCTGTCATTTTCACATCCTGACTAAAATGTGTTTTCTCACTTCCAGCACTGAGTAGTACGGTTGCTGTATGAAACCAGTGTCTGGGACAGATTAAGGAAATCACAGTGATACTGTTCATGAGCAGAGGTCCTAAAATGCCTGTGTTGAAAATTTGGTGACAAAAGTCCATAAAATGACTGTGTTACAAGCATGCATTACGCGGTTTCCACGCATCATCCTAACTTCCGCAATTTATATTATTTCACTCCAGATTTTCAACATTGGCATTTTCCCACACCTCCTTATGAACAGTATGCCTGTCATTTTCACATCCTGGTTGAAATGTGTTTTCGCACTTCTGGCTCAGAATAGCACGGTCGCTGTGGGAAATCAGTGTTCAGGACAGATTAAGAAAATCACAGTGACACTGTTCATGAGCAGAGGTCCTAAAATGCCTATGTTGAAAATTTGGTGACAAAAGTCCTTAAAATGACTATGTTATGAGCGTGCATTATGCGCAGTTTCCATGCACTGTAACTTTACAAGTTTGTATTATTCCACTCAACATTTTTAACATTGCCCATTTTGCACACCTCTTTATGAACAGTACAGCTGTCATTTTTACATTCTGCCCAAAAAGTGTTTTTGTGCCTATGGTGCAGAATGGCAGTCACTGTGCTAATTCAAGCTTTGGAACAGATTAATGAAATCTCAGTGCCACTGTTCATGAGGGAGGTCCCAAAAGCCTATGTTGAAAATTTTGAACGAAAATACCAACAAACTGGGGTGTTAGGGTTTTCAACTGTTAACGTCCCACCCTGTACAAACTGACAGGCATTGAGGGTGTGGCTTGGGGTTCTGGCCATAATGCTCACGCCAGTCCACCCCTATCCTGCAGCCACTGACCGGCACTGAGGTGTGCCTTGGCGTTTGGCCCTAATGTTCACCCCATTCTCCTATACTGTGCCCATCTGACCTTATTTCCTTATGGAATGGGTGAGCATAAGAGCCGAAGACCCCAAGGCACACCATGACACCTGTCACTGTCTGCAGGGTGGGGTAGGGTGAATGGCATGAGTATTATGGTTGACCTAAAGGCACACCCCAATGCCTGTCAGTCTCTGCAGGGTAGGGGTGGGGTTACGTTAGTAAACTACTTCACTGCCATTCCTACTATGCATCTCTAACTCCAGCACTACCATTTCCAATACCAGCAAGCAAACATTTGGCATTGACAAATGCTTGTTTTACTGATGCATCAGCTTTCATTTTATGGTATACCAATAGAACATGCATGTATTTCACGATAGTATTTTTTCATATAGAATCTTATAGTATGTGTAGACTTGATGGGGACGCCAAGTTTTTCCAGGCAGGGAAGAGTGCAACCCCCCCCCCTCAAAGCAGCCTCCTGACCTACCAGAGTTCCAGGACGCCACCGATGTTCAGCCAGCCAGGACCTCCCTGCCCCTGAAGCAGCTCCTGCCGCTGATACTCAGCAAGGTACGGATAGTAGTTGAGAAAGACGGGTGACCTGCAGCAATTTTGAAATTGGCACCTTTTTGTCCTGATACGGATAGTCACCAGAACAAGAAATACCCACGCAGTAAAGCCAGGAGCTGCAGCTCAGCTGTAGCTTTACTCGATCAGTAACAGCTTCAGATTTTTAGAGAGACTGACTGTTTAAAAACTTTTGCTTTTTTATGTTTGCTTGCACGCATCTGCAAGAAACATAGTGCCATCATCCAAGTTTTTCGGAGGTGTGTCAGCTTCTTCCAATTCAGTTAGTGTGTTTGCAGGCGCGGTCGCAGTTCTCCAATCACTGCTGGAGCTGTCTATGACAGCAGTTGAAAATGCAGGGCATACAGTTGAAAGAGGGAGCTACGCTTCAGTGAGCAGCGACAAGATATCGCCTGCTCATGCATGCTCCCCTACACACACACGCCACACATACTGTGTGCCTCGCCTCCAAACAGAGCCTCCAGATGCCACGCCGGTGCCCACCCCAGCATGGCAACACATCCGTATGGGAGACAGGGGTGCCCAACCCCTGTCGGCTCCAGACCCCCCAAACAGCCTAGCTGCCACACTGGGAGCCCACCCCAGTGTGGCAATAAGTCCATATGGCTGACGGGGTGCCCAATCCCCGCCGGCTCCAGCCCCCTAAACAGCTTCTAGCTGCATGCTGGGAGCCCACCCTCAGCATGGCAAACGTCCACGCCGTCTTCCTGTTAAAAACAAAACCTGTAAACAAGAAAACGTCTTCTGTTCACCCAGCTCCACCCACTGCACACTCCTGCCTCTACAATTTCCACCCCATACTTACTTCTGACCCGTGACTTCATCTTCAGTGGACCGCAACACGCCTGCACTCTTCAAAGCCGACCGTGAACTGAGGAAATGCCGATAAGCTGTATAATGGGATAGATAGGGTTTTTCAACTTTGCTGCATATCTCAGGCATTTTTGGAATTTTTGCCCAAATTTTCAACATGGGGTTTTGGTACCTCTTCTCATGGATGCTCTCTCGTCATGATGTTAATCGGGCCCAAGGTGATTTTGCAGTCACTGCGTGAAATCACCTTTCAGGACTGAGTAACAAAATGACACTGCCACTGTTCATAAGGTGGGCTCTCAAAAGCCTATGTTGAAAATTTGTGGAAAATTCCTAAAATGACTGTTTTATGAGTGTGCTATGCAGTTCCTACACATGCTCGTAAGTTCGCGACTTTTCAATATTTTCACTCCAGATTTTCAACATTGTCATTTTACAGCACCTTCTTATGAGCAGTACAGCTGTCATTTTCACATCTTGCCCAAAACGTGTTTCCGCTTCACATGTAGCTCATACAATGGTGCAGTCGGTGTGTAAAATCAATGTATAGGACATATTAAGAAAATCACAGTGACACTGTTCATGCATAGAGGTCTTAAAATGGCTATGTTGGAAAAATTTGGTGAAAAATTCTAAAATAACTATTTTTGCGCAGTGCTATGCAGTTCCTACACACGCTTGTAAGTTTGCAAATTTTCAATATTTTCACTCCAGATTCTCCATATTGCCATTTTATTACACTTCCTTATGAACAGTAAAGCTGCCATTTTTCATATATCGCCTAAAATGTGTTTCCAGCATGTAGCGCATAATAGTGCACTCTGTGTGCGAAAGCAATGTTTGGGACAGATTAAGAAATCACAGTTACACTGTTCATGAGCAGAGGTCTTAAAATGGCTAGTTGAAAATTTGGTGACAAAAACTTTAAATGACTGTGTTACGAGGAGCATTGAGCAGTTTCCACACACCTCGTAGTTCATGACTTTGTATATTTTCAGTCCAGATTTTCACGAGTGGCATTTTTCCACACTTCCTATGAACAGTACAGCTGTCATTTTTCACAACATGGCTGAAACGTTTCCACACTTTCAGCTCAGAGATGCATGGTTGCTGTGGGAAATCATTGTTCGGGACAGATAAAGAAAATCACAGTGACACTGTTCATGATCGGAGGTCCCAAAATGCCTGTGTTGACTATCTGCTGTAAAAGTCCCCAAACTAATTACATTACGGGTATGCGTTGCACAGTTTGTATGCACGCTCGTGACTTCACCAGTTTTTAATATTTTTACTGCAGATTTGCAACATTGCCATTTTTACACCTCCCCATGAACAGTACAGCTGTCATTTTCACATCCTGTTCGAATGTGTCTTTGCACCTGTGGTGCTAATGCCATAGTCGCCGTGCATAAGCAGCTTGCAACAAACTGATATTGCCACTGTTCATGAGGTGGAGGTCACAAAACCATGTTGAAAATTTGGAGTGAAAATACTCAATCAATGCCTGAGGTGTTAGGGTTTCCAACCATAACACCCCACCCTGTAGAGAATGACAGGCATCAAGGGTGTGACCTGGGATTCTTGCCTGTAATGCTCATACATTTAACACCCTGCAGCCAGTGGAGAGGCATTGAGGTATTTCTGGACCTTCGGCCCCAAAGTTCACCCCATTCCTATACCGCACCCATCTCACTGTATTTCCTGATGGAATGGGTGCGCATAAGGGCCAAAGACCCCAAGGCACACCGTGGCACTTTGTCAGTGTCTGCGGGTAGGGATTGGTGAAATGGTGTGGCTGTTATGCCTGACGACCCAAAGGCACACCCCAATGCCTGTCACTCTCTGCAGGGTGGTGGTGGGTTGGCTTCAGTTCAGTACTTCACTGCCATTCCTATTATGCAGCTCTGTAACTTCTACACTACCAATGCCAGCAAGCAAATATTCAGCATTGACAAATGCTTGTTATTTTTGTATGCACTGCAGTGCAGATGGACTCCTGTATTTGTATTGTGCACATAAAGGCTTTAACCTACTGCCTGCTGTGATGTAAAAATTGTATAATTACTGCCTGCTCTGATATTTAAACAGTAGTTCCTACATGCTGTGTTAGAATATTAAGTCCTGTTAATTGAACTAGCACCAGGGTAGCTCCAGTCGGTTCCTTATAACTTGATCCTTGACCTGTAATCAACATATTTGCTACTGCCATAAAATTAAATTCAGGCACACCAAAAGTCTGCTTAAAGGAAAAAAATGAAATAAGACGGAAAACTACTTCTGGCCCTCAGCTTCCCAGTCGGTAGTCCTTGCCCCATCCACACCAGAGTAAAGCAGTAATCTGACTCCATACGGCTAAAGTATATTAACTCTCCCCTTCTCTCTCTCTCTCCCCGACAGCCAGGACCTTCCTGCCCCCTGAAGCAGCCCTCCTGACCTACCAGAGTTCCAGAATGCCGCCAATACTCAGCCAGATACGTGTATAGTACAGTGATGTTGAAAAAGTATTTGCCCCTTCCTGATTTCTCTATTATTGCATATTTGTCACACTGGATGTTTTCAGGTCTTTAGACAAAATGTAATATTAGATAAAGGGAACCTGAGTGAACAAATAACACTTGTTTTTTTTTATTTCACTTATTTAATGAAAAAGTTAACAACACCAATTGGCACTGTGTGAAAAAGTAATTGCCCCTTACACTTAATAACTGGTTACGCCACATTTAGCTGCAATGACTGCAACCAAACACTTCCTATAATTCAATATCAGTCTTTCACATCGCTGTGGAGTAATTTTAACCCACTCTTCCTCAAGAGAACGCCTTTAATTCAGTAACATTTGGTAGGTTTTCGAGCATGAACTGCTCGCTTCAGGTCCCGCTACAGCATCTCTATTGGGTTTAAGTCTGACTTTGACTAGGCCACTCAAAACTTTAATTTTACTTTTTAGCCATTCTGATGTGGATTTTCTTTGTGTTTGGATCATTGTCTTGCTGCATGACCCAACCACGCTCAGCTTCAGCTGACGGAAGGATGACTGGACATTCTCCTTAAGAATTTTCTGTACAGAGCAGAATTCATGGTTCCTTTAATTATGGCAAGTCATCCAGGTCCTTAGGGCAGAAGTATCCCCACACCATCACACTACCACCACCATGTTTGACTGTTGGTATGGTGTTCTTACTGTGGAATGCTGTGTTTGCTTTTACGCGAGACATTATGGGATCCATGTTGTCCAAAAGTTCCACTTTGAACTCATATGTCCATAGAACATTTTCCCAAAAGGCTTGTGGATCATCCAGGTGCTTCTTGGCAAATGAGAGACGAGCATTTATGTTCTTCTTGGTTAGCAGTGGTTTCCGCTCACTACCTCACATGAAGCCCATTTTGCCCAGTCTCTTTCTGATTGTGGAGTCATGAACACTGACCTTAGCTGAGGCAAGAGAAGCCTGCAGTTCTTTGGATGTTGTTTTAGGATCCTTTGAGACTTCTTGGATGATTTTACACTCGCCCTTGGAGTAATTTTGGCAGGCCGCCCACTCCTGGGAAGGTTCACTACTGTTCCAAATGTTCTCCATTTGGAGATTATGGCTCTCACTGTGGTTCGATGGAGTTCCAGAGCCTTAGAAATAGCTTTTGTAACCCTTTCCAGACTGATAGAGGGCAACAAAATGTTTTTCTGATCTTTTCAGGAACTTCCTTTGATCATGGCATAATGTGCTTGTTGAATCTTTGTGCTGGCAATGTGACTCTGATGGTAAGGGCCAAAATAAGTGAGGTTTATATTGAGCAGGGCTGGCTGTAATCAAGCCTGGCTGTGTTCAGTCAGCTGACTCTAATTATCCCTTTAATTGCTGATTTAACTAGGGGCAATTACTTTTTCACACAGTGCCAGTTGTGTTGGTTAACTTTTTCATTAAATAAATGAAATAAGTAAAAAAAAAGTGTTATTTGTCCACTCAGGTTCCTTTATCTAATATTATATTTTGTCTAAAGACCTGAAAACATCCAGTGTGACAAATATGCAATAATAGAAAAATCAGGAAGGGGCAAATATTTTTTCACGCCACTGTAGTTGAGAAAGATGGATGACCTGCAGCTCTTTTGAAATTGGTGCCTTTTTGTCCCGATAGGGAATGATTGCCAGAACAAAGAAATACCAGCGCGAGTAAAGCCAGAAGCTACAGTACTTTTAACACACCTCCAGCTGTAGCTCCATTCAATCAGTAACAGCTTTGGATTTTTAGAGAGACTGATTGTCCCACAGCCGCTGGGCGGCTGGCTGCTTCTCACCACTCTTTCCAGCTGTTGGCTATAGACGGATCTCTGTCATGTGCCTATCTCTCACTTTTCATCTGCAGCCTATATCCAATCACCAGCAGAGGGCTTTGACATTCTAACCCGCCTAAAAGACACTCAGGAATTACTGTGCTCTTAGGAATCACTGTTAGTCTGGTAACAACGAAGTGTTAAGGTCAGAATCATGGTGACTCAATATATTAAAACAAATCACTCCTGTTGCCTTATGGCTATGATACTACTAGTCACTATGATACTTTGCGATGCCACCTGCTGTCTCCTGCTTAGTGACTACTCTGCCAACAACAAATACTCCCTTAAGGACCATAGTGGTCACACCCTGGGACTCAGCCCTGCTCCTAAGCACACAACTGTCATATTAGCCTGCCTCTGCAGAAAGCCATTTTGCACGCTAGGGTACTACTGATCACCCCTCAAGTCGGGACCTGGGGAGAGTTAGTGACAGCAGGCTTTTCAGGATATTCTACAGCCTTCGACTCCCAACATGTGGCGACATGGAGATAAATCCTGGCCCCACACACCCATGCTCTCAGTGGCCCTCACGCACGTATTCAATCGCCCATATTAATGCCAGAAGCATTGTATCAAAGATCCATGAACTGAAGCTTGGGTATCGCGCCATAAACACAATATTCTTGGGGTAAGCGAACTTGGTTAAAATCTCAACTCCCAACTCTATGCCACATATATGCTATAACATCTTTGAAATGGCAGGCCCAGCCCTAAGAGAGGAAGTGGGGTTATAATCTACCTTAAGGACCAGATATCTGGCACCATCACTGCCTCCAGCTCAGCCCAGGAGGTGTCCCCAGAATGGCTCATGATGGATATCACCTTCTAAATCGTTGAAATTACGCTGGGACATGTATACAACCTCCACAAGGTGGGAAAATAGACTCAGGAAAATAACATCTGCAGTCACCAGCCTTGCACCAGCAAGGGACACCATCAGTTTAGGCGACTTCAGCCTAAATTGGTTAGAAAGCAAGCAGCATAGCTATGTGGAATCACTCAAAGAAATTAACCAGCCCAGATCATCAAATCACCTACCCGCCTCAGTCCCAGAACAGGGAACCATACGTTACTTGATTGGGTACTAACCAACTGGGAAGACAGGGTGAGTACCTCAGGAGTCATGTCAGACTCCATCAGTGACCACTCCCCCATCTTCTGCACATGGTCATGCTGAAGGACTAAGCCCCACCAAGGGTTATCTCTATCAGGAATTTTGCTAAGGTAGACACTGATGTACTGAAGAGACTTGAGGGCATAGACTGGTCCACCCTCTACACCTTGCAGGATGTAGGCACAGATCTGGGATTCCTCATTACTGTCCTAACCTCGGTACAGGAGAGACACTGACCCACTACTACTTGGCACATAAGGGTGGAAACACAAGATGGATTACCAGGAGCTCAAGACGCAGATGAAAGAGAGAGATAGGCATGGGCAGCTCACAAAACCACTTCCAGCACGAGGAAATTGGGCAGAGATAGGTATGCTCAGAAACCAATGTAAGCTTAACTTAAATCTTTGAAAGCATCATTCTTCAAGACTCAAGAAACTCAGAACCTTAGTGACCCAGGCAGATTCTGGGCTACAATTAACTCGGTCATCAAACCAGCTAAAAACAAAGGAACTATCTCTGTAGCGAGTGATACGGGCCTACAAACAGATCCTAAATCTGAGGCAAACTTCCTGAATAACAAGTTCTCAAACCTGAACTCATACCTAGACCCGCTTCCCACTGTAGCCTATACTCAGGTAAGCAGGACGTTGAAACTGGCCCTCCTCCCTTTTATTTTAGAGTTACAACACGGTCAGAGATTTATCTCCTACTTAAGTCCCTGCCCAAAACAGGCAGTGCAGGAAGTGATGGGTTAATGCCACAGTTCCTCAAAATGGCCTTGGCTATCCTAGCTAAACCACTCTACATATAATTAACCTGTCCCTGATCACTGCGAAGGTGCCGTGCTTTGAAGGAAGTCAATATTGTCCCCATACTTAAGGCAGGGGACCCTCACCTACCAGACAACATACAGACCTGTATCCATATTGTCGCACATGGGCAAAATACTGAAAAAGTGGCTCACCGCCAACTAATGGAGCACATTGAAAATATGGCCTGTTACCCAAGAACCAGCATGGTTTCCACAGGGTTTCAGTACTCCCACAGCATTAACTAAATTCACTGACCACTTGCTCAGTGAAGCGGATGAAGGAACCTCACAGGTCGATATTCGTTGACTTATCTGAAGCATTCAGTATGGTGGACCATGTACTACTACTGGGTACTCTTGCTTCCCTCAACTTCCCAATAATATCACAAACTGGGTCAGAAGTTATCTAACTGACAGAACCCAGCTAGTGAAAATAGGGCATGCCCTATCTACTCCTCTCTGGTGTGGACGGCGTCTCCCAGGGCTCCGTTCTAGGACCCTTACTTTTCTCACTTTATATTAACCCTTTACTCATGGTACCTACAAATAGCAACAGAATTATGTATGAAGACAACCTCATTATTTTCAAAGTGAAAACAACATCACTGGGCTAAACCGAGACCTAAACACAGAGTTTAATACAGCTGCACACTGGTTCACACAGCATAGACTCCGCTTGTAAACACTAAAAAACAAAATGTATGTTGTTGGCTCTAAACCAAAGCTTGCAAAGGGCACACCCAACAACACAAAAACTCTCGGTATACTAACCTCTGACAGCTCAACTCTTGAACTTGGAAGAGAATTCAAATACAAAGGGTCACGCTCGACCCATCTCTTATGTATGAGTACCACATTAGCTCAATAATCAGGAAGGTAAACCAGTGAATAGGACCGTGTTACAGACTGAGGCATCTCAGAATTAAGAGTTGCATTGGGCATGGCCACCTCCTCCCATTCTTGAATACTGTTCTCCAAAATTGCCTTGCATCCCTATCACTACAAAGTCGTTTGAATACGGCATACAACATCTGTAGATTCATCAATCTTGCCCCATTCTGGACTCACCACTGCCATCTCTACCAATCCTCTGGATGGCTCCCCAGTGCCGCCGGAGAGACCTAATGTTGGGGTCATTCATAGCAAAAACTTACAGGACGGTGCTAGATCGCCATTGTCAGGGCTGTAACATTAAGAGTCTCAGTCAGGAACTGAGGTCCTCCTCCCCAGACTGTTGGAATGTTCCAGGCGCTTTACCGAGATGGGCAGGAGAGCTTTCTCATGCAGCACTCAAGTATTGGAACTCCTTCCTACACGAATCTCAGGCCCAGGTCTCTCCCCACATATTCAAGTGGAACCTCAGAGTAGACATGTTGGGAAAGTCTACATGTAAATGCTACACCTAATGATGTCGCCACTACCACTAGCTCATGACTAAGCATGATAACATATTTTATGCACTTATTGCTGGATGCCGACATCATGTAAGGCCAAAGTCCTGGGGCTTTTGACATTTGTCACCTGTATGTACATCATTACCTCCACTGTACTGCCAACTGTGTACTGTATACTTGTTGTTTCTACTTCTTCTGATTGTATTGCAACTGTACTTTGTAATGGATGTCCATCTGATTGGCCGGGTCGTGCCTGAAAATGGTCACAGGGATCAGTGTACCCACCTGATTAACAAATAAATAAACAAATGTGGTTTACTATAATGTCTTCCTGGGCTCATAATGCCCACTATCAGGCTAAGTGTCCTGTCTTAAGTAGTTCTATCTATTTGTGAGTGTCCATATTGAACCTCCGGTGCCTGTCTCTTTTAAGAGAGTACCTAATCTGTGTTTAGAAATTAGTCTGGGCTGGGTCTGAGTGATTTAGGGCTTGCAATTGGCCAGACAGTGTGTTATTTTGCTTCATTCTGCAGTTGCTATTTAGCATAGGGAGCTCTCACAGGAACTGTGATTGTTTACTGTTTATCTGCCGTTATATTAAAGATAGAAGCTTGTCTAACCTGTTTTGATTACAGCTCTAACATTTGGATGAATACCACCATGTTAGGTCCTGGACTTCAAGTAATTGGACCAATCGAACCACTGGGGACCTACAATGATCCTGCCCCAGGGTCTTGTGGGAAGGAAATTTTGTAGTTTTGAGTTTTGGCGCCCTTACTGTTACTGACAGTTCCCTCAGCCAACCAAACCTTTTGAATCACAAGGAAGCCTGAAGCAGTGGATCACTTACAGCTGGACGTGGAAGAGTGAAAAGCTTGAGCTTTTGAGCAGCTGCTCCAGAAGGAACGAGGGGAATCAGCGGAAGAGGCTTAGTTGGCCTTCCTGCCATGTTCTCCTGCAATGGAACTGCCTATTGCAGAAGTAAAACCTGTCCGATTTCCAGCCTGGAACTGCGGCAGAAAAATAGAAGTGTCATTGCAACTTGCAATTTTGGACCGAAGACTTGCTTCTGAAGTGATCGACCCAGCTTGTTGAGAGAATTATACTCAGATTGAAAGGTTTGTGCAGTAAAGCTGTAAATTTGCAACGGACTGAATCCGAACTTTAGTTTAAAGAAGGTAGTGATATAAATGTGCTGAATGTGTTTTGTTTGTCATCATTTGGTTCCCTGTGATCAAATATGTTACACCAGCTGAAGATCACAAACCTTTTCAGAATTGTTCACCCTGCCTGGGCTCCGCTGCCTCAATGTAGGCTGCTACTCCTGCACCAGAGACCATCTCGTAAAAGACCGGCTTGGGATTCGCCCCTGTTCAATACCATTGAGCAGGTTGCAACCACCGGAGGTGAGTCATGTCAGCCCAGCTTCCCCAGCCCCTTGATCATCACCATGAGGTCTACATATCACCTGCAGTGCAGCCAGATCCTGGTAACGTGAGTACAAATCAGGTAGCTCTGCAACAGCTAAAATCATTGTGGTACCATCTAATTGTTTTCTTTTACTGGGTTCTTGCAATGGACTGAGCCATCTGGCTTGGATTACAAATATTTGGGTTGTGTGCATGTTTAACTGCCGTTTCTTCCGCTAAGGGCCCCAACATCAGCTGTAATGCCATAGCCACCCAGAGCCAGCGCTTCAGAGCTAGCTCATGACATTGGGTAGAGGGTTGATGAACTGTATAATTGGGACTTAAAGTGCATGCTAGACAATTCTGATTTAAATCAGATTGCCAATCATTCTGCTAGATTCACACCCTCCTTTGTTAATTCCCCTAAATAAACCTGATTGCCTTTTTTACATTTAACCTGGCTATGTATATTATTAGCTGGGTTACAGTGTTAAGACTGTATTGTTGCATTGCTAACCTTATTTTCCAGTGGATCCTCAGGGCAGTTGCACATCAGCCCTGGTGGTAAGTGAAAAGGATGTAAGCACATTGTTACTATTGTCTATTGATTGTGAATTTACCCTGTGTTATATTGTACACCACTAAAAGGGTTGATGGGGGCTTGTAGCTCCCAGAGAGCTATATCAGAGCAGTTAACAACCCCAATACCTATTCTCTGGGTGGAGGCACCTAATTAGAGAACTCAGGCCCCTCAACCTGTGCATTGCCACATACAAGCAGGCGTAGCAGCCCTTAGAATAGCATCACCTAGGGGTTACACATGTTTGAAACCTGTAACTGTTTCAGTACCCACTACCTCTGCTGAGAGGCTGTTCCAGGCATCCACCGCTCTTTTCATAAAGAAATATTTCCTCACATCCCTCTAAGTCTCCCCCTTCCAGCTTCATATCATGTCCCTTGTCCTTGAGCATCTTTTTCTGTGTAATATGCCAACCTCCTGTACCTTATTGATACTCTTGAGGTATTTGAATGTTTCTATCATGTCTCTCCTTACTCCCGTTCCTCTAGTAGAGTGCATATTTTATTCTCTGAGTCTTTCTCGTAGGACTTCTGATGCAGGTCATGCTCCATTTTGGTTGCCCTTCTCTGTATTGCCTCCACCAGATCTATGTCCTTCCTGAATGAGCTCCTTACTAAAGATTTAGCAGAAGAATTAGCTTTTTCTAATTGGACTGAGCTACTAAAGTTTCAAACCAACATGTGCTTCCTGTCTTATTACACTTTGTCAAAGCTGCTCTCCCATTAGTTAAAATGTCAGTATGTCATAGGTACAGCAGAAATGACATTATTTATTCTGTATATATGTCATCATCTTTAAATAATACATTTTATGTTACTCAGTATATCTCTACAGGAGTTGTGTGAATGTACATTTGTGTATTTTATTTTACAATGTATTTACCAGGTAGCCCAGCTGAAATGCAACAATTTATATCCAGTAGGTTTTGGCCATTCACTCATTTCTGAATGTTTGATTCTAGCAGGTCTGAACCTGCTATCTTTGGGTTCCCAAGCCAGTGCTCTACTTGCTAGACTGTACTGCACAGATATACATATATTTTGTGCAAAAACTTTGTTAGTGCACCAGTTAGAGTATTAACGCCACCAAAGTAGGAAATGTGATGTTAAGGTTTCAACCATGACTCCCCCCAACTCCCCACCCCAAGCAGCAAAAGGAAAAAAATTTAGGGTTTGGGGTCTCTGGAGTCTTGGCAAATCAGTGGCGGGGTCTTCCTTGGGGTTGTCAACCAAAATACTCACACCTCCCCAGCCCATAGCCTCCTGTCCGAAGCACAAAGTACAGGTCCAAGCCAGAGCCTCATAGATCTACACTCTTCAAAGCTAGAAAGTATGTCTCACCACATGTTGCCATGACAGTTTGTTGTAGCTTTCTTCGTGCAGGACCCTCAGAGCCCTATGTGAAGAAGGACATCATATGTGATGTTGTTTGCTCAAGGAATGGGGTGGACATTAGGGCTGACCACCCCAAGGAAGACCCCTCCACTGATTCACTAAAACTCCAAAGACCCCAAACCCTAATGTTTTCTTTTTGCTGTTTGAGGTGTGGGAGTGGAAGTTAAGATTAGAAATCCTAGCCACCTTTCCCTACATTTGTGACTTTAAGTTACCCTAACGGGTACACTAACAAGTTTTTGCAATGAATTTCCTTTCTTTTGTGATAGTGGAACTGCATCTTCATTGGGACCTGTGTAACTGATGCAGGTGCCCTGCGCCAAGAGAAGATTCCGTCCACCTACGGAAGTGCATGGACCAGGCCCTGCACTGCTGTGCAGCGATGGATGTGAAGAATTCAAAGGGCTCTCTGGTGGACTGGGTGAATGGCTCCTCTTGCAAGCTGGGCATCCTGGATTTTGGGTGGCTAAAAAAGGTGTTTTTGGCAACTTAAAAAAACAGCGTAATGTGTCAAAATGGGCCCCGTTTAGCTTGGTTCAGGTGTTTGTGTTTTTAAAAAGATCATTTTTATTTTATTGTTTGTGAATTTAAAGGGACAAAAATGGCTGCCGTCACAACTGGTATGATTTTGAGCATGACAGGTAAATCATGAAAATAAACACTAGCGAAATTTTTTTTAACCAGTCAAACCTGAACATTAACTCAAAAATTATTACAACTCTAAACTGGTATACTACTTTTTCACCAAACCTTCAAAAGGCACACCCTTGGCACAAGCCTCATCAAACCTGAACATTTCAGGAAAAAATTCCACACTGTCTAAGCTGCAGGTGAGAGCAAATAATACATAATGTTAAGCATAATTTTGTTTTCATTTTTGATGCTTCATTATCTAAAAACCATACAAGATGCCATCATGAAACTTTTCATGTCTTGAGACTCTTACAGCCTGATCGCACATGAGCTATTTTTGTTATTTTGTCAAACAATGACAAAGTTATTAAGATGCAAAACTGGGGTTTAACATTGAACAATCAACTCAATTCTAACTATGGGGCACTGCTGCACCCCTATAGTATATCAAAAATGGGGTAAAAATGATAAGGTAGTGACATCAATATTAGCAATATACTAAAGATATGTCATTATTGCTGTTGTCACAATGGTATTTTAAGGTCACTGTCATCACAGTGGAATACTGAATCAATCAGAGAGGTTTTCATGGTGTTGATGGCAGTGCAATGCCTAGTGTAGCACTGAAGCCAGCAGTTTAGATAAAAACAAGCATTTGTCAATGCCGAATGTTTGCTTGCTGGCATAGGAGTTACAGAGCTGCATAATAGGAATGGCAGTGAAGTATTGAACTGACCAACCCCCACCACCACCCTGCAGAGACTGACAGACATTGAGGAGTGCCTTTGGGTGCGTCAGGCATAACGGCCACACCATTTCACCACACCCTACCCTGCAGACACTGACAAGTGTCACGGTGTGCTGCAGGTCTTTGGCCCTTATGCTCACCCATTCCATCAGGAAATGCGGTGAGATGGGTCCTGTATAGAGAGTGGGGTGAACTTTGGGGCCAAAGAGTCCAAGGCACACCTCAATGCCTCTCACTGGCTGCAGGGTGTGGAATGGTTTGGGCATTACAGGCGAGAATCCAAAGTCACACCCGATGCCTCTCAATCTCTGCAGGCTGGGCGTTATGGTCGGAAACCCCAATGCCTCAGGCATTCATTGGCATTTTCACTCCAAATTTTCAACATGTTTTTTGTGACCCCCACCTTATGAACAGTGGCAATATCAGTTTGTTAGCAGCTGATTTCCTGCGACTATGCTATTGGCACCACAGGTGTGAAAACACATTTCGAACAGGATGTGAAAAATGACAGCTGTACTGTTCATGGGAGGTGCAAAAATGGCAATGTTGAAATTCTGCAGTGAAAATATTAAAAACTGGTGAAGTCGCTGAGCGTGCGTAGAAAATGTGCAATGCACACCCATAATGCAATTAGTGTGGGATTTTTACAGCAGATTGTGAACACAGGGATTTTGTAACCTCCGCTCATTAACAGTGTCACTGTGATTTTCTTACTCTGTCCCAAACAGTGATTTCTCAGCGACCACAATTTCGCTGTAAGTGCAAAAACACATTTCGACCATGGTGTGAAAAATTACAGCTGTACTGTTCATAAGGAAGTGTGGAAAAATGCCAGTGGTGAAAATCTGGACTGAAAATATTAGAAATCCATGAAATTCGGTGTGTGGAAACTGCACAATGGTCGCTCGTAACACAGTCATTTTATGGACGATTTCACCAAATTTTAACATAGCCATTTTAACGCCTCTGCTCATGAACAGTGTCACTGTGATTTTCCTAATCTGTCCGAACATTGATTTACGCATACCAACTGCGCCATTTGTATGCTACATGGGCAGAAACATGTTTTGCCGAGATGTGAAAAATGACAGCTGTACTGCTCATAAGGAGGTGTGGTAAAATGGCAATGTTGGAAATCTGGAGTGAAAATATTGAAAATTAGTGAACTTATGGCGTGCGTGAGGAAAAGTGCAACACATGCTCATAAAACAGTAATTTTTGGGAATTTTTTCACCAAATTTTTAACATAGACATTTTAACACCTCTGCTCATGAACAGTGTCACTGTGATTTTCTTAATCTGTCCGAACATTGATTTGCTTGCGATTTGCCATTGTACACTCATGCGTAGAAACACATTTTGGGTCAGATGTGAGAAATGACAGCTGTACTGCTCATAAGGAGGTATGGTTAAATGGCAATGTTGAAAATCTGGAGTGAACATATTGAAAATTTGTGAGCTTCTACGGCGCGTAGGAACAGCCAAGCATGCTCATAAAACAGTCATTTTTGGGAATTTTTCACCAAATTTACAATATAGGGTTTTGGGGCTAATCTCATGAACTGTGACACTGTCGTTTTGTAAATCGGTCCTGGAAAGGTGGTTCCACACAGTGACCGCAAAATCACCTTTTGGGGCCTAATAACAACATGACAGTGACAGAATTCATGAGGTGGTCTAAAAACCCATGTTAATTGGTGAAAAATTCCCCAAATGCCCAAGATATGCACTAAAGTTAGAAAAACCTATTTATTACATTATATAGCTTACCGTCATTTTCTCAGTTTGCGGTCGGCATTGAAGAGTGCAGGCGTGTTCCCGGTCCACGAAGATCATCATGCCGAGCTCTGGAGGTAAGTGTGGGGTGAAGAGGGTTGTGGGGAGGCAGGGTGTACAGAGGGTGGGCGCGGGTGGGGAGATTGGGTCAGGACAGACAGCAAGGGAAGGTTTTTATTTCAGGTTTCTTTTTTTTTTTTAGATGACGGGACTTGTGCCACGCTGGTGGGCTCCCAGCGGCAGCTGGAAAACTGTTTGAGGGGCCGTGGAGCCGATGAGGGATGTTTAATCGGCCGCGCCGATCTGTTGCCCGCTGGGGTGGGCTCCAGCGTGGCACCCCTGTAATCTTTTGGGGACAGTGGAGCCAATGGGAGATTGGGCAACCCGTCGGCCATCTGATTTATTGTTGCCACACTGGGGTGGGCTCCAGCATGGCATCTGGAACTCTGTTGGAGGAGCGCAGCACAGCTGATGGGGATTGGGCACCCCGTCGGCTATA
Source organism: Neoceratodus forsteri (assembly GCA_016271365.2). Taxonomy (NCBI): domain Eukaryota; kingdom Metazoa; phylum Chordata; order Ceratodontiformes; family Ceratodontidae; genus Neoceratodus; species Neoceratodus forsteri. The sequence continues at coordinate 155,890,716 of CM057454.1, forward strand.
CAATGTGTGCATGTGGGGAGAAGCATGAGCACGCAGCATGCGTCATGTGTGTGTGGGGAGGCGGCATGAGCATGTGATATCTTATCACTGCTCACTGAAGCATAGCTCTCCCTTTCAACTGTACAGCCACTGCATTTTCAACTGCTGTCATAGACAGCTGCAGCATTCATTGGAGAACTGCGGCAGCTGCAAACACACTGACTGAATTGGAAGACAAGTGTCATACCTCCGAAAACTCAGATGATGGCACTATGTTTCTTGTACATGTGTACAAGAAAACATAAAAAGCACAATCTTCAAATAAACTGCATATTTAAGCCATAATTTAGAAACTACTGTTGTATATAGTGAATATACAACAACCTGACTCAAAATACTCTGCATAAAACTTTCAAAATGTAGCTCTATACTACCAGGAATATCATAGCACTTTTGCTGTTTGCTCCCTCTTGTACTACTCCCTCCTACCTTCTATCCTCCTCTTTTTCTCCCCATCTCCCTCCCTGAGTGCAAACTCCTGCTCAACTATAAGACTCTCCCTTTCACCTTGCCCTCTCACGATAGTCCCTTACAGCACTTCTCTCTCTCTCTCTCTCTCACTCACTCACTCTCCGCCCTCCTTACTTGCAGTTTCTCATCTCTTCTATCTCTGTATTTCCCACTTTGTTTGTCTTCTAAATTCAGTATACCCTACAAATTCCTATGCTTAAGTTATTATTGTATACTGTATAACTTTACTGTACACCAGTTCTATTGTCGTGTTGCATATTTTATTTAATCCTCCCTGTTTACTTTATTACTGTACTGTACCTAGTTTCAACTTCTATTGTATTACAATTGTGTAACTGTTGACTGAAACTTCCCAATTCTCTTTCCCCAGGTCACACCTGAAACAAGTTCTGTCTCAGTGTGCCTCTCCAGCCAACGACTTTAAATAAATAAAAAAATAGAAAATGTATCTTAATTTCTGAGTAAGCAGGGGTTCCATAACTCAGCTATGACTCTGCCACTCATGAGTTATGATCCTCTCCCTCACCTGAAGATAAATTACATGTTATGAGTCAACCCACTGCATACTATATATATATATATATATATATATATATATATATATTCATTGCAAAAACTTCATTAATGCATCAGTTAGGGTTGAAGCAACAAAAGTAGGGGGAATGAAGCTTTAGGTTTTCCAACCCTAACGTTCCCCTACTACCCTCCCCACCTCCATCCTCCACACAGCAACAGGTGTCGAGGTGTACCTTGGGTTATCAGGCCTAACTCTCACCCCATTCCATGTGTAAGGAAGCTCATATGGTACAGTATAGGAGAATGGGTGTGAGTTGACCCCCAAGCACACCCCAACACCTTGACAAAGTGTAATCTTACCCTTATATGTTTGTGGGAGTGCAGGGCCCTCCTGGCCCTGCACTCTCATCAGTCTATAGTGTGTTGTGGTTGCACAGGGTCTGAATGCAGGGCCTTCTTGGCCCTGCACTCCCTATGTAACCATAAGTGTATAGACATTGTAATTAACCCTCATCTCCCTGTGGGAGTACAGGGCCCTGCACTCTCATCTATCCATAAGTGTAGAGACATTGTAATGAACTCTCATCTACCTGTGGGAGTCCCACTACTGCATAATAGAGGGTCCTGCACTCCCATTACTGCATAATGGTATCCATATCTGAAAGTGTAGGGCCCTGCACCCCATCTACCCATAATTGTAGAGATGCAGTGCAGGCCTAGAGACATTCCAAGTAACCCTTGTGCTGCAAATGGCAGAATATATCAGTAACCATAGAAACATTGGAAAAAATTCCACCACAATTCTAATCATAGACTGGCAACCTCCATCATCGCTAGTACACCTATACTGCATTTTGTGAAAAATCCATATCTCAAACCGCTTTTGAGATATAGACGCTGAAAGACACTGCATCCACCATAGTGTTATCCTGTGAGAAATTTCTAAACTTTGAAATGCTGTAAGTATGGAAGCGATGTAAATTTAATCAACGAACCAGCAAAAGTCACATCTGTGTCAAGCCCTTTCTACCCTTCAAATTTCAGCCTTGAATGTTCTGTTTCTTTAAAGTGAAGTGACAAAGAAACAGTAAACTTTAAAATCCTTTTAGTGACGTGTCAAATCCTTTTCCACGATGTGAAAAGGTTTTTAACACCACGCAAAAAGGAATTTGTCTCACAGAAAGGGATTAAGGACAGGCCATCTGGTCCACAGTTCTAATCCTTTTATAGAAATTGATTTGACACCTCACGGTATGGAATCGGCCCATGAAAAGGGATTTTGATGGCTCACGGTAAGGGATTGAGTTGTCAGACCAGATGGCTCTGTGGGTAATCCTTTCATGAGATGCAATTCTCTTTTCACGAGGTATCAAAATCCCTTTTCGCATCGTGAAAGGGATCAGAAGGAGTCAAGAAACAGGATTTTAAAAATCAAAATAAGCATTCTGAGGCTGCAGCAAAGTACAACAAAGGCACAGAACTGTGAAGGATGTCCAAATGAATAAAATACATACTTGGATGTCTCCAGAAAACATCCCTAGGCAAAGTTATAAAGTTTTGTTTGGGCTAAAAAATGAAAATAAGATTGCAGCTCATGAAAGGGAATTTTTTCTCACAAAAGGGATTTTAAGGATCCCATTTTGTGAGCTGTCAGAATCCCTTCGTGAGCCCTAAATCCTTTTCACACTGTGCAGCTATCCAAGAGACTGAACTGAGCATGCTCAGAACCTGAAATTTCAAAACTGAATAGCTGTGGAACAGAGTAATATTTTATTCACCAAACCAATGCTGGTTTATTCTTTGAGACAAGCTCTTTCTACCATGAAAATGTCAGATTAAAATTCCAAACGGTATGGCCACAGCGATGGGGAAAAGACAAGCCAAAACAGGAAAAAAAAGCAAATTTAACTGTTTTTTACTATATGCGCACAAAATCACGAATCCAGTCAAAACAAAACTTGGTACTTGAGAAATCTACCCCATGGGACAGCACATCCCAAATGTCATGCAAATCTGTTGAAAGGTTACAAAGTTATTAAAGTACAAATTTTGAGGTTTAACATTAAACCTCCCAAACTATAGAGGCTCTACTGCGCCACTGTGATACATAGATGATAGATAGATAGATAGATAGATAGATAGATAGATAGATAGATAGATAGATAGATAGATAGATAGAAAGACAGAAAGACAGACAGACAGAAAGATGCATACATACATGCAATAAATGTAGACACAAGCTCCTGAGAAGTTTATCTATTTATTATCTATTTATCACAGCAACTTTATGAATAAATGTAAAATCTTAAAATCTTACATTTATTCATACAGTTACTATGTCAGATCTGATTTATTCATATAGTTAGTGCATCATAGACAACTCCCCACCTGCGCCCTTCTTCCCACAGTTCATTTCACTTTGTAGTTCCTGTAGTGCATTTCTCCACCAACATTAACCTGTATTAACTGGGCGCTTCATCCTGCCCGTCTTTTGCTCTCACTTGCCATTGATCTTCTCTGTACAGCTCCACACACTGTTTGCAGTACATCAGCTTTAGTGTCCATTTTTTTTAAGAAAACTGAGACTCATCAGTAGCCACTATGGCCCACTACCTCTACAGTGCCAGCATTAAACTTCATGAGCATCGCCACCACCTGTTCTGCGCCTGAACCTGTCCCACACTGCATGTTACTACTCCAGATGCAAAGTAGCTGTTTAACTTAGAGACTAATCCCATGAACTGGCAAATGATACTCCCAGATTCTGAACTGCTGTAGTTTCAAAGTCCTGATCCTCTCACTAAACACCAGTGCCAGTTTTGCTTCATTGTTCTGCAAAAACACTCACTTCACCAATGAGCAGGTGATGCTGGGATGGCAGCATTGACGTCCATGATGCTGCACCTATGGCAATGCCACAGAAGCGACAGACCTGTATCAGGAAAGGAGCTACTTAAGCAAAAGGTGCCAAAAATGTTCCCAAATACAATGCTGTAATAAACAATGCCCCCATTACAAGAATTAAATATGCGATGGGGATATTGTATGTTACATTATTTATCTGCACTATATATAGGGTATTACATAATCTGACTGAAGACACATTTATCTTCATGAGAGGTCAGTGATATTATGATATCTCACTTGTGGCGATAACTTTATATCATTTACATCATTGGCCTCAAATGAAGATGAATATGATAGAGCCTAGTTCTCAAAGGTTACATCTGGTGCAACTTGTCTTGCACCCAAAACAATGGTGCAAGTAGCAAGTTAGCAAGCAGTTGCAACATACGGTATTCTGCAAAGCAGCCTGTGACATGCTGCAGGCCACTTGCGCTAAAGTGAACTTACGCCACCAGTTACGCTTTAAAACCCCCTGTGACATGGCACTAGTGGGTTTACGGCAGCAGTTGAGCCCTATTCTGAAAGGGTAGCAACAAGGTACCCCAGAGCACTATTCTGCAACAACCTCTGGGGCAAACCATCAATGTAAGTTACATCAGCATATAGCTGGCATAACTGTACTTACGCCCTGGAGGTTGCCTGCATGTGCAGCCCGTCCATTCCTCCCATGGTATGCCACCCTCTCCTCCAACACTGCCCTGTTCCCAATACACGGAAGCCCCGCGAGGACAATGTCTGCCCCCAATACCAAAATGCTCCTGGGGCTACATCTGCCCCCAATACCAAATTCCCCACAAGGTGACATCTGCCCCATTTCTACAATGCCCCACGGGGCTGTTGCATGCCCGACCCCCAGTGCTTGCATTAGCCCAGCAGGGCTCACATGCCCACCTGAAGCCCTGATCCCCAATGGCAGCTGCCTGCAAATGGCACTTCTGTAAAAACAGAAAAATTATCCCACCCTATCCCATAATCCTGGTAGTCTAGTGGCCCCACATCCAGCATTGCCAGACCATCCACCCCCCACCCAGCCAGCAACTGGCACAGTCTACCACTCACCACTCGGCCAGCCACTGACTGAGCTCCTTCTGAGTGCACACTGTATATACGTGCTCAATGTATGAATGACAGTTCATTCATTGAGTATGTATAGTATGTGCTCAGACAGAGCTCAGCAGTGGCTGGTTGCAATGGTGAGTCGCGCGTGCCAGTTGCCAGCTGGGTGGGGGTTAGTGTGGTCTGGCAATGCCGGTTGGGAGGGGTGCTAGACTACCAGGGATTACAGGATAGGGTTTGGACTCATTTTCTGAATTTATGGGAAGTGCCATTTGTGGGAGCTGCCATCAGGGATGGGGCTTGGGGGTGGCTAGGTGTCTCATGGGCATTTACTACTACATGGTGATCAGGCTGTGGTGTTGATAGCCCTGTGGGGCATTTAATCAAGGATTGAGGGATCGGGTCCCAGAGTCCTGCGGGGCTTTACAGGCAGACTGGGGGGCACTTGCACCCAACAGAACTTGTGGTTGTGGCTTGTGACATGCCCCTTAGGTATGCCCTTCGCTTGGCATACCTTTGGGTATGTTGCAAATCATAGGACTTAGCTGTGAGTTCCTGTCCAATGCAGAATTGGGCGCAGGGTCCGGCGAATCAGTATCCATCGCATGTCCAACTTAGCACATTTATTTAGTTTTTATTTAGTTTTGTTGACCGGTAAGTGACTAGACAATCCTGCCTATTTTCAGGCATGACCCGGGAGGAGGATACAGATGAATGCCAACTGACCTTGAACCAGATTAAGCTGTTGGTGGTATTTTTAGTGAACGAGGAAATTTGGCTAGGTCACCGGGAAATTCTCTACTCTGTTGCGGTCAGTAGAGGGAGTTGTCGTACTACTGACATGGCAGATGGCTCTGAGTGTGGAGGAGCAGGACGGCAGATTATAGCTCTTCAGGATATCGTATGCTAAACGAGAGAATCAGGATGCATGAGCTCAAATTGTGGCTCTAGAAATGGTTTCCGGAGAGCTGCAGGCTATGAGCATGCAGCGGGTTTCAATGCAATACGAAATGACGAACGAAGTCCCCGACTGTGGAAGGTGAGATTACTTCTACCAGGAGAGTTCTGGATTGGCTGTTCCCGTTGTTGTAGGTGGCTCAGCAGCAGCTGAGATAGAAGGAATGTCGATTGCTGATGCTGAAAGCATCATCGCTATAGCTGGGGAAAGGAACGCGAAGTGATGGCGCGAGTTCGACTGTGCTGCTGGTTCCAGCAGACGGCTGTCGATGCGGAGAAGGCTTCAACATGGACCAAGGAATCTGCTTTCACTCAGGCAGGTTGGATACAACAGTCGGATGGTCGGTGGGTCCTGGACCCTAACTGATTTCCTTTTCTTCACCGAAAACTTTGGATTCACAGCTGCTTTCACATGCTCAGAAGGAGTTTCACTACAGGTCAGACTTTGTTTTCCCCCATGCAGGTAATGCGGACTTAGAGACTGCATCTGACTAGGCTAATGACAATACACCCCTCATGAGGGCCCACCATGACAGTCCCCTGCTCATTCACCATGGGGAAGTGATGCAAGGAGGGGTCCCCGCTTCTCAGACCTATTTAAAATAATAAATTAGAACAAGCCCCACGTAGAAATGCAGTACAACTCAGGTACTGGGGCAGTTTGCCTGAACACCTGGACAGGGCATATGTTGCCAGAAAACTGTTAAAGGATTCAGTGAACTTTTTGGCCATGGATGTTTATGCATTAATAAACATCCGTGGAAAGTACGTTGATATTAGCTTTAAGCATTTTTCTGGTTTGGATAAGTTTGGCAAAACTATGAGACTTGTAAGACTTTGCCTTTAGGGCTACCTTTTGGGCAATTTCCATTACTAAACCCTGTTTAAAACAATAAACATTATGTTTAGGAATGAGGGGTAAATGTGGGGATATCCAATACTGGTTGGAAAAAAATACACTGTTTTGGGGCCACCTGACCCATTATTGATTCCGAGGGTATTTGGACTGGGGCATGGCGCTTTAAAGTAAAATTGCATATGTGATAATAATGTTGTGCATGTACCCAACAGTTTCTTTTAGGAAAGGACAGGGGATCTGTTTTATCCAGGCCAACCCAAAGCATGTTACTGATGTGGCAGCAAACGTCACTTAAGCAGTGCATGTGACAAGGTTAAGTGTGCGCTTTTGGGAAATGGATCATGATAGCGAGGTGTGTAGGAATGTGTTCAAATGTAATTTATGTGAGGAAGCCAGTCATGCTTATCATCAATGTCCTTGGGCAGGTCAGAATCGGCAGGGAGGCCCCAATAAAGAGGACTTAATAAATCAGGCCCAGCGTAGATATAGGCCTCAGACTCCTTCTCATTGGAATACAGACACGGATTCTGCTAGTTAGAAGGGTAGGGATGCACCTCAGGATTCACAGTCTAGTCCGTCACAGCCTCCAGACCAGGAGCCTGAGCAACTGAGGCCTTCAGACCTGGACCAGCCAATAGTGTTACCTGAGGTTCCTTCTACTAGTATGGGACTCGATCCTCATACTTTGCACCCCCGAGGATCTTCCGGCAATGCCCCCACCAGATTCTGATTTTCAAACCCCTAGAAGAATTACCGGGCTGTTAGTAGACAGAAGGGAGTTTCAGGACTTGTCACACACAAAATGCATTTCAAGTTTTAGCAGAAATGGAGGATTCGGGCCCTGAAACACCCAAATCAGAAATTTGTTCTGAGATGGAGGTGGATGAAGCAGGTGAAACAGACCTTTTAGAGTTAAAGAAAAGAAAGGTAAAAATGGAAACAGGATAAACCTTTACTCTAGTCTTAAATAAATATGGTCTGCCTAAAGATGATATCGCTTAATTGTTGTAGTATAAAGAACTACAAAGGCATATCATTTGCTTGAGGCATTGCAAGGATTTATAGGCCGATATCTTTTGCAGGAAACACATTTGTCCTCTTTGGCTGAAGTCACTCAAGTTAAAAAGGCCTGGTGGGGGACCCTTCCTTTGGTCTTTTGGTCCCGATGCAGTGATGGGGTGGGAATTATTTTAAGCACTCCACAACACAAGTGACATGGCTTATATTGCTGGGCAGAGCTTTGCTCATTGATTGTTACTATAAAGGATATTCCTTCAGAATGATTAACACCTATGCCCCCAAGTAAAACTTCAAGGATTGATTTATTTCAGCAGATCAAACCTTATCTATTTACTTCAAAACATATTATTTGGGGAGGAGATATGAATTGCAGTTTAGGTATTCGTATAAGGGATAATGTGCAACAAAAACCTATTCGATTCCCATGCACTCACACAAATATCGTCAGACTGTTCATGCTGCAGGTTAGTTTGATTTAACTCGGAATTATTTTTTAAATTGTGCTCAAGCCTACCTCAAATCAGGGTTTGAGCACGGTTTATAAAACAGTTCCAAAGTCATGTTCAGTGTGAACATAACTGTCCTTGGGCTGCTTAGAACATTTTATGGTGGATAAAACATTGTAAGTAGCTCAGTGTGAACAGGGCCTAAATTACAGCAGCAGAGCTGTCTCTAAATAAACTACTCCTAGCCTGGAGGGAAGGAGACCTAGGCCTCAGGTCCCCAGAGATTTCCCCTCAAAGGGTGTTTTCCTCTCCTCAGTACCAAAGATCATAATCTTAAGTTACCCCTAAATTACTTAGGTAGTTTCTGCAGTTTTTTGGTAGGTTTTAGTTGGATGGAAATGGATGCTGACCCTCCTTTGCTGTTCCTCTCTCATTGGGAATTTATGCCCTCTCGTCATAATTCATGTAACCTATGTTCAAACTGTTACTCATTTCAGTTATCTCTGACCACTACTCTCAGCTCCGATGACCATGTCTATATTCCAATCTCAATACCAACTCATTACCTCTGCAATGCTTTCAATCTACTTCTTCTTTCCAATCTACTTCTTTTGGGCATTTCCTAAACTACCTTTAGCTTAAGGGAATCCTTCCCATAGCACCTCTAGGGGTGGAATCCTCCTCCGGGTTCCTGCCTTTGGCATCCTTACAGGTGGTATTCAGGCACAGAGGTGAGACGGCCATAGCAGAAGTTTATTCAGCAAGTTGCATAAGCACAACACCACACTAAGCTGCGTGAAGCACATTGAAGTGCTTGTTGGAGACTGGCTAGTTCTGAGATTTACTTCTACTTCTACTTCTATTTGAGAATGCATTATGACATATAACCAATAAGACACAATGGGCTGTGAGTTATAACAGCACAGCACACAAACTCTGAGTGTCATACTGCACTTATGAAATGGCCTGCGTACAATTAATAGAAAAGAAAAATACAGAAAATGATGCATTTCAAGTGCCACATTTTGCAACTTGTTATAAAATTAAGCAATATACCACAAGAGGGTGTTGGTGATGCCAGGATTTACCCATGCCCTGGGGTGTTGTTCAGTCACAAGGCGAGGATGCATGAAGCACTTTTTGAAGTAAGCTGCTATAAATCATGGAGACTGTGGCAAAACTTTAGGCACTTGAGTGTTGGCACAGTCAGGAGGATACTAAGGGATGCAAAAATCACATCTGCATCAGCAACTTTAATCCTTGAAAAAACGCCCTACAGTGTCCCACTTTCCAGTAATACAGCACAGCAGTACTGGGACTTGAATAGGACAGATGGACCATCAGGTCTGCCTCTAATGCATTAGCAGTCTCTGGTTGTGGCTTGTCTCCCCAGGTTGTCCTCAAATTTCAGTCTGTTACTATTGTTTCTTAAAATTTATAGTCCATTACCTTAAGGTAGCATTAGCCTTTTACAGCCAAAATTAGAATTTTTTATCAAATCCTGTTCAGGAAAGAAGGGATCATAACCCGAAGCCAAACCCACAGCTAGTCGATCCCTTCCACTTCCTGGTTCATATGTCCTGGCCTCATGCTCAACCTCCTCCCTTTCTCCAGCCCTAGAGAAAAATTAAAGCCACTGCTTAAATAATAGGGGCCCTGTTAGTTGAGCAGTGGCTTTTCTTAAAGTCCCTTAAACATATATAAAAGTGTGGAAAACTTTCCCATAGACTTTCATGGGTGCACCTCCACCTCTCCTTGTTTAGATGTCACAAAATGTCCAAGCCGCCAAGGGTAAGACTGACGGACCAGAGTGGAAGGGATCAGCTGTCTGTGGGTTCAGCTCAGTTACAATCCCTTCCCTTCAAAGGAGGACCTGATAAAAAAATTCTAATCTGGGCTGATAAAGCTAGCACTGCCTTAAGGCAATGGGTTATCAAGTCCAATGAGCTACAACAAAATGCATTAAATTTACTTTAAAAGAGAACTGCATTTAACCTCCAAGTTATTTTCTGTTCAAGCTGCTTTTCAAATATTAATTCACATTCTTGTACAATTCCATCTTTATTGACTTTTGGGTAAACTAAACATGAGTATTTTAGACTTGCACTGCAATGCTGAATGTAACCCTCTATAAATGGAGGTTCCCAAAAGTCTTCCTTGGGTGTGCTTAAAGCCCACTGCCAGGCAGGCGTTCTGTGTCTTTACAGGTATAAAAGTGCTTGCATCGAGTACCTTGTTAGCTCTCCATGCCTGTCTCTTTAAGAGACATTATTTTTGTAGTGTATAATTAATCTGAGTAGGGGCCGAGTGTTTCCAGGCTTGAGTCCCACCGAGCTGCAGTAATATTGCTCTGTTCTTGCATCAGTAATGGTGCAGATGGAGCTCTGTTAGAATTAGTAATCGTTTGCTGATTATCTGCTCTAATAACAATGGTATTATAGTTTGTCTAACCTGCCTTTCTTTGCAGCATGGACATTTCTGTATTGCACCAATCAGTACCTTTAGGGACCTTAAAATGGAGTCTGTCCCCAGGGTCTTGTGGAAGTGAATTTCTGTAGGGTTGTAGTTTTTCACTTTGGAGCCTAAATGGTCCTGGAAGGGAGCCTTTGCTTTGACAAACAGATGAATCAACCAGTCAAACCCTTTTTGGATCAGAAGGAAGTCCTGGTGCTGCCTGCAGCAGAGTGTCAGTCTGAGTTTGGAGTTGAGAGGTGCAGCTCGAATGATTAGAGCAGCTGCTCCTGCATAGTCACGTGGGAAACTGGTGGAAAGGCTGACTTTGGCTTGTCTGCTTGCTGTCCCTCAAAAAGGATCCTTAAAGAGTGCTTTAATAAATGGACTGTATCTGGACCAATTGTGACAAAAGCCACCCAATTGTAACTGTACTGTGCCTGAAGAAGACCGAAAGATTTGCTGTATGCAATCGGCCTGTCAGGATGTCTGAATCACCGCAGAGATTACGGTTTTGCTCAGGAAGCTGAAGTATGCAACTGGACTGTCATCTGAACTGTGGTATTGCTTTTATTTTACTGTAAGTGTGAATGCTGTTAGTGGGTTGCAGTTTGGTTTCCCACTGCTAATTGTGTCACGCTTGCTGGAAGCTGTATCCAGCATTGCGGACTGAATCTGAACTGTCTGTTCACCCGCTGGGCCCTACCAACTTGGCCCAGCCAGATACTTATGATGCAGAGAAAACCATCGATGAGAGACCCAGGGATCAGCCCCTGCTCAAAACCTCGAACAGGAACGACACCTGAGTGATTTGTGGGCCTGCTTCTCTTGGCCAACCAGCAAGTCATCCTAAAGTCTCCATTTCATCCATCCTGCTTCCTGTACTGGGTAGCATGAGTAAACACCAGGGTAGCTCCCTGCAACAACAGCTCAATCAAAGTGTGTCATCTGATTTAGTTGTTTTGTCTAATTATCATGAACTCAGCCTCCTGGCTCTGGATTATAAATTGTGTGTGGTTGTGTATGCTTCTTCTTCTCCACAGGGCCCTGACCAGCTGCAACGCCAGCCTTCCCTGGGCAACAAACATAGGTGCCGGAAGATGGTAAAACTGAGGCGGAGGATCAGAGGGGCACTTAGAGTGGAAAGGGCACTTTCAACACTAGTTTTTGCCATACAAAATACAATAAATCATGTACGCACATCATAACGTTATGAATGCAGTCCTATTTAGGAATAATTATGCGACATACAAAGGTGCCAGCAAAAGAGACCACCCAGTCCAAGTCTGCTCAAGTGTACAGCTATATTAAGAAAGCTGCTGTCGACCCATTCCTCCAATAGCTCCACATGACGTTTGAACCACACATTCCTTAATCTGTTACAGTGGTTGGCCAGGTGAAACAGAGATGCCATAGTAATGTGCATGACCAGTCCCAAGCATGCAGTCTTCACACTAATGAGTTAGAGTTTTGGTTCCACTAACTTCAGGATAGAAGTTAGTAGTTGCTCAACCACCAGCGACAAGGTAAACTCCTGAGGCTGGGAAATAAAGACACAGAGCCATTATGTTTGTTTACACAGCTTATTTATTAATGAATCAGTGTACATCGTAAAGTGTATTTATTAATGAATCATAGTATACAATGACAGAAATATATTGTACAACGACAGGGATATAAACAGATTTTACAGCAAAGTCTGGATGGATGAAGGAGTGGGGTACATTTGGAAATGGGCCAATTTACCATCACATCTGTACTGTCATGCTCTAGTCACCACTTCCGGATGGTAATCCTGTGCAAGCCTCCACTAAGCCCTGGTGGCTACCAAATCATCCCATGAATGCTCTGGTCACCACTTCAGGTTGGTAAGCCTTGCAAGCCTCCACCAAGCCCTGGTGGCCACCAGATCATCCCATGAATGCTCTGGTCACCACTTCCGGCTGGTAAGCCTGTGCAAGCCTCCACCAAGCCCTGGTGGCCACCAAATCATCCCATGAATGCTCTGGTCACCACTTCCGGCTGGTAAGCCTTGCAAGCCTCCACCAAGCCCTGGTGGCACCAAATCATCCCATGAATGCTCTGGTCACCACTTCAGGCTGGTAAGCCTTGCAAGCCTCCACCAAGCCTGGTGGCCACCAGATCATCCCATGAATGCTCTGGTCACCACTTCCGGCTGGTAAGCCTTGCAAGCCTCCACAGAGCCCTGGTGGCCACCAAATCATCCTATGAATGCTCTGGTCACCACTTCAGGCTGGTAAGCCTGTGCAAGCCTCCACCAAGCCCTGGTGGCCACCAAATCATCCCATGAATGCTCTGGTCACCACTTCAGGCTAGTAAGCCGTGCAAGCCTCCACCAAGCCCTGGTGGCCACCAAATCATCCCATGAATGTTCTGGTCACTTCAGGCTGGTAAGCCTGTGCAAGCCTCCACCAGGCCCTGGTGGCCACCAAAATCAGCCAATTTACCATCACATCTACACTTCTGCCATGAAGTAATCTTGATGCTCTGGTCACCACTTCAGGCTGGTAAGCCTGTGCAAACCTATACCAGGCCCTGGTGGCCACCAAAATCAACCAATTTACTATCACATCTACACTTCTGCCATGAAGTAATCCTTGATGCTCTGGTCACCACTTCAGGCTGGTAAGCCTGTGCAAGCCTCCATCAGGCCCTGGTGGCCACCAAAATCAGCCAATTTACCATCACATCTACACTTCTGCCATGAAGTAATCCTTGATGCTCTGGTCATCACTTCAAGCTGGTAAGCCGTGCAAGCCTATACCAGGCCCTGTGGCCACCAAAATCAACCAATTTACCATCACATCTACACTTCTGCCATGAAGTAATCCTTGATGCTCTGGTCACCACTTCAGGCTGGTAAGCCTGTGCAAGCCTCCATCAGGCCCTGGTGGCCACAAAATCAGCCAATTTACCATCACATCTACACTCTGCCATGAAGTAATCCTTGATGCTCTGGTCACCACTTCAGGCTGGTGGAAGCCTTGCAAGCCTCCACCAAGCCCTGTGGCCACCAAATCATCCTATGAATGCTCTGTTCACCACTTCAGGCTGGTAAGCCTTGCAAGCCTCCACAAGCCCTGGTGGCCACCAAATCATCCCATGAATGCTCTGGTCACCACTTCAGGCTGGTAAGCCTTGCAAGCCTCCACCAAGCCCTGGTGGCCACCAAATCATCCCATGAATGCTCTGGTCACCACTTCAGGCTGGTAAGCCTTACAAGCCTCCACCAAGCCCTGGTGGCCACCAAATCATCCCATGAATGCTCTGGTCACCACTTCAGGCTGGTAAGCCTTGCAAGCCTCCACCAAGCCCTGGTGGCCACCAAATCATCCCATGAATGCTCGGGTCACCACTTCAGGATGGTAAGCCTTGCAAGCCTCCACCAAGCCCTGTTGGCCACCAAAATCAACCAATTTACCATCATATGAATTTCTCTGTAAAGTACAGAATTTCTGTATCAGATTTTTCCAAAAAGTTAAGTCGTCTCTCATTTCGTTGCACAAACTCCCGAACAATTAGTGTATGTGATCCAAGTTGTCTGTTCTCTCTTTGTGAATGTTCAACAGCATTAGGTGATTGTACCTCTTCTCTGTCATGGTGCTTCTTAAGTAAGACTTTATCCTCCGCTGTGTTGAAAAGATCTCCCCCAGTTGCTGTACTCATTGGGACGAGGAGGTAAATTTGAATGAGCTTCACTACTTCTGAATACAGTAGCTGCTGCTGGCAGTCTTTTCCCACTAAGGCATCAATAATGGTGTTGATTGAGTTACTGCCCGCACCTCTGGCAAAACCTGCTGCACAAGTCCTGGGAGCAAGTTCAGTTGTGCATTCAGAATGTCAATGTCCAAGTCCTTATCTCCATACAACTGTGTGATCTGAAGAGGAACTGAAAACGTCTTTGCATTGGCTGCTTGAAGCAACAAATTCTCCATGGATGACAGCAAACTGTAGGTTTCTTGATCAAAGCGTCGGTCTAGTTCAACAAGACAAGCATCAATGGCTTCATAGTACATCTGTCGATACCAGTCCTTAGCAGATTTGGGATGGTGATGGTGCACTACCATGTTGCAGCCTTGCTGGCACATAGTGCTGTCTGGGAAGTTTTGCTCCTTCACTTTCTCAGTAGTTGCGCTCTCTGTTGATGCCTTCATAGACCTGGTCAAAGTCATCGCTGGCATTGTAAATTCTTCTTCAGGAGTTTATGCTCATCATCGTAGTTTCTGCTGTCAGTGTTTTTGTTTGCAGGATTGAAGCCACTTGTTCTGATATGCTGAATATGTTGTATGATACAACCAGTCCAAAATAGGTCCGAAACTTTTCATCACTGACATCAGGCCTTTGACCTTAGTTCATACATCTGTAGCTTTGTCTCGTTTCAGCTCTCTAAGGTGTCATAGAGTGCTCCATATTTTTGAGAACCGCTTAATACTTTTGTTCTTGCTGTCCATCTTGTTGGACAAAGTAAGTGCAGGCCTTCTACCATCATGTAAGGGTCCTCACTGTCATTCACTGCAATATTTTCATAAAGAGCCAGCCTCTGTGGGGATCCCCAAATCAACACACTTAAATTCTGGACAAAGCTGAGGGCATCGTCAATGGCATCACTTGCTTTTGCTACAGTTTTGAACACCAGGTCCAAGGAATGATTTGCACAATGGACATTCAATGCTAGTGGATTTTCTCTCTTAATTCTTGTTGCAGTTCCAGAAATGCATCCACTCATATTTGCTGCTCCATCATCGCCTGTCCCTCAAGTTGTTGATTGGCAAGTTACATCTTACTAGAACATCCTTAATGGCACTGGTGATGGATTCGCATCAGTCTTAGCCATTTCATACATCCCAATAAAATCTTCATGTATAACAAAATGGGGCAGTGAAACCCATCGTATACATATGGTCATCTGTTCATGTTGGCTAATATCCGTGATTCATCTGCGATGATTGCATACCGCTTTGATTCATTCGTATCTCTTCCAGAAGGTTCCTCAGCAGCTGATGTGCCATGATTTCCATGACTTCATTCACAACATCTGAACTCTGATACTTTCCTTCCTGGATCCATCCCGTAGTTCTGGCATGTCAACTGCCCTACTCAGCATTCCCACCTCAGGTTGCTTTTCTGTTCTTCGTGGCCATGAATTGCTAGTCCTTGCCGAACTAGAAGCTGTATTGCATTTACCTGTTTCAGAACGGTCTCGGTTCTTGCCTGTTCCTGTGCAAGATGCTGGCTGAGCTGAGCACCAACATTCATCCTTGTTCTTGAATGCAGTATACTTCTCAACAGCTTCATGGTGGAATAATGATGTCTGATGTTTCTTGAATTTGTCAATTGCTTTCTTCCAGTCACTAAATCCTGCTGAAATGAATGTAGTTTCACCACAACGACTGCCTGTGATTAGTTTCTTTCCACTGCTGCCCGACAGTAGTAGCAGAACACATCCTTTTGAAACACAGTACATTAGCCAGTTGAAAGATGAAACCACCGTGTTTGACAAGTTCTTGTTTCACTTCTCCCATTGGTGCGAGAATGACTTGTTTGATGGAAGTGTCTATAACACTGCTTGGTTGAAAAACACTGTTAATATTGTGGCAACAAACAGAAGAGCAGGAGGGAGAGACAAAGAGACAGCAGATTCAGACATGGTTGGTTCAACTGCAGTTACCCAGGTTTTCTCAGAACAGGAAGGGAGAGACAAAGAGGCAGCAGATTCAGGCACGGTTGGTTCAACTGCAGTTACCCAGGTTCTCTCAGAACAGGAGGGAGAGACAAAGAGACAGCAGATTCAGGCATGGTTGGTTCAACTGCAGTTACCCAGGTTCTCTCAGAACAGGAGGGAGAGACAAAGAAACAGCAGATTCAGGCAACGGGTCACTGCCGTGAGCTGGGTATTCTCAGAGACATGCACGATGTTGCCATCACTGTTGCTGTTCATGGGGAACAGCTCTGCAGCTCTGTTTTCTGTATTGGAGAAGAGCAGGCCTTACCATCCAGGGGCACTGGAATAGCAGCTGCAGGACAATCATCCGGCAAGGAACATGTTAGTTCTAGCACTGATGCAGCATTTGAAACAAACATGGCTGCATTTTGACTCTATTGAAGCCATTGGCAGCGAAGCGGTATGCACAGTTACATTAGCACTACAATACCGGTACAGCTGACAGCTGCAGTGCTTGTGGCAGTGTCAATGGTATTCTTGGCAGCGATGTCCCTTGCATGCTCTGAAGCGGTTGGTATCTGGGCACTCCCAAACCAGTAATTTAGTTTTCTTGGCATCTTGGCAGCAATATCAGCCAGTTGTTTCTCCATCTGTCGTTTTCGTCTCTCAGACCGTGGCATATTTGAATGCAGTGAGTCCGTGCAGGCTGAGAAAGAATTAGTATACAATTTAGTGACATCCAGATTACCATCTTCTGATAAGGTACTGCAGCATGAACATTAAGCATGCAAGCAATAAAATTTCTATGGCAAACATTTTATATCTTGCCCTTCCTCATCATCCCTCCAATCTTCGCTCAATTAGTTATCAATCCGCAACTACTGGGCCTACATTAGATATTCTTGGCTAGTGATCCATGCAGCAAAATGCTTGTGTACTGCACCACCAGTGTACAAGACAAGTGTCCAATAAAATGTATTAGGAGCTTTGGCTTGTAGACACTGGGGAATGGGACTGGGGCACCTCCTGAAGACAAGCTCAAGAGAGGAGAGAGGAAAACAAAAAGACCTATTCTGCTTAATAAGGGAAATCTGGTCAGTAAAGCGATGGGTAGTAAGACGAGAGGGAGTATAAAGTGTTGTACTTGTTTACGCACATTCAAATAAGCTACATACCCTCAGAATGGACGCATCTACTGGCTCTAATAAAAGGTATCAGAGGTCTGATTTCATGTCCAGCCACCAATCAACTGGATTCTAGAGATCAAAACCCGATTTTTTTTTTCTAACCAGGTTAACCATTTCGAACTAGGTGGACTCGAGGGTGGCGCTGGTACTGACAATAACATTTTGTATGCCACCAACACTGTTGCTCAGCTGCCCAACTGTTACAATGGCAGGGCTTTTGTTATGTCCAGGACTTCGTATTGTGAAATTTGCCTCCTCTCCCTATGTCACATATCAGCCAACCTCTCCCAGCAGCTGCAACTCAGAATTTTCAAATGCCCCCAACTTCCCAAACTCTTCCTTGTCCATTGTCTGCCAGTGTCACCACAAACAAGTGGCACACTACATAATAATGTAAAACATGCATCATTAATCATTCTAAGCACTCTTACAGCTGCCTCCTCCACACCCAGCTCACTTTACTGACACATTTCGACATCACTACTTTGTAATGCACATGCTCCCTAGATCCGAGATGTCAGTCCTGAAATCCAAGCTATTGTAACAATTACAGTTACTTGCACAATTTCAGTACATCTATGCTTTGTTTAACTGGGAGATTCTAATCAGTTTCAGCCATGCAAATATTTGTACACATCTGTACATAAACTGGTAGTATTTATAAGCTGCGTCAGCCAGCATGACCTGTTTGTCCATTTTGATGGCACACGTCAACAGGTCTTTAGCCTAGTGGGCTGATCTGTTAACTGAAAAATAAAATGGTGCTAGGAAAGACTATACATGCCTCCGCACCAAATATTTCCATTCAAACTTATTTACTCAGACTACCTCAGCTTTATTACAACATTCCACTTCCAGTTGGCTCCTGCTTTAGTTCTACCCAAGATCATATCCCAGTCAGTGTCCATAGTGGGATTTGAACCTTTGATCTCCAGTTTCAAAATCTGGTGCTCTGATCAAATGGATAACAATCACACTGTACGCTACAGTTGTGACTACTTTTCCTGAGCCCCAAGCATAAATACCCAATAACTGGGGAGTTTTCTCCCATAGGGAACAACCTCAGTTATAATTCAACATTGTACACTGGGGTTCCTCACTCTATGCATGCACCTCCCTCCACTTTCCCCTCATACAGCGCCACCAGACACTTGGCCACCACCATTACTCGATGTCAGCGGTAAATGCATTTTAATTTAGAAAAAACTAGCCACACAGCAGTCGACTTTTCCACCTCAGTAAACTTATACTTATATATCCATTAAAATAAAAAGCAAGAAAAGCATTCTGCAGCTGCTTAGCCACCAATCGTAGACAGGCTTCATCTGCACAATAATGCATAATATGTATAATAAATGTATAATAATTGCCCCCATCTTCAAATTGTGCCCCTTGTTGTTGCACACCTTTTTGAAAGATGCTACCCTGTTGGACTTTGTTGATTCCTTGAGGTACTTGACAAATCCCGCCTATTTTCAGGCATGACCCGGAGGGGACACAGATGAATGCCAAATGACTGAACCAGATGTTGGTGGTATTTCCTAGTGAATGAGGAGATTTGACCAGGACACTGGAAATTCTCCAACTCTTTCGATAAGTGCCATGGGATCTTAAACATCCACCCTGAACCACCACCAATTCAGGCAGATGGGAGTTAAAGCAGCATTAAAAACACCAAGCCAAAACTGCATACAAACTGCTGGCAGCAGCACTATTGCCCTCCAAAAGATGGTGGTGTGCTTTATGTGCCTCAGAATGGGATATTGCCATTTTACTCTTTTGAGTTCTGTGCCAATAATGGACACTGGTGCAGCACAAGGTGGGGGTTTGTTACTGCACTGCTGAGGAACTGTCATGTTGATGAGACATTAAACTGAGATCAAGTCTGCCCATCTCTGGTCACCGCAGTCTAGGTGGAAGTTAAAAATCCCATTGTACTTATTGTAAAAATTAAGGGATTTTATTCAAAATAAATTCAAAACACACATTGTTTACAGATAGGGGATACATAGTGCCCTAGATCTGGAATTCTGTGATTATGGTACTTGTTCCTCCAAACAGCGACAGTTTAGCCAATCACCCTTTTCCAACATCAGTTCTTCCTGCCCCAACACACCTCTTGCAGGCAGCCAACTCTGATATCTCCATGCCCATGTTACTGAACTGCACTGCCCCCCAAACAGGTATCATTACAACATCACAGCATGAGACTCACTTATACTGGACTTCTGAACATGAAGAATCTCTGGAAATACTGGTATAACTGAACAAAGCGTGACACTCAGACAACATTAGCAATGCTAACAAGATTATCTTCTAATATAAATAAAAGTGGGACAGTGATCGAGTGCTAATCAGAATATAACTAACACTCCCCCACCCATGTCCTCAAAGGTGAACAGAAATATAAGTGAATTTCAGAACAGTCAAAATGCAAAGAAACATCAATCTTTGTACTGTGGTGGCCTCGGCCTCCACACCACTGGTGTCCTCAATGTTAAACAGAAATGTAAGTGAACGTCTGAATATTATTATCTGTGGGGAAAATGATGCTTTAGTACTTGCGATAGCCTTAAGTATGTTTGTTCTGTGGGCGCTCCCCACCACGCCTCAGGTCCAGGAATATGTTGAACACATTCTGTAGTTTCGCTTTACTACTTTGCAATAGCCTTAAGTAGGGTTTGCTAAGGCTATCAAAGTACTATAGCCGTAAACTACAGAATATGTAATAATTACAATAGTTATTACAACAACATATTCCTGGACCCGGGGTGGGGGGTGGAGCGCCTCACAGAACAAACAAACAAAGCTATCGCAGTACTAAAGCCCAAACTACTATTTCATAAAGCCGTGCCTCCTTTGTTCCTGCTAGCAAATAATGTTCAGAAGTCCAGTATAAGAATAAGCGAGTTTCATTTTGTGGGCATTGCAATATTTTTAACCATGTGATTTCGACAGAGAGATTATCATAATGATGTTACCTAGGAGCAGTGTAATTCAGTAACACTTATAACCATGTAAATTAAATAAATACAGGTAATGGGCGTGGAGATATCCGATGCGGCTGCTTGCAAGAGGTGTTTAGGGTGGGGAGAACCAGCGCTGGAAAGAGAGTGTGGCTAACTGTCGCCATTTGATGAACAAGTACCGTAATCCACTAATTACAGAACCAGGGTACTATGTGCCCTAATATAAATAATCACCCTACTCCCTTACATAAGAAAAAGGTCATTTTACACAATAGTTTCTGGCTGCTGAAGATGGAGCTGGTAGAAGAGATGGAATGGCAAAGGAGAATGTGCTGATGGTACCTTTAAAACTGGCTTCTAGAGAGAGGAGGAGAGCCTGTAGAGGGAGAGCCTCCCAAGGGAGGGAGAGCCTCAGCCTGGAGGGAGGAGAGCCTCAGCCTGGAGAGGGAGGGAAGAGCCTGGAGTGGGGGAGAAGAGCCTCAGCATGGAGAGGAAGAGCCTGGACTGGAGAGGGAAAAAAAAACAGTACTGCTCTGCTGGCTGCCTACCTAGCTTCCAAATAAACAGCAGGCTGCAAATATACAAGCTTAGTCCAGCAAAACTTTGATTAGCAAGATGAAGAAACAGCTAAAGAAAACAGCACTGCAGTGCAGCTTACCCAAAGTCTCAGAGTCACAACGCGATCAGGAAGTTCTTGCTGGCTCCTCAGGCTCCAAGTTAGTTCAATTCAAATCTGATGTCTGTTAAAGCTCGCCCATATGCTGCCGCTCTTGCTCTGACAGACAGTGATGAGTCCGACTACTGCTCCAGCGTCCAGATTGATTAAGAAGTTACAGAGGCCTGCTATTTGCTGCTCTGCTAATCTGCTCAAACAAGGCTCACGATGCCTCGCGTCGCTACTCCCACGTAGCGCCTCAACCTGACGCTGCCTGACTTGAAAGAAGACCGCCGCACACACACCACTGCTGGGCTGGCTGCTGTTGTAGTCGCCGACTGCACTGCTCGCCCACACCAGCGCTCTCTCTCACCGCCTCGTGACTTGCTTGCTTCTCGCCTCACCCGAGTCCTAGAAGCCCCTCAGTAGTCAGTCAGGATGGGATCCGAATCCGTCCGATCTCCGATGCACTGATTGCAGCCAAGCCAACTTGGGAAATGGTCTGGATGGACTGACTGGAATGGAGAGAAGGAGGAAAAATATTGGGCATTTAAAGAGCCCGCGACCGCCCCCAACTCTAGGCACGCCTCCAACTCTAGTCACGCCTCTTAATTTGCTAAAAGCGGACCTGATTGAGAGATGTTGCCTTCTCAATCAGGTCCGCTGGCTAAGTGGTAGCGAAAAAAAAAAATTCAGGCGCTAAGACGCTGTCACGCCTGTCAACTCAGGGGCACAATCTGTACTGTAGAGAAAATTTGTGGGCGCCCCTCCCGCCCCCGGTTCTGGCGCCTATGGCAACAAATTAGGCTAGCCTCCCTTTGTTCCAACTGGTACCCAAAGTGTGTGACTTTGAAGGGACTCTGAAGTGCATGCATGATTGCCTGATTGAACCAGTTACAGAACTAATCAGCCAAATTACACCCCTCCCTTGTTCATTCCTCTGAGTAAATCAGATCTAATTCTTTTTGCATTTAACCTGACCATGGTTCCATTTTGTACCAGAAGCACTGTACTGTTGTTACCTGCTGTATCTAACCTTCTTTACAGGGGTCTCCAGGGCCAGACTGTTGGAACCAGCCCTGGTGGTAACTGCAAACAGAATGGGGATTTGTATGCTGATTAGGGGTTATTGTACCTGTGTATTCTGTTCATTGTTTAGGCCACTAGAGGGGAAGGGGGTCACAGTGTCCCAGAGGACTGTACCCAGGTCAGTGTAGCGGGGTTGGGATAGTCAGGATAACAAATCAAGCAGACCCACAAACTTAGTGCATAAAAAGTGCTGGAAGGCACTTATTTTATTTCTGTCAGGAAATGGTGACATCAGGTTTCACAGAATTCAGGAAAATAAAGTTAGTTCATTCACTTTCAGAATCTCAAATAAATAATAAACAGACACAGTATGCTCAGGAAGGGCCACTGCTCTGCCCAGCAGTGCCACCAGGTGATCTCCTCGCCTGGTTTACAGAAACATATACACTTCAGAGGTCCACCACCTCTGGCAGTCAGCTTCTACAGCTCCCCTATCTGAATATAGCTGGCTAAAGTAGGCTTTTTATACCTGCCTACGAAGTCATGTGACCTCAGCATCATCAGCTTATAAAACTTTTTGTTTAGGCCTCATATTAAATTATACAGTGCCAGAGGGCCTTCTAAACATGATAATTAACTAAGGAAACTATAATACAAGAAAACGTCCTGCAGGAAAAGAATATAACAGTAAGAGGAAGTGGAAAACTTTCCACTGAACTGTGATTGACAGCATCATTAGTATAAAAAGAGAACACTAGGGCCGCTGTCACCATATAGTGCACCTCATTTGGCATACCATTCTTGGAGCAGGCAGACCTACAGGCCGAAAGGCCTGATATTTAATAATACAATATATTGTAAGTTTCTTTTCTTTCTTTATTTCAATTACTATTCACACCTTATTGCTTTTAAACCTCTCCAGACTTGCCTCAAAGACATAAGGCCTGTCTGTTTTATCTGTTTTAAAAGAAATCACAGGCAGGTACCTAGTTTTCCTCCAGATAGATGTTTGTCAACCCCCTCACTTGTGTACACTCGGCAGCAGGGCAGTGCTTAGAGAAACTGTGAGGGGATTTACAGAGACTTGGGGTGTCTTTTATATGTTAGTTTTATTATTTATTTTATAACTAACATCTAGTACAAAATGTTACATGGCAAGTACTGCTACCTTTTACTTTCAAGACAAAAGCATTTTATTATTTAAAGCACAAAACACACTTCAGTTTAAATCCAGTGAACATTTGTAAATGCCTCTCATGTACTGTATTTAAACTTCAAAGCACTTTATTTAACCCATAAGCAACTTATTTTGCTTATAGGCATGTATTACTCTGTTTAAGCAACCAGCACATAATTACCTCGGCCAGCTGGCATGCTGGACCTACATACCCTGGTACTTTATACCTAGCACTTTATTTCTTGAGGGGTACTTATAAGTTTATTAGGGCCTGTACTCATCACAGGGGCACCCTGTGACAGTCAACTATGCTAACACGAACCCTGTCCTCTGGGTGGAGGCACCTGTTTCAGTACCCAGGCCCCTTAACCTGCAACTAGTCACTCAGGCAGGGGTAGTAGCCCTCGGGATAGCGCCACCTAGGGGTTACATGACCATTTTAGAAATCTATGATGTAGTTTATGTCCTTGCTACTGCTAAGTCCTTACATTGTTGGTACAATGTGTCTACATTCTACTGTGGAATTCTGTGACTGAAAGGGACAAAGCCTACATCACTAAGTTCTAAAATGGTACTTAGTACATCATGTAAATCAGAAACACACAATGAGTTTATTAAATGGCCAGTAGAAAGAAACAGTAAAGGGAAGGTGGAGGGGACATTTTATGTTTGCTTTGTGCAGCGCACAAGAAATGTATTGAGGTTAGTAGAGCATTGTAGAGGCGTGACATTGTTGTGGCCAATGCAGGGGATGCTTTATTGGGCATGTCCTCAGCCATCAATCAACAGGGAAGCTGCCAATGTTGGCAGTTTCCGAGCAAGTGCCAGACTTGAAAGAAATCTGCCATTCCAATCACAGACAGTTTCGTAATTGCAGGGCAGATCTCTTCCCTCCCCCATTCTGGGCAACCAGGCACATTCCAGCCATGTGCATTACAGCACAGTAATGTGCATGGCTGCAATTTATGAGCAACTCATTTGCTCAGTGTGTCTTTTCCCGTGAACATATCTTTGCCGACAATGGAGTGCCCAATCCCCATGTCGGCATGCCTCTAAGCCTGAACATATCTTTGCCAACAATGGGGTCCCCAATCCCTGTGTCAGCATGCCCCCACCCCACATTGTCACAGACTGGGAGCCCACCCCAGTGTGCCAAAGTAATTCTTTATTTTTCTGACACTGGGATGCCCACTCTCTGTGTTGGATGCACCCCATGCCCCTTTTTTCAGCTTAGCTCAGGGTGTCTAATCCCCAGGTTGGCATTGATCCCCTCCACTAGTCTGGCATACTGGGAGTCCACCCCAGTGCGCTGAAATTTATTTTCATAGTATTTCACCTGTAAAAAGAAAACTGTCCCCAAGGTCTTTTTTTTTGTAACCTAAAGAGAAAGAAAACAGTCCCTCATCGTCCTTGCTGCCCTCCCCATACACTCCCTCCCTTGTGCACCCCACCTCCCTGCCCCCAACCCAAACTTACCTCCAAAGGTCCAGTGCTGTGATCTTCTGTGGACCTGGAACACATCTGCATTCTTCAAGAGCTGTCACTAAACTGAGGAAAATCGCAGTAAGCCCTATAATGGCAATCAATGGGGATTTTCAACTTAGGTTGATATCTCAATCATTTTTGGGAGTTTGGTCCCAAATTTTCAACATGGGTTCTTGGGACCCCATCTAATGAAAACCACCAGCACTGTCATTTTTTTCTGGTCCTGAAATGTGATTTTGCGGTTGCTGCGTAGAATCACCTTTCGGGATCGATTAACAAAATGACAGTGCTCACGGTTCATCAGATGGGGCCCCAAAAGCCCATGTTGCAAGTTTGGTGAAAAAATCCAAAAATGACTGCGCTTCTTGAGCATGCATTGCGGCCAGTTGTCGCGCACGCGTAACTTCATCAGTTTTAATATTTTCACTCCAAATTTCCAACATTGCCATTTTTCACACACCTTTATGAACAGTACAGCTGACATTTTTCACATCCTGCCAGAAATGTGTTTTCACATCTGTGGCACCGAATACTTTGCTCGCTACATGAAATCAACTTTGGGAAATGATACTGACACTGTTCATGAGGTGGGGTCCCAAAAAGCACGTGCTGAAAATGTGAAGTGAAAATACCAACAAGTGCCCTGGGCGTTAGGGTTTCCAGCCATAACACCTTACCTGAACAGACTGACAGGCATCGGGGAGGGGTGGCGTGGTGTCATTGGCCATAATGCTCATGCATTCCACCCCACCCTGAAGCCACTTACAGGCATTGAATGTGTGCCTTTGGGTCTTCAGCCCTAACGTTCACCCCATGCTCCTATGCTGCACACATCTCAGCTTATTTCCTTATGGAATGGGATGAGCGTGAGGGCTGAAGACCCCAAGGCATGCCAGGACACCTGTCAGTGTCTGCAGGGTAGGGTGAGGTGGAATGGCATGAGCGTTATGGCCGATGAATCTAAAGGCACATCCCTAATGCCAGTCAGTCTCTGCAGGGTGGGGTTGGGGCTTGGTGTTAGTTCAATACTTCACTGCCATTCCTATTATGCATCTCTAACTCCTGTACTACCAATGCCAATACCAGCAAGCAAACATTCAGCATTGACAAATGCTTGCTTATATAGCAGTGGTGTCATCAGGCTGATTTTGGGAAGCTAGAGTCCCCAATGTACATTAAAGCCCCCAATCTGTTAAAGCCCCCAATCCATTTGCTAACCTAACTAACTTAAAACAAGTTAAAATTAAAAAAACTAGCCAGACGTTTTTCCATAAGTGGCGGTGCTTCATAGAGCCACCACATGGAGTCACTGTTGTTTTCTCCACTGGACTTTGAGCGTGCTCCTCCTTGGGCACACGAAGTCCAACGGAAAAAACAAAACTAAACTAGTCTGTGTCTGACTGATGATCTTGTGAACACGCATGTACTGCCGCACAGGGCTGCTGATTCATCAGGACGGAGATCACCACTATTAGCCTGATTGGGGAGGAGTCAGATCAGGAATGTGGAAGATGCCTCGAGGAGAGATGAGAGCTCACAGCATTTCAATGGGGTGGGACTGCAACTGTGTCTGGCAGCAGCAGGTTAATGCTAGGACTGTCACTGGCAGGCACTGTGAATGAGCTCTATTGGGAAGGACAAAGTTCATGGCGCTCAGATCAGCGGGGGTCTGGGCTGGGCTGTGTGTATGGGTGGAGGCATCTGCCTTCTGTTCTACTGTGGGAAGGGACTTGGGCTCAGAGGAGGAGGACAACACAGCCACAAAGTGCCCACTAGTGCAAAATATGACAGGCGGCTCAGCTGCCAGTCCACCAGGAGAGAGAGACAGACATGGGGTGTTGCTTCTGAGTGGCACCCACCTCTGTCACCCTGAAAGCCAACGAGCACATCTTGCTTTGCATAGCTTGAGCCAAACATTGTATTAAACACACAGTGTGCTTTTCCAAAACACACATGGCCACACAGGCTGTGCAGCAAGAGACAGTGATGCAGTTGAGTAGAAGACAGTCAGATTTGGTTGCTGAGCAGGTAGAGTTGTTGTACTTGGTTCGGTTGCTGATTATTTCAAGATCTGAAAATTTTTAAATATAATAATAGAAAATACAACACAGACATGCACTCACAATCAAAGGCTCCCATTAGAGCTGAGAGATCAGATTTATTACTTTATTTGTTACCTCTTTCTGTTTCTGCTTTTCTGAGAGTCTGACAAAGTTGGGGAGTTGTGTGTTGTTTTTTTGAAAGCTCACAGACAGCCTGGCTGTAAGTGATAGCATTTTATTTACTTTAACTGTCAGTAGTAATGTAGTGTATGTACCCTGTTTGTTCTTTGATAAAAATATAAACAAGCATTTGTCAATGCTGAATGTTTGCTTGCTGGCATTGGCAGTGGCAGTGTAGAAGCGTGAAAGATGCATAATAAGAATGGCAGTGAAGAATTTAACTGAAGTAACCCCACCTCCACCCTGCAGAGAATGACAGGCATTGGGGTGTGTCTTTGGATGCGTCAGGCATAGCAGCCACGCCAGTTGCACCACACCCTACCCTGCAGACACTGACAAGTGTCATGTGTGCCTTTGGGGTCTTTGGCTTATGCGCACCCCATTCCATCAGGAAATATGGTGAGATGGGTGCAGTAAAGGAGAATGGGGTGAACTTTGGGGCCAAAGAGTCCAAGGTACACCTCGATGCCTCTCACTGGCTGCAGGGTGTGGGTGGAGGTGGAATGGTATGAGCATTACTGGCGACAATTCCAAATCACACCCCTGATGCCTGTGAGTCTCTACAGGGTGGGGTGTTATGATAGAAAACCCTAACGCCTCAGGTGTTCTTTGGTATTTTCACTCCAAATTTTCAACATGGGTTTTTGTGCACCCCCACCTTGTGAACAGTGGCAATATCAGTTTGTTAGCTGAAAGCTGATTTTGCACAACAACTACACCATTTGGCACCACAGGTGCGAAAACATATTCGAACAGAATGTGAAAAATGACAGCTATTCTGTTCATGGGAGGTGTAAAAATGGCAATGTTGAAAATTTGCAGTGAAAATATAAAAAACTGGTGAAGTCATGAGCGCAAGGAACTAGCAATGCACACCCATAGCTGTAATTAGTTTGGGGTTTTGTTACAGCAGATTGTCAACACAGGCATTTTGGGACCTCCGCTCATGAACATAGTGACTGTGATTTTCTTAATCTGTCCTGAACAGTGATTTCCCACAGCGACCACGCATTTCTGTCGGAAGTGTGAAAACACATTTCGGCCAGGGTGTTAAAATAACAGCTGTACTGTTCATAAGTAGGTGTGGAAAAATGCTAGTGCTGAAAATCTGGACTGAAAATATTACAAATTCATGAACTTACGGCGGTGTGGAAGCTGCACAATGCTCGATTGTAACACAGTCATTTTATGGACATTTGTCACCAAATTTTTAACATACCATTTTAAGACCACTGCTCATGAACAGTGTCACTGTGATTTTTTAATTTGTCCCGAACATTGATTCCGCACACTGACTGCACCATTGTGCACTACATGCGGAAAACACATTTTGGGTGCGATGTGAAAATGACAGCTGTACTGCTCATAAGGAGGTGTGATAAACTGGCAATGTTGAAAATCTGGAGTGAAAATATTAAAATTTGCGATCTTACAGTGTGCATAGGGACTGCACAATACGCTTCGTAACACAATAATTGTGAGATTTTTTCACCAATTTTCAACTTAGGGGTTTTGGGGGCCCCCTCATGAACTGAGCCACTGTCATGTCATTACTCGGTCCCAAAAGGTGGTTCTCGTAGTGACCGCAAAATCATCTTTTGGGACCGAATAACAAAATGACAGTGACTGAGTTCATGAGGTGGGACCCCAAGAATCCCATGTTGAAAATTTGGTAAAAACATTCCCCAAAATGGATGAGATATGCACCAAAATTGAAAACAAAATTTATGCCATTATACAGCTTACTGGCATTTCTTCAGTTAGCAGTCGACTTTGAAGAGTGCAGACATGTTCCCGGTCCACGAAGATCATCGTGCTGGGCTCCGGAGGTAAGTATGTAGGGGTGTGGGGAGGTGGGTACACAGAGGGTGGGCACAGGTTGGAGGAGGGGCAAGATAGTCAACAAGAGACCTTTTTTTTTTTTTACAGTTTTTCTTGTGCAGGAAGATGATGCAGGACTTTTTGCCATGCTGGGGTGGGCACCCAGCCTGGAAGCTGAAAGATTATTTTGGGTGACAGCAATTGAGCTGATGGGGATTGGGCACCCCATCGGCCATACCGACATTTGCCATGCTGGGGTGGGCTCCCCACATGCCACCTAGAGGTCTGTTTGGGAGGCAGTGGAACTGGCCGGTGATTGTGCACCCGTCGGTCATACAGTGTACGGTGGAGGGAGCACATGAGCATGCTGGGGTGGGCTCCCAGCATGCTATGTGAAAGTGGGGGGTGATGGCCAGACTGTCTGTGACAGTTCAGATGCAGTGAAAAATGCGTGTGAGCAATTTGCATGCTACGTCAGCAGTATGCAAATTGCCTTACACACTACCACCGCTGATTGTGGTGATATTTTCCTCAGAACTGTACGCCACTGCATCTCAATGCTGTCATAGATAGCTTGGACATTCATTGGTGTTGTGCAGCCGCCTGCAAAACGGACCAGGGCACTGGAAGTAGGGGAGGCACACCTATGAATTTTCATATGGTGGCACTATATTTTGCACATGCATGCAAGCAAACATAAAATACACTTCCCAAAAGGAATCAGAACCTTTTCTTATTTCAAGGACTTACTATGACAAGGGGTATGAAGCTTCATTGCATCTTAGCAAGAGAAAAATATGATACACAATCACATATATATTGGTATTGATATACCAGGAAGGTAAGAGCATATACTGTATGTTCATACAAACATACACCTCTGTTTCTTGTAAATAAATATAATATTACAAAGCAGCTACATAATAAATACTCTCAGTGTTTGTGCATGGCCATACATTTATGCAGTGTAGCTGAGTCAGAGCTTACCAGTACATGATTTATTTTGTAAATGAAGCATACAACATGAACATATATGATTTACAGTGTAGTATCTCAAAGTTGGGCGGATCATCAGCATTTAGTTTCACTTTGGATTTGTTTGCAACGCACTCTTAACCAATGGAAAGCAGTTTGCACAATGCCTGATAGCACTACATTGGCTTTTGCTTCCCTCACAGTGGAGAACTCAAACAGAAACTGTTAGTCATTGAAAGAAGTGATTTAAAAGCCTTATAATTTGGACTTATGGTATGCCACCACATGGAAGTATCTAGCTTCAGAGCTCTGAACGACCTCTCAAGTAATTATATTTTATTCTTCCTACATCGGTCAATTTTCCTCCTCCAAATACAACTGCTTTATATTGAGTTATGACAGGAAGACCCCCGAGGTAAAAGATTTTAAAAACAAAGGAGCAAAACTAAAATTTAAGCAACTTTCTATCGCGGCTGCTATGGAGGGCCTTACTACTAATGCATGGCCTGACAAAAGGGCTGAAAACGAATCAGAAGCTGAAGAAAACGGTATAACTGAACTCAGCTCAAGCCATTCAACAAATCCTGAAAGCGGTCAATAAAATAAAAGTGGCATTCACGGACCTTAAAAGCGACCTGAAGAGCATAGATCAAAAGCTACACAGAATTAAGCTAAAATTGCTCAAGTCACGGAGGCACAGGAATCCATGGACTGGGTCTTACTACATCTTCTCCAGAGGGACAGATTAGTGAAAGAGCAGTTAGAGGATGCGAAAATAGAGCAAGAAGGAATAATTTAAGGATTTACGGCATCAAAGAAGGGGCAGAGGAGGGTTATGCTACAGGCCCAGATTTTATTAAACAGGTCTTAAAATCCACGCTTCAATACCATCTGATTTACACTGAAATGGAATGAGCACATTGATCATTGGGACAAAAACCTACAGACTAAAATGCTCGCCCAAGATGCGTGGATTATAAAAATGCTGAGATATCAAGAAAAGAGTTCATTCTTCAGGATGCATGGCGCCAAAAAATCCTCACTTATGAGGAAGTCAAATCTTCTTTGATCAAGATCACTCAGCCGAGCTACAAACCAAGAGAAATATGGTATGAGCAATTATAAGGACTTAAAAGAAAAATAAATTAAGGCTCAGTTAATGTTTCTAGTGAGATTAAAACATATACAGAGGAGGAACCAGAATATTCAGACTCTTGGTTGAAGCCATGCCATTTTGAAAGAACACCATGTTGCCTGCCAGACCTTACAATGGATATGTTGGAGCAGCAGTTAATCAAGGGATCTTGGTCCATTCAATCTGAAGGAGAAAACAAAATCCACCCTGGCAGATACCGAACTCTCTCACAGCAGATGTATGCAGGCTGGCAAAGAAAGTTGTGATAAGCTCCAATGGGCACAAACACCTGAACACTTGCTCTAATGCAGAAGGCTGAATATCTCAATGTCTACCAGAGTGAGTCAGAAAATTTTCTGTTTACTGTTGCCTCAGGACACTAACGAATGACTGGAGGTGGTAAAGTTATAAATGAACCAGAGTAGAGAAAGATATGGAGAATTGACACTGGGAAGAATCTAAACTAAAATGAAACTCTCACACCTCACCTTGTGGGTACCCCTTGCTATTATAATATGAAGAATATTAGATAATGTTGGTATAAGGGTTACAGAGAGATACTGTCTATGTATGGGAGGGAGAGAATTGTTTGACATGAAAGGATCATCAGGAGATAAAAATGTGGTGGGCGCTAATTAGAGAGTTATAGTAACTCTCACAACTGGGCCTAGGGAGGACCTGGTTGGTAAAAATAACTAACTAGAGTACTCAGCCTATTTCCCAAAGAACCAACAAAAAGGAAAACAGTTGACTTTTGCCCGGTGAAGCAAAGCCATTCGCCTAGGAAGTACAAATAAAAGAGGAATAACTGAAAATATGCTGCAGTGTTAGTTTACGTATTTGTTTATTGAAATACATGTTACAGTCCATGTTAGGACAAAAGTTGTTAATTATGTTTTTGGATTTTATGAGAGATCTGATGCTACCTATTTTGAGAAGATGAGAGGGTGATTATAGGACAGAGGAGGTGTTACAGGGTAAAACTTAGTCTGAAGTATAATGGCTGAAACTGAAATTCAAATTATATCCTATAATGTGAAGCGAATAAACTCCCCTATCAAAGATCAAGGTTACTGGTGGAACTAAAGAAACTTATGTAAGGTTGCATTTTGCAAGAAACACATCTGATGGAAGGGGAACATTTAAAGCTTAGATGGGATTGGTAGGACAGGTAGAGGCTGCCCCTCAGGAAACCCACAAAAAATAGGAGTTGCAATATTGTTTAGAGGAACTGCCATCAAAAGTAGAGAAATTGAAAGGGTTGATCAAGGGCATTTTATCAGAGTTACAGCAGAATTTCAGGGAGAGACAATGCACCTGATTAATGTTTACACCTCCATAATAGGAACCACGCTTTTCTAAAAAGGTCTTTCGAAGATTGCAGAATTACCACAAGGACAGGTCATATTGGGAGGAGATTTTAATATTGCACCACACATAGCCTTAGATAGATCGGACAGGACTCAAACTTCAAACAAGACATGACCAGGACATTATTGGGTTTAATTAAGGAGCTGGGATTCAAAGATATTGGAGGAGCAACATGTGGGAGAGCGAGATTATACTTTTACTCAAACCCCCATGCCTCATACTCAAGAATAAATCTTTATTATAAGCAGCAAGATAAAATACATACTACTAGTCAATCTCAATACATTCAATCACTTTATCAGACTACGCCCAGTGTTGATCATTCTTAACCTTAATGTAACCCCTTGTTACCCAGGGTTACTAGAACTCAATAAGACCTAGTGGTAGGCAGGGAAGGCAGCTTGTGAACTCCAGTTAAATGGGTTTCACACTGTCTCACTCTGTTCTCAGTCTCAGCTGAGACTGAGAGATGATATCACCATAGAACTATCGCAGCTGCTTGAGCCACATTGCAACCTGCAGCAGCAAGGAGTTGGTTGAATGTTGGGAGGTTTTGAAGTCAGTCTTTAGTCAGTCTTCAGTGAGTGAGTGTGAAGTTGGGAGCTTGCTGAGAAAGCAGCTCAGTGAATGCTCTGGGGAGCCTCAGCCCTGACAGAGGGCTACTTTATAAGAAGGGGTGTGTCTCCACCTTATAGAGAGACACGAAGATAACTGAAGTGGTGGAGACCCTGGTTCGGTCTCAGGCCCCCTCCCTTGGGGGCAGGAAAGGTTTCTGCAGGTTCCTGGGGCAACCCCTAGTTCTGCTTGTGAAGGAAAAGCTGCCTATGTATTCCAGTGTTTATCTGGGAGAAAAAGAAGATTTGTGAGTTGCCTGTGGGGCACCTGCAACATGAGGGTGAGTGTCTGCTCTGCTAAAAGAGCCTATGTTTTTCACCTTGGGACTTGTGTGACATTGTGGGGATTGAACTCAATAAATATTGGAAGCCTAGAGTAATGGCCAAGCAAGTTAAAAGTAGGTTCAAGTTCAGAGCTTGTTGGGATGAAAATGATATGTAGAGGAGATGTGACAGATGTCTACCCAGAATCTACATTTGAAAGTTCAGTACAGGAATTGTTCAGTTTCCAGAGAAAATGGCGGTATGGGCTGTGGGAGCTGGAGGTGGGTGGCCCCCATCTTTGAGTGACCAGGTCCACCTCACGGATTTCTTCTTCAGGGTTTACTTTGCCCCACACTTGGCACAGTGATGAGGGAAGTACCCAGACGTGGATTGTAAGGAAAATTCTCTAGGAGTTGAAGGCTCTGAGTGTGGTTTTGGGGAGCCACAACAGGATAATTGCTTCATTTTTCAAATGGACCACGGATCAAGTGGCGAGGGGGAGCCAGGCCAGTGGGGGAAACCAAGTAGTGTACAAGTCAGGCTGTGCACCCAAAGCTGCGCAAGTCCGGGCTGTGTGCCTGGTGGGTTTAGGAGCCTGAGGGTTGGAAATAGTGCTAAAGTGTTCAGTTGTCTCTAATCTGCACTGGAACGTAGCCTGCGGGGGTCCATCTATGCTTTGTTTGTTCAGCTTGGATGAAAATAAAAGCCACACTGAAGAATCCTATCTCTGGGTCTGACATTACAGTTATTGCTTCCTGTATTCAGATTTACTTGGTGCCCTGTGCAGAATAGCCAAACTTAGGCCCCTGTGCCGAAGTAACCTCATCCTCCCCAAACCCAGTCCCCACCAGGTACTGCTGTCAGCTTCAACAAACAGCATGCCACCTGTCATTTTGCTAAAAGGCAGGGGTGAGGGGTTAAAAAATGGAGGCACTGCTTTGGATTTTGTTCTGGGAGGAAGGTGCTTTGGCATGGAGGCTAGCGTTTTGGCTATCTGCAGTGAGTAGCCCAAAAGCTGAAGCAATTTAACTAGTGTGTGTTGCTGTATGCTGTGGATCTTGTGCTGCTGTTTAAAAATGCCAACTGTTTACCAAGGAGCAGTAAAGCCAAAGAGTGTGCCCTTGTCCTGCATCAGATTGTTTACAGCATTTTGCCTGCTTGTTAAAATGAACTGTTGTAAAGAAAAGTGTGGAAGACTGAGGTAGCAACAGGAAAATTGTGCTCTTGATGTTGGAAATGCTTTAAAATGAACTGTGGTAAATAAAAGTGTGGAAGACTAGGATAGCAACAGGAAAATTGTGCCCTGGACGTTGGAAATGCTTTCTGGAAGAAATGAGAGACTTTGCAGGTGTAATGGCAATGTTAAATGACTGAAATAGGCTCCGTGAGATCCAGTTGGTAAAGAAAAGATTGCATTCTGCAGTTTAAATTTGCCCCTGTCGACGACGCCGTGAGGAGAGAAGAGCCCTTTAAGAAGAAGAGGCTCATTTGCATGGTGTCGGTGGATCATCAGGCTGAGATCGTCCCACCTCAGCCAGCTCTACAGAGACTGCCCCAGCATTCGAGAGGAGCAAAGTGGAGTGCGGTACTGGCTGGTGGAGGAGCATTGCGGAGTGTTAAAATCACTGTACACCTTGTAAACATTGACTTTCTAGTTTAAAATCGGTTCAACCCGCTAATCGATCATCGGAATTGCAAAAAGGTGGTCAAAGACGATCGGCAGGACTGCCCACCCATTTCTGTTCTGAGGCTCCAAGAACTGGCTGCAGGCCATTTTTCCCCATTGCAGCAAACTACTACTGATAACAGTAAGTAACAACATAAAAACTGCTCAAACAGTGATTTTGTGCCTATGCCATATGAATGTGTGTGCAGCAGTGTAGTCGCTGCAAGCAATGACTGTGTTAAGTCCTGCCAGCAAGTGCAAGTCTGTTAAGCCATTGACTGTGTGCATAGTAATGAATTCAGCCTCAGTTTAAAGTTTGAAGCCAGAGAGAGACTGTGGGTTGTAGCCAATGTGCAGCACTAGTTATCAGGCAATCCTGTGCTAAAACCTGACTTTAAGGGACTGTGAATCAAATAAATGTTACCAGCATGTAAAAGTCCGTGGAAAATCCTGTAAATGTGTTTGAAGCAAGAACAGAGCAAGTTGTGCAGTTTGAGCAAAAGTTATCAGTAGTTTGTGTAAATCAAGTGTGCAGTGGCTTGACCAGATTCTGAATATTGATGCAGAGGAGTGCTGCCGCCATTACAGGGTGGGGTAGTAAAGTAAACACAGCAGCAGAAGAGCCATTTTACAACCACAGAGCGTGTTCAATTAAGTGGGACTTTCAGTTACAGTGAACTTTTGTTTATTTTTCTGCAGTTATGACCTCAGGACCAGCTTGTTACCTGGATCATGCCCGGTTGCAGTAACAATAGCAGTGAATAGACTGAGGGATATTGAAAAGTGGTGCTATGGAGGACAACTGCCTCCTAATGTGGCGATTCCTGGTTTTCCAGTGCATGTATGTCAAATATGCTTGAGAGCTGGAAGGACGCCTTCATGATTCCGCACTGTGCTGGATGCCTAGAAAGATATGGCTTGTATAAAGTGCCTCAAATTCATTTGGCTCCCACATGGACAAAAATTCAGGAATCTGCAGTTGGCAGCACACAGCACCAGGCGGAGCCTGTGGAGGAAGGCCCTCGGGAGTGTGGCACAAAGCTAGAGGATGCAGAGTTAGAGACAGAACCAGAAGTTGAAGTTTCAGATGCTGGATCCCAGAAGGAAAGTTTGGATAAAGCATCAGTAGACCCATGGGGGGGCCTAGCCCAAGTCTCTTAGGTGAAGATGAGATGCGGGAGGCCTTTGAGTGGGAGGTGCTGACCTCACACCTAGTGATGACAGGATAGTCTCAGGAGTGAGGACGACTGCTCACTTCTGGGCTCTGATCCTCAGTGAAGAGGAAGATGAGGGGAAACTATGTGGTCTTGTGAAAAGGAACGGGATACATCCTCAAGATCTTGCCTCAGAGGAATGCATGGAAGAGAATGGTGATGCCACTGGCCTGGCTTCACAAGAGGAAGAAGTCAGGGATCCATTTTAATTTCATTAAGGATGGAGCTGGCAGAACCAGGACTGGCCACCCCTAGCCAGGCCTGTGGTCTCAGATTGACCAAAGCAAGTAAAGAGGAGAGACTGGTTCGTAGGAAAGCAAATGAGATCTATGGTATGACCTTCCTACCTTTCCTCGGAAAGTCTGGGAGGAGATTGAGAACTGCAAGAAATCCTGGATCTGGGATGAAGCAATGAAAGTGTGCATCCTGGGGCCAACAAGCATGTAAAGAACAGACTGTTTCAAGAAAAGTATACCCAGTGGAAGAGAGGCAGGACACTGTTTATAGACAGAGTGCGAATAGTGGATGGAGAGGGACATGAAATCTCCCACTGTGTGAATTATGTGCGCCCAGATGGGGTAATAATCAAGTTCCTGACCCCGCACTATTGGCCTCAGTGCAAGGACCTCTCAGCAAATGTGCCCGTGCCCACTAAATGGACAACCGAGCAGTGGTAATCAATACTGCCACACCAGACTGTGAAGTGCCTTACTGATCTGCCAATATGGACATCCAGGACTCAGGTGGCCCACATTCATCAGTCCACAGTGTACTGGCCTTTCCAGGAACCATTGACTGGCCCGTCCAAATGACTTCATATCCAGAGAGAACACCAGTCCAGCTGTATCCTGTTCATCGCCTGGTAATCGGATGACATTGGACCAGCTGTTTTCTTTTGTTCCTGTTCTAAGGTTCCATCTCCAGAGATTACATCCTCCCAGCTGTTCCCAGATGTGCCCTCCTGTGGTTCCTGGAACATGTCCGTCCAGCTGTATCGGAAGAAATGCTGCCAGGGAGAGTCTTCGCCAGAGGTGCAGGTCGGTCCCAAAATTTCCATTCTGCAAGTGGCTGGTAAGTCTGAACTTTTCTATCTTTATGACATGGCAGTACACACCCTACACTAGCAGACTTCAAAATGTGTGAACTGTCCACAAAGACTCTCCTTCAGGACTTTGGCCTGTTAGAACTGTGCTTCACCGGCTCCGCCCAGGAAAGACTCTTTATTGGACTAGCCTTCAGGCATTGTGGTCACTAGTTGGGACTTTTAGGCACTCCATCCCCAAAATGTGTATTGTAAATAATGTTGTTGTTATCTAATGTAAATACTGTTTTCTACCTTCTTTTCTAAAAAATCTTTTGGGGATTTTCAGTGTTTTGATGGTAGGGATCTAGGTAGACTGTGTATGCAGATTAGAAGCGTGTGTTGTCTTTCTTTTCTTACAGGTGTTCCTGGAAAGACAGAAGAGAAGACAAGAAGATGAGGAGGGGCTCATCGAGTTCCTCACTAGTACTTTAGTGTGTAGAAATTTAAAGTACTGTGGTGTTATTATGGTTGTTTTACTGTATTAACCCTTTCCTTCCACAGGTGTGGTTGTGGGGTAGGAGGAGGCAGTAAAATGGTATAAAATGGTATTTTAATGGTGTGTGGTTACAGGTTGCCCAAGGTCAGGAGGTCCCCGGTTGTTTTGTTTTGGGGTATTAGGTTAGAAGCAGACAGGTTTTTCCTAGAGGGTTGGGGAATAGACAGGCTGTGGTCCTGAATGGACATTGGGACTGCAGTGCTGATCTATCAGGGCTATGCTCTGGATAGTTCTACCAGAGCCACTAGGCGTCCGTAGTAAGTGGATAGAGTAGAGGCTGATATGTCAGCTAAAGGCCTCTAGGACCTTGGTGTTGCCTGCCTGTGCTTGCACATGGTAGGAGGGGCCTGATCACCCCCTCTGCAGGAAGCACATAGGGTGGGATGCCTAAGTCCAGGTAAATAATGACTGCAGACAGTCATTTTCCTGGTCAAGTGTGAGTGTAACCCCTTGTTACCCGGGTTACTAGAATCCCAGAAAGACCTAGTTGTAGGCAGGAAAGCAGCTTGTGAAACTCCAGTTAAAAGAGTTTCACACTGTCTCTCACTGTTCTCAGTCTCAGCTGAGACTGAGGGATGACATCACCATAGAACTATCGCAGCTGCATAAGCCACAATGGAACCTGCAGCAGCAAGGAGTTGGTTAGAATGTTGGGAGGTTTTGAAGTTAGTCTATAGTCAGTCTTCAGTGAGTGAGTGTGAAGTTGGGAGCTTGCTGAGAAAGCAGCTCAGTGAAGACTCTAGGAGCATCAGCCCTGACAGAGGGCTACTTTTAAGTAGAATGGTGTGTCTCCACCTTAAAGAGAGACACAAAAGATAACTGAAGTGGTGGAGACCGCTGTTTTCGGTCTCAGGGCCCCTCCCTTTGGGGGGCAGGAGAGGTTTCCCTGCAGGTTCCTGGGGCAACCCCTAGTTCTGCTTGTGAAGGAAAAGCTGCCTATGTGTTCCAGTGTTTATTTGGGAGAAAAAGAAGATTTGTGAGTCGCCTGTGGGGCACCAGCAACGTGAGGGTGAGTGTCTGATCTTGCTAAAGGCCTATGTTTTTCACCCTGGGACTTGTGTGACAATATGGGGATTGAACTACTAAATACATGGAAGCCTAGAGTAATGGGCTAAGCAAGTTAAAAGTAGGTTCAGGTCCAGAGCTTGTTGGGATGAAAATGATATATAGAGTAGATGTGACAGACATCTACCCAGAATCTACATTTGAAAGTTTTCAGTACAGGAATTGTTCAGTTTCCAGAGAAATGGCGGGTATGGGCTGTGGAAGCTGGAGGTGGGTGGCCCCCATCTTTAGTGACCAGGTCCACCTCTACGGATTTCTTCTGTGGATTTCTACTTTGCCTCAGGCACTTGGCCAGTGATGAGGAAGTACCCAGACATGGGACTGTAAGGAAAATTCTCTAGGAGTTGAAGGCTCTAGTGTGGTTTGGGGAGCCACAACAGGATAATTGCTTCATTCCTCAAATGGACCACGGATCAAGTGGCCGCGGGGAGCCAGGCCAGTGGGGAAACCAAGGTGTGTACAAGTCAGGCTGTATACCCAAAGCTGCAGCAAGTCCAGGCTGTGTGCCTGGTGGGTTAAGAGCCTGAGGGCTGGAAATAGTGATAAAGTGTTCAGTTGTCTCTAATCTGCATTACCAGGCATGTAGCCCCATGGGGGTCCATCTATGCTTTGTTTGTTCAGCTTGATGTGAATAAAAGCCACACTGAAGAATCCCATTCATGGTTCTGGACATTACAGTTATTGCTTCCTGTGTTCGGATTTACTTGGGTGCCCTGTGCAGAGTAGCCAAACCTAGGTTCCCTGTGCCGAGTAACCTCATCCTCCCGAACCCAGTCCCCACCAGGTGCTGCTGTCAGCTTCAACAAACAGCATGCCACCCGTCGTTTTGCTAAAAAGGCAGGGGTGAGGGGTTACATTAAGAAGGCAAAAAAATACTCTGGAGCTTAATGTCTCATTATTAAATGATAAGCATTTTGTGTCAGCAGTTAGCAGACAATATTCAAGCTATCTAGATATTAATGTTGAGCAGGGATGCTCACGGATATCTATTTGGGAAGCTTTAAACTGGTTATATGAGGGAAATAATTAGTTATTCAGCTGCAAAAGAAATTTAACCGACTAACTTATGACAAACTGCTGCAAGAAATAAAAGACTATGAAACATTACATTAAAAACCCAAAAATGCAGCAGTGTTGAGTAAATTAATCAAGGCTAGAGAAGCCCTAACACTTTGAAACAAAAAGTAGAAGAAAACCTAAGCTTTTGTAATCAAAAATATCATGATACAGGGGGCAGGTGGCTAGGCAGACAGAGCTATTTCTAAAATCCAAAATGATAGGACACCATCTAAAATATAGACCAATCCAGTAGATATAGCAGAACAGTTTAGAATCTACTATCAAAATTATACCAAAAAGAAAATCAGACAGTAAATATAAAAATAGCTGCAAAAGAATTTCTAGAAACCTATAAACTACCTAAACTAAAAAGAGATATGGAAGAAGATCTGGGTAAAAATATCTGAGGTGGATATCTGCTCAGTAATTAAATCCCTTTCAATGGGAAAACTCCCGGACCTGATGGTTTTGCTCCTCCTTTATAAAACATTTGCGGTTACGTTAGTTCCCATCCTCTCAAGGGTATACAAGACTGCTCTTGTGGATAATTGAGCCTCACAATCACGCAGGAAGCCATTATAACCACAATCCCCAGACCAGGTAAACCTCCTGAAACTTGTGATGCCTACCATCCCGTATCATTATTAAACAAGCATTTGTCAATGCCGAATGTTGCTTGCTTCTATGTGCTGTTTAAGTATTTGGAAGTCATTGGAGTGAAAAAATATTGAAAATTTCACTAACTTACGAGCGTATATAGAACTGTGCAACGCACACCTCGTAAAACAGTCATTTTAGGAATTTTCAAATTTTCAACATTGCCATTTTAGATCTCTGCTCATGAACAGTGACACTGTGATTTTCTTAATGTGTCCCATACACTGAGTTCAAGACACCGATCGCGCCATTGTGCGCCATATGGGCGGAAACATGTTTTGGGCAGGATGTGAAAATTACAGCTATACTGTCATGAGGAAGTGTGGTAAATGGCAATGTTGAAAATCTGGAGTGAAAATATTGAAAATTTGTGAACTTACGAGCTCAGGAGGAACTGCTCAATGCACGCCGTAGAAACAGTCATTTTAGGAATTTGTTCACCAAATTTTGAACATAGCCATTTTAAGACTCTGCTCATGAACAGTGTCACTGTGATTTTCTTTAATTTGTCCCATACATTGATTTCGCACACCGACCGGGCGCCATCTTGCGCTGGTAAGGCAGAAACACATTTTGGGTGAGATGAAAAATGACAGCTATATTACTCATGAAGGTGTGGTAAAATGGCCATGTTGAAAATCTGGAGTGAAAATATCGAAATTTCACGAACTTACGAGCCTCATGAGAACTGCGCAACGCACGCTAGAAACAGTCATTTTTTGA
The DNA here is from genome assembly GCA_016271365.2 of Neoceratodus forsteri. Lineage (NCBI taxonomy): Eukaryota > Metazoa > Chordata > Ceratodontiformes > Ceratodontidae > Neoceratodus > Neoceratodus forsteri. The sequence continues at coordinate 155,931,989 of CM057454.1, forward strand.
TTTTGACTAAATTTTCAACATGGGGTTTTTGGGACCCCTTCTCATGAATGATGTCACCGTCATGGTAGTATTAGCCTGAAGGGTGATTTCAAGAGTCACTGCACAGTCACTGCACGAAATCACCTTCGGCCCGAATAACGCCATGACAGTGACATCATTCATGAGAAGGAGTCCTAAAACCCCATGTTGAAAATTTGGGCAAAATTACCCAAAATGCCTGAGATATGCACAAAGTTGAACCCCATCTAGCCCATTATACAGCTTATCGGCATTTCCTCAGTTCGCGGTCGGCTTTGAAGAGTGCAGACATGTTCCTGGTCCACAGAAGATCGTCGCGCCAGAGTCCAGAGGTAAATATGGGGTGAGGGGGTGTGGGGAGGCTGGGTGCGAATGGTGGGTGCGGGTTGTGGAGGGGGTCGGAGATGTACAGGGACCGCTTTTTGTTTTACAGGTGAAAAAAAAGACGCTAGTGGACGCTTGCCATGCTGGGGTGGTCCAGCGTGGCACAAGGATGGGGCGCTCAGCTGAGCGGGGATTGGGCACCCCATCGGCCAAAGGATTCATTGCCACGCTGGGGTGGGCCCAGCGGCACCAACCACGGGGACGACGAGCTCAGCCGGGCGGGATTGGGCACCCCGTCAGCTACACAGTAGGTGCAGGGGCCACCAGCCGACGGGGATTGCGCACTTCGCCGGCCAAAAGACTGATTGCCATGCTGGGGTGGGCTCCCAGCCGCGGGCACCAATCACGGGGCACGCAGTTCAGCCGGCGATTGGGCACCCCATCGGCTACACAGTACGGGCGGGGCGCGACGCTAGGTGGGGGGAGCTACGCCTTATCGGTACTCACTGAAGCGTAGCTCTCTTTCAATCAGAGGCCACTGCATTTTGAGCATGTCATAGACAGCTTCAAAATGCATTGGCTTACAGGGCCGCGCTCGCCAGCTCACTGACGGAATTGAGGAGGAGGTGACACATCCGAAATCTCCGATGATGGCACTATGTTTCTTGCACATGCGAAGCAACATAATCAGGATTTGAAAACTTACAAAAATCTTAGCTAACAGACTACAAAAATACATCGAACACCTTATTCACCAGGATCAAACGGGCTTTATTCCCCATAAACAATTAACAGGCAATATTAGGAAATTGTTAAACATTATAAATATAGAACACCCAGTAATTCCACACAATTGGCACTTTTTCTGGATGCGGAGAAAGCCTTTGATAGGCTAGAATAGGAGTACTTGTTCACAGTAATGGAACATATGGAGGTGGGAGGAAATTTTCAAATGGGTCAGATTATGCTATTTTTTCCCACAGCCAAAATTAGAGTGAATAGAACCATTTCCACCCCACTCATTATCCAAAGAGGAATGAGACAGGATGTCCCTATCCTCACTGTTATTCACTTTAAGTTTAGAGCCTTTAGTAGCTGCTATCAAACAAACTGAAAATATAGAGGGAATAAAGGTGGTTGGACAGGCCTGTAAAGGTGTCCTTTATGCAGATGACATGTTGGTCTATTTAGATAAATAGCAAGAGTCATTGCCACATTTATTAAAATTACTCACCATATATAATAATATTTCAGGGTTCATAATTGACATCGACAAGTCAGAAGCCCTCCCTTGGGGACAGGTGAGGTGGCTGGGGGAGAGTAACATTCCCTTTAAATGGGTAAGGGGTAAGGTCGGTATCTTGGCATTTGATCCCCACACAGCCATCACAATTATATCAGGTTAATTACAGGAGATTGTATACAGATATTTGAAGACCTTAAGAGATGGAACTTGCTCCCTTATCTCTTTCAAACAGAATTGAAGCAATTAAGCAAAATGTTCTCCTCAGATTGCTCTTTCTCTTCTCCACACTTCCTATTACAGTCCCACAACAAGACTGGAGAAGGGCTCAGAGGAAACTATCTATCTTTTTATGGGCAGGAGAAAACCTAGGAAAAGGAGGAAATGTTTGCTGGCCCCAAGGAGAAAGGAGGGTGGGGCTTACCAAACCTATATACTGTAATTATTATTTAGCTGCTCAAGTTACCCCAATTCTTAAATACTGACACCACCAAGGACTGGTACATGGTGGTCTTTAGAAAGCAATGCCCATCCTGAGATTCCACTGAAAGTGCTACCATGGATTACTCTTCCGAAGACATATGAGCAGGGACCCTGGTTTTCCATTTTACCAGTAATACGGTAACAATCACGGAATCCTGCTTGGTTTATGGATTTTGAATTCTTGTACCGTGCCTCACTGGAAGTGACATGTCACTGCACAGAATCTCTAAGATTTCAGCATTTTTAAATTTTGTTTTATTTCTCTTATGTCTCCTTCTCACAGCATCAGTCTCCACCTTTCAGGCTGGGTATCCCTTAGCTTCACCCCCAGGTAATGTTCAGGAGCTCCTGTGGTCCTGCCCCTATTCTGCCTGGATTGTAGCCTCACCAGGTAGAAATGGAGGGGACCCCAGGTCCCATCCACACTCCCTTAGTGTGTGTCGGGCAGCCAGTGCGTCCCTCATTGAGCCTGGTTATGAAGTCTGGGGCACCTGGGTCTCTTTTGCCAGTGGCCAATGTGGGGTGATTGTTCCTGGTTTCTGGTCTCTGTCCCTGAGGGCACTGGCACTAGAGGAGATCCAAGGAGATAGGGCACATAGAGACATGCCACTGCTCCAGATCCTGGCTATGGTCCTCCCTCCTGATCACTCTGCAGCACCATTGCACCACCCGTGGTCACACAGGTGGTGGTAAAGCAGCAGAACCTGCAGCACACCCTCCCTGGAGGAGGAGAGCAGTCCCCAGGTGCTTGATCCTACTCCCCTGGCCAGACCTCCACCAACCCGAGTTTGCTTCTGACCCTGGGTCGCTAGCATTGCAAGCAATTGTGCTACCGTGAGCGCCAGCAGGCCTGCCCAGATTTCAGCATCTTAAAATGAATGCTGCTGTGCTTTACATTCTTTCTGCTTTGCTGCATATAGAGTCAGTAAGGAAATCAGCCATTCAGTTTAACCACTCATGCCTAGTGGTTAGAGTAACAAGCACTGAATGAACTGGGTACATCCAGCAGACTTGGGTTTGATTCCCACAACCTCCACTTGCATACTGTGTGACTCCAAGCACGTCACTTAACATCCCCAGTTCTTCTAGGTCACTCCTGAAAACAGACAGTCCTGCCTAGTGGGCGTTACCTGCTTTACAAAGAATATTAAAAAAAAAAAAACAATATATGTTTACTGCATCATAGGATAGTAGTCAGTGTACCATGTAATTTACCTGAGTTTTACTTGGGCTGCAATGATTTTGTATAGGTAAAGATAAATGTTCAGATACATTTTATGTGTTTTATAAGCTTGTTTTAGATTTTAGTCATGTGTTTATTGTATTCTTTGCATATAAGCATCTAGGTTGTAGATTGCTAAATGCAGGATCACTGTTACCAACTAGCTTATTCAAGTTTATAATCAGTAGGGCCATCCAAAATCTCTCAGTTGTTTGAATGAAAACTAGTCTGAATGAAAGTATGTTCACAAAGAAGAAACTGCCTTACTACTTATGAAAATACTTCACAGTTAGCTTCCCATTTAGGTGAATTGGATCGTTTGCAGCTTTTCTCCCACCTTCTGTTTCAGTCTCTGTGGCAACAAAATGTTTTCTAATAGACTGCTTCAGCAAAAAGCAAATGTTAAGTATTTAAGTGTACTTATGTTTGGCCAGTGGATTTTGAAGCACAGTCAATGACGCACAAAAGGTAAGACCCCAGGGCTGTATGATGCTGGTGGGCAGAGTAGTGCTCAATTCACACCTGAACAAAGACATGCAAACTGGGAGACACCTTTCATAGACACCAAGGAAAAATAATGCATCCACATGTCTGGTAGATGCATAAATCCATTTGAACGTCCTCCACTAATCACTTGTGGATTTTTGAGGTGAAGACACTTTATTTCAAAGAAGCAAATTCAAGCAGTTTTTACCCCTGGCCATTCACGCCTTCAGTCCTGCCAAGGCCCCTACCATCACTGCTGAGTGCCACCACCATCCACTGCCCCTTACTGCTGTGCTACCAGGTAACTCCAAAGTAACCCTTCACTGAGTGGGCTCTGCCATGCGGGAGGCTACCAGGGAGGAGAACTGTCCTAAATAGCTTCCAGTGTATCCTGGGCATGGCAGGGGTCAGAACGGACACATGTCTGGGGATTCTGGATTATGGAGGGACCAGCAGCTGTCCTCTGGTTGGCCAGCGTTTTACCATTTTCTTGGGAGTGTGACAGGCCACAGGATGTCAAGGCACAAGCCAATGTCTGTTATGCTCCTCCTGCAGTGAGGGCTGACATGTTGTCGTGCCTCTGGCTCTCCATCAGGGCCAGCAAATGCTGAGCCATGAACCCACCCTCCTCCCAGGAGAAGGTGAGTGGTCATTGGACACTCAAGCCTTCACCCACCAGCTGGCCCTCCAACACCCAAGTCTGTTCCCAACCCTGGTCAGCAGTATCACAGGCAGAAATCCAATTCAGGCAGTTAAATTATAGATAGGAAAAAGCAAAGTAGTCCACCTCAGTTGTGATGGTTCAGATTAATTCACATCTGAGTTCTAACAAGCAAAGAGACCAAGTCATTTGTAACTTGCATGTGGGGTGTGAGTGCTGAAGAAAGGGAAACATAGTGCTGTCACTACTGCCATCACTCCAGGGGGATGTGGACTGCATTGTTGCCACTGCCATCACACCGAAGGGGTGGGGCTGTAGTGCTTCTGCCATCACCACTGGTGGATGTGGAATGTAGTACTGCTGCTGTCCCACCTGAAGGATGGGGGCCACAGTGCTGCTACTGCCATCACACCTGAGGAATGGTGAACGAGTACTGCTGCCATCACACCTAAGGATGGGGGCCACAGTGCTGCTTCTGTCACAGCTGAGGGAGGGAGGTTGCAGTGCTGTTGCTGCTGCCATCACACCAGAGGGATGGGGTCATAGTGTTGTTGGTGCTGTCATTGCACCTGAGGGATGGGGTCATAGTGCTGCTTCCATTACACCTTAGGGATGGGGCTGTAGTGTTGCTGCTGCCATCACATATTGTACCTAAAATAACTTTAAATTGGTACAGGGATGGAAGGATGTGTAATAGTGGAAATCAAAATTGCTAAAATGCATGTTAGCAGAGTCAAAATTGTTAAATAAAGTACACAAAACCAAACACACCGTAAAAGCGGATTTTGGCTTAGCAGACACTCGGTGACAATACCATTTTTACAATGTGCAAATGGAATATGCCCTTTCTCAATCCCAATAAACCAGTGTCCCTGGATATGAGGCATTAAAAATGACTGACAAAACACACTTTACAGTGTTCATATTGGGACAACCATCATAGGTATGGTCATATATCCTCTTAAATGCCTTCCAAACTTCCCAATCCAGAAATATGATAAATGTTTTAAAACCTGGAAACTGAAGGATTGAAATACTCACAATAATTGTACAAAATGGTATTGCCCTAGACTATAAGACTTTACAAAATAAATACAAAATATTGCATCAAGATTTTTATAGATTCCTTCAGTGTAGGCACTACATACATTCTGAGATAGGGAGTAAGGCATTAGAAATAGAACCAATAGAAACTATTCTAGTAATAAATAACAGAGCAAAGCTAATGAATACAAAACACTTTATGTCATATGTTTACCAAAGTATATTGAAAGAGGAAGGGAATCTAGCTGTGCAAGAAATACAAAGCAATTGGGAGACTGAAACGAACATAAAGCTTGAGGAATGGGAATGGGATAAAGTTTGGGAAGATATCCACATACTACATCATCAGCCATATGGCGAGAATATAGGTGGAAAGTGACAGGCAGATTTGTTATTACTCCCATAATATCTAAAACACCTAGGCAATAATAGGTCAGATAGATGTTGGAGAAGTTGTAGGAGTGGGAACTTATTGTCATATTTTCTGGGACTGTCCAAAGGTTCAGAGGTACTGGCATGAGGTTTCCCAGACAATAAAGGAGATACTGAACCTTCAATGGTCAGTAAGTTTTGAGCATCTTATCCTATGGTTAGTTCCAACAGAACTCAGACTAGAAACCAATAAATATTTATTAAGGATAATGGTTGTAGCTGTATTAAAGTCATCACTAAGGGGTGGCTTAGTGAAAGGAAACCAGAAATGGAACAGTGGTGGAGCATGGTGGAGAGATCAAGGCAACGGAAGCAGTTACAGCCAGACTACGGCTAGAGATCAACAAGTATAACTCTAGATGGAATCCTTACTTTCATTATATACCAAAATTAAAGGTACCCCATACATAGAACAACTATTATTGGATCAAAAGAAAGAGGGCAAATAAACCACCTAATTTACAAAGCTACTACCCAGGAACCTTTGATCGCCCACACATGCACCTGTACAAGGGGAAAATAGGGATGGAACTGATGGATGCAGAGAAATAAGGTTGTATTCTCAATAAAATTGTATCTTTAACACCTCAACGGACAAATAAAATGGGTAGCTTGATAATTTACTTTTACTTTTTGTGATTAACAGAATAAATAATGATTGCTAGAAACCATATTACAGTTAAATTAATAATTGTTATTAACTATACAGAAAAAGAGAGATAAACATATTATTAATAGCTTGATTGTACAGGATACAGTCCAATTGATAGAAGAAGAGACCTCTTGTAAGAAAGGCATAGTTTAAACATCGGTGCAGTCAGGAAACTGAGTTTACACTTACTCAGGAGCAAACAGAAATATGAAATGGAATCTTTCTAGAAAAAAGAATGAAAAGTTAAAGAACTGGTGTAATTAATATATTATACAGTAATAAGCTGATGATTGATACTGTATGTATAATCTTGATTTACTCTCAATAAACTTGAATTCAAAAAAAAGCCTTATAATTTAAAATACATTATATAACAAAGCATACTGTATCTTTCAACTTTCTGCTTTATAAATCAGGGACTTTGATTAAAATCAGGTAGAAATCTTTATAAAATAATAATAGCAGCGTAGGAATCTGCTACAGTGTGAAACTGAGTAGGAAAAACATTTTGTGAAGAACTAGACTGTAACACTAATGTCTGGCATCATTTTATGTTTCTGTTTTCCTGCTTTCAGGTACCAGACATGTCAATTTTATTAGGGTCTAGGTACATTTTGAGTAAAATCATGGACATTCTGAAAATCAGGAACAGTTGAGAAGTATGTAATGTTGTAAGTAAGGTACTGGTGAATAGCTATCTTTATGGGTAGTATATTCTATTGGAACATGGTGCAAGTAAATCATCTTTGAGCAGCTACCTCCCTATCTATTGTATATTTAAGGTTATATATTCTGTTGTTAGTCACACTGTGCAGTAGATGTACAGAACAGTAAAACTCCATTCTCATCTTGGGTTAAACTGGTATAAAGAACACAAAGGCTTAGCAATACCTCTGTTTAAAAACTACTTATAACACATCACATACAAAACCTGCACATGGAACGTCATCGAGATGAGAGACTGGAGTGCTGATGGCAGTTGGTGCTCCAGATCTATGGTCAGTTCTCAAGTTGTAGGAGGTGTAGGTTGGAAGCAAAACTCTAGGCTGCTTGGATGAAAATCTTCCACCTGAAAGCATGAATCAACAAACAACTACACTTACTGAAAGCTCCATTGTCACAAAGGTTCCAAAGGTCAATTCATGACAAATGGACCATAGTCAGGAGGATGGATGGAGATGAGACAGATTGGTGAACAAGCAGTGCAGGATTTACAAACCTCTGACAGGTTTTAGCCACTGGTGAAGAGAGCTCCATCCAAAGATACTGAATGGAAAGGGCTGGACCAGCAGTTCTAAATGGGCCTTTGCCACTGTGCATGGGCAAGGTAGACGTGGAACCCCAAAGGGGAAAGAAAAGGCCATGCTAATATTGGACCCAATTGTCAGGGGTACAGCAGGATGGTGATTTCCACACCCAAATTAGACAGATAGGTCAACTGTGTATCAGGGACAATGGCAGCCACCCTCAAAAGGAAGATGCTATAACTCACCAAGATGGAGGGCACTATATTGCACATAGGCACAAATGCTCTGGCCAGGAGAGGTGTAGAGGAGCTGACAAAGTGCTTGTTCATCCTAGATGGAACACTTAGGGACAGGGCAAATGTGGTGGCCTTCTCTGAGGTCCCACTGCAGTTATGCACCAGTCATAGGGAACATAAAACAGTTGTTTTATGCACAGCTTAAGTGCTGGTATAGAGGGAAGGATTTTCATTTTCATGGAGATTTATGGGACAGCTGGGAGGATACAAGCTGTTTAAGAGTGATGGCCTACACCAAGCAGGAGGGCACCACAGTGCTGAGCAGTAGGTTCTCACAAAACCTTGAAAGTAGGGCTGTGTAAAATAGATACAATTCAGTCAAATACACACAAATATTGCACATTTTGCAAATACAATTACCACTCATATAATTGTATTTGTAGTAGACCACATCAAGTAGCATTAAACCTGAGACCTACAGCCTATTATATGAATGCATTTTATATTGTTAAAACTACATATTTTATTGATAAATTTTAAACCTTGCCTTGTGCTATCATTACCAACAGAAACAAGTCTTGAATGATTCCCTACAAGAATGTGCAAATACAAATGCAAATACCAGAGACGCAAATGCAAATATCAAAATATAAGCCTCACACACACAGCCCTACTAGCAAGGACTTTAAACTGGAGTGGAGAAGGCAGTATAGTTGAGGGCAGGCACATCCATGCAACTATCTGTGACTAGTGAAGCATTCTAAATGAGGATATATGATTTATACTACAGGATGTAAATGTTGGATGGATGGATTGATTTATTCTTCACTAGATGCCCTGGTCACAAGGATTATTTTTAAGCATGACCCAAGCCATGAAAATGGCACACAGCAGTACAGTAGGAATGCAGCAGATACAAGGAAAAGATAAACAGCAAGACCAAAAAGGTACAGCCATCTCCTTGCCGCTGCCAAAGCTTTTTGAAATTTAGATGCATCCACGCTCTGCACTCGATTAGTATTTTCTTCTACTGCACTGGCTCTTCGGCCAGTCAGGTCCTACAGCGCGCTTCCTTAGCTGAACTCAAATAGCTCCTTTACTGAAACCAGCTAGGCTTCTGCTTTGTAGAGAAATGTTACTACTTAGTGGGTTAGCTGTATGATTTTACTACTGTTACCTGCACTTTCATGTAACTGCATGCTCGAAACTGCTCTGTAATGCTTATAGCTTCTGATTTATTGTTAACTATTTCCTACTAGCTGTAATGTTTAACTGTACCATTACTGCAGTGTTCTTAAGTAAATTGCAGCCTTTATCTGATTTTTGACAAATTACTGTAAGCATGTTTTGTCTCACTTCTAAGTTTACTGCCTTCCTGCCTTATTTCCTCCTATAGCTAAACTTTTTTCTACTTGCTTTTCTTCTGTTTCACTGCTCCCCCTTCCAAATTTCATTGAGAGAACCCAGATGTTGCTGTGATGCCGCATGCTGCACAGTTGTGGAGTAATCGTGAGAGCAGGAGCTGTACAAGGCAATATTTCTGTCTATAACCAGTATACCACCGCCATACCTGTGCCAAGTGTACAGCCTTTCCAGAACACCTTGTGCATGAGTATTTGGCAGTGATATTACTAAGCTCTGGACCCCCATTGGAGCTCAGAGTTTGGTGCCAGTGGCGAGCCTGCTTTGTGTGCGGGGTGAGGCACAAGGCATTTGGAGTGTTGACAGCTGGTTAACATGTTGCTACACTACTGTTTTTGCTTAACAGAGTGCTTTTAAAAAAATATATATATATATATATAAATATATTGATGGCAAAAAACTTTGTTTAATGCATCAGTTAGGGTTGTTCCATGGCAGCAAAGCAAGGAAATTCTGTGTTAGAGTTGAAAGCCCCCTTGCACCCCCAGCCAGCTCCCCATTGGCATTGGGGTGTGCGTTAGCTCTTCAGCCCTAACTCTCACCCCATCACATGTGTAAACAAGTTGAGGTATAGGAGAATGGGCTAACTCCAAAGAAAACAGAAACGAATCGCAAGCGCTGTAAGGAAATGCAAACCGTGATGTGCACAGTGATGGTAACGGCAATTGGAAACACAAATGGTAACATTAACAGCAGAAATAATGGCAAAATAAACAGAAATGGAAACGCGAACACCAGTACATACGCAAATGAGAACGCAAACAGTAACACACACGGTATGCATATGAGCATGGTAATGCAAATGGGTACGGAAACACAAGTAGGAACAGTAACTGTAACAGTAACAGAAGCGTACACCCTGTATTTGCCAAACAGCTGCATAGAGAAACACATGTGTAAAAAGACTGTATGATAATAATGGGCCTCAGAGCAGAAAATGAGCTGTTGGAATATTAAATTGCTGATATCTGAGCGACCGTGATGACTTAGAAAAAAATTAAAATTTCACATGATTTATGAGTTTCTGGGCTAGGTTTTGCTGGGCCACATTGTCACAACAAAAATTCCATATCTCGCACTCATTTTGAGATACGAGCCCAGAAAGGCGCTGCATACGCCACCATGTTAGTCTATGGGAAAAAGGTCAAATTTGAGTACTGTAACTTGACATCTGTGAATATGTTTTCATCAAACCACCAAAAGGCACATCTGTGAGATGTTGGCTGCCTTCCCTCCAAATTTCAGCCCAAAAGACCAAACCATTCTTTACAGCAGGGTGGCAAAGAATTCCTGTCATTTTGGCCATAGTTTGGAAAAATAAGTGTCACAATTTGTCAGAGTTCAAAATTTGCAAAAGTGTTGCAGGTGCGACACTACTTATGATACTACTTTTCCAGAAATTTGAAAACATATTTCTGGGGAGTTTAACCTCAAAATAAATACAGTACATGGCTAGCATCCTGAGGGTCTGACTAGGTGAACACAGAAAGAATTGTGTTCCTAGAGGGTCCCAATTTTAAATGCCAAGCATTTTCTGATCAGTAACTGAAAACAAAATGGTGGATTTGCGACACTACAAGGGCCATTTGTGACACTAAAAAGTGTATTTATGAAAGTGTTGAACTTTTGTTAACTTTTCCCATTGACTTATAATGGGAACTTGTTTTTGAATAACTTTGGACCATTTAATATTTTTCACAAAATCTTCAAAAGGCACATTGGGGACCCTGCCGCACATTCCTGAAGTGTTTGGACCAGTCGCACAAACCGTGTGACCTGTAGGTGAGAGCAAAGAATTTGCAAAAGCATAATAGCACACAGATGTTGCTTAATAACTCAAGCTGCATATCTGACCAGTACAAAAGTTGGCAGATCCCAAGATCTATGGTGCCCCTGCTGCCAAATTTCAGGCAAACCGTTGAAAAGTGGCAAAGTTATTAAGGTGCAAAGTTTCACCCTTTAACCTTAAAAGTGCTACTCAATTTAATTCATGGTAGCACTACCGTGCTACTATTATATATATAAATATATATATGTATATACACACACGATATGGTATATATATATATTTATATTCAGGACTTTGGACATTGGAGTCTGGGTCAACAAAAACAAGCAAAAACTTTTGAGAACTTCCCAAAGCATGCTGGGCACAAGGCTTTGTCTGGACCTTGTTATTATTTTTATTTTATCCAGCCTATCTGGGTTTTGTTCTCTCTCAACCTCAAGTAATATATATTTGTGAAGCTTGCAAAAATTTAAAACTTGTGTTTTATAGAATTTTATTTTACTCGGTGGGGAACTGTTGTTTTATCTTTAACTGTTTAGCCCATTTTAGTCCATAGTGTGGATTGTATTCTGGGCAAATGTTTTTGTTAATAATTTATTGTGATTTTCATTTGTCTATTTGCTCATTTCATGCACTGCCCACTCTAAATAACTGATTCAACATTTCTTCAGTCAGCTTTGAAGAGTACAAACATGTTCCTGGTCCACTAAAGATCATCACACTGGGCTCTGAGGTAGTATGGGGGGTGGGAAGGTGGTGGGCAGAGGGTGGGCATGGGTTGGGGGCAAGACCTTTTTTTTTTTTTTACTGTTTTTTTTTTGTGCAGGAAGATGACGAGGGATTTTGCCATGCTGGGGTGGGCTCCCAGTGTAGTAGTTGAATGGTTATTTTTGGGGTGGCAGTGGAGTCGACAGGGACTGGGCATCCCGTCGGCCCATACCGACTTTTGCCATGCTGGGGTGGGCTTCCAGCAGGGCATCTTCATCAGGAAGACGACGGGGACTTTTGCCACGCTGGGGTGAGCTCCCAGTGTGGCAGCTGAAAGGTTATTCTTTTGGGGTGGCAGTGGAGCTGATGGGGATTGGGCAACCCTGTCAGCCATACTGACATTTGTCACACTGGGGTGGGTTCCCAGTGTGGCACCTAGAGGTCTGTTTGGGGGCAGTGGAGCCAACAGGAGATTGGGCCCCCATAGGTCATACAGTGTACTGCGGGTGGAGGGGTACATGAGCATGCTGGGGTGGGCTCCCAGTGTGCTATGTAAGGGGAGGCGCGATGAGCTGTCTATGACAGTTCAGTTGCAGTGAACATACGTGTGGGCAATTTGCATACTGCTATCGGCCTACCGCTACACACCGCTGATTGTGGTGGTATTTTCCTCAGAACTGTACACCACTGCATCTGAATGCTGTCATAGACAGCTCGGACATTCATTGCTCGCGGTGCAGCCACACCTGCAAACGGGACCAGAGCACTGGAAGTGGAGGAGGCACACCTACGAATTCTATATGGTGGCACTATGTTTCTTGCACATGCGCATAAGCAAACATAAAAAGGCTCTTCCAGTCTTCTGTCCCCAACGCTAGTGCTGATTCCTCAGAAAGAAATAACAACACTTTGGTAGGTTATGTTGTTAAGGCTCTCTTAAATAGCTTGACCTGAGAGGCTGTAGCTCATAAAAAATAACAGCATGTTTTTTCTAAATAAATTGCCTTACCTATGGGGATTTTTGCATTGTGGGTTTGACTGGCGAGCAAGGTTAAGATTACTACTATAAGCCAGTTCAAACAGCCTGTGATACAGACTCAACTGCTGCCCGAGTATACCCTTTGTCTTGTTTTTTATGTACATGCCGGAGTGAATAAGTGCAGGCAAAGAGGCAAGCAGGCTGTGAGCTAAGCAAAACCTAAATAATCTGATTAATATTTTGGTTTGAAAGTCATTGTTTTCAGTCACGTGGAAGTTCGTGATAGTGTAAGGTGTTCAGACCCGCTGTGTCTTAGGCTCAGTTCTTTTTCTGATAATAGAGCATTTTCCTGCAGCGTATGACCTACTGAGTGAGTAGGTATAATTTTAGCCCTGTTTACCAGTCTGAGTATTTTTCTTAATTTCTTATAGTACTTGGCATACATACTTTGAGCCCTGTGTGTTAGGCTCTGTCTATTTTATAAAAGGGCATTTTCCTGTAGCAGAGTCATTACTTGACATACTTTGAGTCCTGTGTTTTAGACTACATCTGTATTATAAAACAGCATTTTTCTTTAGTGGACTCATTACTGGGATAATGGTGTCTGACTTGTCTCTTTTTCCTCTGTTGTTCTGTAACTTCCCAGCAGATTTGCTGGGATAATGGTGCTTGTCTGTTTTTATCTGGGGTCCAATACTCCAGTAATCTTCTGACTTTCTTCGGGATCCTTAACCTTGTCATCAGATCTGCTGGGATACTAGTGTCTCTCTTTCTGGTGGTACAGTAACCACATTTTTCCACATGTACCATTAAACAGAGGGCATGATAGCCAGGCTTTTCAAACATATCTTTACCATTAAAAGGCAGGAAAAGCCACCATTTAAAGGTAAAAACTTCACAATTTTACGGGGGCATGCCTCCAGACCCCCTAGTTTTGCTAGGATTTTGACTGGGAGCATTAGCTCCCAACTTTATACCTCTAGTGATGCCCCTGTTACAGTTTATAGGCACACTGTGCTTAAGTGGAAGAGTGCCTATATAAATAAAATGTAACACAGTACTGCTACTACTACTAATGATCTTTCAAACTTTCAACCCCATTTACATGATGTTTTCTAAAAACTGGTGACTTGCCTCTCATTGCACTTTTAAGTACCAGATCAGTGAGTCTGGCTTTAGCGTGGCAGTAGCAGGTGAGTGTATTCGGCAGCACGTATCCATCTGCAGAGAACTTACTCCCGAAAGTCCTACTACTCTGTGTGCTGCCAGTGGCCTAGAACAGCCATTCCTGCATTGTTTTCAGGCTAAAGTGATGCCAGATATTGGGTGGGTGGGTGGGCAGATAGTAATGCTATCTAATTACGGGTGGGGTGGCAGTGACTGGAAAGCAAATTGCAGTATTGGTACATTTTGAAATACTGCAATATTACAGAAATCATTTTGTTTGACATGCTCTGAGCAAGTGACAAGGCAGTGATACTTGAGATCTGAGTGCCACCAGGGAGGATGCTGAGAATGCTGCTGGCAGCACATTTTCCTCTGCAGCACCACGACTTGGAAAACTGCTGCTGCTGCTGTGTAGCTAACGGATCATTCTTCTGAATGATTGACTTTGCTGTAGAGATCCTTTGAGGGAGGGTGAGGTATGCCCTTTTTAAACACTGGCATACAGGGCTGGCCCAAGTTCAGTGGTAGAGCTACTGCTTGCAATACTGGTGACCGGGTTTGGCAATGTGAACTCAGGTCATTGGAGGTCCAGCTGGGGAGGGAGGATTGAGCATGCAGAAAATCACTCTGCCGCTCCGGGGGAAGGGATGACAGTGCCAGTGTTGTCTGGCTCCTTACAGTGTACTTGGGACAGTGCTCAGCCCTGCCAAGCTTCGGTTGAGCAGTGGGTGGACACTGATAGGTGGTCCGTGGGAGCATGTACCACCATCCTGGCATCATTGCATATCACACCAGTCCAGGGGAAACTTACCACTAAGGCAAAACCCACTGTGCCTCAGGACTCCCTGGACACTTAAATCCAGCCCCAGGCTGCCACTGTGGGGACACCCCAGAACTTCCAGTCCATAAGATCAAGAAGCAGCGGGGTTGGAGACTAACTCAGCCAGCACCCATCATGAGGGTAGTCTCATGGGTTGAAAGTTTCCATGGCTCAGTAGCGGTGGGGGCCATGACAGGGTCCAACCAGGGGCAAAGCTCTGCGGAGAGATAAAATATAAATTAATAAAAAGACTGACAGACAGCATTTTAAATTAACATATGGTATATTGTGTGAATTAGTGAGCAGTCAGGTGGGTGAATTGAATGGCATCTGAGGAGAAGCTGACTCAGTTTATAACAGACACTAGCTTTTAAACAAAAAAGCTTGAATAATGCATAACAACAAAGTGTGATTTTTTAGCAAACTGATAACTGTAGGAATGTAAATATGAGGTTAATTGTTGCTTTTTGGGTATCTTATTTTAGTGTGGCTAACTGAAAAAAAATGACTGCATTTTATTCATGAAAATTCTAAAGACTGCCACCAGGATTTCTTTAGGTGCTGTGCCCTGGCTGGAGAGATTCATTTTACCTGTGCATTGTGCTCTCATAATGCACAGGTCTCAGCTACTCAAGATGCAGCCTTTCCTTACCCATTTTATTAAGTACTACAAGGAAGGATATCAGGATGACATAATGCATCATGGAAAGATTATTACTATCTTATTTTATTATTATTTATTTATAAGTTTCATTAAAAACTTACAAAGCAGTTCATGGAGGAATACCACATAATGCAAGACAATGCAGTAATACAATAGGTAAGGTAATATGCCCTCTAATAGATACAACATAGGAGGAGGTACCACTTACAGTACTCATTAATATTATCCAAGGCTAAATGCAGCTAACAGTTAGTTCAGGATACCACTACTGTAAGCATATTTAAGAGAAAACAAGTATACATATATTTGGCTAAATGCCCACCAGTATCCCATTCAAAACCCAGCCAAAGCTAGGTATATAAAGGGTCTCCCAAAAGTGAACCGAGTAAAGAAAACAACGTATGAACTGTAACAACATACAGCAGTCAAAAGAACTGTAGATTTAAACATGAGGAGCATTACTGTCTTAAACTGCGGATCTGCCCTTAGGGTGGTCACACTGCCAACATAGGAATGCACTCATGGCAAATAGCAGCAGCAGATAATATAAGTCTATGCAGGTGTAGAGATCTGTACCACATGGCTGCAAATCTGGAAACGGCCTGAGCAAGACCACAGTCCACAAACAGAAGTGCTGCACCTCCATAGCAAGATAGAGAAGGGTAGGAGGAGCCGAGCTCCACCAATTAAAGATTAGGCAACTCAAATCATCCAAAGTTCCATAAGCGTTTATAAGTTAGCTTGTTCCCATCAGTGCTGGTAAAGCTGCACCCCACCGAAAAAACAAGATACTCACTCAGGTAAAGTCCAGGAGCAAGCTATCAAGTTTATTCAGTTCCAACATCCTCCTCCTCTTCTGAGGAAACCCCACACCTTCATCCATATCCCTTCAATTTTATCCAACAATTTTGAGGCATCCATGGGGTCATTACACCAATAAGAGTTCCCATTCCACATCACCTTAAGTTTACCTGGGTATATTAATTGGTACTGTATCTTCCGCACCTCAGAGCAGTGCACACTCAATTAAAAGATTTACGGCATTGTCTTGTAGAGTATGAGAGGTCTGGGAATACTGAGATCTCAGAGTCTCCATATCTAAGTTGCTGCTTCTGTCTGGCAATAGCTAGGATGCAATCCCATACACCGATCCAATTGCAGTTAATCAGAAAGCTTCTAGGCTCCGTATTGCCATCTGGAACCCAGTGGGGAGTAATGCAGTAAGCTCATTCCAAAGCCAGAGCCAGCTCCTCCTCCGACAGACCCAACAATTGTGGTAGGAAAGTTTGTGCGAATCCCAAAGGGTCCTCTCCCTCCACCTGCTCCGGAAGTCCTAGAACTCTTACATTTCACTCTCTTGCACAGTTCTCAGCATTTTGAGTTGCATCCAAAGCAGATAATTTTTTTTGATAAGTTTAAGCACTGCCTCATAAGATTTGATTGCAGTGCCCCTCAACGTGCATGTTTTGCTCCATCAGATCGACTCTGGTCTCAAGAGTGCTAACCCTGGGGGTTAAACTGTCCAGCTTTTTGTCCATGTCTTGGATAGTCTGCACCAATTGCATAAGGGTCAACTACATGGTAGTGAGAGAGACCTCCCCAGTGTCTAGGCCACTATCACCCGTCATCCTGTTGCGAGGCCGACTTTCATGTGGCTGAAGTGATGATTTGGATTTGAAAACGTCTGCAGCATTGGTATTGGGTTTATTTTTCCCCATGTGAGCTCCAGTTGTACCGTGGCCACTGTACTATACCACAATCCACCAAATAAACAGTTAAACAGTGAATTTATAGCAAAGTACTTCCAGAAGTTGGAGCTTCAAAAGGATGCATCTGCTCCGTTAAGCTGCTAAGCCATGCCATCTGTTACTATCTTTTAATGATTCCTGAGATAACAGTTTTTATCAGTCCAGTCATCATAAACATATGTTGTATAACTGGGACATGCTGTGGGCTGCATGAAAATAAATGTTTTTTTTGGGGATGGCTAGGTATGACCTCTGCTTGCCTTATGAGTAGTAGAGCCAGAGGAGGTCTACAGAGGTCATACACAGTCATTCAAAATCAATCTTTTATTTTCATGCAGCCTGTGGCATGTGCCATTTATACAAATACCAGGGCATTTTTGTGCCATTTTTTTAACAACAACAGGCCTGAACAGAATATTAAATATAAAAGAAGATTCTTCTCAGAACATTATTGAGCTGGAGTGGAAATATCCATTGTTCTCTGAGCTGGAGTAGAAATAAATGATTCTTTTCAATCCAGCTCTCTTGCCAATGAAAATAAATATGAGACACAAAAGTTAGATTCAGAATATGCCATTTATCATCATGAGTGAGAGGACGGGACCACTCATGAGTGGCAGAGTCATGAGTGAGTTACTAAAGTCCTGTCCTTCTCACAAGTGATTGTAAATGTCATATTCTGAGTGAGACCACTGTGGGTCCAATTTATACATTATATTTTAAATTGTAAAGCTTACTGATTAGTTCTTTTAATGAAGAATAAACTGTTTCTGCTTGATTTCACTGCTCTGTTTTGGGTACAGCAAAGGTCATTGTGATGTCATTAGACATTGTTCAAGCTGCTCTCTATTGATTAATGGCTCTATTGTGACCATTCTCAAGTTATGATAGATGGTGTCGACCCATCTAGAATGATGATTAAACAATATACCGTGACAGGGGTGTGGGTTATGCTAGGATTTACAACACCTTGTGTGTTGTTTGGTCATCGTCCGACCACAGGCGAGTGAGCAAAAACACACCAGGCGTTGTAATCCTAGCATAAACCCACTCTATCATGGTATATTGCAATTATGCAAAGAAAAGTAGTGTTTTGTGTGTTTATTTTGTATTTTGGTTGGGTATCTTTATTGAGAATAAGTAAAAATGGTGTTTTATTATTACACAGAAAAAACAGTCCCTTTTATAATGATTTTAATAGAATGTTGATGTTGACTCTAGTAGGAAAATTTATTTGTGAAGTAGGTTGAAAGATATTTCAATTGGTTTAAGAGAAAACAATTAGCAGTAATATAAAGAATAATGTATAGGCAGCGATACACAACAAGGCTGTATTTCCATCGAGGGGTTGAGATGACAGCATGTGAACCTCAAGAGCAAAGCTCGAGAGGTCCAGCTATCATCTCAACCCAAGATGGAAACACATGCCAGGTTGTGTGTGGTTGACTCATATTTTATTTTTATAGTATATGTTTTTACACTACATACCTAACATACCTGAATTTGCCAGCAGATAAAGACCTAGAGGTCTATCAAGTCTGTTCGAATGTGCAGCTAGCACTCCTTATCCTGCAGCTGCCCCTCCCTTCCACCCTTCCACTTCTTTAACCTCCCCTTGTCCTGTCCCATCCTTGTTTGAAGCAGTCCACTGTTCTACTGCATACCACTTCAGCAGGTAATGCATTCCACCCAGCCACCACCTCTCTGTAAAAAAGTATCTCCTCATCTCCCTCCTGAACCTTCCTCACTTCAGTCTCATATCATGGCCCCTGGTGTCCCTCCCTCCTTACTTTGAACAGCCCCTCTGTACCCATCTTGTTTATTCCTTTCATGTATTCAAAGGTTTCAATCATGTCACCACTGTCTCTCCTCTCCTCCAGTGAGTACATGTTCAACTCCTTCAGCCTCCTCTCGTATGATAAATCCCCAGCCCCTGATCATCTTTGTCGCTCTGTGCTGCACCCTCCAGTAACTTAAGGTCCCTCTTCAGATACGGACGCCAGTACTGCATGCAGTACTCAGGTGTGGTCTAACTAATGACCTATACAGTGGCAGAATCACCTTCTCCCTCCTCGAGGATATACCCTTTGCAATACAACCCAGCATTTTGTTGGCCTTTGCAGCTGCCTTCCTACATTCGCCGAGTTGTTCATTGACCCTGTAATGAGCACACCCAGATCCTTCTCCTCCTCTGTCTGGGCTAGCTGCACCCCCTAGCTGGTAGCTCCTCCTGGGGTTCTTCATCCCAAAATGCAGCACCTTGCACTTTTTGGCATTAAAGCTCAGTTGCCAGGTGTCTGACCAGGTTTCAAGCTTTGCCAAATCATCCTGCAACCCCTGCCATCCCCTAGGTCATTCACCACTGCACCTATCTTGGTATCATCAGCAAACAGACTGATCTTGCTCTTGATGTCCCATGATATGTCTGCAATGAATATCCCAAACAACACTGGTCCTAACACCGAGCCCTATGGAACACCGCACGTCACTGCCCTTGGGTGTGAGAGCTCCCCACCCACCACCACCCTCTGTTGCCTTCCCTGCAGCCAGTTTCCTTCCCATCTCACCAGCTTTGCACCCGCCCCTGTGCCTACTAACTTCCTTCCCAGCCTTCCATGTGTCACTGAGTCGAATGCCTTAAAGTCCAGATACAGGACATCCACTGCATGGCCCCTGTCCAGTTGCCTAGTTACCCAGTCATAGAACTCAACCAGGTTGGTTTGGCAGGATCTGCCACATATGAAGCCATGCTGTCTGCTGTCCTGTAGTCCTTGGCCTCTAGGAGGCCACCAGCCTCTCCTTCAGGATAGTCTCCATTAGCTTACCCACGATGGATGTGAGGCTCACTGGTCTGTAGTTTCCCGGTTCATCCTTGGGGCCACTCTTGTGGAGGGGCACCACATGAGCCATCCTCCAGTCCTGAGGTACACACCAAATGTAGTGAGGCATTAAATAGGTCTGCCAAGGTCCTGCAAGGACCTCTGCCAGCTTCTTCAGTACCCTGGGTGGATGACAGACCCTCATTTAAGTGAAAACAAAACATCTTGCCATTCCTTTGTTCTACTCCCATATCAAAATCAAATTTCCGACTTTTGAAAGGTAAAAGGTATGACTTTGGGCACTGGATGGTTAGTAAGTAGCTAGGTGTAGCATAAATGAGAAATTTAAAATTGTATGACCTTTGAAATGTGCATAACAACTGTTCAAAATGCACATAATAACACTTTAAAATGTGCATAATGGTTTAGAATGTGCTTAACAAGGATTTTGAGCAGGCTGATTTTCATACATAACAAAGGATAACCATATACTATGATTCTTTTAAAAATAAGAAGTAGAGTTTGAAGTTGTTTTCCATTTTAATACTAAGTAAAATTAACATAGAAATATAAGTTAGGCAATGCATATAATGAAGTGCACAACACTACCCTTTGAACCCTGTGAACTTATTTTAACGTATTCATTGAATATTTAAGTCTTTCAATGTATATGCAGTTTATGCTTTGGTTACAGTTTAACACAGTTATTGTAAATAGTGAGCATAACTTACATATGATTGATTGAAAATGAAAATAGTTCATATTTGCGCTGCTGTTTGCACTTCACAACAGTCTGTGGGCTACGCTTTTGCAGTTCAGAAACAGTGTTTGAGGAACTGAGTGTTGTGTCTTAAGTTTTTTTCTTTTATGTTTGCTTACACGCATGTGCCAGAAACATAGTGCCATCATCCGAGTTTTTGAAGTGTGGTAGCCCTTTTCCACTTCAGACAGTGTGTTTGCAGGCACGGCCGCAGTTCTCCATCGCCTGCTGAGCTGTCTATGACAGCTCAAAAATGCAGTGGCGTACAGTTGAAAGGGGAGCTACGCCCAGTGAGCAGCGATAAGATATCACCTGCTCATGTGCACCCCCACACACATACACACACACACACACACACACACGTGCATGCACACTGTGTGCTCGGCCCCCACGCAACACACTGTATAGCTGACGGAGGGTGCCCAACCCTCGCCGGCTGTGCTGCGCCCAAAAAAAACACAGTTCCATATGCCACACTGCATGCCCACCCAGCGTGGCTGCATGTTGTATAGCTAACAGGGTGCCCAGTTCCCTGTCAGCTCCACACACCCCCAACCAGTCGTCCTTCTGTCATGCTGGGAGCTCACCAGCGTGTCAAACGCCCCGCCGCTACAAAAAAAAACCTGAAACTCAAAATGGTCCTCGCTGTGTCTGCCTCACCCGCGCCCAACCACTGCACACCCTGCCTCCCACACCCCTCACCCCATACTTACCTCCGACCGCGCAATGATCTTCGTGGACTGGGAACATGTCTGCACTCTTCAAAGCCGACTCATAACTGAGGAAATGCCTGTAAGCTGTATAATGGGATAGATAGTGTTTTTCAACTTTGCTGCATATCTCAGTCATTTTTGAATTTTGCACCAAAATTTCAACATGGGGTTTTGGGACTCCTCCTCATGAATTCTCTCACTGTCATGGCGTTAATCGGGCCGAAGGTGATTTCACAGTCACTGTGTGAAATCACCTTTGGACCAATAATGAAATGACATGACCACTGTTCATAAGGTGGGCTCTCAAAAGGCCTATGTTGAAAATTTGGTGAAAAAATTCCTAAAGATGACTGTTTTACGAGCGCATGTTGCGTAGTTCCCACGCATGCTCGTAAATTCACAAACTTTCAATATTTTCACTCCAGATTTTCAACATTGCCATTTTACCACACCTCCTTATGAGCAGTATAGCTGTCATTTTTCATCTCTTTCCCAAAATGTATTTTCCCCATGTAGCAGTGAATGGTGCAGCTGGTGTGTAAATCAATGTATGGGACACATTAAGAAAATCACAGTGACACTGTTCATGAGCAGAGGTCTTAAATGGCTATGTTGAAAATTTGGTGAAAAAATTCCTAAAATGACTATTTTACGAGCGTGCATTGCTCAGTTCCCTACGCATCGTAAGTTTGCGAATTTTCTATATTTTCACTCCAAATTTTCCACATTGGCATTTTATTACACATCTTTATGAATAGTATAGCTGCCATTTTTCACATGTCACCCAGAATGTGTTTCCACACATGTCGCGACAATGGTGCAGTCGGTAAAGCAAAGCAATGTTTGGGACAGATTAAGAAAATCACAGTTACATTGTTCATGAGCAGAGGTCTTAAAATGGCTATGTTGAAAATTTGGTGACAAAATTCCATAGAATGACTGTGTTATGAGAGAGCATTAGCGCAGTTTCCACGCACCGTAAATTCATGACATTGTAATGTTTTCAGTCCAGATTTTCACCAGTGGCATTTTTCCACACTTCCTTATGAACAGTACAGCTGTCATTTTTCACAACATGGCCAAAATGTGTTTCAGACTTTCAGCACAGTGATGCGTGGTCGCTGTGGAAAATCATTTTTGGGACAGATAAAGAAAATTACAGTGACACTGTTCATGATTAATGCTCTGAGTTGACAATCTGCTGTAAAAATCCCCAAACTAATTACATTACGGGTGTGCAGTTTCTGTGCATGCTCGTGACTTCACCAGTTTTTAAATATTTTTACTGCAGATTTGCAACATTGCCATTTTTTCCACCTCCCCATGAACAGTACAGCTGTCATTTTTCACATCCTGTTCGAATGTGTATTTGCACCCATGGTGCTAAATGCCGTAGTCACTCTGTATAGCAGCTTTCGACTAACAAACTGATATTGCCACTGTTCATGAGGTGGGGTCTCAAAAAACATGTTGAAAACTTGGAGGAAATACCATCGAATGCCTGAGGTGTTAGGTTTCCAACCATAACGTCCTACCCTGTAAAGAATGACAGGCATCAGAGGTGAGACTTGGGATTCTTGCCTGTAATGCTCATACCATTCCACACCCTGCAGCCAGTGAGAGGCATCGAGGTATGCCTTGGACTCTTCGGCCCCAAAGTTCACCCCATTCTCCTATACCGCACTCATCTCACCATATTTCCTGATGAATGGGAAAAGATAAGGGACAAAGACCCCAAGGCACACCGCGGACACTTGGTGTCTGCAGGGTAGGTGGGCTAAATGGCTTGGCCGTTATGCCTGACTTCCCAAAGACACACCCCAATGCCTGTCACCTTGCAGGTGGTGGTGGGGTTTTTAGTTCAATACTTCACTGCCATTCCTATTATGCAGCTCTGTAACTTTTACACTACCAATGCCAATGCCAGCAAGCAAACATTCGGCATTGACAAATGCTTGTTTTCCTTGTGCTCTGTGTGGGGATGGTCATGTGACTCAGTCCTTGTCACATGAATGGTGATTCACTTTGTTCATCATTGTAGAGCTGGCTTGCAGGCAGCAATGCATTTTCTTGCTTGGATTGACTTTATCTTGTTACTCTTGAAAGTAATTTTGGCACTGTTGAATACTGCTGTTTCTGTTATGGAGAAAGAGAAAAGTTATTTAGTGTGATTAGTTATAAGTGTAAGTGAAGACTTTTTGTTTTCGTTTCACCTGGTTATGCCACATTGCTGCATCGTGTTTCTATCTGCTTATTTTGGCACTAGATAGAAGCTGATGTGGCCATAATATACAAATGGCTCTTCGTTGGGTTCCTCATGTTTTCTGTAGCAATATGTGGCTGAGGTGCTTTCTGTTGAGGAGGTTCTTGTATAGTCTGGTTTCTTTGACTGGGAAGAGGCAGTTTCTTGCTGGGTACTTTGCAGTGTGCTGAAAATGAAGTATTCCATTATTTCTTCATTGTGCTGTGTTTCTTGACTGCCTGGGCTGTTGTTTTCAGCTTCTGATGCTCGGCTTTTAGTTGATTGACTTTGTTATGTGTAGATTACAGTTCTTTTTGTTACTGTTTTGCTTTGGTTTATTGTTGGTGGAAAACATATTTCTGGCCAGGTATTGCTTTCTGGAATTGTGTAGAAGGATTTACTTGTGGATGGTGCATCGATGTGCTGAGGCAGGTAGAACTGTTTTCTGACATGTTTGGCATTGATGTTTTAGGGTTGTTTGTGCTGCCAGATAGGATTGTTCCTCAAGTTTGATGGAGGCTGAGATTTGGTCTCCAATAACTGTTTCAAGATGCCTCATTAGGGAGGCCAGTGATATCCATTATGTGCATGGATTTGAACCCTGCCTCTGTCAGTAAGGTTACTGCGGTGGCTCTAAGACAGTGGTTTGTATATATGTTTTGGAGTCCTGCTTTTCAAAAGTCTTGGTGACATCTTTCCAAGGTAGTTAACTCTCATGGCTTTCAGTGTACCATGTATTTTGCTACTCCAGTTGTGCTTGTGGTAATTTTCTGGGGTGTAGAAACAGAGCGGTGGGTTCTTGGGAGTTTTGAGCTGTACTTTAGTAACTGGCTATTGGGCACAAAGGGTCATCTTCTTTTCAAACATAAATCCATGATGTTGTTGTCTTGTTGGATCATGGAACTTTCTATGATTTTTGGTATCTTTGTTATAGGTTTTACTGAGGTACCTTAAGCCATTTGGGGCAGTTTGAATTGGAAAGATTCTGGTGTAAAGGTTCAATCCCCTCATTGCCTCGTCTCCATGAGGTGTAATTGCAGGTCGAGCCATACTTTATTGACAGCCCTGTGGCTGTGTTTGGGAATGATGCAGGAGACTGTCTCAGAAACTGTAACCTTCTTGGGTTAGTGGTGTGTGATGATTTGCACGATCCTTTCCAGCCTTTTGGTAACTTTTCACTATGCCTTTAAAAACATTGTTGGCTCCTGTGAAGACTGAGTCAGTCATTAGGTTAACTGCTCTGCTCTGCTTATGGGGTATCATTAAGGTAGCAATTTATTCCCGACCTTAGCCCAACAAAACTTGTTAAAACGTATTCTTTTTTTTTTTTTAGATCGCAGTTATCGTCTCCTCATCCTTCCAGTCCCGACCTTGGCTACTAAGGAGTCATCCTCCTGCCTCCCACTCTACCCACTTCCACCTCCGTGTCCCTCATGAAGCCTTGGATTACTCCCACTTGGGGATGGGGCAAGGTTCTAATGCCCCAAGCTACTCACTGTTTCATCAGTCCAGAGGTGGCAGGCTGAGCGGGGGCACATCAGAGGCATGCTCCAGGCAGCCCATCTTCCTGGTCCTGGCAGGCATTTTCTTTTTCTCCCACCCCTACAGCGTAAGACCCAGATGTCAAGGCATTGAGTGCCGATGTCATGCTGCTGTGTAGCTGTCACCCATCCTCTATTGTTAGGGCTTGTAATACTATGAGCCTCTGCTCAGAGTCATGCAAGAGCACGGGCCATGGCCACAACCCTCCCGAGTAGGTGAGCAGTCATGGAATGCTCAAGCCTATCTTCCCCGGCTGACCCCTAAGTGACCCAAGTCAAGCTCCCAAACCCAGGTCGCCAGCGTTGGGTGAGGTGTGGCATCCAGCGCTCACCTTCATCAATCACCGGCCATTAAAACATATTCTTTGCCTTTGTGTGGTGCGAACTGAGCTATAAACTATCGAGTACTGTATTTCAATGTTCCAAAGAAATGGTTCCTAAATCAATTTCTATGTTGTTTTCTGTGAGCCAGTTCAGAAATGTTGATTGCCCACCTGCTTTGCTTAATGGTAGTCTGCTCATTTCTTGATAGCTTTAGTTTTCCTAAATCTTTGTCTGTTGTTTCATGGTGACATTGTTTGCTTTCTTTTTACAGAGTGGTTCATTTTCCAAGGCAGTGTATGTAGCGCTTACTGGCTTTGCTGTTACTGGAGATCTGAGGGGAACTTCTTGGGCAGTTTCTGCATGAGCTTCAGTGATGCTTACTTGGCCTGGGATTGCGCTGCTTGTGCAGGATCAGGCAAGTTTAAACTGGGGTTAATTTGTGCTATGTCTGTACTTTTGGTGCCAGGTTCATCAGTCGCCAATGAGAAAATTGTTTCCAATTTGTCCATGACTATGAGGTCAAACTGGAGTTCATTTTTAAATTTCCTGTGGTTACTTTCTAGTTGACGAATAGATAACAATGGCGTGCTTTCAGGTTCTATGGGGTCTGTTGGTACTGTTGAGGATTTGCAACAGCTGACCAATCAAAAACAAGGATTTTGTGCCCCATTGTATAATAAATAATTTATCATCATTTTAGGTCTTCAGGCCATAGAAATAAATCATTTATCTTTAAAGTTTCATTCTCACCTATGTTGTATGAATCAATTTATACAATGCCAGTGGGTATAAAATGACAAATATTGCAAAAATTGCAACAGATAGGAACATTAAACAAATTACTAAATTTCTTAACAAAGGAACATGTCTTGCTACCGCCTCAACAAACTCTCCTTCCAATACTGAACTATGCATCACTGGTCATTGATACGGCTCCAGCCTGTGTTGTATCTAGAAAAGAAACATTATTGCAAAAATAGGGAAGTTTGCACTTTTGACTCCCAAATATTAAATCAACTCAATTGATTTTCTGTACTGAATAATTACAGGTTTACGATGTCTAACTTTACATTCAAAATAATCAATACTGAATCCCAGTTACTTTACGAAATCCACTTACCAGATATTCTTCCATTTGCAAATCAAGATCATCCACAAATTCTCAATTGGTCTTGCCCTTGTAATGAAAACACAGGCAACAGAACATTTGCTTACTGAGCTGCTTCTGTCTGGAACACCTTACCTCTTAATGTTAAGCAATCTACATCTATTAATACCTTCAACACTGCAGTTTACAACCATTTTAAAAGTGTGACTGTATATATATGTAAACTGATGTATTGTAGTACTGTTATTTCTGTATTTTATTGACATGTGTATTTGTATGTTGTACTTTTACCTGACTTCAGGTCATACCTGAAAATGGAATGTAAATTCCAGAGTACTTACCTGCAATTTTAAAATAAATAAAAATGAATGGAAAACATTCATGGGCAGGGAAACTGGAGTTAAAATAAATCATTTATAGTGTATGATGGGCCTTCATTACGGAGAGATTTCGTGCACCTAAAAGTCATTCTGCTGTGGTAGTGACATCTGTACTGCAGCAGAATAATTTTCATTCTGCTGCACTATGAATGTCACAGAACACAGCCAATCGCGAGCTGCACATTTCATAGTCCAAGTGCCAAGCTGAGGGGCACGAGTAAATGACAGCCAACCTGCTTCACCAGAAATTTAAAAAAAAAACCTGCCTCAATTCACTTTTTGTTCTTTATTTGCTGCACAGATGGTGACCAGTGAATGTTAAAGCCGATCAAAAGA
The DNA here is from genome assembly GCA_016271365.2 of Neoceratodus forsteri. Taxonomy (NCBI): domain Eukaryota; kingdom Metazoa; phylum Chordata; order Ceratodontiformes; family Ceratodontidae; genus Neoceratodus; species Neoceratodus forsteri. The sequence continues at coordinate 155,959,557 of CM057454.1, forward strand.
GAATACCTCCTATCTTGTTTATGTAATAACGTCACTGACCTCTCATGAACTTTGTTGTTGATTCTTGGTGTGCTTACCGTTACTAAATGCTGTTATTGTTTCATGAGACTCTAAGATTGTTGTGGTTGCCATCACTAAACAAGACAGACTGAAGAAAGCCTTATTGTGCTGTTTTTTTGTTTTTTGCACCATTTGCTATGTAAATAGTGTATGGGAGTCCTTACATCAAGGTTATTCTTCATCTGTGGTTACCATGATGATTGAGGGACCTCTCAAGCCTGCTCTCGGAGGTCTTCATCATCATGGTAACCACCAGTGGTAGAATAGCCTTATTGTGTATGGGCTCCCATAAATTATGTAAGCAATAATATCTGAAAGGGGGGCTTTATTGGGAAATACCAGTCCTGCCAGGGCGAATGAGGTCCGACGCAGGCAGGCAGAGGGCCTTGTGGCCCTGGAAGGTCCGGGTATTTCCTAATAAAGACCACCCTGGAGGGTATTATTGCACTTAGAAAATGGGCGTGTGTAAATTAAAATAAGTTTAATAAAAAAGTTAATAAAACTTGGTTTAACATAAGTTTTGTAATAAAATAGTTCCTCTGCCTGCTTTAGAATGATGTGTTTTTTTTCTTCGATTGATAGGGACTTTTATCGCTGTAGTTTAACTAAAAAAGGTTGCCCCAGTTCACTGACTCATTCCCACCCCTGCATAATTTGTTCCTCCTCTCAATTCCTTAGTTTATTTAAAAAAAGTTGCTGATGAGTGGTTTGCCATAACCTGCATTCATTATAGCTCCTCATTTGTTATAATGAGGGATGCCTGCCAGCGATACCATATGTCACCCACACACCTTATTAGGTAAAATTGCAGAAGCAGACAGCAGATATACAAGGAAGGTAAAGATAGATACTGTATGTGACAGTAGGTATATTTAAAAACACAACAGACTGCCACTCTGACTGACGTGCTTTAATACAGTAAAACCCCACCTGCCCCTCTCCCAGCTGCCATGCAGCAGCCCATCAGAAGACCCACAGACTACATGGCATTGCTCTTCATTCTAGCAAAGATGCAGTACTGTACTTTGTTTACCCTCTTCCATCTTCTTCTTTTGCTTCTTTTGGTTTAGTAGACAAAGGCACAGGACTACAATCCTGCGCTGTAAAGTGTAGTATTCCGATTCGCCGCCTGCCTCCATGCTTTAGTGTTCATTACTCACAGCCCAGCTCCGGTTTTAGTATTCTTTGCTAAACTGACATGCAACCTCATCCTCTCTACTCACAAACCAGGGCCCAAACACACTGTAGATTGTAATTGTGACAAAATTATTTAAAACCCATTTCATTCCTCGGAAACACAGTACTGAAGCACTCCAGACACAGGTGCACTTTCCCAGTCAGTTGAAATCTCGAGATCCACAAGGGCATTCACATACGCCGAATTCACTTATAGTGTTTTTCGCTATAGCGAGGGGTTACTGTGTATGAAAAAAGACGTTGAGTTCATTTGTAGATGGTGGAGGTATGGGAGAGCAGGAGCAAGAAAGTCACTAAGAGGCATTGGAGATTGGGAGTCAAACAGTGGGGCAGGGTGTGTGAGAGCGAGTGCAGAACAAAATAAATATAACAAGGAACAGGGAGGATTTGGTGGTTACAGTCTGCTGTTGCTTTGTATTCAGCTGGGCTGCAGTGGGCTGTACGCTTTGTTTGCAGGAAAAGACTGCATCAAAAAGGGTAATAAGCGCTTAGCTAGACAAGCCTGTGCCGGGGAATTGCGGTTTAATCTTGTGTTTGTGTGTGATGAAGGGGCGAGACATGGTATTGAAGTGATGCGAGGAACAATTACAGCAGCTGGGAGAATGATCAACTGTCTCTCCTCCCGACTGCAAAAATAACAACTGGAGTGTATTTTTTCCATTTACAAAGCTGGGCAAGCCTTGCACTACTGGTTGAAGCTTAGGACTGTTGTACATCAGCTGGGGTTCAAGCCTGAAAAAGGGGTATGAGACTGTGGTCGGAGAGTGTTGCCGTTAGCCATCAGTGTGGTTGGCAGAAGTGACCAACTGTCTCTCTCTCTCTCTCAACTGCAAAAGTACAAATGCACTGTGTGTATGTGTGTGTTTTTATGACTTTCAAAACTGAACTGGTCGGGGTGGACTTGGCTAACCGCTGAGTTACTCCTTATGTGAGAGAACAAATGGTCGTAGTTTGAAATTTTCCAGGGTGCTTTCACCCAATGAGGAAGCAGGGTGGGCACCAGGATATCAGAGAGGGTGTAGGGGCCAGTTGGGCAGGACTTTTGTTTGGTGGGCATCTACTGAAAATAGATGCCCACCTCAGTCATGTTGTCAGTCAATCAGCTTCCAGGATTTTTCTTTGCCATTTTCTAGTCTATGTGTTTACACCCACTATAGAGAACAATGTATATTTCCACTCCAGCTCTGTAATTTTCTGAGCAGAATCTTCCTTAATTCCTAACATTCTGTCCATGCCTGCCAGTAAAAAATGGCACAAAATATTAAAGGAGAACTGCACTGAACCTGTAAGTAATTTTCCCAGTAAAAGCTGTTTTTTGATACTGGTTAACATTGTGTTATAGTTCCATCTATACAGGCCTTTAATATCCTCAGTGGGTGTTTCTGATTTGCATCCTCATGGTAAGCACCATTTTAGAACTGATGATGTAGTTTATGTCCCTGTCAGCTACAGAGTTCTACAGTAGAAAATGGATGCATTGTGCCAACAATAGAAGAACAGGAACAAGGGCATAAACTGCATCAAACAGTTCTAAAATGGATCTTACCAGCAGCATGTAAATGCAAACACCCACCAGGATCACTAAAAAGCTTTGTTTCGCTAGAGCAATAATAGAATGTGAAACAGTATTTAAAAAAAGTTTCTTCTGGGATAAATGACATACAGATTCAGGGCAGTTCTTTAACTATAAAATTACCAGTGTCTGGTATAGTATAATGGCACATGCCATGGGCGCATGTATATAATTTTTGATTTTGAACAGCTGGACAAGACCTCTAAAGACCTCTAGGGCTCCGCCAATCATGAGGACAACAGAGATCATACTCAGCAATTCAAAATAAATTATTTTGTGCAACCCATGGCATATCCCATATTTATTTGTATTTTTTTATATAACCACCATATAGATATTAACCAAGTGTGGTAGCACCTCTATATTTGAGTTGAGTAAGTACTTTTATATTAAACCCAAATTTGTGCATAAGTACAGCTTGGCCACCATCCAACCAATTTCCATGAACACTGACAGAAGTGGTGTTGGTGCTCAGATCACTGAATCCTGTAAATTTTGTTTCAATCAGTCTAGGGGTGGAGTTACAGAGGAGCACATACAGTAAACATCTCTGTTTTTAAGACTTTTTGCTCACCTGTAACTCAACTATGCCTTTGATTTGAAACCTGAAACTTTCACGCCTGATAGAGTTTGCCAAATTTGTGATCTTTGCTATTTTGGGGTCCTAGGTTGAGCTGTTTCTAAAATATTTAAAAATACTATACCATTTTTCTGAGCGTGCTCAGTGAATTTTTGGGTGAGCTGGATTTTGAGAAAACATACTGTGAGGGTTTTGTTTGGTGAGACCATCACAATAAGCTTTCATACATTTTGGTGGCATGGTGCGCTACAGCTTTCATTTAGCGTGCACATGCTGCCATTCACAGGGGGTGGGGGCACATCAGCACTTCTCTGTGTGACGATGCTGCCATCTTCCCTGCCAGCTGTTAGCCACATTTAATAGAAGAGCAATGAGCCGCTTGTCTCTCTTGTCCTCCTGGTGGCAGCCGATGAATGAAGTAACTAGTCCTCCACGAGAAGGCAGTGGTTCCAGGGATGCTGACTCCTGTCCACATTCACACGCTGGCCTCCATGAGAAACATGAGTTTATTTCTGAACCCAGGCTGCTGCTGTGTACCAGAATTTACTTTCCTGACCAACCAACTTTCAACCCCCCCAAAAACTGTAATCCCTTCTCATCCAACACAACTGATCAGTATTTTATTAAATAATAATAATAAAACTTTGTTTATTAAGTGCCTTTCAAGTACCAATGCACTGTACAGATAAATGATAAAATCAGAAAATACACATATAAAATCAAAGTAATCAAAACAACCTCAAGCCATAAAAGGCTGGCTCCACAAATGAGTCTTGAGTTTCCCTTAAAGACTCCACGGTCATGCATTCCGAAGCAGACAAGGCAGAGAATTCCAGAGGGTTGGGGCTATAAACACAAAAGCCTGAGCCCCAGAAGATTTTAAAATAAACCTCGAACCTCCTGCAACCCTCATCAGCCAAACGAGCTGTCGTGACAGGGCTGTAAGGAATCAGAAGCTCTTTCAATGAAGTTGGGGCCAAGTCCGTAGGGCTTTGAAGGTCAAAAGACCACTTTAAAGGTGATCTGCCACTATATAGGCAGACAGTGCAGATTGCGAGCACAGAGGTAATGTGTGTCCTTCTGGATGCCCCTGTCAACAACCTCGCAGCAGCATTCTGCACAAGCTGCAAGTGGTGGATATCAACCCCAGGAAGCCCCAGGTACAAGGAGTTGCAGTAGCCAAGGCGTGAGGTCACAAAGGTGTGGACCAACACAGGTAACTGCTGGATGGAACAAGGTGCTCCACCCTGGCAATGTTCCTAAGATGGTAAAATGCAGACTTAATGATTGCTGACACCTGATGACGAAGGGTCAGCCCGTCATCGAGTACTAGTCCCAGGCTACGCACCTGCTCAGAGGTAAGGATCTGATCTCCCCAGAAATAAACCAGATAGTTGATCAGACCCCAACCCCTTTATCCCACAACCTGGGTCCAAAACCATAACCTCAGTCTTACTGGCGCTCAACTTTAATCAGCTCAAATTCATCCAGTCACGGATTTCAGTGAGGCAGTTATTAAATACAGAAAAGCACTAACCTGGTCAGGGGCAAAGACAGGTAGAGCTGGGTATAATCAGCATAACAGTGAAACCTCAGCCCATACCATCTAACAATGTCTCTGAGGGTAGTATATACACTGCAAACAACATGGGGACAGCATCGAGCCCTGGGGAACACCACACTGCAACGAGAAAGGGTCAGAGGGAAAATCCCTGACACAACTCTTGTGTTCTCCCAGATTGAAAAGATGAAAACCTTCTGAGCACTGTACTAGACAGTCCACAGATGGACCTCAGGCACTCGAGCAAAACCCCATGGTCTGCAGTGTCAAAAGCTGAAGAGAGATCAAGGAGAACAAAGATAGAATGGTTTCTCCGATCTCTGGCTATCAAGAGATCATTGAGCACCTGAACCAGAGCAGTCCTCGGTACTATGCCTTCTACAAAACCAGACTGAGAGGTTCGTAGATACTATGGATGGTCCAATGGTCCTCCAGCTGGTTTGCTACTACTCTTTCTCAATAACCTTCCCAATAAGGGAAGGTTAGAGATAGGTCTGTAGTTGGCAAATATCTGGGTCCAGAGAAGCCTTCTTCAAAAGGGAAGTCACCACCACTTCCTTTAGGAGCTAGGAAACTCACCCAATTCTAAGAAGCACCAGATTATTTGAGCCAGAAATGGGCCCATGATCTCAACACAACCCAAAATCAGGGAGGCTGGACCCGATCTAAACTACAGCACATAGGGTGCATCCCTGGATGATCCGTGATAATATCCTTGCACATCGGCAGGTCAAAGGAACTCCAGGAAGCCAAGGATAACATGGCCAGATGCTGAAAAGTAGCTTCCCCTTAGAGGTGCCAGGCAGATCTCTGATCTGATGTTGGCAACCTTATTCACAAAGAATTGAGCAATCTCATCACACTCCTTTGTGAAAAAGCTTGACGGAGCTGGAGACAGGCTGGGTTGCACAGCCTGTCCACAGTTCTGAAGAGCTGAGCCAGTCGATTCTGAGCAACGGCAATCTCCCTGGATAGGAATTCTGCCTGCCTTCTTACGGGAGATCTCTGATTGGTAGAGCCGATAATGCTCCTCCAAACTAAGGCGGTCGACTTCTAGAGCAGATTTCGCCAACAACGCTCTAACTGTCGTCCCACGTGTCGCAACTCCATCAAGGACCCATCAAACCATGGGGCGCAGGGCTAAGAGAGAGGGGACCGACACAGACAGGAGCAATTGAGTCAAGGGTCAAGGAAATGGCCTGATTATAAGCCAAAACCATGGACTCTGGACCCAAGCTGGCAACAGGAAATTCTGATAGGTTCAGTACCGCCATCAGGTCTTCAGGGCACATGTCCCATAAAGGGCAGCATCAAACCATCTCCACAGGGCAGACCTACGAAGGGAGCACAAAATTGAAGCCTCACGGTGTAATGATCAGACCAACTGACAGGTTCCACCACCAAATCAGAAGCCTCAATCCCCAGGAGAAAACTAAATCCAGAGAGTGACCGTGATTATGAGTAGCTGAAGAAACAATCTGTGTAAGGCCCAGTGATGTCATCAACTGGAGGAAGTGTTGACCAAAGGCTGAGAGTTCATCATCAACCTCAGGCATTGAAGTCACCCAGAACCATCAGTCTGGGTGACTCCAATCCATAACAGCAACAAAGTCAGCCACTTCCTGCAGGAATCGCCTCTCATCTCCTGGTGGATGGTAAACGAGGGTCTCCTACAACCCACACCAGCTACTATGGTACACTCAAAGGATTCAGTTTCCTCAACTGGTACACCTGTGAGCCCCAACCTGGTCTTAAAACAGACCGCTACTCCCCGCAATCCAATCTCAGGTGGTGAATCACAGTACCGCTGAAACAGCTGCCTCCAAATGGGGCCAGCATTTCCATCCAGCCAGGTCTCGATGATGCAAGCCAGATCCGCTGTCCCAACAAAGCCAGCGATAACAGCGGACTTGTTTTTAATAGATTTGGCATTGCACAACATCGCCTGAGTTGGACAAGACTCGGAGCCATCCCGACTACTTACCCATCCAAACAGTTGGTGCCCTTGGGTATGGGGACTAGACATGAATCTCCATGTTCTACGCTCCATTTTGCCCCAGGGTGTCTTCTGGACTTGATCAACCCTACATGAAAGGTCCATTCCTTTGCCTTCCATGTTCACATGCCCGCCACACCTTCCCAAACCCTTCATTATAATACCAAGCGCTCGACAGGCGCTGGTAGATGGAAAATGGGAGGGAGGGAAAAGGACAAAGGGCGCAGAGATTGGAGGATGAATAATGCACGACGGGTAACTAAACAGCACATACCAAAAGCAGGAGACAAACTCACTGCTAGACAGCTAAATAAAAGTCCTAATTACCTCATAAATAAATTACCCACAATTAAAACCCACACATTAACATAATTCAAAAACAAATAAACAAAACAAACAAAACTAATAAAACTTCCTCACCCAATGAACCCTCTCATGGCTCTGGGGAGGAAGAAAACAAAATTAAAAACTAAAATAATACAATTCAAAACTAATTTTCATCCCAAAGGTCCTCTCACTACCAATAGGACAAAGCATTCAAAGAACACAAATATAGGCAGTCCATTTGCAGTTTTAGGCACTCTCACTGCCAATGATAGTTAATATTACAGAATCCAGATATATAAGGATAGTGAGGTCCTCTCACTACACACACACTGTTCTTTATATGATGAAAACAAGATCCAGTAAAAATCAAATGGCATTACGATGTCCCGAGTCAAAGTTCAGACTATTGCAAATGTACATTTGAAGAATAACAACATACAATCTCAGTGCGAGTCCATAAGTAGAGAAGAAATATATCAAATGAGATAGGGATATCCACAAACTAAGCTGCAAGGAGCGGAAAGTTCCCTCCACACACACACCCAAACTGCCTAATCAGGCTCTATTATACTACCAGGACCCATAGCTTCAGATATCCCAAGGCCAGACTATTAAGGCCTACCATGGAGTAGCTTAGGAGCCCCTAATAACCACAACTCCTTAGGGGAAATGAGAGCAGCTCCTTCTTGGTCCCAGCAGTACAACCCAAGATTACCCAGGACAAAAGGGAGGTAAGAACCTCCCAGAACCAAGACCATTAATATGGCACTACTTCCCAAGGAACATTAAACACAGCTTAGAATAAAATTTGAAATCCCAGGAAGTAAAGGACATCGATCAATGAATCGGGTCCCTTTACTCATGATACATTAAAACACCAGTAACTGTCCTTTCCAGCCTGAGTTCATGCAGAAATCACATCAACTAGTCCAGTTCTTCCTCGATAGATCACTGTAAAATCCTTCACAGTACATCCAGCTGTAAGGGCCAAACATCAAATAGCAGCCTGCAAATCCCTGGGACCAAGGCCAATGAACATACAGATGAGCCGAAAATAGACTCCCCACATTAAACGACACGCCAAGGAAGCAACAGCAACAAACGGTAGGCAACCATAGGATACAGTTCCCAGCAAAATCGTCGCTTTCCACAAAAGGTGTCAGGCATCAGGGAGAACGATTGTAAGCTGCAAGACTTACTTCCACACTTGGGAAACACAGATACAGCAATCGGCAGCAGGCGATAAACAGCCAAAAATAAAGAATATGACTCCCAGTACAAAGCTTCCTTGACCATGAACACTAGGACAGGCAGAGCACCGAGACAACTACTCACAGTCGAACAAACTACTGGAAGCAACAAAAGACTGCAAAAACTGGACAGCACAAAAATAAAACTCACAAATAAATGAATTAAAAATAAAATAATTTAAACTCACGCCCAAACGAATCAAATAAATAAACAGTTAAAACGGTTAAAACAGATAGCTAACTATGAGGTATAGAGGCTAGTCCAGCACGACCGCCATCTTGAATGCAATACCAATTGTTACTCATACTCATCCATTTTGCTATTTCATGTCATTCAGTTTCCAACTGAATGATGAACACGGTGCAAAAGGACACCAACCCTGGTGTTGTGGGATAGTGAACAGATGTATCAGATAAGTGTTGTTTTATGTGTAGTGTACCTTTGTTACAGTTAGTTACTAAAGAGCTGCAGATCATTCATGCCCCCATTGCTATCCTTATTTTATAGGTATGACTGGATGTTACATCAAGTCACCCAACCCCTTCCCAGGATGAAGGTAAGAAGTCTTTATTATTAGTACTGTACCCATGCTAGGATGGCAGTGTAATGGTGCAACTAGAAGCATTAAGATACTGTTGTCTTTCACTTGTTGGTTGGTGAAGCAGCGCTAGAAATATATCCACTATTCTGTTCATTTCATTTCATTTCAGGATCTGCATGAATGAGGTTATAGTGACACTATCACAAAAAGAAAGGAATTAATTATAAATAAGACTTTAATGCAGATATTAGGGTTGAAGAATGCAATGTGTACAAAGTAGGCAAACGAAAAGCATTATGGTTTTGGGTCTCAGGAGTCTTGGCAAATCAGTGGTCAGGTATTTCTTGGGACTGTCAACCCTAATGCCCTCCCTCCCTGAAAAAATAAGGGCATATGTGATCTCTATTCATCACACAGGGCCCACAGAGCCCTGTGTTAAGAAAGCTACATCTGATTCTGTTGGTCACATGGGGTGAGCCATACTTTTCTACCTCTAAAGAGTAGAAAAAGCTACAGCTGGTTCTGTTCACCACATGTAGCCAGCCATTGTCTATCATAGTTAAGCACTGTGAAATGCTGGCTTGGAGCTGTACCTTGTGCTTCAGACAAGAGACTACAGGCTAGGATGAAGGGGTATTAAGTCAACAAGCCAGGAACACCCTGTCACAAACCCACTCAGCAGTTCAGCCCTCTACTCCCAAAATGCCAACCTCCGAGTGCAGTCTTGTGAACAGTTAATAGAAACAGGGTAACCCTCCTGTCTGTTTTGTGGGTTTGAATCCACCTTTGGTCTCAAGTCTTGGAGGATTCAAACTGTGAACCTGTTGCTAGTGTACGTAATGCACAGGCGCAGATAATTCTGTCTTGAGGGCCAAATATCTTTGCCTATGGGCACCTAACCAGGTGTGCAGAAGTGAACCCTTAAAACTGTAATAAAAGACCTCAGATTTAACTCTACTTTTTCCAGTTTGGTATCACCATTCAAGCTTATGCACAGTGTCAGCTTTAACAATATATACTTACTTGTTAAAGAAAGAACATCAAAGACAGACCAAGTAGGCTCTAAAATAGAGTTTACTAAAATAGATAAAAATATGTAACGGTAAATACAGAACCATATATCACAAAACATACAAATCACTTAAAAGAATAAGGTTTTAAAAAGTGCATATTCCCTACCACTAGTACACTTAGAATTGTCTGTTCTAAGGTATTCTTATCTCACAGTGCTGTAGATGTTGTAGCTTTCAGAGTCCAAACACTTGTGTGTAAATAGAAAACAGAATACTGTTTAAAAGCTGGCTTTGCCCATCTCTTTGCATGAGGTCACCTAGCTCCTCCCTGTCAGAATATAGAAAATATATCTATATAAAAACAGGATGTCTTTTCCAAGTATTAAATTCTGTAACCTCAGCATAACTCATTTTCTTTTCAAATGACATTTCTTTGATTTTATGATCAACTTCCCTTTCCAGGACATCAAAGCATCTTTTATGACTTCGCACTAAAAATGTCACAACCTGCTCTTCCTCCTCTAAGTGTTATAAAAGTTTATGATCTATCTTGTCAGTTAGGTATCTTCTAGCCTGTGATTAGCTTCTGGCCTTCCAGATAACACCCTGTATCTAAAACCTGTGTGTGTGTGTGTGTCATACTCACATGCTGTTTCAGCATTTCTCATGAGAGACAGTCCATAACACATTTTTATATTACAAAAATCATACAGCACTCAGAACTGGCTGTCCATGTCACAGTCCTCCCACCGAGACTGAATTGGCTCTATCCCTGCATGGGAAGAGCTTCCCAAATCAGTTCACTCCTCAAAGAGATGAGACAGGCCATTTGAGCTCTGGTTTTGGCTCCAGTCTTATGTGCGATTGCCAGATCATACCCTTGCAAAGCAAGACTCCATCTTAGCAATCTACCATTATTTTTCCCCATCTGCATCAGCCAAACCAGAAGGCTGTGGTCAGTCTGCACCATAAAATGCTTCCCATATAAGTATGGCTGTAATTTCTTTAGGGCCCACACTATGGCAAGACATTCCTTTTCCACCATGGAGTATGCCTGCTCCTGGGAAGTAACTTTTACTCAGACAGGCTATTGGGTGATCCCTCCCTTCTCTGGATGTCTGACTCAGTACTGCCCCAATACCCATATCTGAGGCATTAGTCTGAACTATAAAGGGTCTGATATAGTCAGGACTTGTCAAAACAGGAGCACTGCACAGTGCCTCCTTCAGTCTGGTAAAGGCTATCTCACAGACTGGGTTCCAAGTAATTTTCTTTGGCATCTTTTTTCTTTGTCAGGTCACATAGGGTGCAGCCAGGGCACTGTAATTATGTACAAATTTTCTATAGTACCCTGCTGTCCCAAGAAAACTCCTGACCTGCTTCTGTGTTTCTGGTCTGGACCATGCCTGGATTACCTCTATCTTTATTTGGTTACGATGGAGCTGTCCCCAGCCTACCACATGCCTGAGGTATGCCACCTCTCTCATGGCCACTTGGCACTTCTCAGCTTTGACAGTGAGCCCTGCTCTCTGTACTTTGCCCAGCACTTCCCTAAGGTGGGATAGGTGTTCCTCCCAGCTGGTACTAAAGATGACAATGTCATCCAGGTACGCATACAGCGTACTCCTCAGCACCATTTAACACCTGGTTCACCAACCTTTGGAAAGTGGCTGGGGCGTTCTTCATTCAAAAGGCAGTACTTTAAACTCAAATAAGCCAATCAGAGTGATAAAGGCTGACCTCTCCCTAGCTCTGTCTTTCAACTCTACCTGCCAATACCCCTTGGCCAGGTCAATCGTCAGAAGGTAGGTCACCCTCCCAACTTGTCCAGGAGTTTGTCTGTCCAGGACATCGGGTGGGCTTCTGAATTCATTACTGCATTAAGTCCATGATAGTCCACACAGAAATGAGTAGAGCCATCTGGTTTTAGGCATAAGGACTGTGGTGAGGCCCGGGCTGTGGGATCTCTGGATTACCCTAAATCCAGCATCTCCTCCACTTCCCTCATAATAATAATAATAAAATGTATTTGATTAAGCGCCTTTCAAAGTTTTCAAAGTGCTGTACATTAAGAAAGACACAGACATATTCAGTACGTACAGTAAAGCAACTCTAAACAAATATTACAAAACTACAGTGTACAGTTAAAACAAAGCAGAAAATGCCTTCTCCTATAGAAAAGTCTCTAGAGCCTGCTTGAATCTCCCCACCGTCCTGCTCTCCCAGAGCTGACAGGGCAGAGAATTCCAGAGGTAGGTGCAGCGAATCCAAAAGCACGAGCTCCAGAAGACATCAAATTCACCGGAATCTCCAGCAACCCCTCAGCTGAGCAGAGCTGTCTCAGAGGGGTGTAAAGCACTAGGAGCTCTTTCAAATAGTTGGGACCTAGACCGTGTAGGGCTTTGAGGTCAAAAGACCCACTTTGAAGGTGATCTGCCACTGTATTGGCAGCCAGTGCAAAGTGTGCAGCACAGGGTAATATGAGTACTTCTGGATGCCCCAGTCAACAAACTTGCTGCCGATTCTGCACTAGCTGCAAGCAGTGAATATCAACACCAGGAAGTCCTAGGTAAAGGAGTTACAGTAATCAAGGTGAGGTGTCACAGAGGCGGACCAAAACTGGCAGGTCACTAGGTGGAACAAGGTGTCTAATCCTGGCAATATTCCTAAGATGAAAAATGCAGTCTTAACAACTGCAGACACCTGATAACAGAGGGTCAGACCAGTGCCAAGCTCCACTCCCAGGCTACGCACCCATTCAGAGGTGAGGGTCTGGTCCACCCCCAGGATTAATCCAGAGGGAGCCTAGTCCTCAAACCCTCTCCCAGCGACCTGGGTCCACCACCATAACCTCAATCTTTCCTGGGTTCAACTTTAGACCGCTGGTGTTCATCCAGTCTTGGATATCAGTGAGGCAGCCATTCAGTACCGAGATAGCACTAACCTGGTCGGGTGCAAAATACAGGTAGAGCTGGGTATCATCTGCATAGCAGTGAAACCTCAGCTTATACCGTCTTACAATGTCTCCGGTAGCATATATACTGCGAATAACATGGGGAAGCACTCGAACCCTGAGGTACCCTACAGGGCAGAGAGAAGGCCCCAGATGAATACAAACCTGAGACCATTCTCTGTGTTCTCCTTCGAGGAAAGATGAAAACCATCTGAGGACCATACTCAATGGTCCACAAATGGACCTCAGGCATTCCAGCAAAACCCGATGATCCACAGTTTCAAAAGCTGATGACAGATCAAGGAGAACCAAAATAGAACAGTGTCTCCGATCTCTTGCTATCAGCAGATCATTGAGCAGCCGAACCAGAGCAGTCTCGGTACTGTGCCTCTTACAAAACCAGACTGGAGAGGTTCGAGATAAACTATGGATAGTCAAATGGTTATCCAGTTGGACAACCATAACTTTCTCAATAACCTTCCCCACAAAAGGGAGGTTAGAGATTGGTCTGTAGTTGCTAGGTCATCCGGGTCTAAAGAAGCTTTCTTCAGAAGCGGGTCGCCACCCCTTCCTTCAGAGAGCTAGGAAGACCTCGATCTAAAGAACACCAGGCAATCTGAACTAAGGCCGGGCTGATGATCTCACTACAACCCATAATCAGGAAGTAGGGCCAGGGTCCAAACTACAGCATGTTGGACGATCTCATGGACAATCCTCATAGTGTCTACGAACCGCAGGTCAAAGGCTCTCCAGGAAATTCCGGCTCTGCACAAGACACTGGTCAACTGCAGCAACCTTGGAATGAGGTTGGAGGCACTGCCTTCTGATGTCTTCAACCTTATTCGCAAAGAATCGAGCAATTCCCGCAATCAGTTCATGAAATCTCGATGGATCTGCCAACAGGCTAGGTTGCACAGTCTGTCAACAGTTCTAAGAGCTGAGCCAGTTGATTCTCAGGCGGCAGAAATTTCCTGGACAGGAATTCTGCCTTCTTATGGGAAATTGCTGTTTGGTAGAGTTTATAATGCTCTAGCAAAATAAGATGGTCGGCATCAGAGGCAGTCTTCCTCCAACGACGCCTCCAACCTATGCCTCAACCTTCGCTTATCCTCTCAAAGCCCCATCAAACCATGGGGCAATGGGACAACACGGGAGGGGTGAACACTGACTGGTGCAATCTGATCGAGTGCCACTGATATGGCCCTATTATAGGCCACTACCAGCTGCTCAGGATCAGTGCAAACCTCGTCAAACAACGAGAGGTCAATAACCGCCATCAGGTCTTCAGGGACAACGTCCCACAATGGGTGGTACCTGACCAACTCCACAGGGGCTGACTTACCCAGGAGGGCCACAAAATTGAACCCAACTGAGTAATGATCAGACCAACCAACTGGTTCCACCACTAAATTGGAGGCCCTGATCTCCAGGAGGAAGACCAGGTCAAGAGAATGACCTCCCTTGTGTGTAGCTGGGAAACAACTGTGTAAAGCCCAGAGATGTCATCACCTGGAGGAAATGTTGACCAAAAGCGAAGATTCATTGTCGATACAGCATTGAAGTCACCCAGAATGATCAATCTGGCGACACTCTAAGGCCATATCAGTGGCAAAATCTGCTATTTCCTGCAGGAAAAGTTTCTCATCACCTGGTGGACTTATAAATGAGAGCAATCCTGCACCCTATACCAGCTACCACAGTACACTCAAATGACCTGGCCTCCTCAAATGGTACACCAGTTAGGCCCATTCGGTCTTGAAACAGACCGCCACCCCTCCCCATGATCCAATCTCGGGCGGTGTATAACTGAGTACCGATGGGAACAGTGGCCTCTAAAAGACGCATTCCCATCCAACCAGGTCTCGGTAATGCAAGCCAGATCTGCCCTTGCAACAAAATCTGCAATAGAAACATAGAAACATGCATAGAAACATAGAATTTGACAGCAGATAAGGACTGCTTGCCCACCCAGTCTGCCCATTTCCCTACCTACTGGATAAGCTGCAGATCCTAGTTAACCAGCAGCCTACTTCTTCCTACCCCCACCCCTAGAATTGCCTTATGACTGTCCCATGCATGCTTGAATTCCACCACTGTTTTCGACTCCACAACCTCCTCCAGAAGACCGCTCCATGCATCCACAACCCTCTGTGAAAAATACTTCCTTAAATTACCTCTGAGCTGCCCCTCCCCCATCTTCAAATTGTGCTGTTTGGTAGAGTTTATAATGCTCTAGCAAAATAAGGTGGTCGGCATCAGAGGCAGTCTTCCTCCAACGATGCCCCAACCTCCGAGTCTCTCTCAAAGCCCCATCAAACCATGGGGCAATGGGATGACGCTGAGGGGGCCCTTGTTCTTGCACACCTCTTTTTGAAAGATGCTACCTCTTGGACTTTGTTGATTCCTTGAGGTGCAATAAGACCAGTCTTGTTGCAGACTGATCTGGCATTGCACAACAACGCCCGAGTTGGACGAGGTTGGCGAGTTGTCCCAACCACTTGCCCTCCAAAACTGGAGGTGCCCTTGGGTATGGGAACCAGAATGGGATTACCACGCTCCAGTAGCCATTTCACCCCAGAGCGTCTTCTAGGCCCTAACCACCCCTATGGGAAAGCAGGCGCTCACTCCGCTGTCCACAACCCCCACCCCTCCAGTTCCCTCCCTTCGAGCAATCCCAAGCGCCTGACACTGATGATAGATAGTGAGCAGGTGGGGGCAAAGAGAAGGAGCGGAGGGCATGGAGAGCGGAGGCCAATAGCACAAGACAGGCGGGCAGGCAGGCACGCCAAGCTGCTCAGAATTAAAACAATAAATACAATAAAACTACCCACAATCTTCCTACAACTAAAAACTAACTAAAATAAAAAATTAAACTTAACCGAACTCTAACACAAAACCTAATTAATTATTTCATCCCACAAGCCCTCTCACGGCCTGGGGACAACCAAAACTTAACCAACACAATTCTAAATTATTCCCAGGTCCTCTCACTACCTGGTACTTAAAACAAAACAAAAACAATAATAATTAAATCATAATACTAATGATAAAATAGTAAACAGAGGAATAATTTAAAAACCACCCTCGGGACTCTCTCACGAACCGGATACAGGTGGAATAAAAGATGCAATAAAGCACTCTCACTGCTCAAATTGTTCCCTCAAATGAAATATAATTACTAAACAAAATTATAACTGCAAACAATAAAACATTCTATCTATATACAACAAAATATAAATATAATGTAACCCACCCAACATCAACAAATATAGTTCAGTTTCCGAAAATCCAAGGTTTCAGAATCCACATCGGTTTGGCTCAGATAAAAGGCCACCAGCGGGCCACAGGATCCAGCCAGCCCAAAAGATCAGTGGCCCACTACTTCCACTCCAAGAGAGGCCAGCCCCCAGCCAGCCACCCCGGAGTGTAGAGGAAGGGAAGATTAAGGACAGGCTCTCCAGCCTACCCGCTCCCCACCTCTGTGTGTAACACCGACCCAGGGCCTACCAGAACACTGCAAGCCCAACTAATAGGCCAAGTAAAGTCAGTTTCTTAGAATAACATTTAAACAGTCAAAAATGTCATTAAAAGTTTCAAAGTCACTTATCTTGCAGGCTGTTCGGGACAGCTCTGTCAAATCACTAATCCCCAACAATCCAACTGACCTGGAATAGATCCAGAAATAGACAAGGAACACAGCCACATAGATGAAATCTCAGAAACCTGTAGATAGACTCCTCATGGCAAAAACCTCCTGATACAATCCAAGTCTTCTTCAGAGATGAAAACCACCCAGTAACAGTCCAGGTACTACTTGGAAACCAAGCCTGACATCCCAAAGCATATCTGTAGGGGCTGCTGTGAAAATATCAGCCCCATCACCTCGACACCCTTGCCTGCACCAGCCACCGGCTGGCCAGCAAGGACATGGAAAGAACCACAGACCCGCCGGCCAGCTCCCCAGTCAGTCAAGAACTGATCTTCCCGGTAGAAGCAGCCTTCAGCAGTTAACCACCCACAATTTCAGGGTAATGCTGTTCTAGTCAGGCAAACTCCATGGCAGTCTTAAAATGTAAATCCACTAAGCCAACGATAGATGAAACTCCCTTTTAAAATCTCTGCTCCATGTTTTTGGCTAAATGCACCTCTAATGCATGGCACACTCCAAAACACAATCCTGGAGAACACTTCTCCACAGGTTCGCAACACTCCTCCTGTATTCCAATACTCACCACGCTCATGACCGAGCATTCCTTCCACTGTACACATCAGCACAATTGCCACACCCGTAGCGAGCTCAGTCAGAAGGTCAGGTGGACTCCATTAGCGATATTGATTAAAAAGCACAGTCAAAAGACTTTCTCTCTCCACCAGCTCCACTGGCTGGCACACTTTACTCCCATCTGGCAGCAGCAGGCCTGATCACACAGCCCAATGCAGAGTCCATGGCGGTCTAACAGTTCCAGCAACACTCCAAACTAGGGAAGTTAACTATAAAACTTCATTATACGACTGTACAATTTTAATGGAGAAAATTTAAAGGCAGTAATAAAATAAAACACAGTAATAAAAGTTAAACGCCAAAACTAACGGTCAACAAAGTTAAGTTACTTCAGCACGCCCAGCGCAAGGCCATACCAGAGAAAACAACATCCTTTTGGACAGCCTCTGACACCCGAGCATGCTGTCCGCCTTATGGGTGTCTGTGTCCCTGTCTCCACATCGTGTGTCGCTGAGGGGTTAGTCCAGGCTTGGCGCTAAATAATGGGGCAAAGTCCACTAAAACCCCTTACTTTCTGGATCTGGTCCGGGGCCAGCTGGGGAGACAATTTTACTGCCTCCACAGAGAACTCCCGCTTACTTTCTTCCAGCAAATCCAGAAGGGGTCTCCTTCATCCATCTCTCTCCAGGACTACACACTGCAAACACCATGTCAGCCCTGTTTGCATATGGCTTCATCATGTTGACATGGTACATCCTTTCTGTCTGTCTTCTGTCAGGTAACTCTATAATGTAGTTCAAGTCATTTACCTTCCTAACCACTTTGTACGGTCCTGCCCACTCAGACTGCAACTTGTCTTTCCGGACTGGAATAAGGACCATGACTTCCTGACCCACCATGTATGAGCGAGCTCTGGCTCTGTGGTCATACCACACTTTTTGTTTCTGTTTGGGCAGCTGCCAGGTTGCTCTGGGCTTCTCCATAAGCTCCTTCAGCCTTTCCTAAACCTAAGGACATAATCCACAATGGGAGTTCCTGGATGGCATGCTTGCCTTCAGTCCTCCCAGATCAAGTCTAGGGGCCCGTGTACCTGGCGTCCATATAAGAGTTTGAAGGGGAAAAGCCTGTCGACTCTTGGGGCACCTCCTGTATGCAACAACAGGTGGGAAGGTATTTCTCCCAGTCCCTCTTATGCTGTTCAGCAAACGCCCAGAGCATTGACTTCAGGGTACCATTGAATCTTTCCACAAGCCCATTGGCTTGTGGGTAGATAATGATGTCGCACCTCTGCACCACCCCACACTTCTCCAATAAATATTTCATCAAGTCTGACATGAAGGAACCCCTTGATCAGTGATAACCTCCTGCAGAAACCCAAAATGGGAGAAAATCCCAAGTAAGGCATCTGACACTTTGTCTGTTCTCCGTGAGGACAGGTCAACTGCCTCTGGGTACCGGGTGGAATAATCCATCACAGTCAGGATGAATTCTTCCCTGAAGAACTGGGGGTATTTAAAGGGCCCACAATATCCATTTCCACCCTCTGGAATGGCTCCTCCACTATGGGCAATGGAATCAGGGCGGTTTGGGTTTTCTTGCCCGCCTGCCCTATTTAATGGCACCGTGACAAGACCTGCAATACTCCTTCACCTGCTGGGTGAAGTTAGCTAATAGAAATTCTGGGCCAACCACTGCATAGTGCGCGTGATTCTCTAGATGACCAGACAAGGGAATATCATGTGCAGTCTTGAGCAACTGCTCACGATACCCTGGGGAACAACAAGCTGCCTGCCTAGCATCCCTCCTCTGTCTGTCTGCCTGAGTATACATAAGTCCATTTCCCCAATAACCCTTATGTCTGCCATCACCTCCTGTGTGCCATCTGAGCCTGCTCAAGCCCTCAGCTTCTCTAAACTAGGATCACTTCTCTGAGCAGCTGTGAACCACTCACACATTCCCAAGACATGGGACAGGTTCCTTCAGTCGCTAAACTAGGGTCCCTAGTAGCAGCAGGGCACTCAGGATCACTGTCAATCCCAACCTCTGACAAGGGGTCACCCTCCCTCTTTGGAGTAATTCTCTGTAGCTGAGTGGTTACTTGCTACTGGGGAAATTTCTACCCCATCTTCATTAATCTCCATATCAGGAGACACAGGCTAGGAACCAGCCTCTCAGTGGTTTCCACAATGGCTCCTGTGGAGTTCAGGGAGCTACAATTTTCCTTGCCGCTTAGATACAAGTAACTGCACATACCATCCCTGTTTGAGATTGTTGCCTAGGATCACATCCACTGCTAATGTTTTGGCTACAGCCACCTGTTGCACAGTTCCCCTGTTTCACCCCAGTCTAACAGAACACTAGTGAGGGGCAATGTTTTCCCACCCACAAAGTCCTGTACAGTGGCGTATTATTGGGTATAAGCTGAACAGGCTGTACCAGATCCCCTTACCAAGGTCAGGGATGCCCTGTGTCCCTTAACCCTGTGTCTGTACACCATTCACCATGACTGGATGCATGTGTTCCTCATGTTCTCTGGCATGCTTCCAAGGACACACAAACAACCACTTCTTTTCTAGCACCCAGTTGTGTATTATTGCTCACCTTCTTGGGACACTGTCTGACAATATGCCAGTTTCTTTACACAACCAACATTCATTTCTTTCTCTCAGAGAAATCTTTTCTCTGAAACCTGGGGCTAACTTGTTTCGGTGGAGACAGTGAGGATTTTAGCTGCCCTGAAGACACGCTTTTCCCTTTGGCACTGCCATGACCACCTTATTCACTCTCAGAGCAGGTCTGCTCTTGGCATAGTGGTCCGAGAGTTCAGCAGCCTCTTGCACTGTTTTGGGATCTTGGTCGTCCAGCCAGGTTTTCAGCACTGCTGGGCATGCCCAATAAAACTGTTCTAATAAAATTACATTTTAAATTTTATCAACAGAGTTTGCCTCAATTTCTTCCTACCATTTAAAAACTGATGTTTTTCATGGCTAGCCTCCTCATAGCTCATGTCAGGGCTTCTCCTGAGCTTACGGAATTTATCTCTGTATGATTCAGCAGTTAATTCACATTTTTTTAACAGTGCAGCTCTAAGTTTGCTGTAATGATCACTGTCCTCATTGTCCATGTGATCCAATGCATCCCAAGCTTTCCGGTAAGTAGCGAGGATAGCTGGAAGCTCCAGGACTCTCTAGTAATTTTAGCCTGAATACAAACTTTTCAAAAGAATTTAAAAGGCATACATATTCTCCCTCTTTAAATTCAGCTATTAATTTGGAATTCAATTTGTAACCCAGTCCTATAGTCACAGTTAAACCCAAACCACTTACCTGCTCTGGTGCTGCTGGTTGGTGTCGTAGCTTCTCCAGTTCATGTTGCCTCTGGCGCTCCTGCTCCTCAGGTCTGCATCTCAGCATTCTTACTCCCTCTTTCCTCTGCAGCTCACTGGTCCTCACGCTCCTCATGGTCTGCCTCCCGTTGTTCATGGTCTCTCTTCTCCTCTGCAGCTCACTGGCACTCATGCTCCTCATGGTCTGCCTCTCGTTCATGGTGCCTCTTTCTCTGGAACTCCAGCTCCACTCTGCACAACTCAATTTGCAGCCTGAGTACTTCTGGATCCAGGATACTGGTGACTTTCCCTGCTGCTGTGGCCCTTCACTGACAGTGGCCCTGCTGTCATCTTCACTGGATCTGGACAATACACTGGTCACTAGCCCTGCCACATTCGAGGTTTGGTCCTTTTCAGTCATGGTCTGTGACTCACTGCTCTGTGTATCTGCTACCATCATGGCGTTTGTGAGGGTTTGCTTGCCGGCTTTCATCTCGAACGGACTCCTCTGTTCCCATACAACTGCCTTGGTAGTCTGTAGTGCCTGCTGTAGTTGAAGCCATCTTCTTCCCTAACTACGGCTACTCTGACTTGCACTTTAGAAAAAAAATAAAATGGATTGGAACTTGACTACGCCAAGTGATACAGTTCTGTTTCCTTTTTTAAATTACTGCCTTTTTCTTTCTTTGCAAATGAACTGATGGTCTCAAGCTGACACACTGAACAATAAAAGCTTGTAATACCAAAATTTATCCACACCACTGCCTAACCAATCTGTCACAAACCCACTCAGCAGGTCAGCCCTCTACTCCCAAAGTGCCAACCTCCGAGTGCAGTCTTGTGAACAGTTAACAGAAACAGGGTAACCCTCCTGTCTATTTTTGTGGGTTTGAATCAACCTTTGGTCACAGTCTTGGAGGGTTCAAACTGTGAACCTCTTGCTAAGCGTACCCAATGCACAGGCTCAGATAATTCTGTCTTGAGGGGCCAAATATCTTTGCCTATGGGCACCTAACCAGGTGTACAGAAATGAACCCTTAAAAACTGTAATAAAATACCTCAGATTTAACTCTACCTTTTTCCAGTTTGGTATCACCATTCAAGCTTTATGCACAGTGTCAGCTTTAACCATACATACTTTACTTGTTAAAGAAAGAAAATCAAAGACAGACCAAGTAGGCTCTAAAAATAGAGTTCTATTAAAATAGATAAAAATATGTAACATATAAATGCAGAACCATATGTCACAAAACATACAAATCACTTAAAAGAATAAGGTTTTAAAAAGTGCATATTCCTACCACTAGTACACTTAGAATTGTCTGTTCTAAGGTATTCTTATCTCACAGTGCTGTAGATGTTGTAGCTTTCAGAGTCCAAAACATTTGTGTGTAAATGGAAACCAGAATACTGTTTAAAAGCTGGCTTTGCCCACCTCTTTGCATGAGGTCACCTAGCTCCTCCCTGTCAGAATATATAAAAATATATCTATATAAAACAGGATGTCTTTTCAAGTATTAAATTCTGTAACCTCAGCATAACTCATTTTCTTTTTCAAATGACATTTCTTTGATCTTATGATCAGCTTCCCTTTCAAGACATCAAAACATCTTTTATGACTTCAGCACTAAAACATCACAACCTGCTCTTCTTCCTCTAAGCGTTATAAAAGTTTATGATCTAGCTTGGTAGTTAGGTATCTTCTAGCCTGTAATTAGCTTCTGGCCTTCCAGGTAACACCTTGTATGTAAAACATGTGTTTGTGTGTGTCATACTCACATGCTATTTTAGCATTTCTCATGTCAATAACACATTTTATATTACAAAAATTATACAGCACTCAGAACTGGCTGTCCATGTCACACATGTCACTACCAATTCACCAAGATGCCTGAGACACAAACCCATAATGTATTTCATTTTATACTTTGTGTTCTTTACATTCTTTAACCTTAATATTTGCAAACCTTTTCATGTGTTCTTGTCTGATCAGCTCTCTGGGACTCATGTGATAGTCACTTCCATAGTATATGTCAGGTGACCAACAGGGAAGGACTAGGTGCCCATCAGGGAGGGACTGGGAAGTGCTGCTGCACATGACTTTCACCCCTCAGGGTGGTAGTCATGCACTGGTAGGTGCCACAGACCAATCTTGGAGACAGTGTGCTTAGGAACTGCTCCCAGCACTACACTGGTGGATACTAATTCACTGATTGAATAATATTTTACAGGGTAGACTATTAAGCCAATATGCTTGTTTACAATAGGTTTCTGCCCAACATAACTACTATCAACACAGACAATGATAAAGAAGTAGTAGTAGTAGTAGTACTGTAGTAGTAGATTGTATTATTTAAGGTGCCCTTCCCAAAGGCTCAGGGCACCTTTACAAAATATAAAAGCAACAGCTTATGAGAGTATAATCCAATACCCAATCTAAATAAATACACATAACACATACTAACAAATAAATATACCTTACAAATCTAAACAATAAAAACTCCTAATTATAACTTAATCCCCAAAAACAATTTTAGCTTTTTTTAAATATTTCTATGGAGGACGCCTCCACAGGTACCTCAGCAGAGAGTTCCGAGGATCAGTGCAGCCACCTCGAAAGCCCAATCCCAAAGACATCAGTCTTGCTCAGAGGACCTCAGGATGCCCTCTACCACTGACCAGAGAGACTGTCAAGGGTGTAGGGATGCAGAAGCTCCCTCAGGTAACCCAGACCCAGCTTATGCAGGGCCTTATAGGTCAAGAGATCTATTTTATAGGAGATGCGCTAGCCCATCGGCAGCCAGTGCAGTTCATGCAGCACCAGCATAATGTAATAGGATCTCAGGAGACCCATCAATAGCCAGGCCACAGCATTCTGTAACAGCTGCAAGTGCCGCATCACACACCCCTTGACCCCGAGGTAGAGTGTGTTACAGTAGTCGAGCCTCGAGGTAACAAAAGCATGGGTCAGTGTGGCCAAGTGATTGGGGATAAGGAATCTTATTCAGGCGATGTTATGCAGATGGTAAAATCCATTCCATACAGCTGCCAACACCTGAGCCTCAAGTGTCAGTTCACAGTCCAGAAGGGCACCAACATTTCTCACCTTAGTGGAGACCTCCAGTTTGGCTGAGCCAATAAAAGCCCTAAGTCCTCCCCAGAGGCCCCCACCTCCCTCCGACCTGGCTCAACCACCAGCACTTCAGTCTTCCCAGGTTATGACCCAACCAATTCAATGGCATCCAAGCCCGGATCTTGGACAAGCGCCACAGTGCAGATTACAACACAAACTGTACAAAATACATTGATGCAAGGCACTTTTGTTAACAAGTTTAGATACAAGTAACTAAATATAATAAAAGTAAGTAAATTAAATGTCTCTGTTCTCTATTTCAAAGTATTTTGTGACAATTTTCTTAAAACGGGCAAGGCTGGGAGGTGTTCAAATACCAATGAGGAGTGAATTAAATACTTTGGGGCCTGCATATAGGAATGATACTTTGCCAAAATGTATTCTATCCTTCAGGATGTATACTAATTATTTTATTTATTTGAAGTTTTCAACACTAAGACGGCTACATTTACATGTAGCATTCATTTTCATGTGGATTCTGAGGGCCCCAAATCAGAAACAGAGTAGTTACATCACAGAGCCAAAGTAAAGAAAACAAGTCATACAGTATGGTCAAGGAAGAGGGTCTTCATACATATATATTTACATATTTACAGACTTATCAGTAGGAGAGGGTGTGGTAATGTGCTAAATGTCCTCGTTGGTGGCTGTGCTCATGTAAGTATGTAAGTTGTTCATCAGGTAGTTTTCAAGCAGCCAAGGCAGCTCACAGAATCTCACTGTGTTGGAGCCTAGACATCCAGAAACAGAAGGAAGAAACTTCAAGTCCAGCTAAACAGTTCACCAGCAAAAAAGACCCAAGTTTGGTCATAGAATTATGAGAAACCATTTAATAAATGTAATATTTCCCATTTGAAGAAGGAGAGAGGGAGAAGCAACTTACCCTAGAGAGTTAAATTGTTGAAATACAGTTTCACCACAAGCTAACCTTTGATAAAGATCTGCAGATACAGTTAGATAGAAAGTGGCAGGAACTCACTCAGTTATGAGAACAAAGGATAGACGGGGCCCGGAGATACGCCAGACAAAAGTTTTATGAGTCTGGAAATGGAGCAGGGTATCTGGTGGCTGGACAGTTCAAACAGCAGGCAGCCTCCTAGGCAATACTAAAAATTAAACAGGCAGGCACCGGAGGGTAACCACAGACCCCATTGAGGTACAAAAAGAATTTGCAGCTTATTATACCAAACTCTACACTGAGGAGAAAGGACCTGATCATCAGAAGAAAATAAATAGATATTTGGACTGAATCCCAGCCCCACAAATGGATGAGTTTGAGCAGCAGTGAATAAATGCCCTGCTCACACCCCAAGAGATCCTCTGTTGGATTAAATCATTGAAAATGATAAGGCCACGGGACTGGATGAGTACCCTTCCAAATTTTATAAGGTCTTCCAAGATGTTCTTATCCACCATGAAGTAGAGGTTGCCAATGACATTCTCATGCGGGCAATATTCCATCATCATTGAAGCCACTGGAACTGACATGGAGCCTTTGAAAATGAGTCCTTGACTCAAAGGATTGTAATTCTAATATGTATAATAAATAGAAATAAATAAAATCATGGCAACGCACAAATATCTGTTATCTTAAAACCAGGCAAACCAACAGAGGAGTGTGGTCTTATTGCCCAATATCCTTATTAAACACAGATTTGAAAATATTTACTGGAATATTGGCGGAGTGGTTGCAGCGTTGCATTGGTAAATTAATCACAGAGACCAGACAAGGTTTATTTAGGGCAGGTTCCTGCAGGATAAAATCAGATGCCTGCTCAACATGATTTCTGCCCAGAGGGAAAGAGAGCCTTCCAGCTGGCCATAAGTAGGATGCTGAGGGTACAGGGCAATGAGGAGCAGTTAGGGCAAGGATAGTAGAAGGAAGATGATGGGTGTGGTGCTTTGCAGTGGATGTGGGCAGCAGTGTTCAGAAAGACCTTCTGGACATTGCAGTGCTGCCTTATCTGCAGGCAACTTTCTGTGTTGAGGGAGGAGGTAGCTGAACTCCAGCAGAGTTGGCAAGGATACAGGCGACCTTCCTTCCATACTGAGACCACCATGTCCACCACTGCTCCCTTAGAGGTTGCCAAGAAGGAGGGAAGAATTTATTTAGCTTTGTTTACTGGTAAGTACACTAGATAAGTATTATGCCTATTTTCAGGAACGACATGGGAGAATACAACATGAGGAACAACAGTCAAGGAGACATGGCAAAGAGAGTACAGTTTTTGTCACAGTAAACAAACATGTGGGAAATACATCATTTGACACTAGGGAAACATACAGTAGTAAGCACATTTCAGATTATACACTCTAGACTAGCTAGTTCAACTGACAGATATATACAGGTCATCATACATAGGAGTGAGCATAGCTCAAGGACTGGATTGGTCATAATATAACTTATAACACTGTCGATACACCCCTAGGCTAGTTGGATCGTGGACATTATATACAGCTCATCACATTTTCTAAATATGCACATGTTAGACAGAACAGAAACACTTGGTAGTACAAGTTTCTACCAAGTGACCAAGGTGCAATATGTCATGGTTAGCCTATGACCGTGGAGCAATAATGGTTGTAAAATGCCCAAGGCTTTTTAGGCAGGAGTAGTCAGAAGTCATTGATACAGTGGGGAAAATATCTCCAGGAATTCAATGGAGACACCCTGGGAGGTTCAGACAAAACAATTTGACACTTTACTCTAGGGAGGTTTGGGGCAGTCACACTCTGTTGCTAGTTTTAGGAAACCCCACAGGAATTTCAAAACTCAGATAGGAGGGGCAGCTTGGATATCCACAGGCAGCGAATTCCAGAGTCTGGGCACACTTATGGCAAAGTCCCGATCCCCATGAGGGTCTGGGTAGGAGGACTTTGAGCATCCCTGATGTGAAAGACCTAAGTTGGTAGGGGTGGATTCAGTTTAGGCAGAAGCCGGGCCAGCCCCTGGGGGTGCTAGTTCTGATCACTTTCCCAGAGAGGTATCCCAAACCAAAATCAAGGTATCTAGCTGGTAAGAGCCAGCAGAGTTTCTCATATAGCTCACAATGGTGGGTGAGTCAGGGGACAGCCAAGGCAAAATGACAAATGTTATTGTAAGCAGTGTACCACCTGATGAGATGTGTCTTGGAGAGTGAGCAAACAGGTGCAGCCCATAGCTGAGGGAGGGAAGGAGCACACCCTTTGCTGGGCAAGCCTGGCTGCTGGTGTAAGGTTATACTTGGCCCTATAGGCCAGACCCAGTTTATAGTTTGCCACCTGCTGATGCAGAATGGACTACGATGGGCCTCAGGAAGGGTGCAGGAGGCAGTATGGATGCACATCCCAGCGGTGGCACTTCACAACTAGTATGCAGTCCTGGCAGAGCATAGAGATTGCACAGCATCTCCAGAAGTGACCACCATAGGGGTTGAGGGTCATCCAAGATGGAACCCCAAGGGCAGATGCAAAGAGAACACAGGGAGGAGGAAGCAAATCCTGTTGAGGACCCATTGTCCGGGGATTGAGCTGGGGTCAGGTGGCAATGGTGAGAGGGAAGTAAGATGCCTACCTGGAGGTACAGTTCGAAGAAGGGCAAGTGAATCCTAGGATTGCAAGGGTGGTAGTGGGAGACTGGATGTCATTATTCACTTGGGGACTAATGACTGGCTAGAGAGGGGTAGATGTAGGAAGAGTACAGGAAGAGTTCAGGAAGCTGGGGAGGAGTCTTAGACAAGTAGCATAGTCAGTCACCTTCTTGGAGGTGCTACCTGTCCACAGTAAGGGGACATCTGCATCATTGAATTCAACAAATGGCTGAAGAAATGATGCAGAGAGGTGGGGTTTGGCTTCACTGAGACTGGAACTCACCTGGAGGGATGAAGGACTATATTCTCCAGATGGCCTGCATCTATCCAGGGAGGCAAAGGTATCCTCTCTGAGAAGAGGCATAGACAGTCAAGGATTATCATGGCCTCCCCACAGGACATAACTGAAAGCAGTGAGGACCCAATAACTAGCATATTACCTAACTGTAAAACTACCATGGTTACAATGGGAGAGAGAACAGAAGATACATCACTAATGTGGCACAGGGCAAAGACCAATAAACAAGGAACATTAAGGGGTACACAGAGTGGAAGGTCATGTGCACAAATGTCCACAGTCTGGGAACAAAATCCAGACCCTAACGGCACTGATGGAAGACACAAACCTGGACATTGAGGCTATTGTGGAGACATGATATGCAGGGAACCATGACTGGGATGCAGCCATACCAGGGTATACACTTTTAGAAAGGATAGGGAGGGAAGAGGGGTTGCTATGTATGTAAAGAAGGGATTAAAGCTACAGCGCTCGGGATCCAAGGAAGAAGCAGAGGCATTGTGGGTCACTCTGGAGTTGGGGAACAAAATAGCCATCCATATTGGAGTAGTGTACGGCCTTCCATGCAGGAGGAGGATATAGATCTAGTATTAGTGAAAGCCATCAATAATATGGCAGCCAAAGGGAAGTACTATTAATGGGTGACTTCAACATGCCGGTTGCAGATTGGAATATCCAGACTGTAAGTACATCAAGGAGCAGGGACCTCATGTTTGCCATGTATAGAGCAAGCCTAAGGCAGCTGGTGGTTGAGCCCACAAGGAGAGGGATGTACTGGACTTAGTGCTGACAAATGGGACAGAGCCATGGATGTTGAGGTGGGCAGTCCCTTGGTACAAGTGACTACAGAACTGTGTGATTTAGAGTAAACACGTTGGCAGAAGAAAGCCATTCAAAGATTAAGATCCTAGATTTCTGGAAAGGCCAACTTCATGGAGATGGGGAACTGATCAAAACTGCCCTGGCAGCAGAAGATACTGGGGAAGGGTAGAAGAACAGTGGCTTAGGCTCAAGAGAGATCCATTGCAGGAGTGGCAAGTCAATGTGTCAGATTGCTTAGCAAAGCAAAAGAAAGAAGCGCCACTGCGGTTCTCTAAGTCAGTAGCTGAGAAAGTGTGAGAAAAAGTAAGGCATTCAGGAAATACAAAGAGACACAGAAAGAAGAAGATAGATTGAAATACCTGGAGAAGCAGAGAGAGAGAGATGCTGGGAAAGCTGTCAGAGGGCTAAGGCAAGAACGGAGGAAGGAATAGCACAAGCTATTAAGAAGGGTCAAGACCTTCCTCTGTTATGTTAGCGAGAGGAAGAAGACCAGAAATGGTATTGTTAGGCTAAAGAAGGGAGAGGGTGGATGGGTGGAGGATGACCTTGAAAAGCTGAGATACTGAATAAATATTTTGCTTAGTACAGTATTTACCAAGGAAGAGGCAGGGAGGGCCAAGATTCACAACAAAAGATGTACAGGGGAAGATTCACAAGAAAGATGTACAGGGGAAGAGGTGGACACAGCCCATTTACGGTGGCTAGAGTCTTGACGGAACTAGGAAAAGTAAAGACAGACAAGACAATGGGACCAGATAAGATTCACCCTAGAGTGTTGAAGGAACTGGGAAGTCCTAGCAGGTCTGCTGACAACCCTCTTCAACCAAATACTAGAGATGGGGAGGTACCTGGGGACTGTTAGGAGGCAGAGGTGGTCCCCTGCACAAGACTGGAAGTAGGGGAAGGCAGGCAATTACAGACCTGCAAGCCTGACCTCAGCGGTGGAAAGTTGATAGAGTCCCTGCTCAAGGAGAGGGTAGTGAAGTTCCTGGAGTCAAGCAGTGCAAAATACCCAAGGTAGCATGGATTCACTGAGGGTAGGTCCTGCCAGACTAATCTTACCAATTTCTTTGACTGGGTGACCAGGGTGGTGGAGCTGGGAGGGGCAGTGGATGTGGCCTACCTGGATTTCAGTAAGGCCTTCAACACTGTTCCTCATAGAAAGTTGCTTAACAAATTGGTGAATCTGGATGTGGGCTCTAAAGTGGTAAAATGGGTTGGAAACTGGCTAAAAGGCAGGACCCAGAGGGTGATAGAAAATGGCATAAAATCAGAAGAGGAGGAGGTGACCAGCAGGGTTTCACAGGAGTCAGTGCTGGGACCAGTTCTATTCAATGTCTTCATAAGCAACATTGCAGAGGGACTGGAGGGAAAGTATGCCTATTTGCAGATGACACCAAGCTCTGTAACTGAATTAACACACAGGAGGGCTAGATAAAATGAGAAATGACCTAAGACTACTTGAAGAATGGCTAAGGTTTGGCAGTTGGATTTCAATGCTAAGAAGTGCAAGATAATGCACCTGGGACACAGAAACCCAAGAGAGGAATACAGGATTGGGGAGCAGGTTCTACCCACCATAAGACCTGGGGGTTATGATATCCAATGACCTGAAATCAGCCAAACAATGTGAAAAAGCAGTGAGGAAGGCAAATAGAATGTTGGGGTGCATAGGAAGAGGCATCACCATTAGGAGGAGTGAAGTGGTGATGCCACTGTATAGATCACTGGTGAGGCCTCATCTGGAATACTGTGTCCAATTCTGGAGACCGCATCTTGGGAAGGACATAGACAGAATGGAAGCAATCCAGAGAAGAGCAACAAAAATGATACATGGACTGCACCACAAGCCTTATGAGGAAAGACTCAAGGAACTAAACAGCTATTCACTGGAAGAGAGAAAGGAGAGCGGGGATATGATAGAGACTTTCAAATACCTTAGAGGAATATGCAGGGTACATGAGGGAGCATATTTCAGAGAAGAAAGTGCACAAGGACAAGGGGACATAGCATGAGACTGGAGGGAGGGAGGCTTAGGGGAATGCTAGGAAGTATTTTTACACAGAGAGGGTGGTGGATCCGTGGAACAGCCTACTAGCGGAGATGGTGAAAGTGAAAACAGTACAGGGATTCAGAGTGTATGAGATAAGCATAAAGGCACCCTGTTGTACAGCAGAGCAGAGGAAAGGCAGTCCAGATAAGAGTAGAGATTGCCAAAGTAGGAAATGAGCAGACAAGGTGGGCTATATATAGGATAGTGCAGGAACAGTTGACAACAGGGCTATTCTTTCACCGAGTTAGCACTATGACGACGGATTACGAGAGCACAGCTCGAGAGGTAATCCGCTCAGTGCCAACGAGGTGAAAGATGTCCTGTTATCAACTGTTCCCTTGCACTTTTCTTTATAGTGTATGGTGGAACGTTGTTTTTGGGAACAAAATCTCTACAGCATGTTTCTGCTTCAAAACAGTTTTACGTGTTACTAGAAGGAAAAAGAACTTCACATTTTGAGACGTGTTCACGCTTGACATTTTAACTGTTTAAGAACTTTACATTTTGAACGTTTTAATGCTAAACATTAGTACTGCCCCCAACATTGCCGCTTTCGCTATGTGTCCTGTATATGGAGTGAGCCCTAACTGTCTAATGCTGCTCGAGGACACTGTGTGACATTCACAGTGCAGTAGAAAAAATCGTTTTACTGCACTGAGAATGTCACTAGTGTGTGACTACAAGGTTTCGACAACGATGGATTTCGGTGGAGAACGACATTCCACCATACACTATATGGTCCTTATCTGCCGTCAGATTCTCTGTTTCGATGCTGAGAAGACCTTCGATAGGAGTTGATTGGGCTTTTCTGTTGTTGACCTCGAACAGGTTTAATCTGAAGGAGGGTTCATAAAGTGGTTGCCTCTTTGTATAGTGGACCCCAGACAGTAGTAAGGTGAACAGTCAGTTATCCCAAAGATTCAAACTTCGGCGGAAGACAAGACATGGCTGCCTTGTCCCCTTATTATTTGCTTGGAGTCTTGAACCATTAGCAATTAGTATTTGATGGAATCCAGAGATTAAGAGGGGATGGCGGAGGGGGGCGGACCGAATAAAAATAGCCCTTACACATATGATTCCCTGTTTTTCTTAGGAGACCGCACTTACTCCCTACCATACTTTCAACAAGAGTTAATAGAACTTGAGTGTTTGCCCAAGTCTAAAATTAATCAGCATAAATCAGAAACCTTAATCTTAAGCGGATCCCATCCTTAGAGTTTTAAAAAAATATCCTATGTCTCAGCACCCCATAATATGCTCAGATATTTAGGCATTAAAATAGTGGCAAACTTGAGCAAACTATTTCAAGAAAATGATCAGACTTTTGATACACTTAAGCAAGACCTTGTATGCTGGAAACTGCTCCCACTCACGTTGTATGGGAAAGTCAAGGTAGTCAAGATGAATGTTTTGTCTAGAATCTTTCTTTTCAGAGCCTCCACTTCCCATACCAAATTCATTTTGGAACATTCCCTCCATGTTTCTTCTGCACTGAAATTGAAATAGGAACCACTTTTAAAGGCAATGAACTATTTTTATGGTTAGGAAAAAAAAACAAGAATAGCGTAGAATATTTATTTCTTTATTTATTTATTACTAGGATTACAAATACCTTTGAACCAAGGGTTCTTTTACAAGAGTTCAGCGTCAGCAATGGGTGCAAACAAAACAGTGGTAAGATACAATACAGGTCAGGAGGTTAACTTAGTAGCAAAGACAGTACATGTATAGACTAGCACAGTAGCAAACAGTCAGTGGCAAATAACAATACACAATTAACAATATGGGTGTGTATATAGCAAGACACAGATACAAATCAAAACCATCCTGGAGCGACATAAGTGGAGCAAGGGGTGGGAAAAGGGGGGTAGGCAGTCAAGGATTTGACATTGTCATAAGCGCAAGAACAGAAAGATAAGTGCTAGGTATATTGTTAAGTTGCCAAACGAGAAGGGGGTGGCCATGCTATACTATCTAGGAGCACAAGCAGCTTATTTGGACACTGAGTGAGACGGAGGTTAGACGCCAGCTGGTATTTAATAAAGGAGCTGGACAGCCTGGCGATGCCGCTCTGCACTGTCCCTACTAGAGTCCTTAGTAGACAAATGCTACAGACACTGCATAACTCATGGACCAAGCATATGGTATGTATCTTGTTTACAATATGGCAGAAACCTCTTCTCTGAATTCACTGGAGCTTTTGATTCTGATTCGGCATCACAAGCCTTTCTTTCCCCTGCTGATGGACCAGTTATATGCTTACTGGGAACATAGGGAGTAACTTGCTTTGTGCAGTGTGTCTCAAAGGATAGCTAGCATACATTTCAGATATTACAGGAATGCCTTGGTCTTTGACCGAGGACCATTTAGATTTTTTCAGGTGAGGTATTTTTGGCAGAACAGGATCACATAACTCAAGTAGTTCATCTGCAGTCAGATTTGGAAAAATGTCTTTATTGGTTGATTGTTCTGAATGTTAAAACAAGGATAATTTCAGAACTTTACGAATCTTACTGAAAACCTCAGACCCACCACTCAATCAGATTAGATGGAAATGGGCGGTGGAAGGAGCATTGAAGTTCCCCTCAGCAGTGGGAAAAGCAGTTACTTAAGGATTGGGCAGTTACTGCATTCCCTACCTGGAGAGAATTTAATTAGAAATTTTGACTAGATATAGTACTTCTGAACCTCCACATTGACAAAGCACTTTAAAACTTCTTACACTGATGCCTGCTGGAGGCAGTGTGGGGCAATGGAAGCCATTTTGATATTTTGGGGATTGTCCAATGGTGCAGCCTTTCTGGCATGTGGTACACACAGAACTACAATCTGTGGCCCCAGCTGATATACCCTATATATTTAAAGATATGATATTGGGGCTCTTAATATTTCAGAAAGGTCCAAGGAAAGGTGGAAGTTAATACAGATGTTATGCCTAGCTGCCATCAAATGCATTACCATTAAATGGTTGACCCTGATCCCCCCACCCGGGATACCTGGAGAAAGAACGTCCTAGGAGATTGTGACCATGGAACTTATTACCCTACTCTCCAGCTTAGGCTGCCTAAATACTTAGAAATATGGCAGCCTTGGCACTTTAAACAAATGCAGTAGAAAGAGGCTCTGCATGAAACATTCCCTGCCATGTTTCTTCTGCACTGAAATTGAAATGGTAAGCACAATAACTCCTTCTGGATACTAGATATAAGTTGAGTTTGCTTACTACAATTCAGAATTTGAATTTAATTAAACTATGCATTGAAGTGAAGTGCAAGTGTTAAGCACCTTACAGACAGGCAGGCTAATCATTTTATGTGAAACTGAAGGTCCTGTGACTTTTAAATAGCAGTACTGTAACTTGAAGCCCAGCTTCGTGAGAACAGGAAGCAGGAAGAGGGCACAGTAGTCTTTGAGGGAGAGACTAGAACTACAACTTGAGTGCTAATATTTTATTTTAATCAGACACCTGTATCCTGTGCCTAGATCACGCATGAGTGGCAAACGTGCAGTGAGGTGGTTAAAAAGATCACCCATTAATACTTTTATCTGGCACTGTCTGTGAGTAGCTTTGACCCACACCACTCCTTCTGGGTCACTTTGCACTATATCACTCAGCCCCACTGTGAGCGGCAGAGCTATTACATACTTTGAAGTGAAGTGTAAGTGTTAAGCACCTTCAGACAGGCAGGCTAATCATTTTATGTGAAACTGACAGTCCTGTGACTTTTAAATAGTCACTTTGCACTATATCACTCAGCCGCTGCAAGCTGGGTGAGCATGAGCGGGTGCACGGTGGCACACGCAGAGACACACACAGAGACACGCGCTCCTGCGTGTGTCGGCTGTGTCAGCTGTAGTCAGCTGTAAATTGGTGAGACAGCATAAGCATGAGTACTAATTTAAACATGCTGAAGTGCAATCTATGCGGGATGTTCAAGCAGGGAGGAAGTAGAAAATTACGTGTGCAGTCAGTGTACTGAAATACGACAACTAAAGGCAGAGATAGAGACCCTTAAAAAAGACTACAGGAACAGTTAGAGATATCCTCACTTGAGCAATATATAGACTCTATGGTGGAGGATATTGGGAAAGACTAAATCCGTGGATTGGGGACCTGACTGTTGATGTAACCCATAACGAGGTATTTGAAAATGAAGGATTGGTCCATGGTCACTGGAAAACAAACATTCAAAAGGGGTAGAGGGAACATTGGAGGGTATCAAACATTTTAACCCGAATAGATTTCAGGCCCTAGTTATAGGGTAGGAAGTCGAGGGGATTCAAACAACAGATATGGAACCAGACTCTAACCCACTAACCAATGTTTGCACAAGCACACAGAACAATAATCAGGGCAGATACAATTAACTAGCATACCAGGACAAAGTAGGGACATTTTATTTATTGGTGAATCTATGCTCGAAATATTGATGGTATCCTGTGCAAACATCACAATGAATCTACAACAGTTAGTGTACTTCCTGGGGTCAGTATTGGTAACATAAAGAATCTTCTCCCAGGCCTACTTGAGAACACTAATACACCAACTACAATTTTACATGAGGGAGTTAATGATGTGGGAAAAGACAGATTACAGATATGCAGAGGATTTTGAAGAAGTTGGTGCTGCACTAAAAATAGGGGATGTGAAGTTTGGATTCCGGTTTTACCCATTCCTAGAGCAGGTGAAACAATAAACCAGGAGATATATAGAATAAATGGTTGGTTTAAAAGATGGACTGCAAGAGAAGGATATTTTTATATTGATCACTGGCAGAAATTCAGAGGCACATTTATATGCAAGGGATGGTTTACATCTTAACAAAATGGGCACTGTGTAGTGGCCCAACATTTAAAAAGACACCATACATCATCATTTAAACTCCACAGGAGGGGGGACGTGGGGTACTAAATCCAGCTGAACTAGGCACAGGGTGGAATTTTTATGTCCATTAATGCTAGGAGCTTAAATAATAAAATTGATGAGCTTCAAGTAATATTATCTAGTCATAATATTCATGTCTGTGCTATTGCAGAGACATGGTGGCAGCCTGAGGATACTTGGGATAAACAAATCCAAGGGTATACACTTTATAACAAAGATAGATCCCTAACTAAGGGGTGGGGTGGCAGTGTATATTAATGATATGATTGCTACTGAGCAAATAGACAGGACTAGTTGGCGGAATTGGAAGCCCTTGGGTTAAGATTAGTGCCCCCAAGCAGCTAAGATCAATCTTGGAGTGCTATATAGGCCACCGTCCATCAAGCTAAAAGAAGATGAAGATATGATAGCTTTTATTAACCAACTGTCCCTAGCCGGAATGTTATATTGGTAGGGGATTTTAACCTTCCCGTATTAGATGGGACATATTAAAAGCTAGTTCAAGCATAGAATCAAGATATCTGGAAACTTTTAACCTTGCTGGGACGGACCAATTTGTTGTTTCAAGTACTAGGGAAACCATATTCTGGATCTGGTGTTAAGTAACCCGAGTGAGAATATTACTGATTGTAATGTAAATCCCCCACTGGGTCTAGTGACCATTCTACCATTGGGAACAAGTATGGGCAGAACTGTACTTCAAAGGTATAATTGAGCAGATTTTGAAATGATGAGACATGAATTGGAAGCTTGGGACTGGAAAAACAGAGTTTGGTATACAGCCAGTTGCTGAAATATGGGATTAACTAACAAATAAATTAACCAATTTGGTTCAGAGATTTGTACCTGTTACAAATAAATACATTGGGGCAAAACAAATGTCCTTCCACCTTGGATCACCCAATCAGTTAAAACATTAAAGAGAAACACAGATCATACCACCATGCAAAACGGGTTAACACAGAGGACAGCTGGATGACCTACAAAATAGACAAAAGCTGGCAAAAGAGGTATCTTTTGGCAAAAGGAATTAGAACCCTAGCTATTAAAGTACAGGATAATTATAAATCTTTTTATACATATATAAGTAGTGAAAAGGGAAAAGCACAACTGTTGGACCCTGAAAGTCAGCAATGGGGAGACTATAACAAATAATAGTGTATTAGCAGAGGAATTTAACAACTATTTCTCCATAGTCTTTAATGTAAGTCCACATTCGCCAGGATGCAGTAGTCACAATGCAGATTAATTCCAGTTATAGAATATATCCTGCTGATGTACTCAAAAGACTTAAGCAAGTTAAACAAAATAAGGCACAGGGACCCAATGGAATCCATCTAAGGATGATTAAGGAATTGGCAGAGGTCCTGGTAGACCCAGCAAGTATTTGTTTCAAAAATCCATTGAAACTGGGGAGGTCCCTGAGGTATGGCGACAGGCGTGGTTATCCCATACATAAGAAAGGATCACGACAGGAGGTGACTAACTACATGCCAATAAGCCTGACTTCTGAGTTGGGAAAGATATTAGAAGGCATAATAAAGGACTTTTTATTGACGTCCTCATAAACTTTGACAAGGTAGATAAATCTCAGCATGGGTTTACAAAGGGAGGTCATGCCAGACTAACCTTTAGAAATCTATAATAAGGTCAGTAAGTCTATTGATGGGGAAATCCAGTTGATGTCATCGATCTAGATTTTGCAAAGGCCTTTGATATGGTCCCCATGAGGAGCTTGTTAAAGTCATTTTGCAATTAGATCTCCCAAATTGGACTGCACTATGGATTAGGGCATGGTTGGCAAATAGAAGTCAGAGGGTATGTGTGAAGGGAGTTCTCTGACCAGGCCAGAGTGACCAATGGTGTCCCTCAGGGATCTGCGCTGGGACCCTGCCTGTTTAATCTATATATATCAACAATGCAGGTTGATGCAGGGGTTTGGCTCTCAAAATTTGCTGATGATACTAGGTTAGAGGGTACAGTAAATAGTATAGCTGAACATAGCATTTTGCAAGCTGCCCTAAACAAACTGGAGATTTGGGCCTCCCAAAAGCAATCTATATTTAACATTGAAAATGCTCTGTTATGCATTTTGGAAAAAAATAAGCAGTATAAGTACAACTTGGGGCACAGCATTAAAGGTCTCACAGGAAGAGAGTGACTTGCAAATCAACATCAGTAGTAACTTGGATTTCAGCATGCTATGTAACAAGACTATGACAAAAGCTAGTAGCATAGCACATTGTATTAAAAGACATATTAAATGTAAGGAAAGGTAAGTCATAATCCCATTGTACACTGCGCTGGTGAGGCCCTATATGGAGTACTGTGTGCAGTTCTGGGCACCTACAAGAGGCAGGATGTGGGGGTAATGGAGAGAGTGCAAAGGAGGGTCACAAAAACTGTAAAGGGATTGGAAGGACTGTGTTATGAGCAGAGGTTGCAATCATTGGGGCTGTATTCACTGGAGAGAAACCACTTTACCCTTACTGTAGGCATGTAAGGTGCTGAAAGGCCTCACAAACAATCTGCAAAGGCTGAAAATAGCAAAACACAGATATGTGTTTTGTTTTTGTTAGACTCATCAGCGACCCATACCTGGGGAGGGACTGATGGTATCAATGGTTTGGGTAATGGTGACCCATACTTAGGCATACACTTTAAGTATGTTTACTAGCTATACTAAATAGTCCCATTTTTTTGAGGCAACCATATAATTGTGCACAGCGCCATGTTGTTTCCCACTGTTGGAGAGCATAGCAGTGCGTTATTCTGGTGCCGCATCTCTTC
The DNA here is from genome assembly GCA_016271365.2 of Neoceratodus forsteri. Lineage (NCBI taxonomy): Eukaryota > Metazoa > Chordata > Ceratodontiformes > Ceratodontidae > Neoceratodus > Neoceratodus forsteri. The sequence goes on from CM057454.1 coordinate 155,997,706, forward strand.
ACTCTCCAGGCATGTCACTTATGTGGCACTAACTTTATTTATTCATTACTCAGCCTGTATATTTTGATATAATTGCATGTCACCTCCACAGTATGTTGTTTTCAACTGTCAATAATGCACGTGCACCAGCTCCATGATATTGACCTGGCTTACTTTTATGGGCGTTATATAAACCCAACTGAAAACCACTCTACCCTTATTGTACTGTATGTACTGTGCTGTAGAGAAAGGCGTGGGCGTTGTCCAGAAAATGAGTGTGCTGCTCAGAAGGCTAAGAGCAAAGCGAAAAGGAAATTAGCGTATCCTCAAATTCTGCAAGCGTGTGAAAAATGTATTCAAAGTACACCAACATTATGTATAAAAGACATAAACCTGCCCTGGCACTTTGAGATGCTCTGCCACTTTGTCAAGGGGCATGGTCACACCCTGATAAAGAGGCAGAGTGCCTCAAAGCTCTGAGGCAAACTCTGTGTCTTTGTGTAATGGTGGTGTACTTTGAATACATTTTTACACTTTTGCAGAATCTGAAGGTGCGCTGCTTTTCCTTTTTTATTCTGTACTGTACTGTACCCTGGCTTCAGTAGTATTTGGTGTACCCATTAAGAAACATGTATCCCAAATTTCATGCTAATATAACCAGAAATGCCACAGTTACATCCAGGTCTCAAACACGACAACCCTTGAAAAATACTTTACTCTTTTTGTATCAAACCGAGCATTTAAGGGATTTCAGGGACACCTTGTGGAATATGTATTCAGAATTTTTTGTTAGTACCTCAAGAAATTCCAAAGTTATTACTTCCTCTGTGTGATATTTGTGAAACCAAGGCAGGCCCTGAGAAGAGAGACATGAGCTGAACTTTGCCAAACACCACACATATGCACCCTCAAAAAATTCTTTACCATTTTGGTATCAGCCTGGGCATTTGGGGCTTTCTGGAGACTCCTTGGAGAACATTTATCTGGACTTTCTGGTTGATACCTCAAGAAATTCTAACATTATTAATGCCTCTGTGTGATGTCTATGAAACAAAGACAGGCCCTGAGAGAGAGACATTCTAACTGCACTTTCTCAAACACCACACAGAGCCACCCCTTAAAACCACATTACCCTTTTATACTAATCTGAGCACTTAGGGGCTTTCAGGGGCCCTTGGGAGCATGTATCTGGAATTTGTTGTTAATACCCCAGGCAATTCCAAAGTTATTACTGCTTCTGTGTGATATTTGGGAAACAAAGGCAGGGCCTGAAAACATTCAGAAGCAAATGATTTGATACCTTTAATAGACCAACATAGGTGTAAAACAAGACCAAAGTGCTCTATCTTTCGGACCAACCAGTCCTTCATCAGAAGCCTAATGGCAGTTGTTTAGAAAAACAATACTTTTAACAGCTAGGTCATGCAGAAAGAAAACAGAAAAAACTCATTGGTTTAAAATACTCATTTGAAAAATACAGAAATGATGTCAGAGAAGTTTAACAGCACCATAATACCGTAAGCCAGGAGTGTCCCAGGATCAAAGGTGCTTGGTGGAGCACACATACAAACAATCCTACTGCATATAAATTTAATTGACATAAGATAACACTGCTGGAGCAGATGACTCCTAAATCAAGCTATGGGTGTCACAGTGTGTATAAGGATGTGATTACTGAAAAGCAGCCTCCACCCAGATTAAAACATACTAAGATTGTCTTTGGACTCCCTAGATTTTCCAATGCATGCATTATAGAGAATAATTTACCTGTAAAGTTTTCTTAAAAACATCAGTGCACACTCTATGATGTGTAAAACTTAGCTGGACCTGTCACCCCGCTGTACTCTCCAGCTAAATATCATGCCCCATAAATTTCAAAACCTCTAGTGTAGTGACAGAACTTTATAAATGATATTTTAAATATAAATTGACAGTATTAGTGCCAAACAAAACTCTAGTCATGGACCACCAAGGAATTAAGTCCATGTAGCCTGATATGTACTAATGTCAATATACACTGCGTATGCAACAACTTGACATACCAGAAGTGTCTAAGGAAGCTGAAAAGAGATAGAAATGTAATTTCTTTCCTACTCCTCTTCACACAAACAATAAACCCTACCCCCACACCCACATCCCCACAATGTGTGTGGGGAAGAGGGAATAACTAGCTTTAAGGAGATGCTCACACACACACACACACATTTCCAAGGATTCTGGATGCAACTACAATGAAATAAACCTGCCACCCTCCCCAGGATAAGGTAACTAGAAGTAATTATAAAGTATGTGAGTAAGACCAGAGGTCTAACATATCTACATTAATCTAATGTACAAAGATCTGTCCAGGACCCCATGCAAATGGGATCTCACACCCAGTATGTACAGAGTTAAAAAAATATATATCACAGTCTATGATAACACTCCTGTATGTACAGTAACAGGCTAGGTAATCTGAATATGGTGTAATGGAATCCACCTCACTCCCAGGCAGAGATAAAAAGTAAGGAGGAATTAATATTCATTATGTGTGTGAAGTAAGAGTAGTAACACACTGTAACTTCATGTATCTAAATAGAGGCCTACCTCAATGTGACAGCAAGCCCCACACCTGTCATATCACATACCTTACAACACATACATACACACACGCACTCCATATCCCACACATGCTGAAGTCCTATAAAATGTCAATCTGAAGAAGAAGAGGTCTGTGGATGTCAGTTTCTGTAGCGCCCCATAAAACCAAGATCAACGCTCATCCCATCTGCTACCATATTGAGATGTAAATAAGTTTAATCTCAAAAGCTCGCCTCTGTTGTGTGTTTTGAGATTTCTTTTAAGACCATTACTGACATATCTGAAATTGAGTGGTCAGGCTGGGAGAAGTGGTGCCCCACTGGTTTTCAGTCATCTTTCCTCTAATAGTATGTCTATGCGATTTCATCCTAGTGCGGAGTTGTTGGCTTGTCTCTCAACATGACCTGTTTGTGGACATCTCTTGCACTGAATGAAATAAACAACATGTCGTGATGTGCATGTATAACTCCCATGCACCTTGAATTGTCTGTTTTGTGATGTAACCACAGTCCTGAAAAGAGACATTTGAGCTACACTTTATCAAACACCACACAGATGCACTTCTGGATAATCACTTTACCTTTTCTGTATCACCTGGGCATTTACAGGCTTTCAGGGACACTTTGGGAATGTAAATCTGGAATTTCTCATTAATACCTCAAGAAATTGCAAAGTTATTACTGCCTCTGTGAGATGTTTGTGAAACAAAGGCAGACTGTGAGAAGAGAGAGACATTTGAGCTGCACTTTGCCGAACACCACACAGATGCACTTCTGGTTAATCACTTTACCTTTCTGTGTCAACCTGGGCATTTACAGGCTTTCAGGAGGCACTTTGGAGAATATATATCTGGAATTTCTCATTAATACCTCAAGAAATTGCAAAGATTTTACTGCCTCTGTGAGATGGGTATACCCCCTTTAACAGCAACACCAATACAGCGACTTACATCGCTGCCAACAAAACTGACAGCTTGTCAATGGGTCACTGTTTTGGTGTGCCAGAGACAGGGACACACTGTCTCTGGTCCTGCACCCCCTCCCCAAATCAACTGTGACTCAGAGTTGATTATAATTAGAATGGGTGTGGGTGCAGAGCTCCCCGCATGAGGAGTTCGGGGTAAAGCCCCCAATAGAAAAATGGACCAGGAGTCCATCGGGATTGTCAGCTGCAACTCGCGGTCAACATAAATTCCATCACTGTGATGACAGTTGAAGAACTTGTTGTCAGACCGGCATCATAGAGCCTGTGAGGTGTTTGTGAAACAAAGGCAGACCCTGAGAAGAGAGACATTCTAGCTGCACTTCCCAAACACCACACAGTTTCAGCCCTCAGAAAACACTAACTTGGTAAATAACACATACAGAATAATGAATAATAAATACACAGGCACAAGTGGTACAGTTATATATTTATTTTATGTATTATATATTTCTTTTATTTATTGTACTGTATTTATAGTTTCTTTTACAGTAGGTACTTTTACATTTAGCATGTATTTATTGAAGTACAGTACAGTACATACCTGATTATGCTTTACTTCACTTTTTGTTTTGCACTTTGCTTTAAGTACTTCACTAATTTTTGTTTCATATATTACTTATACATTTTTGGGGAGACAGCAGGAGGCATTGTTCACTTAGACAGCAGGAGGCACTGTATGAGTGCTGCTTTGCAGCAACAATGGTCTCAAGTGGTGGTGCAATGGTCTCCATTGGTGGATCAGCTATTCCAGCTCCTCCCAGGTCCATGCCGTGCTTCTCTGGAGGGTCTGTCAAAGGTCACCCACCACAGAGAATCCACCTCCTTCCCTGCACCAGCTGCAGGGGCATGGTTCTGATCTCCTCTGCAAGGCACAAGAAAACAGTGTAGCTGTACTGTTGCACATACAGCGCAGTACAGTGCTGTACATACTGGAGTGCAGTCATAGTAGGCCTGTAATGTTTCTGGAATATTGGACTAATAAAAACAATTGCATCATTCATAAACAACAAAAGTTCTTATGCTGTATTGTACCATAAGTCTCGAGACTTGTGGCACAACCCTGATTGACTCTGACTAACCATCCAGTACAATTACTCAAATCCAGCACCGATTACAATAAACCATACATCAATAAATAATAAGACAATAATTACTTACTCCATGACGTGAGTCACCACCCAGAGAGCTATGGATGCCCAGTCCTCACAGAAGTCTAGAGGACCAGTGCTGTGCCTGTCTGGCCTTACACAGAAACACAAATTTGACAGCAGATAAGGATCACTTGGCCCATCCGGTCTGCCCAGTTCTCCCTACCAAAACTATTACTACAGACTGTACCGATCTACAGCTCTTTCTCCCTTTGTTGCTTCCTGTATGGATAGCATGGGCCTCCTGCTGTCTCATGAAAATGCACCTCACCTTTCCAGCTTGGTCCTGCAATGAATAAGAAATATAATCAGTAACTGTACTGAGACAATGTAGACCGACATTATGTTATTACACAATAAAGCCTTTTAGCTAACGGTAACTGTGTAGACAGTACATTAATAATTTAACATGTGTAAACACTGTACTGCCACAGTGTAGCTGTGACTTTTATAGTTTTCTGCAATGGTGACATCACTAACCATGCCGTTACATGACTGAAAGTACATTAATAAATAGTACAGCGTTATTATTACTACTATTTGTCGGACTTCCAGTCTTTCTTGTGTTTTGCAGCTGTTCATTTATTATGTCTTTGTCAATTTCACGTGGCTGCTTCCAGCCTCCAGGTGTCTCCTTACAATCCATAACACATCATGGCATATGGCATTTGGTATGGTATTATTACTGTCATTGCTTCCTCCTGTGCTTGTTCAGACACACCTGGAATTGTCTCTTGGTCCTCTTCAATTTGCTCATCCAGCTGTATTGTTGTCCCTGTCTGGATGAACTGATTTTGTGCTTGTTCCTCTTCACTTTCCTGTTCCATTTCTCTGTCAGTCTCTGGTTGTTCATACTTGGCTGTTGTTCACTTCCATCCTCATTGTGTGCCTCATATGGTTTCAGGTTTCAATGTTTTTATTGTTCAGCAATCAAGCCTTTACAACATACTGAGCACATAAAATTATATACAAAAAAGAGAAAAAAAATATTAAATCTAATATTACATTTAAAATTTTAACACATAAAAATCCATGAACAAATTAATTGTCATAGGCAGAGAGATGTTTTTCTTTGTGTTTCAACACCTGATTAAAAAACGTGAAACCATCTTAGCCTCCTCCAATGTCTGGGGTGAAGAAGTATGAATAAAACATCATATTTTGCATTCATATATTTAATAAGAAAATCATTTAACAGATTAAACCATGGGATTTTATATAAAGGGCACTGTACCGTAATATGATAAAGATCTTCTTGAAAACCCTTATTACATCTGCAAACTCCAAACCTGAATTGGGTGGAGTCATCTTATTAAAAAAGCATATTTAGAACAGATGATTCCCAGTCTTGCCCAAGTAACCATTTTTCTTTCTAACAGGGTCAGCCCAAGAGTAAGATATTTCTCTATAAATACATCAATTTTATTTTGAGCTAACCATCTAGCCTGGACGTTGAGCTCTGAGGAGCTCCATTTGCTTATCATAGGAAAGCCTAAGTATTTTCTTTTGACATACTCCTTAAACACATAAGATATTGATATTGATTTATCCCAATCTGTCCAAAGATGAAGCATATTAACACTGCCCAAAATACATTGAATATTTTTGACCCAGGGAGACCTAAAATTCTGTTTGTACCAAGATACTTTTTCTCTAAGGCATGGTAAAGGCATAATATTAGTCTGTTGATTAATAATTTTAATCCAGTAACTCTTGAGACATATATAATTATTGTAACAATAGGTACTATACACAATTCAGCCCTAGCTACAACATTAGAAGTAGCAAGTGGAATCTGCAATAAAGATTTATAGTAGAGAGAAAGTGGGATCTCCAACCATGAAGGGACATTGTTGTTCCAGACCTCTGAACCGTACAAAAGAACAGGATTAATTTTGGCCTTGCCGCTATCAATGCCAGTGAGACCAAATATCCTGCATATTTCTAGCAAAACATAAGAGAGCCCTAACAATCAGTTTTGCCCTTATCACTTGTCCTCTCCAATGCTCTATCCAATTTCCATTCAAAGCAAACTTCACCCCAAATATATATAGAGGATACCACTTCAATAAGTTTGTTATTTAAATAAATCCTTGGTTTAATTTGATGTCCCTGTAAGGGTGCAAAAATCAGCAGCTTAGTTTTTTCATATTTATTAATAAGTCCAAAATGTTTACATTTAGAGCAAAATTGATTTATTTTATTTTGTAAACCTTGAGCAGATAAAGCAAAATAATCAGATCATCTGCATAGGCCAGACAATGTACTGGAATATTCTTAATTTTTGGGAATCAAGAGTATCTATATCTTTATAAGTCAGAAGGGCATCAATATACAAATTAAAAAGAAGGAGGGCCAAAGGACATCCCTGTTTAACTCCCAAAGTTGTGCTGAGATAGTCAGAAATGTTGCCCTTATTATCATCTCTAATAGCAGATGTTGTGTGAGAATATAACCACTAATAGGGGGCTAATAAATTTAATGGTACGCTAGCCTGTTTAATAATATCTCCCATAACTTGGCTCTATAACCGAAGTCAAATGCTGCAGAAAAGTCTACAAACACAGCATATAGCTTCATTTTATGAAATGATCTGTATTTTTCTATCAGATGGGCTAAAATGTAAATATTATCTATCGTAGAACAATCCTTATGAAAACCTGCTTTGAAACATCGATAAAGGGAGTTTGCAGTTATCCAATCTTGTAATTTATGTAATATTTTAGCAAAGATTTTTCCACTAATGTCAATAAGACTGATTAGGCGATAATTAGATGGCAAATGAAGTTGGCCCTTTTATGGATTGGAACTATTCTATTTCTTGTCCAAGATAATGGGATAAATCTCTTTTAAACAGATATTGAAAAATTAGTAAAAAACTACCCGATAATTTAAGTGCCCTTGTAAATTTCTCCCGGTATCAAATCGGGTCCAGGTGCTTTATTATTTGATAAATTCACAATGGCTTCTTCCACCTCTCCAAATGAAAACACTAACGATGTGTATTCCCCTCAATGTTAAAATTTTCTATCACATCATCATCGTTGGTAGAATGTCTATTAAATAGTAGACTATAATAAGATATCCAAGTTTCCTTGGGGATATATGGGAGGTCTAGAATTCTGATCAGCTGTCCCCTTGGACACCAAAGCCCAAAAGCTTAATATCACCCTCCTTAATAACTCGGTACATAACACCCCATTGTATTTCAGTAAATTCTCTTTTTCTGATGGAGAAATTCCTTATACTCCTTCGCATTTTATTTAAATTTATAATCGCCATCTTACTCGGATTTTTTTGTCTGCCTGATGGCCCTCATCAAATTTCTTTTCTCTCTCTCTCTACAATATCCATCAAACCAGGATGCTAAATGGGGCTTAACACTATTAGCTGAGTAAATCAGTGTCTTAATCTGTTGATACCCTATGTTTAATAATTCACTGATCCTTTCACCTTTGGAGCCATTATGTACCTGCTGAAATAACTCTTCAAAAATAGAAGAGTATAAAAGGTTCCAAACTCCTTGCATCGACTCATTATTCAATCTTAACCTTTTTTTCCCACTAATCTCAATATCCGCCAAGGGCTTATTGGGGAGGAATGACACTATCGAAATCCTAAAATCCAGCAAAATTGCTGCATGATCGCTTTCAATTCTCATAGCCACATATAATCTCCTACAGAAATGATAATCAAAAGGAGAGCATAATATAAAATCAATTACGCTCTTACCAACTGGGGAGAAAAAGTGCTATCACCCCGCGATGCTCCCTTCTAATCTCCCATTAAGAATCAAGAAATTATTCTCTGTGATAAAAGTACTAAAATGTCTCCCTGCCTCATTTACAATCATGTCAGTTGTATTTCTTTTTCCAAATCTGCCATATATAATAGTTCTTGTAACAATGATAAATTATCAAACTAAGCTATCCAGTGTTAAAATCCCCAGCTAAAAGGACAGTATCTATCCAGTTTGACTGCATCATTAAATCTATTTCCATCGATAGTTTGGACTAAAAATCATATGTAGAGTAAGTGTGAAAACATGGTGGAATATAAATGTTAACAATCAGAACCATACAAAGGTCCCAGTTAACCACTACCATAAGGATCTCGGAGTTGGAGAGTAATTTTGATTACCCTTAATCCTTCCCTAATTTTGATCATTGTAACCAGGCCTCCTTTGTTCCTCCCATGTTTTTCCCTTTAATTGCTGGCACAAAACTAGTTTCATATCCATTCAGGAAAGGAGATGTTAAAACCCATGTCTCCTGAAAATAATCACTTCATGTCACATAAATAAAAGCAACCCACTGTGGATCCACAAACTTATGGAGTCCTGCTATATTCCAATTAAGGACATTATAACCAGGGTTACTTTCTGATCCCCTTCCTGCTCTAATGAGGACTCATTACTTTGTATTTCAAAAAACTTAGTCAAGGTTGCATTGCTCTAGATTGACCTGATGTCTCCCACTCATTCAATTCCACCATGTAAATACCCACCTCATCCAACACGCTCTATTTTCAAAAGTAATACCAACAATTGTGCAGAACCAATAATACAGTTAATCTGAGTACCCTCTTTATCATTCCAAACTCTATTCACCTCCACAAATTCTTCTGAAGTATATGGGTTTTGATAATAGTTGATAAAATCATCCACAATAATGATGGTAAATTAGTAGCAGTTTCTCCCTCCAATATATCTAGCCCAAAAATAGAGATCATTGAGGTTTCATGGGAAACTCCAAACTCCCAATTCAGTGTTACAAGAGTAGTTTTGAATATATCATATGTTAACATTTTTCCTATTTTTGCCCTATTATAAACATTTTTCCAAATTGTTGACCAGGTCACTGGTGTTGATAACAGTAATCCGAAAGAGTCTACCAGGCCTTGCTTAGCCCAGACCAATTTTGCCATATCCGTGTTAGGGAGCATAAAGTAAATTGAATTAGTAGGGTTGGAAGTATCTCTATTCACCATAATAAGAGCATCTGTGACTGTTGGTAACCCTAATTCTGCTCTCAACATATGGGCTATCAGGCTGGTTAGGGTTGCAGTAGATTCATAATGTTTAAAATACAGCTTATCTAATTTAAAAACTACTTCTTTTCCTGTTACAAATTAAATTATATGCTTCCAGGTCATACCCTTGGGGTTACTATCCTCCTTGGCCAACATGAGATTTGGGCAAAGATCTTTATTAGACTGATCTACCTTAATTAAATTCTCCTTAGAATTTGTTTTTGTTCGCAGTGTAATCACCCTCCCCTTTTCTTGATCTTTTATAAGTGTCCCATCCACAAGTATAGATTTGTTTTTTGGTCAGATTCTTCCTTGTATCTCTGTACCTCTCCTATCCTAATGGTACCTGTAACCCCAATGTTATTAGTCTTTTCATCCTTAATGTTTAATTCATCTTTCTGTTTTTCTAAGTTAGGAGTCTGAGTAAGTCCCACAGGCCAAGCTTTTCTTCACCCCTTTTTTCTTACTTACTCCACCCTCTTTTGCCCTTTTTGCCTTTTGAGGGCTCTTGAACATTTAGGGAGAGAAATGACAAATTATGCCTAGATCTGTGAACTTTCTTTTCCCCAATAATTGTGAAATTTGCTGTTCTAAAGCAGCAAACTTCACAGCACAAAAACTAGAAAGAGTTTCCAAAGCTGTCTTAATACCATTATATGCCTCCAATAAAACAACATTAGACATTACTGGATGTGCAAGAGCCTTAATGGTATATTTCGATATAGTATCTGGACACTGAACCAAAAATCTTTATCTAAATGGATGTCCTGGACCTCTTTGTCCATTTTTTGAAAAAACTCTTCAGGCGCATCATTAAGGGATAAATACATCATTTCTTTAAGTCGATATTGCAGACCCCTACCTCACTGGAGATCTCTAATGGACTAAATAACTTTATTCCTGAGGGAAAGCATGAAATACCATCATCTTTATCTATATAATCTCCTTGCCCAGACATGCATTGCTGACTTGCTTCTACCTCGCCCATCCACTCATCTTGTCTAAAAACCTGGGAATGATCCGCTATATTTGTTTTTTCCCAAAAGTGGTACAATCGTAACCTCCTATATTGGAAACCATATGTGCTGTTCATTTTGGAACGTCTGAAAAATATTATTAGGGGGCTTTAGGAAGGTTTTTTTTAAAAAGAAATCAGTGATTTTCCCTTGGGATGGAATTTTAACACCAGTCTCTAAGTTACTAATTACTTCCAAGTCCAGAGTTATATTTTTATTGTCAAAAGAGGATAATTGTTTAAATTCCTTAAATTCCTGTTAGTCCCATCGCTACCACTAAATTGGTTCTTCAATGAATTAATCAAAGTCTCTTGATTTGTATTATTCGGACTGTTCTTATCCCAGCTCTTAGCCATCGAATTTGATTTCTTCCATTAAATTCTGAATTATCTCCAGCTAAATCTGATCTGCATTCCTCATTCATAAACTCCTTAAAGGAGTGAGGTAAGTAGGATACTACGGGACTTTCTACTAAATCCTTAGAATTGAACCGTGATGACCAATTCCTGCGTAAAAACATAGCAATTGCCTTTTTATTCTTTTTGGATTTATCCTTTGCTTCCCTTTAATTGCCGCTTTAACAGTTTTGTTTACCATCTTACCACTTCAGTATACATATAAGGAAAGAAGAAAAAGAAAAAATCAAATCCTGACTCAAAAAAAGGGACTGAAAAGGAGTCAGGTGACAGCTTATCTAGTGCCTCATATGTAATATTTCCTTCCTCATGTAGTATTTTCTTCACTGCTGCTTGATGTTCAAAAGTCATCCACTTTATCTACAAGCTTAGTGTTACAAATAAAATAAAAAGAAATGACATTACCAGTAGGTGAAACGCATACAAGAAGGTATTGATACAATTTGTACAAAATGAATAAACATTATCAGATTCAGTAATACACTATGAAACACATCATGCATGAAAAAATAAAGAAATGAACTGAACTGTACCTTAGGTGCTTTTGTCATCAGGTGCTTTGTTGTCTTCCTATTCTCCTTATCCATAGAGTTCCTCCTTTTGCATTTATTTTATCTTTCAAAATTCTCCTTCCCAGTTGCAGCATATAGCCTGATCACAGATGGTGTCCTGTTAGCTAGTCGAGTTTTCTTCTTACTGACTGAGATTCTACCTTGTTGGATTTTCTCTTGTACAAAACAGTTTTGTCCATGGTGCAATAGTCGGATGATACTACACTAGCAATTCTTCAGAAAATGTACATAAAATGGGCATTATGGTATTTCTTTCAGCTTACCTAAGTTGAGCGTAGATGGCATCTGGTGACGCAGTGCATGGCATGAACAGGTTATAAGCTCATTCAGTACATTACAATGGACTGCAGGTGAAGTGGACGTGGTACTCTTTGATGTTTCCAAATAAATGATGAGCTTCAACAACTGGGCACTCTTCGCTGCACTCACATTTGCCATTAGCAATGGTGAAGAATATACCAGTGTAGATCAGTGCAGTCTCAGGAGGATAAGCGCTAAAGGGGAAAGCATGAGGAGGATTCAGGTGTTACTGAAGAGCACCAGGATCTCCATCATGGACAGTGGGCTGAGGGCACACTGGAAGCACCTGGCCCCAGTTCTGCATGCCCCACAGCCTACCATCTGCACCAGGCACTGTAAATTGTAATGCCATAGATCACTGTTACTCACCACATTATATACGGTATTATAAAGTTACATAATTGTAGTTTAATATTGACCTACTTTATTTTATTTACCCAGCATTACTGCCCTTTATGTACCTTACCTCAAATGTTTTCTCCCTTTTGTACACAGAAAAACCATGCTAATTGTGGAGGCGAGGCGAGGCAAATTTTATTCAAGAAATGCCCATTCCTGAAGCTCTGGGCACCAAACATACTAAAATTCCATCATAAAATCATAATAGATATATAAACAGCATACTACAAGCATAGAATACAATATTCCAACAGTTAAAACAAAATATTATAAATACTACCCTCAGCAACAGCAACTAGACTCAAAAGGTCAAGGGTTAATTTAAATCTAAAATTCTGAGACCGGTAAGGGCTATAATATGCAATCCATGAGGGCCTGATTATATAAAAAGGCCTTGAGGCAGGCTTTGAATACCTCAACAGAAGGGGCCTCCCTAACCACTGGAGAAAGCGAATTCCACAGGATGGGGGCAGCGACACTAAATGCCCTGTCACCTGCTGTTTTTAACCTCAATCAATCAATCAAAATCTTTATTTATCCAGGCGGGCACCATTGAGCAAGGCTCATTTGCAAGGTGGACCTGGTCATGAATACATCAAAAGTACAGTACAGAAGCAGGTATACAAAAAGCAATAATATACAAGGAAGAAAAGGTATATACAGTGTGTACAGTACAGTGCAAGGATGAAATAAATAAAAACCAACAGAGGAGGAGCAGAGGGAGCGGACCGAGACAGCAGGTGTAAGAAGGTCCTTCAGGTAACCAGGGCCCAGGCCATGGGGCCTTAAAGGTGAGCAAACCCACCTTAAAGAGGACCCTCCACCTAACCGGCAGCCAGTGCAGTTGACGCAGCACTGGAGTGATGTGGCAATACTTAGGCTGTCCTGTCAACAGCCTAGCTGCCGCATTCTGCAACAGCTGCAGTCGGTGCAGGGTACCCCCAGAGACCCCAAGATAGACTGCATTACAGTAGTCAAGCCTGGATGTCATGAAGGCATGTACCAAGGTGGGGAGGTCCAGCAGTGGAACTAGGGGCTTTATCCTGGCGATATTCCTCAAATGATAAAACTAGTGCGAACAACAGATGCCACCTGAAATGCCCAGATCACGCAACCTAGAAGAGGCCTTCAATGGCTGAGAAAAATCCCTGTCTCTGCACCAGAGGCCAACCTATCACCCCTCTGTTTGACTCTACCATCAGTATCTCTGTCTTATCGGGGTTCAGTTGCAACCAGCTGGAGGTCATCCAGTCACTGATCTCAGCGAGGCAGCTGTTAAACACTTCCACTGTGCAAATGTTCCAGGGCAAGGAAAGATACAGCTGCGTGTCATCAGCATAGCAATAAAAACCAAGCTGTACTTCCTAATGAGCTCTCCCAGGAGGAGCATATACACAGCAAACAACATCGGTGACAAGACTGAACCCTGGGAAACTTCACATGACAGGAGGCCAGAGGAGGAAGAGAAATTCCATCACTACTCTCTGCCTACTGTTAGATAGAAAAGACTCAAACCAGCAGATAACAGTGCCAGTGAGTCCACAGAATTCCTTAGGCAGTCCAGTAACACTCGATGGTCAACCATGTCAAACGCTGAAGAGAGATCAATGAGAACAAGAATTGTCCCTCCCTCAATCTCTAGCCCTAAGGAGGTCATTATGCACCCAAACCAGTGCAGTTTCTGTGCTATGCCTCACACAAAATCCAGACTGGAGTTGTTCAGATAAATCACGGACCACAAGATGCTCCTCAAGCTGAAGCACCATCACCTTCTCCACAATCTTACCCAAAATGAGAGAATGGAGATGGAGACGGTAATTTGCCTTGGCGTCAGGGTCCAACGAGTTTTTCAGAAGCGGTCTCACCACTGCCTCCTTCAGGATATGGGAAAGACCCCTCTGACAAGGAACACCAGACAATCAAGGCAAACACCGGGCCAACAGAGTCAACATATCCCATTAAGAAATGAGTTGGCACTGGGTCCAGTTCACAAGGTGTGTCGAAGCCTGGAAGCAATCTCAGTGACCTCAGCCACCTCCAGCAGTCTAAACTCACCCCAACCAGGTAAAGTGCTCTCCAGTCACCCAAGGTGGCCACTGTCGCCAAACTCCGGCCCGCTGGCGAAAACTCCCTTCCTGATGGCAGACACCCTGTCCGAGAAGAACAGAGAAACTCCTCGCACAATGCATTTGAAAAGGCTACCTTCGGCTGTAGACAGGAAAGATGGAGAAGCCTGTCCACAGTCCAAAAGAGCACAGTTGGTGGGTTCCTCCCAGCGGCAATCTCCTGGACAGAAATTCTGCCTTCTTACAGTTGATTGCCCCTGGTATGTGCCATAATGCACATATAGGGACAGTTTGTCTACCCCAGGCTGGATTCTGCCAGCGGAGCTCTAATCTCTGACCCAAGGTCTTCATCGCCTTGAGCTCCCATCATACCAGGGGACCTCCAGGTGAGAAGACCTGGGTCATACACTGACTGGTGTGAGGGAATCAAGTGCACCACACAATGTCTTATTATAGGTATCAACTGCCACGCACACACCCCCAGTGCATGCACTGTCCACACTAGATAGGTCAGCCACCACCAAAAATCCTCAGGGTCAACCCCTCAAAGGGTGGTAGCTGACCATCTCTGCAGTGGGAGGGCTCTCAAGGGGACCCCAAACTGGAACTTCACTGCAGTGATCGGACCAAAATGATCTGATCAGTCCTAAGACTATCAATCTCAAGCCCCAGTGAGAACACCAGATCCAGCATGTGGCCATCCTGGTGGGTCACGGAAGAAACTCCTTGCACAAGGCCCAGAGATGACATCATCTGGAGAAGTTGTAACCAAGCCGAGAAGATTCATCATCAGCCCAAACATTGAAGTCCCCAACACTAAACATCTGAGGGCCTCCAGTGTTTCACCGACGATGAAATCGGCCACCTCCTGTAAGAAATCTCCCACCACCCCAGAGGGAGGTAAATCAGAAGAATCCGGCAACCTGCACCCAGACCACACGGACGGGCCACATTCAAATGAATGTGGTGCTCTCACTGGTGCAGGTGAAGCCCAGTCATATCTACAACAGATGGCTACCCTCCCCACCCCTGCATTCCACTCTGGGGCAGTGTGTCACGGTATACCCGGTGGGACGGTGGTCTCTAAAACCGGCCGGCATCATCACCAATCCAGGTTTTGTAACGCAAGTCAGATCGGCCAAAGAAACCAAGTCCGCTATAATTGCAGTCTTGACCAATCTGGCATTGCACAACGCCCTCAGGGGATTTGTGGACAATGCAGTCCTCTGGTTGCCTGCCCACTCGGTCTGGTGGGAACCCTGGTGACGGTAACTAAACATGTGTTGCCTCTCCCTAGGACCCGTCTAACCCCAAGGCACCTTTTGTACCCCACTACTTCAATCCTACCACCAGCCACAGTGCATGGGAAACCCACCCCACCCAAATCATACATTTCCTCCATATTCCAACCTCCCTACAGCACCTTGCTGTAGTAACAAACACTGGGAGGCTAAAAAGGCCATAGATCAAGCAGCTAGGATGCCCCATACACTATCCTAGCCCACCCCAGGCTCTCATACCTTCCCAGACATATCTCTCCTGGTCAAGTAATCCCTGACCCAGGATACACAACCACAAACACAATAAATTAAAAACAAATAAATATAGCAGCAACCAAATAGTTATAAAATCACACACCCACTCACTCACACATACACTCACCTTTCACACACTCATAAATATCCTACTATAAAACAAACCCCAGACTTCCATTGATACAGCTGACGGAATGGCAGCATAACGTTCAGCTCTGCACTACCTAGCCTTTTAATCACATTGCATCTGAGGAGCTACTTGCTTAATTTGCTGCGTATTCCTCTTCTAGACCACCTTCCCCCTCAGCTATGGGCGGACAAAGAAGGGAGGTCCCTGCAGTCCTAAAATAGCCGCAGTGAGTGACAGACCAAAAGCAGCCTCCGGCCTAAGCTCAGCACCCTCCCACTCATCCATACTCTCCGGCTCAGAGGAGAAGGACTCTGGCTTGGACCCGGGTCAATCGGTACCAGATTTGAAGCTCAGAAAATACTGAGATTGCTACAGTGCATTGATGGGAAAGTAACAGATATCCAGAAAGATATTAAAAAACTTACATCTAGAACGACTTCAATTGAAAAACACGTTGAATCTCTGCAAAACGAACACATGGTCTCTGACTGTTCTCTAGCATTTCTTCATGAGAGAAGGGCCCTCATAGCCAAAGCAGAAGATGCTGAAGACTGCTCTAGGCAAAATAACATCAGCGTGGTGGGCATTCCCGAGGAGTAGAACAAGATGACATGGCAGCGATATGGAATGTTGGTTACAAACTGAATTGCAACTTGAGAGGAACTACTGTTAGAAATAGAAAGGGCTCACTGGACACTCGGCCCTAAACCCAAACCAGGGGCACCACCAAGAGCTATTTTAATTAAGTTCCTTAAATTTCCTATTAAAGAAAAAATCCTTCATATGGCTTGGGCCAAAAAGACTTGAACTTTGATGGCACAAAGGTTTAACGAGACCAAGATTTTCCACCTACTATGGCCGCTCTCAGGAAGAAGGTGTTATGGGTGGCAAAACAGCTTTGGGAAAGGGCAAACGAGCTTTTCTGAGATACTCAGCACATCTAAGGGTGGAACAACAGGATGGCCCTAAGGTGTTTGACTCGCTCCTTGCTGCAGTGGACCTGCTGAAAACTGAAGGTATCCTCTACCAGATTTAGAAGAAGAGATTGCAGAGAGCCAGATTGAACAACTTTTGTGGTCGCTGGCCCTGGTGCCAGGAAGCCTCTAACCTACCTCCAGAGCGGAAGCTTTACTACCACTACACTCTGATCTCTCTCTAGATAGCTTCAAAAGGTCAGATTTAACTGTCTTTATCAGCTTTAGTCCAGATCTGGTGGAAAAGCGATCTAACAATAGGAGGAGACATATCTCTTTCAAACACTTTGGTGCTTGTTTAAGAGATGTTATCCTGCAAAAATCAAGTGATTTTCTTACATCCCTTGGGCCTGGACCCTTGTGGGTTTGCCATCTGCTCTCTCCTCCTGCTGGGGTTCTCCCATGGAGTCATTATCCTCCACAGGAGATGGAGTTGAGGGAAGGATAAACGAAGGAGGAGCTGAACTTTTCTTGACAGAAACGCTGTCTTGTGGAAACCCAACTCACTGGGGCTGAGTCTGAAGTGGGACTATCAGACTTTGCTTGTTGAAATGACCCCTGCACGATTGAACTTCCTCCTCCCAGTCTCATATTATGTTTTGTTTGAAAACACCACTGACTTTTACATTTGTGAACTTAAGCTTAGTTAAGTCCTCGAGTGCTGTAGCTTGAAGCTTTATTTGTTTTACAGCTTACATCCACATTTATGTTTTAATTTATATAAATTGGCTTACTGCTGGAGAGTGGAGGAGCAGTGGGTGAGGTGTTCTTCATTGGAGCCCTTTATGCTGACTTGGATGGGGGAGCCACTAGACAGCTCTCATCACCAGGGAGAATTTACTCCTGCATTTTATTTTATATGGATTTTATTCAGACAAATGGATAGGCAGCTAAACATGGTTGTTTTGGAGGGGTTGGGAGGAGGGTGCAATTCGAGTTCTAAACAGAGATAGCTCTCAGATTGCAGATATATTGTAGTCACTATTTTTCGACTGGGAAAGCAGAAGGCCACCCTAGTCTCACTGGTAGTTCACAACACATAGGAGGGTAAAGGGTTTGGATTCCTGGTTAGCCCCAGGCCCCTCAACCTTACATCCCAATGGAGGTGTTCAACCCTTCAAGGGCATTGGTTCCTTCCTCTCCTGGGGAGGATATTCCTCCACCTGGTAGAGGCTTTGGCAGAGTTTGCTGGCACTGCCAACAAGTTCTGTTTCCCTCGTCTCCCCATTATTTTTATTGGAAGAGGAGGAAGTTCATTGGTTTACAGTCAGGGCACCTCTATATTGAAATGCCAGTCTCTTCTGCTTACTTAATTTTCCTACTTTTCTTCCTTCCTTCCTCCTTTCTCTGCTCCAAAGGAATATTTACTGTAATGACCTCAGTACTAGCAGTAAATCAGTGTTAGGAGACCAATGTATGTTCATTTACTGTTTTTTTTTTTTTCTTTTTGTAAATCATGGCTACACTGACACTTTGTTCCCTAAATGTTAAGGAATTAACAATGTAGAAAAGATCCAAATTATTGGCAGAGTTAAAAGAGAACACTGCAACATTGCATGCGTTCAAAGCTAAACTTTCATTACAGGAGCATCTGAGCCTCAAGGTCATGGGTTGGCAATGTTTATTCAGATGAACACCCCACTGCTAAGAAGGCAGGTGTGGTTTTCCTCCTGAGAAGGGGTCTGCCATTCCGGATGCAGGAGATACAGAGAGCAGGCTCGGGACACTGGTTGATATTATCAGGATTACTGAGAGGTGGCCGATACATTTATTTATTTTTTATTTATTTGTGAAATCGGTTTACAACCTTTGAGCCAGAGGCTCGTTTCCAAAGGCACCGTCACATTAAAGACATACATAGAGTTTTAGGTTACATAGCACAGGTTTGCTAAAATAGGCATTCATCAGAGAGCCACATCACACTGAGGTCAGACAAAATACATTTAGGTTACAGGGTACAAGTAATTGAGGACAGGTGTTACACAAGTTGGTATCAAAATTGATCAATCTAATTGGCATACCATAAAACAGCAGGCACTGGCCAGGTTAGGCATATGCAGTGTACGGAAGAGGTGGTGGGTGGGCTAGGTGGAGAGCTGCCCGGTGGGCGTTGTCATGAGAAGTCGAGGTGGAGGCTGCCTTCAGAGACAGGAGCAGCTACGAAGTGTTGATGAGTTGGTTTCAAGGGTGGTTTTGAACTTGGAGATGGTGGTGGCATTGGTGATGGGGGCAGTTAGAGAGTTAAACCAGGATGGGGCTCTGTAGCAGAAGGACCTCTGCCCATGGCTGGTTCTTGATCTGGGGACCATTAGAGTGGTCTTTTGGATGACCATGTTGCAATAGTGGGTGGGATCCGGTGGATGAATGCCATCACCCCAGGAGGGAGAGCCCATGGGGTTTTTTGTGAGGAGGCAGGTTTGATATCGAGCCATTCCTCCAGGGTAAGGAGTTTAGCCTCGTCATACAGCTGACAGGTGTGTGTGTGGCGTGGGCCACCAGTAATCAGTCTGCAGGCTTTATTCAGGGTTAAGTGAATTTTTGAGTGCAGTCGTGTCGGCAGCACCATAGACTGGTAGGCCATAGTCTAAAGGGACAACTCTGGAAGGCGTAACAGTGAGCGAGGCACATTTGGGGAAGGCAGGTTCTATATGGCGGAAGAGGATGCCAAGCCGTGTGTTAGTGGTGGATGTTAGGGCATCAATGTGGTCATGGAATGTGAGGGCTGAGTCAAAGGTGACCCCAAGGTATTTGTAGGAGCACACTTTTTCCAGTGGCTGTTTGGTACTAGGAAGGATATGGAGTGGGTGGTTGCTAGCTTTTGTTGGGGGTGGAAAAGAGCATAGCTTTTTTTTTTTATGATTAATGATGAGTCTGTGCTCCTTAAACCAGGCTTCGCATCATTGAAAGACTGCTGTAGTGTGTCCTGAAGGGAGACGGATTAGGTGGGTGGCAAAATGACAGCATCATCTGCATACAGAAGAATTTTGCCAGGGCATGCACTGGGCAGGGTGTTCAGATAGAGTGAGAAGAGAAGGGGCCCAGGATGGAGCCTTGTGGGACCCCAGGAGTGTATGGGACGGGTATCAGAGAGTATCCCATTGATTTTAACACACTGTGATCGAGCGGCTAGATAGCTCGTGCACCAAGCTAGGGAACCAGCTGAGAGACCAGTGTGGCAGACAGCATTCAGCAGAAGAGGGTGGAGATGGTGTTGAAAGCCTTTGAGAGGTCGATGAACACTGCACCAGCTAGGGAGCTGGTATCCAGGGAGGAGTGTAGGAAGTTGGAGAATTCAATTAGCGCAGTGCTGGTACTGTGACCAGTACGGAAGCCATGTTGCTCTGGACATAAGATGTTATGCTTAGCCAGATATTCAGTGATTTGAATGGCCACCACTTTTCCAGGGCTTTAGAGGGGAGATGGAGATTGGCCGGTAGTTGTTGGCTGACGACCTGTCGCCCTCTTTATGAATGGGCGTGATTATGGCTGTTTTCCAAGCAGTGGAAATTGTCCCAGGCAGAGCGATTGGTTAATTAGGCTGGTGAGTGGGGCAAGGACTTCATCTAGCACCAGCCTGAGGATACTGGGGTCCAGTGAGTCACTGCGGGACTGTTGCTATTCAAAGTTTTGATTAGGATGGGTCTGGCTTCCGGGCAGAAACCTTGCAGGTGGAAACTGGGGTGGTGGAGGACAGGGGAGGTTGGTTGGGGAGGGTTAAAGAAATTACTAGGGAGGACTGAGCTAAGATCAGTGAAACGGTGTTGAGCCAGTTAGCTATGATGGCAGGATCGGTGGAGGTAGTGTAATCACTAGTGAGCTGGGATGGGGCAGGGGAGCATGATTTTCCATTTAGCTGTTTAATATTATCCCAGAAAGTCCAGGCCAAACCCCAGGAGGAGGTAAGGGTGGCCTGGTAATGGTCAGCCTTGGCTTTCTCCGACGGCCCAAGAGCACTTATTCCGGGCTGCATTGTAAGCTTGCCTATAAGACAGCCGACCCGTTTCAGTGGCAAGGTGCCAGAGGTTATCCCGATCTCTTAGCAATTGTAGAAGGGCAGGGCTAACCCAGGGTGCATTCTGCTTTTGGATCGGATTTTGGTGAAGGGTGCAAAGAGATCACAGGCCATGTTGAAGGTGTGTGAGGAAGAAGGCGAGGCAGTGTCAATGTCAGATGCACGATGAATAGGGGACCAGTTTATCTGGGTGAGGAATTATTTAAGTTTTGCAGCCACCAGGAGGGGCGCCTGTGGAGGGTGGTCTGGGTTTTGGGTTTGGGATTGGGGACTGCCCAATGAAATAGGATAGGGAGTGGTCACTTAGAGAATCTGGTAGGACCTGGATGTTTTGGATTTTGGGGTCGGTTGGTGATAATTACATCCAGAAGGGTGCTGGTTCCTCTCTTTGGGTTTATTCTAGTGAGCTGGGTGACGAGTTGCATCAGGTCTTGGGTGGCAAATGAGTCTTGGATCGTGGAAGAGGAGGTGCCGAGCCAATTTCGTTAAGGTCCCCAACTGGATTTGTTCCGCCTTATGGTGGAGGGAGGCCAGATAGTCAGTTAAAGATACCAGGGCTGGGTGCTGGTTCTTTGGGGGAACGTAGGCAGTGGTGAGATAGAGAGGCGCCCTAGAGGGGTCTGGGGTGAGTTGAGGAAGAGCCTGTGCCCCATTTACAAGGGCAGGGTGGGGAGCGTGTCAAATATTGTGTCCCTAGTGTAGATTGCACAGCCTCCCCTTGTTTGCCTACTCAGTCCTCCGGTATAAGGTATAGCCTCTGAGGGAGACAAATGAGTCAGGTGGATTTGGACAGCAAGTTTCAACCAGGGCTATGATGTCTGGTTGATGAGCCATGGCCCAGCACTGGAGGTCATCAAATTTTTTCTGCAGGCTGCATATGTTCATGGAGGCTATTTGGAGACCAGTGGGCCAAGTAGGTGGGTGGGAGGGGCAGGGGCCTGGATTGGGATGTATGTTCCCTGTCAGGAGCAGAAGGAGGAGAACTGCTCTGGCCAGAAGGTGGCAGAAGGAGGTTTACACCAGGAGTGATAGGAAGAAGGGGGTTTCGTAGCACAGGGGTGGGTAGGGCAGCACAGGCTGAGAAGGCTTGAGTGATCAGATGCCCAAGGGGAGCGGGGGAAGGTAATGTCTGTAAGTAAGTAGTAAGTAAATTTGTATTTCTTTCAAGGCCCTTCCAAAGCTCAGGGCACCTTTACAACATCAATCATACAAATCGAAACCACACTGTAAACAACATCAAATTCAGAACAATCCAGTATAATTTAAATCACTAAAAAATACTTGGTTAAAAGGAAGGTCTTTAAACCTTTTTAAAGCCTGGATGGGGGTGAGTGGAAGGAGCATATGGGGTGTGTGGAGGAGGAGGAGGGGGAGGAGCAGTGCTATAGGAGGAGGGAGGGCAGGAGGGTAGGTAGAAGCACTAGAGTAGTGAGGCTGAGGGTTAACAGGGACAATAGGGTTGGTGGAAGGCAAAGGAGGAGGAGGAGGAGAGAGAGGCAGGTAGGCAGGAGGTGCACATGCACAATTGGTAAGGGTGAGAGGGCTGAGTGGAAGAAAGATGGGGAACTAGGATGATAGAGGGGAGATAGTAGTGAGAGGTCACCTCTATGTAGTTGCCACTTTGGTACAGTGGCAGAGCTGGTGCCTGAGGTGCACAGGGCACTAGGTTCAAGACTTCCCAGGGTAGCAGGAAGGACCCCAGACAGTGGCTATAGCAGCAGGGAGCTGGGCTCAAGACCTGTAGTAACAATCAGACAACAATTTAGTAGTGTCTGAGGGTTAGAGGGTTTTAGAGTTTGAAATCCTGCACAAATAATAGACAGGTGTGCTAGCTGAGTGGTGAACTGCTGACTAAAACAGTGAGGTGCAGGGTTCAATGCCTGCAAAGGAAGCAAGAGACAAGTGGTAAAACTTTATATTTTGGCAGGTTGGGGGTAAGAGACTAAAAGTCCTAGAAAGTAGGAATAAAATAGCTAGACAAAGTGGTTAAGATTTAGTTGAGATACGCCCTACTCCCCACCTCAGGGCAATTTTTTGGTCCCTATTTAAAAATTACCAGGTTTGCCAGAAGGACAAATTATCTGTATGGGGACTGGAACTGTGTGGAGGATGTGGTGAAGGATAGAAGCTCACTCAAACACTCTGGTTCCAAGGCCTGCTCCCGTCTTTTAAAAAATCTTTGTACCGAGTCCGAATGGTCGACCCCTGGATATCTTTTAACCCCACCTCTAGGGCTACACTTTCTTCTCTCCAGCTTCAAATACATACTCACGCCTGGATAGGTTTTATACACAAAAGGAGTTTCTGTACAGTTTTAAAGATGTGTCCATTCTATTGATTACTCTATCAGACCATGCTATGGTTAAGGTGAAATTAAACTGGGGCAATCCAAACCAAAGGGGCTATGGCAGTTTGATCCAGGTCTATTAAATGACAAACAGTATATAGCTTTGATTAAAATAGTTATTCAGAATTACTTGCAAGAAAACTTAGTAGAGGGCTCAGCCCTTAAATATATTTGGGATGCCTTGAAGACAGTCATACAGGGTCACACAATTTCATATGCTTCATATAAATATAAACAATACAAGACCCAGCTTCAGAACACCCGAGACCTTATTGTGGCCCTTGAGGCTGAACATAAAGGTTCGGAGGACCCTACAGTTCTGACTAAATTGAAGCAAGCCTGGGATAACTAAGCCTCCCTTGTACAGGGGCAGGTAGAGAACAATTTATGATACAGAGGATAAAATTATTTTGAAAAGGGAGAGAGGCAGGCAAGATGTTAGCCTTAAGGCTCCGGAAGCAGGCCATGGACAGATATGTGGAGAGGATTCCCCAGCCTCCAGTCCCCCTCATTACAAATTTTCACCAGGAGAGATATCAGAGGAATTTAAAATGTTCTTTATAAAGTGGAAAGAGATCCACAACACCTAGATCTTATTCAAAAATTTCTAGAGAGGGTGAAGCTCCCAACTCTTTCAGTTGTACAGAGAGAGTTTGGAAATCCATTCACTGAAAAGGAATTATTAGAAATAATAAAATCCTGCCTGCAGGAAAGCACCAGGCCCAGACAGTTATACTGCTGACTTTACAAATGCTTTGGAAAGACCTGGTCCCCTTGCTGGCGAAGGTTTGCAATGAAGCACTGGAGCCCCAGGCCTCCCTGACACTTGGAAGGAGGCAATCATTTCTATGACACCATAGCCAGGAAAACCCTGCCCTTTTGCCAGCTATTGACCCATAGCTCTACTCAACCAGGACACAAAAATCTTTACCAAAGTTCTTAGTATTTATCTACAGATGGTGATAGCTGGCCTGGTTAATTCGGATCAGACTGATTTTATACCAGGGAGGCACTTGCAAGACAATGTCCAGTATCCTGCTGAATGTTCTCTCGGAGCTGAATGCCCTCTAGGGAGATATCCCAGTGCTGTACTATCTCTGGATACAGAAAAAGCATTTGACCAGGTAGACTGGCAATATCTAGATGTGGTCATAGGGAGGTTCAGCTCAGAGACAAGTTCAGGACATGGATCAGTAATTTATATGCAGACCAGATAGCTAGAGTTAGGGTCAATGGAGTGATTTCCACCACATTTGGCCTTTATAGAGGCACTAGACATGGTTGCCCTCTCTCTCCCTCCTCTTCGCCATTAGTCTGGAACCACTGGCTTCCTACATTAGACAATCTTATGCTTTTCAAGGAATCAGGGTTGGGGATACAGAAGTTAAGATTTCCTTATATGCTGATGACACCTTACTGTATATTTCTGATTTGGCCCAAGCCCTTCCCCGTGTAAAGACCATCTTAGATGATTTGGTAAATTTTCAAGTTACAAAGTAAATGCAGATAAATTTGAATTGTATCCTGTGGGATGGTGAAGGGTGGGGACTTACCCAATATGGTCCCTTTCAAGTGGTGCACTTCAGATTTTCGGTCTTGGGGTTTGTATTCCCAGACAGTTGTGGCACCTCTTCTCTAAGAACTACATGAGACTTTTGCAAGAAATCAGGAAGACTGTAACAGGTGGAGAGAGTTACCACTCACGCTCCAGTAGAGCAGAGTCCACACGCATGAATATCCTCCCCCCTTCTTTTCATATTTGGGTCACTGCCATTACTGCCCCCAACAACTTCTGGAAGGAATTATTTTCCACCCTTTCTAAATTCCTATGGGAGGTAGAAAACCAAGAATTAAATGGAAATTAGTACAGACACCTAAAACAAAGGGGACTGGGGTTATCAAATATGTACTTATATTATTAGGCAGCTCAGTTACAGGCTCTAGAACACTGACCCAGGCAACACCCCTAGTTGGGTAGAAATTGAGTTGGCAGCTTGGCCCATCAAACCAATAACCAACATATTGTATCTTGATTCCCTGAGATTGAAGACTTTACCAGTCTCAAACCCCTGAACCAAGACTACCCTCCAAGTGTGGCAAGAATCAAACAAAAATTTGGTCTTAAATTGTCCTTACAACCTCTACCCACATTTAAGTTGCATGAACTTTGCTTCCTTGGCCTGGGACCCAACATTTTATCATTGAGTAGACAAGGTTTACAGACCCTTGGCCAATGTTTTGAAGGTTCAATTTTAAATCCTTTCAACAGATGAAGGAGAATTTGACCTCAGACAGCAAGACTTTTTAGGTACTTGCAACTTAGGGACTACTTGGCATCTGTGGTGGATCTCTCATAGCAGGTAAACACACCAGAAAACCCTCTTAGGGATTTCATTGCAACCTTAATATCAGCAGGTGAGGAACATAAAACAGTGTCCAGGTCAGTCCAGATAATGAATAACATTACTCTAGACCCTTGGCCAACATTAAAGAGGCCTGGCAAACAGAGTTAGGGATGACGCTTTCAGACAAAGAGTGGGAGAGGACATGGAGGAGTTCACTCCACAATGGCCTCTCTGTTCTGGAGGGAATTCCATTGGAAAGTGGAGTACAGTTTTCAGACTCTCCCCAAAGTTACAAAACACTATGGCAATCACCCTCGGACAAATGCTGTTGTCTTTGTCAATCTGTGGTCTTCTACTTCCATATATTTTGGAGCTGTCTGATGATAGTGGTGTATTGGGAACAAATTCAGAAACTCACCTGTGACCTCCTAGAGATCCGGTGACAAGAGACCCACAACATTGGCTCCTGGGTCTTCCCCTAAGACTAAAGCTAAGAAATATCTGTTTGTGATTATGGTTGGGGCAGCCCTTAAAACCATCACATTGAAATGGTTGACACCATCTAAGCCTGACATAGAAGTTTGGTATGATATCTGCCAGAAAATTATGGACCTAGAATATCTAACAGTGAAGGCTTGACTCGGGTTAGAAAATTCCAAAGTCAATGGTTACATTTTCTGCATTTTATAGCACATAAAGAAAAGTCAGATATTCTGACACTGCTAACCAAGTATACTTGAAACATTAACATAGTTAGTGGTACTGGTGGGTTGGGGACCAGAAAACTAAAGCTGTGGGGACATATATGGTCTTATATAAAATAAACTCACTATATGGATCATAGATGTATGATGGAACCTTGATCTCTGTTCTCCTAGGTGTATTGAAATGTATTTTGGAAGTACTGTTTTACCTCATGTCTCTAACTTACCTTGGGGCTTCTTTCTCACTCTCTCACTCTATTTTCCTACTTTTTCTATCTCTCTTCCTTTCTCCTTACTCTTTCTTACAAATAAACATTGTATGGATGTGAATACAAATTAAGTACCTGAGAGCTATAACCTAACCACAAAACCTCTTTTCAGTAAAATTTTAATTACAAAAAAATACTAACTCCCCAAAATACTGCTAGTTAAAATACTACCAAATCAACAAACAACAATAAAAAACATTGAACAAAACAACAGCAATAGCACACTAAACCCAGTCCAATCAGACAGAGTTTGTCAATAGTTTTCTGTCCAATATGCTTGCAGTGTTCTAGTATAATCACAATGTATAATTCATCTTAGCCGTGCAAAGGGAGCTTAAAGGTCCCAAAAGAATATTCACAGTGCAAAAGGAGGAGCTCTCACCACCTCACCAATAATATCAGTCCATACAATGTGGCCTCTCACTGCCACAGGCTGACTGACATTAAATGATAATAAAAATCAGAAAGAGGCCCTCTCACTGCCTCCTTAAATAGGCATATAGTTATATAATACCAGCATAGTTCATAATGTACTTGCAATATCAGGTAGACAACATCCAGTTCTCAGCTGGTAATCCAAGTGATCTTCAAAAGTGACTCTAATCAGTGGAACTCGAAAGTCTGAGAAAATGAGATCCAATCTAAGGTATGCTAACTGTGAATGATGAGACCACCACAAGAGAAATTGCACAATGGCTGCTGGATATGGGGTAGTGGTATCTACCTTGTCTGTAAAGAGGATGCACTACCAGATGGGGTGGGCATACA
Organism: Neoceratodus forsteri; assembly: GCA_016271365.2. Lineage (NCBI taxonomy): Eukaryota > Metazoa > Chordata > Ceratodontiformes > Ceratodontidae > Neoceratodus > Neoceratodus forsteri. Next base: position 156,025,281 of record CM057454.1, read on the forward strand.
AGCAAGCACAGTAAAGGCACTAAAAAGAGCATTTGTCAAGACAAAGTTTTCACATTTTTATTACTGTACATACAGTTTCATGACATAATCCAACTTTTGTTTTCTCAGCATTTAGTTGATGGTCAGGGTTGAGAGAAAAGTGAGGCTAGTTGAGCAGGCCAGAACATGGATCGAGAACAAGGCACATTCCATAATGTCATATTTGCTAATAAAATGACAGTATCATTAGAGCAGTTTGCTTCAACGGCATTTCATAAGAGGAGCAGGGACTCCATGAAACTGAAGCCAAAACATATTCTAAAGCTTCATGTATGGGGCTCCATAGCCAGCAAGGGACATGGTGCACTGCTCATTTTGAGGGTTAGCGATGCTCAATTTTAGGAGCCAAAGGCTTAAGAAAGTTACTGTCTCATATTAGTCTTTGCACTGTACCACTTTACCTGTGCATTCCTTATGCCCACAGGAAGCATAGATGATCATTTCTTTAGGAAACATATTGTGGAGCAGTGAAGAACTAGTTAAGGAAGAAATAGAGGGACATCACTTCTTTCAGGACAATGACCATAAACACACTTTATCAGCAGCAGCTATTGCTGCTGTGAGAATTAATTAGGTCAGAATGCCAGCGGCCACATTAAAATGCCCATTACAGTGTGTTTTACTGCTTATTTTTGTACCACCAGGTCTCCAGATATGAATCTGACAAAGATGGTGTGACTTGCCATGAAAATGTTTATTCAGAAAATAAAAACCAGGCAAAACAGAAACTGGTTGATATCATACAACAATTTTGGAAAACTTTTAAAAGAAAACACTACAGATGATGCATTTCACATTTTCAGTAAGTTTTGCCAGTTGTGGTTTGCAAGCATGGTGCACAACTGGAATGTGAGTCACATTGGTGCTGCAGTGTATAGTATTTGTTGTGTGTAAATGTTTTTTTCATTTAATTTGCAGATTTGGTTTGTACTCTGTTGTATGTGCTATAGTTGGTGGAACTGCTGTATGATGATCTAGAAACATAGAAACATAGAATTTGACAGCAGATAAGGACCACTTGGCCCACCCAGTCTGCCCATTTCTCTACCTAATGGATAAGCTGCAGATCCTAGTTAACCAGCAGCCTACTTCTTCCTACCCCACCCCTAGAATTGTCTTATGACTGTCCCATGCATGCTTCAATTCCACCACTGTTTTTGACTCCACAACCTCCTCCAGAAGGCCATTCCATGCATCCACAACCTCTCTGTGAAAAAATACTTCTTTAAATTACCTCTGAGTCACCCCCATCTTCAAATTGTGCCCCTTGTTCTTGCACACCTCTGTTTTTGAAAGATGCTACCTCTTGGACTTTGTTGATTCCTTGAGGTACTTGAAAGTTTCTATCATGTCACCCTCCTCCTTTCCTCGAGGCTATACATATTAAGCTCTTTAAGTCTCTCTTCATATGTGTTCCAGTACAGACCCTGCACCATTTTAGTTGCCCTCCTCTGGACAGCTTCCATCCTGTCTATGTCTTTGTGGAGATTGGGTCTCCAGAACTGCATGCAGTACTCAGATGGGGTCTGACCAGCTGTCTGTACAGATGGATAATAATTTCCTGTTTTCTACTGGTAATGCCTCCCTATGCATCCCAGTATCCCCCAGCTCTCCTTGCTGCCTCTCACATTGCTTGCCCACCTTTAAGTCATCTGCTATGACTACCCCAAGTCCCTTTCCATTTTGTTGTTAGCATCCCACCCCCATTGTACTCTTCCCTGGCTTTTTGTTTCCCAGGTGCATTACCTTGCACTTCTTAGCATTGACTCTAAGCTGCCATACATTTGACCATTCCTCTAACCTTGCCAAGTCCCTTCTCATCCTTTCCACCCCACCTTGTGCATCAACTCTGTTGCAGATCTTTGTGTCATCTGCAAAGAGACATATTTTCCTTCAGTCCCTCTGCAATGTAAGCTTATAAAGACATTGAAGAGGATCGATCCTATCGTTGAACCCTGCGGTGCCCCACTAGTAACCCCTTTCTTCAGAGTGGACTCCATTTACTATTACTCTCTGTGTCCTATTCTCCAGCCAATTCTTTACCCAGGCTGTCATCTTGGGACCCACTCCCAGGCTGCTAACTTGCATATTAATCTTTGTGTGGGACTGTGTCAAATGCCTTGCTAAGTCTAGGTAGGCCATGTCCACAGCCCTCCTGATCTACTACTTTGGTCACCAGTCAAAGAAATCTATCAGATTCATCTGGCATGACTTTCCCACTGTGAATCCATGCTGCCTTGGGTCCTGTGCCCCTCTGGCCTCTAGATACTGACAATTCTTTCCTTCAGAAGTGATTCCATCATTTTCCCTATCACTGAGGTTAAACTAACAGGTCTGTAGTTTCCTGCTTCTGCCTTGCTCCCATTTTTGTGAAGAGGAATCACATCTGCTATCCTCCAGTCCTGGGTACCACCCCATCCTCCATGATTTGTTAAAGAGGGTAGTCAGTAGTGTCACTAGTTCTACCCTTAGTTCTTTTAGAATTCTGGGATGAATCCATCAGGCCCCATTGCTTTGTCCACCTTCAGTTTTAAGAGTTCTTTCAGAACCCTTTCTTCTGTAAATGGGCTGGTATCAACTTCTGTGTCCAGAGTGTTTCTGTTTGTTTTAGGTACCTCCCTCTTCATTTGTAAATACTGAGCAAAGATATTTGATTAGTATCTCTGCCTTTCACAGTCACCTCTGCCCACCCTAGCTCCCCTTTATTAAGCCTCACTATCCCTCCCATAGTCTTCCTTCACTCCCTGATGTACCTATAAATGGTTTTATCCCCTTCTTAACTGAGTTGGCTATCTTTTCCTTGGATTGGGCCTTTGCTGTTCTGACTGCCTTCCCAGCTTCCTTTTGCTTTAACTGATACAGTTCTCTGTCCTGCTCCTTCTGTGATTCCTTGTACTTCCTGAATGCTTTCTTTTCTCTTGAACCTTCACTGCCACTTCCTTAGAGAACCATAGTGGTTTCTTGCCTTGTTTTGTTTTATTTGCTTCACACAAAGGCTTGTTACCTCTGTGATGGCAGTTTTAATTATTCCCATTGTTCTTCCACCCTCCTTCCTGCCCATTTGCTAGTGCATTCCTTAGGCATTCACGCATTTTGGCAAAGTCAGCCTCCTAAAGTCCAGTACTTTTGCCCTGTATGGCTTGACTATTGCTGTGTTTATTGTGAACCATACTGTTCGATGGTTGCTAGTTCCCAGATGGCTACCCACTTCTACATCTGTGATCCTCTCCATCTCCATTTGAAAGAACCAGGTCTAAGATTGCTCCCTCTCGAGTGGGCTCCAATACTAGTTGTCTAAGGCATGCCCCCTGTAGGGCATCTAGAATAACGCCACTCTTGAGTGGCTGCTGCAGTGCACTCCAGTTAACATCTGGCATATTCAGTTCACCCATCAGCAATATCTCCCTTTTCTGCCATTCTAAGTATACTTTCTATCATTTCCTTGTCCATTTCCTCCCCCTGAGAAGAGGGTCTGTATACAACCCTGTGTGGATTGTGGTGCCATTGTCTGTCTCCAAATTTACCCACAGTGCTTCTCTCCTCCCTGTTTACCCTTATGTTCTGTTGCTTTGATTCCTTCCCTTATGTAAAGAGCTACCCTGTGAATACTCTATTATAATACTTTTTGTTTTCTACTACACTGAAAATTACAATTGTACTGTAGACTTCATTGTACTGCATGTAAAATGTAATAGATTATGAAATATTGAAATAAAACTCCCCACACACATGTGTGCACATGTACTGAAAATAAAGCCCCATCATATAACACAGGAGTGAGGCCACACTTTAATAAGTGCTCCCAAGATGATAAGGGACACATCCAAGTCCATGGTTTCTCAGAGAGTTCCACCACTGGTGTTTTTTTTCTTTTCTGAGTGTCTGGATGTTGTGAAATGACACTGCCAGGCAAACTGTACAGTATTTTTATAAAAACATGTACTGTGCTTCATAAAAATCCCAATAAGAAAATACTTGTACAAACATTTGTCCCACACTATGCAAGTAAGCATAAGCAGCAAACTACATGTACACTAAACAGATGTTCAAACTGGGCAGTGGCCACATTTCATTAAGTGCTCCTGGGAGGAAGGGGACGCATCCCAGGCCATGGTTTCTCATAAATTCCACCAGTGGCATTTTTTTCTCCTCAGTGCCTGGATGTTGTGGAATGACAGTGTCTGGCCAAACTGTATTTGATAAAACAAGTACTCGTGCACTTTATAAAGCCCCTTCTTAAAACAAGCCCTCGGTACTTTATAAAGCCCCATCATAAAACACAGGAGTGTGGCCACATTTCATTAATTGATCCTGGGAAGAAGGTGGACACATCCAAGGCCATGGCTTCCCAGAGAATTCCACTAATGGCATTTTTTTCTTCTGAGTGCCTGGATGTTGTGAAATGACACTGCCTGACCAAACTGTATTTGATAAATGAAGCGCTAATGTTCTTTATAAAGCCCCCTCATAAAATACAGGAGTGTGGCCACATACTCACACACACCTGTCAACTGTATAGCGATGCTAAACTCTGACCCTAGATGAGCGGCTTCACCATCATACCTGCCTACTCACTAAAAACCCTACTCGGCTCTCCCACCAGGGGTGACTGCATCCATCCATCAGATCCCGCCCACTGTTGCTACACGGTCCTCCTACAAGACCGCCTTACTGGTCCCCAGGTCAAGAACCACTCATGGTCAGAGGTCTTTCTGGTACAGAGCCCCATTCTGGTTTAACTCTCCCTGCCACCATCTCCAATGCTACCTCAATCTCCAAATTCAAAACCACCCTTCGTAGCCAACTTCTCAACTCCTCGAGCTGCTACTGTCTCTAAATTGAGGCCCCACCCAAACTCTCCACTCATGACAATGCCCGCCAGGCAGCTCCCACCTAGCCCACCTCTCCACCCTTACCCAGCACACCATTCCTAAGTATAACCTGGCCAGAGCCTGCTGTCTCATGCCAGTTGATTGCTCAACATGTGAAACCAATTGTGTAAGACCCATCTCAATTACCTGTACCCTGTAACTCAAATGTATGTTATTTAACCACAGTGTGATGTGGCACCTCTAAGAAATGCCTATTTGAAGAAAACCTGTACTATGTAATCTAAATGCTATGTATGTCTCAATGTGACGAGGTACCTTGAAACAAGCCTCTGGCTCAAAGGTTGTAAACTAATTCTCACAAACAAATAAATAAAATAAATAAATACCATTACGTGATCCTGGAAGGAAGGGGATGCATTCAAGGCCATTGTTTCCAGAGATTTCCATCACTGGCAGTTTTCTCTGCTGAGTGCATGGATGTTGTGAATGGCACTGCTAGCCAAACTGAATTTTACAAAACAAGCACACATGTACCTTATAAATCTGTAAAGAGCTCAAACTAGAAATGTTCCTCCCTGTGAGCATAATTGCAGTAGGATGCTTTGAGTTTCCAGCTACCCACAAACAGGCTCTCACCTAGTCACCATGACAACATCATGATAAGGTAGCACATAGTAGCTGCCACATTATTCAGATGAGATCGGGCACATTCAGGGTGATATGTCTGTAGGCATTTGCCACCATATTCAGACTTTACTGACTGTCCCACTACCCTGTTAAACAAGTGAAATGGGCACAGTGCTCACAGACCTATCAAGCTTAAAGGGCAAGTCCTTCATCCTTTTTTTCTGTATACATGTTTAGTTTGTAGCCATGAACAATGATTCTCTTTCTTACACCCCCTAATTTCATCCTAATTTAAATTTAAATTAAACTGCTTTCTCCATTCTGCCCTGGCTGTGAAAACTTGTTTCACACCATTGCAAAGGACATGACCCCATTCATAAAAGGAAATGTAGGAATTCATAATGCATGTTTGCACATCAAAGGGACTGGGAGTAAGCAAATAGCTCTAGCACATAGGAATTAATCAGTTGAATAACAAAACTTCACAAACACTAGCATCTTTCCGACTGCATTTTCCCAACTCAGACACACTTTAAACAACAGAAAGCATTAGAGAACTTTTTATTTATTTATTTAAACATTTGGTAACTGGGAAGGCACACTGAACCAAGGCTCGTCTCAGGTGTGACCGGGGACAGGGACATATAAAACATAGACTTTGACGGCAGATAGGACCGCTTGGCCCATCTAGTCTGCCCATTTCTACCTACAGGATAGGCCAGATCCTAGTTAACCAACAGCCTATTTCTTTCTAACCCACAAGAATTGCCTTATGTCTGTCCCATGCATTCTTGAATTCTCCCACAGTTTTAGACCCCACAACCTCCTCAGGAAGCTGTTCCATGCATCCACTACCTCTCTGTGAAACAATACTTCCTCACATTGCCCTGAACTGCCCCCTCTATCTTTAAATTGTGTCTCCTTGTTCTTGCAAGTCTCTTTTCTGAAAGATGCTACCCTCTTGGACTTTGTTGATTCCACTGAGGTACTTAAAAGTTTCTATCATGTCCCCCTCTCCCTTCTTTCCTCAAGGGTATACATATTAAGCTCCTTTAGTCTCTCCTCATACAGCTTCTCTTGCAGACCCTGCACCATTTTAGTTGCCCTCCTCTGGACTGCCTCTATCCTGTCTATGTCCTTGCGAGATGGAGTCTCCAGAACTGGCTAGTACTCAGATGGGGTCTCACCAACTGTCTGTACAGAGGGATAACAACTTCCTGTTTTCTGCTGGTGATGCCTCTCCCTATGCATCCCAGTATACCCCAGCCCTCCCTACTGCCTTCTCACATTGCTTGCTAACCTTAAGGTCATCTGATATGATTATCCCCAGGTCCCTTTCTTTTTGTTGTTGATACTACCTCCCCACATTGTGTATTCTTCCCCTGGGTTCTTGTTTCCCAGGTGCATTATTTTGCACTTCTTTGCATTGAATCCTAGCTGCCATACTTCTGACCATTCCTCCAACCTTGCCAAGTCCCTTCTCATCCTTTCCACGCCTCCTTGTGTATCAACCCTGTTGCAGATCTTTGTGTCATCTGCAAAAGGGAGGCATTACTTTTCCTTCTAGTCCTCTGCAATGTCACTGATGAAGACATTAAAAGGACTGGACCCAATACTGAACCCTGCTGTACCCCACTAGTAACCCTCTTTCTTCAGAGTGGACTCCATTAACAATTACCTTCTGTGTTCTGTTGTGCAGCCAGTGTTTTACCCAGGCTACCACCCTGGGACCCACTCCCAGGCTGGTTAATTTGACTATTAATCTTCTGTGTGGGACTGTGTCAAATGCCTTGCTAAGGTCTAGGTAGGCCATGTCCACAGCCCTCCCTGGTCTACTACTTTGGTCACCCAGTCAAAGAAATCTATTAGATTCATCTGACATGACCTTTCCCGCTGTGAACTTATGCTGCCTTGGGTCCCAGCCCCACTGGCCTCTAGGGTACTCAATTATTCTACCTTCAGAAGTGACTCCATCACTTTCCCTACCACAGAGGTCAAACTGACAGGTCTGTAGTTTCCTGCCTCTGTCTTGGTCCCACTTTGTGAAGGGGAATCACATCCGCCTTCCTCCAGTCCTCGGGTACCACGCCATCCTCCCATGATTTATTAAAAAGAGTAGCCAGTGGTTTCTACTAGTTCCTCCCTTAATTCTTTTAGAATTCTGGGGTGAATTCCATCAGGCCCATTGCTTTGTCCACCTTAAGTTTTAGGAGTTCTTGCAGAACCTTTTCTTCTGTGAAAGGACTGGGATCGACCCCCTATCAAGAGTGCTTCTGTTAATTGGATTAGGCACTTCCTCCTCTTTTGTGAATACTGAGCAGAAATATTCATTCAGTATCCCTGCTTTTCACTGTCCCCTCTGCCCATCCACCTTTCATTCTATTCAGCCTCACTATCCTCCTTTGTCTTTCTCACGCTTGCTGATGTACATATAAAGGTTTTATCCCACTTCTTAACTGAGTTGGCTATCTTTTCCTCAGTTTGGGCCTTTGCTATTCTGACTTCCTCCCTGCTTCCTTCTGCCTTAACTGGTACAGCGCCTGTCCTGCTTCTTCTGTGTTTCGTTATACTTCGGAATGCTATCTTTTCTTCCTGACTTTCACAGCCACCTCTTTGAGAACCATAGTGGCTTTTTCTTCATTTGATTTGTTTATTTGCTTCACACAAAGGCTTGTTGCCTCTGTGATGGCAGTTTGATATTTCCCATTGTTGCTCCACCCTCCTTCTAGCCTGTTTGCTAGTGCTTTCTAAGGCACTCTCTCATTTTGCAAACTCAGCCCTCCTAAAGTCCAGTACCCTCACTTTTGTATGGCTTGACTCTGTAGCTGAGTTTAACATGAACCACACTGTTTGATGGTCACTTGTTCCCAGATGGCAACCCACTTCTAGATCTGAGATCCTCTCTACCCCCGTTTGAGAGCACGAGGGTCTAAGATTGCTCCTCAAGAGTGAGTTCTGAAACTAGCTGTCTGAGGCCTGCCATCTGTAGGGCATCAGAATGGCCCTGCTCTTGGATATGGCTGCAGCAAATGTGCTCCAGTTAACATCTAGCATATTCAGGTCTCCCATCAACAGTATCTCCTCTCTGCCATTCTATGAATGCCTTCTATCGTATCCTTGTCCATTTCCTCCCCTGACATGGGGGTCTGTACACAACCCTGTGTGCAGGATTATGGTGCCTTTCCAGTCTCCAAGGTGACCACAGTGCCTCCTCTCCTCCCTGTTTACTCTTTTGTTCAGTTGCTTTTATCCCTTCCTTTACATGAGAGCTACCAGTCCTCTCTTCTCCCCTGCCTGTCTCTCCTGTAGGTTATGTACCTGGTATGTTAACATCCCAGTCATGGTTCTCTGTGTACCATGTTTCTGTGACTGCTATGATATCCAGGCATCCTTCTTCCATCAAGGCCACCAGTTCAGGGAGCTTGTTGCCCAGACTACATGGATTGGTACTCATTACCCTCTATTTCCCGATGGCCTTACTCCTTTTGCCCATCCCTGTCCTTCTTGCCTTTGTCACTTTCTCCATTTACCCCTGCCCTTCTCCCTATCAACACCTCTATGTTGGTGTTTACTGCACTTACTACCGTGATTTTTTTGAGGGGCTAGGATTTCCCTGCTCCTTTCCAGTGCCTCCCCTTGGCTAGTTTAAATGCTTGCCAATGAAGTATTTAAACCCATCACCTAGGATCCTGGCTCCCTCCTGAAAAGACGCAGCCCATCTTGCCAGTATAGGCTTGCATCACTCCAGGTGGACCCCCAGTCCCCAATGAAGTCCAATCCTGAGCTCCACACCAGTTTTCAACCATTGATTGAATCCCATGGTGCAGAACACCCTAGCCTCTCCTCGCCCATAGATGGCAGCACCTCCGAGAAGGTTACGTGCATGCTACTTGTTCTAAGGCCCCTCCCAATTCCTCAAACTCTTTCTGCACTTCTCTAATCCTTTCTTAGCCAGGACATTTGTCCCTAGGTGGACAATGACATCCAGCTCCTCCCTGTGCAGCTGCTCCGCAATCCTGAGGATTCGCTCCTGTCCCTCAAGCCATGGCACCAGGCAGGCACCTCCTCCCTCCCTTCCTCCCCAATCCTACCTTCCTAACAATGGAGTCCCCACCAGGAGTTGTTTCCTTCCCTTGCGGGGTCCCTGCCACCCTCCTGTGGGTCTCCTTGTGGAGGTTCCCAACATCTTCCTTGGTCTCACTGCAGTTGCCTCCATAGAGGAATCACACTTTGCCAGAATGGCATAGGAATTGTGGAGAATACACTGGAGGGATGCACCTCTGTTCCACCACCCCTCACCCTCCCTGAGCCCACTGTGGTCCAACCTCCTCTTTCTTGGCAACCTCTGAGGCAACGGCAGTGGCACTGGTGGTCCCTGGATGGAAGAGGAGGTCCCACAATCCTGGCCAACTCAGCCTGGAGATGAGCATCTTCCTCCCCCTCAGCCCAGAGAGGTGCCTGCAGATGGGACAACACTGCATCCTCCAGAATGTCTTCTGGAAGACTGCTGCTCCACAGCCACTGCACTGCACTGCACCACTCCAATCATGTCTTATTTCTGGCCCCTTAACTGTTTGCAATCCTTACTCTTTCCTCTGTTTTTTCTATCCTCTCTCCTTACTTTCTGCCTGTGTGCCCTTTAAGCTCCTGATTGTCCTGTTTTGAGATAAGAATATCCTATATTTCTCAGTAGACCCTTACTTGCTCAGAGGCAGACCTCCAGCAGCTAGAGGGGGCCAGAGAGCTACTCTTGCCCTTCTAGGATGGTGGGTCTTTGGTGGCTCTGTGATCACTCACTTCCTGCTCCCAAACAGGAAGTTTCTGTTATTAGTCAAATCCTGTGCCTATAAAAGTAGAACTAGCTTTGGGTGGGAGGGAAGGAGGGCACTAGTCCCAGTAGAGAAGTCCAGTCACACAGCAGTCCTTTCTCCTTGTGTCTTCTGCCAAGCTATTAGCAGAATCTTTCTAAGGCAGTCTTTAAATGTAGCTACCTTCTAGCTAAGCCACCCCTACTTACTAGATCTTTCTACAAGTAATTTAAACCTCACAGCTATTAAGTCCTTTCAATCACCCAAGATTTACACCTAGATAACTGTTCAGATAACCATTCAGTTCAGTTAACTCAGACAAACACACACTTTTTTTTGTTTTGTTTGTTAGTTTTTTTTACCCTAAATTAAAGGTCCAAGTACAAGAGTTCTTCTTCTTTAGTCCCAGTAGAAGTCCAGTCACATAGCAGTCCTTTCTCCTGCACAACATGGGTACAAATGTACAATACAATAGTACACAATTATACAAATGCAATAGTAACTCAAATACAATAGTACACAATAGAAAGTATATTAAACATAATACACAATCGGAAGCATAGTAATACAATTCAGGATACCTAATACAGCATACAGGCTATGCAATTTGATCAGGTATCAGGTAAGAGAGAAATAACTTTGAACAGTGTAGCCTTTATATGATTAAACGTTTCAAGTGCTATGTGATGTTGTGTGAGCAAGTAGGGAGAGGCAGGAGGTGCAGCAGTGATCTGACGGAGAAATGGGAGGGAGAGTTGCATAGGAGAGGAGTTTGAGAGTTCCACAGGTATGGGAGATAATATCTGAAGGCAGATTTGCCCATGTTTGAGGATGGCGTGGGAAGTGAGAAGAAGCAGGAGTCCCTAGGAGCATAGGGAATATGATGAGGATGGGGCAGGGGAGAGGAGGAAGAGATGTTAGAGGGAGCAGGTTGAATCAGAATTTGGAGATGAAGGATACAGAGGAATGAGATGCCTGTGAGTGAGAAGAGAGAGGCCCAGAGGAGAGAGAGAGCAGTGGTGGGTCCTAGAGGGAGAGTTGGAGGCGAGCAATAGAAGGCATAGTAGAGGGAGTCAAGACGAGAGAGTGAGGTAGAGAGTGTAGTGCAGTATACAATATCAGTATAGTCAAAACTGGCATGATCATTTTGTCCGCAGTTCATGCTGTACGGGAGAGGGAGCTTTGGGTGAAATTTAAAAGCTATGTAGTCAATGTGTATTGAGAAATTTAATTGGGTCCAGCCAGACACCTAGGTACTTGTAGGAAGGGACTACCTTTAGCAGTGTGCTGTACAGAGAGGTGATGGGTGGGGCATTGAGAGCTTTACTCAGACTTTGTGAGGTTCCAAAATCATGGAGACTGTTTTAGATGTGTTTAGATTGAGTTGTTTTGATTGGAACCAAGAGTGAACCAAATGAAAGTCATGTTGCAGAGCAGAATGTATGGTGGCTGGGTCTGGGCCAGAGGAGAACAGTATGGTGTCATCTACATAAATGTGGATGAGGGAGGAGGAAAAGGCAGATGGGAGGTTATTTATGAATATTGAAAACAGGATGCGGCTGAGTATGGAACCTTGGGGATGCCTGATAGGATAGGGAGGGAGGGGAGGAGGAGTTGGTGATTTTACTGATTGATACTTGTCAGTGAGATAAGAGTTGAACCAGTAGGTGGGGTGAGTCCTGCATCCTCAAGAGTGTTCAGAAGAAGAGAGTGGGATATCGAATCAAAGGCTTTTGCCAGGTTGATGAAGACTGCAGCAGTGAAATCCTTTGTCAGCAGCTAATTAAATATGGTCAGTGACAGGGTGAAGTGAGGATATGGTGTAGGGTTTTTTCGAATCCAGATTGGAAGGGGATAGGAAGTTGGTGGCGGTGAGGAACTCTGTCAGTCTGGACTGTATGAGGTGTTCTTGTAGTTTTGATAAAGCAGGGAGAAGGGAGATCGGACAGTAGTTTCCAGGAGGTGAGATCACACCTTTGTGGAGGGAATGACATGCTGATTTCCAGGCTTTTGGAACTGAGCCTGAGGAGAAGGATATATTTATAATGAGGGTGAGGGAGAGCGATGGTGGGGCAGAGAGCACAGGAGATTCGAATGTCAGCCATCAAGGCTAGATTTAGACGTGTTAAGGGACAGAAGAGCAAGCAGTACTTTGTTTGTGGAAGCAGCTGCCAGAAAAAGTTTTTGTCTGGCACGAGTTGTAGAGTGGATTTAGTGACAGGTGGAGGATGAGTGGTTGGTTCGGGAAGCACAAGTAGTGAAGAAGGTATTTTGGATATCTGCAACTTGGATGGGTCTGATATATCAATGCCATTGTGCTTAATAGTAGGGGTGTTGGAATGGGGTGGTGGGTGAGCAATGGAATGTACTATATTTCAGAAGGAGGAGGTATATGCTGTGTTGAGCCAGTGTTTAAAGTAGTCAGCCTTAGCGTCCTGAGTGGCCTTATTGCAAGCATTTTCTTGTGTGTTATATGTTTGTCTTGAGTTTAGGGATTGGGAGGATTTGAAGGTGGACCAAGCCTTGTCACTGGCTTTGCAGAAGGTAATTATGGGGCAGTAATCCAGGGGTGGTGTCATTTCCTGACCCTGGCTTTTCTAAGGAGGCATGGAGATCCCAGACAGTGTTGAAAATGCTTGTGAAATGGGCTAGGGCAATATCAACAGATACTGCAGAGTAAACTGGTGCCCAGTTCATGTTGTGTAAGTCTGAGAGGAGGAGTTAGTGTCTAGTGGATTCAATGAAAAGTTGGATGGCCAGCACAAGACAAGAATACAGGGACTTCAGAAGACATACAACAGAACTGACTGATAATAGCACTTCTGTTGACTTGTGAATGTTGGCATTATCCACTCCCATGATGCCTTACATGAGTGGGGTCATGACCTTTGCCATGGTGTCAAACAGGTTTTCACATCAGAGCAGAACAGAGTGAAGCAACTTCATTTTAATTTGAATTAGGATGAAATTAGGAGCAGGTAAGAGAGGGAATCAATTTTCATGGCTACAAACTACACAGGTATACAGAAAATAGATTGAGGGACTTTCCTTTAAAATCTGATTTTAGCAGAGGCAGAAAGAAAATGCTGAGTGCCAAATCCAATACTGCAATGTGGCATAATGGTTTCTGCATAAAATCCCTAACATGTAAATTTGAGGTCAGACCCAAAATTCTGTGTGGACCATCACTGGCAGTGAGGGGTTAAGTTTCTGCCTAGATAAAATACCTGTAAGCTTATGTACAATACTGATGTGAACTGAACAGAAAATAATTAATTACATGCACACAATATCCGATAGCAAAACAAGCATTTGTCAATGCCGAACATTCGCTTGCAGGGGTTTGCAGTGGTATTTGCACTTGAACATGGCTTAAAAAATCAGCGACAAAGAAGTACAAGCATTTGTCAATGCCAAATGTTGCTTGCTTCTATGTGCTGTTTAGGTATTTGAAGTCACTGGAGTACAAATATTGAAAATTTAAACTTACGAGCGCATTTAGGAACTGCGCAATGCACGCCAGAAACTGTCATTTTAGATTATCAGTTTCAACATAGCCATTTTAAGACCTCTGCTCATGAACAGTATCACTGTGATTTTCTTAATGTGTCCCATACATTGAGTTCTTAAGCACCGACTGCGCCATTGTGCGCCATATGGCGGAAACACATTTTGGGTAGGATTTGAAAATGACAGCTGTACTGCTCATAAGGAGGTGTGGTAAATGGCAATGTTGAAAATCTGGAGTGGAAATATTGAAAATTGGTGAACTACGAAAGGCATGTAAGAACCGCGGCAATACACGCCGTGAAAACAGTCATTTTAGGAATTTTTTCACCAAATTTTCAACATAGCCATTGTAAGACCTCTGCTAATGAACAGTGTCACTGTAATTTTCTTAATGTGTCACATACATTGATTTCACACACCGATCTACGCCATTGTGCCACATGGGCAGAAACATGTTTTGGGCAGGATGTAAAAATGACAGCTGTGCTGCTCATAAGAGGTGTGATAAAATGGCAATGTTGAAAATCTGGGTAGAAAATATTGAGAATTCGCAAACTTACGAACTCACGTAGGAACTGCGCTTGCAGCTCGTAAAACCATTCCATTTAAGGATTAGCAGTGTCAGTGGCTCAGTAGGTAGCAACTCGCTCTGAGGCCGGGAGATCAGAGGGCTGTGGTTCAGTTCCACATCTGGCACTTGGTTATATCCCAGTACTGACACTGTAGTGCAGCATGAGAGGGTGCTGCACCTTGAGGTGCCGCTTTCTGATGAGACGTTAAACTGAGGTCCCATCTGCCTGGATTGGTGGTAATTCAGGTGGATGTTAAAGATCCCATGGCACTTATCGAAAAGAGTAGGGGAATTTCCCGGTGTCCTGGCCAAATTTCCTCATTCACTAAAAATACCACCAACAGCTTAATCTGGTTCAAGGTCAGTTGGCATTCATCTGTATCCCCTCCCGGTCGTGCCTGAAAATAGGCAGGATTTGTCTAGTGCGCTTACCCGTCAACAAAAAAACTAACTATATTTTTTCACCAAATTTTCAACATAGCCATTTTAAGACCTCTGCTCATGAACAGTGTCACTGTGATTTTCTTAATGTGTCCCATACATTGATTTAGCACACCGACTGCGCCATTGTGCGCTACATGAGTGAAACACGTTTTAGGTAAGATGTGAAAATGACAGCTGTACTAGAAACATAGAAACATAGACTTTGATGGCAGATAAGGACCGCTAGGCCCATCTAGTCTGCTCCAGTTCCTACCTACAGGATAGCCGCAGATCCTAGTTAACCAACAGCCTATTTCTTCCTACCCCCACAAGAATTGCCTTATGTCTGTCCCATGCATTCTTGAATTCCCCACAGTTTTAGACCCACAACCTCCTCAGGAAGGCTGTTCCATGCATCCACTACCCTCTCTGTGAAATAATACTTCCTCACATTGCCCCTGAACTGCCCTTCTTCTATCTTTAAATTGTGTCCCCTTGTTCTTGCAAGTCTCTTTTCTGAAAATACTACGCATAAGAAGGTGTGGTAAAATGGCAATGTTGAAAATTTGGAGTGAAAATATTGAAAATTGCCAACTTACGAGCCCGCGAGGAACTGAGAAACGCGACGTCAGAAACGTCATTTTTAGAATTTTCCAACAAATTGTCAAAATAGACTTTTGAGAGCCCACCTTATGAACGCTAGCTACATCGTCGTTTAGACTGTCCGAAGGTGATTTCACACAGTGACTCATGAAATCACTCCTTCGGCCCAAATAACCCATGACGGTGACAGAATTCATGAGAAGGGCCCCAAAAACCCCATGTTGAAAATTTGTCAAAATTCCAAAAATGCCTAAGATATGCAACAAAGTTGAAAAACCCATCTAGCCCATTATACAGTTTACCAGCATTTCCTCAGTTCGGTTGGCTTTGAAGAGTGCAGACGTGTTCCCGGTCCACCAAGATCATCGCCCGAGCTCCAGAGGTAAGTATGGGTGTGGGGAGGCAGGGTGCGAATGGGTGGGTGCGGGTTGTGGAGGGGCGGAAGACCACGTGGGACCGCTTTAATCTACAGGGTTTTTTTTTTATAATTGACGACGTTGATGTTTGCCATGCTGGGATGGGCTCCCAGCGTGGCATCAGGAAAGCTGTTTGAGGAGGTGGAGCCAACGGGGATTGGGCACCCCATTGGCAGACGCATCGAGATGTTTTGCCACGCTGGGGTGGGCTCCAGCTGCAGGCAGCAAAGATTTGGGGGTGACGCGCTGCAAGCGCACAGTGGTGGTTTTCTTGAAGAGAAGACCACCGCTGTCATACACAGCACCACAGCATTGGTGCAGAATCGCCACGCCTGCTCAATGGAGCAGGGATTGCATAGGCAGACACACCTCCAAAGTGTCCCATTCTCCCAAGACGCCTTGTGCATGCCGCAAGCCAACGTAAAAGGCAAACTGTGAAGCTATGAATATTAAAAGTGCTGTAGTAAACATCAACTGATCCCCTTCTAGGAAAGGTAAATCCCAGGACTGAGAACCATAAAACACACTGCACAGTTCAGGTGTTTAAAATGGCTGAAGTAGGACCGCAACTGCCTTCAAGCCACTGTAAAGTGGCATTCTCAGCCCACAGGTCTGGGTGTTTACTACAACCACTCAGTGTGAGTGGGTGATAACTTTCAACAGAGGAGTACATATACATTTTGATGTATTGTAACATACTGTACAGTATTGTATTATAATACATTTATCATGCATGCTAATAGGCAGTACACAGCATCTAATGCAAAAGCAGTGTTCACTCTTGTATTGTTACAGGATGATGAGGGTTAACAGTCGTCTTCCCTGAGGTTTTGAAAGGAGGAAGCCAGTCAGAGGAGGTCTGCACCAGCCAGTGTTTTCAGAACGCACACCAATGCCACCAACACTGATCTGTGATAGGGACCACTACGTGGACCCCTACAACAACGAGTTGCAGGTGGTAGGGCATCAAGTGAGTACTGACAAGAGTAACAAATTATCGAATGATGCAATGGTACAGTCTTGGCACAGTGCTAAAACACATCTTCACCTTCCATCTTGAGACTGACAATAATGGATGGGAGTCCTGGATCATGCAAAGAAGACTGGGCTAGCTATGGGACAGTACTGTGCATACAGTATGAAGAGAACTTGAACATTAATACTGTACAATCCCCCACCAATCCCACCCTGAAAGTACTACTGTACAGCACATGACTGATAAAAGCAGTGCTAATTTAAAAAATTATAACTGCAAGAGTTTTTAAAGTGTGTGAAATCACAGCATGAGGTATCTTTTAAACCAGAGGTTGTCATTTCACTGTGTAACAGTGCCTAAGTTTCAGACATCACACAAAATCACTAACAACTTTGGCATTTCTGGTTCTGTTAACCTGACATTCTGCATACCTGTATATTTTCCCCAAGGTGTCCCTGAAGTCCCCAAAAGCCCAGGTTGAAATTTGAAGTGTTAAGTGCTTTTTGAAGGGTATATCTGTGTGGTATCTTTTAAACCTGAGACTGCCATTTCACTATATAACAGTGCCTAAGTTTCAAAGACATCACACAAAATCAGTAATAACTTTGGCATTTCTGGTTATATTAACTTGAAATTCTGCATGCATGTTCCCCAAGGTGTTCACTAATTCGACCAAGAAGCGATGCTGCAACATTAAGGATAGAGTGGTTGGGGGGTAGTTTTTACGTAATGACTGTGAAGACCCAGGGTGAGTTTTCTTCTCTGAGGGCCTGTCTTTTTTGCAAGTATAGAAACACAGAATTCATCAGCAAGGCAGGAGCAACATTGAACAGTGAATTGAGAAGATACATTCATTTGAAGCTCCACTGTTACTGCTGAATTTTAATCTAATAACTCTTTGATTTAACTTTGGTGTTATAAGTATACACTGCAGACTGTTGATAGATCAGTTGGCAAACATTATTGTAAATCCAATCAAAAAGAAAACATTTTCTACAGATAATAATTGTTTCAGTAATGCATAAACTGTATAGCTGAGGTTCCATAATGAATATAGCAATAGAGACATAAAGTGCCAGAGTTGCTTGAGGCCAGATATGGGCCATAATATTATATAGACACTAAAATGAAAACAATATTAATTACTGATGTTAAGTGTATATTCTGAAAACTATTGTATATTTACATAGATCCTTGCCCCTGAAGAAGCCTAAGGTGGGTGAAATGTTGGGCACACCAGGAGATCGTTGTGTTCACTGAAAAAAGAAAATAAAACTTAAAATTTTAAAAACAAAGAGGTGTGGCTGGTTGGATCAAATACATGTCTCCCTTGAAGTGGCTGGGGCAGGAGGCTCTCCTGTGAGTCAGACATGCTCAGAAAGTAGTGTGAGCCCAAGACACAAGCAAAGCCAATGCTAGTCTCTATTCAAGCCCTGTTAACAGAATTTCAAATGGAGGTGAGGATCCCTAATCAGACGATTGAATCCATCCTGGCTGAAATTTCCTCATGTTGTGCAGCTAATGAATTCAAGTAGAGACTACTGCAAAAGTCACAAAAGCAAATGAGGCTGAAATTAAAACAGTCTCCACAAGAACCCTAACTTTGGAAGATGCTCTGAATGCTGCACTACAGGAGATAGCAGATGCTGCTAGACTGGAACAGAGAACACAGAATTTGTGACAGATAAGGACCGCTAGGCCCATCCAGTCTGCCCATTTTCCTACCTACTGCATATACTCCAGATCCTAACTGATCTGCAGCATACCCTCTCTTTCCTATCACTAGGGTTTCTTCTGTCTATGCTAGGCATTTTGAATTCACCTACCATTTTTGCCCTCACAACCTCTGCAGGGAGGCTGTTCCATGCATCTACCACCCTTTCTATAAAAAGTACTTCCTCACATTGCCCCTGAGTCTCCCCATCTAGCCTCATATTATGACCCTTCTTCTTACAGATCTTCTTTTCTGAAAGATGCTGCCCTGTTGTACTTTATTTATCCCCTTGAGGTATTTGAAAGTCTTCATCATATCCCCTCTCCTGCCTTTCCTCCAGGGAATACATATAGAGGTTTTACAGTTTCTCCTCATATGGTTTCTGGTGCAGTCCTTGCACCATTTTTGTTGCCTTTCCTGAACTGCTTCTACTCTGTCTATGTCCTTACAGAGATGTGGCCTCCAGAACTGGACGCAGTACTCCAGATGGGTCTCACCTATTGTCTGTACAGTGGCATCACCACCTCCTGTTTTCTACTGGTGATACCTCTCCCTATGCACCCCAGCATCCCACCAGTTCTCCCCACAGCCTTCTTGCATTGCTCGGTTACCTTTAGGTCATCTGTTATGATCAAGGTCACTGTTTTTGTTTTTACCGAGAAACCTGGTAAAATTCGAATTAGGGCTGCCGGAACACCTGTAAAATAAAGATTTCATGGAATCTGCCATTTTACACTAGATCAGTAATTCTACAAAACTTGTATTTTTTTTTTTATAATTGCTTCCAGAACTATTTTCAATTTGCTTTATTTAATGCTCTGTATATTAAGCCTTCTTTTATTCTGATTATTTATACACACAGTAAAAGAATGATAGCAGAATCCCAGTAAAATCTGGAAATTAGAATAACAATCACCAGTGCAATTCCGAATCTGAAGTATTGAAAATGGAATTTAAATATTTTAATCACGTCAAATCAGTGGCCTTGGTTATGATTTCCCAGTGTCCCTTTCTAGTGTGGTGGTCATCAGTACCACCCTCCCCATTGTGTATTCCTCCCCGGATTTCTGTGCCCTAAGTGCATGATTTCGCATTTCTTTGCACTGAATATAAGCTGCCATATTCTTGACCACTCATGCAACTTGCCTAGATCACTTCTCATTTTTTCCACCACCCCCTGGAGTGTCAACCATATTGCAGATCTTAGTGTCATCCTCAAAGAGGCATACTTTCCTACCAGCCCTCCAATATGTCACTTATGAAGACAGTAAAGAGGACTTGCCATGGTACTGATCCCTGTGGCACTCCGCTGGTTACTTCCCTCTTTGGATTTAACTCTGTTTACCACCACCCTCTGTGTCCTATTGCTTAACCAGTTTCTGACGAGTTACCATCTTGGTACCCACTCCCAGACTGCCCAACTTGTTTACTAGCCACCTGTGTGGACAGTGTCAAAAGCCTCATAAACTCTAGGTAGGACATGTCTACCACCCTCCCTGATCAACCACTTGGACACCCAGTCAAAGAAATCTGTCAGATTTGTTTGACAAGACCTTCCTGTTGTGAATCCATGTTGCCTCGGGTCTTGTGCCATGCTGGATTCAAGATATATTACAATCATTTCCTTTAACAGTGATTCCATTATTTTCCCCACTGCTGAGGTCAGATTGACTGGCCTGTAATTTTCAGCCTCCTCCTGCTCCCACTTTTGTGGAAGGGAATCACATTCACCCTACTCCAGTCCTCCAGAACCACACCCACCTCCATTTGATTTGAAAATAATATGTTGAAAGAGAACTCTGCAGCTGATAGGCTTTCCTGGATTGGTGCCTATTAATGAACTAAAAGATTTTTCAAAATGCTCTGATGGCTGTATATTCAATAGACCTCCTTTAAAACTGAATCAATATTCAGACCCATGTCTCGCTCAAAGCAACAAGAGGAGGCTACTATGAACATTCAGTCACAATCTACACAGTCTTTTGGAGCAAGGTATGTTATTGTAACCTTTAATACAGTTGCCAACAGAAATAAATTGTTGCAGATGGCATGGCAAAAGAAACAAATGTATGTATGGGGATGTAGAATACACCAGTATCCATATTCCAGCCTACAAACACAATGTAGACATAAAAGGTTTTGGCAATATTAGTAGTGTTTAAAGAGGTCGTGTAAGGCAGTCTTATTTGGTCCAGCATGACTTAAAAGATTACTACTTTGAAAATCCAGATGCAGCTAAGGTATTTTATGATGCTAATGTTAGAGTACCTGAATATATCAGATCTGATTTTGAAGAAGATGTTTAGGTGCCAGGTATCATCCTGTGTAAATGGTTGGACAGCCGTTCTCTTATTTGAAATTGGTATCATTAGCAGACCAAAATGCATAATCCTGACACCCAGGAGCCTGACACACAGAATCCTGACCATCAAGAATTGCCCACTGTAGAGTTGATAATCGTAATAAGGAGGTGTGGGGGTGAAGCCCCCGAAACATGGTAAAAACCTCTGCCACGGGCAATTCCTGACAGTGGGGATTCCAAGTGTCTGGCTAGTGGATTTGGGCTCTGGGTGTCAGGATTATGCTTGTTGGTCTGCTGCAGTAAAACTTGAAATTTCTATGCCTCTTAAATTAATTTGTTTATTATTTTGTAGTTTTCTTATCTCAAAATGGAATTCTGTGGGGTTATTAAATGGTGGTGTACTTGAGAATATCCAGTCTTACATAGTACTCTGTCGTGAGATGATTAAAGCTTGGTGCACAAATGTAATTTAATTAGTCATAAAGTATAAACAAAGCTCTAGTTAATTTATTTGAACATTAATTTTCTCTTTAATCTGCTATAAATAAATAAAAATGCTTTTTGTGCTTTATTTAGTTAGGTTCAAGCACTGTATTGTTAAATCTTGCTTTCTGAATGTTCTGTCTATATGGTGTTTATTACAAGGGGAACTTATCTCTGTAAATGAAAATATAGTTTAAAAAAAATGTAAGTAGAAAAGGACCACTTGGCCAGCCAGGTGGTGCAGAGAATTGAGGCGGTGGATGCCTTACCTGCGCTATGCCAGCGTCGACCTCTGGTCATCGGGGTGCTGCATGGGAGGAGGTGGAGCAGGATTGAGCATTCTGGCGGGTGGCTTTCTCTCCTGAGGGTGGTGAGGGTGGGTTGGCACCCCCGTAGTTCTGCTCCCATGGGGTGAAGGTCCAGTGGCTAGCATAGGCGGAGAGGGGGTAGCAAAGAATCAGGAGGTGGAAGGCCTGAGCTGGCACCATGAGGTGTGAAGTGTGCCTCCACACACTCGCATGGCTCTGTGCTGGGCCCTCTGGGGTTTAGGGAGAAAATACACAAAATGCATATGTGTCCCCATCGCCAGTTGGTGGGAGGAGGGACGGGGCTAAATAGCTAAAGAAAAAAAGAAAAAGAAATGAACCGCTTGGTCCATCCAGTCTGCCCAGATTGTCCCTGTCCCAACTGCCTCCACAGATCCTTAACTGGTCTCCAGCTATCCTCTCTCTTCCTAACTATTCACTAATATTCCACTATGTCTAACCCACACATCCTTGAAGCCCCCTACTGTCTTTGACTCCACCACCTTTTCTGGCAGTCTATTCCAGGTATTTACCACTTTTTAGTGAAGTAGTACTTCCTTACATCCCTCCTAAACTTCCCCTCCAGCTTCATTGCATGCCCTCTGGTCCTGGTGCTCTTCCTCCTGGAAGGCATTTCCTCCTGCACCCTCTTCACCCCTGTGAGTTACTTGTAGGTCTCTATCATGTCCCATCTTGCTCCCTCTATTCCAGGAGGTACATGGTGAGATCCCTCAGACTCTAGTCTTAGGGTGTCTCATGCAACCAGTGCAATATTTTAGTTGCCCTCCTTTGGACCGCCTCCACACTGTCTATGTCCTTTCTGAGGTGCAGCCTCCAGAACTAGATGCAATACTCAGGGTGGGTCTCACCAGTAAGTGATACCATGACAACACCACTTCCTCCTACTGCTAGAGAAACCTCTTCCAATGCATCCCAATGTCACACTGACCCTACTTACTATTACACTGCCCTGCCACTTTGAGGTCATCACATATGATAACCCCAAGGTCCCTTTCCTGCTTGGTGATTTTAGAAGCTCCCTATCATATACTGAGCTCTGGATTCCTATGCCCTAGGGGCATAATTTGTATTTTTGTGTTGAACCCCAACTGCCATGTTTTTGACATAGAAACATAGAAACAAAATTTTTGTTGGCAGAAAAGGACCTTTAGGCCCATCCAGTCTGCCCCGGCCCCTGCCTATTCCATCACCACTGATCCTAGTTGGTCATAGGTGTCACTCCTCCCTGTTCCTCTACCTAATATGCCCATGAGCCTATCCCACACAAGCTTGAAGCTCCCACCAGACTTTGCCCCACTACCTCCTCTGGCAGGCTGTTCCAGTCATCCACCACCCTTTCTATGAAGAAGTATTTTGCACAGCTCTTTAAACTTCCCCTCTTAGCTTCACTGCATGCCCCTGGTTCTAGTGCATCCTTTAGCTGAAATAGGCCCTCCACTTGAACCTTGTTCACTCCTGTGGGCACTTGTAGGTTTTAATCATGTCCCTTCTTGCTTGCCTTTCTTCCAGGAAGTATATGTTGAGTTCCTACAGCCTTCCTTGTATGGCTTCTCGTGCAACCCTTCACCACTTTGGTTGTTTCCTCTGTACTGCCTCCACCCTTCAATTTCTTACAGAGGTGCAACCTCCATAACAGGACATAGTACTCCAGGTGGGGCCTCACCAGTGAGTGAAACAATGGCAGCATCACCTCCCCTGCTACTAGAAACCTCTGTCCCAATGCACCCCAGCATCCTGCTATCCTTTCCCACTGTTTCATCATGCTGCCCAGCTATCTTGCAGTCATCAGACACCTAGGTTTCTTTCTTTCTTGGCGACTGTAAGCTCCACTCCAACCATCCTATGCACAGCCCCCAGCTTCCGCACCCCAAATTCATAACCTTGCATATTTTGCATTGCAACCCAGCTGCCACCCCTAGTCCATTCCTCTAGTTTCCTTAGATCCCTTTGCATTCTGTCCACACCTTCCTAAGTGTCAACCCTTTTGCAGATTTTTGTATCATCCACAAAGATCACTCCTCAAATTTCACAAAATCCTTTATTCCACCCCTCTTGATTGTCCACCCTATTACAGATTTTGGTATTATCTGCAAAAGGCATACCTTCTCTTTCATTTCATGTGCAGTGTCACTTGTGAAGACATTGAAGAGGACCAGTTCTAGTTCTGAGTCCCAAGGCACCCTACTGGTCACTTCTTCCATTCTTAGTATGGTGCTGTTAACCACCACCCTTGTTGCCTAACCATTAGCCAATTTCTAACCCAATTTACCACTTTGTATCCCACCCTTAGGCTGCTCAATTTCTTAATCAGTCTCCTGTGTGGCACTGTGTGAAAGGCTGCTAAAGTCCAGACAGGCCATGTCCAATGCCATACCCTGATCTATTTCCTGTTCACCAGTCAAATAAATAAATCAGGTTCATCTGGACTGAATTCCCACACCATGAATCCATGCTGCCGTTGGTCTTACAGCACCTTTGATTCAAGATACTCTACCAACCTTTCCTTTAACAGAGCTTCCATTAATTTCCCCACCACTGAGGTGAGGCTCACTGGCCTATAGTTGCTAGCTTCTTCCTGATGGCACTCTTATGTAGAGGGACCATCTATGCTCCTCCAGTCCTCCAGAACCAAGCCCAATTCCAGTGAGATGTTGAATAAGGCCATCAGTGGGGCAGCCAGCACCTCGCTGACTTCTTTTAGTATCCTTGGATGTATCCCTTCCAGTCCTATAGCCTTGTCCACTTTCAGAGCTGCATGTCCTTCAGGACTCTCTCCTCTGAAATGGACATGATTCCACCTCCCCTTGTTCCTCTACTCCTGGTAGTCCATGTCCCCTGCTGTCCACTGTGAAGACTAGCAGAAGTATTGTACCCGTTTAGGATGTCTACTTTTCTTTGCCCCTTCTAGCAGTTTCTGTATACTGTCCTCTTTATCCTCACTATCTCTCCCTTGCTTTCCTCTTCTCACTTATGTGCCAGAAGAAAGTGTTATCCCATGTGCTATCCATGCAGCTATACTTTCCCTGTCTGCATCTTTGCCCCCTTACTGCCTTACCTGCTTCCATCTGTTTAACTTGGTACACCTCCTGTCTTCCTTTAGCTGCACTTCCTTATACCTCCTGAACATCAATTCTTTTTCTCCTTCCCCACCATGGCTAGTGTACCCTAGAGTACCATAAAGGTCTTTTTTTCCTTTTGCATTTACTCACTTCCTCCACACAGAGGCTGGTTGCCCTCCATTATTTTTCCCACTGTTCTTCTACCTTCTCCCAGCAATCCCCTCCCCAGGTAATTTTTGAGGCAGATTCCATTTTTTAAATCCGCCTCCTAAAATCAAGGATCCTTGTCCTCAGTGTGGTCTGCCTCTGCTTCTGTCTTAATATTAAACCACACTGTACAGTGATCACTAGTACTTAGGGACTACCCCTGTGATGTCAGCAATGCTGTCCCTGTTTGTAAGCACCAGGTCCAGCACTGGCCTGTCCCTAGTGGGTTCTTGACTACCTGCCTGAGAAAGTCCCTTGTAAGGAGTCAAGGATGGCACTGTTTGGCTGAAGCTGCAGCTGGAAGGCTCCAATCCACATCTGGCAGATTGAAGTCCCCAACCAGCAGCACCTCCCCTATTTGTTATCCTAATGATGTCTTCCCTAAATGCCTTATCCAACTCATCTCCCTGGATTGGAGATCTGTATAAAACCCCTGTATGAACAGTGGCTCCAGCTCCTGTCTCCAGGAAACCCACAGCACCTCCAGCCCTTCTTTTTTTTCTTAGTGCTCTGTATTTCCATAGCCTTGATTCCCTTCCTAACATACAGTACAATCACTCTTCCCTCCTCCCTTCCCTGTCTCTCCTGAACAGAGAGTAATCTGGTATGCCCTTATCCTAGTCATGACTGTCAGTGTACCATGACTCTGGTATGACCACAAAATACAGGCTAGCTTCCTCAATGATGGCCACTAGGTGTGGAATTTTATTTCCTAGACTACTTGCATGGACTCATATGGCTGTCCATACTGTACATCCCCCACTTCACTGCTTTCCCTGTCATGCCTGTGCTACTCCCCTGAAGCTCCCTCAAACTTCCCTCTCCCTTGTTACCCAGTTTCCTGTCTCTTTTACTCTTTCCTGAATTCTTGATTTATACCCCCCCTTTCCTCAGCCTTGCACCTACCCCTTTCTTCTATGCCCTGGCCCTGGGGAGCTTCCTCCTTGGGCCCTCCTCCTGTTGCTTCATCATGAGAGGGGGGTGTTTGTGTCTCCCTGGTATTACAGCCTATCCCAGCTAACTGTAATGCTCATCCAAGTAACATTTAAACCTCCCACTAAGAACTGTGGTCCCCATCCTGGAAGGATGCAGGTCATCTTCCTTATAGAGGTCCATATCTTCCCAGACTGACCTCCAGTCCCCACTGTAGCTGAAGCTATCCTCCTTGCACCTGCCATCAACCAATTGTTAAAAGTCCTACTGCATAATGCCCTTTCCTTTCCCTGGCCATACACAGTTACACACTGGCAAACGCCACCATGCATGCTACCTGCTTAAGGTCCTTCCACAGCATCCTGAAACTCCTGCACTACCCCTACACCATCTTCTTGCCAGGTCATTTGTGCCCAAGTGACAATGACATCTAACTCCCTTCCATCCCCTGCTGCCCTAGCTGATCCTCTCTGATTCACTCCCATCCCTCCAAATTCAAACACCAGGGATACTTTACCTCCTTTCCTTCCACCTTCTCCCTTCCACCTCCCACTCTCAAGTCTATCCCTTAATGATAAAGTCCCCCACCAGAAGCTGCTTTCTCCTTGGCTGGGATTGCTTCCTTCTCCTTGGGCCTTCTTCTGAAGACCGACCATATTCCTTTCACTACTGCAGGTGCCTCATTCTGGCTGCCCCATCTGCCAGTACAGTGAAGGAATTTTGCAGTGCTGCAGGTTGGTAGTGGGACTCACCACCCCACTCCTCCTAGGGGCCCATCAAAGTGCAACCATTCTGCCTCTGCCTAAGCATCCTCTGGGAGAGGCCAGACTTGATGGCCCTCCTGTCAGGCACAATGTTTTCTGCACCCTTGTAGTTCTACTGGCAGTTCAACCACCTCTGTCCTCAACTCAAATAGGTGAGTGCAAATGGGACAGCACTCAGCCTCCATAAAGGGTCCTAAAGACTATGGTCTCTCACGGTTGTTACACTGCACCACTCCCATACTCCTTCCTTTCTTAGCTTTTTAGCTGTTGAACCTCACGTACTAGGTACTATACTAGGGTAATAACATGAACAGAAGGCTCTTTGCCCAGAGTGTCCATCTCCTGCACTAGCAGGTCATGTTGTCCCGTATTTAGTTAATAGATATTGGTCTAGTCTGCATTTAAAACTTGTGAGGTGTTGGCCTCAACTATATCTCCTGAGAGACCGTTACATAGTGAAATTATTCCTGGGTAAAGAAATACCTCCTGAGGTTTTTTGGGTATGAACAAGTGCAAAAGTTTGTGTGCCAGGAAATCTGCCAGTCTTGTACAAATGATTCAGTAAGGTATCTGGTGGAGCTCACCAAATTACGGTACATTCAAATCCAACAACAAAGTTCTGGCCTGCTCAAGCAATGAATGCTACTACACACAAAGTCTTTTAAGGTTCGTTATTTTATTCTATAAAGTCCCAATGTTTGCTTAGTATTAGCTCTTCTGGAAACTGTAAAGATTTATAAACAAATATTTACTATATTTCACATTTGAAAATAATATTTAATTTTTTATTTTCAATTTTTAATATCTTTCCATATTACACTTGCTAGTCATAAATGACTGGATGTACCAACTTTCAATTGTAGTTATTAAAGCAATATTAAAACCAAAATGATATTTTTAACCACCTGGTTATCCTTTACATTCATTAACAGTCATAAAATTCTTATACATTTTGCCCAACTAGATGCCACCAATATAAATACATGAAAAATTCATTGCCTTACTTTTTAACAATGTCAGCAAAAGCCAAACACCTGCCAAGTCTCCTCAAGAATTGCCTCCTGTATATGTTCACTTTAAAATAAATAAAACACTTAGGTCAAGTGCTACATACTCCAAATTGCAACAAACAATGCTGCTTTATCATTTATAGTTTAAGTTCTCAATATTCACCTTTTTATTTATTCTACTTTTGATTTCAGATATTTTTCTTCAACCATTTAACTGATAAATAAATAAAATAGGGACAAAAGTCACTGGTCGCTATGACCACCTTTGCTTTGCAAGGAATGATGACACAAGCTTTGGTGTCATGTGACTTCTGTCCCTGACATAAAGAGGCCTAGTCAGCCAAGCAGCCAGTGCCAGTCTGCCTTCTTCAGAACTCCACTGAGTAAGTCAGATTTTTTTTGTAATACTTAAACTTAGAAATGCACTTGGTCATAGGATTTATTAAATTAACAGCAAAAGGATTATTAAATCAGCGAATGAAAAGTTTTAGACTATGAAGTGAATTGTATTATTTAGTAACATTTAGAGGAGAATGTTTTTCTGATAAGCTAAAAGGAAAATTAGGGAAATAAATCAAGCTTTGCATGTAATTGCATCAGATGCTAGAAACACATGGCACTAGAGAACTGATTTAGGTTTGTTTTGTGCACACATGGTTTAAATAGGCTAAATTTGAATTTCAAAGGAAATTAAAGAACGTTACATTAATTACTAAGCTTTTAAGGAATTTGAGTAGAGGTGGATTGAAATATATATAAAAAGTGGGTTGGTTTTGAACACATGATTTAACACTTATGTAGGTAAATAAAAAAGTAATTGCTTTTGTTCTCAACTCCCCAAGCTTTCTCTGGTGCACATTGCCTAACAGACATGAGGCATGAAGAAAACATGTTAAAAGCAAAGTACCATATAAAAGGTGAATATTTAAAATCAAGTGTATGAACATATTAGAAATACTGTATAATGTGTGCAAATAACTTTAAAGAAGCACTTAAATTAACAATTGATGTTCTTTGTTATAACTTTTTTGTCCCTTTTATTTTATGTATCAGTTAAATGGTTGAAGAAAAATATCTGAAATCAAAAGTAGAATAAATAAAAGGTGAATATTGAGAACTTAAACTATAAATGATAAAGCAGCATTGTTTGTTGCAATTTGGAGTATGTAGCACTTGACCTAAGTGTTTTATTTATTTTAAAGTGAACATATACAGGAGGCAATTCTTGAGGAAACTTGGCAGGTGTTTGGCTTTTGCTGACATTGTTAAAAAGTAAGGCAATGAATTTTCATGTATTTATATTGGTGGCATCTAGTTGGGCAAAATGTATAAGAATTTTATGACTGTTAATGAATGTAAAGGATAACCAGGTGGTTAAAATATCATTTGGTTTTAATATTGCTTTAATAACTACAATTGAAAGTTGGTACATCCAGTCATTTATGACTAGCAAGGTCTAATATGAAAGATATTAAAAATTGAAAATTAAAATTAAATATTATTTTCAAATGTGAAATATAGTAAATATCTGTTTATAAATCTTTTACAGTTCCCCAGAAGAAGCCTAATACTAGGTGAAACAGGGACTTTATAGAATAAAATAACGAACCTTAAAAAGGCTTTGTGGTTTGTTGTTGGATTCTTTTTAGGTATGTCAACATAGTTGGTAGCAATGGCTTCTTAGTGTGACGTGCCTCTACTTATTTATTTTGAAATTAAGGTGGTCATTAATTCACTGTCTCTTATAATGTTATACATCTGGAGGAGATCTCCTCTTGTCATCCTGAGCACCAGTGAGTACTTCCCCAACTCCTCAACCTATCCTCATAAGTCAGGTTCCCAGACCATCAATCAATGTAGTCATCCATCTTTGCACCCTCTCAAGACCACTGATGTCCCTCTTAAGATAAGGACTACACAATGGAGTGGCATAGTCCAAGTGTGGTCTCACAATTGATCTATACAAGGACAATGCAAGCTCTGATTCAACTAGAAAAGCCTTGATGATACATCCAATAATTCTTTTAGTCTTTTAATAACTTCACTGCATTGTTTACTGAAATTGGGGTCATTAGTAATGATCACTCCAATGTCCTTTTCACTTTCTACTGTTTTAGCTGTATACCATTTAATGAATAGGTGTGACCTTCATTTCCTTCACCAAAGTGCATTACAACACACTTATCTGAACTGAAGGTCATACCATTATTATTAGCCCTTTCCTCAATTGTTTTCATATCTTTTCTTAGTGAAAGTATTTGCATCATAGTTTCCACATTGGATCCTATCTTGGTGTCATCTGCAAATTTGATTAAGTGGTGTTAGTTGTCATATCCCAAATAAATAGGTTAAATAACAAAGGGCCCAGTAATGGGTCCTAGGGCACCCCACTTGTCACTGACCCCGAACATGACAGATGGCCTCTGACCTGTACCTGCTGGGTTCTCTTGGTTAACCACTGAAACGTACTCCATGTTACTAGTGTTCTATCAATTCTCATGTTGCTCATTTTATTTATCAGTTTCTGTGAGGTACTTTATTGAATGTTTTTCAGATCTAGATAAATTACATCCACAGATGTCCTACCATCAATTAGACTACTTATTTTATTCATAAAACACTAGGTGGTTAGTCAAGCATGATCTATAGGGTTTGAAGCCATGTTGTGTCATATCCTCATGCCCTCACACTTATCTCCTTCTGGATTCTAGCTTTGAATAATGTTTCAGTAACTTTCCCATGATGGAGGTCAGGTAATGGGCCTACAGTTACATGCCTCCCTTATCTCCCTTCTTATAAATCGGCACCACCACCGCCCTTCTCCAGTTCTGGGGACATCCTTAGTGGCCAAGGATATATCGATAATTTGTATAGTGGGTCAACTTGCCATACATCAATTTCCTTCAAGATTCTCAGATGAAGTCCACCCAGTCCTGCTGATTTAGAAGTATTGATGGCTTTTAGACAAGTAATTATTTCTTTTAGTTCAATATCTGGATCTATTGAACCAGTTACTTACTCTCCAAGTTCTTGTAAACTGGTCCCTTTATTATAAACCTCACAAAAGTAGTTATTGAATATGTGTGCTTGTGTTGCTGGGTCCATTGTAACATCACTACCATTAATTAAGGGCCAATAGTCTGGTCAACAGCCTTATTATTGACATAGGCAAAAGGTTTGCCGCTGTCCTTAGTATTAGCCAGCTTGAACTCAATTTTCCTTTTTCCATTTTAATAGAATGCTTACAATCCTTAATTAACTGATTGCATCTGTTCATGTTACATGTGTTACTGTCTCTATTGAGAGCTCTGTATGCTCTTTTTTGGATCAAGAATTTAATCTTACTAGTATACCATAATGAGACCTTGCCTTTCTTGTTATACAGGGCCCTATCTGGGATGAATTTGTTTTCTAACTCAATTTTTAGCTTTGATTTTGTACCATAAATACTCTGCTGAAGTTGATCCCTCATCCCATTTTCAACCATACAGTTCCCTCCTAATTTTATTATAGTCACCATGATTATAATTCTTAGTTTTAGTAATACCAGTTATTTGTTGTATTGTTGTATTAATTTGAAATGTAATAATGGTGTGGTCATACATAATATATAGCGGTTAAAGGACTCTTATTTCTATAATTCCTGCTGGGTTATTGGTTAATACCAGGTCAAGTATATTAAAGTTTTGGTTGGTTCTTTGATCATTTGCTGCATCCCATGCTCTTCATACATGTCAAGTAAAATTTGTTCTTGTCTTGTAGATGTGGTACCCATGTCCCAGTCAATGCCAGGAGCATTAAAGTCCCCAAGTAATAGGACCTCATTTTCAGTAATATGATCGTTTATACATTTGATCAACTCAATGTGATCTTGTATACTTACATCTAGTGCCCTGTAGCAAACTCCAACTCTAATTTTCTTATGATTACCTTGTATTATTTCAACCCGTAATATTTATTTTCCTGTACTTTCATCTGTTATATTCCTGCACTGTGCAGTATGTTATCTTTATGTTCAGGACAACTCCACCCCTTCTTTTCAGTTCTATCCTTATTGAAAACTTGATATTCAGGAATACTTTTATTCCATATGGTAGTATCCGCCACCAAGTGTCGGTTATTGCCGCACTATCTACTTGTTTGGTCTGCAGGATTAATTTAAGTTCGGATCTTTTGATGGCATTTAAGCACTTAGCATTGGTGAGTAGTACCATTCATTTTCTTTTATTTCTATGCCCAGATTTTTGGACATGTCCTTAATCAGTTGACTAACTATGGGGTTACCCAAACCCCATCTCAGTTAGTTTTTGGGTTATGTGTTGTTCCATAGATTGCATTATAGAAAATATTCCCAATAATCTTGACCCTTTGTTATTTAAGTGGTCTGTCCTTATTGTACAATTCATCTGTCCACAAACTGTTCCCATGATCTTATACATGTGATTTTGTTTGTGAGGCAATATTTTCTTAAACATTTGTTAAATTCCTTTATTCTACTTGTTCTAACAATACCTGCTCTAGGCACTGGTAGTATTTCTGACAGGATGATTTTAGTTTTGTTGTATAATAATATCACATACATTCTTTAAATCACTAATAATGTCTTCTAGGCTTTGTCTACCTATGTCATTGGTACCAGCATGCAATGATAATTTTTCGTTACTAATTCCCTCAATTATGTTTGGTAGCATTGAGGAGCTGTCTAATTGTGGTTCCCCTATAGCTGCAACTAGTAACATTCTCCTTGTTACTCCTAGTTGAGGCCCTACCCGTGTATTTGGTAGTTGAACCTCCTGGAATAAATATGTTCTGCAGGCTGGCTTGATATAGACTCTTCATCTTGTAGTTCCATATTGTCTTCTGTGTTGTTGATCCTACTGGACCCTGGTTCTTCCTGTGCATTCTGTGCTATGCTAATCCCTTGCTTTTCTATTATATTTGTTGTTTCATCTATTTTCCCTCTATTAGGTGTATTTTTCTTCCTGATTAACAATCTGGGCCCGTAACTTGTACAGCGCGCAGAGCAGTTAACTAGGTGTTCATCAGTGGTAACTGACCCTTAATTGCTTCTCCAGTAGCCGCATGTTCTTATGCTTGGGTAGTCTGTGAAATCTTACCAAAATCAATATTGGCTAGGTCCAGTATTTCCTGTGTTTTGGCTTCAACTGTGGTGGGGCAAAACAGTGGGAGCTTCAAAGATGCATGGGATAGGCGTGGGAAACTAGTAAATAGGCAGGGAGGGTTAAAGTTAATGGAGACCAGGTAGGGTCTGCGAGGAGACAGAATAGGCAGGCAACATCTGGGCAGATTGGGTGGGCTAAGCAGTCATTTTCTGTTGAGAATATTTGTTTCTCAACATCATTCTCACACTCATCTTGAACTGACTTGTGGAAAATAACAAATACAAAGTTGCTAGGCTCCTAACTCAAAATATCATCAATTCTTTATCTGGTTTCCAAAATGAATGAAATACAGGTTTTATTAAGCATATAAAGAATCCATTGAGCATGTTTAAATCTTTAGACACTTTGGAATGTGACAAATGTCAGAGTTGCCAAGTAGCGCAGTTTGCTTATACACAATAAGTATTATTGGATTGCATTTAAAAAGAAATGCCATGGAAGGAATGTAATATTTAATCTTTTATTTTATTATTGTCTCCACCTGGGGCTGTCAGGCTTCCTTCAGCCATCCTTGTGCAGTCTTCCAGTTCTGAGAGCTCACATGTCCCATGAATATCTGCCAGCCTCCTCATAACATCCAGGGACTTACTCATCCTTAGATCGGCTGGGCAGCCTGGCTGCTCAGAGATACATCTAGTAAGGGAAGAGATGGGGTGTGAGGTTGGGAACCTGGCGACTGTGCAACACAGTTGGCAGGGTGAACTGGCATCATTGATCAAAGCCACCTAATGTTTCCTCTTCACCCTCCCCTACCCCTGCTGGGTGGAGTTATGGACTCTGCCAGCCTTTGATTCTCTAACATGCTTTGGGGCTGCAGGCAAGAAGATCTCTGGGACACGAGGAGAAGTGCCTCAGAAGAGTGTTCCTCCCACCTTACCTATTGGAGGAAAAGTCTGGGACCTCCCTTGTCCTGTCAATTCCATGTGGTGCTTCAGCTTAGGACATTAACCTAGATTAACCCAGTAAATGGCCCCCAGCTTCTGGACTATTGGACAGGCTAACCAGTTAATTATTTTACAATACATTGTACTTCTTCTTCTGTGAACAAAATATGAACTGCAGCATGGTCCAATTGCTAGAGCACAGACTTGGAAATCAGAAATCAAGGTTTGAATCCCACCACAACCACTTAATTACTGAGTGACTCTGAGCAAATCACTTAACCCCTCAGTGCTTCTGTCCACTCAGCTGAAAAAATGGCAGAAGTATGACCCCACTGAAAATGAGATGCAGCTCAGCTTTATATCCTTTGTAAACAAATTGTAAACAAACCAAAAAAGTTACTGCCCATTGACTCCATGTTTTCTTTTAAAAGAAGAATGCCCAGGTTGGAATTTACAAGGACAAGAGACTCTCAAAAACAAACAGCTACATAGAGCTGAGCGAGGTGATATTTAATTTATTTATTGAAAATATCAGAATTACAAACCTTTGAGTCGAGGACTCATTTACAAAGGCTCCACACCAGGAAATACATAAATAAGGCACAGTTAGGGTGCAACCTGAGTACAAAATTGAATGAGGCAGCAGTTTACATAAAACACAGAGGTACAAAGTTAATGATAGATGTATACAGCATATAAATAAAGATACAGGCACAATGTGTAGATAATGTAAAAGGAATATTGAAACAGGGTTCATTTTGGGTGGGGATTGGGACAATGGCACTCAGTTTTAATTGTCCCCACCTTTCTTGTACCTTTGGACAAGTGCCTCACTGTTCTAGAACTCTTAAACAGCTGTTATACAAATATGGGTTTGGCTGAACATTATGACCCATTATTTTTTCATTTGACCCTTACTTTATATACCCAGTGGGTCACTGTCCCACATAGACAAATATCTGAAATGAACCCTGCTGAAAACAAAGAGTAGAACTAGATTAGAAGGTATCAGGTACAGGATTGGGAGGGTGGGAGGGTAGGGACAGAGCAGAGAATAAGAGGAGGGAGGGTGGACAAAGGAGGGAGGAAAGAGAGTGAAGGAGGAAGAGTCAGAGGGGAGCAGTCAGAGAAGACCTTGTCTTACCTTAGGGGAAACTCAGAGATTGAGTTACAAGGTGAGAGAAAGGGAGACGCTAGAAACAGTCACAACGACTGGAGGCCGGAAGATGCTGTCTGAGCTTGTATTTAAATGGGCCTAGTTTACAGACTGAAATGACTTCAGAAGGCAAACCACTGAGCCAGAGGAGGGCCTTATACATGAAGGCCTGCTGCCCCAAAGAGGTCCTACAAAACAGAACTAGGAAAGGGCATTGGAGGAGCTTCTGGTCATCTGGGTGGCAGGGACCAGTGTAAGGAGATGCTGGGCAGTGGGAGAAGGAGGCCAGAGGCTATTTTTCTGGCTAGGAGGCAAATATGGTAGGAAAGTTCTACCTCAAAGTTCAACTAGTCCACTAGTTCATAAAGCTCACAGGTGTAAGTGAGCCAACTACACCCAGTGACCAGTCAACATGCTTTATTCAGGGAGACGTTGATTCCTCTAAGGGCAGAGTCAGCAGCTAATCCATATATAACAATGTCATAGTCAACTATAGACAGTACCAAACTGGTTACAGCCAGTGGCAGGGCATCAGGTGGCATACAGGACCTATGTCTATAGAAGGTCCATCCTGGTGTTTACTGCCTTACAGACCAGGGTTATATGTTCTTGGAAGGAGAGTGAGTCCAGAGTGATGCTGAGATATTTGAAGTAGAGCACCTGTTCACAGGGGAGAGCTGGGAGTTTAGAATGTTTAGGGAATGTCTTTGTATTTGTTTGTAGATTGGCAAAAACATAACTTTAGTTTTTATAATTTAAGATTAGTTTATGGAGGAGACCAATATTCTGATTCAGAAAAGACAATTGTACGTCTTTCTTCAATTGAGTGGGTCAGGGTGGCTGCTAAAGATTAGAGTCATCCGCATAAAGTAACATCTGACCAGAACAGGTTAGTGGAAGGATGCTGAGGAACAGGTTGAATAAGAGTGGGCAGAGGTGAGCCTTTGGGAGTCCTGAAAAACCCGTAAACTGGTGGAAAGCATGTCATGAATTTTCACCCTGTGTGATCTGCCACCCAGGTAGTTGGCAAACAGGAGGTAGCATCCAGGAGAGGCCCTGAGATGTGAGGGAGCCAATTAAGAGCATGTGATTGACTGTATCAAAAGCTTTAGTTAAGTCTATGTACACCGACCCAACTAAGTGGCTATGGTCCAGGGCCTTCTGGATGAAGTCAATATACTCCAGTAATGCAGTGGTAGTACTGTGGCCCTGCCTGAACCCATGTTGCTGCTGACATTGAAGACTGTACTTCAAGAGATAATCAGAACGTTGATCAGAGACAATCCTTTCAAGAGCTTTGGAAATGGAGGGAGGATAGAGATCAGTGGTAGTTACTATGGGAGGTTCTGTCACCACTTTTAAGGATAAGTGTAACAATAGTTAATAATAACTTTATTTCTCTGGTGCCTTTCAAAAACCAAGGTGCCTTACAATTTGAAAACATGTCAAACAATTTAGATCTTAAAATATATAAAACCGCTGTTACACTTAGGCAAATAAAATCAGTCACCATAGGCTTGAATCCATAAATATGTTTTCAGGGCCTTTTAAATCCCTCCACAGTTGCGCACTCTACGTAGCTGATGGGGTAGAGAATTTAGAGGTAGGGGCCACATGCAAAATGCACGGGCCCCAGAAGATTTCAGACACACCCTCGGAATCTCTAGCAACCCATCATCAGCTGAGCAGAGCGATCGCCTAGGGCAGTAAGGACCAGAAGCTCTTTCAGGTAGTCCGGCCAAGTCCATGTAGGGCTTTAAAAGTCAGAATACCGACTTTAAAGGTGATCCGCCACTGAACTGGCAGCCAGTGCAGTCCGTGCAGGACCAGCAAAATATGACTGGACTGAGAGGAACCAGTCAAAGCTGGGCTGCTGCATTATGCACCAGCTGCAGCGGTGGATTTCCACCTCGGAAGCCCTAGGTAAAGGAATTGCAATAGTCCAAGATGAGGACACAAAGGCATGGACCAGCATAGGAAGATCACCAGACGGAACAAGGTGCCTAATTCTGGAGATATTCCTCAGGTGGTAGAATGAGGACTTGATGACAGCAGACACCTGTGAATGCAGAGTCAGCCTTTCATCAAAATTACCCCCAGATTACGCGCCTGTTCAGAGGTCAGAGTGGGAACACCCCAAGCAAGAGCCCGGAGGTGAACCAACCGCCTGCCTCCCTATCTGACTTGCTGGATCCACAACCAGCACCTCTGTCTTTCCGGAGTTCAACTTCAGCAAACTTGAGTCCATCCACTCCTGGATTTCTTTGAGGCAGTTATTAAAGACCAAGAGAGCTCCATCCTGGTCAGGTGCAAAGAAAGACAGAGTTGGGATCATCAGCATAGCACTGAAACCTCAGCCCATACCTTCTTACAATGTCTCTGAGGGGCAGTATGTACACTGCGAACAACATGGGACAACACCGAGCCCTGAGGAACCCCACAAAACAGGGAAACTGGGTCAGAGGAATAAACCCTGAAACCACTCTCTGCATTCTTCCAGTGAGGTAAGATGTAAACCACCTGAAGACTACACCCTAAAAGTCCACAGATGAACCTCAGGCACTTGAGTAGAATCCATGGTCCACAGTGTCAAAAGCTGATTGGAGATCTAGAAGAACCAAGATGGAATGGTTCTTCTGGTCCCTAGCCATCAGGAGATCAATGAGCACCCGAACCAGTGCTGTCTCAGTACTATGCCTCTTTCAAAAACCAGACTGGAGGGGTTCATATATATCATGGATAATCAAATGGTTCTCCAGCTGTTCAGCCACTGCCTTCTCAATCATCTTCCCTAAAAGGGGAGGTTAGAAATTGGTCTGTAGTTTGCATGGCAGTCGGGTCCAAAGAAGTTTTCTTCAAGAGGGGTTTTACTACCACCTCCTTCAGGGAGCTAGGAAACTCACCTGTTTCAAGGAACACCAGACTATCCATGCTAGAACTGGACATCAATACAACCCAAAATCAGGAAGTAGGTCCAGGATCCAAACTACAGCACGAGGGCATGCACCCCAGACAATCTGAATGATATCCATGAACTCCGTCAGTCGAAGGTACTCCAGGAAAGCTGAGGTACAGTGGCCATGCGCTGATGCAGAGCAGCGCCTAGAGTGTGGCTGGTTGGAGTGCCACCCTAATGTCAGCCACCTTAGTTGTAAAGAATCGAGCAAGTTCATCACACTCTATTTGTGAAAAGGCCTTTCAACCTGTAGGCAGGCTGGGTAGCACAGTCTGTCTACAGTGCGAAGAGTGAGCTGGTCGGTTCTGAGCTGCCAACCTCCACTCCATTGAGAAGGGAATTGTCCTAAGCAAAGGGAAAGATTAAGAATTTTGGTAGGGGGACAGAACAACATCCAGGACCAGAAGCAGGAGCTTCAGATCCAAAGAAACACCACTAAATGTGGATTTTCCCAATACCCTGGTAAGGTAGGATTTAGCTTCACAAGGAAGATGGTCCTAAGCTAAATGGTGGGATACCAGAGGGAGGGAGGGTGGGGTGAATTACTGGAATTGTTGAAAAAATCAGGGGAGAACTCCACTAAGGTCACAGAATGCAGAGTTGAGGGTGTTTGCAATGAGCTGTGGGTCCTGGTAATAACACCATTGATATTCAGCAGTGGGGGAGGCTTTCCAGTCAGGTCTTTAATATTGTCCCAGAATTTTCTCCTCACCTTAGGAGGACAAGAGGCAAGCTTGGAGGTGGGCAGTTTTGCCTGATGAATTTCTCTGGTGCAGACATTTCTGGCAGCCCTATAGTTCTGCCTGTCAGCGGGTGACCCGACTCAAGAGCCTTATACCAAAGATTGTCGCGGGTGCGCATGAGGTTAAGGAGGGCAGGAGTGATCCATGGGATTCTAGGTCTTTTATTAGATGCTTGGTATATGGGGCAAAGATGTCGAGGCAGAGTTAAAGGTGGAAATGAAGAAAGCTAAGGCACTGCCCACACCAGTAGCTGAGTCTAAAGGGGACCAATCACAGTGTAGAAGACAGTCCTTGAATTTCATCAAGGAGCCCTTCTTGAGGAAACGTAGGTACAGGTACTTTGGGGAGTTTTGGGAACAGTTAGACCATCAGCATAGAATAAGAGAGTGGTCGCTAAGGAATCTGGTAGTATGGAAATATTAGAGATTCTCTCTGGGTGGCTTGTAAAAGCAAGATCAATTAGGGAACTGGCCCGTTCTATAATTGATCCTAGTCAGTGTTTACATGACCTGAGTAAGGTTTAAGGCTACTGCGGCATCAATGATGTGGAGCAGCAAAGGCGCTGACCAACTAATATTAAAGTAACCCAGTATGATGAGCTTAATCTTAGTGAGCAATTGGGAGGCATAGTCGAGGATGGAGTCAAATGCAGGCTTAGAGCTGCAGGGAGGAATGTAGACGGCCACGACTGTAAGAGACTTGCCCATGTTACCAATGGAAATTTTGACTGACAGGGCCTGGCGCCCATGGCTAGGTGAGTTGGAGTGTAGAATCTGCCCCATAGTGTCACAGAGGTAGATAGCACAGCCCCCACCCCTTTTCCCCATCCTATCTTCTCTGAAAATGAGAAACCAGGCAGGGTGATGGCAGAGTCGGGATTTTAGGAGAGAACCATGTTTCTACAAGAGTCAGGATGTCTACATAGAAACATAGAATTTGATGGCAGATAAGGACTGCTTGGCCCACTCAGTCTGCCCATTTCCTATTCTAATGGATAAGCTGCAGATCCTAGTTAACCAGCAGCCTACTTCTTTCACCCCCACCCCTAGAATTGCCTTATGGCTGTCCCATGCATGCTTGAATTCAATCACTGTTTTTGACTCCACAACCTCCTCCGAAGGCTGTTCCATGCATCCACAACTTCTCTGTGCAAAATACTCCTTACATTACCTCTGAGCCGCCCGCCTATCTTCAAATTGTGCCCCTTGTTCTGCACACCCTTTTTTGAAAGATGCTACCCTCTTGGACTTTGTTGATTCCCTTGAGGTACTTGAACATTTCTATCATGTCCCCCTCTCCTCCTTTCCTCGAGGCTACATATTAAGCTCCTTTAGTCTCTCTTCATATGTCTTCCAGTGCAGACCCTGCACCATTTTAGTTGCCCTCCTCTGGACAGCTTCCCATCTTGTCTATGTCCTTGTGGAGGTTGGTTCTCTAGAACTGCACACAGTACTCAGTTGGGGTCTCACCAGCTGTCTGTACAGAGGATAACAACTTCTTGTTTTCTACTGGTGATGCCTCTCCTGCATCCCAGTAGCCCCCAGCCTCCTTACTGCCCTCTCACATTGCTTGCCCACCTTTAAGTCATCTGATATGACTACCCCAGGTCCATTTCCATTTTGTTGTTAGTATCTCACCCCCATTGTGTACTCTTCCCTGGGTTTTGTTTCCCAGGTGCAGAACATTGCACTTCTTAGCATTAAATCTAAGCTGCCATACATTTGACCATTCCTCTAACCTTGCCAAGTCCTTTCTCATCCTTTCCACCCCACCTTGTGCATCAACTCTGTTGCAGATCTTTGTGTCATCTGCAAAGAGACATACTTTTCTTCCAGTCCTCTGCAATGTCACTTACAAAGACATGGAAGAAGACCGTCCTAATACTGAATCCTGTGGTACCCCACTAGTAACCCCCTTCTTCAGAGTGGACTCCATTTACTATTACCCTCTGTGTCCTATTCTCCAGCCAATTCTTTACCAGGCTATCATCTTGGGACCCACTCCCAGGCTGGCTAACTTGTATATTAATCTTTTGTGTGGGACTGAGTCAAATGCCTTGCTAAAGTCTAGGTAGGCCATGTCCACAGCCCTCTCCTAATCTACTATTTTGGTCACCCAGTCAAAGAAATCTATTAGATTCTGTCTGGCATGACCTTCCGGCTGTGAATCCATGCTGCCTTGGGTCCTGTGCCCTCTGGCCTCTAGGTACTTGACAGTTCTTTCCTTCAGAAGTGATTCCATCATTTTCCTATCACTGAGGTTAAACTAACTGGTCTGTAGTTTCTGCTTCTGCCCTGCTCCCACTTTTGTGAAGGGAATCACATTGGCCCTCCTCCAGTCCTCAGGTACCACCCCATCTTCCCATGATTTGTTAGAGGGTAGTCAGTGGTGTCACTAGTTCTACTCTTAGTTCTTTTAGAGTTCTGGGATTAATCCCATCAGACCCCATTGCTTTGTCCACCTTCAGTTTTAAGAGTTCTTTCAGGACCCTTTCTTCTGTAAATGGGCTGGTATCAACTTCTGTATCCAGAGTGTTTCTATTGTTTGTTTTAGGTACCTCTCCTCTTCGTTTGTAAATACTGAGCAAAATATTTATTTAGTATCTCTGCCTTTTCACAGTCACCTCTGCCCACCCCTTCCCTTTATTAAGCCTCACTATCCCTCCCTTAGTCTTCCTTCGCTCCCTGATGTACCTAAAAAGGTGTTATCCCCTTCTTAACTGAGTTGGCTATCTTTTCCTCAGTTCAGGCCTTTGCTGTTCTGACTGCCTTCCCAGCTTCCTTTGCTTTAACTGATACAATTCTCTGTCCTGCTCCTTCTGTGATTCTTTGTACTTTCTGAATGCTTTCTTTTCTCTTGAACCTTCACTGCCATCTCCTTTGAGAACCATGGTGGTTTCTTACATCATTTTGTTTTGTTTATTTGCTTCACACAAAGGCTTGTTACTTCTGTGATGGCAGTTTTATTATTCCATTGTTCTTCCACCCTCCTGCAAGCCCATTTGCTAGTGCTTTCCTTAGGCACTCACCCATTTTGGCAAAGTCAGCCCTCCTGAAGTCCAGTACTTTTGCCTTTTTATGGTTGACTCTATTGCTGTGTTTATTGTGAACCATACTGTTCGGTGGTCGCTAGTTCCCAGATGGCTACCACTTCTACATCTGTGATCTCTCTCCATCTCCATTTGAGAGACCAGGTCTAAGATTGCTCCTCTCGAGTGGGCTCCAATACTAGTTGTCTAGGCATGCCCCTGTAGGGCATCTAGAATAACCCCACTCTTAGAAGTGGCTGCTGCAACTGCATTCCAGTTAACATCTGGCATATTCAGATCACCCATCAGCAATATCTCCCTTTATCTGCCATTCTAAGTATACTTTCTATCATTTCCTTGTCCATTTCCTCCCCTGAGAGAGGTCTGTATACAACCCTATGCGGATTGTGGTGCCATTGCCTGCCTCCCAATTGACCCACAGTGCTTCTTCTCCTCCCTGTTTACCCTTTTGTTCTGTTGCTTTGATTCCTTCTCCCATGTAGAGACCTACTCCTCTACCTCTTTTACCCTCCCTGTCCCTCCTGTAGATAGTGTATCCTGGTATGTTTACATCCCAGTCATGGTTCTGTGTGTACCATGTTTCTTTGACTGCCATGATATCCAGATGTTCCTCCTCCATCAAGGCCACTAATTCAGGAAGCTTGTTACCCAGACTATGGGCATTGGTACTCATTGCTCTCCATTTTTGATGGCTTTACCTTCTGTAGCAGCATCCCACACTGACCTTTCTACCTTGGTCTTTTTCTGATTTAGTACCCTGTTTTGTAGGGGAAGGCTGGGATTTCTGTTGCTTATCAGTGCCTCTCTGCTCTTCTAACCACCCAATAGCCAGGTCTTCCTCCTGCTCCCCACGCCTCTCCTCCAGATTCTGGATTGTGCTGAGTAATCTAGCCTTGAAGGAGGTCAAATTTATGGAGAAGACTACAAATGTTTATTGAGGCTAGTATTAGACCGCCATCTCACAACTAATGGGATTAGGCAGAGTAGAGGGCCCTGGATTAGGGTGCACATTACCGAAAAAGTAGAAGTAGAGCAAGTCTGAAGAGAACGTGATTCAGAACCTGCATTGGACTAACTGTTTACATTGAGGTGAGTTGTCACCAGTGAAAGGAATCGGAGGGAGAGTACGGGGAGCAGGAGGAAGACCTGGCTATTGAAGTGGTTAGAAGAGCAGAGAGCCATGCTAAGGTGATGAGTAACACAATGTATAAGGTCACAGCTAGTACCACACAACAGAGCAAACAAGTAATTATTAAGTAGGGGCTAGTGGGTTGAAGGCTGATGGGGATGAGTGGGTGAGAGGAGATAACTAGAAGTAATAAGGGCAGAAAAGCTGTGATGAGGGCAGCATTGTTGCAATTGGGAAAGGGGGCAGATGGGGAGCAGGAAGAGAAATAGGATGCCAATAGAGTAGGTCAGTGAATAAGTTAGGTAAATGGACAGGGGAAATTAGCCTGGCAAAATAGCGCAGCAGTAGAGTGACCACCTACAGTGCAGAAGGTTAAGGGTTCAAACCTCAGTGCAGGAAGGAGGAAAATAGGTGCAGGAAAGGCTGGCAGGGGTCAGAGACAGGGAGATGCTAGTGCAGAGGGAGAGAAAGGAGCTGTGTGGAAGTAAGAAAAAGAAAGGGAATGGTCAGGTAAGGAGGCAAGTTGACTGACCTCTGTGGTCAAAGACTATAAGCTGCAAATGGGAAAGCTGACACTTTGACACCAAGGGTCACTTGACAAGTAATTTGATCACAACCTCCCAAATAAGTCAGGAGCTGGCCTCGGGTGGGAGGGAGGCTGGGTGGGCAGGGCAGTCAACATGTAGCGTTGACAGGCTAACACCCCCACCAGAAATCAGCACCAGGCCTCAGTAGTTCATCCTCCAGGAACCAGGAGATAGATTACCTTGCAGGCTGCTCCCCAATGCAACCACTCCAAGGTCTGTGGAGCAAGTGTATGGAGGGTAACTTTGGAGGGAGCCTGTTAAAGGAGACAGAAAGGAGTCAGATAACTGGTGGAAGGCCAAACAAAGGAAAGACTGGCTGGGCACCACTGCGCATGCACAGACCTGGAGACACAGCGAGAACAGCAGAGAGGAGAAAGGTACCAATTTAACATCTAAAATGGCTAAACCAGATGTAATAATAGCACGCTAGGTATAAACGACAATTTACAGCACACACTACTCAAGTCCAACAACTCAAAGTACAATAAAAGGGTATAACTCCTTCAATTTTATTTTAAATTTATTTCCTTAAATGCTGTTTAAACTGCTTCCATCTCCCAAACTCTTTGATGGAACAACACAAAAATACACCTCTGAATCTTACAGTCATTTCAGTGTTGTTCTGCAAATAGCTAGTGGTCATGTGAGAGCTGTGGGAAAATGGATTCAAACCATTTGACTCCTGAGTGCTTGGTGCTCCTCCCATAAACTGCTTTAGGACTCCTTGCCCTAGGGTCAAAAACAGGGAATAATCAGATCTGCAGAACTAAATATATTGCATTCTCTTAGAGATTGCTTTGCTATAACAAGAGTTCCTTTGGCTGTGTTGTCAAAACAGCTATTGAGCAGGTGAAAATCAAAGCTATTCAGAGTGCTACAATGAGTTTTCACAGCAACTGAAAAACAGGAAGAAGCTAAACAAAGACTTGCTTTCAGTGTGAGTTGCCAGCCATCTGTGTGACTGCAGCTCTGATGTCAATGCCATCAGCACCTCCTTCCTGTTTCTCAACTGCCCTTATGGAAGTGGGGTGGGATGAGGAAGGGTAAGACATAGGAACTTAGGAGTCCCTTCTGGCTTAGATGAGTATGTTACTATCTTATGTTTGTGACCCCAGGGCGCCATGTCCAGTTCAAACCCCTACCTGGTGATCATGGGTGTGCACTGAATTTGAAACTGCCTATCAAATACCTTGAATACTAGGGCAGGATTCAGTAAACGGGTGAAATACCTACAGAAGCAACAGGAAAAATGCTGCTAAGTAGGTTGCCACTTGCAGATCCACAAGTTGCCACAGTTTTCTGCAGCTGCGGGTATTCGACAAAGGTGGAGCCGGGTTACAACTGGCTCCATGATTTATGGCTGCTTGCAGGTGGTGTTGCTCAGGAACCCCAGCAGCTGCAGAAAATGGTATGACTGGTGGGACCAGCCGTAATAACTGCCAC
Organism: Neoceratodus forsteri; assembly: GCA_016271365.2. Lineage (NCBI taxonomy): Eukaryota > Metazoa > Chordata > Ceratodontiformes > Ceratodontidae > Neoceratodus > Neoceratodus forsteri. The sequence continues at coordinate 156,070,014 of CM057454.1, forward strand.
TAGTGCTGCGCTGAGAATAGCTATCCTGCAGCTGCAGGGATTTCGTTCGACAACTTGAGCTGCGCTGTGGACTTAGTCCCAGTTTCAGTAGTGAATCTAGCCCTAGGTGTATTCAGTGAATACACGAATACTGGAGGTATTTGAGGTATTCAACTGTCTGTCATGTGTTCGATGAGACTTGGAGATGTTGTGAGATCTCCTCAGTCAATCCCAATCAGGCTGCTCAGAGAGCTTTCTAGAGCTTTACCATGTGACCTGCCTTGCCAGTGCACTGAGACACTCCAGCTGAGAGAAAGCTGTTTCTCTCAGAAAGACTTGTGGTTTTCTGGTCAGATTTAGTAAACAAAACAAAAAATAGCCTTTGCAGACTTTTTTGACTCTTCTTTTGTGCTTTAGTGGAGAGTCTTGTACCCACATGACTGACTGCTAAAAGTACTTTTTTTAAAATAGAACAAATTGAGTTGTAATCTTAGGTCGGGGTGGGGGGTGAGGGAGTCTGCAGTTGCAGGCTAGGCTAGCTCTGCTTTCTGGCTGCCTGAAACCAAAAGGTCTGTTCCTGTGACTTCTTCAAAGTACTGAAAAAATATTTTTTCTTCATTTTGCAGTACATAATATACTACTGTATCTGTTTGTTTGGATGGAAGACAAAAATGTTAATGTGTGTTCTGCTCGCTGTCTTGTGTTCTGAAGCTGCTGCCAGTTTTCAAGGGCAGCTTTGCTTATTTACTTTCTGTAGTTTAAAGAACTGCTAAATCTATAATTAATTCTTCCCAGTAGAAGCAGTTTTAAGTACTGGTTCAAATTCTGTTATTGTTCCACCTGTATGGGCCTATTGGTAACCTCAGCGCATTTCTGATTTACACTGTTTAAGTGCTGCTTCAGAACTGTAGAAAGTAGTTTGTAGGACCTTTTACACAGAGGGCTCTGCACCACATCTAGCAGGGCACAGCACCTGGAACATTACCTTTGTTGCCGTTTGTAAGCAAGCGGGCCACATCAGAGGCAGTGCTTGCTGTCTAAGCATTCCTGTGTAGGGTGCTTACTAGTTAAATTTTTGTTGCTAGGGAATAGCTAGTGTAACCCCTAGATGGCGCTATCCCAGGGGCTACTACCCTGCCTGATTTGCCACTAACAGGTTGAGGGGCCTGGATCCATGGTGGTGCCTCCACCCAGAGGTCAGGGTTTGCAATAGTTAAACTAACTTGGTCACAGCCTCTGGGACACTGCAACCCCTTTCTTCCCACTAGTGGCCCACACAATATATCAGAATTACCTCCACAGTATACACTTACCCCAGGACCGGTTCCGCACTGGGACCAACTGTGAAATAAGATACAGTGCAACAATCACAGTACAGTACTTTAACATAGACAAATACCTCAGGCAGTATAACTTTGCTGAAACAAGCAGCTCTGATTTATTTAGGGATATAACAAGGACAGGGGAAATCAGGTTAATTAGCTTATCACTCTACTCATCTACCTATGGCTCTGTGCAAGGCCTATCCCTACCAGTTACTGTCCCTGGGTACCCAAGCCCTAGTGGCTAGTCCAAACCGCTGCAGCTGGTAGGGCCCTTTCCACAGAGAAAGAAAAATTAGTTTAAACAGTCAGCAGTACAGTGATTCCATTTGGATTTATGTGGCAATTCAACAGGGAGCGACCCTGAATTAGTACTCACTGACCTCCAAAACAAGATAGGGTCCTTCAATGTCAGCAGGGCTACTCTTGAGCTCCACGAGACTCCTCACACATTTATATGGCAAACAGGCAGGCTGCTTTCTATCCCGATCACAATTACTGCACAATACCCGGGAGAACACACAGCAGATTCAGTTCCTGACAGACCAAGTGCAACTCAGCAATTTCTCCAGTCTTCTACAGGGTGAGCCTGGTTTCTACTCTTCAGATATCCTTTGATTCTCTTCACAGGACGGATTCAGTCCTAACAAGCAGTTACACAAGCTGCAGACCGAACTCTGGACCTTAACATGTTTTTTCACTAAAACTGTGCACTGAAGGAGCACAGGGTTCTTTTCCCTCACTGCCAGAGCTAAACTGAAACTCCAACAGACAAAACTGGGCACTTCCTTTGAGTTCCTCCCAGTTCTTGACTGGATTGGCTGTCACTCACATAGACTGCTGCTGTTGGTCCAAAAGGCGCCAAGTCTAAACTACATCTCCCAGAGTCACTGTCCATACAATCCTCTGTGGCTGGCTCAGATTATGAGTCCAAGTTCTGATTCGTCCAAGGCACCATTTAAGAGCTAGCTTACCCCACACTGATTGGTCCAGTTCAGCAGTTCAAACCAGAATGGGGAACTAGGCAGACACAGTTCTGACTGCAAAGAAAGCAGGTTAGACAAACTGTAATTTCATTATTACTGTAAATGATTTCTGGCAAACAGTTACATCTTTCAGATAGGTTCCTTTGTACTCCTAGTGACTGCAAAATGGAGTGAATTGGCAGCAGCTCGAGTGGTACTCAAACAGAGAAGCACACAGTCCCCCATAAACTAATTATGTCTGCAAGCAGACAGCTCTTAAAGAGACAGTACCAGAGGCTCTAAAAACACTCACTGATAAATGGCTTAAACGCCAAACACCATTCAGGCTTGGAGCATTCAAGCAAGCTCCTGAAGTCTTTTAGGAACCCCATTTGCGGGGGTTACGCCCTTCCTGGTTTGGGAAGCTTGACGTCCAGCGTCAGCAAGTACCCCATAAGTTTCAACTGCAACCATATACATTTGCATTAGGCTCACACATGTAATCATCAGTCAACACATCATTTTACCAAGAACACATTTCTGAAACATTGCAGTACGTCACTTTACACAGTATTACACACATTGTACCATAACTCAAGTTATTACCTCTTGTACATGAAACCTGAAGAGAGGGGCCTTCCCTATCAGTTACCTTGGGGCTGGACGGGCAAGGGCACCATACTTAGAGGGCAACACAAGTAACTTGGAGTTAGCACTGATGCTCAGTTTGGGCAATGAGCTCGGGAACACATACACTCCTTTATGGACAACATTGAGAGGCAAGTCCACAGGCCTCCCAAGTGAATCATAACTGTGGTGCACCACAGGCTTTACAGCTCGACCAGTCTTTCTAGGGGAACTGTTACAGTCTCTGCACTCTGAGCCTCATTTTCAGCATTGTCCTCACTTGTCAGGGAGTCTCCTGGGGTAGAGAGGCTAGAACTTGGGGCACTTTCAGCTCCAGGAGTTACAGTTTCTGAGTCCACAACATTTGGCTGCATGGAGAGCTTTGGACACTGGCAGTGGACTGTCAGGGCACTCAAAATACTCTTCTTGTTTGGGTGTATCACAGTCTGCCCCAATCTATCATTTTCCTCCCTGAAAGCTCAAACAGTTCAACCATGCACAATGATTCCATTTCATCTGATCTGATGCTTTGCACTTCACTTTCTGGGAGCATTGGCTCCAGGGATGAAGCTGGGGCTTAGACAGTCCAGAAGGCCCAGCTTTGTCTCCAGTATTGACTAGGGATTGCCCTGAAACAATTGACTCAGTTCGTAAGAAGGATAGTATTCAAAGTCACTCACTTTCTCCTGATATGGACTGACAGTCATGCTCAACTGGGACTTGTGCAGGGAACACTTTAACTCTGCTTCTGTAGGTGCAGACTTCCTTGATCTTTTCTTAGCAGCAGCTCTAGTCACTGGTCCAGAGAGGGCATCTTCTGGGGCTCAGACTCAATCAGGATTTGTCCAATGGGCAGTAAATGATTTCTATGCATTGTTTTTACATCGTTTGAATTATTCTCAGGCCTTACTTTGTACACTGGCAGATCATCTAGTTTGCCCACTACAATGTGAGGGAGATGGTGCCATCTATCAGCAATCTTGTGTTTGCCATGCAGTCCCAGATTTCTTAGCAATACCCGATCTCCTCCTGGAGTTCCTGTGCTTTCACCTTTTATCATACCATTCTTTGTTGGCCAGATTTCTTTTGGCAGCCATGGTTTGAGCCAGTTGGTACGCATGAGTTAGCTGGGCCTTTAACTTTGCACATACTGTAAATAGTTGTCAGCTTGAACCCCATCAGAGAGACCCCAAAACACACATCTACGGTAGTCGAGCTTCTCTTCCAAACATCAGGCGGTGGGGGAGAACCCAGTGGCATCACTTTTGGTGCAGTTATAAGCATGTACCAGAAGGTGCTAATTTGTTGGCTCCATCTAGGCTTGTCCTTTGGGTGCAAGGGTGCCCTAGCATATCTAGCAAAGTCTTGATTGAAAGCGTTCAGGCTTGGGTCCCCCTGGGGGTGGTAAGGAGTGGTTCTGGATTTTCGCACTCCCACAGAGAAAGCATCTCTTGATCAGACGACTCTTAAAGTCTCTCCTTGATAAGAATGGATTCTTTGTGGAGCCCCATAGTGAACAAAAAGTTTTCTACAAGTACTTTGGCCACAGTGGATGCTTTCTGGCTTTGGTGGGGAAAGCTTGGGCATATCTCGTGAAATGGTCAGTGACCACCAGCACATTACTGATATTTCTTTGATCTGACTCCAAACTCAGAAAATCAATACAGACCAGCTCCATGGGTGCACTGGTGGTGATGTTAACAAGGGGGCAGCCCTCTGGGGCAAAGCTTTCCTCTGTAAGCAGCGACTACAAGTTTGACTGTGTTGCTCCACATCAGCCCCCATCTTAGGCCAATAGAATCTGGATCTCACCAAGTCAAGTGTTCTGTCTATACCAAGGTGCCCCATGTGGTTGTGCAAGGACCTCAGTACTGAGTCTCGAAAGGCAGTGGGCAGCACTAGTTGTTGTTTGTCTACTTGTCCCCTCTGTCTGCTGTTTCTGTATAACAGTTTATTGATCAGTTTCAACTTAGGACCTTCTTTGTATAACAGTGCAGTTCTCAAATCAGTGGAGCGTAATTTGGACACATCTTTTCCTGCATAGAGGGCTTCTAAAGCTGCTTTGATCATGGGATCGTGGATTGAGCCCGCCGAATACTGTCATTGTCCAGCTGAGGCAGTGCACCAATGTCTATTGCAGAAAAGTGGCAATAAGCAGCAGGTATGCAATTTCAGAGGGTCCCAAGCTAACCACCATGCAGTCCATCATGCCCGTGACATTTGTTCCTCCTGTCAAATCTCTCCGGCAGAGTGCCCGAATGTCAGGTTCTGCCAATCGGACCCAATCATTCTGGGAACAGGCCTCCGGGAGAGACATCAGCATCTATGTGGTTCAGACCTGCTCGGTATTCGAGAGCATAGTCATATGTAGATAATGCAGAAAGCCACCTATGGCCAGTGGCATCCAACTTAGCTGAGGTCTGCACATAGGTCAAAGGATTATTGTCAGTTTTACTAGTATTTTAGCCCCATACAAGTACTCATGGAATTGGTCAACAATAGCCCACTTCAAAGCTAGAACTCTAACTTATGTACAGGATAGTTCTTTTCGGATGGGGTCAGGCTTCTACTGGCAAAGGCCACTGGTCTCAGGCCATTCTCGTGCTCTTGGTACAACACAGCCCCCAACCCTTGCAAGCTAGCATCAGTGTGCAGGACGTAAGGTTTTCTTGAATCGGCATAGGCCAGCACTGGAGCATGGGTAAGTTGATATATGATCTCATGAAAAGCAGTCTCACAATCAGGAGTCCAGCGGGCCCCAAATACTTCACTAGGATGAAAATACGCTCTTTCAGTCTTGAGGGACGCTGACTTTTGGTATTTTTGTGGTTGGGGATACCCTTGAGTAAGGTTAAGTAAAGGGCGGATCACTCTTGAATAGTCCTTGATGAAGCGCTGATAATAACCACAGAATCCCAGGAATCTTTGCAGTTCTTTTAGATTTTTGGGCTGTGGCCAGGTGGTCAAGGCCTCGACTTTTACTTGGGTCGGTCTCTATTCCCTCGGTGGATACTGTGTGTCCACATACTTTACTGATGTTTGAAAGAATTGACACTTATCAATGGACAGTTTAAGGCCAAGTCCTCCAGTCGGTCCAATACCTTTAAATAGTCTGCTCTCATGTTCCTCCAGTGAGCTGCCAAACACAATAACATCATCTAGGTATACCTGGCACTCTAGTAAGTTCATGTCCCCACTGCACGCTCCATCAATCGTTGAAAAGTGGCTGGGGCACCTGAAATCTCTTGAGGCATCCCTCATGAATTCATAGAAGCCAAGCGGACAGATAAAGGCTGTCTTCTCATGGTCCCTTCTGGGGCCATCGGGATCTGGTAGTACCCACTCATGAGATCCAACACAGAGAACCACTTGCTCCCGCTTAGGCAGTCCAAAGCATCCTGAATGCGGGCATTGTGTACTGATCAGGGATAGTCCGCGGTTTAAGGTGCGATAATCCACACACATCCTTACTGTCCCATTCTTTTCCTCACTACTACAATGGGGAAGCATAAGGGCTTCTTGATTCTTGTATTACACCAGCAGCTAACATCTCTTACAGATGCCATCTCACATCATCTATGTCAGCAGGTGTCAGGCGTCGAGACCTCTCATGAAATGGTCTTTCGTCATGCAGCGGATATTGTGCTCAGCTCCTTGCCGCATCCTACATCCCATTCCTTTAAAGAAAACACCTGGTCTCTCTGGGCAAGCTTCTCACTGATCCTCACTTTCCATTCAGCTGGCAGCGGGAGTCCGAAATCAAACAAGTCAGGCTACTCTGTCATTCTTCCTTGAACTCTTGCTGCTGGGTAGCACTGCAGTGTCTGCACAATGCACATTAGCCAGGATGCAACCTCTATTTACTCGAATGTCTCTTTCAGACACATTATGAACTTGGACCATTACCCTTCTGGCATAAGCATGGGCTCTAGCGGGCAAAATACTAGCTTGACCAGCAGTCCCTCTGGCAATTTTCCACGCCTGGTGCATCCAACATTAATATTTTATTCTTAACATCTTTCTGATATGGACCTCTCCTGTAAGGTACACTGGGCATTTGGCGCCAGGATCAGAGACTCAGGATCCTTCTTCCATACAATTCCCACCGGTTCCTCTGGTTCTATTTTTTCAGCATCTCTCTGTGCCTCATAGGCCTTCTTAATTAAAGCCGGAACTCTTAAGGCTCTACTAGTCTTTGACCCTGTTTTTCATAACACAACTGTGCCAGCCTTCCAACATATGAGCATTTGTTCCAATCAACAAAGGACACCATCATACAGTCCAGTGGGGGACACACTAAGGCTAGGGTCTCTACTTGTTCGGCCACCCAGCCACGGAGGTGGGGAAAGACAGCCAAATTTGGATATACCCGAATAGGGTAGGCCTTCTCACTTAACCCCCATACATGCAGTCCTTCTAATGGTTGTAAGGGTACGTCTGACAAATGCTTCTGATACCAATCCTGGAACATAATTGTCACTTGGGAGCCACTGTCTAATACAGCTCTTGTAGACACTCCATTCACCTTTACAGTGGTCTCCATGGAGGGACCCACTATTCTGGACCAGTCTGAGAGGCGATAGTGAGAGGCTGGGCAACTGACCTTGCCACAAAAGGACGGAGTTAGCATTTTGGTGCCCTCACTGGGATCATTTCGCACCTCTTAACCACTGATTTGTTCTCCAAGCACTCTTGTAGCCTATATGCAACTTTGTCAGTGTCTTTGGGGACCGCATTCCTTTTCATGTGCCCATCCTTCCCACAATTATAGCAAAACATACTTTCTGAGTTTGAGCTGGCTGAGGCGCCACACTGGGAGCCAGGGCAGGGGTATTACTAACTGGAAACCTTGGTGCCATCTCTGTCTCGCGGCGTGATAAGCATTTGGAGACATCTCGTCAGTTTCTCCACTTCCATGGTCAAGGAATTGAGTTTGGAGCTGTTATCAGCAGGAGATACATGGGTGGGTACCCCACCCCCATAGCAGATGCAGTCGGATATAGGTCAGGGCTGATTGCAGGCGCATTCATAAAGGGACTGTTTTTGAATTCCTGGATCTTCTCAACAGTTTGCCCCATTGTGGCATATCTTTTCCTTGTCAGAGCACTCATTGACTGCCAACCTCTGCCCCTGAACTTCACTTGATGGGCCACCCTCAGTCACTCGGGTCGTAGCCGCAGCTATTGGTGCAGGTCCCTCCCAGGTCGCTTTTCTCAACTCCTCGAATTTCTCTCATTAACTCATCATAGGAGGGTGGGGATTCCAGTCGATTTGCCAGGCGTAACTGAAGCAACAGCAGTTCTGAGAAGGGGCAGACTTAAGGATCCTGTCCAGCCTGGTTCAGTCCAGTTCAATTGCTGGCAAACTACCCTTTCTGAGGCATTCTTGCAACAATTTTTCCAGCCGAGATACATACACAGACAACTCCCTTGGTACTGTTGTGCATTTCTTACTCTCTACCATAGATCCTCATCAGAATCTGGGCCCATACACATTCTCCAAGGCCTCAAGATGAGCCTGTGCAGTCACTTCAGGGTTACTGGCCCATTTAGCACGGATGGTAGCCAGGGCAGGACCTCGGAGGCTCTCACTAACCTTCTTCGCTTTTCGGCTTCGAGCATTGCCATTCTAGCACTTGGGGGCAACATAGTCTATCCAGGTCTCCCAGTCATCCTCCCTTTGGGGTGGGAGGGTGCCAGAAGATCCTCAACCTTCGTAAGAGTCGTGACTAATGGCAGGTGCAGAAATAGAGTCTGCATTGGTTCAGCCACCATTACGGGTACTGGCGGGAGAGGGTGTTGGGGAGGAACACCTCAGGTGGCAAGAATAGTTTCTTCAAGTCCTCCACAGTTTTCCCTTCCCCAGCAACCATTTAGCAAATTTCTCCTCAAAAGTTTCAGACAGTGGTGGGGCTCATTCCCACGGGTCTTTACTGTACTTAGTTATCACTCTCCAGGCAGTGAGGGCCCTCTGGGGTAATGGTCTGTGGCACTTTGGAACTATCTATGGGATCCTTAAACTCTACTACGGCCAGGAAAGTGTGGGTGAGCAGATTAGCATGCCGACCCACCACCACAGGGTTTTGTAAACCTTCCACCTTGGAAAGTACTCCCTGTACAGTGTCCGTATTGATACCCAGGGGATGTCCAGGATAAGCATAGCATTTTGGGGTCAATCTCCTCCCCAGTACACCACTCCACCAGCCGGTGCACAGCCACTTCTGTCGGGTACCCATTTTTTTTCTTAACAGTGGTTCAGAACATGGTCACTAGAGGACACACAATCCCAGCGGTGAGCCTCCAAGATGTAACCCCTGATGGCGCATCCCAGGGGCTACTACCCCTGCCTGATTTGCCACTAACAGGTTGAGGGGCCTGGATCCAATGGCGGTGCCTCCACCCAGAGGTCAGGGTTTGCAATAGTTAAACTAACTTGGTCACAGCCCTCTGGGGCACTGCAACCCCTTTCTTACCACTAGTGTCCCACACAATATATCAGAATTACCTCCACAGTATACACTTACCCCAGGACCGGTTCTGGCACTGGGACCTCCTGTGAAATAAGATACAGTGCAACAATCACAGTACAGTACTTTAACATAGACAAATACCTCAGGCAGTATAACTTTGCTGAAACAAGCAGCTCTGATTTATTTAGGGGATATAACAAGGACAGGGGAAATCAGGTTAATTAGCTTATCACTCTACTCATCTACCTATGGCTCTGTGCACAGGCCTATCCCTACCAGTTACTGTCCCTGGGTACCCAAGCCCTAATGGCTAGTCCAAACCGTGGCAGCTGGTAGGGCCCTTTCCACAGAGAAAAAAAAATTAGTTTAAACAGTCAGCAGTACAGTGATTCCATTTGGATTTAATGTGGCAATTCAACAGGGAGTGACCCTGAATTAGTACTCACGACCTCCAAACAAGATAGGGTCCTTCAATGTCAGCAGGGCTACTCTTGAGCTCCACGAGACTCCTCACACATTTATATGGCAAACAGGCAGGCTGCTTCTCTATCCCGATCGCAATTACTGCACAATACCCGGAGAACACACAGCAGATTCAGTTCCTGACAGACCGAGTGCAACTCAGCAATTTCTCCAGTCTTCTACAGGGTGAGCCTGGTTTCTACTCTTCAGATATCCTTTGATTCTCTTCACAGGACGGATTCAGTCCTAACAAGCTGCAGACCGAACTCTGGACCTTACACATGTTTTTTCACTAAAACTGTGCACTGAAGGAGCACAGGGTTCTTTTCCCTTCACTGCCAGAGCTAAACTGAAACTCCAACAGACAAAACCAGGCACTTCCTTTGAGTTCCTCCCAGTTCTTGACTGGATTGGCTGTCACTCACAATAGACTGCTGCTGTTGGTCCAAAAGGCGCCAAAGTCTAAACTACATCTCCCAGAGTCATTGCCCATACAATCCTCTTGTGGCTGGCTCAGATTATGAGTCCAAGTTCTGATTCGTCCAAGGCGCCATTTTAGAGCTAGCTTACCCCACACTGATTGGTCCAGTTCAGCAGTTCAAAACCAGAATGGGGAACTAGGCAGACACAGTTCTGACTGCAAAGAAAGCAGGTTAAACAAACTGTAATTTCATTATTACTGTAAATGATTTCTGGCAAACAGTTACATCTTTCAGATAGGTTCCCTTTGCACTCCTAGTGACTGCTAAAATGGAGTGAATTGGCAGCAGCTCGAGTGGTACTCAAACAGAGAAGCACACAGTCCCCCATACAAACTAATTATGTCTGCAAGCAGACAGCTCTTAAAGAGACAGTACCAGAGGCTCTAAAACACTCACTGATAAATGGCTTAAACGCCAAACACCATTCAGGCTTGGGATTCAAGCAAGCTCCTGGAAGTCTTTGGGAACCCCCATTTGGCACACCAGGAAGAGAGAGAGCTGTGGTGCCACTGAGTCTGGGATGTAGTGCTGCCTGCTGACTGCAAATGGGGCCCTTCTGTGAAGGGTATCGATAGCAGGGATTTTGATACCAAGGGAGACCGGGAGAAACAAGGAGAGAGAGAGACCAGGGGGTTCAGTCCACAAGTTTGGCCAGAGAACCATGGTGGGGCTGAGATGGGTCCACTTGCTGCCCCTCCTCCACCCTTGAAGACCTGCAAGATGGAAGTCGATGGTTCGGGTGCAGAAAGGAGCATTGGAGCAATGGAGCCAAGCAGACAGGCCTGTCAGTGCATTTGGGAGCTGGAGTCTGGGGAAAAGAAATGAAAATGGGGCCTGCCAAGTGAACTTTGGCACCTTGGTAGGATAAGCACCGACTGGGCCTAAACGCCATAAAAGAATGATTGCCCGTGGCTGAGTTCAGCTGTTGGGTTGGAATGATTTACTGTGGGCAGGCCTGCTATGGCAAATAGGGCCTAGGGCGCAACCTGGAAGTGGCAGCCCTTGCGGTTGAAAGTGGCAGAGTTACCCCTGATACGCAGGTCGAGGGCCACCGCAGAGTTGGGACCCATGGGGTGAGCCACTTATGGAGATGGGGAAAGTCCATTTGGGGAGTGATGTTTGGGACCCCAGTAGGGTGGCAGTTCGTTGGGTGATCTGTGTGGCACTGGCAGAAGTCTCTTTATGAGTCAGTTCAGAGTTTGCAATCGCTGCATGAGCGGAGTATGCGGGAGTAACTGGGATCAGGTTCGGGACCCCAAAACCACTGGAATAAGGCCCATCAACTGGCCGAAGGCATTAGCGACTGAATGCCTGAAAGGGTTCTGGTGGTTCAGTTCTTGCTATAAGAACATCAAATGAAATGTACAGAAATAAGACCATGAAGGGAAAGAAAAGTATGCCCCATAAGACATAGCCCCTGGGTGGAGAAGGTATAGGATCAGGCTGGAGGAAAGGAAGTGAAGAGAGTAAAAGGGTTTGGGACATTAGAAACATCTCAGGCTGTCATAAGCCCTGAGGAAAAGTGTAGGCCCCAAGAATGCTGCCAGAAATTCTAGCCTTTTGGCTTGTGGGAGATCTGCATGAAATAGTCTGTCGGCACAAGAGACTGCTGCAGTAGGTTTCCAGCTGTGTCTGTGAAAGAAACCCACCATATATAATACCCTGCTCCATGGAGTGCTTGTTGCTGTTTTCATATTTAATTAAATCGTTTTGCATTTTGATTTTGGAGGCAATGAAGTTATTCATAATGACTGTGCATGCCTGCCTGTCATCTAACCTAACACTGCCCCTACAGGAGACAAGATCTGCCTAAAGAATGGTGCCTGCTTCCCTATTGTGTGGCTCCCAGTCACTAAGATTCAAGAACCCAGGTAAGGATCTTTGCTTCAAATGCTTTGGACTGTGGTTGTTTGTGTTTGTGAAGTGCCTCTCCCATTATTTTACCACCTGGATACTCCTAGACAGGGAGAGGAGCTACACCTGTTTTTCTGGGTTCACAATTTAATTTTGTCATTTTGAGCTGCTCAGTGTGGCTGTGTAATCTGATCACAGCGCCCACATCAATTCCAGGATTTTGCTCATTCACCTAGCATTCTACCCAAGTTCAGCTAAATATGTGAACAGCTTTTAGAAAGGAAGCTGAACCTGGAAGTAGTTAGTTTTCATAAATGGTGGCTGACAACAACTTTAAAAGAACCCCAAAAGTGGAGCCATGATACTATGCATGTGTTTATGCATATTCATAGGGATATGAATTAGGTTGTCAGAACTAGTTCTAGAAAGATTAGAATCTTTTAGAACCCATGTGTTCCAGTTCTAATTTAGAACTAGAACACCCATGGGTTCTAAGTGTTAAGGGTTCTAACTACTAAAAAACTTTTTTCTTCATACATTTAAAAAACAGGGGATGCAAACCTGGAAAACAAAGTAATTTTGGGAATTACATGCTAAAAATGTTTTGAGGAGAAAATGAGAGAATGTGCTGCTCATATGCAGATGTGTTAAAGGCATTTAATTGTGACACTTGCCATTTGCACTTTGAGAGGCTCGATGTGTTTCTTTCTGCATGTGCAGTGAACCAATACTATGGCTGTGCTGAGAGTGCAGCTCTTTATGTATGTTTTGTATGTTTTTTCTCCTTTCTGTATCTTTATCTGTTCTTTTATCCAATCCTGCACACAAAATGAGTTTGAGTTCTAAAGAAGATTAGAACCCTAGAACTATTTGCAAAGTTCTAGCCCAGAACCAGAACCCAGAACTTCAGCTGATTCTGACAACCCTAATATGAATATACATAAGCGCATGCTCAGTATCACGGCTCCACTTTCAGAGTGCTTTTAGGTTCTTTCAGTCCCCATTTATGAAAAATAACTACATCCTGAGTTCAGCTTTCTTTCTACTAGCTATTTACATATTTAGCTGAACTTGGGTACCAAATATGTAATGTGAACCCTCCCCACTCACTATAGATATCTTGGCTCTCAACCAGTGGAAAAGCAGAAGAACCACCAGAAGAGCCACAAGATCGGTGTCCACCTCTGCAGTGTACAACTACTGGGAAGTAGCAGCACAGAGGGAGGAGCAGACATCAGGAGCCACTGTGATGTGAGTACAGCTCCATGTAAAAGGGCTTGTGTCCCTCCCAGTCACAGAATTCTATAATATAACATGGATACATTTCTAAAATGGTTCTTGCAAGAGCATGTAAATCAGAAACGCCACTAAGACAACTGAAAAGCCTGCATAGCTAGAAAAATGACAAAGTGAACCAGTGTTTCAAAAACAGCTTCTACTGAAAAGATTACTTATAAATTCAGCACAGTTCTTTAACTATTTAAACTGTTATTTAAAAAATTTCTCTGACACTGCAGTCTTTGTCTTGGTAGTGCATTTAGTCATTTTCTGCCTGCCACCACTGCAGTCAGTGTATTGAAGGCGGGGGTACCAATTCTTTGCTTGCATTGTGGCTTCGGATTATGCTCGCTCCTGTACCTGTATTTAGCTGAGCTGTTATTTCTTAAAACACCTACTAAAAAATATATATTTAAGTCCTTTGACTCGCCACAAGCTTTGTCTGTGCCCTATCATAGGCAGGCTGAGGGGATACCCTTGAAGTCAGTATTAGTTGTCTGAGTTTTTACTGTTAAAACAGTAAAAAGTTACAAATAACACTCAAAAATAAATTGATGAAATCTTTTGTCTCCGACTTCACTTGTACCCTAGGGTAGGCAGGAGCTGGGGGCACCCTTACTGTGCAGTATTAGCATTTTGATGTTGAATAAAAGTTACAAACAATGACCTAAAATACAGTGAAGAAGTTTTGTTGTCTCCAAATCAGATTCCAAGACTTTGCCTGTGCCCTGTGGTAGGCAGGGGCCAGGGAGACGCTGTTGCTGCCCAGTATTAGCTGTCTGAGTTTCTGACTGTTGTTAAAACAACAAAAAGTTACAAACAACAATCTAAAATAAGCTGTTGATGTCTTTTGTCTTCAGACAACACAGATTTTATCTGTGTCTTAGGTAGGCAGGGTGGTTCCACCATGTCAGTTCGACATCCATCTTGTTGACCAACACTGCATCAACAACAAAATGCCGACAGCAACCACGCCACCCAGCAATCATGCCACCCAACTGCCATCACAGCAAAGCACTGGGCCACATCCTGGTTGTTTGTGGGGCTTTGCCCTCGCACCCACCCCCAGAAAATATAATCACTACCAGGTCAGAGGTATGGGGAAACAGCACAACATCCCTAGGATGGCAAGATGGCAGATGCTGCAAAATCCAGATTGACAGAATGACTGTCAATTGGGTGCAGCGCCACATTGCAATAGCTGTAGGGGTTTGTGGTGTGAACGGCACAAGGCAGGGCCAGGGGCCCTCTGCTGCCCAGTATTAGCTTTCTGATTGTAGAGAAAAAGTTACAAACACCAGTCTAAAATAAATTGTTGCAGACTTTTTGTCTGCAGATGCCACAGACATTACCTGTGTCCTAGGGTAGGCAGGGCCAGGTGGACACCGTTGCTGCTCATTATTAGCTGAGTTTCTGACTGTTGTTAAAACAGTAAAAGTTACAGACAAACTACAATACTTAATAATTGTTGAAGTCTTTTGTTTCCAGAGTCTGACACTACAGGAGCTGCTCAGCCATCGGTTACATTTGCTGACTGCCACTGCTAGACAAGAAAAGACAGTAATCCTTCCCATTTCTGGTTCCTGGAAAATAAACCTTTTTGCATACATGATTGTATTAGAAAAAACTAATTATAGCATCAGAAAATAATATTTGAAAACAACATGATTCCACTTTTTTGCAGTTTATCTGATGAATGAAAATGTCACACAAGCAGTCAAAACATGTTTGTGGACCTCACTCCAAAGGTGATTCAGACAGTGGTCGACGTTCAACATATATTCACCATCCTGCTGTCCTCTTCACTTCAGCCAGACCAGTTGCTACTATGTCTGTGCAGGGCAGAATATTATTTCCCAAATACCACAAATAATAAGACTTCCAAATATTCAGAAGCCCTTCCCTAATAGGGACTATTCAGATTCGGAAAGAGTAGTCTGCCAGCTACAAAATAAAAAAATTAAATGTAACCCTCTCCTATCCTGGAGGTTTACCTGTCTGCCCCTGTGGGGCTCCTGTTTCCCCATTTTTTTCCACCCCATTTCTTTTCTCGTGTTCTGCTGGTCCCCTTGGTTGTCCTGGTCCACCCTCCAGCACCTGCATTAGTTTTGCAAGAACGGGCAAGAGGAGCTAGCTTTTGAGCTGCCACCTGTGTTGGCATTCCAGTGCCAGATGGAGCTCTGCACATGCATGAGTGCGCATTTTCATTCAGCCATTCTGCAGCCTTTGAGGTCATCTCTCCAGTGGTCTCGGTCCCTCTGGCAGACAAGGGGGACCGGAGATCTGAGCTGAACTGGAGAGACGGCGGAGAGGAAGGAGAGCAGTTTTTGTGAGCACCAATCGCATTCGAGATATGGAGAACCACCTCATGAATATTAATGAGGTGCTCATGAATAATTAATCAGCAAGCCTGTCCAGTGTCTAGGAGCAGAAGTTTCAGTGTTAGTGACAGTCAGGGTTTTACTGTAAAATGTTAAAGACTGCCAGTTTGTGCCAAGGCAAATGGAATGCTACAATACTGTGGGGTCATGGTTCAGTAAAGATGGGTATTTTGGCTGCCATAGAATGGGAAAGTGGGGACAGATATGGAATGCTCTGGAGCATGTAAGAGCTGCCTGGAGGGATGAAAAATGGCGCCAGCAACGGGAACAGGGATAAAGGAGAGGGAATAATAGTGTAGTCACTTAATAGGGCATGAGGGTGGCTGCCAATGTGTGGAAATCCAATCAATTAAAGTAAATGGTTTGGCAGCAGGAATGTTTTAAACTTGGGGACATTGTATGAATTATGTGGACACTGTTTACATCAGTAGCCATGCTGGAAGGCATGTAACATCAGCCAACCAACCACTGTGCCAGGATTTCACAGGAGGATTCTGGGGCTTGTGAACAGACTCTTGGGGAAAATACTAGGAACATTCTGGTGCCTTTTTGAACAACCAATGAGGCATTGAGGGAGCCTCATACATATTAATTTTCTGAAAGGACAGTGGCTCCAACCAATGGGGAGCTGCAAAAGCCTCAAAGAGAGAGAACATTCAGATTCTGAGTCAGTCTGGGAGAGTCCCTCCACAGGGAAGGGGGCTCTGCCCCTGTGAGAGAATGGGTCTGCAAGGATGGGAGAGGGCCTGCCTGGTGACTGCCAGCTATCTGTCCCCAAGGTTTGGGTATTTGCCTTCCCCATCTGAAGAATTGGAGGAGAGTGTGTAGTCAGCTCTGTGGAGTAGGAGTGCTGCAGGAGTTCTGATGTTGAGGAGAGATGCACCACAGCAGTGAGATGAAGCATAGGTTGTGTCCTGAGCCTGGAAAAGGACAAAGGTTGTGTCCTGAGCCTGGAAAAAGGTTGCATCTGAGCCTGGAAAATATGGGTACTTTCGTCTACCTCATCGGTGAGATAAGTGGAGGAGAGATGCACTGAAAGAATTGTAGAGAAAGCCCTTCAGACCAGAGAATTTCTATTCACCTGCACAGTGAGAAAAGAGGCTTTCAAAATGTTTTCTGAGACAGAGTTCTGAATTGTGAGTGAGCCAGATTGAGAATGCAGCTGTCTTAAAGTTGAGAGACTGTGAAAGCAGAAGGACAAGTAGATACTTATACTGGGTGAGTGCCTGCTGTCTGTTCCTGAGATACAGTAAGAAAAGGACCGTTGTGGTAGCCCTGATTTTCAGATCTCCACCCTCGTGTCAGGGAAACAGTGAAGGTAACACTGCTTGACTACACGCCACAGCAAGGTATTGAGGAACAAGGTAAAATGATCCAAAGATTATATCCTGAATCCAAGGCCAGGTGGGGAACTCACTAACCCCACCAAGTGAGGTCTGCTGGCTACAAGGGGCCACGGTCTTAAACCCGGTGCTAGGGTGCACTGACCTCTGAGAGAGACAGGCTGTGGGGCCACTCCCAGATCTGGGTCCTCTGTGGCTGGTAGGCTTCATGACTGCCCTGCAATGGGCCTCAGAAGGTCAAAGGGGACAAGCTGCAAGACCTTCAAGCAAGCCAAAAGATCCATGCTGCAGTTTCCTTGCCCCTTCAAATTAAAGCATCGTGCCCAGTTCAGCAAGTGCTGTCTCCATCCGCCCCAGGAATTCAGACAACTGTGCCATCCAAGGACTGATTCTGCAGAACCGAATAACAGCAGGATTGCCCTGCAACATAGTTATAGTTCAGATATGCCCCCTGGCATAGGGAGACAGTAAAGTGATAAAAGTCAAATGTAAGTTATTTAATCCAACAAAGTGCACCTACGCCTGCCAACCAGCAGCACCTCAGGCCTGCAACTCACATCTGGGTACCCTAGGACAGAATATGGGCATCATTTTGGAGTGGGACCTGTGGGTCTGGGCATTGGGATTACTAACATACTAAAATTCCAGCAGAATAGGCCTAACGGTCTTTCATGTCTGCTCGTTTGGTCAGCCCCCACCCTGGTGCTGCCCTTGCTGTCCCCTCGCCTTCTCTGGCTTCTCCTTCCCAGTTCCGGATATTCTTGCTGCATTGGATTTTGCTCCCAGAACCCTTCCTGTACCTGTCCCACCCTCTTGAACTGCTCCACTGTCTCGGCCTCCACCAGCCCCTAGGCAGTGCATTCCATGGCTCTACCACCCTCTCAGTGAAGTAGCACCTCCTCCTTTCTCCCTGAATCTTCCCTCCAGCTTCCACCCATGCCCTCTAGTGGCCCCTCTCCTTCCTTTGAAGCACTCTGACTGTTCCTCCCTATTTACCCTCTTCATGTACCTGAAGACTCTATCATGTCCCCCGGTCCCTTCTCTCTTCCAACGTGTACATATTTAGCTCTTGAGAGCCTCTCCTCATAGGTCCTGTCCCAAGCCCTAAATCATTTTGGTTGCCCTCCTTGGACCCTCTCCAGGAGGTTAATGTCCTCTTAAGTGTGGCCTCCAAACTGCACGCAGTACTCAAGGTGCGGCCTCACCAAGCAGTTATACAGAGGGAGTATCACTTCCCTCCTTCTGGAGGTGATCCCCTAGTGATGCATCCCAGCATCCTGTTAGCCTTGGCTGCTGCCCTCCTACAAGTCTCAGAGTTGTTCATCTTGACATCAACCACCACCCCAGGTCCCTCTCAGCCATCGAGACTTGTAGCATTTCCCCGCAGGGTGTACATTGGCCTGGATTTCTGGCCCCAGGTGGAGTACCTTGCATTTCCTGCATTGAACCTCAGCTTCCACTTCTAGACCATCTTTCCAGAGCCTCCAGGTCCCCCTGTAGAGCCACCCTCCCTCCTCCCCATCCACCACCACCCCCAGTTTCGAGTCGTCCTGCAAAGAGACTCATCTCACCCTGATTCCTGTCCTTATGTCAGATACGAGGCGTTGGAACAGAAGGGCCCAAGGACTGATCCCTGTGGGACCCCACTAATTCCCTCCTTGGGGATGAGACTATCCCACCAACTCACGACCCTCTGGGTCCGGTCCTGGAGCCAATTGCCTATCCATCTGATCATCTGGTTCCCCACCCCAAAATTACCTGCAGCAGTTAGCTAGATAGATAGATACTGGTGTCTGCAATCATTAAACTATGGGGTTTCTGGAAATAAAAGGGAAGTGATTGTGGGAAGTGTAAAATCTTTAAAATGTAAAATCAAAAGTGTGCTTAACTTCTATTCCACTTACTCCATCCTACCCTCCCACGTAAATAAAATTGTGTTGTTGCTTTTGCAAAGTTCTGACTCCACAGCCTGATTTTATTGAGCATGGTATTAGCTGAAATGGAAACTAAAATGTCAGATGGGAGATGGTTGAATCTGGTAAGTCCATGGCTGGGGTAACTGTTTGGGAGGTGGGTTGGTACAACATCCCAGGGGTTGTACTGTATAGATATCAGACCAACTAATCATATTCTGGGTGGAGGCACTGCCATTTTATTTATCTTGGGAAAGGACCCCATGTATTCAGCTAAAGGGAACCCAGGCCCCTAACCATGGTCAGGCTACACAGCAGCTGTAGTGGCCTCTCTAGGTTGGCACCAGAGAGGGCTACACAAATGGAGGCAGCACTGGGATCTCTTGTGCTCGTCACACCCAGCATGGCACCCCCAGCTTGCTAAAATGTTGGGGATCCTAAAAGTAGTAAAATGCTATAGAAGTTTGTAGAAGGTACTGGTACGTGATTTTGGTGCCAAACTGTCTTGGGCTGTCTTCATTGCTAGTCAATGAGAAAACATAGGGGACACTCTAGTGGCCAAAGGAGGAAATTGAGCTAATATTTGTGCCACCTGGAAAATTTTGATGCCAAGGGTCCTTGGGAGGGTTAACACCATTTATAGCTCTGAGTCATGAGGAATGTGTGTATTGTAGGAATAGATGGTTATTCTCTAAAATAGGTGTGATTTAATGTTTGCTAGAATAGGCAATTATGTGTATAGAGCAGGATGTTAAATGTTGAAAATAGTTTTGAAGCAGATGTGGTTATTGAATATCGATTGAGCCAGGTTATGTTTTAGGCTTGGCAGGGATGCCATGCATTTAAGGGAGGGAGGTAACCCCCATTCTGGGGCTTACCTTTCTGCCCTTGTGGGCTCCTGTTTGATCCAGTTTTTCCACCCTTTCTTTTTCTCCATGTCCTGGCTGGTCTCCTTGGTTGTCCTGGTCCTTCTTCGGTACCCACATTAGTTTTTGCAATAATGGGGCTGGAGGAGCTAGCTTTGGAGCTGCCGCCTGTATTGGCACTCCGTTGCTAGCGGACCTCACTCATGCATGAATGCACATTTTCATTCAGCCATTCTTGGTCTTCGAGGTCATCTCTCTGGTGGTCTTGGTCTTTCTGGCAGGCAAGGGGGTACCAGAGATTTGAGCTGCACGGAGAGATGTCCAGAGAGGAGGAGAGCAGTTTTTGTAGGCACCAATCACACTTGGGATAGGATAGCCACCTCATGAATACTAATGTTTCTGCCTCCACTCAATATGCTTAACAATGCCGCCCAGTTGCATCCCACCTTGTTCTCTGTCCTGCTGCTACTGTTCATCCCCTGACTCATCCTTCCGATTTCCAAATCGGATTACTCACTGCGTTTTCGCCTATAAAGTCCTAGAATGCCAACTATGTATCTAGTTGCAATCACCTATGTTTACTATGTATTGTGCTCTTGTACTGTTCACTGTATTTGATATTATCTGTATGTTACTATGTTTTATACTCTGTCTGTTTTGTAACCCGTTCCCCATTATTGACGTGAAACCTTTGTAAATGAGCTACACTGTGTTCAAAGGTATTTTCTAATCCTAGATTTAAATAAATAAATAATAAATGAGGTGGCTCATGAATATTTCATGAGCGAGCCTGTCCAGCACCTAAAGGCAGATGTTTTCAGCACTAGCAACAGGCAGGGATTTGTAAAATGTTAAAACTGCCAGTGTGTGCCAAGGCAAAGGAATACTACAATACTATGGGGCCATGGTTCAGTAAAGATGAGTATTTTGGCTGCCATAGAACGGGAAAGTGGGGACTGATATGTACTGCTCTAGGGCACGAAAGAGCTGCCTGGAGGGTATGAAAAATGGCAGAAGCAACAGGAACAGGGATAAAGGAGAGGGACTAATAGTGTAGTCGCTTTACAGGACACAGGGGTGGCTGCCAGTGTGAAATCCAATCAATTAAAAGTAAATGGTTTGGCAGCAGGAATGTTTTAAACTTGGACACTGTATGAACTATGTGGACACTGTTTACATCAGTAGCCATGCTGGAAGGCATGTGACATCAGCCAACCAACCACTGTGCCTGGATTTCAAGTAGGATTCTGGGGCTTGTGAACAGACTCTTGGGGAAAAATACCAGGAACACTCTGGTGCCTTTTGAACAACCAAGGAAGCATGAGGGAGCCTCATACATATTAATTTTCTGAAAGGACAGTGACTCGAGCCAATGAGGGCTGCAAGAAAGCTCCTAAATGGAGAGAACTTTGAGATTCTGAGTCAGTCTGAGAGAGCTCTCCACAGGGAGGAGGGCTCTTGCCCTTGTGGGAGAATGGGGCAGCAAGTGTAACCCCAACCCCTGCCTTTTTGTAAATGACAGATGGCATGCTGTTGAAGCTGACAGCAGTACCTGGTGGGGATTGGGTTTGGGAGGATGAGGTTACCGGCACAGGGGCCTAGGTTTGGCTACTCTGCACAGGGCACCCAAGTAAATCCAAACACAGGAAGCAATAACTGTAAAGTCCAGAACCAGGAATGGATTCTACAGTGCAGCTTTTATTCACATCCAAGCTGAACAAACAAAGCATAGATGGACCCCATGGGGCTACATTCTGGTAATGCAGATTAGAGACAACAGAACACTTCTTCACTATTTCCAGCCTCAGGCTCTGAACCCACCAGGCACACAGACCGGACTTGCACGCAGCTTTGGTACACAGCCCGACTTGTACGCTACTTGGGTTTTCCCCACTGGCTGCCTCCCCTTGCGCCACTTGATCCACGGTCCATTTTGGGAAATGAACCAGTTTTCCAATTGGTGGCTCCCAAACCACCTTAGAGCCTTGAACTCCTAGGAGGAATTTTCCTTCCAATCCCACATCTGGGTACTTCCTCATCACTGGCCAAGTGCATGAGGCAAAGTAGATATCCACAGAGCAAACCGTAGAGGTGGACCTGGTCACTAAAGATGGGGAGTCTCCCACCTCCAGCTCCCACAATCCATACCGGCCATTTCTCTGGAAACTAAACAACTCTTTTGAAAGCTTGGCAATGTAGATTACTGGGTAGTCGTATGTCACATCTCCTCTACATGTCTTGCTTGAACATACTTTTATTTTTGGCTAAGCCTATTACTCTAGGCCTCCCACTACTTCAGTAGTCCAATCCCCACTATCACACAAGTCCCAGGGTGAAAACATGGGCCCTTTAGAAAGAGCAGAAACTTACCCTCCGGGTTGCAGGTGCCCCACAGGCAATCACAAACTCTTCTTGTTTCCCAAAACTCTTGGACCAAATAAGGCAGCTTCTCCACTAGCAGAAGCCAGGGGTTGCCCTGGAATATGCAGAAAACCTTCCTGCCCCCATCCCCAGAGGAAGGGAGCACTGAGACTCGATTCAGCAGTCTCCACCACTTAAAACTAGCTTCTGTGTCTCTCTTTAGGTGGAAACACACACCTTTTCCTGAATGTAGCCCTATGTCAGTGCTGAGGCTCCAAGATCCTAACACAGAGCTGCTGTGCTTCTCTCTCAGTAAGCTTCAAACTCCAACTGACCTACAGACTACTGTTCAAACCTCCCAACATTCTACTCCAACTCCCTGCTGCAGATTCCATTGTGGCTCATGCAGCTGCGACAGTTCTATGGTGATATCCCTCAGTCTCAGCTGAGACAGAGAACAGAGTGAGACAGTGTGAAATCCATTTAACTGGAATTTCACAAGCTGCCTTCCTGCCTACCGCTAGGTCTTACTGGGATTCTAGTAACCCCGGGTAACAAGGGTTACACAAGGATGGGAGAGGCCTGTCAGGAGGCTGACAGCTATCTGACCCTAGGGGCTGTGATTTGCCTTACCCCATCTGAAGAAGAATTGGAGAAGAATGTGTTGACAGCTCTGTGGAGAAGGAGAGCTGCAGGAGTTCTGATGTTGAGAGAGATGCACCACAGCGGTGAGATAAAGCAAGGTTGTGTAGGTTGTGTCCTGAGCCAGGAAAAAGACAACGGTTGTGTCCTGAACCTGGAAAAGGACAAAGGTTAAGGCCTGAGCCTGGGAAAAGATGGGTACTTTTGTCTGCACCGCACTGGTGTGATAAGTGAGAGGAGATATGCACTGAGAGAACTGTGAAGAGAGAAAGCCTCTTCAGACCAGATAATTTTTATGCACCTGCACGGTGAGAAAGACATTTGAAATGTTTTCTGAGACAGAGTTCTGGAACTGTGTGTGAGCCAGAGCGAGTATGCAGCTGTGTTAAAGTTGAGAGACTGTGAAAGCAGAAGGACAAGTAGGTGCTTATATTGGCGTAGTGCCTGCTGTCTGCTCCTGAGATACAGCAAGAAAAGGACTGTTGTGGTAACCTGGATTTTCAGACTCTCCATCCTGTGGAGTCTGGACAACAATGAAGCTAACAGACTGTTTGGCTGCACACTATAGCGAGGTATTCAGGAACAAGGTAAAATGATCCAAAGGTTCCATCCTGAATCCAAGGCCGGTGGGAACTCACTAACCCCACCAAGTGGGATCTGCTGGCTGCAAGAGGCCACGGGTCTTGTACCAGAGTGCTAGGCACTGTTACCTGTGAGGAGACGGGCCATGATGCCACCCCAGGTCTGGGTCCTCTGTGGCTGGTAGGCTCTGCATCTATGCCCTGCAATGGGCCTCGGAAAGCCAAAGGGACAAGCTGCAAGACCTTCAATCAAACCTGAAGATTCACACTTCAGTTTCCTTGCCCCTTCAAATTCAAGCACCGTGCCCAGTTCTGCAAGTGCTGTTTGTATCCACCCCAGGACTTCAGACAACTGTGCCACCCATGGACTGATTCTGCAGAACTGAGTAACAGCAGGAATTGCCCTGCAACATCCTGGAGACTGTACACAGTTATAGTTCAGATATGCCCTCTGGTGTAGGAAGCCTGTAAAGTGATCAAAGCCAAACGTAAAAGTTATTTAATCCAACAAAGCGCATCAACTGCAGCCAACCAGCTGCACCTCAGGCCTGCAACTCACATCTGAGTACCCTAGGGAAGAATTTGGACATCATTCTTTACTGCAACCTGTGGGTCTGGGCATTGGGATTACCTGCAGCAGTTAACTAGATAGTGAGATACTGGTGGCTGCAATCATTAAAATGTGGGGGTTGTGGAAATAAAAAGGAAAGTGATTGTGGAAGTGTAAAATCTTTAAAAATGAAAATCAAAAGTGTCCTTAACTTCTATTCCACTTACCCCATCCTACCCTCCCCATGAAAATAAATTGTTAGTGTTTGCAAAGGTCTGACTCCACAGCCTGATTTTAGTGAGCATATTATTAGCTGAAATGGAAACTGAAATGTCGGATGAGGATATTCAATCTGGTAAGTCCATGGCTGGGGTAACTGTTTTGGGAGGTGGTTGGTACAACATCCCAGGGGTTGTACTGTATAGATATCAAACCCACTAATCGTACTCTGGGTGGAGGCACCGCCATTTTACTTTATGTTTTGGGAAAGGACCCCATGTATTCAGCTAATGGGAACCTAGTCCCTTAACGCGATCAAGCGTGCACAGCAGGGGTAGTGGCCCTCTCTAGGATGGTGCCAGAGAGGACAAAATGGAGGCATCACTGGGATCTCTTGTGCCCATCATGCCCAGCATAGACCCCAGTTTGCTAAAATGTTGGGGACCCTTAAAAGTGGTAAAATGCAATAGAAATTTATTGAAAGTACTGGTATGTGATTTGGGCACCAAAACTGTCTTGGGCTGTCTTCATTGCTGGTCAATGAGAAAACGTTGGGGATGCTCCCTAGTGGTCAAATGTGGAAATTGCACTAAAATGTGTGCCGCCTGGAAAATTTTGATGCAAGGGTCCTTGGGAGGGTTGACACCGTTTATATCTCTGAGTTACAGGAATGTGAGTAAATGTGGAAATAGATGGTAATTGTCTAAAATAGGATGTGATTTAATGTTTGCTAGAATAGGCAATTATTGCATAGAGCGGGATGTTAAATGTTAAATGCTTCTGAAGCAGATGTGTTTATTGATTATCAATTGAGCATGGTTATGTTTTAGGGCTTGGCAGGGACGCATGAGCACTTAAGGAGGGGAGGTAACCCCCTTGTCCCGGGCTTCCTGTCTGCCTCTGTGGGCTCCTGTTTTTCTCCACCCCTATTTCTTTTCTCCATGTCCTGGCTGGTCTCCTTCATTGTCCTGGTCCTACCTCTGGCACCCACATTAGTTTTCGCAAGAATGGGCTGAAGGAGCTAACATTTGGAGCCACTACCTGTATTGGCACTCCAGTGCTGGGCGAGCTCCTGCGCAGCGAAATGTGCATTTTCATTCAGCTGTTCTGCAGCCTTTGAGGTCATCTCTCCAGTGGTCTTCATCTCTCTGGCAGACAAGGGGGACCAAAGATCTGAACTGGACCAGAGAGATGCTGGAGAAGGACGAGGCATTTTTGTGAGTGACAATCGCTTGAGATATGAAGAGCCACCCATAAATATTAACGAGGCAGCTCATTAATAATTTGTGATCAAGCCAGTCCAGGGCCTAGGGTTAGACCTTTTGGCACTAGCGATAGGCAGTGATTTATTGTAAAATGTAAAGGCTGCTAGTGTGTGCCAAGGCAAAGAGGATACTTCAATACTGTGGGGGCCATGGTTCAATAAAGATGAGTATTTTGGCTGCCATAGAACGGGAAAGTGGGGACTGATATGGAATGCTCTGGAGCATGTAAGAGCTGCCTGGAGGGTATGAAAATGGCAGCAGCGATGGGAACAGGGACAAGGAGATGGTCTAATAGTGTGGTCACGTAACAGGACACAGGGTGGCTGCCAATGTGTGGAAAACCAATCAATTAAAAGTAAATGGTTTGGCAGCAGGAATGTTTTAAACTTGGGGACACTGTATAAACTGTGTGGACATTGTTTACATCAGTAGCCATGCTGGAAGGCATGTGACATCAGCCAACCAACCACTGTGCCAGGATTTCACAGGAGGATTCTGGGGCTTGTGAACAGACTCTTGAGGGAAAAATGCTATGGAAAATTCTGGCGCTTTTGAACAACCAATGAGACATTGAGGGAGCCTCAAACATATTAATTTTCTGAAAGGACAGTGGCTCCAGCCAATGGGGAACTGCAAAAAGCTCCTAAAAGGAGAGAACTTTGAGATTCTGAGTCAGTCTGGAGAGAGCCCTGTACAGGAAAGGGGGTGCTGCCCTGTGAGAGAATGGGTCTGCAAGGATGGGAGAGGGCCTGCCTGGGGCTGCCAGCTATCTGTCCCCAGGGGCTGTATTTGTCTTACCCCATCTGAAAAGAATTGAGGAGAATGTGTAGACAGCTCTATGGAGAAGGAGAGCTGCAGGAGTTCTGATGTTGAGGAGAGAGATGCACCACAGCGGTAAAATGAAGCAAAGGTTGTGAAGGTTGTGTATTGAGCCTGGAAAAGGACAAAGGTTGCATCTGAGCCTAGGAAAAGATGGGTGCTTTCATCTGCTCCTCATGAGTGTGGTAAGTGAGAGGAGACATGCGCTGAGAGAATTGTGAAGAGAGAAAGCCCTTCAGACCAGAGAATTTCATGCAGCTGCATGGTGAGAAAATAGACTTTTGAAATGTTTTCAGAGACAGAGTTCTGGAATTGTGTGTGAGCCAGACAGAGAATGCAGCTGTGTTAAAGTTCAGAGACTTGTATTGGGTGAGTGCCTGCAGTCTGGTCCTGAGATACCGCAAGAAAAAGGACTGTTGTGGTAACCCTGAATTTTCAGACTCTCCACCCTCCACTTGGAGTCTGGGAGACAGTGAAGGTAACAGACTGCTTGGCTACACACCATAGCAGGGTATTGAGGAGAATGGTAAAATGATCCAAAGGTTCCATCCTGAATCCAAGCCTAGGTGGGGAACTTGCCAACCCTCACCAAGTGGGGTCTGCTGGCTGCAGGGAGCCATGAGTCTTGTACCGAGTACTAGGCATGCTGACCTGTGAGGGAGACGGGCCATGGGGCATTCCCAGGTCTGGGTCCTCTGTGGCTGGTAGGCTCTCCATCTGTACCCTGCAATGGGCCTCAGAAGGCCAAAGGTGACAAGCTGCAAGTCCTTCAGTCAACATGAAGATCCACGCTGCAGTTTCCTTGCCCCTTCAAATTCAAGCATCGTGCCTGGTTCTGCAAGTGCTGTTTCCATCCACCCCAGAACTTAAGATAACTGGCCATCCAAGGACTGAATCTGCAGAACTGTGAGTAACAGCAGGATTGCCCCACAACATCCTAGGGACCGTACATAGTTATAGTTCGATATGCCCTCTGGTGTAGGGAGCCAGTAAAGTGATCAAAGCCAAATGTAAGTTATTTAATCCAACAAGTGCACCTACGCCAGCCAACCGTTGCACCTCAGGCCTGCAACTCACATCTGGGTACCCTAGTACTGAATATGGGCACCATTTGGAGTGGGACCTGCGGGTCTGGGCATTGGGATTACCTGCAGCAGTTAGCTAGATAGATAGATAGATACTGTCTGCAATCATTAAAATATGGGGTTTCTGGAAATAAAAGGGAAAGTGATTGTGGGAAGTGTAAAATCTTTAAAATGTAAAATCAAAAGTGTGCTTAACTTCTATTCCACTTACCCCATCCTACCCTCCCAACGTAAATAAATTGTGGTGTTGCTGTTTTGCAAAGTTCTGACTCCACAGCCTGATTTTAGTGAGAATGCAGCTGTGTTAAAGTTCAGAGACTTATATTGGGTGAGTGCCTGCAGTCTGGTCCTGAGATACAGCAAGAAAAGGACTGTTGTGGTAACCCTGAATTTTCAGACTCTCCACCCCACTTGGAGTCTGAGAGACAGCGAAGGTAACAGACTGCTTGGCTACACACCATAGCAGGGTATTGAGGAGAATGGTAAAATGATCCAAAGGTTCCATCCTGAAGCCAAGCCTAGGTGGGGAACCTGCCAACCCCCACCAAGTGGGTCTGCTGGCTGCAGGGAGCCATGAGTCTTGTACTCAAGTGCTAGGGCACGCTGACCTGTGAGGAAGACGGCCTTGAGGCCATTCCCAGGTCTGGGTCCTCTGTGGCTGGTAGGCTCTCCATCTGTACCCTGCAATGGGCCTCAGAAGGCCAAAGGTGACAAGCTGCAAGTCCTTCAATCAAGCATGAAGATCCACGCTGCAGTTTCCTTGCCCTTCAAATTCAAGCATTGTGCCTGGTTCTGCAAGTGCTGTTTTCATCCACCCAGAACTTAAGATAACTGTGCCATCCAAGGACTGATTCTGCAGAACTGTGAGTAACAGCAGGATTGCCCGCAACATCCTGGGGACTGTACATAGTTATAGTTCGGATATGCCCTCTCTGGTATAGGGAGCCAGTAAAAGTGATCAAAGCCAAATGTAACAGTTATTTAATCCAACAAAGTGCACCTCAGCCAGCCAACCGCTGCACCTCAGGCCTGCAACTCGCATCTGGGTACCCTAGGACAGAATTTGGGCATCATTCTGGACTGAGACCTGTGGGTCTCAGCATTGGGATTACCTGCAGCAGTTAGCTAGATAGAGAGATACTGGTGGCTGCAATCATTAAAATGTGGGGTTTGTGGAAATAAAGGAAACTGACTGAGGAAGTATAAAATAAAAATAATCAAAAGTGTCCTTAACTTCTATTCCACTTACCCCATCCTACCTTCCCCATGTAAATAAATTATGTTGTTACTGTTTTGCAAAGGTCTGACTCAGAGCCTGATTTTAGTGAGCATGCTATTAGCTGAAATGGAAACTGAAATGTCGGATGGGGATGTTGAATCTGGTAAGTCCAGGGCTGGGGTAACTGTTTGGGGAAGTGGGTTGGTACAACATCCCAGGGGTTGTACTGTATAGGTATCAAACCCACTAATCATACTCTGGGTGGAGGCACCGCCATTTTATTTTATCTTTTGGGAAAGGACCCCTGTGTATTCAGCTAATGGGAACCCAGGCCTCTTAACCGTGTTCAGGCCTGCATGGCAGAGTAGTGGCTCTTTCTAGGGCAGTGCCAGGAGGGACTACATAAAATTAGAAAAAGCCATTCCCCCTTCCCAGCCCCAAAAACTCTGTAAATGTAACCCCATCCCACTCTCTATCAACACTCAGCAGTAACCCCATCCTCCTCCCCCCTGCCCCAGCACTCACAGTTTATATTTAATTATAGAATGTTAAATATATCCCTTGATGGACGACCAGCACAACGCACTCACTTCCACGCCAGCTGCTGTCTCTTAGATATGTAGCTTGTTTAAAAAAAAAAAAACAGTTATGTGCCCCTATCCCCCACCCTGGCAGCAACCTACTCCCACTTTTCACCCCCAGCACCCAGCTCCTGACAGGAGAAGGTGACAATAAAAACCCGCCCTTCTTCATAGCAGGCCACCTGTCTTGAATGGAAGCATTCACACTCATTTGATAGAAAAAAACAGTTATGTCCCCTACCCCCACCCTGGCAGTACCTACTCCCTCTCCACCTCCCTCCCTGGCACTCAGTTCTTGATAGGAGAAGGCTACTAGCACAAATCCGCCCTTCTTCATGGGAGACTGCCTTTCCCGAATGAAATGCTTGCACTAACGCTCTTTCTGTATAGTAAAACCAGCTGACTTTTTTTTTTTATACCAAACAGGCTACACAGTTAGAAAGATGGCAACCAGCCATGGAGTGAGTGGGTTGTGCCAGTCATCCATTGAGGATTTATTTACATTTTAAATTAAGTACAACAAATTGTGAATGCTGTGTGGTGAGGAGGAGGGTTGATTGGACTGCTGATAGAGGGTGGAGGGACAGGGTTACATTTTACTGTTTTTGGGGGATAGGATAGAGGAAAGGAGCTATTTTATTTTTATTTTTAATGGCCTCTGAATACAAATACATGAATATTCAAATATTTGGCTGCGAATGCGAATATTTGAGCTGAATGTTTG